>OX387715.1:84530337-85780337 GCA_947577245.1 Andrena bucephala | reverse complement strand
TGACCCGCGAGAGACGGTGCGTGGAAATGAAATGAGTGTCGGAGGCATTGAAGCGCTAAGAGCTACCTGCCACCTCCCACTGACTATCGCGGTAGATGCTTGTTGACTGTAAACGTTTCCCGCGCGTTTCCTAGTCACTCCACTATCGAATGGCACGCTGCCGATGAACGTGAACGGGGATGCCCTCGTTACGTCGTTCGGAGAATTTTTAAGGACACGCGATCCTTTAACGCCCCGCCACTGGCGCCGTTTAAACGTTGCGCTAGGATTGTTGCTATTGCGCGATGGAATTGATCGGAAGTGGGGTTAACAGATCGAAAAATGAAGGAGCAGGGGAATCTAATCTGAAAGCGTTTGAAAAGGGGCACGTCGCAAAATAAAAATAAATTTTAGATATAAAATTTTATTATGTAAGAAAATAATTATGTTTTCGTTGGAATAATCTTGTAAACATATTCAGGCCCTAAATAGGTCTCGGTTAGGCATTAAATACTGATTCGATACAATTGAGGGGCTCGGTGGAAAATAGGCACATGCCACATACGCATAAATTAAAAAATAAATACGCGTTTCTTAAGGATCCATAATTTTTTTTTTCAAAAAGGATCATGCATATTTTTGAGGACTTTGTATTTTATAGAGGTCTATGGGCATTAAACTACAAACTGTGATATTTTGTAATAATATATGAAAACAACAAATACGAAAATTTTTAGGTAAAAGAGTCATAGGAAAAAATCATGAAACGGTGACATGTGCCTGTTTTCCACTTGGCTTTTCAATTTCAAATATATGACTTGTATGAAGTTTTATAATTATATGTTAAGAAATGAAGAACTTTTGTGAAAAATAGCCAGCCCTGCAAAATATACCTAAATAAGCATATTTTATATCTACTACCTATTTGGAGCCTGAATATGTAATAGCTACAAGACAATTCTAATGTAATATAAACATTAATGTTTTCTTATACGATGAAAGTTGATATCTAAAATTTAGTTTTATTTTACAGACTAGTTTGTCCTCCTTTTTCATTTTTGGATCTGGTAAATAGTGATGGAATTTTTCCGGGTGAAGCCGAGGCGAGTGGATCGCTTGAGTTGTGGATAAAACAAAAAAGAAGGACATTTTTACATGATAGAAAGACACTGCATTTCAGTAAAAACAAAAAGGAGGACTAAAATCACACGGTTTATTTGCAACGTGTGTATAAAAGAATATTTGTCAAACATTTTCACGTGTCATACGGTGATGAATACTTATTAAAAATTGACGCTATTATATTGACTTCTATAAATCTATTGTTAGAAAAATGAAACCATTTTTTTATAAAGTATATGAATCCACTTTTTTTATAATTTATAAAATGCACTTTAGAAAAAAAATGGCACAATAGATTTGTAGCAGTCAGTGTAATAGCGTCAATTTTTATAAATTATAAAAAAAAAATGGTTTCATTTTTTACAATAATTTATAGGTACTCGATGCTTTCGATTGATTACTTAGGGCACTTTGCAGTATTTCTTTGAAAATTTTGGATTTCCAGCGTACTATATCCGCTTAATTGTTCGAATCTCTTTTATGTTATCACATAATGTTCACTTTTGTGTTGAACCGTTCCCCTATTAGTGTTAGAATTCGAAAGCGGCGATATGTGAAATTTTTTGAAGCCATTATTGTTATATTAGAAAACAAATTAGGTATATGTGTGGTGATTTTACAATTAAATGCATTAAAATACTTGTGCGATTTAGCAGTCGGAGAGAAACAAAGCCCTCGATTTTTTTATGCAGATCGATCTCTGTATCGCTCTTCCATTTTTAGCAAATAAAAACTGACGACATAATCAAATAATTTTCAAAGCGTTATCTAATCTTGACAAGAATGCGGGAGGCTCATTTCCATATTCTGACACGATGTTATTTTTTACAGTGAGGAAGTAGTGCAATATTCATTATTATTGCATTATTCATTCATAGTGAGATAAGCTACTCATTCCAGCTTGTAAATACGCAAATAACTTTCTGTAATTGCAATACCTATTACCTACTGCGTATCTTGTATAATAGATTGTAATCAAGGCGATATGAGATTATTACGTTATACAAACAGTTGAACATGTTTGTATGCGTTATTTATAAGGGGACCGAAATATGAGGCATTGAGAGCCAAAAACGGACTAACCCACGTTGAAAAAAGATTAATTTTTTCTATTTTATTGTAATACATTATCGCTACTGACTCAATTTTGCAAAAAATGGGGGTTAGTGCCTTTTTGCTCTCAATGCCTCATACTATCTGGTATAACTTTCGATATAGGAAATCCATCGAAATGTTAAGATACTCGGGAGCATATTTGTCGTTTTCTGAACTACGGATTTGGAGAATAAAAAGGAAATTATATCTGACGAAAGTCTTAAGACTGAACTCACGATCTCTCGCTTGGCGATGTGAAAAATGGAAATACATATATGCTGACCTCGGCATCACTAGAGCAAGGATCATTCCATCTGTGCCCGAAGGACTGTCGCAATTTCCTCCATTACTCTCTGCAAACACTCGATCGTTCCACATATTTAATTAAATATACAGTTTTGATAAATGTAGAGCAATGAAAATTAAATTGAGTAGATTTTTACAACACATATAGATGTAACTAAGAACGATTTTTCGGCTGTAACTAGAAACATAATTGCCAAGAAATATTGGCAGGTGTATTAATTTTCTATATGCTTCATAGCAACGTCCTCTGACTTTACTTCCTTTTTGGTTATCAACGCCCTTCGAACATTTCATCATGCTTTCGTTCTTATTCAGATAACACCGTAGGGTAGACCGAGGCGAATCGGAACACAGGGTGCATCGGATATTTCTTATTTTCTGGTTTTTTGTTTACAGAGAAATATTCTTAAGTTTGGTTTTACATTTTATTATTAATGTTCAAGCCAAAGGAGTACACGTTACAAATATAGATATAATACGAAACTAGTTTTTTTAATGTTCAACTATTTTTTTTGCCGTCAAATACAAAGTGAATTACAAAATACATCCCTAAGATGTTCGTGAGTCTCAACTTTCGGATGTTTTAGGAACGTCCGTTTCTTAAGTCTTACGAATGTTCTTTGGGACTTTCTATTTATATTCTATTATCATAATAAGCACTCCTCAAAAGAGACAAGTATGTGATTTTCAATTTATCCTCATCAAGGAATGATTTTTATAGAAAATGATCGATGGTCGTACAAAGTGGCCTTCGATGTTGGGCCGAATGTGGTTGAATGTCCTATTAGAATAGTTTGGAAATATCCTTTCTAAACCTAGAGTTCACATTAATTATACAAACGTTGACTCAATAACTTAGAAAGGATAATTTTTCAAATTTGCATCGGAATGATCTAGATTTCTCATGTAAGGTGACACTTGAACGAATCGAAGAGAAACTGCGTATCAACCAATACGTCATACCCTATTTAATTGATTTATATACTTCTTTATCCTCCATTGTGGAAGTGGAAAATATAGTAGGGGAAATATTACCAGACCCATCGACGTATGATTTCATGTTGCCCAAAGAAACTCATCGATGCATCTGCAAAGTGCAATTATGTACCCTGTTTTAAGCGAAACCACATATCTCTTTTAAATCGATCGGTCCTTTTCGTCAGTTTAGGTATAGAAAATAGTCGTAAACAAAAGCATGGCAATTTTCAACGGGCAATAAAAGCATTGTTCATTAAACAGTGTTCAGTACCCATGCAACATCTCACCAGGGCTCGATATATATAGCTCTTTTGCCGCTCTGGGCAAAAATGATTTTTCCCTCCCTTTATATCTAATTATAAATAATTATTTTAAAATATGATTTTTCACAGTGAGTGAAATTTTTTGTAGGTATTTGTTGAAAGTCTTTAAAAAATTTAGTGTTCATAAAAAAGACAGTGCCTAAACCAAATAAAATATATATGTATAGGTAGGAGGTAGATATCTACTTTTTAAATGCCCCAAAAAAAGGATTTAACGAATGAAACGAAATAAATATAAGAAAACCGGAAAAATCTAAGATCTTTAATATATGTAGGTACGCACCTTTTCCTAGTATAATAGTAATTATGTGGGTGATTTAAAAAGCATTTATAAGTTTGATACAAAATTCAAACATGTATTATCTACTTTTTTACTACTTCTTCAAAAAGTTTTACCTTTTATTCATTTTAATTTTCTCTTTCTACCAATTTTGCCGCCTCAAATTAGGCGTTTTGGGCAATTGCCCTGCTTGCGCCACTTTTAATCGGGCCCTGTATCTCACACATGATATTATCAAAAGTTGTGGTATCACGATCAAATATATCTCCCACGCGTCTCTCATTAGTCAAACACAGTACTGTCAAATCTTACTTGAAAAGATAACGTTACAAAACGATGATTGCAAAGAACTGAATTTTTGTGGTTGTTGTTAGTCTAGCTTTATATTTATCTCCTGGATGTTCTCCACTCTGTTCGATGCACTACTAGCTAATAAACCTTTTTCCCTACAAAATATCACTAAAGATGACATTATTAATTATTTTTCAATATGTCTTCTACAACACTAGATAGTTGCTGTAATTTATTCGTGTGTTAAAAATTGATTAATTTCACGTGCAACTTTTCCTTATCACGTTGTAGGAAGTGATTATTAAACAATCATAGATACCAAGTGCGGATTTTGAGATTTGGCGCCCCTGGACTAACAAGCGTCTGCCGCCCCTTCCGCAAAAAATCATATAATATTTTAATTTAAAAGAGTCGAAACAATGTCAAAATTAATTAAATATGGCCACTCACATATGAGTTATTCGCTACATAAAAAAATGGGAATTGTTTTTAAAGTTGTGGCAAGCCTCTGTATTTAAACTTTTCCAATTTCTTTCGCCTAAAATTAGGCGCCCCTCAAAATTTTCCATCCCCAAAACTTGCCTTCCTAAACTGCAGCCAACTTAAGGTAAGTACTTAGGTTTTCCTCAACGCGATTGGACGCAGCGTCAAGAGTTTCAAAGTCGATTTTCTCGAAAATTAAGCGCAATATCAAAAAATTGTATTCCTTTTTCTCGACTTATTTACTTGTTACAAGTCGAAAAGAAACAGTAACATTTTGTGATATCGCCCTTTATTTTCGAGAAAATCGACTTTGAAATTATTGAAGCTGCGTCCAGTCGCGTATAGGAAACCCTACCTACACCCAAATCCGCCCCTGATAGACACCGTTACGACAACATGCAATGCACTTTGATTTCGGTGGAGGAAGGATGACTCTAGGAAGACCAGAAATTTGAACACTGGACCGGAGAGCGAGCGTCGCGATTAACATTAGCGACAAGTTTGGATAATGACTGTTTGACGAGATTTATCAGTTAGACCCTTCAGTGAATCAGAGCTAACAGATGACTGGCCATCCGACACGTATAATTGTACGCTCGTAATCAATCGAACAAATTACACCGGGCTTCTTATACACGTGCTCAACGTCAAGACCTTTGGAAGTGGTTTTAACTGGTTACGTCCCAGAGACGTCGAGAATAATACGATGCTCTAGATCCCCGGTGTCCACGTGCCGCGATCCTGGATCTTTAATTACTTGAAATTCACGCGGACCGTTTGCCCGGCACGCGGAAAGCTTGCTGCCACTTTACAATCCTTCCCCAACTGCGCGGCAAATCTCTATCGATAAACATTTCGTTCAACACTCCCCATCCTGCGGAACAGCGTCTCTGTTTTCGATGGCTGTCAACCGGAGCATAGATCCAACACAGTAAAACGAATCCAAACAAGCGGAAACCTTTCCGACGATATAAAAATCGTGATAATCTATGTGTATTACCCTCGCTGGGAGCATTATTCTATGGGGCCATAATATGTAAACATTTACACGTCGCCCACGTGCTTACCCATACACCCACAATAGTAATGATAACGTAATTTACATAAGTACCTAAATTATGTATCGTAAAGATCAGTGTACAGCGAGGCTCACAATCAGCTTGACTACTGTTAGGCGTAACCTACATCTAGCAGAATTCGTTTAGTAAATAGTGTAGCATTGCGTGATTCTTGGATGATGAAATGAATACCAGCAAGTCATCATAAAGGAGACAGAAGATTGGGACAGAAGAGAAATTAGGATGAAGAGGGGTAGTTTAAGAAAGACGTATTGGTTGTGGGTTTAAGGGACGGTAAACTTGAGGCACTGAGAGCAAGTACGAAAATTTAATTTTTCTCACTTTAAAGCCTATTGGAATACATTATTGCTACTACCTGAATTTTGCCAAAAATGTGGGTTAGTCCGTTTTTGGTATCGGTGCCTTAATTGAAGAGTTCTTGTAGAGAACACTGCAAGTGCCAGAATTAAAAAAAAAAATTCTTCCGGAAATGTTCTACGTGCCAATGGTAATGCTATACTACAGAATTTGATTTCTAGCACTCGCAGTGTTTTTTATAAGCACTCTTCAATTATAATTACAAAATTGAAGAAATATTTGGAAATGGTACTTTTTTAACCGTTCAAAATAAAAAGTAATTGATTCTTTCGTAAGATTCGTCATTGCTTCGTGAGGTTTCAAATGTGCAAAGAACTGCAGGCTACGAGCGACACTCAATTCTTCGATTAACGAAGGCTCCATTAATACTACTTGCTGACAAAAAGCAACGTACGCGATCTGCGCGGCAAGCAATTGCTTTAGTTTCACAGGCGAAAGGAAAACAAGCATTAATATGGCGGCAAGAAGATAAACTGCGAATGGCGTTCCGTTCTTTCGTTCGCGGGGGCATTAAGTATATTAACTAACAATATTTTAATATGCAACTGCCTGCTGGACAATAAAAAAAATCATGGACAATTGATTTCGTAAACAAGGGAAGCCGTCTGCTGGCGCCGGTCCGCGGAACAATGCGATAAAAAGAAGTAGAACAAACAGAAGAACGACGCCATTAAATCCTCCGACTGGGGAAGATTCGATTACATCATCAACTAGGAAGCACGTAAAATTTTCAGCACTTTCCGTTGTACCGTCTCTAAATATTAACACTTTATCGCTCGGTCACGAAGTATTCCGTATTTTCTGTTTCCTTGGCTCACGAATCCGTAGAGGTGTCTCCTTGGAAATTCACCACTCACTGCGGAATTACCAAACGTCGTTTTATATTAATAAATTCAACGTGGCTGCTCCTCGAAGTCGGGTAAAACTGACTGCAGCCAGGCGACGAATGCACACACTGCATGCCCGACGATAAAGTGTTGAACAAATAGCTCCTTTCCTGTTCGGAGGATTTTCTTAAAGCGTCTCCTCGCGTTTGCACTCCCGGCACTAAATATTCTACTTAAATGACGAAAACGACCAGCGTGGAGAACGGCCGATGCTTTCCTTATTTCGCAATCGACGAGACACTCTGTTCAAAACAATCAAAGAGTTAAAATCTCCGAGGCATTTCTGCCGGCGGTGGACGGTTGTAGGGGAACAGAAAATTTTCCAAGACTCGAGATACCAGCGCTGAACGGCATAGTTGCTTCAGTCAGAGACTCTAATTGTTTTGAGCGGCGTGCGTATGTATGTAGCGTAAGAAAAATGTGCGTGACTTACGGTGTGCGATGTGCCAAGCTCGGAGAAGTTGCCCGAATTGGGGAACAACCAAAGAGCGATGGGACAGCGCAAACCTTATATAGGGGAGGCCAACAGGCACCAATATCCCCCACTCTTGCTCCGTGGAACCCACACGGAGGCATATCTGCATCTATGACAGACGTCGAAGAACGGCACAGAAGCGGCAACGGAACCCGGGGACTGGTCCTTCGTCACCGGTGTCGTCGTCGGTACAAACGCAATCCTTTCCTTCCCCTCGCGCTCTGATTCTCCCGGAGGAACACGAAGAATGGTGCGCGTGCCTTCGACAGGGTCGTTTGGCCACATGGGGCCGCAGAATTTCGCGATATCCGCGACGTTACGCAACGGCGAGCAACTGTTCGCGCGGAGACCATCGCTGATGTCAGGAGCCGGCTCTTGGATGCCCGCGGTAAAACTTGCGGACGGGGTCTAGATTTGTGGTTGGACAATACCTAGATCGAGTATCGTGTTTCAGGGAGAAAAAGAACGCCGCGTGTTTAACATTGCAAAATTATTGTCAAAATTTAGTTTTTGGGATACGAATTAGTTCGTTAGAAAATCCGTCTTATTAACCGGTTAACTGGCACGGCTTTTTTTACTATTCGTGCCCGAACTGGCAACATCGAAAAATTAAGTGAATCACACGAAATTTGGTATACAGGGGTTTTTTGAGTCGCTGAATCGATTCCGGGGGTTATTTTTTCTCATCTGACACCCCCAACCCCTAAAAAATAGGATTTAGGGGTGAGTTTTTTAAATTCTTTACTAAATTGAGTCTTTACTAAATTATCATATTGAGTCTGCCATATTGAAATTTAAAATTTCAATGCCAAATTCAGATTCAGCGACCCCAAAAACCGCTATATACAATTTATCTAAATCCCGATAATATTTTAATATTTGGCAGCCATTTTGGGTCGGCCATTTTGAGTCTGATATATTGAATTTTACAATTCCAATGCCAAATTCAGACTCAGCGACCCCAAAAACCAAGTTTCATTCAAATCGTTTGAAAATCAAAACAGCTTGTTTCGGCGAAAATTCCTCGATACAAGACGGGTCACGATGGGGAATCATTGGAATAAATCGTGCTGACGTGACTTGATCCGAAAATGAACTTACGAGTGTAAGTAACATCTGGAGTATTGAACTGTGATGATCATGGGCGGATTTGAAGATTTGGCGACCCTAGACTGACAAGCATGCGCCACCCTTTCCGTGAAATATCATTAAGTATTTTAGTTTAAAAGAGCCCAAACAATTTAAAAATTAATTTAATATGGTAACTCACATCTAAGTCATTGCTATTTTGCTATGTGAAAAAGAAGTGAATTGCTGTTGAAGTTGTCTCAAATCTCTATGTTTAAATTTGAAACTTTTCCAATGTCTTCCGCTCAAAATTTGTCGCTCCCCAAAATTTTCTGCTCCCACAAATTTGACGCTTCCCAAAATTTGCTATTCTCCAAAATTTGCTGCTCCCCAAAATTTGATGCCCCCAAAAATTTGATGCTGTCCAAAATTTGATGCTGTCCAAAATTTGCTGCTCTCCAAAATTTGATGCTCCCCAAAATTTTCCACTCCCAAAAATTGTATGCTCCCCAAAATTTAGCACTTCCCAAAATTTGATGTCCCCAAAAATTTGATGCTCCCTAAAATTTGATGCTTCGCAAAATTTGTCGCTCTCCCATAGTTATTAGTTAACGCTTCCAAAAATTTGTCGCTTCCCAAAATATTCCGCTCCCCAAAATATAACGCCCTCCAAAATTTGCCGCTCCCTCGAATTTGCCACTCCCCAAAATCTGCCGCTCACCAAAATTTACTATTCTTCAAAATTTACTGCTCCCCAAAATTTGGCGCTTCCGAAAATTTGATGCCCCCAAACATTTGATGCTCTCCAAAATTTGATGCTCCCCAAAATTTTCCACTCCCAAAAATTTTATGCTCCCCAAAGTTTGATGCCCCCAAAAATTTGAATCTCCCTAAAATTTGATGCTTCGCAAAATTTGTCGCTCTCCCATAGTTATTAGTTACCGCTTCCAAAAATTTGTCACTTCCCAAAATATAACGCCCTCCAAAATTTGCCACTCTCCAAAATTTGCCACCTACTTAACCTATCCCCAAATCCATCCCTGGTGATGATCTGAGTTTGAGTCGGGTCTTAAATGAATTTGGTGGACGAGTCTTCCCTGAGCTTTCACAATCTCTAGTGTCAACTTTACAAAAGTGCTCAGTGGGGAGACGATGACTTTAACTTTTAGTTACTAGACTAGCGTGTCAAATTTGTCTGAATGTGTACGTTAACATGTAGAGTCGGCACGTGCGTTTCGGAAATGGTTGGTAAACGGAAGTTGTCGGTCGGACCCTTTAGTGATTCAGGACTAACGAGGCGGGTCATTTAACAGTGCAGTGCTAGATCTTCCTCTTTTCTTCGTTAATTATTCACGAAGATTTTGTACTAGTTTCCTTCGATCCACGTACATTCCAAAATAATTACACGGAACATTTTCGTAGCTGATATTTCCTCGTTATGGAAATACCAAGGGCACTGTATTTCTCACTCGATATTTACCAGATGAATATCAAGGGTTTCTCGTTCGGCATCGGATAACAATGTCGTTGTTTACATTACACGGTTGGGAAAGTCTGATGAGAAACGATAATTTTAACAAGATAAAGTCTCAGACTCGGATATTTTAAAAATTATGAATCCTTAACACTATATTAGTTATTTTGATAAATGTAAAATACAGTTTTTGCTACACAAATTTGTTTCTGTCTACAGGCAATTCAGTTTTCTTTTTCATTTTTATTTCCATTTCTGCAAACAACAGGATTGTGTGATTCCCTGATGTTAACTATTAATATAGAGAAGCATCGTTACAAACGTGAATCTGAATATTATAACTCCTGAATGTAAACACCCTTGGTCATTAAAAAACTGTTTACGAAAATGATTAAATAAAGAAATTCGTGACACTACGAATAGAGTATAAAATCTTTTTGAGTCAAACCAGTCTACTGATTTTTAAGCATCATTAGACTTTTCTTTGTTTGTGCTAATGTTGCAAATATTTTCATAAAAATAATATATGTCTAATATACTCGTTTACAAAGAATGAAATAAAAACAGGAAACAACTCAACCGCCAAGGGGGTGGTTTTATCTGCTCACAATGAATTTCGGCAAAATAATCTCCTATTATTTATCAAGACACATTCCCAATGTGTCATAGCTTTTGGAATTCCCGAGATAGAGATGTTTCCTTGTAAGTCAAATTCAGTGTGAATGAAAACTGCAGACTGACCTTGTAGAAAACGCTGTAAGTGCCAAAATCAAATTCTACATATTCCTACTAAATAGTATTACCAGTGGCACGTAGAACACTTTCGGATAAAATTGTTTTTTAATTTTGCAACTTACAGTACAATAAGTACTACAAGAACTCTTCAAGTACAGGGTGGTCTATTTAAATAAACTCACCCAAATAACTATTCCAAGTATACTGGTACGAAAAATATTTTATATGCAATTTGAATGTTACCGAGGGGCCAATGTGCTACAAGAATCTTTCTCCAAAGGACCTTGAAAGCTCCGGAAGAAGTGAATTTGAAAAAAAATATTCTTGCAGCATATATGTCCCTTGATGCCACTCAAATTGCATGCAAAATATTTTTTGTACTCAAATGGGCCACCCTATATAACGCGACCGTTTGCAGTGTGCATCCTTCTTCGAACTATTCGTAAGGTTTCACAGACTTCGTTGCGAATTAACAAATAAATTAAGGAGCAAGGGAGTGAATCGATCGCTGTAATTAATTTCGAAAGCCGAGGAAACTGCCGTATCGAATCCCTCGGCGGCATCTACGCATATTAATGTCGTGCAATCATAAATCTAGATAAACAGGCGGATTGATTTATTGTATCTTTCTGAACTTGCTTTTCTGTCGACGATCTCCTCGCGATCGTCGTAGTCGATTTTACGTCAGGCGTGCCCTGAAAGAAAAAAACACTTATCGTGCGACAAAACAATATTTGGTACTTAATAAGATCCTATCGACTGGCTCACTAACAGTGTCAGCAGAAACCCAAGACATTAATCAAATCGCATTTAAAATTGATTAGCAAGAAACCACGATGTGTTGTCTTATTCTGTTTTGAATCTTATGTAATATCTGCTGTTCGTTGTAAAGTAATTTTTCGAGAAAATCCTCTTCATTATTTCTTATTCTTAAATTATTCTATAAAGGTATTGTCGCTTGGGATCCAAATAGGATCTATTATTCTCAATTTCTCACTTTCTTTTCTCACTAATTAAGCAATAACTTGTAAAAAGAAAAAAATAAACGTTCTTAGAGATCTGATCGTGCTGATTTCCAGAATGAGAATTAGGCTCGAGTTCGTCGCATGCAGCTTTGCTTCGCGTATTCTCGGCAACGCGTTTATAAATGTGAATTAATTTTCCGGGAGAAGGGTGGTGGTATGTATTGGGCAGAGGACAAATTAGTGATTCACGAAATCAATTGGCGCTTCGAACGCCGTCGAAATTGAACGAAAATACGTTGCTAATTGCGCAGTGGCGGCATCAATCACGTAGATTTACCAACTTTAACGAACTGTACGTCGGCTCGTGTTGGAGGAACCGCGATAATGGAGAGAGTGTTTGCACTAAATCTTACGGCGGCTTAACGAGCGCCAAAGTGGAACCAGGTTTTCGTTGTGCAATCGCGCGCTAGTAACCTAGCAAATCCCGCAGAAAAAAACCGGCAGCCGATTCTACATCTGCAATGTCCGCTACTTCATTGCACCTACTACATAATGAGTGGTTCACACTGAAAATCTTGTTGTCCCCATATTTTTGTGATATGTATACACAATACAGTTACTCACAAAAGTATCCGTGCACCCTATATGAAACATATTTTATATATTTTTTTTATGTAAATTTTTTTCTTTGCTAATAATTCTGTACATTTTTAGACCTTAATTTAAAAATTTTAAACTTTGGTGAATTTTAACCAAAAAGGTCGCTTTTTCCCACAACTAAATTTTCAACTGCAAATTCTATCGTATCAAAATTTACATTTCTAGAAAGAGACACAAAAGTTAAAAGATTCAAAAATACGAAAATGGTAATTCAGAAATGGCCAGTGACGCACCCAGAGGGGGAGGGCAAGGGGCCCTGGCACCCCCCAAAGAAGGGGCTTTGTGAAAAGAAAAGAAAACTTGGTTTTATTATTTAAATAAATTTTTATAATCACCTTATGAATTTTATTGAATTTGCCATAAAAATATTTTTATACGTTCAACTCGGCTCCCCCAAGATTAAATCCTGAGTGCGCCACTGGGAAAGACGCTGGGGTGCAGTGAACCCATGTGACCAATTTGTGATTATAAGAAAGTGTGACCATGAAGGTTTAAATCGACTTCAAAGTAAACATTCGCAATTCTAATTCGCTTTGATATAAGCCTTGATTAATATACTCTTCTTTTAGGTACATTCAATGGAAAATTTGTATACAGTTTATTTAAAAGAAAATTATTATCCGTAGAAGTACCACAGATCGTGCAAAAAATATTCGCTCAAATTCATGTATTTACTTCATACAAACGTGATTACAATAATTTAATATTCTTCAAAATATAATTTTAAGAAATAGAGCTCTTTTATTAAAATAACTTATTAAACCACTATTTAAGTAAACAGCAACACATATTTATGAGGGGTCTTCTTAATATTGCGGGTGAAATCGTTTCAAAAACCTGAACGTATAAAGGAATGTCGAGGAACAGAAATTATAAGTGCTTTAATAAAAAACTAAATATAACCGTCGACTTCTATTTTAGTAATGACGATATCTCTTCGACATTGGGGGTCGTCCTTAAATTACGTAAGGCTTTTTTGGGGGGAAGGGGGTCGCAAATTTCTTACGTTTTCTTACAAGGGGGGAGGGAGGAGTCAGGTAGCGTCTTACGTAATATTTTTTAACCTAATTTTCAATAAATACAAATTCTATCATATTAATGTTCCAGAAAAGTTGTTTTACTTTAAATTTCCGAAACCGAGTTAAATGAATTATATAAACCTTTAAAAGAATTTTAATAACTGAAATAATTCAATGTAAACAATATTACGTGAGAAGGGGGTTGCAATATCAAATTTTACGAATTCTTATACTGGGGGAGAGAGGGGTTAAGAAATCGCCAAAATTACCCTTACGTAATTTAAGGACGGCCCCTTGTGTTTGGCAAAAAAAGATCGCATTAAGTATTAATAGTTTGGGGGGGGGGGGTCTATATACTCGAATCTAAAAGTACATTCAATTCGAGGAAAGAAATGTTCATCATCGTCCCAAATTGGGGATCAAGTTGTCTCATTTAATTTATTAGATAAAAGAGTTCCTGGTGTTTTCAGTTACCTTCTTCAAGTCTTATGTATTCAAGTTTGACTACCGCAATAACAAAGTTCCTTAATGAGAGATTATTTGGCGATGATATAAATAACGAGGATAAGATTGAGAAACCACACGTGGAGGTTGTCATATCAGTCTAAGCACAGTATTTTAAAATTGAATCTTAAAGGAAACATACAGTTTATGGTGTCAAACTAAATTTCAAACGTTGATTACAACATTCGCAAAAAAGTGATCAACGATGAGTGGCAACACTATGGAATACTGGAACATTCTTTTGCGTATTTTGCATTTGTGAAAACCATGTCAATGATTCTTTAATATTGTATAACTCAGAAACAATGAAATAATTTCGGTTATAGACAGCTCGTTAAAAGTCATTTTGGATTTAGCAGACACTTACAATTGGTTGACCTTTTATTCAATATTGAATTCCATTATTGAGATCTGATTTTCTACTAAAGTTCGTAATGAAAGTATACGGGGTGTTTATAAATTATAGCTAAAGCGAAATTGGTTAATGGAACCCATGAGAACAAATAAAAAGCTATAATAAATATAGGTCTGTAAAATAATCGTTCTCGAGATAGGTACACATTTAGCTTTCCATTTTGTCACTTAAGTGTTAGATAAAAGGATACTTATTTAATTGTAAGTAGTAGAGTTACTGATATTTCGGCCGTTCAGGATGGTTGGTAGTTTTGAAAATTAGTCCGTAAACAGGACAGAAACAGGACTATGGGTATACTCATTTTTTTTCAAATTTATAAGAAGGAGCCTTCAATTATAAAATTGCATTTGTTAAGTACAATTGCAAAATCTATGGTCAAAAATTCTATTTTTCAACTGATATAATTTGTATTATGTACTCTTATGTCTCCACTGTAAGCACCCCAAAGCTCATTTTTATCAGTTTGTTAGGTCAACAGTTGTGATTTATTGAAAAAAGGTCAACACTATATATCAAAGAGCTGTAACATCAGCAATTTTTACAATTTTGAAAAATCCTTCGAGAACCGTTTATATATCACTAAACACTAGCATATATCCATCTTTCACCAAACTCCAAAAGTGTCCAATTTCGCGTGGAATGGCCTATTTACAAGTTTTGTGCGTGACAATTTCTGCTTCGCCCCGTAGAAATGCTTTACTCCCTACTTTAGTGTTTTCAGAGACTGCTGCATCAACCATTAACATTTAACGAAGGGTATCAATTTGCTTTTACAAATATATTACTGAACAAAACAAGAGGATCTCGTGTTTCGAAATTCAGTCTTTCAAGCGCTGCGACTGAAATATTAAGAACAAAATACCCGTGCTTAGCTACTCTATTTAGAGTTGGAGTAGAATAATTAAAGGAATTACTTTTATATCTGTTTTTTTGGAGTACTTTTTTTAAAGTAAGTTTTGTTTAACATTTAAATATATGGGTAGGGGAAAGCGGGGTAATTCCGGCCAGCGGGTAATTCCGGCCACTTCTATTTCTTTAAATAAAAACCGCGTAACTTAGCTCTGTATGGTACTGCCACCTGTTAATAATGCGGTGAGCTAATATTCATGGTTTCCATGACGATAGCAGTCTTTTATTTCAAACAAATCCGGGAGTGTTCATTTCGCACCGTAATCTTATAACAGTGGTCGATTGTTAAGCAAGGTAAGTTAGTACATGGAATAGATATGAATCATTAATATTAATCTCATTAAATAGAGGAATGTTTCTACTTTCAAACTCACATTTGGGTTTTGGTGATATGTAAATTCAATTAAGTGCATTACTTCAAATACCTGAACATGAGGTGTGGGGTAATACCGGCCAATAGTGAGGGGTAATTCCAGCCAGCTTTTAACATTGCTTTTTCCTGGCGCAGATGCCACGTACATATAAAAGAATTTCGAAGAAGGCAGAATGGAACCAGGAAAATTTATTTAATAATTATTTATTAAATAAATAAATTATTTATTTATTTATTTTATGTATTTATTTATTAATTTACCTGAGAAAAAAGAAACTGAATTTTGAATCGGACAATTCAGATATTTGTGACGAAAAAGTAGAGCACGACATTTGCTCCTTTTGCAAAGAATTCGGAAAAGGTGATAAAATGTGGTTCCGGTGCACAGTATGTGGTCAATGGGCACATGAAGAATGTTCACGATGGGATATATGTACTAATTAATTTCAAAATAAAATATAATACAATTTTTTATTAATTTAACGGTTTTCCTATATCTTTTATAAAGAAAAATCAAATGACTATTTTTGTGTTATTGCTCCCATTTTTGTTACAACGTAAATTTATGCTTTCTCGGTTATACTAATACAAACTAGACACTTCAAACTATATAATAATATACAAAAACTAACAAATGTTTAACTTGTTCAAATTTTATAGCACTTACTGCATATGTGGCCGGAATTACCCCGCTTTCCCCTAACCTTTGTAAATAAAAACCAAGTTGACATCTAATCGGGCCTAAAGATATTAAGAAACCTAAGAAAATACATTTTACCCCTTTTCACACCTTTGTAGACCGAATTTTAAAAAAAAATCCTTCTTATCAAGCACATACTCTCCGAATTTCCTGTTTCTAGGTTCAACGATTTCGCCTGGTCATTGATGAATCAATGATTGATACAACAATTTTATATATATGTAGATAAAACTATTTCATATATCACGCATAATATTTTTATAAAAAGTTAATTATAAAAATATTAGGTACTCTATTTAGAATTGTAGAGTCTTTATTTATTTTGGGTAGACCATTCCTCCTTTAGATCGCGAATAATCAAAATGGTAAAAACGGTAGCTCGATCACAGAGATGCTGGTCTATCGCTCGAAACTGTATTTGTAATATGACCCGTTTTTTTTTTTAAAGTGGTAAAAGTCCATTTGTAGCTAAAAAATCGTTTATTTTCTTTAACATTTTTATTAATTATTATTGCATAATAAAATTGAACAAGTTTATAGTATTAAAAACATTATCCGAATTGATTAACGTTTGCCAATATTTGTATGTTGATTCAAACGCAAACCCTTAAATATCTCAATGTATGAATAAATGGAGTTATACCACTTTTATAAACAACGATTCAATATCACCCTCGCGATTCAGTCAGGCAACCTGTTCAACCTATATTTCCATGAGCGAGGACCGAGGTCGTTCGTTGGCGATATCTACCATGGTCTACTGCCTGTTGTTATCGAGAATCTTTGCCAACGAATTAAAATACGTAGAGTGTGTATCCAGACGCTTCGAAATATACGTACACGACGCGCGCCGCGCATATGGAGGGGCATGGCTGCCATGCAGCACTCGACATTAATATACGCGATGATATACAACTATCATCGTGTACTAATTGATTGTCTCGCCGCGCAACGATTGCCTCTATTCGCCTTTGTTTTGCTCGCCATGACTTTCTGCGCTCCCTTCGCGGCGAAGCAATTCGACGGATCGTTAGACAGCATGTAACCTTATTGCATCGCCTTTTAACTTTACAGCACTAAACAAATCTTATATCGCTGTAATTCGTGGCGTTCCACAGTGGGGAAATTTTGCGATTTTATGGCCAAAGCCACAAAAATTAATTTTTGAATTTGACAAAATAAATGCAAATATCAATTGAAGAACTACTATGAGCATCAAATGCCTCCAATTTTACTGTTAAATGTTTTAATACAAGGCTCGCATAGACTCTCAAATATGTATGTTCATGTGAGGTTAGAACGATTGCAAAGAATTAATCTAGATTTTCAAGTTACTTCAAACATTTATATTGTATTATCCAAAGTTCCGAAAATAATTTGAACGGTTGGATTCCATTCCTGGTGGTGCGTAAGATATTTTTTTGCCCACAAAATAATTATGTTTCGGGTTTTAATACGCAATTTATACAATTTTTAAAGTAGTGTTTTAGAAATAACCTTTTCATATAAGAATCAATTTTCATTACATAAAATACTTATAAATCCCATAATATCCTGCAATGATTTTCATTTCTATTTTACGTTGAACTATTTTGATTCTATAAATGCAATTAATAATTGCTAATAGTTGCTAATCTTGTAATTATATGAATTTTTTTAAGCACGATCCAGTGTGTCTGGTATAACATACGACATAACTGTGACCGGGACTGGTTTACACGTTATACATTACAAACCTTTTTATTCTGTTTTAAACGATTTTATTCAGCTTCGATCCTCTGTTTGATTGTTTGTATTAATAGATTTCATGTTAATTTGCAATATCAAGTGGTTACGCATTAGATGTTAAAAAATTTAGAATGTATGCTGTAAAAGCGGCAAAATTATTTGTTGCATTATATCCTTGGTACATGATGCCTACTACTGTACACAAAATTTTAATTCATGGTCCTCACATAATCGAAAATGCTGTCCTTCCAATTGGACAGCTTTCGGAGGAAGCTCAAGAAGGACGGAATAAGGATATTAAAAAGTACCGCCAAAATTTATCTCGAAAATGCTCGGGGGAAAAAACTATGGAGGATGTTTTCAATTGGCTTCTATTATCGCCAGATTCACTAATTAGTAATCTAAGAAAACTTCCCGATAAGAAATTAAAAAGCTTGTCATCAGAAGCGATAACCCTTCTTCTATGCCCTGCTGCACTGTAGCAGAGGCATGCTCTGACAAAGAAAAACGCGATTCCGTCTGGGAGTATTAGTTTTAAGGGGAATATAATAATTTCATAGGTTTAACTGTATAAATGTAAATAATAAAAATATCTTTATCGTTCGTAATTTTTATAAGTGCTGTTTCTTTGATAATTTATTTTCTAATATATCAGAACGTAAAAGTGCCGAATTTTATAATATTAAAAATAAGTTTTCAAGTTTTGACCACGAAAATGGATACAGTTCTTCAATTGACATTTGCATTAATTTTTTTCAAATTCAAAAATTTCATTTCTGTGGTTTTGGCCATAAAATCGCAAAATTTCCCCACTGTTCGCTGCATTCCAGTAGAAAGAACATTTAAAATCGGGTCGACACACTCCGGTTACACGTTTCTCGATATTATCACTGACAATGAGTGAGTAACACGAAACACAGTGTGCACTCTGTAAATGTTTCCCTGGACTACGATCCTCGGCATTCTAATCAAAGATGACGCTATCAAATTTTCTTGAACTTGAGAGTCCACGAAACCGCGCACAGTGGTTTAAAATGAGATTCCAGCTGATTGTGAGCAAAATTATTTTTGTCATTATTTCTTCCTGTACGTATATATGTATATACTTTAATAGTATTTACTCGTTTATTATTTTTAATGTTTTTTTCATTTATTTATGATTATTTTTAGCTTGTTTTTGTGTAAGCAAGAATACAGGTGTTCTCGATAAAGGTTAATATTTCCAGATTATAAGCAATTAGTTTAATGGAAAATTTAAAATAGAAAAATGCACGTAATGTATGTAGAATAAAAATAGTGCGAAGCATTAGGAAGTGCTGCAATGTTTAGCTCTTCTGGTACCTTTGTAAATATATTAATAGAATTTAAGACAAATTTTTCTGGTTTTTGCAGGTTATTGAAATTCGGTAATTTCCTTTAAAAAAAATTCTCAATAATTTTGCTCAGCTAGAATCGCATTTTAAATCACTGTGCAACGTACTCGTTCACTTAAATTTACATTCGTATGCATTTCTTTGACGGCATCTGATTAGTTTAAAGTAATATACAGTAGAATTTCGCTTTCATGGGCGTCCGGGAGGGGGGGGGGGGGCAGTAGTTGCACCCCCTGAATTTTGAGAAAAAAATCGCTTATTTTTAAAATCTGATCTTTATTAAGTTTATACTAAAAAAATTAATATTTTTAAATTTTAGTTTTAAAATTTATAATTAAATAATACTACAAAAATAGTTAAAAAAAAGTAATATATTTTTCTTTACCGTTACCCCAAAATTGCCCCCCACCCCACTCCCTGGAAAAAAGTCTGCGGACGCCCTTGTTCACATTACATGTGTTGCTAATTTTCTTGAAATAATAATAGTAAAATAATCATTAGATTGACACTTGAGAAATCATTAATATTGCGTAAAAGTAACGAGTGACGTGACAGAAATAAAAAAAATGAAAGAGATGAAAGTGCAGATTATTCCCCTAAAACTATAATATTTTGTATTTGCATAGAGCCTCTACTATTCCTTTACAGCGACGCTGTCCAATTTAAGCTCCGGAGCTTATTGTTAGACTTCTTCCTCCATTTGGACTCCGTTACTCGGCACGCGAATACTAGGAACAGAAGCAATTGGTCTGCACTTTAACGCGCTTTTACCTGTTGAGTCTGAAATACAGCAATTGTAGCAACTCCCCTGCCGTACCGACACCCCGGATTTACCCTACGCTACGATCAATTCTGCAGTGTGAAGTACAATAAATTTCGCTACAAAGTCCGCCCATTGTAAAGATATTCTTGAAGACTTTTGAAATTTCCAGAAATAGAACCTACAGTTCATGTTCGCAAGTTCTGTTGTTTAATTCGGTGGTGCTGAAATATGATTTACTTATAAATTTTTCTTAAGAAATCTGTAAATTGAATAACGAAATTTGTAATATGCCAAACAGCTTGTCGTAGCTAAATATTTCCACCCAACTCAATTCTTTCCCTTGTAAATAAGCCAGTTTATAAGTACCAATATATTAACTCTGTTGATATTTTGGAAAGTATGCTTTTGAACCTGTCTAGGTTCGAAGTACATATTGAATAAAAAAAAAACTCAAATCTTTCCATCCTTTGACTCCTACGTCATAAGATCCCTACTGTTATTCTACCTTCCGAGTTACCAACCCCGATTCATATACCGAACGCAATTTCTTAAACCTCAGGTTCTACTAAATATATCTATCACCCTCACTTCTACCCGAAAAATTTCTAGTGCCCACTCTGCGACGTCCGATTGGAGCTCGGTTGGGATCCAATACCAGTTCGGTTCTATTAATGGCGAGTTTTAATGTAGTTACAAGTGAAACTTGATCCAGTATCAGTTCAGCTCCGCTTCAGCGAAGTTTTAGTTCGGTTCTCGATCTGTTCCGTACACAAGTGACGCCGTGCCTTTCACAAATGATTCAATAATCGTGCCATTAACCGGTAGACCGTTTATGCATTGTCTTCATTAGAGATCGAAAGATAATGATAACCCTTGGACGAACGAACTGCGGTAACCGTAAGCCAGAACTGCGGGGCAATAACGTCGGGTGCGGAATGCTCTCAATCGTAACAGACCATACACATAACTACAACGTAATTAGTTAATAGAATATAATTATGATAAGTGAAAGTCTTGAAGCTAGATGACAAATATTGAAGTACCAAAAGTGACAAGATGCTTGCTGTACGTATCTAATCCACCGCCACTGAAGACAACGGCGTATTCCCGTTACGATAGCAAACCGCATAACGTTGCCCTTTTTGTGCAGCTATATGGTACGGATCTATTAGTGCATATCTCGTTACACAGTTGCATTGCGTATTTTATTAAACAGAATTGTAAGCAGATTAACCGCTGTTGTGAATTTATCGAGGTGAAATTCCCCGTCACAGCGAAAACGTACCCCAACTCACTTCGCAAACCGTAACAACGTGGATGTGCACCACGATTTGCCTCGTGTACACACCAGAGCTGCAAATATTCGAATATTCGAATAATTCGAATGATTTCTGCGAATAATTAGGAGTATTCGAATTATTCGAATCTCGGATCGGGAATTGTCTGGTTTTTGAATATTCGGATATTTGAATAATTAGGAATATTTGAATTATTTCAACCTCAAATTCGAATATTCGGATATCCGAATCTCAATTTCTAATTCCCTGATACACGAATATTCGAATATTTGAATAATTAGGAGTATTCGAATTATTCAAATCTCAAATTTGAATTCTCTGTCTTTCGAATAATTAGGATTATTCGAATTATTCAAATCTCAAATTCGAATTCTTTGGTATTCGAATAATTAGAAGTATTCGAATTATTCAAATCTCAAATTCGAATTCTCTGGTATTCGAATAATCAGGAGTATCTATTTGAATTATTCCAAAAAGTTCGAACTTTAAATTCGAATATTCGGATATTCGAATAACTAGGAGTATTGGAATTATTCGAATATTCGGATATTCGAATAGTTAGGACTATTCGAATTCTCTGGTATTCGAATATTTACAGCTCTGATATGTACACGAGTATTCAAATATTCGTGAAGCCCTAGTACTAGTACATACGTTCCGCATTCACAGACGCAGCTGTACGTCAGGTGAACGCACGCGCGTGAAAGTAATGCAAATTATGCGCGTGTGATTATGTGTGATCGTGTGTGCCCACTATGTAGTGTACGTGGCCAGCACGCAGTGACTCATCCAAGCGTACCTACTGACGTCATCAACGTGCCTCGAGCTGGAGAGAGGGGACAATCAAACGGCAGGCAGCGTAAAAATGTTGCGAATCACGCGTCACATAGTGTATACTGCTTGCACTGTTATGTACGTGGGTGGACGCTGAGAAACTGAATGGCGGTCGAACATCGTAATCGTTTTGATGGGAGCGTAGAAACTGGTCGCGTCGTTACATCACAGCATGTGAAACTTCTGACGTTACATTCCTTTCTTCCTTTTAATCTCCGGGCAAAATCCAAAGTACTATGTATTAATATTGACACGTATGAGCAGGGTACATTATGCAATCAGGGCAGATTGCTTTTTCAGTTTTATCGAAGGCCGAAGAAAGATGCGAAGGAAAGCGGTTTAATAATGTAACAAGATGTAACTTCTTGTGACCTCACTTTCTTCTTAAAGGCGAAACCGCACATTTGGCGGTCGTTACACATTCGTCGCACAAAATGTGTGGTTCATACCTGTCAGGGGTCAGGTACAGTTGCACATTTTTGTTACGTGTCATTATGTATTCTTTTTTTAGATATACCGACTTTTCTCGCGTATTGGGTATGTAAGAATAATAGCTGAAGATTTGGGAACTGAAAACCTTATGAAATATTTCGAGTGTTTCAAATTTCTTAAGCATTATGTATCAAATGCTACATACCTACGCCCTTGCTTTATGCTTTTTATTGGAGAATTAAAATGATCGTTATTTGGGTTCACAAACACTTTACTGTAATTGATTCTATCACGTTTTCTATAGCAGTGATTCCCAACCCGGTAGGCCGCGACCCTTCAGTGGGTCGCGAAGTGTTTTTTCGAGGGTCGCCACGGCTTTGGCGGTTTTTTTAAAATATTATTAAGATATAATTATATTCGGAAATCCCTATTTTTTATGTGTTTTTTTAACTTATTAAATTTATTTGAATATTACAAAAGGGGATCGCGACTCAAAAAAGGTTGGAAAACACTATTCTATAGGTGCAAATGAATGTGAACACTTTGCTTTTTAGGTAATAGGTACTGTGGGAAAATATCGGGAGAATTTGAATTTGGGTAACTTGGCAACTATGCTTAGTGGTGTTGAACTATGCATACCAACCTATTTTTCGCTATTTTGCCGCAAATAATTAATAACAATTGCTAATATTATTCAAAATACATCCGTACTTGACACCTTCTAGAATTTAGTCAGCCACAACACTACGGCAATGACAAGCCATCGTTCCATTAAAAAATATGCCGGTAATTTTTAAATCTAAAAAAGTACACTGTCGTGAAAAAATAGACCACACTGTACCATTTTTTTTCTTAAAACAAAAATTCTTTTTTCCATAGAAATATCCGAGCATCGCAACAATCAACTACTCTGTATGACCTTTGGTATCATTGGTATGATTTTTAATCATAAATTCCTAAGTTTCATCGCCAAAGAAACGGAATGTTCATGGTACTCCCTTGTTAGTATCTTTTTTTCCAGAATCGATTTTAATCTTTAAAAAATTGTTGCAAAGAAGGAAAAATACATTTATAGAAAATCTTCAGAGGATTGTGGGAGTGTTTAGTAAGTTTTCAGAGGGGAGAGAAAATCGAAGGCACTGGTGTGGCCGCCGTCATTGATAAAATTTAAGTACACTGCATTCCATATTAGAGCATACCGACGCCCCTACCGATTTGCGACCGATCTGCGCAACTCCCACTACTACCCACAATTTGAACCACATGCGATTGGTCGTGGTAATTTCCAAGGAATAACTGGTACATCCCAAACGCGGGACCTGACCGTTGTCGACGTAAACAGTGGACGAAAAGTTAACAGAGAGAGTAAGTACAGGGCCGTGCGACGGAGAAAAACATAGGAGTCGAGCGTAGCAACGCCTCCTGAGGGTCGTGCCTGCGCGAAATCGGTATGCTCTAATGTGGAATGCAGTGTACATGTGTACATTAAGTCTAATCTTAATGTTCACGAGTTAAATTAAAATTGAGTTACGTGTATCGATCGTGTTCTCTAGGTGCATTAAATCAATCTTTATCACACACATAGTGACTTCTTATCGCAGAATCCGGTTTCACGATGAGTAAGAAGATTTTAAATAGATCAGTCGTATGTACGCTACAATAAATTTGTCCGACAATGGATCTAAACGCAGTGTGGAGTCGGAAATCAAATTGTAAATCAGGAACACAGCGGCGCACTATATTTCTGCGTTTTATCACGGCAAGCTCTGACTGAATTTTCCACGTTTCCATCTTACTTTCCAGTGTTTGTGAGTACCGTTAATCATATAATTCGATTATTTCATTTATTTCCAGTATTAGCGAATGTATTTCCAGTACCTACATATTTAAGAATAACAAAACATTGAATTCTATTTTGTAGAAACTGAATTTTTTAATTAGTAGTATCAGCATCAACTGCTGAGCCATTGGCTGATTCCACTCTGCTTCTGCTCAATTTACATTTGCATTGAAAAAGTGACGTAGTTCATATATCCCTCGAGAATAATAAAAAAAGAAAATACATACGGGTCGAATCTGTAACCTCCTCCTTTTTGAAGTCGATTCAAAATTGAAGCAGTAATATCAGCAAAATCAATGATTAAAACAGCATGAGCATTCTTATAATGCAAACAGGCCCGGATTAAAGGGGGGGCTAGGGGGGGGCTGCAGCCCCGGGCCCCACTTTCCCGGGGGGCCCCGTTGTAAGCGATTAGCTCACTCTGTCTTCATTGGAAATGTTGTATCAAATATAAAGTGTCCAGACGTCCCGCATTTTCCCGTTTTTGAGCCCTTTGTCCCGCATTGAGAAATGTCCCGCAAAGTGTCCCGCATTGGACATGTAACGTTTTACATTTTCATACTTCATACTTTACATTTTTTACACTTGATACCAGATGGCGCTAATACTGTTAAGTGTCAGGAAAGGTTTCTACGTGCCTTGTCACGCTTGGCGCGAAGAGTTTGAGAATACGTTTAACTGTTTCATCGGATACGATTCGTATCGACGATTCATCAGAACATCGTTTCTACGAAAACATTATTTGATGTAATGTAAATGTTGTAATAAAGTAGTTGTACGATCTCACGGCTCTGCTAACCTTTTTTTTTTTTGCTTGTTTGTCCCGCATTGGCCCCCGAAATATCTGGTCACTTTAATCAAATATATTGTCTGAGCTCCACAGCTTCCAAATTTTTTAGTCGATCGACAAATGATTCATATTTTCCCGAACGTATACATTGCGTACAGATTATTTGTAGCTACACCAATCACAAGTTGTGAGGCGGAAAAATCTTTTTCTGTACTAAAGAGAATAAAGAATATGTATAGAGCGACGATGTTAGATGATCGGTTATCATCCTTACCACGTTTAACGATTGAGTCTGAATTATTAATGATAAGAAAAAACATTTTAACTAAAAGTTAATTGTACAATATCTTTTTTTACCCCCCCCCCCCCCCCCCGTTCAACCACGGGGGGCCCTCGAAGGTTTGATAGCCCCGGGCCCCAAAAATCTTAATCCGGGCCTGAATGCAAAACTTGGATATTGAAGGGTTTTGTTTTAAATCGCTTTGACCTCCCAACTTCAAAAATACTAAAAGAAGTGGCGGATTTAAGGAAAATGGCCCAGGTGGCAAATGTTCTGAGGGGCCAATTTTTTGGGGAAAATAAATAGGTAGTTCTAAAACGTACTAAAAACGGCTTCTGTGTAGTAGTACAAAAAAAAATTTAGTATGGATCAAATTATAATTTTTTTGGGGGACGGGGCCCTGGGAGGCCTTCTTGGCACGGGCCCAGGCGGCAACTGTTCGTCCGTCGCCCGATTAATCCGCCACTGACTAAAAGTGATGTGCTTGAAAGTTCCAATGAGTCTTTTATTTCTTTAACAGTGCAAATAAATATGCGAGGTTAAAACTAGAATCTTACAAAGATGTATGCGTGTGTAAAGGACATTTTTCTTTGACAACTTCTCCTTGTCCTACATAAATTAACCCATGAAAAATTTCATATTATTAATATCAGCATAACGTTCGACGCGAAATCTTTCGTGAAAAATTTCCAAAATGGCAGATTGAACGCGCGCATCATTAAAATGGATTCATATTTATAATGGCCGCCTTAACAAACCTATGAGCTCTCAACAATATTAAACACTATTTCCCACCTCATAGAAAAAATGTCATATTATATTAAAAAATGTTCATACGGTACCTATACAATATTTTATTAACTGTCGCACAAAGGAGTGGTATTTTAAACCGAAACGTTGCTCATTTTGTTTGCATAATTTCCCCCGGAAGTTAAGGCTATCAACGTTATTAAAGTTGTTAGAAAAAATCTTCGTAATCTGATTTCGCTTGCTTCCTCGTGCCTTCGTGTAATTCATTATTACCTATATATAATAACGTGTCCTTATCTGATTTATGAAGTTATTCTGGAAACAAAGGAAAGGAGATACGCGTGTCTCTAAATGTTCAAGCCGAAGCGTTTCCCTGAAACCGTGTATTTTTATCCGAATTCTATAAACTAAATATAGTGGGGCACTAAAATATCAAAATATGTCCAACACCTGCATCGTGTTTCGCGGCAATATGCAATTATCGGATCGTAGAACTTTTGTCCGTTAAATTGTTTCATAAATCTAAGATCATCGAAATGATATTTATTAGTTATATTACAATTTTCTTGCCTCTATATTAAAAAACTACCGCATTAAAGAAAATTCGAAAACAGGGTATACGCTTTATTTTTACGTTATATCGAGCATTCATTTTGTATTAACAATTGAAAAGCGTTTAATAGTGCCTATATATTTAACGAATTCTGTCCGTGTTTTCCAACCTTTTTTGAGTCGCGATCCCCTTTTATAATATTCAAATAACCTGCAACCGCCCCACAGTGTGCGATTTTGGACAAAAATCGCCCGACAGCGCAAATCTTGACCGATTACAATGAATTTTTTTTAAAATACTCGTAAAGGACTCAGCAATAACGGGACACTGCAGTAAAACTTGTATCAGTTGGTATAATCTATAAAAAACATTATTTAGCATAACAACGTAAAAACGTAAACTTTAAATTAATTTTAAAAATTAATTTTTTGTAAATTAATCATTGGCTATAAAATAAAAAATTTACTTCGAATTTACAAAATTTATGTTTTATATAAACTGTAAGTATGACTGATCTAAATCTTATATTTTTAAATGGTATTTCAATTTTATTAGTTTTAATTCTATTTCTAATATATAATTTTTTTTTTTAAGTAGTTGTAATTAGAATAGACTTTTTGTGGTAACTAATTTTATAACAATTTTTTTATATGAATTATATGTGATATGTTAGATGCATTGAAATGTTGGATTATTTTATAATAACATTTTTTCAGCTTCAACCGTTAAGGGCTTAACTTTTTTATTTTTTTTCAGTCTGAGAGGGCTAATTGAGGGATCTGATGAGATTAAGAGATACTGTAAAATATCATTGTTAGGCATTTGCCTGTCGCACACTCTATGTTTAACTCGGGCTTTACGAACAATTTTATTATTTCCTTCTTGTGGTTCTTCTGATAGCCAGACAAACGGTAAATCAAATAATTTGATAATGTCGCTTCATGGAAGCGACATATAATTCATATAAACAAATTATTATAAAATTAGTTACCACAAAAAATTCCATCCTAATTACAATTACTTAAAAAAAATTATATATTAAAACTAAAATCAAAACTAATAAAAATGAAATATCATTTAAAAATATAAGTTTATTTAAAACATCAATTTTGAAAATTTGAAATAAATTTTTTATTTTAAAACTAATGATAAATTTACAAAAACTTAATTTTGAATATTTTTAATCTCCAAAGTTTACGTTTTTATATTATGTTAAGCTAAATAATGTTTTTTTTTTATAGATTAGACCAATAGTTACATGTTTTACTGCAGTACTCCGTTATTGATTTCAAAATTATTGAAATCGGTCAAAATTTGCGCTGTCGAGTGATTTTTGTCAAAAATCGCACACTGTGCGCCGCAAGGCAAATTTATTAAGGTAAAGGAAACAGATTAAAAATAGGTATTTCAGAATATAATTCTGACTTAATAATATTGAGAAAAATATCTGTGGCGACCTCCCAGAAAACACTTTGCGACCCACAGGTTGGTAATTTTGTTTCGAAATGGTCACCGTATCTATTATACAACGTTACGATAATTTACTTTCTATTAACGAGGGGAGTGCATGAACTTCGGGTCACCGAATTCGTTCAATTTTCACATAATGGCAGCGCAGATCGTAGACAACAATGTTTTAAACGCGTGAGGCACACTGTGTACATACACAATTTTTCACGAAAGAATTACATCCAATGCTCTATATTCCATACAAAACGAAATGTACTATAGCGGGAGCAGCGACGATCTAGAATTCTAGAATTTAAACATTCTGGATAGTAGTCGAACGCACTAAGCAGCCACTGTCCCCCTCTTTATTTATAAATTAGCATATAAAAAATGCAGACTCCGATTTTCTTGAGAGAATTTTGGCTAAAGTGTCCTATGCATTTAGTACATTATTACACACGGTGTATACTAATTAATATGCGAAATCTGAACCGAATCTATGAGTCGAGCTCGCACACCCTCTTCCTAAGTAAATACTCTTCTTCTAAGCTCGCGCGATATCGAGTTCTTTAACAATTCCCAACGGAACATCAAACACGAGAAATTACTTTCCCCGGCCGCACCACGAAACGGGATGTTGCCCGGTACCAGTTTCGCCAACAGTTACCGTACTTCCTGGAGGCTTGCATACCTCTCGCCGCTATAAAGCTCGCGAACGCGCGACACTTTGTGGAGAGAAAAAAATCGGTTGGGAAACAGCACATACTCACCTAATCATAATATCTCGCCTCGAGAGGATCCCGAACCGGCGGAAGCTCATTCAGCGTGGAGCGCGCACTACCTTTTGATACAACACTTCCGGCGGCACTTTTATTTCTCGTTTCCACGGCGCGATCGCGAGCGGTGCGACTCGGCGAGACGTCGATAGAGAGATAACTAAATCACTACGACGGGGTCAGTTCGCGGCGAGTACGTCTGTTAATCTGTTAGTACCAGTGCCGTCTCAGGGACGTGACACGGGACCACGAAATCAGGCGGCCCCTTCCCATTCCGCCGCCCCGGCACGCTGGGAAAAAAAAAGGTGTTCGCCGAGAGGTATAATGGGCGACCATTGGCAGCTTCGCGGAAGTAATAAAGCTCACGGTTAAGGATAACCGCTCGGGCGGCGAGGTTGTGAGTGGGTAAATAAATTTCTGTTCAACCTCGGCGAAGGGTACTCCTTCGGGTCCTGCAAATCTATAGCTCTGTATTCTTTCGACTCCTATACTTTAATGTTAACACGGTGGGAATGAGGTAGGCTGCTCTTTACCGATCGAGGAACAAGGGATCGCGATCATATAGTTTCTCCTTGAACTGTTTCCGTTGCTCCTTGTGCACCACCTTCACTCGAATTCCTTCGTTACACCGTTCGCAAATCGGTTAGCATTAGCACGGCTACCTTGGAAATAATAGAATACCAGCAGCTGGGACCATTTCTAGGCATATCTTATTCCACATCTTTCTTCCTTCACGTTTGCGATCTTTACCTTCGTTTAATTCGCCGCTGCTATCCAAATCGCGTTAGCAATCGTCTTCATTTTCGCAACACAATGTTATCTCAAATGAATAAGTGGAGCTAAAATGGGGAATGCAATCAACGGGGCCGCACGCGGAATACTTACGACGTTGATTCAATTTTCATGAGCATAAAGCTTGGTTAATGAAACGCACCGATTCCCCGGAGTAATTACTCGGCACCGTGCACGTGTGCGAAAGGAAAAATCGGTCTATGTAGCCGAGCGGAGAGAAAAGAGGAGAGGAAGATCACCGAAGGGCCCGGCCTCTGCACCCCTGCGCCCTGCTCGAGTTAAATTACTATAGAAGACTTTATCCACTTTAGGCACCGACCGTCAAGCAATCATCCTATTGGCCGTGCCATAGTATCATGAATGACGGTAAGAAAAGCCACCGAGAGCCGGTTACCATGAGTTCCCCTGAAACACTATGTGCCGTTCACTCTCTTCTATTCCCACGGTCCACTTTACCGAGCGAAAACAATGCGAAACGACGCTTTCGGGCGACCTGGCGGGATGGTAGGTACACGTGGCGGTACAGTTTGTGCCTTGGGAAGCAATATATCCCAGCCTTATGTTTATATAACCGTTTTGCGGATTTTTCGTTACCAAAGTTTGCTCACCTATTTCGGTGACACCCAGTACATGATACAGAATGTTAAGTACGAAGGAAATTCTTTCGTATCTCTGGTCACGTTCTTTTCGGGGCACAAGAATAATTTACCTGCTGTACCTTTGTAGCTTTATGCTTTTATGGTACGGCCTGTTTACGACTACTTAACTTTCCTTCCAAATTCATACACAGTGTTGTGTAAATGTTTCGACGGATTTGGAAAACAGTTTAGTTCGGGAGTCATTCTTTTTTGAACAGTTCATACAAAATTTCAAGGCAGTTCAAAATGTAACACCAAAAACCTGGTGACCACAGGCACAGGACCAAAAGAAATCAAGGCATCAAAAAAAAAGTTTGGTTAGGAGTTACCACGAATAAGGTACACATCCGATACTTCTGCATCCTGTAGAAGTAGAGAAAAAATGCATCAGGTGCCTGTAAATCAATTTATAATTTTTTTGGTCACGGAATGTCGTCACTTGAAAGAGATAGTTTTGAGTTTCGTGACAAACCACGTTCTGGGAAGCTTCGGGAAGCTCAACGCGAAGATTTGCGAACTCAGGTGGTCGAAAATTCGACACAGACCACATTAATCAAGCTAAACTGAATATTGGGAAAAAAAACTATTTTTTGGACAAGGGAGTCAAAAAGCCACACTCCTGAATGACAACGCTCGATCACAAGCTTCGAAATTCACCAAAGAAACTATCATAAACTTGGGTTGGGTGCTTCTCCAAACGGCTTACTCATCAGGCACGGCACCAACCGACTACCATTTATTGAGGTCATTGGAGCACTCATTAAGGGCTAAGCAGTTTACATTGTTTAGCAATATACGAAAATTCAGCGACCACTTCCTTGCTACAGTAACGACATAATTCTTCCGCGATGGAACTCGCAAGCTGCGAGGGAGGTGGTTTAGAGAGGTAGAGAGTAATGGAAAATATTCCGATCAACAAAACTCGTAACCTATGTTGTAGAATTAATAAACGAACTTCTACGGAAAAAAACCCAAAACTTTCCCTGACACCTAATATTATATTTGTGTTGACACAATCTACTTTACTGTTTTTTTTCTGTTATATATTCTGCTCGGCCAAACCAGAATCGATTGATAATCAATCTCTACGAAGTAATGGTTACAAAGAAGCTACCTTCGCTAACATGCGCATACTCGTGTCAGAAGCCTACCCAAACGTAAGGAGCAAAATAAAGTAGGATGATACAATTTACTTCACTTTATTTTCTTCTCTGTTTGCTCGTGGTTTACTACGGCGCGATTCGATCGCTACTGCCTCTTGCAACTTTGTTGTCCTCACACTCATCTCCTTCTCTCTCTCTCTCAACTCTCCGACCAGCCAATACAGCCAACACAACATTCGCACGCACATTCGTCCTTTCACGCCGCGTCACGCATCTTCACATTTCAATGTTTCGTGACGGAAATAGGTATCCCTGAATCACTATAAGACTTATCCAATAAGTGCCGCTTAGAAGACACGTCCGTAATAAGTTACTTACCAAAAACTAACTTTGCAACTAGGAGAATTAGAGTTACAATTAGAGAAGCAACAGAATAGAAGCGCAGTCCAAAAATACTCAGCTCAAACTCCGAGCACAAGACTTCAGTGCTCTACTTGCAATTAGTCCATTTTCTAAGAACGCTTAATTCACGTCACGTCAGCTCGATTTAGCTTAGTAAGTATTCTATTGTTAAGTACAATCGGTATATACGTTTCTTGCCCGGGATTCCAACAGTTCACAATAATCTCCTTATTGTCATGCCACTCGTCCCTCCATCCCACTTTTCTGGTATTTTATGGTACCCCGTAGCATTAGTAATAATTAAATTCATAGAAGCAGTTCAAAGGAAGGGGTGGTAAATAAAGAAGTTCGAGGAATACCGCTTTTCGCCCGCCACCCGATAATAAAGCTTCGATACTAGATCGTCCACCACACCTCCCACCTAGCCATCACTAGCCTCACAGTAGATATACTTTACTGTACAGTGGAGGGGGGGCGACGATTCACCCCACTTCGTCATCCTTCCTTTAGGCATGCGCGCGAAATACTCCACTACTGCTTGGCATGCGTGCGCAACAGATGAGTTGTGTTGACATAAAACGTGTATACAACATAAAGTGAAATTATGAACGTGAAATAACAAGTTGATAGAAAGGCTAACGCCACGAATACGTGACAGGCAAAGTGTTAAGGTAGAAACGTGCTTCGGGCGGAATATAAGAACGCCGCGGTATTTGCTTTGATTGAATTCTTCTTAACGCTTACCCCGAGGAATTCGTCGCTCTGAACGTTCACGATCCACGGAGCTCCTTATTGCGACTCTTCGCCACTTTAAGAAGCGGCTGTCAGATAATGACCCAATTAGATGTCATTTACACGTGAGTCATATTGTCAATTTATCCATGTCCGGTTGCTGGGCTTTAATGCCTTACACGTACGGAGTACCCACGTTTGGTATAGAAAGGTAAACCGCCTCGGGTTGCGTTGGTAATCGTCGCACCTGCAGACTCTGTTCTAAGTTCTAACTGATATTGTTCGATTCTCGCGCTCGCTGTGCAAACGTTTTGTGTCTTGACACGAATTGTTATATACGGCAGGGGGGATGTACAAAATTCGTGGATGAAGGTTAATCCTTGACCGACATACCTTAAACAGGTTTTGCGCGTAATTGGTGATTTTATCATGCAATGCAATGATCATTTTATTCGCCGAGAAATGGACCGTAAAAGAGACTGTGTACTTGATAGCATATGTTTACATTTGAGAAAGAACAAGACGACTCCAGCATTATTTACATGCATTCATCTAGAAAATTAATTTGATCGCACAGTGTCAAATATTTATTAAAAAACTGTTAGTTTTTGAGCGAAAGAAATTTTATATCACGGTCATAAATTTCTAGTTTCACGTGCTAGCTTGTATTAACAACCCGTGTGGCGTCAGTGTGTTTTCACGCCGATATTATTTGAAAATCACTGAAAACATTGGTCGAGAATTTTCGAACATTTGCGGTGCAAACAGAACGAGCTGGGAGATCGCTTTACTTCGCCACCTCAGCGACACTTCCGTCGAGTAATAAAATTTTAATTTCTATATTTCCTATTAGATCTTCATGAGAGTGTTGCCAGTAGAATACCGCAGTTTTCTTAATGGTAATGTGTCCAAATTGGACCTCGTCTCCCCCGAACTAATTTAATCATACGTGATGACCATTGGTCTGTGGAATTCAAAAGTGATTTGTATCATGTATAATTAAATATGTTCGGAATGAGGTCGTGTTTGCACTCATTTTCATCGGAAAAACCTCGCCCATCTGTTGGTAGCACTCTCGTAAAGATCTACTAGAAAATATAGAACATAAAATTATTATCAATGTCGACATATATTCAGGCCCGGCTCAACCCTTTTCTGCGCCCTAGACGAACCTGCCAAATCACGCCCTTTATTTGTAATACACTAGCTGACCGTTACCCGGTTTCATCCGGGAATTATTTATGATGTTCCCAAAATAAAAAAGCCTAAAAAGTAAAATAAATAGCCTATAATCTAATCTAGAACGTAAATAATGTATATTCAAAATTTCATTGAAATCTGTTCGGCCGTTTAGGCGTTAAAAAAGGACAAACAAACAGACAACGTTTCACTTTTATATATTAGTAGGGATTTATACGATCTTTTTGATGACTTTACTCTGTATTTTTATACGTAGCTTAAAACATTTATAGTGGGACTCGTAATATTTCATTTGAAATTTTATTTTAAAAAATGCCAACAATGAGAAAACCATTTTGCGCTCCTTCACTAGGCAGCCGCCTAATTTTGCCTATAGGGACGAGCCAGGCCTGAATATATTCAAACTGCGGGGTGAGTTAGGCAAAACTTCTCGGGCTGAAAAGATCTGACCAACTTGAAATGAGAATTCGCCAAACCTTGCGCCACTCAAAGTGTTATTGTCACATCCGTACATATACAGGGGTTAGTTGTAATTTAACCTTACGCTCCTATGCAGACATGCACACCACAGAACCCTACGACGATTATATACAGAACTATACACTAGATTTTCTACTATAAAAAGAATACCCCCACATTAAATAAAACTCCAACCAACTACCCATCAGAGTTTTTCGCGGATATCTCGAAAACTAAAGCCGAGCGGCGGTTGTTCAGAATGTTATCCTTGACAACATATTTCACGGTCATTGAAATCGGCGAGGAGTTCCCCTTTCTGGATAATTACCGAAAATACTGCAACGTCGGTTCTTAAATAGAACAATTCTTAATTTGTAGACTGACAATTGACAGAAGAAGAATTTTATTTATCTAACGCATTACTGTGCCAAATTTTACAGATAATATTATTTAGGGTTCACACAATACCGTTTTGTCTATTGTTGTAAATTAGGGCGCTAATGGTGTCGACGAAGAGCGAAGGATTAATAAATGCTGACGTGTCGCGCCCAGTGACATCGCGTTGCAATGGGGAGGGGGGGCAGAACTAGTTCGCCGCCGACTGACGTCGGAGCTCTCGTTTTCTTCGCCACCTGGTATACATATCCGGTCGACCGGCACTCTGCAACTTTCCTACTTCATTCATCGACGCATTCTGTGGCCTTTGAAGGTTGCACAGAGAGCAAGGAGCGGGCATGGTCGCGCGCCGACCCGTTTCAACATAATAATTCCTTCTTGGAAATACAGGGTGTTTCAGAATTATAGGTAAAAACTTGACCAAGCAATGGGACTTGCAAAAAAGAATTAAAAAAAATTCTGATACACGCAGACCCGCAAACCAATGATTTTTAAAATATTCACACGTGCTGTAAAATGATTGATGCGTCAAAAGTTCAAAGTGTGAATGAAAAGTTCGCACGAATCCATATTTTACTTTTCTCGTATTCACAACGATTCGCCCCGATCAAGCACCAAACGAGAGTTTACTTAAAAAATTAAAACCTTTTCCTTCTTACAAGTTCTGTTATCCAATTAAGTTTATTTCTATAGTTCTGATACACCCTGCATAGCGCGGTACCACTGCATTCTACCAGTAAGCACACATTTTGATGATAATATTATTTAAAATAGAGATGATAAAGGGAACTAACTCATATATTTATAAAAGCATCGTTTACTCTGATTTTTTACTCTTACTAAATTTGTATGAAACGATCTGCCTGAGGATTAATGGAAATAAGATAGCAATGGTGTAACGATCATAAATGTATTCTCAGAAAGTGCTCTGCAACGCGATGAGAAGAACAAAACAAATCGTCAGCCGTGTGTGTAGCAGGAAGTAATAATAATAGGAAGCACGGCATCAATGAAATGGGAAACCACCAATGACTAGAATACTATCGTCATCCCCGACGGTCTTTACGTCACCTATGGGTCAGTAACCGTGACGTTGCTTTCACCGAGTACGCCGGGACAATCGCTCTGACAAACGATTGCAATTTCTTGCAATCGATGAACCACTTCCATTACATATTAACTCATTCATCGTCTGGCTGGTTCGCTCATATTGCTCCAGAATTTAAAGATACTTACAAAGGGTCCTTTCCTCAATAATTGATTAGAAGATCCTGAATATTATAGAGGGAAAAAATGGAGTTTTGGACAGCCTTGGAATTAACGGTTCGTGATAAACGTGCAATTTTGAGGGCATGGGCAAATTTGATGATGCATGCGAAAGAAATTGCTGAATACAATGGGGGCCTAACAAGTCTGATGAATGGCCAACGTATTCTATAATGATGGGGACATTTGATGAGAATGAAATTGCAGATGAATGTTTCTTCTCGCAGCAATTAAAACTTTAACATTTTCAGTGGCGCGAGATTTTGAGGAATGTACCTTCAACGACCACTTCTGTCGAGAAACTTTTGCTTTACTCGGCCCGAACAAACATCTCGGACAATACACTTTCGATGCTTTTCAGAATATGTATAGCGATGCGAGAACACGGTATAAACGCGCACACGATGCAAATTCCTCACCGTGGAAACACGCCGACGCCATTCAAAGTGTTAAAAAAAGGTAAACACGATTTAAGGAAAATTGATGAAACACTAAATTTAACGACACTAATTTTCTATTCCAACAAGAGAATATTATAATTTATACCGCGACGTTAATAAAGATGTTTTTTTTTTTACATACATTATTAGTCTATCCGTTTGATGTATTTTAATAATTGCGTTTTTATATGTAAACCTGAATCTAAATAGTATTGGTTTTTAACTTGAACCTATCAGAATGTATCGACGAAAACAGTTTAAGAAAATATATAGCTACAGAGAATTATTGTGGACAGATGCATCAGTTTATTATTCACCTTTCAGAATACAATATGTCCAACTTCCTTTGTTTTCTTTAACACCCTAACACCTCAACCCATCTTAACCAACTTTTATAATATAATTCCTGAAGCAATAGCTCAATTTAATCGCCCACTCCCAGTGTTTACTTATTCTAACTTATTTTAACTCATGCAACTTACAGCTTTCCTTAGAATATTATATTTCCCAACTCTCTTTCTCAACCTCTCGTCCATCCCCTCTCCTCTTACCCCCCCCCCTCCCTCTAGTTTGTAGCCTAACCAATTCTACTATCCACCCCTCCCTTAAAACATTCATTATCATCTCTGTTTCAACCTCATAATCCCCATCCGCAGGGCCGTATCTTGCACGTTGTCGAATAAAAATCGGAATATTAATACAGCGTATAATTATTTTGTGCCAGGTTATAATATAGCTTCATCGTTCTGACTTTCGCGAAAAGGGAAAGGGCGACCTTAGGACCCCACTGACAAAACTGCTTGCGTATGGAATTTCTGCGGCACTCAGCTGTTGACAGTTACGATTTAGTCATAAAGCACAAGACCGTGCTCTACTGATCATTATAACGATCAACTTGTCCCAATAAAAGATCCGAGAATGGCACGGGACCTGGTACGTAAACACAATATTCGTCGGAACATTTCTAGCCGATCGTTAATACGATCATTGCACGCACGATGTTAGAGGTCTACCTGTTCTATGTTTCCGAGCGTAACCACCGACGCCTTTCCCTCTGCCCTCTGTGGCCTTTTCTCAGAGTCGAAAATCCTTACACTTACCACACAGCTTCTAGTTTAGAGTTCACGTGTATCAGTTTCTCAAAACATTAAGAGTAGCGTGTGACCGGAGTTTTAGCAAAATTCATCTGATCAACAAGAAATTTTCAATTATCTCAATTATCTCTGCTCTTGATCGACTCCTTTTGTATATTCGTAGAATTTAGACTCACGTTCGTAAGATTAAAATAAGGTTAATCGGATTAAAGGGACGAGTAAATTCATACATATCCTGTTTATGGAACAGAACATACAATTATTGCCTATTTTTTCTTCGCATACCTTCTATATATGTATATAACTAGCACAATAGCCCCTGGTAGTGCGAGGTATGTGTACATTCCGCGTTACACTCGCAGGAATCGCGATATACGAAACGCACACTAGCGCGAAATAAAGGGGATGCACATTGTACATTCTTCCGCATATCTCGTGCCATCTTTTGGCCTAGCGTACGAACCTTGGTAATATATGAGATAGGTGATTGACACTGCTCCGCGTATAGCTCTTCGTTTCGGCTGTCACCAGCAGCACTCATCCGCTTTCATAATTCAGAAATAACAGCGTTTCTTGTTACAGGAAACCGCGTTAAGCTGAATTCTCACCATCTTTCTAGCTGGCGGCAATAAGCCGTCAAATACCAAACAGCATCGCACCATTTGCCTTCAGACTACTCGCGGGAATGTAAAAATTCCACTAACATGTTTTAATTCTGATCACTTGTTCTCCCATTCCTATTCTTAACTCAAGTAAAACAACAAAGCAGTCACTGCTCGGCTGATTTTTAAACGCTCGAAGAAAGGGCTAAGTAGGAAAAAGAGTATATGTAACGCAGATTCCGTGGAGAAATAGAAAATGATTAACCAATAAATAAAATCTGATCGCATCTTAATGCTGACGAAGGACTATCCTTTCCAGCACTATCCGTCAAAACATTCTCTTCGAATGGCGGTCGCTCTTCGCACAAAACAGCGATAGAGAGTGTCAATATCACCAAGCGAAATCCATGGGAGAACGCTTCACAGACGCCTGAGGGACGGTTGCCTGCCGTCGGCTAGACGAATAGTGAGAATGAACCTTTACACGGGGATCCATTGTACCTAACGAACGTTTCGCACGGGTAACGCAACGGCAAGAGCATGCCTGGGAATGGCAGTTGCTGGCAAGGGAGCTCTATGTTCTATCGAAAATTCCATTCGTTCGATTCCCGGAGTTAACACAGGTATTCGCGGTGCGACCGTGCGGCGTGCACGTGCGCGAGGGCACCTTCCGGAGGGGAAGGTTATCGACGGCGCCTCGCGAAGGAGAGTAAAGCAATGGTCGGCGTAGGGGCAGAGGGGAGTTTCAGGGGGAATAGTGAGGCACACACGTATGAGACGTAGGTGTTTCGTGGAGTTTGTGTGGGAGGGTGTGCGACGGTGTGGATCGCGTGCCGGTACGCCAGCGATGAATGGTGGGGAGGAAACGTGAATGATCCATAGAAGCTGGTGGCGTTGTGTGGCGGGATCGGGGAAGTGTGCGTTGCCAAGCGTACCGTACCGATGGAAGGGAACGGAATGGTAGTGGAACGGTGGGAAACGTCAAAGAGATGGTAGGGATACGGCGGGGCAAGGAAGTGGGGCGCGCGCAGGGAGACTCGGCTTTGGAAATGGCCGCGGGAAAGTAGAGAGCGTTACGTCGTCCGGCAGGCGAGCTAAAGTTTTTCGGTGCGCGGCGTTGATCGACCCGGCGGCGCATTGGGGAATCGGCCGAAAGCTCGAACAGGGTGCGATGCTTTAAACTCTTTAAAGAAACGCTGCGCAGAGGGGAGGATCCTGTAGTGTACGAGTGCCTGTGACAGCCGGTACCTCCGAAGGGATCAGTGCGGGCGGTCGTGCACGAGGATGGCCGGCAACGACGGTGCACCACCGAACAATGAGATCCTCGGTACGGACAAAGAGGAGGAGCAGGGCGCGTCAGCGCGGGGGGAACCGCATTCCAGAGTGGGCGGCATCCTGGAATGCGATCCCCCCGGTAACAGGAATCCGCCGAGCGAGAACGACTGCGCCGACGGAAGCGGTGAAACTGTGATCGGCGACGACGACTGTGACAACAGCGGAGGTGTCAGAACCGCGATCACTGATAACGGCGGCTTGTGCCGATATGCCATCGGCACTGCCAATACCGCTATGTCTTTCATCGAAGTTTGTCAGGTATACAACACGATCATCGGTATTCCCGCTTCGACCTCTGGCTACTGTCAATAAGCTCTATACACACATATCTTTCCTCAAGCTTCCGACTTTTCCACGATGCCCCATCGCGTGCACGCTCTCCGTCCCCTCTCTTCGTTCCGCTCACGTGTCCCAAGCCGCATACTTATACATACGAAATCCCCGGTTTTGAAAATACCATTAGCGGTCCCTCGGTCGCGATATAATCCCCATTCAAAAGACCGCTCGCGGTGCCGAGGCGCCCGATCTTTGAAGTAACGAGAACGAAGCACCGTTAATCGCTCGATTACGCCGCCTCGCTTTCTCTCGCGGTGTAACAATGTTACGAGAAGTCGTTCGTTTCAGATTCGGCTGCAACATCTCTTCCCGCAACTGGTGTCGTCCCAGCGGTACAGCCTCTGCGTGGACTCTATAGAACTCACGGCGGAATGTTTGGCCAACGACGTGATACGGTATCTACTGAAGGAAGATATCTATCTTATATCTCGGAACCCGGTATCACGTAGCATGAGGCACAACGTCTATCAGATGCTGAATAAACACAGCATCTTGTTCGCGAGCATGGTGAATCGTTTGAACGTTGTGCCGGATACGGCGTACGAGGCTTTCATGGCGGTCGCGGACGAACTGTTTTTACACGGCGGCGTTACATGGGCAAGGATCGTCTGCCTGTACGCGTTCATGGGCAGGCTTGCCCTCTGGGCTCGAGACAGACGAATGCACGCTCTGAAGAAAAAATTACCGCTATACGTCTCGCGATTTATCGGGGAGAAAGTCGCCCATTTCATTAAAGGATACGGAGGATGGGTAAGTGCTAGGTGTTGAAATTCAGGAAGCAATACCGATGTCGTTTCTCTGTTTTATCTATGGAAATAAATTGTTCGCTCGTACACTAATATTCGTCCATGCTGCACTTGTTCAGGATCAGCTCTGCGTAGAATACCCTGTTGCTGAAGAAATTAGTGGAGCGATCTGGAGGAGTCTTCTGATGACGGGCGCCACTCTCGGCCTGGTTGCAACGATCTTAACGGTGACCTCCTGATATACGCTTACCAACCAAGTTCCACAGGGTACGTTTTACATGAGACCTTTCAGCGTACTTATATTCTACCAAAATGCAATTAAAAACAACTTCCAAGAATTCGTACGGCATTCTTGCACCGGCACTGAAAATGGAATTATGTAATTTGATAGCCAGCTTCGGCACTGCGTCTTTATAAGAAGCGTGGGATGTGAATTTAGTTTTGTCCCTCCGGCGCATCTTTGTATCGATGTCGCTCGGTTTAGGGGCATCCTCCTGTTCGCATAACTCAAACAGATACGTAGCGTGAGTAAAAGTTAACGATACAAGTTCCCTATTATATTTGTATTTTGCAATAATTGCAGCTCGATGGACTAGTTAAATTAGTAAAAAGGAATCTTATTTAATGTTAATCTAGATATTTTTTATCAAAGTAACTATATATGATACTCAAAATTGATGTTTCAGATATTTATACCAAACAAGAATCTCGAAATTATATTGAATTTAGGTAGAAGCAATCTAAATATATTTATTTATAATTTATTTTAGGTAGAAAATATATTAAATAACAAATTTCCTTATCGATCAATGACCATTGGTAATGAACACTTGGAATTTATGAAAAGAGAAACAATCGATGTAACAGTGCTCATTAAATGTATAATAATATCTTCAACCAGCAGTGAATATTATGTGATAGCTTCTAATAGTATTGGAAAAATTTTATACAAGTATTTGGAGAGAATAAACATTTCTACAAAGTATCAGTTTCCTTAGTTGTATCAATTATTTTGTATACCTATAACAAAAAAATCATCTGCAAAATAAAAAGATAATTCTGTTTTATACGTAACGGATATACGATAATATACCTCATATAACTAACACGTTTAAATATCTTTTCAATGTCGAGTATGAAATGCAAAGATGGTCGGATGATTAATACATGTAGCTGATGCTTGTTTTCACTCTGATCGACAGTATTAATGTATTACGCTTAATAATTAATGTCTGTTAAATAGTATCAATGTTACGATCTAAAATATGTTGTAAAAAAAGTATCAACCTTTTCGCTACATAGCGTTTGACGGAAAAGCGACCATACGGGACGGGACCCAGCAGCATGTATCTAAGCAATAAGACTAAAGGCTGTTTCTAACAAGGAGAGTATCCCAGGTGTCCGCCTCCGATTGCTTTCAATTAGAGGACCGAAAAATAAGATATACGTGTCTTTTTCTAGCGGCTCGTTTTCATATTTAGGGGTGTAACCACCCCTCAAAGTTATAAGATCTTCAGGTGTTCTCCGATTGCTTTGGTTTTTGGATATTTTTAGAGGACCGAAAAATAAGAAACCGGTTTTTTTTTTATTTTGGCCGGTTGTATGTTTAGGGGGTGAAACCACCCCTCAAACTTATAAGATTTTCAGCTGTTCGTCTCCGATTGCTTTGGCCAGAAACCAAAGCAATCGGAGGATGGCACCACCTATTCCCATGAAATTTGAGGGGTGGTTTCACCCCCTAAACATACAACCGGCCAAAATAAAAAAAACACCTGTTTCTTATTTTTCAGGCCTCTAAAACATATCCAAAAACCAAAGCAATCGGAGACGAACACCTGAAAATCTTATACGTTTGAGGGGTGGTTCTAATAAATATGAAAACGGGCCGTTATAAAAAAAACACGTATATCTTATTTTTCGGTCCTCTAAAACACATCCAAAATTCAAAACAATCTGAGGTGGGCACCTGGAATACTCTCATTGTAAGATACGTCGCTAAAACGTCTCACTCTATTAAAATTATAATTTTTTAGTCTACCGAACGAAATTAAATTTACACGAACAATTTAATTCTACAAATCGTAATACATAAAAATATCTCTTTAATAATAAAGCTGGCTGTGATATAATTCAGAGCAAGGGTACATGCGCAGTTGGGCATCAGAAATGACTAAATCGGTAACGTGATTCAAGCTTTTTATCGTAAAAATAAAATAGAAAAAATGAATCCATCATATCTGAGCCTATATACGCTTTTAAGGCGAAACTGCGACGGATTATGTGCAGATTGCATATGGTTTCGGTACTTCATGGCCATAGAAGCGTAGAGAAAAAAAGAAACACGAGCGCGAGCGACTATAGTCGGCGCTAGTTCCCGTAAGTCGCAGAGGGGATGACTATAGTCGGCGTTATTATCCACAGTAATTTCACGGAGGACTATGGTCGCCAGTAGTAGTGAAGGGGATGTAAGGGGATGTAAAGGGGATGTAAAATGATCATTGTAAATCTGATAAGCAGTCGTTCTTAATTGTACCAGTTTATACATAATATAGTAAAGATTGCAAAAAATGAGGGGGATAAATAACATGGGTTACATCTCATTATCGAACAAATTAAACTGAATTTCGAAAAGGTATTCCTTTAAAAGACAACTGACATTCTAGCACTAGAATTATTGAAAATATATTTTTCACATGTTGATATAGTTTTATTTGAAATAGTTATTCAAACATAAATACAATCTATGTATGTACTACTCAAAATATATCAATTTATGGATTAACATCGGAATTGTAAATGTTTGGAAAGCAAAAGATTTCTAAAGTACATGATTAGTGGTGAATGTATTATCATGATTTGCGTCTTGTCGCCTTTCGGACAAATCAGATAATATTAGTAAAACACCGGCGTGCAATATCGATGGTTTCGATTGCAGAATTAAACGCGCAATTTTACTAACATTGTATTTTACTAATAAAAATATTTTATGTAACTTCTGTATACATGCAGCCAATGATTGAGAATTAGTGGATACTAAAAAATACGCGGCCAGGAAACACGCTTTCTCGAGTAATACTGTCACTTTTAAATATCAAACACTTCGTACTGTTAAAAGATTCTAGTATTGATCGAACTATTACGTTCTTTGGATATGTTTAACAATTTAAAAATCTAAAACCAACTAATCGAATTTATCGTACAGGTCTTAATAAATACATGATGATTTTTAAGGGCGAATAATTGTTACACAGATTACATGAATTTTTTTTAAGCTTCTCTAAGTATTTCTTACGTCTGAATATAAAAAAAGGTATTTTCCCTGATCATTATTTTTATGCATTACATGAATATACAATACAAAACCATGAACTAGAGGATAATTTCCTGTGAATATATTCTAACAGTTCCCTTACTCCTACTCAAATTTTGTGACTGTACAGAAAACAACTGCATTTTACTTTTTATTCCCTAACGTGGATAATAGTAAAGATCAACAATTTTTTTATTTTTATTTTAATAAACCTTCAAATGTTTCTACTTTAAGTTTGCTAATATTGATATTACAACTATATATAAGTATGTATTATGCATTTATGTGTGAATATATAACTATATAACTGTACAAACGGAACTCTTAATTCGTTCCCCACTTATATAACAATAAGTGATCATTGTGTCATAGTCATTAACCTCGAATTATTTGGCTAATGATGTATGAAAAACATCGTCAGCATTATGAGAATATCACATCAAACGAACTTTACTATAAACAATAGTATTGTCATGAATAAAATAAATTATCGACACTTTTTCCTTAAATTCCAAATTAAATAGAATCATGAGAAATGCAATGATATATGTAATGAATATTACGAATTTCAATCGAGAGCACAATGTTAAACGCAATTCTTCGTCAATCGATGTATAAAAAATAAAGCGGTGCGAACTATAAGTTCCTAAAAGCATTTGGACCCTTTTATATTACGCGAACTTGATTCTGATAATTTGTCCTAAAACAACAGTGCGGAGTTTTAGGTGTTTCCGTGTTTGCATTATTTATAGACCAATTCGAATTTCTTCTTTTTTATATATGTGAACTACCGATTGATATAATAGTTACTTTACATAATATCATAAAAAAGAAGAAATAAAGTAGACGGTAAAGAAATAGAAGCCGATGTACGGATTGCACACGATACTGACGATACGATCACTTTAATTCAGTTCTCCTTAATGGTTGGCAGTTATAGCCTGGACGTATTGCTGTCCAAAATAGAGCAAAAAGTGGTAGGGTATTTTATGAATCTTATTTGCACCGATATTCATAGCGTTCAGTTATCCCTTTGTAAATTGAATTGCGCAAGACTGAGAATAAGATTAAGGTATTTTAGATCTATATTAACCTTTCCACTTACTATTTAAATAACTCTTGAAAAGTCGCTGCTTTCTTTTGTTTTTAAATTCAATTGATACTTTTCTAGAGGAACTTATAGTATTATGAAAAGGTACACTACATTATTATACTATGGCATTAAAATACATTAAGCGAATTTCAGATAAATTGTTGTTCAGTACTGCAACACACTGTTCGATTTTTCGTTCATACCTTCGTTTATCGCTTGTAGTTTATGTATATAAAATTCATTTAAGTCTTGAAAATATCGTTAGAAGGCATATTTATGGAGAATTAAAGATTTGCAACGATGAATAGCGCACGGTAAGTGCAAATTAGAATTAGTAATACAAAAGTATTTTATGTTTAGCCTGATGGTAGTAGGATTCAATTTTAATAAATTTAATGTTCAAAACGATATATGCGTTGCCACAGATCATATTGCGTTTAAAGTATGTCTAATGCGTAAATCACTCGGTGACATGCTCTATTTCTGTCTCTTGTCAGCTTTTTTTAATTTATCACAGCTGGGGAAAACACGACAAGAAGGAAAACTTGTCTGGCACCCCCGAAAAACAAAGCTGGTATGGTCCTCTATTCCATGTAGTCCCACCAATCCTTTTCGTAACCTTCGTGCACATGCTCCAAAAGCACTTTCCTCCGACTGTCGCAGTATCTTCAAATAAAAAGAAACACGTGAAATACATTCAATAAAACATACGTTAATAAAATATACGCGATGAGGCTTTGAGGTCATGGACGTTTGTTGAAATGGAACCGTATATCGCGCAACGCCATTGCTGACATCGAGAAGAGTTCGTATAACGCAGGGCATAATTGACCTCTACGAGACCTTAAATACGAAGAATCACGTATATTTGGGAAGAACGGAAAGGTGTACCAGATCAGATATTAATCTTAAAGGAACTCAAACACGTTGGAATAAATAACTTGGAATATTTTTCAAAATCAATCGTCACGGTGAAACGCATAAATTTGAAAACTTTCTGCTTTCCTCGGCACACGTAACTTTCCTTCTTTCCAGATCATACGAAGGTCAAGCTGCCATATGTTTTTGCACTCCTTCCGATGCCAGTCAAGACATCGCGCGAATAAAAATATATGGCTGTGTAAAAAAAGAAACTGCAAAAATAACTTTCGTGCCATAAAAAATAACGAACCAGGTTTATGTAATTAAAATAATTACAGCATTTTTAACCTGGTAAAAATAGTTATAAAACAGTGATGAACAAGTGATAAAAACTAAAAGATATCAATTACTGCAATTTTCTTTTTAGCAAAATCAGGATACTAATACTGTTTCAATGTGATTGTAGATAAAATATTCATTTAACAACTTACCTATACTTATCTTGCACCTTTTGCTTAATATCAGCAAGATTTTCACCGGTAATATCCCTTTCAAGATATTCAGAGAGGCGTTCCGTCGTACCCTCCAGATCTTTTTGGTTGTCTTCGAAAATCACAGACTGGTTGTTTTTTCGCACGTAAAAAGCAAAAACATAAGTATACATAAGAGTCTGTCTACAGGAGCACAAAATATCTACCGCTTTCTTTAAAAATTGTACCTGAAAACAGAGTTACGATGTTAGTTTAACATTGTCGCCCGACCGGCGGTCGTACATTTAATTTCAATTAATTTCACCTCGATCCACGACATATTATGTTGCTGCATTTCTTCCATTTTTTCTTTAACACTTGCATAAAGTTTATTTTCGAATTTCAACGACTGCATATGATTCATGTATCTATTGCAATAAAATAAGTATCTTTGTAACGCGGATCTTGATTTTTCTTGAGCGTCTCTTGCGGCTTTTGCCTCTTCTTCGTCGTAACGATTACAATTATACCAACTGGAACCATGCGGTTCCCAAGGTCCAAGACACACCCAACAGAAATCAGCTTTACAATTTTGATTTTTACACACCATGTGGTTACATCCACCATCCTTCTCAATGATGACGTTGCACTTTGGACATTCTTTTGTATTCGCAGCGATCCAATTCGATGTTTCAGAGTCATCGTCGCATTTCTTTATCCACTTACGCAGCAAGTGACATTTCACTGGGTCGTGCCAATTCTCGCCGCAATAGAAACAGAATGTATGTCTACATTTGCAAGTTACCGGCCTTGCTTCTATATATTGTACTTTTATAGCGTTATTACAATCCGGAGACGGGCACCACCTTAGTAACCTGTTACACTGCAAAGCGGAATAATAATTAGTACACTTTACACGCGAGCATTTAAATATATATTAATGTGCAAGGTGGTATTTACTTCGACGAAACTATTAGTTATCAAATGTTGATACTTGAGTTTGACTTTCGAGTCTTTTATAAGACGCATAACGGTGACATCGTCGACTAAAATGTCACAAGCGTGCGCCGCGCATGCGATAGTTTGACCAACTCCTTCTTCCATAATCTTAGTGGTAAGATATTCTCCCCAACAGCCGGTACAAAAGCGATGTCCGCACTCGAGTCCAGTCATCATCTAATTTAAGAATAATGCTTGAAAGACGCGTGTACGTATATTGAAACCCTTTCATTGATTAATGAAACGACAGAATATATTACAAAATAATGTCCCCTTTGTACTGGCCTAAGTTAGCTTTGTTTATCATAAAAGTTCAAAGAAAACACATCCTGCAAATATATTTGCATCCTTTGAATACAGTTCGCCCATACTCTATACAGACTAAACAATGGAAGAGTTAATATAAATTCATGTACACATACTGCAGATGGTTGAATGGTAAAACATATTCCACATTCTTCGGTGCCGCTCGTCGACGTTCTCCTGGACTAAAAGTCGCAAGTATATTACCAATGTGAACTCCGATCGATGTTCAGAAAAAACTTCAAACTTACTTACCAAAGAACTTTGGGAAGATTGATTTCTGTTTATTAAGGGACCCTTTGTAAATGGATTAACAACTCGCGCCTCTGCGAACAGTTTCTCTTGATCGCCGTCATAAAAGCGTTCCATTAATTTCTCCTTGTCCCATTTAAAATGATTTAATAAAATACGCGTGGTGGTCGCTGGTATCTAAAATTGAATCGTCAAGCACTCCGATTACACACGTACATCGATTCTCTTGGTAGCATTCAACGTTATTGTTTCTATCGAGCCTTGAAACCGTTATAACATAGTACTCCTTCAGACCTTACGAAATAGGAGGCTATTTCACGTACTTCTACAACTGTGTTGACTTCTTTTATGGAATCGATCATATGCTGTACTATCTCCTCCGTCGACAGAACTTCAAAAGGATAGTTATCGACGTCCGTCGCCCGTTCGCTGGGATTCTCGGATTCTATTTCCATCGCGAAATCCACATCGTCCCCGCTGGATTCGTTACCGGAATCAACATCGTCGTACGTCTCCTCTTCTGAATCCATCGTGCCTCGTTGATTTGCGAAGCGATTAAAACGCCAATTTATATGTATGTATTCTTTTTATTTCACGTAGTTTGCACCTGTACATAAAACACCTCTATCAAGGAGTGTGCCTTTCGCATCCGATTCTCCAATTTCTAAGTCATATTTCGTCTGCGTACACTATGTTTCATTTGTTCAACTGCACAGTAAACGTGTGTATGAAAAACAATGAAAGCACCAGCAAGTGTGTGTTAGGATTAAGTAAAAACTTTACGTTAGCGCACTTTCGTTTTAAATTGTCCTTTTATCGACTTTCGAAATAATTGCAACGGGAGCGATACGAGCGGCGCGAGTGTAATTACCGTTCCGCCGATTTACTCGGCGGATTTTAAGGGAATTTCGTTACTGGGAAGAAATTTATCGCACCTGTACCGCGAAATACTGTTGTAGCGGAACGAGGTGAAAACAGCTTATGTTTCAGCACATGACGTCATCGTTCGCTACTTCCCGAATAAAGAAACTCTGTCGCACGTATTTCCTTACTTACTACCAATACCGCCCCGAAAAATTTACTACCGCCACGCTACAAGAGTCTTTAATAAATCTAGAGGACCGAAGAATATTCGAAATATATCTACGATATTTCGAAGCAACGATAAAATCATCTACCAAAACATCCGACTTGAACTCCGACAGCTGATATACCAAATACTATTGCCACGGCAGAAAGGATGAATGAGCTGCCGTGTAGCTAGCCTTCTATGTACGTATTGCCCAATGGCGTCCTGTGTTTATCGAATTGATATTTCGCATCGTTCTTTGGCTTTTGTTCACACTTTCAGTAATTTCGCATAAAACATTACCGTCCAAGTTGTAACTAATGAATTAAAATCAATATTAAAGTAACCGAGAGAAGTTCAGTTTCGATAGAAATAAAGTCAATTCCGATAGCAGCGATATTCATTAAGGGGCAATTTTCTCTTTGTCGAACTTGTGTTCCACTAACAGTGCCTGAAGATTATAATTAATTTCAGTTTAAAATATAAACGTATACGATTGATTGTATCTTTACAAAATAGAAATAACCAAAATTCTGTAATTCTGCCGTACGTAAGGATATCGAATTTTTGAAATACAGTTATGCGCGGTATCACTGATGCGACCAAATGAAGCCCGATTTTTCTAAAACCGTAGAACCAAGTGGATGTTCGTAAGGAAAAATTAATTAAATTATTTCTTCATTAAGCGACAGGACATCCGATTTAATCGATGATCTTAACGTGCACGAACATACTGAACAGATTTTGCGCGATGCTCGAAAAGTAATCGACGTCGAAACACATCACAGGTGTTACGAAATGTATTACCATGCACAACAATCTTTTTAGCCATTGCACTCAGGGAGTCACCAATTTAGTAGGCTAATCGGGTGAAACCATAAATTAATCTAGGATGCACTATTTGCCATTAAAGAATGGACGAGCTTATAGCTCGATCACTGCTGCCACGTCCATAGCAATGCGTGCCGTAACTTTCCTTCGATGATTGACTTAAATGCACTACAGTTTCTTCTGCGCTCACTGATTCAGGTTAAGGCTTGCTGGTCGTTGAATGAGAATAGACACAAAATTTCACGCGATACTATCCAAGAAATTGTACATCTATTAGTGACGCGACAACAAAATGTCTCGTCACCAAGTGCTGTTTCACTGATTCCAGTCAACTGCTTGAAGTGCGCTCCGAACGCGGCGCACAGCTGACGCACATGGGCGTCTCAACAGAGGGCACAACATTTTCATGTAACTAAATATAATTTATTTCAAAACAATTAATTATCGTATCGAAAGAAACACGCTTATACTAAAGGCTGTTTCGACGAAAAGTATTATTACCACACTTTGTTCTTACGACAATTATATAGTAACTCACGTCTTAGTTTATTTATTTATTTGACAGAATAAAATGCACAACCACTGATTTCTGAAATTTGAAAATAATTGAAAAGGTTTGTTAATGAACGTGTATATACACATATATTCGTCTTAAAGTTATCCAGACTGTGCCCGTTACACACGAACGTGAAAATGAATGAGAATATAATTTTAAAAACAGTTGTTCAAGTTGTATTTGCAGAATAAATACTATATTTCGCTGCATGATTGTGTATGTACGTCGATACGGCGCAGTATGCATAATAAAATCACTTGCGTACATGTAACATCTTGGAACTTAACAGTGACACGTTTGTCGAGGATTTCGTGTAACCACGCCAATGCATACACAAACGGTATGCGGAGAAGCTCACTGCGTTTTGTCAAGTTAAGTTAACCCCATAGTGTCGTAATATTTCGGGCAATTATCGATGTGAATTACATGTCATCGGGCAAAATGAGTTTGCCCACCGTGAGTGACTATTGCTTGCTAGAGAAAATTGGATCGGGGAGTTACGCGACGGTCTACAAAGCGTTTAAAAAGGTATGTGCATTTTGAGGTTCGGAGTAGAGTTGTGCGAAACATATGACGACAGTGCCGTAACTAGTTCCGCAGAAGCCACCCTTTCACCATTAGAATCATGGCTTAACTGAGTGCACACGTGACACACGTAGACAGCATGTCTTTTTTTTTCTCACGCGTATAAGTTTATCACCAACTTTATATTTAACGCAAATTTGCTGCTGTGACAGAAGAAAATCAATATCTTTCCCTATTAAAGAAATATAAAACGCATCATTCATAGAATGTTGTAAGACAGGTTAATATCGTATGACATACAGTGATGTTTGTGGTGTCTTCAGCATATCAAGATTACTTTTATCGAAATATATGTACTCCCTAACATATTTTTTCTTCCTCGACTGTAAACTTAAACTGGAGCACTGCATTGCAGTGCCGGAACGTGGCACAATATCAGTAGTTATAAGCTACGTTACGAGCAATTTAATAATCTAATAAAGTCGAAGTACATAGTTTGATAAATCGTTTGTGAATTGTAATTGTAAATATCAAGTGCGATCAGTAGAGTAAAATGAGTTCCTAATAGTGTACTTTTTCCAGGAAGTAATATTCGATTTCCCTAATGCGTTTTAATAGTTTGAAGTTTTCTAAAGATTCGAATTAAAAACGAAAATATAGGTGGCGATAGTTTGCAGATCTGACAAAAGGAAAAATTGCTATACAGTTTTAAATGGTGTACCTAAAATCAGTGCCGTGAAACCTAAACTCCGCGGCGCTAAGGTCCCTCTCCCCACTCTCTCCCACTCTAGCTTCGACTACTGTGCACATGAACGCTAATCGGAGGTGTGTACGCGCTTATGCTTTTTACACAAACAAAATACAGATGAGGAGTGGGAAATAGACCTGCTTGAGGGTCCCCACCCATGGACCATAAACTTCTGCATCCCGCGGGTTTTTTTTAGGTATACCTAATATCGGACTTCAACCTGCTATTCACTCGGCGGATAAAATGTTTTTCCTGACTCAAAGCAGAAAAGCAGAAAACTGATTTTGCTGAGTTAGGCAGGAAGTGGCAGTTATCTTTCTGTTAACTTTGATTCGAAATATCCGGGCATTGCAGAATTTTCTCCATTTTGTTTCAAGACATTTAAATATGATTAAAATTAAATCAGATATATCTTAGGTACAAAATTTTTATTTTATTGAAAGACACAATTTCGAAAGATATTCGAAACCCGTGTAATATGTTCGTAATAAATTTTCTAAAGGATATTAGGATGTAAACAAATTTCGTTCAGCTTAATTGAAGCTAGTTTGAAATAAGTAGGTGTTACTCGCACTTTTCGTCGTGACCCATTTTCCCAGTGGCATGGAAAAAGATTGAAAAGACACTTTATTGGCACTGAAATGGGACGAAGAAGGCAAATCGCACAACGAAATTGCTCAACTTATAAGTAGGAGCAAGTCTGCTATTTATTATTTTTTATGAAAATGCGAAACTGAAGAACTAAAGAATATCGCGAATAAACTTCGTGGCCGTTGTGGAAGTTAAAATGCGCTCCTTTAAGAAAAGTACCTATTCCTAAAATTTCGAATTGTGCCGTGATAAACAACACGTCTTTCAATCTAAAAAAATGATGTATCTACCGTGGATACGTGTGATTTGGTTTAGATCATATTTAAAGGGGCGGATTTGGAGATTTGGCGCCCAGGCTAACAAGCGTCTGCCGTCCTTTCTGTGAAATATTAACAAATATTTTAATGTTAGAGAGTTGAGACAATTTTAATAACTCAAATATGAGTTATTGCTAATTTGCTACATGAAAAAAAGTGAATGGTTTTTAAAATTGTCTCAAGCCTCTGTGTTTAAAGATGACCTTTCACTTTCGGTGTTAAAGAAAATGAACATTCTATTTTAAAAATAAAAAATAAAAAATTACAGGCAAAATTTTGCTATTTTTTAAAATTTCTTTCGCTCCCCTACTTAGCCTACCTATATACAAATCCGCCCTCTGCATATTTACTCTTTTCACCTTTACTTCCCCCCATACATAATTATTATTATCTTCTATTTCTTTGTGATTCATATTATTATCATTTTCTTCTAATTTTTTGTGATTTATATTACTTTCTTCTAATTTGTGTTATTTTCTTATATTTTTTTGTGATTTATTTGATAATACTCTTTTTCGTCTTCGACTTTTTCATGTACTTGGCGTAATTTTTTTACTTTCCCCCCGTACATAATCCACGAGGTATTGCCAAAGTATCCTGTGTGCTTGTACGTGTGGTGCACTGATTTACATGACCGTATAAACAAATCAGTTCTAGCTTATCAATATTATATAACTTAAACAACATTATAATACATAAATACCCATAGTCTGATATTTAGATCGCGTTATTTATCAAACTTATTGTTTTAAAGCAGCTCAATGGAACTAGAATCACAATACACAATGTTAATACCACATTTCACGAAGGAAACTAAAACAAAAATAATTTGATATTAATCTCAATCATGCTTTTACACGATAACAGATTTATTTCCAACTCAAATATGGACATACATGTTTAACATCATTTTGTACGTTCCATTCGCACAAAACAATAATGTGCTGTTACAATAATATGTAGTAATAACATTTAATAAAAGTATTAAAAGTGCTCTGCAGCGCAGGGTTTCTCAAACGCACGGCGTTAACGATCATGTTAATCCAATCTTTGACGATCTACACCACTGACATTACACAAATTCCACAGACGTTTGTACGAATACACTGACCTTTGCACCAAATTGTTTTCCTCGTATAATGCACGTTGAAGAATAATCGGTTAATCAGCGTGTCGGGGATTCCAGCTTAACTTTAACGCATCATGACGGTTGCTCTCTATCCGACGAGCGACACGGCTGATTTGAGATGTGGCCAGAAAGAGGGTTGCATCGAAGCTTGAAAGAAGCAAGTTATCTCAAGGCGACTAACGTATGCTATTGTTGGTCGTTTTGTAGGATGGATGCCGAGAGGTGGTCGCAATCAAGTGCGTAGACAAATCGTCGCTCTCCAAATCGGCTATTGATAATCTCGTCACGGAGATTAATCTCCTGAAAATTCTGAAGCACGAGCATATCGTGGAAATGAGGGACTTTTTCTGGGACGAAGGGTTAGTTGCGGCTGATTTCTTTGGAGGTTGAAAGTGTAGACGTGAGAAAAAGGACTGCAAATGCGGAATATAGTGATCGAGGAGGTATCTTACTTTAAATAGTTAGATACATGAGTCTGTTCTCTTCTCAATTAAATTCGGACAACTGAAATACCATATGTTCCTATGTTCTAATAACTTTTTAATATACCTACATCTTAAAATGTAAAGCGGAAAGTGTTTGTGTATTTGTCTGTCGCCTAAAAATATTCAAATAGTAAACTCTGGGGTCACGAAAGATGTTCCAGCTCATTATGCCTAGTTAAATCAGATGAATGTGGCTATTTTAACAAAAAAAATTAAATAAGTAGCAAAGCTAGTAATACATAGTAATAAATGTTAGAGGAAGGAGGATGTAAAAGCTCCATCGAGTTATAATTTTAAAAATTAATAGTGCGCATTTCTTTTTTGTTAAAAGAAGAGGTCTCATTGTGAAGGCATAAAACTACATGGGAATTCCGAATTATTGCGTGTTTATTCGAGTGCAACTTATGCGAAGATCAGACTATTTTTACAAAATAGTAGTTGATTAGTAATAATAAATGTCACAAAGATTACAAATGTGTTTACTATTAAAGTAAAACATTATGAAACTTTGGGAATGTATAAGTGTCTTGATAAATGGTATGTTAACCCTTGAAGATCAAGCTATTTTTCGTTTTAATTTTACTTTTGGCAATCGGTATGAGATATGAAAGACCTTCTAAAGAGAAATCACTTCGTTCAAGCAGACTTATCGCTTTATTAAAAGTTACCACTTATTTATGTGGCTGCAAAAAATTTATAAACAAAAGTGAAAAAATATATACAGTAGTGGACAAAAATGTTACAACTTTTTCGAACTACCCTACGTTTATTACTTTTTAATATTAACTTAAAACTGCAGTATGTGCCTAATATACATATCCGGAAAGAGAATTAAAAGCTGTATAAAACCCAGTTACAGTTGAATTTATTTAACTAACAAACAAAAACCCTACATAACATTAAACAAGACAACACAGAATAAAAAAAATCTAATATTTTGCTTTTAGGACAACCTAAAAAGTTACTAAATGTGGTAACTTTTTTGGCGGCCCCAAAAATGTGTTACCCCGTTCAATATCATATAACACTTTTGATTGTTAGTTAAATAAATTCAATTTTAACTGAGTTTTATACAGCTTTAAATTCTCCAACAGAATATGCATATTAAACATACCACAGTCCCAAATGTATGCTAAAAAATAACAAAAATAGAACAAATCGAAATAGTGGTTTCTTTTTTGTCCGCTAGTGTACTTGCCATAGCTATCTTGACTTTGTGACATTATCCGAATTAATAATGTTAGGGAACGTTTTTTGGCAACATTAATCTCAACGTTATTACTCTCGATGCAATTAAAATGTATAAATATTGTAGGGCTCTTGATACCCGGGTACGGCAGTGATTCGATTCTTGTCCCAAGTTCGGGACCGCATCGGGCCTGCATTCTGGCATCTCACAAATTTCGAGCTGTTGTTTATTCAAGTGGCGGCAACGCGCTTTCACGTTCTGCCGAAAATGACAGTGTGAGAATTATCAAAATTCCGTTGCGTTTGGTCCTATTTTAATCTCCTTGAAATCTCATTTATGTGTTGGAAATATTTTCATGAAAATAAAAGCAAAAATGTGAGAATTTAATTTTTCATTAGTAGGGTAAAGGACCCAATTACTGCCACCTACCCAATTACTGTCACCCTAAGCTGTTTTACGTAAAATAACGAATAAATCTTCTAAAATTATGCATAAAAAAAATTTAGCATACAATTCAAACTGTTATTTTTATGATACAAAAAACAGTACTTAATTTTTTCTTCGTTAATTTGAATAAAACGATACAAAATTTTAAGCGAATATTAGGAAAATGGAAACGATGACTTCCTTACTAGCGAAAGAGAAAACAGGGCGTTAAAGAAAATGCTGTAATTGTAATATTTAAGCTATTAACATAACAAAATATAATGTTTTAAATAATATAAGCATCATAGAAAGTAATAAAGATCCGAATTCACCGATTCATTAAGTCTTTTTACTTATTAATTGGGTGACAGTGATTGGTACAAGCGTTTCAAGCATTTTGGTATTACTGTCATAGCAGTATTGCTCATGTACATGACACGACGTAACCTTAAAATGACGTAAACAGTATTAGGTTAGCTGGCAGTAATTGGGGTGTCAGTAAATCAGTCAAATACATTTGAAGGGTGTCAGTAATGGATCCCCATATAAATTTTAGAAATTGATGAATTTATACATAAAAATCGAAGTTTTAAGATCCACCAAATTTTTTTTATCAAGTAAACATATTAAACAATAATAAATAACAAGAACAACATATACTTTTAGTCTATAAGTACATAATTATAAAATAATGTCAGCGTCAACGATTAATGTGTCAGTAATTGGGTCCTTTACCCTAGATAACTTATCGTAACTCGCGCTTTGGTCTTTGAATGCTAGCTGACGGTTTGCTTAGGTCTCAGGGGGACCCCCTTGAGGAGTCACCCCTTTGGAGGGGATAGAAAGTCACGACGATCGAACAGAAATTTTAACAAAATTACATTTCTATCGAATCATTACTGTACACCAAACTGTTCTCAAAGCGGGCGCTACCGCCCCCTTGGAGGCGTTTAAATTATCTAGGATGGGGGCTATTAGGCATTAAGGGGGTGGAAATAGGGGCGATTAGGATTTTAATAACACGAGGTTGTACATGGTTATCCAATAATGTTTATTAAATGTGAAAAACTGTAAACGCGTCCGCAGAGTTTCTTATATCAATAGAACATTTTTTATATCAATTATATGAATAATATTCGACGACTGCAATCCTAATCGTTAGGAGATAACTGCGCGGAAAGATTAAAATGGGACACCGTGTATATGGCAGGGGGCGGTTGGAATAATTTGATAGAACTAGGAGGGCGGTGATCAGAAAAAAAGGTTGAGAAACACACTGGGGTACACGGTTGGTACCTGGGTTTGCGACTAATACGATTCCGTTTTCTCGATACCCATATGAATAAAATTGATAAAATACAGATATCGGAGTAATACAGTTCGTCATAATAAATATTGTAATGGTCCAGAAATGGGCATTATCTAAATGAAGAAAATATTTAAATAACAAATCGAATAAAACATACTTTACTGTTAATAAAAATAAAAATAAAAACCCCTCCCCAAAATCTTAATGCGGCCCTGGTAGAAATCACATCACGCTTTCCTGCAATAAAATCAGGTTTAAGGGGTTACGTACCTCCGGTGCGGCGAAATTGAATGATTTCGTTTAGGGCTTTCATTCAAAATAAAAAAAAAAAATTATTACACAAAAATTTATTTACAATAATGTTTGTATTAAATTATTTATGATTTCTTAGGTTCGTTAGACCACTGCAGAAAAATGGTCGGCATCATATCTCCTTGAAACATCGATGGATCTGAAAAATAAAATCTGTTTCTCGTAAAATAATGTCACCATTATACTCTCTCGGTCCATTTTTTTATATTCTGTTTAATTGATTTTTTATACACATTTACCGAGCGAACTTTTGAATGAAAAAAATTCATTTAACTTTAAAGTGCCATAAATTGTTTATTTTTAGGAAATTAAAAAATATGGCCCGTGAGACTATCATGGCAATATTATTCTACAAGAATCTCATTTTATTTCTCAGATCTATCCGTGTTTAAAGGAGATATCATGCATATTTTCTGCAGTGGTCTAAAGAAGCTAAAAACTCATAAATACATTAATTCAGAAACTATTGTAAACACATTTTTCCTTGCGCTTTATAGACTAATAAATCACGTGTAATAAGTATTTTGTTATATTTTTTTTAATAAAACCCATGAAAAAATTCTTAAAATTAGTCATTTGAATGAAATAATATGGATTACAGTTCTGTCTCCCAAAGTGAAACTGGTTCGGAGCCGGCCAGTGCCAACTTTCGAATCGGGTAGTCCATTCGGCTTGCCTCTATTCTCCGCCGCGGCGCTCGAGACGGACTGTGAGAAGAGAGAACGACCAAGAGGGCAGACGACAGCGACAACCCATAAATTACGGTGCCCTCTTATTGTTAGCCCCGGTGCACACGAGCGGCATGCGTCACTTTGCAGCCGCGTCAATAATAAAGTTGTATTCTAGCAGTACATATATGTATATAGAGAGATATATAAAATATGTGTATATTTTCTGGCAGTATTGACACCACTGCAAAATGACGCGTGCGACTCGTGTGCCCCGGGCCTTACTCGTTCTCAGTTCCTCTCACCCGCCGTGGCGACTACCGAAGTGGGGATGGCAGATTATCACTCATGGAATCCCGAAATGTATCACTTACGAAGACAGCGCTGTCACGCTGAAGGCAATAGACTCAATTATTTATCAAAAAGGTTGTACATAGCACAGTTTCCTAGATTTAAATTGCACGATTAGAAGTCCCCCGAAAAATATCAATTAATGCAAAATGTCTATTTGCAAAGAAAATTTATCTCACCGGATACAGGCATTGCAGTCTTTTTCTCATGGCTATTTTATAATCATCACTGAATTCGACGAATTCTTCATTGCATATTACTTAAAATGATTTGGGGATCAGGTTTCTGGAATTCAGAAAAATGAAGTACGTAAGGGTCAGGAAAAGAAGAAACGCCGAGCACTTAACCCTGCTGTTCTATTTGAGTCGGTTAGATACGAAAATCGAGAATATTTGTAAACAAAGATAACGGTGCAATAAAGGAAGGAACTTATATTCAGAGCGTTTCACGAATAGAACAACATCTCAATGTACTTATAGTACAATTTTTTTCCTACCAAAATGTATTCAGTAGGAACTTGTTGAAATGAAAACAAAAGGTGTTCGTAAGCGTGAGCTCAAGTCTCAACCATTCCCAAGTTAGTAAACACTTGTTAGTATCGTTTGACTGCTACCGAGAAATAGCTGCCTTAAGGGTACTAGTCAGTCGTTTTTGTCGAAAATGAAGAATTTCTTTTTCAATTAATTACAAAGAAATAAATTGAAGCTAAGACTTGTTCTTTGACACATTGTTTATTAACATCATAAGCTTTAAAAAAACATATTTGTTTAGTAAAAAATATACATTATAGATGACGCTACAGATGGATCAATAATGAGGCTTTTTAAAAATGTTTCTTTTGTTTCGCAGCGATTTTAAGGGGGGAGGCCTACCTAGAACGGTCAAAACAACATGCTTCTTTGGGATTTTTTTCTAGAAAAACCGATAAACTTGTATTATTAAACATTAGTATATTGGAGAGAGTACATTTTACGGATATTTCAGTATTTTTTGTGGTAAAATGTATTGAAAGGTTTGGGAGTTATAGGCGATGCCTGAGTCGTCCTTTTTTTAGGCGCTCTGCGTGTTGTATACCAACGTCATTCAAATTTCTTTTCCTATAGTATTAGAATCCGGTTACTCTTTCAGATAGCAATACTAAACATCCCAAATTCCTTCCTCTTTGATCTCATCCGTTCCTTATTACTCATCCTTGAACCTTGATCTCAAGCCTCATCCCTTATCGACCGTTATACTCAACACAACCCCCACTTTTCAAACTACTGAAACCCATATATATATATTACACGCAATTCTCCCTAAATTGAGCACTTTAGCCCGAACAGTCTGGGCAAGATAGTCTAGTTCTTTATTAAGTCTATTATAAGTACTACTGCAATTCGTCTAGTTTCCGTTGTTTGTATCGAGACATTATTAAATATAATAAATAATACAACATGCGGTGACAATCGTAGCTCGGTGCAGGATCATCCAAAATTGAAAAGTTTACATTTTTTAGATAATATATGAAATTCCCGAGGCGCTATCGGGCCCAAATTTGGAAAAATTATTTTGAGACAAAAAGGCGGCTGTGCAAAGTTGAAGCATCGATATTTGCCAAAAAATCGCTCGTTTTTCGAGTGTAAACAAAATCTGGGCAAAAAAAGCAAAAGCTCCCGATAGCGCTTAGATTTTTAACCCTAAAATAAGCCTGCAAAGCCGCGAGTAATTCGGTTCGTTAATTTTTTAGTTATGTGTGTCACCGTCTTTGAAAAAATGATTTTGAGGAACACGCGTTTAAAAGTTTGGGTCTGGGAGCTACACCGAGGAACACCTACCTATTTACACGCGTATAACATTGTCAATTTTGGTCGGATTAACTTGACACATTCAGGGAATATTTTCAAGATGTACATACTTCAAGAAAATATAAAAATATAAAAATCGATTTATCGGAAATTTCTAGGTAGGCCTCCTCCCCCTTAACGAAGCGAAACAAAATTCAGCGACCTGCTTGTAAATTCTACTTTAGAATACCTTTGGTTTTGCACTGAACCTATAAAAGAAGCAAAAATATGAAAATGACAGTTAAGAAATGGCGATTTTTCAAGAAAGTGTCTTTTTTGTTAGACAAAGATGAAGTTTTAGATTTTTTTTTCATAAAGAATAAGAGTTTTTATTAACTCTAACTTAGGTTCAGGCGAAACTACACATTTTGTGAACATGCTAGAATTTGATTTGAATCGATCGGGACCTCCGCTTTTGAGTTCTCACTGCAGAACAAAAGAAATTTTTTTAAAAAGACACTTGAATGATCCATCTGTAGCGTCATCTATAATGCATATTTTTTACTAAAAAAACATGTTTTTTAAAGATTATAATGATAATGAAATTTGTGCCAAAGAACAAGTCTCACCATAAATTTATTTATTTGTAATTAAATGAAAAAGAAATGCTTTATTTTCTACAAAAACGACTGCCTAATACACATAACGTTGCTGTTGCGGTGGTTTTTGGTCACGGATTTTGGCTTTGATTTTCTATTTCTGCATTTTACTTACCGCGGGAAAATTCTTAAAGTTCATAGTACCTATTCTAACTTACGCATTTAATACTAACATCTCGAAGCTTAAAATGTCCGTAAAAAATTAACAAATTATTATATATTTATTGCTAAGTAGACATACATAACAAATCTTTCTTTCGCTTGTAAATTCACTATCTCACGAGCTCATGCATACTTTGTCTGAAAAGCTTCCAACGTCGTCGGCGGATTTAGCATTTTCTCGCGCTTATGCACACTATTTTCCATTACCAGCCCCATAATCCTCAGTTATTATAATAAAAAATGGCGGCAACGCTAGGTGTTTTTGAACGTATGCGGTCTTCCTGTAAAGTCGTGCCAAATTACACTAACAAGGGGAGTGCGCAAAGGTCTACAGATTTCACTGAAAGTTTGCGTGCCCATAATTAGTATGCATTAGGGTGGCTCTTATTTTCGACTTTTGAATTTTCTTCGCTGCACCCCCCACATAGTTCCCATTAATAAAAAAAAATCCATGTAAAGTTTGAGCCTTATTGGATCAGGGGAAAATGAGCCCCTGGGTCCATGAACATTTAATAATTACTTAAAAGCGCACAAAGTCGATTTTATTTAATTATCCTCCAAGTCATTGATTACATCAAGAAACGTGTCAAATAAAAGTTGTAGATCCAGACAAGAAGCATCTTTTACATTCTATTTCATCTTTTATTTTTTATTACTTGGAACTATCCTGGGGTGTGCAGCGAAGAAAATCTTGAAAGAAAATTCACCAATTGTAAATAAGAGCCACCCTAATGCGTACTTCTAACTTAATTGAATGTCTTTTCTTATCCAAATCCAATAAATGGACCTGTACACAAGAGTGAAACGTGATCCTCTAATTATTTTAAGCGACCTGTAAAAACGATTCTATCATCTGGTGTAATGTAGGCACATATACATCGTGATGGAGTACTGCGATGGCGGTGATCTATCGAGTTTTATAAAGGAGAGACACAAGCTGCCCGAGCAGATTTGTCGGAGATTTTCGCAGCAGCTCGCGCTTGCTTTAAAGTATCTGCGCAACAATAATGTCTCTCACATGGACTTGAAGCCACAGAATTTGCTGCTAATGAAGAAACCATGTATGACATTGAAGGTTGGAGGTTCGTACGCGTTTGGATGTTGAGAAACTCTTCGATCCCGTCGTCACGGATCCGACGAATCCTTCTTCTTGCAGATTTCGGTTTCGCGCAGTACCTCTCGAACTCGGAGCAAAAGTTTACCATCCGGGGGTCCCCCCTTTACATGGCGCCGGAGATTTTATTGAAACGCACGTACGACGCACGCGTCGATCTTTGGAGCGTCGGCGTGATCATGTACGAATGCTTGTTCGGCAAAGCTCCGTATTCTAGCAGTAGCTTTCAGGAACTGGCGGAGAAAATCAAGGATGGCCGACCTATAGAGGTGACTGCTATATTATAGTATCATAAAACGCGTAAAAGACGTACTCATTGTTAGTTAGAAAATTATTATCGGATAATGCATTTATTAAGTTTGCTTGGTTTTTTTAAAGATTTAAGGAGTATATCGTTGGCTTGTTGGTGGAATTGAAGTTAAATCTGTTACAATAAATCAGGTAATAATTGGAGCATCGAAAGCAAAAGCGACCGGAGATGGGCAAACTTTTTATTTAAATAAAATTTCGAATAACGAATAAAAGTTAAAGAGATTATTCGACATTCGTTTGTTAACCCGAGTTAGCTTTATTCGACACATGGCGAGTAATTTTTTAACTTTTATTTGTTACTCGAAATTTTATTTAAATAAAAATTCTGCCCATCTCTGAAACGGACTAACCCTACTAAAAATTAATTAATTTTTCCTATTTTATATGATTAGTACCGACTATTGGAATACATTATTGCTACTAACTCAATTTTGCAAAAAGTGTAGGTTAGTCCGTTTTTGCTCTCGATGTCTCAATTGAAAGTTATTGTAACATACATAAGTTTTCCCCCATATGGATTTTGATTAATCTATTGTTGTAAACAACTTGGAAAATATTTGCTTCCATTAATTCTTAAGGATTTCAGGATGGAATGACGGACTTGATCAGTTTTACCAATAAGCCAACGATATATGTAGGATGTAAGTATCTCTCTTTAAATTCAGTCCTTCACGCCCCTAACGAAAAAGTTCCAAGACCATACAGTAATGCTATGCGAATGAAATTCTTGAAAATAACAGTTTATAAGTTGAAAACATTTTGCAGGTGATAATAACAATTAGATAATTAATATAATTGTTTACCTATTGTTTTATGAGTGCCCTGTCTACACATCTGAAATAATTATTCCTTTCCTACTAGTCATTTTTCACTTAACCGGACGAGCGACGAATATTAAGTCACGATTGTTTGTTCGATTAAAAGAAACCTAACAATTTAAATTTTTTACTTGTATACGAAAGTTTTATTCATTATAGCTAGTTAGACTTAAATAATGCCACGTTTTATGCCACGTATTGAAAATGAAACTGGTCCAGATTAAAATAATTACTGCGCATATGAATATAAACTGTGGTAAATATTGATTCAGTTTTCGTAGATTATTTATTTATTCGAATGAATTATTATCTTATAATTTGCTTCGATATAGATTTTAGGTTAAAATTTAAATCTCGTGTACATATTTTGTAATACCTTTTTAGTTAGTGTATCTTGTCGTGTTATGCTGTATTTTCCTTAGATTAATTTTCACTTAATTATAGGTACTTTATTATATTGATATGTTGAAATAAATTATTAATATGTTTCTTTTAGTATCGTAATTCGCAGTCTACACGTAAAATGTATTGTAGCGTCGTTCATTTGCAGTTAAAATATTTGTACATACCTATATATAAATTATGTAACGCTAAATGTGTGACAGGCTGACAGTATGTTCGTAATTTCTGCAGGAAATAATACTTTAAGGTACCTATGCACAAAATTACTGACAATGGAGAAATTCAGTGACGCCTTGTGGCTGGAGATGTAAGAATAATTTTTCTAACATCTTGCATTCGTATTGGGCCGCGTATAGGTTCCGCCTGAGCGGAAGTTATATTTTCTGTTTAATCAGATGTTTAATCAGATGTCAGAAAAAAATTTCTAAACAAAACTTGTGATTTTCATGCGTCCAAGATGACACCCCACTTAAGAAAACTGAAGTGACCAGTGGCGGATTTAACGGGCGGCCGATGAGTAGTTGCCGCCTGGGACCCTGCCCAGAAAGCGCCCCCTCCACGGCCCCATCTTCAACAAAAAATTATGATTTTATGCAAACACTATATTTTTTCTGTACTATGATACTTATTCCGTTTTTTGTAAAGTACCTCTTCATTTTCACGAAAAATTGGCCCCTCAGAACGTTTCTCAACTGGGCCTTTTTCCTTAACCCTTCATGGTCTCTGTGGGTCCAATAGATCCGACTTTTAACTTTGAAGCTTGATGCCGGAAAGTTCCTGGCTATAAATGGCATTGACCTGACATTTTACGGAAATTCGAGGTTTCCTCTTCCGATAGAGACCGTCAATTTTTGTATCAGAGCGTCCGTTGGTAAGTGGCAGCAGTTACAAAAATATTCAGATCTAAAAATTAATACCGTTTTTGGAACGCACACTATAAAACTATACATTTTCGGAAAGGACTATATCTTATAAGTATCAGCCACAATCTGTACGAAAATTAATTGAGAAATAAAAACGTTTTGATTTTTTTAGTAAAAAAATTCGTTTTTCAGGATTTTACACTTTTCCGATTTTTGTTACAAGTGCCATTTCATTTCTTACTAAATCGCGACTGTTCCATATTCTACAATGTTCAAAGTGTGTACTATAATTTTTTTTAACTGGATTGGACTGATACAGTTCGTACAGTAACTGTTTAAAAATCGGCCGGGTCCATTGGACCCAGTGTGATCACCGCGTAACTTCACAGAAGTGTGACCTACGCCATCACTTAAAAAAGATAAACTTGATCATTTAACGTGCTTTTCAATATTAAATAATCCCTTCGAAAAAGAAAGTTTCAAATCTCACTTCAGTCCCGAGATACAGCCAAGGGCGTCTATGAAGAAAAATATTGTAATGAAAAAACGAGTAGCCCGCTTGCTTTTTTGCGCTCATTTCGTAGTGTCAATTTAATTAAACATTTAAATTAAAACTTTCGAAATATTTACTTTTTTATTGTAAACTTAATAAAGATCGGTTTTTAAAAATAAGCGATTTTTTCTCAAAAGCGAGGGGGGAGGGCAACTGCCCCATTTGCACCCTCCTCCGGACGCCCATGGACACAGCATACCTCGCTTCTGGTCCACGGTTTAAGATGACCTTCTAACGAAGTTTAGTACCTAATTATGTTATGCCTAGGTGTGCTTGCGTTCGGACCGTTTGGCGAGCAAAGTAAACAAGGTACATCAAGAATGAATGAGATAGAATAACAACGCGAGTCTCACCTTACTTGCGACCATGCAGCGAGTGGCAGTCGAGCGCGATAAGGCCGGCGTGTGGGATGAGTCATTCACCAATGAAAATTCTAATTTTTTTTATTCCTGTCATTAGACCTTTCTGAGAGTATTACCGACGATTGCCGATTTTGGCAATGACAGTGAGTTTAAACACGACTTTATTGAAACCATTTGAACGGATAATTATATGTAACGTGCGATTGATCTACAGCAGGCATGCTCAACTGCCCTCGAGGCGAACGCGGGCGTCCGTGAGTGCCCGCGGGCGCGTTGAAGGTCAAACGAGTTCGACAACGAAGGGGGCAGCAACTGGAATACTGGAAGCTGAGCCTTTGTGTCTCTACATTAACAGGGTACCCCGCCACGAGACTGTTTACCGAGAAGTGGGAGCTGGATGCTGGATGCGGGCGCGTCTCTGGAGCGTGCCTGATTTACAGAATCCAAAAATTATTCGAATTACGTGCAACCGAAGATAGTCTGAATGTACCTAGTCGTCTTTGGACTCATTTTAATTGAGAAAACGTCACCAATCTGTCAGTAATTCTTTTATGAAGATTTAACGAGGAATATGAAAAATTTTATTTCATTTATACAGGATTCATCTCCAGAGCCTGACTTACAAGCGAACACTGCGAACCCGCACTCACCGATTGGAACGCAATGTTGTGGGTTTATAAAGTTACTCAATATAAGAACAACGGTGTGATTCATTCGTGTCCAATCGCCCTTTAAGGTTGTGAAAACTAACCTCAAAGTCAAACAGGCACTCCCACTTTTTCGCGTATAATTCCTAAAGTATGAGAGACAGAAAAAAATGTTTCAAACAAAAGTTTAATGGTGCAATAAGCCCCGCAAACTTGGGTTAACAACATTGAAAAAAAGTTCTTTTTCGACAGGTTTTTTTTAAAAAATATTTTCAAAATTTTATTGACGCAGGTTTGCGGCGCTTATTGCACCGTTAAACTTTTGTTTGAAACATTTTTTTCTATGTCTTGTACTTTGGGAGTTATAAGCGAAAAAGTGGGTGTCTATTTGAGTTTGAGGTTAGTTTTCAGGCCCTTAACAGGCCATTGGGTGGGAATGAATCATACCGTTGTTCTTGCGTGAGTCACTCTACAAACCAGGGGTTGAAACGGTTCCGAAAATAACTGTTTCAAACTGTTATATATCGGTTTTGACTGAAACAGTTATGAAGAACCGATATTCTGAATAACTGTTATAAGGAACCGAAGTTTCTGGCTATATCGATTTCGGTTACGGTTCTGCAGAACCGATATTATATCGGTTCCGTAACGGTTATATATCGGTTTTATAACAGTAATGTATCCTATCGGTTACACATCGGGTATGCGTAGTATGTTTCAAAATATTTACAATTAATGTCACCTTTTTTTAATGGAAATTCGATTTATTTATAAGTCTTTTTATCGCTGGGCCTCTCTATCTGGTGTCTCTTTTTTCAGGAGAAGCCGAAATGAAAGACAGCATCTGTAAATTAAGTATTAAAAAGAGAGATTCTAAATAGAGAGGCTCAGCGATGATCTTATAAACAAACGCGAAGAGCGATTCTCTGGGTCGGATGGTTTAAGACCAAATGGGCCAGAGTCACTTGTATTCCTGAGATAGTGGCGAGCACGTTGAATTTAATAAAAAAAAAATTATATTTCGCAGCAAGACATGTTGTCATCCTCGAGACACTGTCTTTACTAAAAAAAAAATAGTTAATAATTTTCATAATTAATATAAAATTAGTAGTAAGTTTGTACATATTATGAAAGTTATTGCTGTTAGTGTTAGCAATACTTTAAATTAAGTGTCAAATTAATATTAGTCGTAGTGTATAATAGTTATTAGTGATATTTAAAAACATATCGACATAATGGGCCGAAAGAAATATGACATTGTTCGTAAGTATTTTGAAACGTGCGATGACAGCACGAAAATGCGATGTATAGTTGGAAGTTGCTCTGCAACAATTTCGGTATGTATAAATAATTTACTTTGTTTAAATTTTTAGACATTTAAGGGGGCACCGCCACATTAATAAGGGTTTAACTTAAACGGAACTTAAAAAAAAATATATTTCAAACTACTTTTGAGAATCAATTTATTCTTCACAGATTTATTATATTTAATCATAATTTAAAAGGCGCTTACACATGGTTGAGGCGAGCCCAGCCCGTAGCGAGAGTTTACTGTATAACCGAAATATAACCGTTACGGAACCGATATAATATCGGTTCTGTAGAACCGGAACCGAAACCGATATAGGCCAGAACCGTTTTCACTCGTAACTGTTTCAAGATTATTTCGATTCTCATAACTGTTTCGAGAAACCAAAACCGATATCATAACTATTTTCAACCCCTGCTACAAACCCACAAAGTTACGTTCCAATCGGTAAGTAAGGTTTCGCGGTGTTTCCACTGTTATTAGCAATTTTAAGCGCTGCTCAAATGTGGGCGAATTTCTTGAAACGAAGAGATAGCGGTGGACTAGCTGTGAGGTTTAAAATGTGGATTAGTAGCGAGAGAGACCCTAGTAGCATTTATTTGCTGGGACTTTGTTGGGCCAATGACGTGAAATCCGTTGGCCAACTGTTGAAGTGTCGCGCTATTTTTAAATGGGCCAACGATTGTAACCAACGCAGGCCCAATTGAAGGTTTCTTTCCATAGGCCCAACTGAAGGTTTCTTTCCATAAGCCCAACAGTTTCTTTTCAAAAGACGTCGTACAGACGTCCAGAAGGCATCTTGAAGAACGTTAAAAGACGTTGTAAACACGTCTTTTTCAGATTGTAAACACGTCTTACGAAAAAAAAAATTCGGGGTGAGAAGCATCGAACCCAAACTTTCCCCGCTTACGAAGCAACCGCTGTTCCCACTTACCCAACACATTTCCTTGTAGACAATTCTAATTTCTAGTTACATAACTAATATTAATTGTTTATAAAAACTGCACAGTGACGCGAAATATTCTACAAAATAGCATCATTCGACCTTTAGACTCATTCCTTAAAATTTCACATTCGTCTCAAGACAGACGTCCTCATTACGTATTTATAAATAAGAAAAGAAAAATCACAACTTGGAATATAATAACAGGTTTTTGGATGTAGCAAATTTTTTGTCGTTTGTAAGACGACATTTAATCATCGTTGTAAATTTTTTGTTAATTAACCAAACATAGTAATTGTAGGCCCAACATTGAATATTCGTAGGCAAACTGTCGTAATTTTTTGTTAATTAACCAACTATAATAATTGTAGGCCCAACATTGAATATTCGTTGGCAAACTGTCGTAACTTTTTGTTAATTAACCAACCATAATAATTGTAGGCCCAACATTGAATATTCGTTGGCAAACTGTCGTAACTTTTTGTTAATTAACCAACCATTATAATTGTAGGCCCAACATTGAATATTCGTTGGCAAACTGTTGTAAGTTTTTTGCCGTAGGCCCTATGTTGGGAATTTGTAGGCAAAACACTAACTATATCCCAACTAATTCCCAACTGTTAGCTACCGTTGGCCAACCAAAAATGCTACTAGGGGAGGCATTACTCTGTCAGCATGTACCATATTTAGCGTTACGTCCCGTATGGGGTGAGGATGACGATGACCAATCGTGAATGGAGTTATTCCTCGAGCAAAAATAAATAAAAAGAGTGGAATTAAATTGCTTTTATACGAGGCTTTGTCTTTCATTTGTGGGCAAAAAATAACAATGGCAATATGCCGTGTTAAGTAAAATCTTTACAGAACAATTTCGGATGAATATTATCAATTTCAATCGATATAATGAATATACTTGTTACAAGTTTCTTAAAATCATTGTAGAAGATTATTATAAGAAAAGGTAAATTTGGTTTTATTAAATTTGGATAAATTAAGGTTTCGACTTTCATAAAAAATTCAAGAACAGTCCCAAGGACGAGCATAGAGTGTTTCACGGACATAAATGGCTGTTCTAACGGAGAGAATATGACAAGTATAATATTTAAAAATCGCAGTGTGGGTAATTTCGTAATTCTACTAGTTGAGAATGAAGTATAGTGGTGTAATAGGGAACAGGTGCAACGGAAATGTTATAAATGTTTTGAAAAGTTGTTTATGGCCGGCAACCCTTTTTCGCATTTGTATTCGAAAGCTTTCAAAGCTGTGGGACTGTAGGCACTAGGTACCATAAAACCAGTGATCAAACTAATTCTTTGATAAATTACAACAATTTAAAGATACCGGTTATACAAATATTTCGAATACAAGAAGTATATGTAGACAGGATGACGAACCATAGAAAAAATACCTTTTAGCACGTGCCTTTTATTCATTTTATCAATCCAGCCTTGGAACTTTTTTTGCCTACGACTGATTTATAATTGTGGCATTAAGAGCAAAAAACGGACTAACCCACATTGAAAAGATTTAATTTTTCCTATTTTATATGTTTAGTACAGCCTGTTGGAATACATTATTGCTACTCATTCAATTTCGCAAAAAATGTGGGTTGGTCGGTTTTTGCTCTCAGTGCCTCAATTTATACACAGCTTATTTACAATTATACAATATTATTATTATATTTCTATATAAACATGTAAGAGATGCGTGGTCAGTTGTACTTATAGAATCAACTGCATTGTACTGGTTCAGAGAAATGTGTAACGAAATCAACTACAACTCTGTTTACATAATGAGTCATCTACATATCTGCGATGCTTTTGATGACGCGAAAGTCGCATGAAGGTCAACATTGCATGCTTCGAAGAAGCCTATGTGGGGACTTAAAAATGAGTGCTGTTCAAAGTCGGGTAGAGATTTTTTCGACATCTCTAAAGCTACCCAAGTATTTTTAAATGTGATTAGATATTCTTGTGAAGGTGATAATATCCAGACAAATTCAACGTTCTACGCTGATGACCTGCCGTATGAAAGCGTATTCGCGTAATTACTTCAGTATATAGTTTGAATTTAGAGAAAGACAGTGGATTCTTATTTAAAATTCTAAGTTTTGTTCCATAGTACTTAGCAACGCGTCATAAATTCACAATGGTACACGCTGAATGTCATCTAAACATTTCCAGCTATTTTAGAAAATTTCAGTGGCCTTTTTAATGAAACATCAGTGGTTTTAAAGAAACAGCTTTAGGAGAAGTCACTTGTATTTCGTCAACTATTATTTCTCGAACCATGCGACCTTCTCTTTAACCCTTCGTGGTCACACGGGGTGTACCGCACCCGAGGATATATCTTTACTAATACTTTTGTAAATCTTTGGACCTTAACGATAAAATTTAAAAATTAGGTGAATTTTAACAAAAAAAAATCGCTTTCATCCACAACTTTTTTTTCAAATACAAATTTCAACATATCAAAATATACATTTCTAGAAAAAGACTATTAGAGCCAAAGGCGTCCATAGACTTTTTCCCAGGAAGGGGCAACTTTCAGATGACAATGAAGAAAAATATAGTAATAAAAAAACGAGTAGCCCGCTTGCTTTTTTAAACTCATTTTGTAGTGCCAATTTAATTAAAAATGTAAATCTGAAATGTAGAAATATTCACTTTTTTATTATAAACTTGATAAAGATCAGTTTCCAAAAATAAGCGATTTTTTCTCAAAAGTCAGTAAGGGGCAACTGCCCCTTCTGCACCCCCTACCGGACGCCCAAGATTAGAGTATGGTTGTATGAATATTACGAATGTACAATTATCACTCAAAAGATAAAAGGTTAAAAAATACGAAAATGGGAGCTCAAATATGACCCCTGTGACCAATTTATGATTATAAGCTGTGACCACGGAGGGTTAAGAAACTGTTCAATTTTCAAAAGTATCACGAATATTTAGATGCTCCCTTTTTTACGCTCAATTTTCTACACGAAGACTTATAAATAATTTGTATATGTTTGTTATTTACAAATATATATGAATTAATTTCAAACGTAGCATGCAACGGATAGAACTCGTATAAACGACGAGAAATAGGATTATTAACGATTCTGTACGATAAAAATTGGTAAATTTATTTTGTACGGTACTTGTAACTCCGTTGACTATAGTTACCAAAGGGCTCGCGCGTGTCGCGCGAGTGCAAGGATTTACTGATGTCTTTGCTGAAACACGATCCAGACAAGAGGATCTCCTTCGATGAATTCTTCGCTCATGATTTTCTGGATTTGGCTCACGCGCCAACGAAGGAAAATTATGACAAGGCGATTGACTTGGTGCATAAGGCTGTGCAAATGGATGCAGAAAATAATCCCAAAGAGGCATTTCACCTTTACTGCGAAGCTCTTAGATACTTCATTCCTATTTTAACAAGTAAGAGGCTACGACTTCGAAATAAGTGAACCAAAGGTGTCACAAACAGATTAATACAATCGGATGCTATTCTATTAGATGAAGCTGACCTAAAACGCAAAGAGATTTTACGGTCGCACGTGAATAACTACATTAAGAGGGCGGAAATATTGAAAGCGTCGTGTATAGATAGTAGCAACGAGAAAGAGACATGTTTACGGGTAGAGAATAAAGGAAATCCTTCATCGAACCAGAGAGTATCGTCCTTAAACGAGAGATTGTCATTCGTGCATCATGAACTACGTTAGTATCCAAATTTTCATAATAAAGTGAACTTCACGGTACTTAAAATCTGAAAATAAGAGAACTTCTATATTAACTATTAATTTAAATAGTGTTTATAAAATAATATTTCTCCTGTTGTATAAAATTAATTAGGTCACGCGCGTGTTTTTTAATTATCCAATTGCCCCACTTAAGGGGGTATTTTAATTTGCCATGCGATTTTTTCAACTTCCGTCAGGAATTTTTTTTATGGACTCAATGAAAGATTTTTATGCTGAACTTTTTACTGTATATTTATTATATGTTAAACTATGAATAAATTTTTTTTTATTCAAAATATGAAATAAAGATGGCGCCACAGCCCATGAAAGCCGGCCACCTCGAAAAAGTGGCCCGATTTGTTGCCATGATTCTGGTCGTTCTGTTTATTCGAAATAAAAAAACAAAAAGATTATTAAATTATTCGGACTTGGCTATCATCGGTAGCAGATTTGAATTGAAATTTCAAAAATTCTTAAAATGCCTGCAATTTGAACATTAACTGTCGACTTCCGCGATTTTTCTTTGTCTTTTTCGGGCTACCTATAAAATTAAAAAAATAATTAGAAAAGACAATTCCGCCAAGGACAACAGCGACACATCTGCTGAAGAAGTGTGCGCAAGATGGGCCTAATCGGTCAAGTAGAATTTGAGATATCGTAGCAGCCATTTTCTAAAACACCGTTTTGCCAAAAAACGTATTTAACCTTTCGCAAAATGTTCTAGTGAAGAAAATTCTACTTACACCTAATCTGCCACGCCTGGTCCGTAATAAAAATCTTTCATTAAGTTCATAAAAAAATCTCGAAAAAAGGAAAAAAATAATCGCATGTCTTAATAGAATACCCTCTTAAGAGTTAATCATTTCTTCAAATAAAATATAACACAAATACTTTGCATTAATAGTACACCTTGCAGAGAATTATAATCTAATGAAAGCTCTTAGGAAATGATTACTTGTCATTATACAAATCGAGTTAGTTCATTATTCGGAATCTGTGTTCCATTTTGATCGGGCAAGAAGATTCAAATGCTTAGCATTGACTTTAATAAACAAATCAACATTCACTTCATTAAATATAATTTAAAATATTAATATTATTTTATGATCATGTCTTGCGAGTACGAAATAAAATAGTTAACCAGTTGTGAATAGAATCGAAATACGCGTAAATATCGAAACGTAATGCACCCTGCAATACTTTTATCGATAGGAACACTTAGCAAAAGTACCACCAATATGACAGACGCCCTCGAAATAGGAGATGTTGCCGAGCAATATCTCGCGGAAGGGAATTACGCGCTTGCGTTGGAAAAATTTCAATCTGGCCTGGGAATACTCGTTCCTCTTTTGGGAAAGGAACCACTCGGCCGCAGGAGAGACTTACTACATAAACAGGTGATTATCTAATATTATATTAACACTAACTTAATTAACCACTTGAATGCGGAAGTCAGCATAAACACAGATTTGCGATTAAGGTAAAGGTACTTAATCAACTTTTTTGCACCTGATATCCTACTTCACACAGGTATGAAATATGGCTGGCTGAAGAAAAGGATTAAAATGAAGGGAATTCGTATAAAAACGTATTTTTAATATTATAGTCATAATTGAAAGGTAAGAGGGAAAAACAGGGAATGTCACAAAACAGAGTTATCGAGACAATTAAGTTTTAATACTTTAGTCTATCAGTAAAGAAACAAGGTTCAATGAACCTTCTTCTTAAATAATATCTTGTTTTACCTGGACGATAGAAGCTTATGCTTAGGCAAAGAGTGAAGACATTCCGTTTTTTGTTCCAGTGCAGAGTGGGCATTTCCTGTTTTTAACCAGTATATCAAATCTTTAACGGTATCTTACGGGGGTATTTGAAATTTATAATCCTTTTTGATTCGACAGTTTTGTAATCTAAGTTGCCACCAACAAAATATGCTATAAATCGCAAAATCCCGAAAAATGGATGTTCCCGGTTTCTCCCTTTGCCCTTCAATTATGGTAACTCGAAAGTAACGAGATATTTCTACTTTAAGTGAATAAAACGCGGAACCTAGTAGATATTCGATTAATTATAACCCTCTGAACTTCGATCGCTTCGTAACTCGGGCGCGGATGATAGTTTACGAGCTAATATAAGTGTAATTAATACAAATAAAATATTATGAATGTAACAATCGCGATAGTATCGAAATTAACCAAATTTAAGGCGAAATTGTTATAACATGAACTTCAAACACTTCTCAATATTATCAGCCCCGATTCCATATTAACTATTCTGCAAGCAAATGTACTAAGAATTCTAAGTACTTTTTCATTCTTTCGCAATTTACCGGTATCAAGTATTTACATTAAAAGTGCGATGTAATTATGAATCTCTGTCATTCCCGATTCTAATATCTGCACGTAAAGAACGTACGTAATGGGTGAAGAGGAAGCTATAAAAGGTCCTACATCGTCAGCTAGTTCACTGAATAATATATATGCATGAATAAAAATCATTTGTGGTAAACTGGTTTCATTTACCTACAATTAGTCTTATCGAATCCAACATGTTTATCGTTCACAGGATGATACAACAATTGCCAAAGGCTGCACCCTTACCGTTTGGTATACTAATCAAAAGTATCGAACGAATTGGATAAGGATGAGACAGTTTCAATATAGGTGTGATTTTAGTTTGATGAAGTTTAGTGTTATGATAGATATATAATAGGGAGAAAGTGTATTGCTACTTTAAATTTGTTAAGTTCCTTATCGTCGAGGAATTTCCGTGCGTATTACATTAAATAAGCGATAATCATCAGCTGCCGTATATTATCACCCAACAAATAACAGTCGTTTAAACTCATTATTAGTCATTCAAATAAATAGCCACTATGAATTATATACAAATATCTTTCAACTGCTGGCAAATACAATAATACTAACTAATTCATATAATTTGGAAATATATGATTCTACGCACAGTATTCCTTAAATTCGAAATAAAAACATTTTTGTAAAGTGTTATTTCTACATAATTAATAATGTACGATTTCGATATTACGTCGCAAATAATATAACGCAATGTGTAATATTTATAACAATATGTTGCATTTACAAATACATAACTATTATATTAGATACATTTTGGTACGTTATACATAATGTTGTTTTTTGATCGGCAGGTTCAGCTTTGGTTGAAAGAAGCTGAGAGCACCAAAGGTCTTTTAGCCACTCAGGACATCGAGGAATCCGTGCACCGTGTTTCTGACTCGTTTAAGCAATGCACGATACAGTAATTTGCGTTTTGCATTTAATACAGAGGTTACTTTCACTGGCATTGTGCGGGTAAATTTTGCGAATCGAATGCGAGTCATTTCTGTCATATCACGTTGATGTATATATGTAAGATATTCATATTAATTTATGGAGAAGTAAAGAATTTTATATTCAATTTTTCAATGTCGATGGATTTTTCGTATTCTCTTAAAAAATGTATAACAAGCTTCTAATTGAACCAAGAAGAAAAGAAGCAGTAAAGGTGAAATATTTTATAATTCCAATAACATTCACACTTATTCTATTTTATTCCCCCCCCCCCCCCCCCCACCCCCTCCCCCACGCATAACATTCGTCCTTTGCGCGCTCAAAGCTGACCTCCATTAATAACTCCCATTCAAGTCCAACCGCCTTTACATATTTACTTTCATCGCCAAGTTACAAGGAGTCATTTAAGGACTCACTAACATTATTTACATTTCTCTGAAAGTACTAACCTCAAACATTCAACGTACACATCCAGCCATTTTTTTGTTTCGTAACTTCAAACCAACGAGGGGTCACGCAATTTGTTTACATCTTTCGCAACGGGGTTTGTTTACTTTGCACGAGTTATCGAGTATAAGACCGTTTCCTGTTGAGGGCACTCTAGCACGCGCCATGACGTTTCCGAGAAAACTACAATTGCGAAATCGATTGGCAAATACAAACAGATTGAGAAAAATATTGCGACGTTATTGAAAAGAAAAAAAAAAGAGAAATAATGATTCGATTAGAAGAAGTTAATTATATCCAGGGAGGACATTGGGACTTGCGACGGAAGAGGAGGGCGCGCGCATCGTGGCGCGTCGCCCTTACAACTTCCGGTAGAACCACGTGACCCAACTAACGGTCGCCGTTGCCCCGAAGCGTCATGGAAAATTCCCATTCCCGAGCAACAACACTCCCCTCCCCCCGCCCCGCTCCCCCTTTTCCTATGTACATACCCCCTGCTAACCCCCACCCTCCCGCGTGCCCCCACCATGCCGTTGTCAGGTACTTATGTACATCCCCCACTCCTTTGCAAAATTCTCTTTCCCCCACCAGCGGACCGGTGGTACCGGATGTGCGGCAACGTCGCAACCGTTAAGTACATAAGGATCAGGGGGGTAGAGGGGGCAGGGAGGGGGGCACGGGAAAGAACTGGCAACGTGTACCACATTCAAATCTGGACGGAACCCGGTCGGCCTCTCGGCTCACCTCCGCGCAAAACAGCAGAAAACGCGGGCTGGCGAGAGAATCGCATACACGTTTGGGACGAGCAACCAAGCGAGCGTTCCTGACGATCTGCCTAAGATCATCCGTTGTGTACGTCGCGTGTCCCCGTCGCCTAGCACAGTGCCGAATAGCGTGCAGAAGCCGTAGAGCACAATTTCGCGGCGCCCTCGTGCGACGACCCTTTCGCCTTCCCCGTAGAGCAGTGTGAAATTTTCGCGCGCGCGCAAGCAGCTCATGTAAATGTTACGGGAACGCGGGGGTAGCGTGACCGTGTTGCGGAAGTGTTATCTTGTGCCGCGGAATTATGTGCATGGATATTCAGGTTAACGAGAAGGAGAAGAAGATGAGCGACGGGAGCGTCGACGAGGACGTACAGATCGTCGAGGCCCGAGTCAACAGAGGTAAGCTTTTGAGGTTATGGGTGGCGGCAACGACAGCAGACTCGCGCGTATCCCCTCCCCCCCTACTGCGCCCTCTGTCTCTTTTTCTCCTACCGTCGTTCGCGCCCTCCTTTCTTGTCGGGCAGTCGTCGCGTCCCGTCCTTTTCCCTCTCGGCCGCGTTTCTCACTCGAGTTTCTACCACGTCCAATCGCGTTACCCTCGTCGCCGCTGTACCTACCTACCCAGCGGCCAGAAGAACACATCGTGTTTGATGTTTTCTGCGAGCTCTGCGCCTCGTGTAGACCCGGCGAAACGTGCTTTTCCGATGCGCGACCTGTCAACGTCTCTGACTCTTCAGACTCGAGGCAAGGCCTTAAAGACATTTTGCCCGCCCGGTGCCTCGCACGTGCGTCTCATCGATTCAATACTTGGCAGCGAATCCTGCAAACAAATACTTCACGCGTGTACTTATGTGTTGCACTTTATTAACAGGGGCAACAGGTTCGCAGTTACGTAAATCGTTTTATGTTGATTCATTCCTGCATGGATCCCACAGTGTTTCAGACTCGTGTGTAGGCAGATTCATTTTAAAGTCGCATACGCATGAAATTATTTTGTTTCTGTGGTATATCGTACGTGAAACGAGTTTCACGTTAAAGGAAAAGGAAGTGTTGTTAGAAAAGATTTACTATATGTTAATTGATTATTTCATCGTAGTGTAGAAGTCACGTGACTGCGCGCTGATGCGTATGAAATTGTACGAGGAATACTTTTATGTTCTACGTCTCACTAGATCATTATCAATGATATCATTGTTAAATTGTTCTATAAAATTACCATAAATTTTGACAAACATCAATTAGGACTCATCACTTACGTACATTGTATTAACAAATTTTTTTAATATATTTCCGATTTATAATCAATAAAAGGATCTTAAGTCTCATTTCATTTTATACACGTATGATTGTAGCGGATGACGTCACAGTTTATTTAAAGCAACCTGTAAGATGATCGTGGCAATATCTTAGATGCTTTTATAGAAAGAAATTGTATAACGAATACTTAAATTAGTACTTACCTTAAAACTTTACTTTTTTTATTAACAATTTTTCCATATAAATGGTAAACTTTTAAATCATTAAACAGAATAATACGTTTACTTTACACAATAAATGTAACTATATCCATTTAAAGGCTATTAAATACTCTACCGTCTGTTGTATATTTATTAAATTTTAGTTTAGGAAACAGAAGCGTATTTTATAGTATAGTTCGCCTGACACATAAAACTGAATGATAAAAGATATTATATAAGAAGCTTAATACCTTTAGTAAACCATAATGTATGCTACATAAATTTATTATACTCTTGGATTGTTAAAAATTCATATCGACCAATTAAGTTTCATATATTTTCCAACTATCTTCATGTGCAGTTAGAACCTAATGAACTGGATAAGAAATATGTAATCTGTACAATTTTAATGGTAGTAGAACATCGAAAGTTAATCGATTACAGATATTACCGAGAGTTATGGAGGTCATCTTTGATATTGCTATGATAAAAGAGTTTCTGTTCATGAAGAGTTTTCAATCAAGTGTATAGTATGATTCATAGAAAGTAAACATCATTGGCATTTATTATTTCAATAATGAAAAATACGCAAAAGTGATGCAGGGAAAGTTCAGTCTCCAAATGCTATTTTTTTTAACAATTTATAATAGAAACATGTGGCCAACAATTTCTTCGCCAATAAAATCAATTTTAACAGTATTTAAACCATTTTTTTTATAATAAAAATGTTTCTGTTCTACATATATGATAAAAGCACTGCTTTGCTTCGCGAATGTGGCTTTTCTCTGAATCGGAATGAAAGTTATTAAATAAAGAAATATATTGGTAAAGGAAAATATTTTACGTACAGCATAATATTAAAGTTTTAATAGTGAAATGTATAGCTTATGGATGCTTTTTACCAAATACTTAACATTCTTAATAGTTCAGTTTTAGTTGATTCTTAATAGTTCAGTTAGATTTTATTATAACTCGTGCAATTAGTAATGACAGAACAAGTATATTTTATACACTAGTGTTCGTTCTAGTTATTCACGCCCGTGCGCCTCGTGTAACACGGATTACAGCTTGCTCCAACCGCCCGCCCGTTTGCTGCGATGGCACATATATGCAAAGGCAACTATATACCCTGTACATACGAGAGCGCGAACTAGAGTGGGGGAAGATATGTGCAGGCGCAGTACATAATGTACCCACCCCTATATACTACATAAGAGCCGAAGAATGATGTAACAATGAGGCAGCTTCACGAAGTTTGCCGAGCGTTCCCGAGACGAATGCTTTGTCCAAGTCGCATGCGTGCTTGTGTGCTATGGGGTCGCACACCACGAAGCTTGTCAGCTGCTGCAAGTGTACGACGCCATATGCAATTCTACTGAGTTGCGCAAAAAAATAATGCCTCGAAAAATGATAGAGCATACTTAAACGATTGTTCCTCGGTCCTAAAAATCTATAATACATACGTATTTACCCTAACTTATTCTCATTCTTCTGATGCGAGACGAGCAAAGCGATGACCTTCGCGTCGTCCGCCTTATTACGATAGAAGGCAGCGGGCTTCATAGAAACGTGCCTTTGTGCGCGATATTTTTTTGTATTACGTAATGTTTGTTCTGACGATTTCGCAATTGAAGAAAGCACAATAAGCAGTGCATCGTTATTAGAGAGGAGAAAAGGGACTATCAGTGAAGTAGTATATTGGAAAGATAGAGAAAGGTAATGCTGTTATGGCAAAGAGAATGGATAGGAGTGGGAGAAGGAGAGGGCACATCCGGTTTACCGCCATATTGTTCTTTGGTAATCTCCTCTTCCCCCTCCATCTTATACTGTCCTCCCTCCCCTCAAACTAAGTGTGCCTTCACTCGGCATAGCAACAGCAGCAATTGAAGCCTGCTATAAATAGATTGCTACGACCTTCCAGTGTTGCCAGAACGACTGGCCCAGCATACGTAGCGAAAGAAATCGGGCCAATCAAGGCCACGTCAGGCATTTTGTAGCGGCAACGTCGCATTCGTCCTTAGTAATCCGTTGCGAAAGCAAGCAGTAAATAATCGAATGTTTTAATTCCTTTACGTCCGATTGATTCTTTGTATTTGTTTTCTATTTTGTCAAGTTATGTTTTATCAATACGTATTTCCATTTAATACGCTCAAATAAAGCGTTAACTAACATCTGCTTATTTCTACACGCGTGTCTGTCGCATTAACAAGATAACGACCAACGCATTTTATGTGCATTTTTTTGATTTCACATTTCTTTGCGTATCGATCAAAGCGACATTGCTTTTCTCCGCGTGCATTCTCCATGTATTCATATGTATGACTAAAAAGTGAAAAAAGCCGGAGTGGGCGTGCCTGTGGCGCGAACCGGCAACGCTGCAGCCGTAAATCATGATTAAAATAATAAGTATAATATATATGTAGTATATAGGAGGCTGTCGGGTATATGTATATAGGAGCTGCGCAGATGCACAAATAGCATTGCACGTCTGGCCGGGTTCTGCGCAGCTTCAATTCCCCCACCCTTATTCTTCGGCCCCCACTATCACGCAGAATCCCACGGGGGTAAGTTCCAGGAGTGGCAGTGGGGGTAAAACGCGGGCGTTAGAGGAGGGAAGGGCACCTGAAACCGCGACTATATACCCCCGCGTGCGTTTACCAATCTTGGCACTTTGCCTGAAAGAGCATATCGACCGTGCGACGTTGTCACATCGTCTGCGCGATCTTACGTGCTGGCCCTGGCCACTCTTTGAGCGGTATGTACCTAGCCGCTGCAGCCGATCCGTGATACACGATGCGAAACACGATCGACAATATATATTTCACCCATTTTTTCGATTCAGTGACGTACCTAGCGCAAAAGTTCATGACTCTGTAGCTTCGAATATATTCCATGGAAAAATTAACCGGGGGGTGGAAAAGTGTATATAAACAAAATGTCTATATAGTACGTTTAGTTACATATTTGGTACTAAATAAATTGTTGGATACAGTATTATACATGTCCGTAGATGAAATTCTACTTTACATACATTTTTCTACAAGTCCCTGTCCCTATCACAACAGAGTGTCATCGACGTGTTGCGTTTTCATCGGTTCTAATGATCCAAGTTCCGGTTTCTTTTGTAACCGGAAATGTAGTAGAAATGTATAATAATAATCGCGATCTCGTGATTATCAAATCACTTAATTTCATACATAGAATCATTAAGAGCGTGAGTCGTTTCAGCTTGTTTCGAAAATACGATCCCTCCTTGTAAATACGATATATGTATACAGGCGGAATGTACTACCAGATTCGCAAGCCGTTTCTGCTTCGCTCTTTCCTACAGTTCTTATTCGTTGCTGGCAACGTGCGTACAGTCAGTATCAAATCGTTACAATGCGGAAACGACGGGGATTCGTTGTGTAAATATTCGAGCACGTACAGTCGTCGCATGTTTAGGCATTGTTAATGGGTTAATCTGCGATAAAGTACGTTTAAAACGTGCGTTAATATACACTGGGCGGTACAGGTTTCGGTGGATGAGACTCGAACATGAATCACACGAGGCGTAACAGGCATGCGTCTTAACGCACGACATAAAGATTTTTCCAAGTTTTTCTCGATCTCCCGAGCACTTGTATCTTTATTTGTCGTAAGAGGTAAAGATCAGAGCAACGTTGTCGATTTTACGTACACGGGAGGCTGTTTTAATCATTTCGAATCAATATTGTTACAGAGCGATATTACATACACATACATACGTCATCACAGAATATAAGATTTTGTGCGACTCTCAAGATTTTCTTAAGTCATATCATAAAATTATATACACCCTTCACTTGTCACTGTTCGGCTTCGACTAAAGACTGCCGCCACGCAACGTTCTTATATACCACTGTGTTGCGAACAGCAGAGTATCGCAATTAGTACGGGGCAGAATCTCCTTTGCATATCGTAAATAGTTCATTTATAATGGATCAACCAACATTTCTTACATCGCACACATAAGTTGTGCAACTTTCCCAACGATTTAGGCAAGTTATAACGTAGTAGAGCAATCCCCTTTAAATTCTTCGCGGCATATGTATTCCACAAATTATTGGCGCATGCGTTGTATTCAATTTCTATCGAGACGCTGGATTCCATATAATCGGTAATAGTGGCTGCGGCGGATAGATGGCGCCAGTTACCGGGACCTATTCATTTCTTTTTCTACCGAACAATAGACATTTGAATCTTCGATCTGTAAACTGAAGAGTTGAAATATCACCGAATCGTATGAATTGTATATGGGATTGGAAATTTATTTTAAAAATCCCGTTGCGTTTTCATTTTGACCCAGATGCCGCGATAGAAATAGCAACCACCGAAGAATTAGTATTACTGAGCCGAGAATAATTTTACGGATAATAAATATATTAACTAATTGTAAGTCAGTTAAAATTCGATTCCCTTTAAAAAGCAATAAAGTGAAAGTGCAAAAGTTGGAAGAATGATTTCTTGGGGACACGTAATTTCTCGGGCAACAATATCAGAGGAAATCCCAAAAATGGAAAGTTAAAAGCAACCGATCGTGTGTACGCGGAGGACGATACTGGTACCTAGCCGTACAGTCCGTGCGGAAAATTAAACCTGTGCCGCTCTGGCCCGTAGAATTCGCGGTCGGCTAGACCGTGGAATGCCTAGTCTCCCGTGCAGCTGCAGCCAGACAGCTCGATGCCACGACATGGTTTATCGGGCGGCCTGAGATCGGAGTTTTACAGAGACCAGGTCCGCGTAAAATGGCGCTACCCTCGGCCGAGAGCACCCTAATCTACGACAAAGCTTCGCCGGGGTCCAGAGGTATGCCCGTCCAAAGTGCACGTACATAGTGTCAACGGTGCACCGTTCACGTACGTCCGCCTATACCTCCAAATGTATGCTCGCCGTGCGTCGAACGTGGACGAATTGCCTCGCGCCACCTACTGTAATTGTAGTTGCTGGACAAAGTGAAACGTCGAGGGAAAGCGTGAAAACTAGAAGCCGCGAGAGTAGAGACGAGAGAACTTTTCCGTCCCCCCGAGCCTGTTCCTTCCCTCCTCCATGTCGTGTAACATGGTCGTGTGTCGCCGTCTCATTGACAGTGCACTTCGGTAGAGGCAGACGCAGCCGCGTATAACCTCTTCGCTGGTGTGTCTTCCTTCGCATTCCGTCGAAATGTGATTTCAATTAAAGTAAGGCACACTCTGTATCGTCGAAGATGAGGAACAACATTACGGACATGCACACAGCGAACGCTGATAGTAGCACGGACGCCATATGGCTCGAGAAAAGGAGTCCGTCGCGGACGGCGCCCGATCAAGTGTCACTCAGTACGTCCCTAAATGCATCTTTCCTCGCGAAAGAAAGATGTGCTTCGCAAAAACTTATAGCTGCCGTGTCTGTCGATGGTATTTCGACCTGCACGTCCGCGAGTTGCCAGCTAGCACTTTGTTTTACATTAGTGATATCGATGTTGGTAGAAAACAGTGTGAGGTCTATTTTCCTTTTTCCTTGTCGGGTTCGTTGACAGAGAGAGAAACATAGATCGAAATATCTTACGGTGCTTTTACCTGAGGAAATCGAAGGTTATCTTATTGGAATGTTTGCTTAAAAGTAATCGCGGAGGATCGGCTGGGATCGGATAGACGGTCAATTATCGCAGGTCATCAGCGCGGGGTTTTCCAAGTACCTGACGTTTTATGACGCGTTGAGTGCACATTTCCATTGGATTCAAATTTACGATTACATGTACTTATAAAATGTGACTTTTTTATTAAACGTATGTTGGAAAGGAAAAGGAAATTTTGATGTACGTAAATTGCAAATACCGATTGTCGCGTAGTACGAAAAGAAAATACAACGGGTCTTGTAAATAGATTGCAGAGTGCGCTTTCTATGTTCGTTTTCACTGATTGTGCTTCGTACGAAAGTGTAAGCAATTATCTGTGCATGATTGTGATTACTACCATGTGAGATTTTGTTCCGCGGTAAAGAAAATAATTACGATTTGAAATTTATGATTGCAGTTAAATAATGATACTTACGTATATGGAAAATGCTGTTTTACGTGGTGTACGAATTTAAGTAAATTGTATCACTGACATGCGCATCGTTCGCGTCCACGTGTACAATTCCACATGGCTGGCAATGCCAAAATTTTGTGCATCGTAAAAATCAGCTTCCGATCGCGCGAGAAGCAACAAGAATCTGGTTTATCTTGAATGAGACTCGGGATTGTACGAAGCCGGAATTTTTATGGGGCGCGTGTACGACAGAATGATAAGAGATAATTGCTCGAATTAATTACCGATTACACGTCGAAACCGTGCATTGGCACGCGATACACGCTTTCTCGCGCTCTTCTCTATCTACCACTAATTTTTATAGATAAAAAAAAATCTATTTAGGGAACTTTTTGCAACGATTCTTTTGATATCTTAACACCCTTCCTCTTTCGTTTTGCTTCTAAAATTTTAAATATATTATAAATATTGACGATACAGTTGCAATACGGCGTCAAGAAAATTCAATTCATACATAAAATATATTCGATTGTATAAAATTTATTTCTATTTAAATAGTCGCACTTGGACCTGAATTGTTTCCACGACTTCGAGGAGTATAAAAATAGATATCAGATAACTTAGAACGATGTTTAAATCACTAAGCGGGCATGAAAACAGTTCTCTTCTAAGGGCGAATGTTTTACTTATAGAAATGCAAATAATTGCAAATCGTATTGTTTTTTTCTGAATGTTTATCTTGCGGTACAGTAACGTAGAAATTAATGAAAGTTGCTTCTTCTTTCTAGATTTTGAAAAGGTCGTTGTCAAGCAAGAACTTCCCGATGAGGCGGAGATCCGAGAACTGGCTGCCAAAATGGTGGAAGCAAACAAGGCGAAAATGGTCAGCGGGGTGTCAGGGACACCGCAGCAAAGGCCGCCGCAATGTCTCCTTCCGCAGACGAATCTTCCCGGGATTTTAGGGTACTTGAATAAACGGCCGGCCGATTCATCAACCGCTGTACCGACGAAACCCCCTCCCGCGGAAGGGAAACTACCCCCGGACGACGAGAGTCAAAGAGGCCGGTTCGGATGGACCAGCTTCGACGATTGTCACATACCGTACATATTTCGATCCGGCGAGAAGTATTGCGCCGTACGAATCCTAGAATCTAAGTTATTAAACAAGTACCTGAGCTACCTGCACGCGGACATCTACAGCTGCACGTGCATAAGAAGTTACTATATTACGGAGGCCGAGAGCAAGCTGTTCACGGAGATCAACGTGAAGCACTGCGAGAATCAGTTCGGCAGAGAGCAATTCACGTGCAAAGACTTGGTGGTACGTCTCTCGGATGCTAAGGAGTTCTACAATTTCCTGGACGTTTGTTACACCAAACTAACGGCCGGCACGAATCCCAGCGTGTCGAACGGGCACAAGGCTGACAAATGCGGTTTCATCCGGATAAACAAGGAATCCGTGGTTCCTTACACAGTGAAAGACGGCCTTCAGTACGTCCCTCTGTTTTATTTCGAGGGCGAGACTGAGAATCTGAAGCTAAAAGCCGAGAAGCTCGAGGGTTGGGATCTGTCGTATCTCAAATTTTGTTGCAAAGTACAGGGTATACGTAACGAGTTGTTTGCCAGTGAGACATGCTCGGTGATTAGTTTGAACGATATTAAAAGTTACTTCCCCCCCGGCACGGGATTCGAGGACTATTGGCCGACCAAAGTTATGGACTCTCAGTTGTTAGTGAATAGCAAAGGTGGTGGTAGCGTCGGTGGCTGGACCAAACAACCGCCAACGCCACCGGCGACGAAGCCAGTAACCGTGCAGAACAATGTGACAAAACCGACGCTAAATCCACGTGCCACTCCTATGCACACGATGTTACCGCGTGGACCTGTCCCCAATACGCCACAAGTACAGCGTGTCACTCAGCCGAGGCCAGTCGCTACTACGCATCCTACGCATTCGTCTCCAACTGCGCTTCCCTCCGGCAGGCCAAACATTGTGACGCAGCCAATGTTGAACACCGTGCAAAATGTTAATGGTTGGACGGGACTTGTCGGTGGCCAGCCCACTTTCCAAACAGCGCTCGTCTCTCAGGCCAATTCCATCATACGAATGCCTTCGTCCTTAAACATGCACAGCGTAAGTTTCTTTTAACGCTTGATTAAATCTTTCTTCTTTCTGTTTCATTACGTTATAAGCAAAAGAGTCTAAATGTGAAAACGTATTTCAAGATATACGTAGGACCAGTTTTCAACTGGAGAAGTTCCTTTAACTGTTACAATATCAATATAGATAATCATGAGTTTGCTGCATTGCTAGAACCTTAATTTCATAATAAACAAGACTCCTTGTTGTTAGCTATGTCTTCTAGGAATAGTGTTATTCCTAATATTTCCTTAGTATTGTAATTATTTTCAATGTTAAATGTTAAATTTGTAAAGCCTCAAATACCTCAGCCTGATTTCAAGCGATCTGCAGACATTTACAAGTAAAGCTGAACAAAATCTTTCGATGTACGTTTCACCTGCGTTCAATTTGGAACGTTAGATTTATTATTATTCATTATTTTTGGAAAATCATTTGAAAGTAATATTCTGAAAAGGTCCCAGGCAATATATATATATATTGTCTGATGTAGTACAGGGCTATTAATTATTATTCATACACGTGTTTCCGTATCTTTTAATTGCAGCAAATGCCTGCGCAACCAAAAACTTATTCGCAACAGTCTAGTAGGAGTAGAGGGGGTGGCGGCAACGTAACAGCTCCGTATCCTGGAGTATATCCGGTAACAACCATGCAGACTGTCGCTCAGGCTCAACCACCCCCTCTTGTAAGAGCAACGGTCCATTCCAGTCAACCTAATCTTGGGTAAGTCTTGCAGAGTTTCCTTAAACCCTATGTTTCTTAATGTATAGATGTTTCTCTCGATAAAGTATGAAATATTCAGGGAACTTTTACTTTTTCACATTCAGCATTTCTACTTGTCTCTCATAGCATTAACGATGCTTTGTGCTTGCTTTCGATTTAGCGATTGAAGCCAGTAAATTGTACCTTAGGTGTGAGTTCAGTGTTAAACAGCACGCAGCGAAACATTCTGTTCGAATCTATACATATTTAGTGTCGTTCACTATTCGAAAGCTGATTACGCATCATATTCTTAACACAGCGTTCGAAAAACTTTGTACAAGATTAAGCGAATCGGCAGATGTTTTGTTCATTTAATGAGTAGATTAGTGTAAAGAGTTGCTGTTATATTTATCATTCACATGTACCTTCATAAACGATTGGAATAGTTTCGATTGAAAATGTATGTCCGATGCGATATATATTAGAATAAAATATAGCATGTGATGTCAGATTTTGGGGAGCTCGTTCATTTATTTAAACATACATAATTATATTTGTATTTGCAAACGATTATTATTTATTGTGTGGAGAACCTGCACTATAGCTTTTTGCATTTGTACATACAACATATGATTTTTTTTTGTATAGTTATCCAACCTATGGGAAGGATGACTGGTGAGTCCCTGTAAAATGTACTATAGTCATGATTACTGCGTAAAAGTAAGATAGCATGCACAAGAATACTATCATTAACAAACTTTGGTTTATGCGAAACTATAATAACTAAGTATTGTCTGTGTTGCCTCCTTAGACATTACTTTTTTTATTTATTTTTTTTCATATTTTCATTATTTTTATTCGCTAAACACGTATTCGGGAGTGTAATTGGGTTTTTTTTATTAACTTTTTTTCCTTTCGTATTTTGCTAACGTATATGTCGATATAAATAAGAAACGTTAATATCTGTTACTTATGATTTTTCAAAATATTCTCCATCGCTTTATTTGTTTACTACCTTAATCATAATATTCTATTGCTTTAAATCATTTAAATTATTATACTAAAGTACTGAAATTTATACTATCACAATATTACAGTGTTCACTGATATTAAATATAATGATTTAATATATACATTTTGTAGGGAATCTCTAATTATAACGATACGAAACTTAATACGCCCTTAATAATTAATACTTAATGCATTTTCTTTTGCTTTGATATACATTTTGAAGTGCACACTTCAAATTGTTCTCGAATGCACATAGAGTAAATGGCAAATGTATACAATAATACATGTTATTAAATATCTCGCAACTTACCTAAGTATCGCAAATTAGTAAATTAGTATCGCAAGTCTAAATCACATAGTTAGGCGTGCGTTTCTTGAATTTTTCTGTTTCTCGAGATCTGATGTAAAATTTTTCTATTTTAGGGTCACATCCACGTATACTGCACCTACCTTAGGTGTACCTAACGCAGTAACTGCGAGCACGTACCCGCAAATGCTTGGTTTGAGCGAACAAGTACAAGCTCTAATGCCATCTTCTACTTCGGTGTCTACATTATTGCACCCGCAAAGGCATACGCCATCTGTACATAACACATCCCACACAAAATATCCACCACCATTGATACCAGTAAATGGTGCTAGTAATAACACCAGGTATGAAGTTATATATATTTTTTGCATTAAAGTGTACATTAACGAAACGTTGCTACTATGTAAAAGTATTTGATTTCAGAGATTCCAGAGGTAGGAAGCCGTTAATACCAATATCGGAAACACATATATCGACTTGTCAGGTTCAACCTTATCAAATTCAAAAGGCACTGGTTGAGGATAAGATGGTACCTTGTATTAACTTCAAGCCATATATCTACTCCGAATTATTGATGACGCTTCCTGATTTTGTTGCTCAGTATTTCCCTGCTTGCGACATCAATAGTTGTCGACAAGTCCTCACCGATGTCTTGCACATAGACTTATATCAAGGAAATAGGTAAAGTAATACCTTCTTATACAGGGTGTTTTTGAAATAGTGTTACAAAATTTACAGGTGTATTGTACGCCTTGAATCTAGTTGTAAGAAAAAGCTCTAATAGCATTGGGTTCATAGACTTAAATTTAAATTGTCGTAACCCTAGGAATCACGGGAGGAGAATTAATACGACCTCCATTGCTAAGCTCAATGATCGTCTTATACGTTTCTAATCGTGTCGCACGCGCATTCGTAATTCTGAAGCATTTCCCGTTGGTCTACAACTCTAAAATGCAGTATTGATTTCTAGCGATTCCACAAAAAAGTCGAAACGGTCTAAATTCGTTTTTATTTCATTATTCATGAAAGTTATAATTTCAACATTCGCGGGTTACAAGATTAAGGTGTGGCGGCGGGATTATTATAATAATCTATTTTCGTACTGCAACTTGGATTGATTATATCTCAGAAAGAACTTAATAGTCTTATAAGAAATCTTGACCAATACACTTCTCCGTAAAAATAACACAATTTTTCCTTCATCCTTCTGTAAATGTGTAACGCAAACTGCATGCTACTTTTAAAGCATACTTAATGATATTGATAGACGGCTACCTTTTCTTTAAAGGTTACAAATGAAGATGCTAATGGAAGCAGGAAAGTGTTCGTCTATGAACGAAGAACTGCCCTTAATACAAGTGAAAAGTATAATGAAATACATGCCACAGTTGAAGTATATGTTCAACAGAGGAGAGATGGTGATGCCTACGCCAGCGCATTCATCGGAGGAACACCCTGCTAAAAAGCGTCAGCGCACCAGCTAGGACTGGCTACAGCCTTACTGGCCTACTTACGACTATTATCACTCGGCATTTTGAGAAAGCCGATCACATTGACTCGTGTGTAACAGATCAGCATTTTATCATGTGCTCTGAGAAAACGTGAAACGCAGAATAAATCTAAATTGACGTCATGTGCCAGAGATTGCACGCAACCGAAGATTACCTTTTATATAGAAGGGATCTGTGACATACTGTGAGCTACTTCTTTCTCCAAAGTGTATCTACGAGACGAGAGTCTGCTTGTAAATAAAAAAAAAAAAAGAACTAAGATGTATAAAGCTGATGTTGCACAGTTGGCGATTCGAATATGCTTTTATATATTAAGATCAATAATACTTTTCTCCCATGTTTCGTTTAGAGCTGGATGATGCTAAACGGACGGGGATACGAGAATAGAGAATATCGTAACTATAAAGATCATTCCTCGTTTTGTATTTTGTTTCAGTTTTCTACCTCTGCTGCAGAGTATCGTACGTGTAGTATTTCTTTGTAAATAAAACGAAAAGTTCTAATCTCGATGTGATTCGGAGAAAGAAAGTGCTGATGTGCAAATCGTTAATGGACACGAAGTGCTGATGGTGTATTCTTTAAAATCCACCTGAATCGCACGTTGGACGGATATGAGAAACAAATTTGGCATTTGTATCTTTAAAGAAACGGAAGTAATACTTCTTCAAGTTCCTAGCTATCGCTAATGTGTATCCTGATAATTAGCTGAAAAATAATTTAAAGATGTTCTTAATTCAACGGTTTAATGTAAATTATGACGTAAGTTTAACAAGACTTATTAGATAGAGCGTTATAAGTTTCAAATGTTGGGAAATTCTGTTTTTAAAAATTCGATTAACAAGATCACCGTATACAGCGATGCGACTAATTTTGTTCGGATATTGTCAGTATCGAAATACCTAGGTCAATAAAGAAACAAATAAAGAAAAAAAAGAAGAAAAATGCAGCTTAGGTTACTATTAAATCCATGACTCGTGTTAACAGTCAATGAGATATGTATCATTAGTGTCATACAAAAGATTTGTAACTATTTACTATTCGGTGAGCACAATCATTCCAGAATGTGAAAATGCAATCGATTCTGTTTTACTTTTATCGAGATCAAAGTATGTACTGTTCCTTTACGTTACGCTTAACGAAATGTTGTCAGTAACTGTGTAGCACACTCGAGCTAGAAGAATCCTTTATGTAGAATAAATTATTGACTGTCTTATTAGTATTTTCTCTTCAATCGACAGATTCCATAATGGTTTATGTATTTATTGAAAGCAAACATATCTCATTAATGTTAATTTCAAATATTCATGTAATAGAATTTAAACGATATTAGATAGCTCGCAAGTTTCTTGGAAGCAATTGAACGGGAGAAATTATTGATCTTGCGAAACTGACAGATCGAAGAACTTTTAATTTTAAGGCCGCCTGATATGGTCTTCCGTTTTAGTCTACAATTTCACGTGGATACAAAATTATTCTCGTTTTTAATCATTATTTAATATAATTTCCTATATTTACAAGAAAAGTACGCGCCAGGTGTTTTCCACTCGGGTGAAAAGTAAGGTACGAGTAACTGATAAAAGTAATGGCGTATTAATACGCAGTTTCAACTGGTTCTGCTCTCAGAAAGAGGCTTCAATTAGTATTATCGACTGATTAACTTTCGCATTCGCTATTACTATTACATAAAAGGAAACTAAGTATGTATATGTGAAAAAGTTGTGTATGTATATATGTATGAAGATAATTATAGCGATAAATTAATGTTGACCATCATGAATTTTCCATATAAGAGAAAGGCTTTAGACATCCTGTTACGGTGGAAATGGTATATTTTGTTATTTATAAATTACATTTAGTCATATCACAACTTCAAAGATTTTATTGCCATTAAAAAGACTACATACGTTGGGCTGGTGTCTACCCTCTCTTGATAAAAAAATCGAAGGAAAAAAAAAGGGTAAAATAACACAACAAATTCGTACGCGAAAAGTATTTAATGCAAAAGTCTGTACAATAATATGTAAAGTACTATTTATTATTTAGCAGATTTTACATTCGAGTCTGCGTGAAGTTATCGAAAGACACAGCCACGCATTAATTGCTTCACAGAAGAGCCGTTAATTTCGGCCGCACGTGGCATACGGTAGATTCATATTCTGTTTAGCTGATGAAACGGAAATATCGGTAAAACAAATTTCCCACGTACGTTATTTTGTAAGTAAACACATTCTTTTGTATCTGAAAAATATAAATAAAAAAGTATGAAACATATACCATGGAGGGCACACGAATACGAATTCGTCACTGAATATTCAAGTCTGAGGAATTTCTTGAATTATTTTAAGTATTAACTATTTCAAGCACACGTATTAATCTACGTTATTAATTGCTCCTTGTTATCGCAAAGTGCAAATAGAATAATGTATCACACGCATATAATAATGTTTCGTGGCGAAGAAGCAAAAGGAAAGCTGAGATTTTGTGGGCCCAGTCCAAAAATTAGAACTTAATTACTTTTAGCATATTAGATTAGAGCATTTATTTGTTATCACATGTTAAAATGATGCGTGTATTATACTTTATCACATTATCATCTGTACATATAGATCATAAGAATTAGAAATACTAGACATTTCAAATAAATTCATGATATAATCAATAAGAGTGTTGGTCATTTTATATTGAATTTTTTTATGTGCATCGAAACGCACCGCCGAGAATATAACACTTTTTCTATTAAAATATAATACATTTAATAAAAAAGTGCCATAAATTATACGGTCACTTTTTTTAATCTTATAATTTACCGCACTTTTCCAATTCGAAACCTGTACCACTTCCAAAGCATGGAACAGGTTCTGGTTTAGCAAAATGTTTGCAACATGAGTAGCATACTTATATTAAATATTTAAGACAGATTTTTATTATTATGTCATTCCAATACATAGTAATATACTCTGTTACAATCGCGTATTATAATTTTACGACGAAAATAGACAATCAGAATATATCACTTAGCTTTTTAGAAATAGTAATTTAGTAATATATAGGGTGTTCGGCTACATGTGGGAGAAAATTCAAGGGTTGATTCTTCTCGAAAAAATGAGTCGAAAATATAGAATAAATTTTGTTGATCTCGCGCTTCGTTTTTGAAAAAAATTAACTGAATTTTAACCGAGTACGCATGCACCGAAGTACAGTTTTAGGCGCCTAAAATTCAAAGTCAATTTTCTCGAAAACGAAGCGCGATATCAAAAAATTTTATTCTATGCCTTCGACTTATTTTTCCACGTAGAATCATCACTCATATTTTCTCCCACGTGTAATCGAACAGTCTGTATATTTGCAGTAAATTAATAGGCAGGTAAATGTGAAATATAGTTTGAAGGAATAACAATTAATTTTTCTAACAAGGGAACATTCTGCATCCAAAAATTCTGATTTTAATGAAACAAGCAGTATTTTTTCTGCGTGAATTCACAGTGAAGGGGTGAAATCAGCCCCTAAAATTGCGAGATAGAACAAACCTTTAAACATAATAATTGTTCTGTTTTTTATGTTCCATCGCGCTTCAGAAAGAAAAATAAAGTTATATTAAAAAACGAAAAACGCTATAACTTTAAGGGTTGATTTCACCCCTTCAGACTGAATTTTAGGAAAAAGAAATTGCTCCTTGCATACTCAAATATCCTCTACATTCACCCGAACTTTCATTAAAATCCGAATTCTCGGTTTGGAAGTGTGTTTTCCATTCTGCTATGCAAACAAAGCATAATTATATACTAATACAGTTTCATTTGATTTAACCTATTTGAAGTAAATACATCTAAATATACCTAATTATTATTTTGCATAGAAGAATAACAAATACTATTTAAAGTGGTGGATATAAACGAAATAGTATTTCAAATGTAATACGAAGATTTATGAAGTAAAACAGTTTGCTTTAAATTCATGTTCTTCAAAGTATTCATTAAAATATTCGATTTTCAATATTCTCACATTTCGAATTTCTGAAACACCGTGCAATAATAATGGAACCAACTGTGAAATAGACAGATTTTGTAGACCAACTAAAATAATCCGTTTTGCGCACAGTATCGAAGCACAAGTAGTTAAGGCGAGTCCCCAATATATTGAACACTGCAATATTCCTATTTCATATGTTCGTTACTCAAATAAAGCTATTCTACTTATCAAGTTTCTGCGTTATGTACCTATCGCCTTTGCTTTTAAACGCCGCAACGCGTTTGATCGCGCTCAGCTGTACCGGAAGGACGTCATGTGCATTCGAACGGCACAGTGCTGGCATCTGTGACGGGGGCAAACGAAATTGCACGAGACTGGCCGAAGTAGCCAGTCGCGGTCGCCATTTTGTCGGGTAGTCATCGGGTACGTCGTGTTTCTTTCGGGTTGCTGTGTTTTTGGAGCAAGCATCGCCGAAGAATTTGGGGCACGCCAATCTCGTTCGCTCCCCTAAATGGCTTGTCTGAACACCCTTAAGCAGGAGATCAAAACTCTTGAGTCCGTCTTCCCTAAGAGCCATGAGAGATTTCAGATAATGTCCGCGAGTGTGGACGAACTCAGCTGCAGGTTCGTCGGTAAAAATGGGAAGAAATACGAAATACACGCCAATATTACAGTAAGTGTAACAAGCACGGTTGGAATTTTAATGGGCAAGTCTATTCGAAACCGCCGACAGCGGTTTTCTGTTTATATGGGGGCACGTTGATTCCCATCGCTGCCCGCGACAAAGAAACAATAACACCGAGTGTTATTATTTAGGGCTTTTGACAAGAGCCATGCCCCGCTGCACGTACATGTACCGTCCATCCTTACGTACACTTTTTCCACCACCGTTTCTCGTTGCACCGTAGAATTTCTTGTAGCCACGATCGATTCTTTCTCGCCACGACGAGACAGTTCCCGTGGAGATTTTCAGGCGAATTAATATCGCGCTAGAGGTCAATGTATGTCACAAACAGAGGGTAAGCCCCTCGCAATAATACCTATCCCGTCCATTTCTACTTATTACGATGAAAACAATATTTTCGCTTTCGTTCGGTAACTCTCAAACAGTTACGTCGTATTTGCGCGAAAGCGAGCCACTAATTTCGTGCACCTTAGATAATTTTCGTAGATAATCTCAGTAACAATGGGTAGATTTATTTGCGTTTATTTCACCGTTAGTGTTTCCGTTTCTTTCAATACGAAATTATCTTTCGCTTTTTACTGGATAAGTACCGCAATGTTTCGTTAAATATCGGACAAAAATTATTCTGCATCGGATGGCATTCGCGTCGTTTCGAAATCCACTGATTTGCAATGCATAATTTAACTAACAAATACATAAATGTAAAATTCATTATCATTTGGTGTGCGAAATTCACAGGTTCTTTTTAGTTTATTACCTTGGGTAAATTATTAAGCAAATTCAAGAGTAGTTATATTTTATGTTAATTAATTATGCATTGAAATCATGCAGCATTTTAGACGCGTATGAAATGTCAGGCGGAAGAACCTATTCAAATTTTCCGGCGCTTTATTCAAAGGGATACGTAAACCTAATTTATTGATATCGATTAAACACGTTACTGCTTACATTCTGTTTATTTATTTATTAGAGAAATAATAATCTTACCTGTAACGACCAGCGATTTAACATTATTAATAAGTTACGATTTGCAAATGCGTAAACAATGATACCAAACTAATTGTAATTTGCTTTACAAATATTTCTGACAAATGTTCAACTTTCACATTTGCTTAACGTAATGATTTATTACAAATAATTACCGAATATAGCGTTAGAATACCAAGTTCCTACGATCGTACACTAAAGGTTTATTTCTAATCTGCTTATTTTGTACAATTGGATTTTTAATAACTGTGTTATGATTAAGTATAATTGGGGAATGATATTATTTATATGACAAAAGGATATGCTTTAAACTTCCACCAGGTTGTAAGACATTTTTCATTTCGTAAAGGAGAGTAGTATTATACGAAATGGTTGTGAAGAAATGCTCATTTCAGAATTTGCTAAAATAATATAGAAGTATTAATTGCGTAATAGTTTGGAATTCACAGATGAAAACTTGACTGCATGTATCTAGTTAATTTTGCGATGCAAATCAAACCCAAGCTATCCATTGAGAATATTACAAAATTAATCAGATCAACCATTATTGAAATTCGATAATCAAAGGGTTCTTGAAAAAGACGTCTGGCGTGATAGAGGCACAGTGTGTCTCGCGCTGCGTGTAAACTTGGTGTGAGACAGTCCCGTGTCTCTTGAAACCGGTCAATGTTATTATACGAGATACATACAAATTTTATTTGTTTTTTAAGGAACAAGATTCTTAATGCCTATTGTCCGTTAAACGAGTCGAGTCACCGGCTGTAAATAAAGGCACATGGTGATGTTCAGACAGTATATTCGTTGCAAATATGAATATGAATAACGCAATAAACAAAGCAAGTTCTAAATGATTAATAGTTTATTCTGTATCGCTGTTATTTACATTTATGATTAAAGGTTCAGTAATTACAATATGGCACAACGCGCTTTACAAACTGATACAAAGACAGCCCTGTGATTAATAACTGACTAGCGTTTGATAGCTTGTGGCAGCCAATAGCTGTGGCCGCTGCATTTTCTGTGTACTTCAGCACGTGCATAAATTATTTACAGCTGGTGACTCGACTCGTTGAACGGGCTTTAGTTGGTAAGCACTAGTTGTGCTTATTCTACTTTGTGTTAGGTATAAACAGTTATATGCAACGAATGAAAGCACATTTATTGAAATTGCTATTACCGTTAGATTACTCTATGTGGATTTAGTTTACGTTGCCACTTTTTTCTGTACCGTAATTGCTGATGATATTTTGGATGATTTTTGACGACGCATATACTGGCTTCCTTAGTTAAAATGTACTACCTAGCATTTTATCATTTTTCAAGAAATATTGAAATATTTGAAGTTCCAGACGTCTTTTACCATTTAAACAAAGTTGGAAAACCCTATGTGCTTCGTACAGATCTAGAAACAATCTAATTTATTTACTTTTTTACGAGGAGGGCACAAAGAAAATGATAAAACTTTTTCTCGGATGTTTCGAAATACTAAATAGGACATTTTAATTAAGGAGGGCAGTATAGTTCATTGAAAAAGGATTACTCTGTCTGCATTTAGAAGGGAAGATCTGAAACTTGGAAATCTGAGAAATTATGAAACTACTATTGTTTTCTGCTGCCTAAATTCACTCTAAAGGTCAATGTTCAATATATACACTCTCGTATCTCCTGTAGTTTACAGAGAATGAAATAAGAACACAGAGAATCTAAATTTTTAGGGGTTCATTTTACTGATTTAAGTAAATTTCGGCAGCTTACTACTCGTCATGACGCGTTCCATATATTTGCTAGTGTTCAAATATTTGACACATGTAAATTGTGATCTATAAAAGGAACTTACAAACTTTGACAAACTTCCTCTGTGTGAACGTTGCTTCTGACTGATGGAAGATACTTCATTAAAGATGGAGCAGGGGTATTAAACATATAATTGAGAGGCTCGGTAGAAAACAAGCACATTTCGTTTCTTTGTACCATTAATTCGTTGCTGCAATGTTGTCTAATTCCACCACCTCCTAATATAATAGCACGTACGTTTCACCGAGCAGGATCGTATTAAATTTTCTTCACGCTGAGAGAATACAAATGCGTAGTGGAAAAGTGGCATGTGTGCCTGTTTTCGATTGGGCCCCTCAATTACAAAATGCAAGCGAAGTACATGCATATATAATAATTAATGTACTTTTATAATATAACTAGTAGATATGATAAGAAGGAATAAGAAAACACTGATATGTAACGCACACATTTATAAGTAGTAGAAATTTTTTCACAAGAAATATGTCTCTTATACACGAAGAAAAAAGTGTGTATCTCATAGTGAATAAGATACATTACCAGTGGCGGATTTATGAAAAAAGGTCCAGGTGGCAAACGTTCTGAGGGGCCCATTTCTTCGGGAAAATGTAGAGGTAATTTATTAAAAACGGGCCAAGTGTAGTAGTACGAAAAAATGTAGTGTTTGGATACCTATCTACCTAATCATAATTGTTTTTGGAGATAGGGCCTTGGGGGGTCTTCTGGGCAGGGGCCCAGGCGGCAACTGCTCATCAGCCGCCCTGTTAAATCCGCCACTGTACACTACCTGGTCTGTCAGCTAAGTGTTAATGCTCTTCAAGTGTTATAGCAGATTTTCGAGTATATAATTACTAGAGAAGACATCGGGTCGGGTTCCAAAAAATCTCGGTATTCCCGAGAATGTTCAGAATTCCCAAAAGTGTCGGGATTCCCGAAAATTCCGAGGACCCAATTGCTGGTTTGTAAGAAAAAGTGCAGCAATATTGCTGATTATCCGAAGTACAAACATCAGTCAGTCCTAATAATACGTATCCCGACACTTTCGGGAATTTTGACTCTCTCGGGAATCCCGAAATCCTCGAGAACCTGTCCAGATTCCAAGAAAAATTCTCGTCCCAAATTACGTACTATTAGTTTACCCAGCAAATAATGAATCTCCTAAAATTTTAAACTGTAAATTAAGATTTGATTTCATGAAATGTATGTAAACATTATTCTGTCCTGATATATGTACACCATAAATAGAATTGGTTACGCATTAAAGTTTATTATTCCGGTACATCGTGAGATAATCATATAAATGTTAATCGGTGTCTTACAGGAAACCTACCCCTCTACGCCACCAGTATGGTTCGCAGAATCAGAGGAGACGAGTGTCACAAATGCGGTACAAATTTTAAGTAATACCACAGGCCGTGACAACCATGTCATTAATCAAGTTGGGATTCTCTTGAAAGAATTATGTAGACTTCACTCATTACCAGAACCACCTGACGTTGAACGATTGAGAACAGCTTTGGATCCATTGCGCTTAGGAGGATCAAATGAAGCTGCAGCGCAAAGGATGGAAGCTGATGATGTTGAAGATATTGACGAAGATGAGGAAAGCGAGACTGAGGAAGACCTTCACTTAGACATGGACGAGGGAGATGCCAATGCCAAGAGTAAGGTAAAAAGGGAGAATATTAAATATAAAAGTTATGTTGATATCGTACTACTTGCGTCTAGTCATTATACTAAATTTCAATCCCTTTTGGCATTCATTTCTATTAACGTTAAGTTTATTTTGAAGGGCGAGGAAATGGATTTGGAACATCTTGCGACGCTAGAAAGGTTGAGACAAAATCAGAGACAAGATTACTTAAAGGGCTCGCCTTGTGGAAGCGTGCAAGCTACGGACAGGCTTATGAAAGAATTGCGCGATATTTATCGAAGTGACAGTTTCAAAAAAGGTAACATAGTATGATCTTATAAAATATCTGTATCATAGAATTATATTGTATATTTTAATGTTCCGCTTAAATCTATTACAGGAATGTACAGCATAGAATTAGTAAGTGACAGTTTGTATGAATGGAATATTAGGCTGATGTGTGTTGATCCTGATTCGCCTCTGCACAGCGATCTCATACTTCTGAAAGAAAAGGAAGGCAAAGATAGTATTCTCCTTAACATGCTCTTTAAGGTATATCATCTATCCAAAATTCTTCTCGCAAACATCTTGTGTACATCAAAATATATCCTTCTTTAATATTTTTTTTTTAAATCGACTGCACTAATTTCCGAGGATAAGAGAACTCATTAGTGATTTCCGTTATTGTAGGAAACGTATCCATTTGAACCTCCATTTGTCAGAGTCGTACATCCGATGATTTCTGGTGGATACGTCCTTATCGGAGGCGCTATTTGCATGGAGCTCTTAACGAAACAGGGTTGGAGTTCTGCTTATACAGTGGAGGCAGTTATCATGCAGATTTCAGCGACATTAGTAAAAGGAAAAGCACGCATACAGTTTCAAGGATCTGGTGGTGCTGGAAAAGTATGCGGTGGGCAAGCCCAATACAGTCTAGCACGTGCACAACAGTCATTCAAGTCTCTTGTACAAATACATGAAAAGAATGGTAAGCTATTAGTTTCACTTTTTATTTTACGAAGATAAAAGTAGTGGATTCGTTCAATGAGAAGAAAGTTTCGAAATATGTTCAAGCTGTATCGCAAATCTATACGTTCTGAATAATTGTTATCGGAACGCTTACAGTAGGCGGATTCAAGAAGCATTCGCTTACCTCGTGGTGCGTCTCGATGGTACTCCTCGAGTATCTGAAACAGTACTCGAGTCACTATGTATCCCATTCTCTCGAAAACAGAGGCATTTGCGAACAAATTTTACTTTGCTATTTCAACCCACTGTTTCGCGTAGAATCGCCACGTTTCGGGTCGTGTCGCCAGCCTCGTTTCTGAAATAATGATGCATCGAACATATTGTGTATTATAATATTCTTGTAGGTTGGTTTACCCCCCCAAAAGAGGATGGCTAATGAACACGAATCGCGAAGGATGAAAAGTATGACGCGTGCTTACAGCTGAGACTTTAATTCGGTGTGTGCCCAACAAATAATTGTTACGATAATGATTTAATACACAAAACACAACATTAACTAGGTAACTTAAGATACTGAATTAATCGAACGCATAATTCCTTTGATGGCTGAGAAGAAGGCTGCTGCGCGACAGCGAAGCGTTTCGTTCCGTATGCATAGATTTTTCAGTAATTAGTGATTTAGGTCGCCAATCGCATTTGTGAATGTGAGACATGATCATTTTATCTGGAATTGATTCTCACGTTCAGGGGTTAACTGAGAATCGTAATTATTCCAAATAACATTAATCTTAGTTTTTTCCTTTCTTTCTCTTGTACTCTGTCGAGTACACATGTTGTACGTACGTACGAAACAGTGTGAATATTCTGTGAAATGCGTTTGCGCAATCTGTGCTTCCTGTATTTTCAGCAGGGAGGGACACGGCGATTAGCAACTTAGATAGTTATATTGTGAATTTTTCTAAATATTTTTTTATCATTTTGAGTTTTCATTCGTTCCATTCTACCTTATTATAATATTAACTTTCTCATTCGTCGTGCAATTCGTAAATAAGTTGTTTGGGTATATACGTTCGTTAAAAACTGGGCAGTGAACGATTAAATTCGAGAATAGCGATGTTTCTGGGGGTAAAGCGAGTTTTATTATTACCTTTTGTATTTATTGGACGATTTCTTTCATTGGCGAATATAATTCAACGATGCGAACGAGCGCACAACCAAATCACTACCTGGCAGAGTACCTTAAAGTAACACCTACTACATTTCTACGAAGTTAATCTTGCAGTTGCGTATTACGAGACTTTAGAGAGTATGTATGATGCTATATAAATACAAGCTTCCTTAAATTCTGCTCATCGTAATAGAAATCAAGAGAATCTCATTCGATATTAATTTGCTTCACGCGCGTAAAGAGATCGTAGATTTTTCATGTAAAAAATATTTTCTTACATTTTCTAAGTAGTGAATTTCACAGTGCTAGTTACTAAAATACCGAGCGTAGGTACCTTTAATGCTTTATGTTGTAAATACCATAATTATCATTCGTATTTAAACTTCAACTAACGTTCATATTAAAGCCTGTTCTAACATGACATTTTCAAAAAGAAGCTTTCAATGGTCAAGTTTAAATTTCCGACCGTATTTATACATATAGAAGTCGCATAGCAATCTTAGGTAATATAATATTTCTTTAATGTAATTGAACAAAATAGATAAGGGTTGTATAGATGTACATATACATGTTCGTATACTAACATCTCGGAAGTGCTCTGTAGTGACCATGTTTTTTTCTTCTTTAGATCGAGGATTACAAACACACGATTAATAAAAGATACCCAAGATTTGGTTGTGTGACTCGTTTAATACGGTCCACTTTTGTTACGTCGTCTGCAAAGTGGTGGATATGCTTGGGATCGGCACGAAAGTTTAGTATGTATGTTGGGCGTACGCTCAAGCGAACTTTTAGTAGTATGTACTCTATATATACATACATATATATTATATAAATATATATCGTGAACATTGATTTGCAATTCAAGCTCTATTTACAAGACGTATCGAACACGAGGATAATGAGTAACCGGCGAAATTAATTTGTGCCACAGTAGGGTTTACACTGAAGAGTTATGAAAACGATAAGACATAAAACACAAAGACCACTCGTACATTAAATGGTACAATTAGAGTCGCGGAATGAGTACATATTGCTTGTTAAAATTATACACAACTTATCATTGTACTTGTATTTTTGAAATTCGCGAGACTTATGGCGGAACATTTTCTTTCTACGAGCGAGTCTCATTTCGTTCTTGTACGAAAATAACGAACTTCCGTTGCATGCCTCGCGATGAGATTTCGTCCCAGTTGTAGCAGCGACAAGTTACCGTAAATGCGTGGCAAGAATCAGAGGCCAAACTCTATCGCATGTTAACAAGGGAATTTCTACATTTTTAAACGATTGCTATTATGAGGTACTCGAGATCTTGAGTCCACTCCCAGAACGTCTGTGCCACTTGTTTCGTACATACATACACGCATGCATATATACATACACACAGACACTCACGCGCACCCCGGACACATATACCTATGTCATACATACATACATACATACATGCGCGCGCGCGTGTACATGCATTCACACACCTGCTCCGATTCGTGTATATAAATATCTTGCGGTTTCATCTTTGTACGTTGCCCATGCGAAAACCTTTCATCGGTCGAACGTATTTAATGGGCGACACTTTTGCTCGGTCACTCAAGATACATTTCATTACTCGCTTAATACGATACCAACCCTTTGGCCCATCGACGCGCCGAGTCACAGAATGATGATAGCACCAATGTACGTTTCAGACATGGCCACCAGAATCGTACGGAGATGAAGCGGTATATATGTTATCGGTAATAACGCACGCACGATGCATCCGTGGACATAATTATCGGGCTAATCCAGCGGAGGTAGCGTGGCGCGCTAGTTTCGTTCGTGGTGTAATTAAAAATCGTTCGTGAAATTCGTGCGAGCAGTATCGTAACGATATCTAGATTCTTAAGTGTAGGGTGTACAATCGACGGGCTCGTTGTCAGCGGGCGTCAATGATTTGTACAGCCGAGCCTGACTGACATTGAGTACTGGTTGTTCGACGTCGTTAACCGTTATGTTCTTTGTCAAAAAGCTTCTTTCTCTCACGTCTGTTAAGTTTTCTTTCATTTAAGAATTTGCGAACCATATATATTGTAAGCAGCCACCGTGGCCTGTATATTTTTGCTACAAATATCGTTAGTAGTACCGTTTTAATCGTACAAACGTTTTCGTGTTTCTCTTCTATTTGTTTTCTCTGTCTTTCTCTCTCTCTCTCTCTCTCTCTCTCTCTCTCTCTCTCTCTCTCTCTCTCTCTCTCTCTCTCTCTCTCTCTCACTTTCTTTTCAGTCATTGACGTTCTAAAGAAAGCTGAAAAGAAGATACTGATGTACTACGATAAATTGAAGACGAATTACATTTAATGGTTTACATTTGTTAACGTGAATCGATACGAATCTTTTTCAGTTTTTGAATAAACGAGACTCTTACTTGATGGATGCAAAAGTAATGGGAATTTTCGAAAAGGAATAAAAGCATTAAGTATCGAGCAAGAATCTTTTATTCTTGGTTTAAGTTCCATTAAGATCGATAATGGTGGTGTATAAAGAAAACGATATTACTCTTGGATAGAGTTTTGCTTTCCAAGGTAACGAGAAGCTCTCTTCACTCTTGCATCGTCGCAATAATTTGGGGAGACAGATGTCGACCTGTTCGATCGATCTCGCTTCGATTGTAACGATGAATAGAGAGGAAAAGAACAAGCAAGTGTATCTAAGAATGTGCTGAAGCAAAGCTGATCGCTAATTCCTCCGAAAATAACCAAATGATTTTCAGTAGTTTGTATGCGATTATATGCTTAATGAACTCTCGACATTTCACGGTAATTTACAGTGGACATTCGATTTGAAGACTGATTAAGGTCGAAACCTTCGCGTTCCTTCTTCCATTGTCACGTACTAAGAATTGTCTTATCATCGACGCTTGTCTCACCCATCGCGGATCGGCATGAACAAGTAGCAGAAAACAATTGGCCCGTGCGTGTTAAAGCTGTCTGTTCTCGTGCACTTGTTCGCGACCGATAACAAAGAGATCCATTAAACGTAGACATTTCGTTCCCGAATGTATTTGTGGCAAAAATGGCGAGCTCGTTAGAGTGTCTTAAGTTATCTTTGTTGCCCCCGGAGTAGCCCGTGGCCAGTGTAAACTGGTTCCTTCGGGTCTCGTACGTGCGGTCGCACGTGTTTACGTTGACCAATTGATTTGATCGGTGACGATCAGAACGGCATCTTCTGTTTTACGGCGGGGCACGCGGTTCGCATGGAATGTGTAATCAAGCGGTAGAAAGGGAGACTTTCGCGGGCGTAAATAAAGCACCGTTAGTATTGATGCGCGACGGAGAATTGCTATTAATTACTATTGTTGCCGTTACCATTGATTACCATAATTTCGTTGTAACCGCTGCCTTCAGCCGTTATCCATCCAGCCGTCGGCTATATGTATACAGACTTTGCGTACCGTGTTTTTATGTATGTGGCATCACTTAATTCTCGTATTGTAATACTTTTCTGACGAGGGCTTCGGGGAAAGAGCATTGTTCGCGCGTCGTCAGTAACACGCGAGAGGCTTTTTCTCCGCTGTTTCTTGCGAATCGGTGCGTTTGGACAGAGATCTCTCAGGATCTTCCGCGCGAGCAATGTTCTTCGAGCCTAAATCTGTAACTCGACTTACCTATCCACTGTAACTGCCTATGTACCCACCTAATTAATTAACCAATACCGGTAATCAATCGGTCGGCCGATCGCTTCATCCTGTCGTCGTCAATCTATAATCTTAAGGTCATTCTACGTGTCTTAAATCTGTCTGCCCCCCTTACATATATGTCGTACCATTTGCAGACTTGAGTGAACATTTCAATAATTCTAACGTAACGACATCATACTTTTTCTCTATCTCTGTCCCTTTCTCACGCCGCGACTTTTGCATTAAGTTATGTTTAAATATTATTTAGAAGAACGCTACGAAACACAGAAAATAAAGATTTTAATAAAAAACAGAGATTCTCCGTGGTGTGAAGTGATTCCCTCATTTTACTGGTCTCCTATTTTACTGGTCGCGAAGCTATTTCCTCGCGAGTATGCAGCTTGTTGAAGAGCCGATTGCTACAACCGTAAATGCATGGGGGAATTAGGGAGTAGCGGGGACCACATTTGGCTAGGTGGATCGGTTTACTAACCGTGAAGTGTGTATCGGGTTAGATATTATATCTGCAGGGCCAAGGGCGGATTTGAGGCAAATTTTGACGGGTGGCAAATTTGGGTGAGCGGTAAATTTTGGGGAGCGGCAAATTTTGGATAGCGACAAATTTTAGGTAGCGACAAATTTCGTGGAGCCGCAAATTTTGAGGGGTGGAAAATTTTGGGAGCTTCAAATTGTGGGGAGCGGATAATTTTGGGAGCAACAAATTTTAGGGAGCATAAAATTTTGGGGAGTGGAAAATTTTGGGAGCGACAAATTTGGGGGGGGGGGCTGAAAATTTTGGGTAGCAACAAATTTTGGGAAACGACACGTTTTTAAGGTGAGGAAATTTTTGAGAAGCGGTAAATTTGGGGGAGCGGAAAATTTTTCAGAGCATGAAATTTTGGAGAGGGGAAATTTTTGGGAAGCGACAAATTTTTGGAAGCGGTAACTTTGAGGGTGCGGAAAATTTCAGGGAATATCAAATGTTGGGAGTGACAAATTTTGGAAAGTGACATATTTTTAAGGAGAGGAAAATTTTGGGCAGCGGCAAATTTTGGAGGGTGACAAATTTTGAGCGATAGAAGTTGGAAAAGGTTTCCTTGAGACAACTTTAAGAACAATTCCCTTTTATCATGTACCAAATTAGCAATGACTCCGACGTGATATGCCATATATATTGAATTAATTTTGAAATTGTCTCGACTCTTTTAAATTAAAATATTTTATGATATTTCGTGGAAACGGCTGCGCACGCTTGTTAGCCTGGGGTGCTAAAACTTCAAATCCGCCCTTAATCAGGGCACAATGAATTGTTGATTGCTATTAGCGTTTAATGGATGCAATATTAACTGAGGCTTACGCTATGAACAGACATCATGAAGTTGTGAAAGCGGCACGAATTGAGAGTTTGAGATCGATAATGTTCTTGAGTGCTACGCATCAATAGTTTAGAGATAGTAAGTATATTCCGTATAGTTGTTGGACCCCATTAGTTAAGCCTTTGGATACATCAAAATGGATAGGTGTTTTGGATTTGAGGGGCTCTGTAATAAGTGAAACGTTGACGAGTGACATTTCGCTTATTCACGTTCTAGAAACGTTAACGTTTAATATTCTGTGTACCGTTCGAATTCGGAAGTTAAAATTTTAAGTAAGTTTGATCATTGGATACGCAGGCGCAGTTCATGCACAGATAACCACCACTCCTGTAGGTATTTCCCCCTTCATTCACTGCGCTTAATCGCTCCGAACCCCGGTCGTAGTGTTGAATCGGGCGCGTTTCCAATTTAGTTAAGTTATTTCCCGCTAGAGGGTTTTCGAGGCACAGTGTTTCTCGCTGGTTGCTGTAAGGTCAAGGTTTCGTATATAAGCGGGGCTAACAGTAGTATCAAGTAGCGGGTTTATGAGTGGCATGACGGTACCTACCGGGTACACAAGCTTTGCCGTTGTTTCTAACCTCAAACTAATCAAATATGTACGGTCGGCTTGAACATGGTGTTAAAAACCCTTAATTCTATGGAGAGATTAATTCTCTCCCCCATCGTAACTCTAAACTTGTGGTGAAGTCTTCACCAGAGTTTGTGTTACAAATTGGTTGTTCATCTTTCTACCAATTGAAAAACTAGAATGGTTCTCATAAACCCCTTCTTTTGGAAGTCTGAAAAACCTAACGCTGTCGTTACAATTTTTTTCCTGGCGTTTCCCATTTTATTTTACAAAGTATGGTAAAAACCAACCAGTAAATGGCCGAATTGTTGAATTTATGGACCTTTGAGATTAATACTTGAATATATTTATGTATAACAACAAAACAACTGTTGAAATTGCATTTAAATTTATTTTTCTTGAAATTTCTATAAAAATAATTACTTATTCTTATTTCAGGCAAGGTATTCTCAGACCATCAATACCTATACCTTCCCTCTCGCAGGCTTTTAGATATTTTGACAATTTAATTAATAATTCAATTAATAATCAATATAAAACTCTTGACAATATGTGTACATTTTCATTATATTGCGTTTTAAAATAATTCTAAGATCATTCATCGACACCGATACCTTTCCTCTCACAAGCTTTCAAATAATTTATCAATTCAAAACTCTGACAATATGAGTACATTTTCATTATATTGCGTTTTAAAATAATTCTAAGATCTTTCATCGACACCGATACCTTTCCTGTCACAAGTTTTCAGATAATTTGTCAATTTAAAACTCTGTCAATAAGTATACATTTTCATTATTTTGCGTTTTTAAATAATTCTTATTCATCAACACCTTGACCTTGCCTAGCCACGCCAAGTATTTGACTTCCAGGCCGCGGACATATTTTCTTATCTTTTCTAGTAACGACCTTTGTTATGACTGAACGATGCCCCAGCTTTGGAAGTCACCTCTGTTCCGAGGGTTTGGCCACGAGACGCGATATACGTCACTCGGCGTGCAATAACCGACCGATATTCCAACACTTCGGAAATACGTACGCGTGTATTCTCTCGCGAGGCCTGTTTGCTCTCCCCCCACCAAAGCCCATATTCGCCGCGGTACATTGGCGGGGCGCGGGGGTCATTCGTTCTGTGGACATCGTTGAGTTAAGACGTTTCAATAGCTGCGTACATAAATGGTACGCCTACATTATCTATCGTCACCCAATTACTTCTATTCATTATTAGTCTTCTTCTTTACAGTCTACCGTCACTTGCTGCTACTATTAATACACTTTCGTCCCGAAATTGATTAAATATCGCGAGAAAACCGTTAGACGTTCGTCGCGTATTCCCTTCGTTGCCTGCGTACCGATATTTCTGCACATTTAGTGCACACATATCGTGTCTCTGTATTCAATTACATCCCTTTTCGGGCATATTTCAAGTTTATTTCTTGTTTAATTGCCTTACGAATGTTTTAATGCTTTTGTTTCAATCTCTTGTTGCATCGTTCGGTTACAGACGTTGAGGCGGGAATCGAAACCAAAGGGCAGGCAACGCCATGAGACTTGGCGGTTAATTTGAACGGTGCTTGGATGGCGACTGGACATTCCCTGGGAAAAGAAGGTGGCAATACGTGTGGTATACTTTTTTTTATCGTTATTTTATTGAATCATTGTTGGCTGTGAGGGTGGTGGGTAACTTTGCAGTCGGTTAATATCGGGATGAAATGGGAAAAGATTGAATTATGATAAATTGAATAATTCTAGTCGGATTTATTTAAACATTTCAAAATGGCGTCAGTAGATGTTTACGAAATATTGGAATGATCGAATTCTTTTGCATATCGGTCGCGTTTACGTAGAATTCAATAATATTTCAATGATTTTTAAGAATCTATCTCTATGAAGCTAGTGTAATTGCATTTACGTTCGGTTTTGGAATTCAAGTTTTGTGCTTTATGTACAGAAACTGCGTAGTTGATCGAGGATATGCTATTCAAGCATTAACGAATTTTGATTCTTGCAATGAATTTTGGATATTTATAAAGATCGTGATATATTTTAAAGTATTATTCGAATAACACGAACGTGCTTACAACTTTAATGAGGAATGCCACTACTACGGTTCATTTAAATGTAATAATTATTTCTGATGGAGTATATTCTGGATAATATCGTGTTACTGAAATGTTAAGCTGCTCCTATCGAGCGAGCATTCTGTATTTTCGCATCACACCTTGTATTCTAAATAACAAGGAGTGAAAGTTCCTTGGCTGGTTCCAAGAAAAACAATATTTCCTCGTGACAAACACTCGATCAAACCACATCCACCCCACCCTCCTATCCTACTTATTTTTCAGAGATTGTGACCGCGTGCAATGCGGCCAAATAGAGTCAGTGTTTATATCGTACGAAGTTTTTCGTTTTGAAGAGCACAGTTGCTCATAGTAGAGTGTCGTTAACAATTTTGGGATACGCGAGGGTAGAGTCAGTGTTTTCTACGCAATTTATATTCTTTTGCGAGCATCGGGGCTCTGACTTTCGAATCGCGAGAATAGATTCAGCGGTTTGTTCGACAATTATGATCTTTGGGGCGCGTTGATAGTCTATTTCTTTATTTTTTTTACTTTTGAAAGCGAAACTCGTTATCGGATATTAGAGTCAGTGCGTCAGCTGAAGAGGAGATTTGTGCGCAGAATATTATTGGAAAGATGTAAGTATCTATGTATTTCATTTAATTCCTTTAAAGTAGAGTGCATTCTTCAAAATTCCAGAAACAAAAAATTAAAAGAAAATTAATTTCTAGAATAGAATCACCAAGAAATTCAAAACTAACAAAACTTTTTATAATTTAGACACTTTAAGAAAAGAATTTGTTAATTTTATTTTTTAATATTTAATTTTTTAATTTTTTCTTAAAATGTCTAAATAATAAAAAATTTCGTTAGTTTTGAATTGTTTCGTGGTTCTTTATTAGAGTTGGAACAATCGTAAGTTTAGAAAGAAATTATAATCGTGTTTTGTTCTTTCGTTACAGTCTAGGGGCAGCTGAGCAACCTGATGACTTTTTCTAGCAGCTTGATGACTTCCCCTGAGCAGTTGCAGAGGTGTTGGCGCCTCCGTCACCGGGGCACAGCGAAATGTGAGTGCGCATGCATTATGGTTCCTCTGGTCACTCAGTCATGTCGTAGGACGTTTGGTCCAAATCGACACGAGTGACCGGTTGTATACTTTGGCGAGCATAATGACCGCGGGTATGGTAACCATGCCCGTGAATTGTAACATTTTGTCTGTGTATGTATTTCTTAGACGAGGGCTAGGGTCTTCTTGTGCACCGCGCCTTTTCAATAGAATCAAATTATAATCATAATTTCCAAGATAAACGTTTCCTAACGCGAATGTTTATCATTGATCATACATTGATGTAGATATTTATTAAATAATGCACCTAAAGATGCATAGCAGCTCAGAAGGTATTGATATTTGATATGAATATCAATACGGCTGAATGCTAATTTTTATGTAGCGAAGAAGTCTGATACTCTCAGACTCCACAGCTACGACACATTTTTATCTAATATGTAGTCGAAAAATCGGATGCCCTCCGATTCCGTCATTGCGACGATTATAATGACTTGAATTTCTTTTATTTTTCTGATACTACTTACGCGTTCAAAAGTAACTTGCTGTCTAAATGATGATAATAGACATACAAGTGTAATTCCTTTCTTATAAAGGTCACTCGTTTGCGTACACAAAGAATAATTAATTTCCATGTGCAAGAAGACAATTGAGGGTGGGCAAATTTCAGATTCAAAGTAATTAGCATGAGAACATACATTCTTATTACCTATATGAAATTTACTTTGACGATGGAATCGCCCGTTTTAAATTCTTAAATTAAATTCTTCATATTTTAGAGTCATTTTCTTAAATAATTCAATTTTATAGTCTTTTTTCTCACTAATTGAATGTCGAGTAGAGTCCTTTTTCTTGATCTAAAGTAGAGTCCTTTCTTATTTATCAAACTTTAAACTATTGACAAGTTGAAAGTCGAGTAATTTTGCTTTATAATGCAAAATGAAAGAATACTAGCGTGCTAGACACTATACAGACTAATTATATTTTCTAGTTGAGGATTTTCAGGATATCTTTCCGTACCCATTGCCTGTTAACTCATCCACGTGCCCATGCGTTATTTGGGTGGGTGAAGGCAATGGGGCACGATGACTTTCTTTACTAAATAATTACATGTCGGCGGCTGGCATTGCGTTAGTGTATCGTGCACGCCGCATTTTCCACCTGTGTGTGTTTGTGTGGTTAGGCGGTGGAATTTGCGTCGGTGAAAGATTTTTATCAAAGACCATGTTAACGAAACTATAACATTATACTATTATTCATTGCAATAACGATACCAATGTATCATATTCCTTGTTGCACACGATGATCATTCTAGTAAATAATCTTGGAATATGAAAGTTAATCAATCTCGTACAATCAAACGAGAAAGTAATAACGCTTGATGTATGTACCTAATACGTACAATGCATATTATCAAGTAATCCATTCTTTGAAATTGAAAATAATTAATTGCTATGTAAATCATACTTATACGCAATGGTCACTGCCTTTGCCAGCCGATTTCAGTGAAAACTGGTACGTACTTATTAGAGTGTGATTGTGGCCAAGCTCGGGTGACGGAGTCGTCCCGGGACGGTCTCTCTAGTGTAGGCTTTGCACCCGGGCGGTGATGCTTGAGAATCGTGGAGTGGGTTGACTGATGATTGTGTTTGAGAGACTGTTTTGATATTTTTTAAATATAGGTTTTGTGTAGGATAGGTAACTTACCTTCTGGTACGAATGTGTGACTTAAATATAAGTAGGTAGGGCCGGGGCAGGTCGTCGTATTCTCTGATCGCATGTTCCCCCGCGCGATGACCTGCTTTCAGGAAATTTGTGAGAAAAGTCGACGGCCAGACTAGTGCGAGTGGGGTTTGCCCTCGCTTCTAGCCTCGCTATGTCGACTTTTTGACGCCAGTGGGACATTGCACATTGTCGCTGGTCGCGGTCGGCAGGACGGGCTTGGGCACGCTATTCATTTTCAGAAGGGCAGACCGCCCGAAGCAAGAAGTGGCCAAAGAGCCGAAGATAGCCCGGCCAGAGAAAAGGCCACATCATGTGGGCTACCAAGAATGGCCCTGCATCCTCGGGTGCAGGGTCATTCTTATGTATTATATTGCCATTATGCTCGCCGGTAGTTGTAGTAGTAGTAGTAGTTTGGTTGGCCATAGGCTGACCCATCGAGACAAGCGTGGAACGAAATATAAGGGTAAAATATTTTTTTTATTATTCATGACTTCTAATAGAGGGCAAAAGTTCCCTTTTATAATGGAATTTAAGCTGCCAAAGTTTGAACGTGATCATCAAATTTTTTTGAGGTGTCGCAAGCCCTTCAAATATTAATATTTACTGAAATATTAATTTTTGAAAGGCTTGCGGCACTTGAAAAAATTTGTCGATCACGTTCAAAGTTTGGTAGCTTAAATACCATTATAAAAGGCAACTTTTGCTCACTATTAGAAGTCATGAATAATAAAAAAATATTTTGCCCCTATATTTCGATCCACCCTAATCGATACCCCCTCCCCTGATATTGAGCCCACCGCGTTTTCAATTAGAGTTGCGAAGAAGATTACGGGGCCAGTTAGTGTTGCGACTAAATGTTGATCACGGTTTGAATTAGCGTTGCGAATCAAGCATTCCCCGCGTTTGGTTGTAGCATAGCGTTGCGAATAAATATCGATCGTGGTTGCTTGTAGTGTTCCGAAAAAAAAATCGCGATTGTTTTTCAGATTATTCTTGTATTTTTAATTGGAGTTACTAGAGTTTGATTCATTGCATTACTTTTGATTCATGGTATTCTTTTTATTAGAGTTGTGATGCGACTGATCGCGTTTTTTTAATAACTCGTCCTAGTTTGATTCTTAATATTTTTTTGAGTTAGTGTTGCGATGATGACTGATCGCGTTTGTAATTAGAGTTGCGACCCCCACCCCCCAATGCCCCAAAACTATCCTGGGACATGTCCAGAGACATGTTCCTGGGAAAAAAAGAGTCCCGAGCAGCTGGATCTGCTGCACATGGGACTCTACACATCCTTCAGGAAGGCTGCAACGAATTAAAGTTAGAGTTGCGTATTACGAGACACAGGTGCACTGAATTTTTATTAGTGTTGCGAAAAATGAAACCACCCACGTGGTGGTTCTCGGTAGCTTTTTCGTTTGCTATTCGGGATTTGTATTGAGTAGAGTAGAATTTTCAGTAATGAAGCACCATCCGGGAATTTTGAATTTGTTTGAGAAATTAGTGCTGCGGGTAGTCCAAAGTCCTAGTGACTATGCTCGGGAGTTGATTTTAGTCTGTAGTAAGTTAGCGTTGCGAAAGAAAGAAACGGTCCACTCACGGTTTTTTTGCATTAATGAGTGGACAATGATCAGCTGCCCTTCTGGCTACTGATCATTTTTTCTAGCAGCCCTAAGTGGCTGCACCATCCTCCTTCTCCTACCCCCACCTCCCCACCCTTGAATCGAGTGTTTGTCACTGGAAATATTGTTTTAAAAGTATATTCATATCTTGCAGATAAATGTTTTCTATTTTTTTAGAATATTTTTAAATTTGAAGTTCCAATTTTTATTGAATAGCATTCCAAAATTTTATTCTGTGACTGAAAGAATGGCGATGAAAGGTGTGATTCATTATTTGTAATACAAATTGCAGACTTCTGACACACCTCCATTCAATTGAAGTTCTAATTAGAGTCTTTGAAAAGTAGTAGTAGCTATTCCTCATTAACGTTGCTGATTTTTGCATAATAACTTCGTCAATCGTTGTATTTCCTATCAGATTGATAAGAAATGTAGTTTTTTATTTTTATAAATTTTCAACATTCCTTTGCATTAATCAAAATTCACCCGCGATTGTTGCTTCATTTGATGATATTAAAAGGAAATTTGCACTGAAAAAGTAGGTAAATGCAATTCATCACTTTATATTGATAGTAAATTTTCAATATTAACGCGTGCTCGTTGTTGCTACTTTCTGTATGAAAGTAATTTCGATTACTGTGCAGTAAAGTGCAATTATTCCAATTTTCAACATTTGCATAAATGTTTTTGATTACCCATTGTATATTATGATTGATTGTCGAGTCATTGATACATAAACTTTGAAGATGCCAATTAATGAGAAACTACAAGGAAATTATTAAGTTGATGTAACAGAGCACCCAATGTGCTTAATATTATGAATATCAATTGCTTCGGAATGAAATGTAATATGATTAGTAGCTTCTTTTTCATGAATTGCTAAAGTCTAAAGGTTGATTGCCTACTTTGTCTGCTGATAATGAAGCAGTATTTTTTAATCTTTTCCTTCTTTCATTTTATTGCCGAATCGATATTCCATATTGAGTTTTAAACTGTAGCTTCAAATGTGATATTTCAATATTTGGGCAATAGCGATTCAATGAAAAGACTATATCTGTTGAAATTACATTACTTAATCGAGATAGATTGTAAGTACTAATTCATTGAGAAAGTTTCTGTTGCAGAGTATTATGTGTGAAGAATATTGCAAAAATAGGATTTCAGGCTCATCATCCTTGAGAAACGAAACCTCAAGGAATTTTTATTAATACTTTTAAAAATGTTTCAGGTAACATCGTGGGTCCATCGAGGGAAGTAAGAAACACATGACAATTTCAGATTTTCATTAGGCAGGTCATTATTTAAATTTAAGTAGATATGTGTACGGTTAGGTAAGGTGTTTAGTGGCCACATAGAATTAAGTAGTTTTTAAGAAATAAAATAAACACTGCAGTGTTTAACTAAATATAAGTAGCAATTATTAAATACGAGCGCTCGTATCCGTAGGAATTATTAGTATTTAAGTAGCCATAGGAAATATGCACTAGCATATTTCCTATTAATGAGTAGAAAATTTGAATTATTCACTAATTGGGAAATATTCCCCCTTTTCTCTTTGTTTCATTCCCAATTAATGAATAATTATCATGGTAGAAATATACCAGAAAATTCTTCCAATTTTAAATGAAAGAAACAAAGAAATGTTTTAAATTCTGCTTTAGTTTCATCGCGGTAGGTTGTTACAGAAGGACTCCTTCTGTTGCCCGGTTGTGGAGCGATCGAGGATCGTTTTGCAACCGTGCATCAGGGGGATCTATGGAAATGAAAATAAAATTTTGCATAAAAGGAGGGTGGATGGGCCGCGGTTAGGGCGGGTCTCCACTCGCAGCGCCTCCACGTGGTGAGACCTGGGCAATCTGTATTATTTGAAGTATAATTACTAATCGTATCGCAAGATACATTGTAATACAATTATTAATTACGTGACAAGTAATACGAGCCGATTGGCTGCGATCATCTATCTTCGTCAATCTCTATTCCATCCTCAAACACATGTTAAGTTGCCGAAATTTGAATTGCGACATGTTTAAATATCATCAAACTGTTTTTTATTTGTAACTAAAAACTGAAATTTCTCAGGGTTAGACTAAATCTTATTTCGCAACGTGGGTTTCGAACGTAACGCGATTTGCAGTTGCATCCATGCACCCCACGCCACTCATGCATCATGCAACGTTCTGCGAGGCTTTTATGAATTAGGTTTTACTGTAAATATCAATGTCGGCGGTAAACTAATACTCGGAGCAAGTAGAATCAAATTATCATTACTTCACTGGAATGATTAAACAGTGCATTAGAAACTTGCGGAAATGTCAGTAACGGCGTGAATTTTTAATGCTTTTCGGCGTACGATACGCGAAAGAGTTATACCACACGCAAAGTACTAAGGTAAAAGTACCAATAACTGGACACGTCCCAATACCTGGACACCAATGACATTTATATTTTTACTAAGCTTCATAGAATGTTTAGAACAATATTGTTGGGAACATATGTTATTTTGTAACTTGATCTCTTATATAAAAAATTAAGAAAGCCCTAGATGGAAAGTTTAATATATAAAACAGTCTTTAAATATCGGAGGTGCATGCACTCGAATTCTGCGTAGATTTCTTAAGTAATTCTTAAGAAAAATACAGTTAGTTGTTAATGTGATAATAATCGTTATGTAACGTTTTTCTGAGAAAAAAACGTATGTACAGAATCTTAAGAAGTTTCTTGTTACATACAAAACAAAACATTGATCAGTTAATGTTGATTTTAATTAAACATATACGTGTTCATGTACCGGTACATAATAATCTTGTCCTCTGCACGCTGTCCCAATAACTGACCAGCCGTCCAGTTGGTCGGCTTGTCAGCATTTTGAACGCTTAGGTGAAGTCTCAATACCTGACCGCATTGTCGAACCGGTAAAGTGTCTGTGTTTTCTCAAATTTTTGTACATCAAAATTGTAAGTACAAGTATAGTGTACATAAATTAACAGTTTTTTATTTTCAATTCATATTTTTAGTCAATTGCATGCTACATTTTCAACATAACCAAAATTGAAAAATGAAAAATTCGCAAACCATTCACACAAACACTAGTGGCGCCCTCTGCGCCAAGCATTGCGTTATCTTCCCCATTGACCAGGTATTGGGACATCAAAAGTGGGACGCTGGGACAAATCAGAATTCTATTGTCCATGCACTGGTACACATAACTATTTGCGGTTTTACTCAATTTAATTAAAATAACGCACTGAAAACAAGTTTTTAGTAGCTCATTTGATAGAAAGAAGTAACATTTATCTGAATATTGACACTTTTGTTAAAAAGGACATTTATTTCTAGTCCATTTTTAAGATATACAACTTTGATATCCTTAAGTGTCCAGTTATTGGTACTTTTACCATACTTAATAACCAATGTCGTCTTGCAATTTATAGCTTACACGGGCTTTGAAGAAATACCATTCTTGAGCGCCATAGTCTCTTGATCCCCGAAATGGATTTTCGGAAAGAAATCCGCGTGAGTCGTAGAGACAAGCTGTGCCAAAGCATAGCGTAGCAAAAGCCCTGCCTTCTATGTCAAACTCTCGCACTGATCAAATCACACGTATACAAACACGCACATACCTTTCAGCATCTCAACACATTTCAGTGTAGTTGCTGAGCTGGACGCTGTTCATAAGCATATGCCACTACATTCAGTTCTGAAATTATGGGTCGGTAAGACAGTTGGGTGGCGACACGAACTTCCATAAGGTGATAGGTCTATCCTATACCTCGTCTGTGGTGGCATCTGCTTATGAACAGCGTCCAGCTCAGCAACCACACTGAAATGCGTTGAGATGCTGAAAGGTGTGTGCGTGCTTGTATACGTGTGATGTGATCAGTGCGAGAGTTTGACATAGAAGGCAGGGCTTTTGCTACGCTATGCTTTTGCACAGCTTGTCTCTACGACTCACGCGGATTTCTTTCCGAAAATCCATTTCGGGGATCAAGAGACTATGAAGCTCAAGAATGGTATTTCTTCAAAGCCCGTGTAAGCTATAAATTGCAAGTTGACAATGGTTATTAAGTAATACTTTGCGTGTAGTAGAACTCTTTCACGTATCGTACGCCGAAAAGTATTAAAAATTCACGCCGTTACTCTGACATTCCCGCAAGTTTCTAATGCACTGTTTAATCATTCTAGTGAAGTAATAATAATTGGATTCTATTTTCTCCGAGTATTAGTTTACCATCGACATTGATATTTACAGTAAAACCTAATTCATAAAAGCCTCGCAGAACGTTGCATGATGCATGAGTGGCGAGGGGTGCATGGATGCAACTGCAAATCGCGTGACGTTCGAAACCCGCGTTCCGAAATAAGATTTAGTCCAGCCCTGAGAAATTCATCGGTTCAGTGTGTTCAGTCAAGTTTGTGCATATTATTTCGTGATTTCTCAATTCGTGCATAAATTTCATCGATTACTGGACCATGTGGGGGGTCGCTTAACAAGATTCTACTACAATTCGGTACTGACCCTGCAGCTGCGGGACATTGGCCTGCAGATCGAATAGCTACTGCTGAAGGGGGATGCTTGTCTGCATGGGTAGCACAATGAGACTGTTTGCAACGAACGGTGAGTGATACTTTTTCATTCTTTCAACCTTTCTGCATGCCATCGATCAAAATGATTGCTGTAGCGAGCGCAGATGCCACGAACACATACTTAGTACTCGCGAATAGTAACATTCATGGGCCTGTGCTTCCAGATGTTTAATACGCGTAGAAACATACAATAAATAAATTTTAAATTCGCAATTGATGTTTTACTATCGCGTTTCAAACATTCTAAACTACTTTTCTTTAATTTCACAATCTTGAATTTCACAATCTTTAATTTCGCAGTCGATAATTTATCGACTTTTCGGCATGTTCCACTCCCCCGGCGCCGCTCGTGCGCACGCGCGAGTTTTTTTCGACTTTTCGGAAATTTTTTTTTTTCGAAAATTTTTTTTTTCCCGCGGTCGGAACCTGCGCACACGTCCCCCGGGCGCCGCCCAGGCGCAAGCGCGAGTATTTTTCGACATTTCGGAAATTTTTTTTTTTCGAAACTTTTCCATCTTCCACGGACTGGGCCCTGCGCGCACGCTCTCCCGGCGCGGCTCGTGCGCATGCGCGAGTATTTTTCGACTTTTCGGAAAATTTTTTTCTTTCGAAACTTTTCCATCTTCCGCGGTCTGGGACCTGCGCGCACGTCCCCCAGGCGTCGCTCGTGCGCATGCGCGAGTATTTTTCGACATTTCGGAAATTTTTTTTTTTTCGAAACTTTTCCATCTTCCGCGGTCTGGGCCCTGCGCGCACGCTCCCCCGGCGCCGCTCGTGCGCATGCGCGAGTATTTTTCGACTTTTCGGAAAAAAAAATTTTTTCGAAACTTTTCCATCTTCGCGGTCTGGGGACTGCGCGCACGCCCCCCGGCGCCGCTCGTGCGCATGCGCGAGTTTTTTCGATTTTTCGCAAATTTTTTTTTTTCGAAACTTTTCCATCTTCCGCTGTCTGGGCCCTGCGCGCACGCTCCCCCGGCGCCGCTCGTGCGCATGCGCGAGTATTTTTCGACTTTTCGGAAAAAAAAATTTTTTCGAAACTTTTCCATCTTCGCGGTCTGGGGACTGCGCGCACGCCCCCCGGCGCCGCTCGTGCGCATGCGCGAGTTTTTTCGATTTTTCGGAATTTTTTTTTTTTTTCGAAACTTTTCCATCTTCCGCGGTCTGGGCCCTGCGCGCACGCTCCCCCGGCGCCGCTCGTGCGCATGCGCGAGTATTTTTCGACTTTTCGGAAAAAAAATTTTTTTCGAAACTTTTCCATCTTCGCGGTCTGGGGACTGCGCGCACGCCCCCCGGCGCCGCTCGTGCGCATGCGCGAGTATTTTTCGACTTTTCGGAAAATTTTTTTCTTTCGAAACTTTTCCATCTTCCGCGGTCTGGGACCTGCGCGCACGTCCCCCAGGCGTCGCTCGTGCGCATGCGCGAGTATTTTTCGACATTTCGGAAATTTTTTTTTTTTCGAAACTTTTTCATCTTCCGCGGTCTGGGCGCTGCGCGCACGCTCCCCCGGCGCCGCTCGTGCGCATGCGCGAGTATTTTTCGACTTTTCGGAAAAAAAATTTTTTTCGAAACTTTTCCATCTTCGCGGTCTGGGGACTGCGCGCACGCCCCCCGGCGCCGCTCGTGCGCATGCGCGAGTTTTTTCGATTTTTCGGAATTTTTTTTTTTTTTCGAAACTTTTCCATCTTCCGCGGTCTGGGCCCTGCGCGCACGCTCCCCCGGCGCCGCTCGTGCGCATGCGCGAGTATTTTTCGAGTTTTCGGAAATTTTTTTTTTTTCGAAACTTTTCCATCTTCCGCGGTCTGGGACCTGCGCGTACGTCCCCCAGGCGCCGCTCGTGCGCATGCGCGAGTATTTTTCGAGTTTTCGGAAATTTTTTTTTTTTCGAAACTTTTCCATCTTCCGCGGTCTGGGCCCTGCGCGCACGCTCCCCCGGCGCCGCTCGTGCGCATGCGCGAGTATTTTTCGCCTTTTCGGAAAAAAAAAATTTTCTCGAAACTTTTCCATCTTCGCGGTCTGGGGACTGCGCGCACGCCCCCGGCGCCGCTCGTGCGCATGCGCGAGTTTTTTCGATTTTTCGGAATTTTTTTTTTTTTTCGAAACTTTTCCATCTTTCGCGGTCTGGGCCCTGCGCGCACGCTCCCCCGGCGCCGATCGTGCGCATGCGCGAGTATTTTTCGACTTTTCGGAAAAAAAAATTTTTTCGAAACTTTTCCATCTTCGCGGTCTGGGGACTGCGCGCACGCCCCCCGGCGCCGCTCGTGCGCATGCGCGAGTTTTTTCGATTTTTCGCAAATTTTTTTTTTTCGAAACTTTTCCATCTTCCGCTGTCTGGGCCCTGCGCGCACGCTCCCCCGGCGCCGCTCGTGCGCATGCGCGAGTATTTTTCGACTTTTCGGAAAAAAAAATTTTTTCGAAACTTTTCCATCTTCGCGGTCTGGGGACTGCGCGCACGCCCCCCGGCGCCGCTCGTGCGCATGCGCGAGTTTTTTCGATTTTTCGGAATTTTTTTTTTTTTTCGAAACTTTTCCATCTTCCGCGGTCTGGGCCCTGCGCGCACGCTCCCCCGGCGCCGCTCGTGCGCATGCGCGAGTATTTTTCGACTTTTCGGAAAAAAAATTTTTTTCGAAACTTTTCCATCTTCGCGGTCTGGGGACTGCGCGCACGCCCCCCGGCGCCGCTCGTGCGCATGCGCGAGTATTTTTCGACTTTTCGGAAAATTTTTTTCTTTCGAAACTTTTCCATCTTCCGCGGTCTGGGACCTGCGCGCACGTCCCCCAGGCGTCGCTCGTGCGCATGCGCGAGTATTTTTCGACATTTCGGAAATTTTTTTTTTTTCGAAACTTTTTCATCTTCCGCGGTCTGGGCGCTGCGCGCACGCTCCCCCGGCGCCGCTCGTGCGCATGCGCGAGTATTTTTCGACTTTTCGGAAAAAAAATTTTTTTCGAAACTTTTCCATCTTCGCGGTCTGGGGACTGCGCGCACGCCCCCCGGCGCCGCTCGTGCGCATGCGCGAGTTTTTTCGATTTTTCGGAATTTTTTTTTTTTTTCGAAACTTTTCCATCTTCCGCGGTCTGGGCCCTGCGCGCACGCTCCCCCGGCGCCGCTCGTGCGCATGCGCGAGTATTTTTCGAGTTTTCGGAAATTTTTTTTTTTTCGAAACTTTTCCATCTTCCGCGGTCTGGGACCTGCGCGTACGTCCCCCAGGCGCCGCTCGTGCGCATGCGCGAGTATTTTTCGAGTTTTCGGAAATTTTTTTTTTTTCGAAACTTTTCCATCTTCCGCGGTCTGGGCCCTGCGCGCACGCTCCCCCGGCGCCGCTCGTGCGCATGCGCGAGTATTTTTCGCCTTTTCGGAAAAAAAAAATTTTCTCGAAACTTTTCCATCTTCGCGGTCTGGGGACTGCGCGCACGCCCCCGGCGCCGCTCGTGCGCATGCGCGAGTTTTTTCGATTTTTCGGAATTTTTTTTTTTTTTCGAAACTTTTCCATCTTTCGCGGTCTGGGCCCTGCGCGCACGCTCCCCCGGCGCCGATCGTGCGCATGCGCGAGTATTTTTCGACTTTTCGGAAAAAAAAATTTTTTCGAAACTTTTCCATCTTCGCGGTCTGGGGACTGCGCGCACGCCCCCCGGCGCCGCTCGTGCGCATGCGCGAGTATTTTTCGACATTTCGGAAATTTGTTTTTTTCGAAACTTTTCCATCTTCCGCGGTCTGGGCCCTGCGCGCACGCCCCCCCCGGCGCCGCTCGTGCGCATGCGCGAGTATTTTTCGACTTTTCGGAAATTTTTTTTTTTCGAAACTTTTCCATTTTCCACGGACTGGGCCCTGCGCGCACGCTCCCCCGGCGCCGCTCGTGCGCATGCGCGAGTATTTTTCGACTTTTCGGAAAAAAAAATTTTTTCGAAACTTTTCCATCTTCCGCGGTCTGGGACCTGCGCGCACGTCCCCCAGGCGTCGCTCGTGCGCATGCGCGAGTATTTTTCGACATTTCGGAAATTTTTTTTTTTCGAAACTTTTCCATCTTCCGCGGTCTGGGCCCTGCGCGCACGCCCCCCCCGGCGCCGCTCGTGCGCATGCGCGAGTATTTTTCGACTTTTCGGAAAAAAAATTTTTTTCGAAACTTTTCCATCTTCGCGGTCTGGGGACTGCGCGCACGCCCCCCGGCGCCGCTCGTGCGCATGCGCGAGTTTTTTCGATTTTTCGGAATTTTTTTTTTTTTCGAAACTTTTCCATCTTCCGCGCTCTGGGCCCTGCGCGCACGCTCCCCCGGCGCCGCTCGTGCGCATACGCGAGTATTTTTCGACTTTTCGGAAAAAAAAAATTTTTCGAAACTTTTCCATCTTCGCGGTCTGGGGACTGCGCGCACGCCCCCCGGCGCCGCTCGTGCGCATGCGCGAGTTTTTTCGATTTTTCGGAATTTTTTTTTTTTTCGAAACTTTTCCATCTTCCGCGGTCTGGGCCCTGCGCGCACGCTCCCCCGGCGCCGCTCGTGCGCATGCGCGAGTATTTTTCGAGTTTTCGGAAATTTTTTTTTTTTCGAAACTTTTCCATCTTCCGCGGTCTGGGACCTGCGCGCACGTCCCCCAGGCGCCGCTCGTGCGCATGCGCGAGTATTTTTCGACATTTCGGAAATTTTTTTTTTTTTCGAAACTTTTCCATCTTCCGCGGTCTGGGCCCTGCGCGCACGCTCCCCCGGCGCCGCTCGTGCGCATGCGCGAGTATTTTTCGCCTTTTCGGAAAAAAAAAATTTTCTCGAAACTTTTCCATCTTCGCGGTCTGGGGACTGCGCGCACGCCCCCGGCGCCGCTCGTGCGCATGCGCGAGTTTTTTCGATTTTTCGGAATTTTTTTTTTTTTCGAAACTTTTCCATCTTCCGCGGTCTGGGCCCTGCACGCACGCTCCCCCGGCGCCGCTCGTGCGCATGCGCGAGTATTTTTCGACTTTTCGGAAAAAAAAATTTTTTCGAAACTTTTCCATCTTCGCGGTCTGGGGACTGCGCGCACGCCCCCCGGCGCCGCTCGTGCGCATGCGCGAGTATTTTTCGACTTTTCGGAAATTTTTTTTTTTTCGAAACTTTTCCTTTTTCCACGGACTGGGCCCTGCGCGCACGCTCCCCCGGCGCCGCTCGTGCGCATGCGCGAGTATTTTTCGACTTTTCGGAAAAAAAAATTTTTTCGAAACTTTTCCATCTTCCGCGGTCTGGGACCTGCGCGCACGTCCCCCAGGCGTCGCTCGTGCGCATGCGCGAGTATTTTTCGACATTTCGGAAATTTTTTTTTTTTCGAAACTTTTCCATCTTCCGCGGTCTGGGCCCTGCGCGCACGCTCCCCCGGCGCCGCTCGTGCGCATGCGCGAGTATTTTTCGACTTTTCGGAAATTTTTTTTTCGAAACTTTTCCATTTTCTACGGTCTGGGCCCTGCGCGCACGCCCCCCCGGCGCCGCTCGTGCGCATGCGCGAGTTTTTTCGATTTTTCGGAATTTTTTTTTTTTTCGAAACTTTTCCATCTTCCGCGGTCTGGGCCCTGCGCGCACGCTCGCCCGGCGCCGCTCGTGCGCATGCGCGAGTATTTTTCGAGTTTTCGGAAATTTTTTTTTTTCGAAACTTTTCCATCTTCCGCGGTCTGGGACCTGCGCGCACGCTCCCCCGGCGCCGCTCGTGCGCATGCGCGAGTATTTTTCGCCTTTTCGGGAAAAAAAAATTTTCTCGAAACTTTTCCATCTTCGCGGTCTGGGGACTGCGCGCACGCCCCCCGGCGCCGCTCGTGCGCATGCGCGAGTTTTTTTCGATTTTTCGGAATTTTTTTTTTTTTTCGAAACTTTTCCATCTTCCGCGGTCTGGGCCCTGCGCGCACGCTCCCCCGGCGCCGCTCGTGCGCATGCGCGAGTATTTTTCGACTTTTCGGAAAAAAAAAATTTTTCGAAACTTTTCCATCTTCGCGGTCTGGGGACTGCGCGCACGCCCCCCGGCGCCGCTCGTGCGCATGCGCGAGTATTTTTCGACATTTCGGAAATTTGTTTTTTTCGAAACTTTTCCATCTTCCGCGGTCTGGGCCCTACGCGCACGCCCCCCCGGCGCCGCTCGTGCGCATGCGCGAGTATTTTTCGACTTTTCGGAAATTTTTTTTTTTTCGAAACTTTTCCATTTTCCACGGACTGGGCCCTGCGCGCACGCTCCCCCGGCGCCGCTCGTGCGCATGCGCGAGTATTTTTCGACTTTTCGGAAAAAAAATTTTTTTCGAAACTTTTCCATCTTCCGCGGTCTGGGACCTGCGCGCACGTCCCCCAGGCGTCGCTCGTGCGCATGCGCGAGTATTTTTCGAGTTTTCGGAAATTTTTTTTTTTCGAAACTTTTCCATCTTCCGCGGTCTGGGCCCTGCGCGCACGCCCCCCCCGGCGCCGCTCGTGCGCATGCGCGAGTATTTTTCGACTTTTCGGAAAAAAAATTTTTTTCGAAACTTTTCCATCTTCGCGGTCTGGGGACTGCGCGCACGCCCCCCGGCGCCGCTCGTGCGCATGCGCGAGTTTTTTCGATTTTTCGGAATTTTTTTTTTTTTCGAAACTTTTCCATCTTCCGCGCTCTGGGCCCTGCGCGCACGCTCCCCCGGCGCCGCTCGTGCGCATACGCGAGTATTTTTCGACTTTTCGGAAAAAAAAAATTTTTCGAAACTTTTCCATCTTCGCGGTCTGGGGACTGCGCGCACGCCCCCCGGCGCCGCTCGTGCGCATGCGCGAGTTTTTTCGATTTTTCGGAATTTTTTTTTTTTTCGAAACTTTTCCATCTTCCGCGGTCTGGGCCCTGCGCGCACGCTCCCCCGGCGCCGCTCGTGCGCATGCGCGAGTATTTTTCGAGTTTTCGGAAATTTTTTTTTTTTCGAAACTTTTCCATCTTCCGCGGTCTGGGACCTGCGCGCACGTCCCCCAGGCGCCGCTCGTGCGCATGCGCGAGTATTTTTCGACATTTCGGAAATTTTTTTTTTTTTCGAAACTTTTCCATCTTCCGCGGTCTGGGCCCTGCGCGCACGCTCCCCCGGCGCCGCTCGTGCGCATGCGCGAGTATTTTTCGCCTTTTCGGAAAAAAAAAATTTTCTCGAAACTTTTCCATCTTCGCGGTCTGGGGACTGCGCGCACGCCCCCGGCGCCGCTCGTGCGCATGCGCGAGTTTTTTCGATTTTTCGGAATTTTTTTTTTTTTCGAAACTTTTCCATCTTCCGCGGTCTGGGCCCTGCACGCACGCTCCCCCGGCGCCGCTCGTGCGCATGCGCGAGTATTTTTCGACTTTTCGGAAAAAAAAATTTTTTCGAAACTTTTCCATCTTCGCGGTCTGGGGACTGCGCGCACGCCCCCCGGCGCCGCTCGTGCGCATGCGCGAGTATTTTTCGACTTTTCGGAAATTTTTTTTTTTTCGAAACTTTTCCTTTTTCCACGGACTGGGCCCTGCGCGCACGCTCCCCCGGCGCCGCTCGTGCGCATGCGCGAGTATTTTTCGACTTTTCGGAAAAAAAAATTTTTTCGAAACTTTTCCATCTTCCGCGGTCTGGGACCTGCGCGCACGTCCCCCAGGCGTCGCTCGTGCGCATGCGCGAGTATTTTTCGACATTTCGGAAATTTTTTTTTTTTCGAAACTTTTCCATCTTCCGCGGTCTGGGCCCTGCGCGCACGCTCCCCCGGCGCCGCTCGTGCGCATGCGCGAGTATTTTTCGACTTTTCGGAAATTTTTTTTTCGAAACTTTTCCATTTTCTACGGTCTGGGCCCTGCGCGCACGCCCCCCCGGCGCCGCTCGTGCGCATGCGCGAGTTTTTTCGATTTTTCGGAATTTTTTTTTTTTTCGAAACTTTTCCATCTTCCGCGGTCTGGGCCCTGCGCGCACGCTCGCCCGGCGCCGCTCGTGCGCATGCGCGAGTATTTTTCGAGTTTTCGGAAATTTTTTTTTTTCGAAACTTTTCCATCTTCCGCGGTCTGGGACCTGCGCGCACGCTCCCCCGGCGCCGCTCGTGCGCATGCGCGAGTATTTTTCGCCTTTTCGGGAAAAAAAAATTTTCTCGAAACTTTTCCATCTTCGCGGTCTGGGGACTGCGCGCACGCCCCCCGGCGCCGCTCGTGCGCATGCGCGAGTTTTTTTCGATTTTTCGGAATTTTTTTTTTTTTTCGAAACTTTTCCATCTTCCGCGGTCTGGGCCCTGCGCGCACGCTCCCCCGGCGCCGCTCGTGCGCATGCGCGAGTATTTTTCGACTTTTCGGAAAAAAAAAATTTTTCGAAACTTTTCCATCTTCGCGGTCTGGGGACTGCGCGCACGCCCCCCGGCGCCGCTCGTGCGCATGCGCGAGTATTTTTCGACATTTCGGAAATTTGTTTTTTTCGAAACTTTTCCATCTTCCGCGGTCTGGGCCCTACGCGCACGCCCCCCCGGCGCCGCTCGTGCGCATGCGCGAGTATTTTTCGACTTTTCGGAAATTTTTTTTTTTTCGAAACTTTTCCATTTTCCACGGACTGGGCCCTGCGCGCACGCTCCCCCGGCGCCGCTCGTGCGCATGCGCGAGTATTTTTCGACTTTTCGGAAAAAAAATTTTTTTCGAAACTTTTCCATCTTCCGCGGTCTGGGACCTGCGCGCACGTCCCCCAGGCGTCGCTCGTGCGCATGCGCGAGTATTTTTCGACATTTCGGAAATTTTTTTTTTTCGAAACTTTTCCATCTTCCGCGGTCTGGGCCCTGCGCGCACGCTCCCCCGGCGCCGCTCGTGCGCATGCGCGAGTATTTTTCGACTTTTCGGAAATTTTTTTTTCGAAACTTTTCCATTTTCTACGGTCTGGGCCCTGCGCGCACGCCCCCCCCGGCGCCGCTCGTGCGCATGCGCGAGTATTTTTCGATTTTTCGGAAATTTTGTTTTTTTTCGAAACTTTTCCATCTTAAGCGGTCTGGGCCCTGCGCGCACGCCCCCCGGCGCCGCCCGTGCGCATGCTTGATTGCTTGCCAGTTCCCTAGATTCGATATCTAAACCGAAGGGATCGATGGAACTTTGTTTCGAACCATCTCTTTGGTTTAGTAGGCTATGAGTTTCATGTATCATCTATCTCTCTACGGGTCTCGAAACGTAGCAACCTCCTCGTGGTGAGATCTGGTAATCGGTGAGAACCGAGCCGATAGCTGCGATTGTCAAATATTCTAATTAGATATAAGAATTTCTCTAACCTAAAAGAATAAAATATGTAACTTGAAATGTTGTGTGATTGGTTCCTACCGGGCCCCAGAACACGAGTATAATGTTACGTTGGACGGATAAGTGCAAGTTGGAATATTTCAGCGAGATACTGGAACTGATGGGTTTTTGACAATTTTTAAAGTCCTCTTGGCTTCAGCACCTTATTGAAATATATTCCTTGGCGAGGTATTCCACGTTACATCATGAAAGCATGTCTTCCACAAATAATGCTGTTGTTTATATAAATTTTTATGTTCAATAAATTTGTTTTGCGTTAAATAAACTGGAATAGAACAGCAAGGTTATAAGGCGTATGTATTCTTGTTTTGTTGTGATCCTTCTTTCTCTGTCGTTGCACGGGATACGTTTATAAAACGATCTTTACATTGTTACTCTAACAGAATCATTTGTAAATCGCGGGTTTCAAACGATCTAAGTTTTACCCGTGTTGAATTCTAATTCCACGCGTAGCGTTACAATCTTATTTTAGACTGAATCGATAACGTTGGGTGTGACATGAAAATGGTAAGGGGGCTCGCGAGCCCCCCGAGCGTGCGACACAAAATTACATTGCGTGATGGGTCTATCCTATACCTGGTCTGTGATGCCACTGCATTCAGTTCTGAAATTATGGGTCGGTAAGACAGTTTGGGTGGCGACACGAACTTCCATAAGGTGATAGGTCTATCCTATACCTCGTCTGTGATAGAATAGACCATTGACGAAGGATAGGATAGACCTATCACGCAATGTAATTTTGTGTCACACGCTCGGGGGGCTCGCGAGCCCCCTTACCATTTTCGTGTCACACCCAACATTATCGATTCAGTCTAAAATAAGATTGTAACGCTAAACGTGGTAGGAATTAGAAATTAAAAATAGGACATTCGAAACCCGCAATTTACAAATGATACTCATAAAGTAACAATGTAAAGATCGTTTTACAAACGTATTCCGTGCAACGACAGAGAAAAAAGTGTCACAACAAGAACACATACGCCGTTTAACCTTGCTGTCCTATTCGAGTGTATTTAACGCAAAATAAATTTATTTAACATAAAAATATATATAAACAACAACATTAGTTGTGGAAGACATGCTTTCATGATGTAACGTGGGATACCTCGCAAAGGAATTGTAACTTACAAGGAGAGTATTTTAGGTGTCCGCCTCCGATCATTTTGATTTTTGGATATGTTATAGAGGACCGAAAAATAAGAAATACGTGTTTTTTTATTTTTCCCCGTTTTCATATTGGCGGGGGGGGGGGGGGGGGGGTGAAAACTGCGTTCAAAGTTAGGGTTGAAAAATTATTTTTGTGGAATATCTCGAGAACTATTAGAGATAGGGGAATAGTGTCAATGGACGAATTTTGTGTCTTTGAATGCGAAATATGACTGACTCACCAGATTTTCAAAAAGTCCATTTGTTTAAATAATACATAAAAAATTGTTATTTTTTTCTTAATAATTCTTGTAAATCTTCATCCATATTCATGCAAATTTATTTTCTCATACTTCACAGCCGAACCGAAAATACGGATAAATCAGAATTTGTATTTCCTACAAATTAACAAATATAATTATTATTGAAGTTTACTTATAGTAAGGTGTCCTCCTACAGGGAAATGTAGTTCTCAAGTTATCTAGAAATAAAATTCTAAACAAAACATATCTAATACGCATATAATTTCCTTTTGTATACTAGATATTACTTCTAGCGTGAACAAAATTGCCATTTCGAGTACGAGGTGTCTGTAGCGCTACGTCCTCAAATGAATTTGTGTATACATTATCGCAGACCTTATGGTTCATATTGATCACAAAAATGGTATTCATGAAAGAAGTGTTTTAAACAAAATGATTTCTGACACCACGAGCATCTAATTACAGCTGTCTCATCGCATAGTGCACATTTCGTTTGTGTATCCTGGTCAAAAGCGATGTACACAGGGTTCTCAAAATCTCCTGCTTTCTCGTCTATATACCCACTTTTATACCAGGAATACTGAAATAAATGTGCGTATCTCGGTGAAGACAGTTGGTTGTGCACAAGCGACTGTAATTTAATAATATTATTCCTTAAATGTAGATTAATATCGGAAATGTATAACAGTACATCGTCAGAAAAGCGTCTAACGTAATTTTTCCACACTCTAAATCCGTACACATCCAGAGGCTGGATTCGTCCCGTGGTACCTTGTGGTATTTTCTTAATTATGATTTCTTTACCAGCTGGTTTCGCACTATGCACATCTTGTTCGCAGTGCCCACTCCAAGAGTCTAGTAACAACACACTTGTTTGTTTGGTTTTAGGAAAAAAGACTTCTTCCAACCAGGTTTCGAAATCAGCTGCAATATTAAATTAAAATCCATCGTAACTACACATATATGTATAGTTCAATTTCAATTATCAATAAAAGATTGTTTAATTAAGATAATTTCAAAATATACATTACCAGATGTGAGTTTCCCAGATTTTGATGCCGTCACGTACACGTTCGTTGGCTTAAATAATGTTTTTCTAACTATTGGTCCAAATTCTCCATCTGCTTCTTTCAAGACCATAAAGAGGGGTGACAACAATCTTCCATCCGCAGTTATTGTTGGTTGTATTGTATAACTATGTGTCGTTGACGCTACAGATTGTACAACACATTTTACTTTTTTTTGGCCTTCCGCTGATAAGGTCCGTCCAGTATGTATTTCTAATTGAAATGCACTTTGTTCTGAATTATATATATTTTGAGATCCATACGTTGCAATCAAGAGCTTCACTTACTTAACAAAATCTGCAGCTTTAACTTTCAAAACTTCATCATCTTCTATTGCCGATCTTGTAACAAATTTGGTTATTTTTCGTGAATCAATGCGATGGGCTTTTTTAAAAATATTTACCCACGTTCTAGAAGCTTTAAAAGCGTTGTCGTTATTACCCTGCTCTTTGTATGCGTTCAGAGCCCATTGCCGAATGTGTCTGTCATGCAAAATATAACCAGCGCCAATAGCTTTTCTCATAGTTTCTACTACAGACTCGGAAACTTTTGTTAACTTTTCGTTTTTAGTTCCTCCTGCTTCAATTTGATGAGCCCATCGTCGTAATTGACGTTCAGAAGAAACAAGTTGAAAATTATGTTGAACTGTAGTAAGCTTTCGTCTTTTCTCTGCTCCTTTCCAAAATTCAACTGCGCGCAGCTTATATTTAATGTCAACATCTTTATCACGCTGCGAACAAACTCCTGTATATGATTCTTCAGTCCAGTCTTCATCTGTATCGTCTACAACCACAGGTTCCGCTTCACACTCTTTAAACTGATCTAGAAAGTCTAATGAAGCTACTTCCGATATTTCGATATCATTAAATTCAAATATACTATCGAGCAACAGCTTTTGAATGGAGTCTTTTAACCGTATTTCCTCTCTCGTTATTGGAGTTTCCATCAAATACATACTTTGAAATGATACTAACAACAAGTTGATCACATTCAATGGATTAACAATCATTTTCTATTACGAAAATGGTACTTACAAAGTCACTTCTGTGGATTCGTCACACACTCGGATACAACTGAAGAAGTAGCCAGAAACCGAGAGAATATATACCGACTTATCGCAAACAAACAGCAGTACGTAAGTTGATATATTTAACTTTTATTTTCGAATCTGAAGAATGTATAAACAAACTGATATCTCATTGTCAGCGTGGTAAAAATAGCAGAAAAAGTGAAATCTTGTAAAATGTAGTTAGCCACATACACATGTATGTTCCATACGAAATAAAACCACTGTCAATCCATTAACAATTGACGTCGTCTAAATTGATTAATTTTCTCAATTGTGTGATCCTATAGTGTGCTAAACACTAGCAAGCACAAATCTAATAAGTAAATTACTCCTTTTCAGAACTACCATATGTTTATAAACGGAAAGACAAGAATTGAACTTGCACATACTATTTTACTTTTACCAAAATGTTTCTAACTATATTTTAAGGTCTTCGCATACATTCAAACCAATTACGATAGCCAATCACGTTAAGGGCGCAGTGCGCCGCTTGCAATAGAACGTAGCGCTACAGACACCTCGTATTCGAAATGGCAATTTTGTTCACGCTAGAAGTAATATCTAGTATACAAAAGGAAATTATATGCGTATTAGATATGTTTTGTTTAGAATTTTATTTCTAGATAACTTGAGAACTACATTTCCCTGTAGGAGGACACCTTACTATGAGTAAACTTCAATAATAATTATATTTGTTAATTTGTAGGAAATACATATTCTGATTTAGCCGTATTTTCGGTTCGGCTGTGAAGTATGAGAAAATAAATTTGCATGAATATAGATGAAGATTTACAAGAATTATTAACAAAAAAATAATTTTTTATGTATTATTTAAACAAATGGACTTTTTGAAAATCTGGTGAGTCAGTCATATTTCGCATTCAAAGACACAAAATTCGTCCATTGACACTATTCCCCTATCTCTAATAGTTCTCGAGATATTCCACAAAAATGATTTTTCAACCCTAACTTTGAACGCAGTTTTCACCCCCCAAATATGAAAACGGGGAAAAATAAAAAACACGCATTTCTTATTTTTCGGTCCTCTATAACATATCCAAAAATCAAAATGATCGGAGGCGGACACCTAAAATACTCTCCTTGTTAGTATAATTCAATAAGGTGCTGAAGCAGAGAGGACTTTAAAAATTGTCATAAAACCCATCAGTTCCAGTATCTCGCTGAATGTTTCTTTAAAAAAGTAAAAAAATTACGTCAGGTACATGAAATAAAAAAAATACAAAAAATTGAAAATAATTACAAAGTAAAAAAAGATGTGAAATCAAAATAACCTGCAAGCACATAAAGGTGCTTTCCTGCAGCGTGCAACGGCGACACTGTGTAACAATAAAAGACAAGAAAATATGTCCGCGGCCTGGAAGTCAAATACTTGGCGTGGTCAGGCAAAGTATTCTCAGATCATCAATACCAATACCTTCCCCCTCCGCAGGCTTTCAGATAATTAGTTTATTTAAAACACAGCCAATATGAGTACACTTTCATTATTTTGCGTTTTAAAATACTTTTAAGATCATTCATCGACACCTCGACCTTTCCTGGCCACGCCAAGTATTTGACTTCCAGGCCGCGGACATATTTTCTTATCTTTTCTAGTAACGACGTTTGTTATGACTGAACGATGCCCCAGCTTTGGAAGTCACCTCTGTTCAGACGGTTCGGCCACGAGACGCGATATATACGTCACTCGGCGTGCAATAACCGACCGATATTCCAACACTTCGGAAATACGTACGCGTGTATTCTCTCGCGAGGCCTGTTTGCTCTCCCCCCACCAAAGCCCATATTCGCCGCGGTACATTGGCGGGGCGCGGGGGTCATTCGTTCTGTGGACATCGTTGAGTTAAGACGTTTCAATAGCTGCGTACATAAATGGTACGCCTACATTATCTATCGTCACCTAATTACTTCTATTCATTATTAGTCTTCTTCTTTACAGTCTACCGTCACTTGCTGCTACTATTAATACACTTTCGTCCCGAAATTGATTAAATATCGCGAGAAAACCGTTAGACGTTCGTCGCGTATTCCCTTCGTTGCCTTCGTACCGATATTTCTGCACATTTAGTGCACACATATCGTGTTTCGGTATTCAATTACATCCCTTTTCGGGTATATTTCAAGTTTATTTGTTGTTTAATTGCCTTACGAATGTTTTAATGCTTTTGTTTCAATCTCTTGTTGCATCGTTCGGTTACAGACGTTGAGGCGGGAATCGAAACCAAAGGGCAGGCAACGCCATGACACTTGGCGGTTAATTTGAACGGTGCTTGGATGGCGACTGGTCACTCCTTGGAAAAAGAAGATGGCAATACGTGTGGTATACTTTTTTTTATCGTTATTTTATTGAATCATTGTTGGCTGTGAGGGTGATGGGTAACTTTGCAGTCGGTTAATATCGGGATGAAATGGGAAAAGATTGAATTATGATAAATTCAATAATTCTATTCGGATTTGTTTAAACATTTCAAAATGGCGTCAGTAGATGTTTACGAAATATTGGAATGATCGAATTTTATTGCATTTCGGTCGCGTTTACGTAGAATTCAATAATATTTCAATGATTTTTAAGAATCTATCTCTATGAAGCTAGTGTAATTGCATTTACGTTCGGTTTTGGATGCAAGTTTTGTTCTTTATGTACAGAAACTGCGTAGTTGATCGAGGCCATGCTATTCAAGCATGAATAATTAACGAATTTTGATTCTTGCAATGAATTTTGGATATTTATAAAGATCGTGATATATTTTAAAGTATTATTAGAATAACACGAACGTGCTTACAACTTTAATGACGAAAGCCACTACTACGGTTCATTTAAATGTAATAATTATTTCTGATGTAGTATATTCTGGATAATATCGTGTTACTGAAATGTTAAGCTGCTCCTATCGAGCGAGCATTCTGTATTTTCGCATCACACCTTGTATTCTAAATAACAAGGAGTGAAAGATCCTTGGCTGGTTCCAAGAAAAACAATATTTCCTCGTGACAAACACTCGATCAAACCACATCCACCCCACCCTCCTATCCTACTTATTTTTCAGAGATTGTGACCGCGTGCAATGCGGCCAAATAGAGTCAGTGTTTATGTCGTACGAAGTTTTTCGTTTTGAAGAGCACAGTTGCTCATAGTAGAGTGTCGTTAACTATTTTGGGATACGCGAGGGTAGAGTCAGTGTTTTCTACGCAATTTATATTCTTTTGCGAGCATCGGGGCTCTGACTTTCGAATCGCGAGAATAGATTCTGCGGTTTGTTCGACAATTATGATCTTTGGGGCGCGTTGATAGTTTATTTCTTTATTTTTTTTACTTTTGAAAGCGAAACTCGTTATCGGAAATTAGAGTCAGTGCGTCAGCTGAAGAGGAGATTTGTGCGCAGAATATTATTGGAAAGATGTAAGTATCTATGTATTTCATTTAATTCCTTTAAAGTAGAGTTCATTCTTCAAAATTCCAGTAACAAAAAATTAAAAAATTAAAAGAAAATTAATTTCTAGAATAGAATCACCAAGAAATTCAAAACTAACGAAACTTTTTACAATTTAGACATTTTAAGAAAAAAATTTGTTAATTTTATTTTTTAATATTTAATTTTTTAATTTTTTCTTAAAATGTCTGAATGATAAAAAATTTCGTTTTGAATTGTTTCGTGGTTCTTTATTAGAGATCGAACAATCGTAAGTTTAGAAAGAAATTATAATCGTGTTTTGTTCTTTCGTTACAGTCTAGGGGCAGCTGAGCAACCTGATGACTTTTTCTAGCAGCTTGATGACTTCCCCTGAGCAGTTGCAGAGGTGTTGGCGCCTTCGTCACCGGGGCACAGCGAAATGTGAGTGCGCATGCATTATGTTTCCTCTGGTCACTCAGTCATGTCGTAGGACGTTTGGTCCAAATCGACACGAGTGACCGGTTGTATACTTTGGCGAGCATAATGACCGCGGGTATGGTAACCATGCCCGTGAATTGTAACATTTTGTCTGTGTATGTATTTCTTAGACGAGGGCTAGGGTCTTCTTGTGCACCGCGCCTTTTCAATAGAATCAAATTATAATCATAATTTCCAAGATAAACGTTTCCTAACGCGAATGTTTATCATTGATCATACATTGATGTAGATATTTATTAAATAATGCACCTAAAGATGCATAGCAGCTCAGAAGGTATTGATATTTGATATGAATATCAATACGGCTGAATGCTAATTTTTATGTAGCGAAGAAGTCTGATACTCTCAGACTCCACAGCTACGATCATTTTTATCTAATATGTAGTCGAAAAATCGGATGCCCTCCGATTCCGTCATTGCGACGATTATAATGAGTTGAATTTCTTTTATTTTTCTGATACTACTTACGTGTTCAAAAGTAACTTGATGTCTAAATGATGATAATAGACATACAAGTGTAATTCCTTTCTTATAAAGGTCACTCGTTTGCGTACACAAAGAATAATTAATTTCCATGTGCAAGAAGACAATTGAGGGTGGGCAAATTTCAGATTCAAAGTAATTAGCATGAGAACATACATTCTTATTACCTATATGAAATTTACTTTGACGATGGAATCGCCCGTTTTAAATTCTTAAATTAAATTCTTCATGTTTTAGAGTCATTTTCTTAAATAATTCAATTTTATAGTCTTTTTTCTCACTAATTGAATGTCGAGTAGAGTCCTTTTTCTTGATCTAAAGTAGAGTCCTTTCTTATTTATCAAACTTTAAACTATTGACAAGTTGAAAGTCCAGTAATTTTGCTTTATAATGCAAAATGAAAGAATACTAGCGTGCTAGACACTATACAGACTAATTATATTTTCTAGTTGAGGATTTTCAGGATATCTTTCCGTACCTATTGCCTGTTAACTCATCCACGTGCCCATGCGTTATTTGGGTGGGTGAAGGCAATGGGGCACGATGACTTTCTTTACTAAATAATTACATGTCGGCGGCTGGCATTGCGTTAGTGTATCGTGCACGCCGCATTTTCCACCTGTGTGTGTTTGTGTGGTTAGGCGGTGGAATTTGCGTCGGTGAAAGATTTTTATCAAAGACCATGTTAACGAAACTATAACATTATATTATTATTCATTGCAATAACGATACCAATGTATCATATTCCTTGTTGCACACGATGATCATTCTAGTAAATAATCTTGGAATATGAAAGTTAATCAATCTCGTACAATCAAACGAGAAAGTAAAGTAATAACGCTTGATGTATGTACCTAATACGTACAATGCACATTATCAAGTAATCCATTCTTTGAAATTGAAAATAATTAATTGCTATGTAAATCATACTTATACGCAATGGTCACTGCCTTTGCCAGCCGATTTCAGTGAAAACTGGTACGTACTTATTAGAGTGTGATTGTGGCCAAGCTCGGGTGACGGAGTCGTCCCGGGACGGTCTCTCTAGTGTAGGCTTTGCACCCGGGCGGTGATGCTTGAGAATCGTGGAGTGGGTTGACTGATGATTGTGTTTGAGAGACTGTTTTGATATTTTTTAAATATAGGTTTTGTGTAGGATAGGTAACTTACCTTCTGGTACGAATGTGTGACTTAAATATAAGTAGGTAGGGCCGGGGCAGGTCGTCGTATTCTCTGATCGCATGTTCCCCCGCGCGATGACCTGCTTTCAGGAAATTTGTGAGAAAAGTCGACGGCCAGACTAGTGCGAGTGGGGTTTGCCCTCGCTTCTAGCCTCGCTATGTCGACTTTTTGACGCCAGTGGGACATTGCACATTGTCGCTGGTCGCGGTCGGCAGGACGGGCTTGGGCACGCTATTCATTTTCAGAAGGGCAGACCGCCCGAAGCAAGAAGTGGCCAAAGAGCCGAAGATAGCCCGGCCAGAGAAAAGGCCACATCATGTGGGCTACCAAGAATGGCCCTGCATCCTCGGGTGCAGGGTCATTCTTATGTATTATATTGCCATTATGCTCGCCGGTAGTTGTAGTAGTAGTAGTAGTTTGGTTGGCCATAGGCTGACCCATCGAGACAAGCGTGGAACGAAATATAAGGGTAAAATATTTTTTTTATTATTCATGACTTCTAATAGAGGGCAAAAGTTCCCTTTTATAATGGAATTTAAGCTGCCAAAGTTTGAACGTGATCATCAAATTTTTTTGAGGTGTCGCAAGCCCTTCAAATATTAATATTTACTGAAATATTAATTTTTGAAAGGCTTGCGGCACTTGAAAAAATTTGTCGATCACGTTCAAAGTTTGGTAGCTTAAATACCATTATAAAAGGCAACTTTTGCTCACTATTAGAAGTCATGAATAATAAAAAAATATTTTGCCCCTATATTTCGATCCACCCTAATCGATACCCCCTCCCCTGATATTGAGCCCACCGCGTTTTCAATTAGAGTTGCGAAGAAGATTACGGGGCCAGTTAGTGTTGCGACTAAATGTTGATCACGGTTTGAATTAGCGTTGCGAATCAAGCATTCCCCGCGTCTGGTTCTAGCATAGCGTTGCGAATAAATATCGATCGTGGTTGCTTGTAGTGTTTCGAAAAAAAAATCGCGATTGTTTTTCAGATTATTCTTGTATTTTTAATTGGACTTACTAGAGTTTGATTTATTGCATTACTTTTGATTCATGGTATTCTTTTTATTAGAGTTGCGATGCGACTGATCGCGTTTTTTTAATAACTCGTCCTAGTTTGATTCTTAATATTTTTTTGAGTTAGTGTTGCGATGATGACTGATCGCGTTTGTAATTAGAGTTGCGACCCCCACCCCCCAATGCCCCAAAACTATCCTGGGACATGTCCAGAGACATGTTCCTGGGAAAAAAGAGTCCCGAGCAGCTGGATCTGCTGCACATGGGACTCTACACAGCCTTCAGGAAGGCTGCAACGAATTAAAGTTAGAGTTGCGTATTACGAGACACAGGTGCACTGAATTTTTATTAGTGTTGCGAAAAATGAAACCACCCACGTGGTGGTTCTCGGTAGCTTTTTCGTTTGCTATTCGGGATTTGTATTGAGTATAGTAGAATTTTCAGTAATGAAGCACCATCCGGGAATTTTGAATTTATTTGAGAAATTAGTGCTGCGGGTAGTCCAAAGTCCTAGTGACTATGCTCGGGAGTTGATTTTAGTCTGTAGTGAGTTAGCGTTGCGAAAGAAAGAAACGGTTCACTCACGGTTTTTTTTGCATTAATGAGTGGACAATGATCAGCTGCCCTTCTGGCTACTGATCATTTTTCCTAGCAGCCCTAAGTGGCTGCACCATCCTCCTTCTCCTACCACCACCTCCCCACCCTTGAATCGAGTGTTTGTCACTGGAAATATTGTTTTAAAAGTATATTCATATTTTGCAGATAAATGTTTTCTATTTTTTTAGAATATTTTTAAATTTGAAGTTCCAATTTTTATTGAATAGCATTCCAAAATTTTATTCTGTGACTGAAAGAATGGCGATGAAAGGTGTGATTCATTATTTGTAATAGAAATTGCAGACTTCTGACACACCTCCATTCAATTGAAGTTCTAATTAGAGTCTTTGAAAAGTAGTAGTAGCTATTCTTCATTAACGTTGCTGATTTTTGCATAGTAACTTCGTCAATCGTTGTATTTCCTATCAGATTGATAAGAAATGTAGTTTTTTATTTTGATAAATTTTCAACATTCCTTTGCATTAATCAAAATTCACCCGCGATTGTTGCTTCATTTGATGATATTAAAAGGAAATTTGCACTGAAAAAGTAGGTAAATGCAATTCATCACTTTATATTGATAGTAAATTTTCAATATTAACGCGTGCTCGTTGTTGCTACTGTCTGTATGAAAGTAATTTCGATTACTGTGCAGTAAAGTGCAATTATTCCAATTTTCAACATTTGCATAAATGTTTTTGATTACCCATTGTATATTATGATTGATTGTCGAGTCATTGATACATAAACTTTGAAGATGCCAATTAATGAGAAACTACAGGGAAATTATTAAGTTGATGTAACAGAGCACCCAATGTGCTTAATATTATGAATATCAATTGCTTCGGAATGAAATGTAATATGATTAGTAGCTTCTTTTTCATGAATTGCTAAAGTCTAAAGGTTGATTGCCTACTTTGTCTGCTGATAATGAAGCAGTATTTTTTAATCTTTTCCTTCTTTCATTTTATTACCGAATCGATATTCCATATTGAGTTTTAAACTATAGCTTCAAATGTGATATTTCAATATTTGGGCAATAGCGATTCAATGAAAAGGCTATATCTGTTGAAATTACATTACTTAATCGAGATAGATTGTAGGTACTAATCCATTGAGAAAGTTTCTGTTGCAGAGTATTATGTGTGAAGAATATTGCAAAAATAGGATTTCAGGTTCATCATCCTTGAGAAACGAAACCTGAAGGAATTTTTATTAATACTTTTGAGATTGTTTCAGGTAACATCGTGGGTCCATCGAGGGAAGTAAGAAACACATGACAATTTCAGATTTTTATTAGGCAGGTGATTATTTAAATTTAAGTAGATATGTGTATGGTTAGGTAAGGTGTTTAGTGGCCACATAGAATTAAGTAGTTTTTATGGAATAAAATAAACACTGCAGTGTTTAACTAAATATAAGTAGCAATTATTAAATACGAGCGCTCGTATCCGTAGGAATTATTAGTATTTAAGTAGCCATAGGAAATATGCACTGGCATATTTCCTATTAATGAGTAGAAAATTTGAATTATTCACTAATTGGGAAATATTCCCCCTTTTTTCTTTGTTTCATTCCCAATTAATGAATAATTATCATGGTAGAAATATACCAGAAAATTCTTCCAATTTTAAATGAAAGAAACAAAGAAATGTTTTAAATTCTGCTTTAGTTTCATCGCGGTAGGTTGTTACAGAAGGACTCCTTCTGTTGCCCGGTTGTGGAGCGATCGAGGATCGTTTTGCAACCGTGCATCAGGGGGATCTATGGAAATGAAAATAAAATTTTGCATAAAAGGAGGGTGGATGGGCCGCGGTTAGGGCGGGTCTCCACTCGCAGCGCCTCCACGTGGTGAGACCTGGGCAATCTGTATTATTTGAAGTATAATTACTAATCGTATCACAAGTAACATTGTAATACAATTATTAATTACGTGACAAGTAATACGAGCCGATTGGCTGCGATCATCTATCTTCGTCAATCTCTATTCCATCCTCAAACACAAGGTAAGTTGCCGAAATTTGAATTGCGACATGTTTAAATATCATCAAACAGTTTTTTATTTGTAACTAAACTCAGGATTTTATTAATTTATATATAGATAATCGAAGCGTAAAATGATGCTCGGATTGAATTTATCCTGAATTCTGTCCCGTGATAATTTGTAAATATAAATCACAAAAAATGGAAAATAATCATATAATACTTAAAATTATCTGAAGTCATTCCCTATGCAAATTATCTTTGCAAAAAGAAGTGAGATCCCGATAAAAACTTTAAAATAGTAAAAAAATTACGCCAAGTACATGAAATAAAAAAAAATTCACAAAATAGAAAATAATTACAAAGTAAAAAAGATGTGAAATCAAAATGTGTAACACAATAAAAGGCAAGAAAATATGTCCGCGGCAAAATCACACGTAGGGGAAGGGGGGGCATGATGGGGAAGCTAAGGAAAAGTGCAAATATAGTGATGATTGTACCTATTAATTAAATCTTTATTACTCCAAATACAACTATAAGTTACTGATGTAGCATTTGGCACACGCTTCGAACTATGCGAGACCAGGCGTCTAAGTTATTAAACATTACAAAATTGACGAAAAAAAACCGTCTTGCCCCTACCGCGGGGTAAAATGGGGTACCGAAAATGGGGTAAAATGGGGTACCGAAAATGGGGTAAAATGGGGTACCGAAAATGGGCCAAGATGATTTGCCTAAGTATTTTCGCACTTGATACAAATGTGAATTTCTTCACAATTGTTTTCGTCCACCCCTGCGCAGGAATTGTGAGACCACCCTCCACAGAGTTGACATGCAACCCAACCCTCTGTGGATTGCAGGTATGAATAATGGCAATATAAACATTCGCAGTCTTCTTCTACTGATTTTTTAGATTTTACTTTTTTTTTCAGTTTATTTGCATTTTTCTTCAATCGAGGGTCATCCGGATTAGAACATTTCTTATTCTGTGAACGTTTTACACTCTCGAGTTCCTTTTTATACGGAGTAGAAGTGAGAATTGCAGTTTTTCCCCGGCGATAATTCTTCCTGTTTTCTGTCCGTTGAACTGCAGGAATTGGCAAAATGTCTTTGGGGGAAGTATTTTCAAAGCAAGATGTTAGATTGCGACAAACAGCTCTAACAGGTGATGGAATTATAGGTGCACTATCATAATTTTTGTCCGTCAAGGTGCGTGAACAACATGGTTCGGGATTGAAAACAGGAGGGGCATTTTCCTGACCTGAGGCGGTATCAGACTCTGCAGCAATCGGTAGGTTTGTCGTTTCTGCAGTAATCGTAAAATAACGAGATTTATTTGAATTAAATTATAATAGAGAACGATGACGTTGCTTAATTAATTAAAGACCATGGTCTTTGATGCGGGGAATGATGGGGTACTCCGACCTAACCCCATCATTCCCCGCATCAAAGACCCTATCTTGCCTCAAAGCATCGTTTTCCAAAGATTAATATATTTGTACAACAAATAAAGAAATATTGAAAATTTGGAATATGTCAGATTAAAATAGATGAAATGGAGATTATCATTGAAGAAAAATAATAGACTTACCGTTCTTAAATATATATTTATTTCAAATCTTTTTGTCACACGAAATAATATCGACGCAGCACGCAAACGATTCACAGCTATAAACAAAAAACGCGTGCTCCCCCAGTCACTTTTGCCAGTGACCATACTATTATAACACAATGGCTTCCTAGTGATGTATTTGTCACGTGTCTAGCATCTTTTAATTAGCATTTAGGGCGATACCCCATCTTACCATGCCCCCCCCTTCCCCTATACAATCACGTACACACCTTTCAGCATCTCAACACATTTCAGTGTAGTTGCTGAGCTGGACGCTGTTCATAAGCAGATGCCACTACATTCAGTTCAGAAATTATGGGTCGGTAACACAGTTTGGGTGGCGACACGAACTTCCATAAGGTGATAGGTCTATCCTATACCTCGTCTGTGATACAACTAAGAGACTGTACTCGTGTTTATTACGCAGTTGTATTTATATAATATGTTTGATCGAAATTTATGGAAATAAGTGCAAATTCTGCTTGTATCAAAATCTATTAGTAAAGGGAATTATGCAGCATGTTTCTTGAATTTAGGCGAAAACATTCAGGCCGTTTTAGATTTTAAATGTTGCCGATAACATTTAATTTTAATTCCTACCACTCGTAGCATTGTAATCGTATTTTGGACTGAATCGATAACGTTGAGTGTAATTTTGTGCCGCACGCTCGGGGCAGCTCGTGAGCACCCTTACTATTTTCGTCTCACATCCAACGTTGTCGATTCAGTCTAAAATAAGATTACAATGCTACGAGTGATAGGAATTAAAAAGACAGTCTTACCGAAATTTCTATACCTGGTCTGTGGTCGCATGCAACGTTATCAATTCAGTGTGGAATTCGATCGCCACTCTATTAGCGGTTAGAATTGAAACTAAATATGGTGGAAAATAGCTACGAAACAACGCAAATATGAATTGTTCTGGATCCACAGTGCGGACCTACATAATGAAAGTGACAACAAGTGGCGCGGGGACCAGGCCAATTCACACTGAACACATCGTTATTGTTTTCCTCTTTATTAACTTTACCGACTTCGATGAGTGAGTTGAATTAGTTCCCAGAGCCACCGTTATTAACCCCTCGCATGGTGGATGCAGGGTCGACCACGGTGTAATAGGACGGTATTCATAAACGTGTCTTAAGATTAAGCAAATGCTTAAGCATTCGGCATCCTTTACTAGCTACTAGGGTTAGTAAAGGATGCCGAATGCTTAAGCATTTGCTTAATCTTAAGACACGTTTATGAATACCGTCTATAGACAGGTGTTCTGACTCCTGTTCAGAATGTGACTTTTTCGTCCTAGTTCTTATGGCGGCCGGCAGATTTCGTCGATGTCGTAAAGTCATTTACATATATATGATTTTTCTGGCAAGCCCAGTAATACCACTAAAATCTCTACTACTACAGTTTCATTAATACATATGTATATGTCTTCTAAGGCCGGTATTCATAGTCGCTACTTATTCTTAAGCTAATGCTTAAGCATGGGACATTCTCTACTAACCTAGTAGCTAGTAAAGGATGCCGAATGCTTTAATGCATTTCTTTAAGCATTTGCTTAAGAACTCTTTAAGCATTTGCTTAAGAATAAGTAGCGACTATGAATACCGGCCTAAGTCACGACGCCACTCGCGACAGCCAGGGGAACTAAACAGTAATCGGCACACAAAATCGCTGGGGTAAAAGGTACAGAGTCGGAACACCTGTCTATTACACTGTGGGGTCGACTTAGTTTATTTACTACTGGTACTACTTCTTGAAAGAACTGAGGATTTTAGATGATAACAGGAGTAGATTCTAGTATCAAAGCTTATTCTGAGGCAAATCTGGGCATTATTCGAGTAATGATCGAATAAAAATTTCGAATAAAATGAAGTTATTCGAGGATAGGGAATAAACTTTTATTCGAATAATCTCGAATAAGAATTGCGAATAAAATGAAGCTATTCGGGACTAACGAATAATTTTTTATTTGAATAATGCACAACTCTGTTCTGAGGTGTGTACGAATTTAGGCTATCAGCGCAATAGTGGTGTAAACTCAAAACTTTTGTTTTGAGATAACGGCTAATGAAATTATTGACGTTTTAAAGTCGTTGCTTAAAATCAATATTTTTAGGTACATAGGTATAATTTTTTACAAAATATAATTGGTAAGGTGCATATTATTAGTGTATAAAATAATAACCAATGTTGCACAGGACAGTATTGCGCGATGTACATAAATCAACAAAATGCTCACAAGGGAAGATCCCGAACCGGAAAATTCAACAAATTCTGAAATTTCTTTTCATTCAATTCTAATTCTTTTAATTAGATCTATCAAATCTTAAAAATTTTATCAATTGTTTAAACAATTGGAAAAAAGTTATAAACAAAAATATTAATAATGTTTTCTAAAATTCGTTTTCTCACGTGAAGTCTGAATGATATTGTGGGTCAAAATGGACCCTGCATCTGTCGTGGAATCGAATTATTCATCGCATTAATTTTTTACGACATCAGTATGTACATATTTCACAAGATGCGAAGTCTATCCTATAACTTGCCTGTGGTAAGGTAATTGCCCCAGTTGTCGATCAAGTCCCAGTTCTTGATCATTTTCACAAATATTATGATAGCCATAAAAAGTGTTCAAAATAACATTAAACAACCTTTAAAAAAGAATAAATAATAATATGGAAATTAAGCATACCTTATTATTGCTATTTATTAATAATTTAAAAGTTTGTGTTGAAAATGTTTTGTATGTTTATACAAGTATTTTATAAAAAAATTATTTTTTGTACTTAAGTATTCAACAAATATTGGATTATTAAAATTTATAAGATAATTTAATGAGATCAATTATTTTTTAATGTTTCGGAAGGATTTTTTACCCGTTCTCGTACTTCAAGTTTTCTTTATAACCTTTCTTTTCTTGATCGACTACTAGAGCAATTACTGATCGACAACAAGTTCCGACCGTAATTTAGTGATCGACATTTTTTATCTCAATTATAATTTCCACATTTAAATATATATAGATTCTAATTTTTTACTTTGCTATTATCTATATTAATGTTAAAATTAACTGCTAAAAGAAAAAAAATTTAATTTTGGTCCATTTACATAAATTTTTTCATTAAAAACGTTTCGACCTCCTACTAACTAATCTACAACTGGGCTAATTACCTTATTTGATCTCACTGATGCCCATTTAAGTTCGTTTATCTTTGCTTCGTTATTATTCCTGTAGTTACCGATTATGAGGCTTGACGCAAGATATTTAATAATCAGATACCCCGGTGCAATTTTACGTTACATACTACACACCGTTCGTGGATATATTTTACATTAGAGAATACCATATAGACACATATTATACGGATATTGCGGAGGCAACGATGCGTGTCGTTTGGCCGCTAACAATGGTGCGTGAATAACGTCCGTCGGTTTCGCGTTGACAGGCAGAATTAAGAGAATTTGTTGAATTTCATCAAGGCGTGTAGCGCGATACGTTAGTTCCAGAATTGTATACAAATTGGGACTATTTTTAACCAAGTGGTCATTCTACCATTAAATCAATGAACACTTTGTATCTATCTAGTAGGACAAGTCTTTTAATCAGTGGCGCACTCAGGATTTAATCTTAGGGAGAACTGAGTTGAGCGGATGAAAATATTTTTAATGCAAATGCAATAAAATTCATTAGGTGATTATAAAAATGTATTTAATGAATAAAATTCAGTTTTCTTTTCTTCCTACCAAGCCCCTTCTTTGGTGGGGGGAACTTACCTCGGGAAAGTTATCTGGTGTCAGTAATGATCCAGATGGTCTCACCTTAAATATTTTGGTGTCTGATTTTATACTTTGGTGATAAGTATTATTATCACAATTATCTGAGGTGACGGTTTGGGCCCGAGTGTATTATTAAATTTATGCAAGAAATCTACCACATAAAACATATGTTTAGATATGAAATCTTCAAAGAATAAATTAATAATGAAGCAGTAATAATGTCTTTATAATGAAATAAGCATTAGGGGATCGGAAAAAGGTATGAAAATGAACACATAAAGCTGATTACGTTATTCACCGACTTACCCCCACTTGTGCACGTTATTATAAACAGTGGTTAAAAGCCTTTTACATTTACAGAAAATTAAATGTGCAAGGGGATGATAGAACATTGAAAAGGACACGACTTTTAATTCTTCTAATGTTTTTCCATTATAGAAGTAGGTTTCGTCTTTATTGAATTTGAAGGAAGTCATTTCTGTGTACAATGTGCGACATAAAAAATACCCTATATTCAAATATTTATATAAATATTTATTTGGCCGAACTGGTGGTGGGTACACCCCAGAGAAAGGCATTCTTCGTGAGAAATTAAAAGTTGAATATTTTTTAAAACTATGTCCTAGTTTCGAGAAAACTGATTTTAAAAGTTCAATAGGAATTAGAGCACACGGTCAACAACCAGCTTTCTCGAATAAGTCTTTGTTTCTGTGAAAATCGATTTTGAAAATCGGTCGGCGAAAACAATTCGATATGGGCGACAAATTTAATTTGCAAAATTGTGTATTTTTAGCGACCAATTCAGCTACGTAAACCATATTTTTAAAAATTCGTTTGCCTAAAAAAGTATTACAAAGAAACAAGGCTTTTAATATTTATCCTGTAAAATAGTGATCGATTTGCAGGAAAACTTAGATGTGCAAATTGTAGACTAAAGTACAAAATGTGAATAAATTGGAATATTGATTTCTTGCGTTTTATTGGATCTTTTAGGCAAATATAATCGAAGAAGGTACACATGTATAAATGTACTAGGCATAACTGTTTTTCTAATAATTTTTTTAATACAGACTTTTATATAAAGAGAATTTAACTTTGCACTATGTATTGCTAAAGCATTATTAATATTATTCTTATTATTTCAAATATTTCGTATTGGAAACAATTTTTGAGATAACGAGCATACAAAGAAGTGTAGCAGTTGCAATCACATCGATTAGAAAACATGTCTGACCACGGACACTCCGTTTCCCCTTACTTTCTTATATTTCGCTTCCCTCTCACACTTCCGTCATTAGGACCAGTCAGCATATTTTCTTGTGGCATAAATGACACTTTAAAAGCCGTGTGCAATTTTCTAAATCGTTTCGACCTAAAGTTGTTCACACGAATAGAAGCATAGTAAAGATATGCAAATGTCCCACTATTGTGTGCATAAAAGGTGTCGCAAAAGGGGGCTGAAAATTGTCTTTCCCTGCTCAAGTAAAGGGGTTCTTCATGCACAGAACTATTAACCAAAAAGTCTCGAAATAACAAAATCTGTCTCATCTTTTTTTTAATAAAAAATCTGTGTAATAAATATCCCATTATCCTCGTTGCTTGACTTTCTGCTTGCTTTAAATAGGTACACTGTTAGTAATTCTCGTTCTTCGAATTGCTGCCAGCTCTTTGTCTGAAACTAACCACTCCTAAGATCGAAGACGTCGCTTTGGACTAGTTGCGTACATTTTTAAACGTTAACCGGTACGTGATACGCGGCTAGTGGAACACTGGTATGCACGTGTACGCGGAGTGTGCAGCCGCGTGTCTGCCAGTGTAGAATGGCTGGTGCACTATCAACAGGTGCAGTAAGTCGGTTGTTTCGGTTAATCGGTTCGTATTCTGCGACCAAGACTTCTAAGCTCCGCGTCGTAATTCGTGATACCCCCGGGAGAATCCGGTCGATGCGATTCCGGTATCCCGAGGCAGGTATGATCATTTGGTCGCTTCCCGGAATCGCCTGGAACCACGGATTGAAAGCGAAACTGCGAAAGTTATGTACACCTTAAAGGTACTCGTGCCGATAGTTGAACGAATCTTGATACCAGTGCGAAATAAATTCGTCAGTTTAATTGCCCTGGGAAATTTCCAATTCCAACTGGCACACGTGATGACACGTGGCCTGTCTTCGAGCTACTGGGCTTTCCGAAATTGCGAAATTGTCTACTTAGGCAGTCAAATCGCTCGACGATCAAGTGTTTCTTTGCGAATTAATTCCAAGGAGATGAATAGAAATTGTGACTATAGTACTTTTGGATAATGTATGTTAATACTATATACTGTGATTTTTTTTGTTGATAATATATACATGTATATGACGGCGCTACAGTCGCCTGGCGCTTTTCTGCCGTTTTGCCCTGATTGTGAAAAAAACCGAGGTTCGGATCAACTTGAAATTTTTACAGCATGATCAAGGTATGTTTCTTTTTGGTGTGTACCTCAGCATTGAGTTTAGCTTTAGTTTCGGAGATAAAAAAACACAGCCATCTGAGCAGTCCGAAAATCGACATTTATTGCACAAATTGCCTTTTTCCTAGTCGATATTTTAATAATTTTGTTTCAATTATTTTTCCAGAGATCCCCTCCAAAATTACAGGTTCTGGGAGAGACGTCTTCCAAGAGAAACCGTTGTATCTTTATTTTCAAGCTCAATATAAGGGCAAAACCAAATACACTTTTTCTAAACTACTGTATAATCAACCTCGTGTGGCGCTATTTGTAAAATAGATATTTAGACAAAAAAAAAATTTTTTTACTCTACGTGATAGTAATAAACATTGTGTGGAAGTGAAAGTCTGTGCTTCCTTTCATCTCTTTGTAATTAATTCGCAAAAAAAACTTGATTTTCGAGCGATTTGACTGCCTAATTACTTAGTCTCTTCGATTACATATCTTCGAAAAGAAGACATCTCCGACGCGAATAGGAATAATTCAAACTAAGTACTCTGATTCAATTTAAATATGTCGCAGTTCAGCTGCCACAATTTCTGAGTTCCCGAGTGCAATAACAAGCTTTTGCTATGTTACCAAGAGTAGGTACGAAGGCGCGCCTATTACGGTTTTTCAATTTATCATGATTTATAAATTAATTCTCCTTTGTACAGAATTAGCAAACGTTTCTCCGCAAAGACTATTGCATTAGAGTTATAATTTTATTATAAATGATTACACAAGCAAGTAGTAAAATTAGCTGTTGAACATGAATTTCCTCAAATGCACGCGGGAACGGATGGCTTGAAGCTTCGCGAAAAAGTGCGAGGTGTAAAGGGGGCAAGGGGAAGGGCCATTTGTGCGTAGAAGGAGGTCGCCATCGGCCTAAGTTGTTTGGCATTCATTTGGCGTGCGATGCCAAGCCCATTCCGAGATTGAATCCCACAAAACTGGCTGCACCACGGCGTTATAATTAATTTATAATACCTCTAATTACGTGGCCATGTCGGATGTGGCCGTCCCGACGTTTAATTTGTTCGCTAATTAAACAGGGTATACGCCCTGCGAGGGTGCAACGCGTTCGCCTAGGTCACCTGCTTCTCTCCCCTTCTGTTCTACCCTTCTCTTCGCCAGTTTTCGACGACCTATCTGCCGGCCGTTCAGGTTATATGTTCAGGAACGACGGACACAGGACTGCACGTTGCGGTTGCAGTTTACTCCTCGGCTGCAACTGCCTGTCGCCGAGATTCGACGTTACGCCCCGACCCTTTCGCCATTCAATCCTACTTTCCTCACTTTCTTCTCGAAATCTCTGTCGTTCCACGTTAATCGACATTTTTCCTCTTCCTCTCCCATTCCCCGCCATTTCACAGCTTATCTCCTTTTTCTGCCATCCTAGGCCGCACCCTTTCCCGTCGAATTTATCTTCAACGATTCTATCTAAACTATGATCCGTCGCTGCGGAAAGCCCGGGGAAATAATTTCCACGATGGTTATAATATGATCTGCGCAAAGAGGCTGTGCGATGGGAACAGGGTTTTTAAGGGTACCAGGCAGTCGTTCCTGCCTAAAATGGGGCATTTCTGTTCCAATTAATTACAAAGAAACAAATTGAAACTGAGACTTGTTCTTCAACGAACGAGGAGCAGCCGCGTGCGAATGTTTACCAAAATGCGAGCGTGGCGACGCCGGGTCCGGACAGCGCGACGCCAGGCCCGTCATAAATTAGATAGGGCCTTAAGGGGGTATTCTGGTCTGACGAGGCGTTTTCGTCGCGTTATTTCGGAATGTTTTTACAAAGAATCTATAAATTTTATTATTATTTAGTTTATTGCTACATGTTTATTGATGTTTCAACTATCTTTACAAATTTTGTCAATAGAAAAAAATTAAAATCAAACGCAGTTGACTGCTTTAAAGTAATGGTGAAAAAAAAACATGGGGTCACGGTGTCCACGATTGGGCTCGTTCTAGTGATCGGAAACAAAAAATGAATAAAATAGTAAAATAATTTGTTTTTAAACTTTCACAGTCCTTTAAAGTTGAAAAAATGTGCGAAAATCGAAACTTAATTTTCAAACCGCCGGCATTTGCTTAATTTCCAATATTGTTTTATTATTCTGGTAGGGACGATAGCCACAGGCATACAGATAAAGAATCTCTTTTCATTTTTTGTTTCTGATCACTAGAACGAGCCCAATCATGGGCACCGTGACCCCATGTTTTTTTTTTCACCATTACTTTAAAGCAGTCAACTGCGTTTGATTTTAATTTTTTTTTATTGACAAAATTTGTAAAGATAGTTGAAACATCAATAAACATGTAGCAATAAACTAAATAATAATAAAATTTATGGGTTCTTTGTAAAAAAATTCCGAAATAACGCGACGAAAACGCCTCGTCAGACCAGAATACCCCCTTAAGGGGTAATGCCACTGTAGAGCCCGGAAAAGCAGTTTGATTTTGAGGTTTTTTTATGCGAGTATAGTGAATGGAATACAAAATTTGTTTAAAGGACTTTATTGTACATACCTTGAAGTATGATCACAATTTTTTTAAAAATTTTTTTAGTACAAAATGGCGGCGTTTCTACTCAACAAAAAAGATTCTTCTGAAAAAGAGTGTTCCGTGGCCGGAAAGATTTCTCCTTCAATTTTTTACCTAAAACAAAAAACCGAAAAAATTTTAGTTCTATATAAGATTATCTCGGGAAGTACACGAGGAAATTAAAAAATACTGATTTTTGTAAGAATGGTGCGTGATTGAACAAAACACGGAACTGCCACAATCTTGAAATTGTTGAAACGTTTTGTTTCAACGCACCATTATTACAAAAAACAGTATTTTTTAATTTCCTCGTGTACTTCCCGAGATAATTTTATAGAGAACTAAAAAAAATTGGTTTTTTGTTCTAAGTCAAAAAGTGAAGGACAAATCTTTCCGGCCGCGGAACAGTTTTTTTCAGAAGAAGCTTCTTCTGTTGAGCTGTGGCGCCACCATTTCGTATTAAATAAATTTAAAAAAAATTGTGATCATACTTCAAGCTATGAACAATAAAGGCCTTCAAACAGATTTTGTATTCCTTTCACTATACTCGCATAAAAAATATTCTCAAAATCAAACGGCTTTTCCGGGCTCCACAGTAGCATTACCCCTTAAGGAATTTTCGACAGCGTGAACGCAAGGACTCCCCGGTCAAGAACAGTCAGTCTTGCACAGGGCTCGACTCGAGACACGCTGTAGAAAACCTGCCCCGCACTGTCGAAATACATCATTCTTTTAAACTCATTCCGTTCCCTCCACTGTTTTAATTCTTACACGAAGATTATTAACGTCAAAAGCTTTAAAAAAACATGTTTGTTTAGTCAAAAGTAATCATTATATATGACGCTGCAGATGCATCATTAAAGAGTTACATTGAATGTAACAAGTTGTCTGTAAATTTTATTTTCACTTCCGAACTTTAAAGAATTCCTGCCAACTCTCCGATACTGACAAAATCTCCCTCAATGATATGAAAACGTAATTTCAAATAATAATTTAATTAAGAATTTTCAAATAATTGCTTCTGGTCATTGTGACGAATACAGTTCCTAGGTAGAATGTTCAAGAGGACGCGCGAAGAAAATCACGTATGAAGCGCGAAAATGAAAACGAGGATTTAGATGGCAAGGCCGTTTAGTTTGTCCTTCTCTTTAATGCTCCTCTTTGACGCCGCACTTTAATTTCCTATGGGAATTCATGGACGCTCCTCGGGTACAGTATCTATTACCCCGGTTTCGCCGGTTCGCTCAGGTTCTGACAAGTGTCCTTTTCGCTTCTGCACCCTGAATAGCATGTTGTGTCGCTTATTGCGGCCATAACGATCAAAGGCACGGCTTTGTACACCCTGCAAATTATCGAGGTGCTTCTAGCTCGACCAGTTCTAATTGTAAGTGATGGTCCGGGGCTTGAACATTTCCAGTTTCGGAGTTTCGTCGGAGTCGAGTGTTATTCTCACTTTGCGCTGCAACGCTTCTGACAGTTCGGCCGATAATAAGGGTCCTGTAATTTTACATTGTTTTGCTCTCTAGTTGATTCGTAAGAGGTTGGAAACTAAACTCATGAATGATCTAAAAAAACTTTTCTTTATCGATCGACAGACATCTTCTTAGTATGCTTGTCGACCGCCTCCCGGCTTGTCAAAATAGCCAAGCTGTTTATCGACGAAAATGTCGAGTCATTATCAAATGACAGCTCTATAAGAGTGTCAAAAAGTAGTCGAGCGTCAATCGGACTTCTGTCAAATCGATGAGTAATCCAGTAGTAATCCAGATGAGTAGTCCATACCATTCGGGGAAAATTGACTGAAGTTTAGCCACTAAACTGTTGATCGACATTAAGTCGATAATGCGCTAAGCCTTTAATCGCACTCAATTTTCCATCGTTTCCTTTGAACGCACCTTTTTTTCTTCACTTTTCAATAATCGTTATGTAGGCTACTTCAAAAGCAAAGATGAGCAAAAGTTTCATTTAAATAAATATTTCGAATAGCGAATAAAATTGAGAAAAAAAAACTTTATCGCCTTAACACATAACGAATAATATTTTTAACTTATTCCAAATTTTTATTTAAATAAGATTTTTGCCCATCTCTGTTCAAAAGTATCCTGAAGCTTTCTGGAAACAGTGGCTGCGAAGTAATATCCAAGAATATTCTGTTTTTAATGGATATCAGACATTAGTTTTACATAATTCCGTGGATTCTATGCATGGAACATGAGAAATAATAGTAATATTGAGTGGCTCGGTCGTAAAGATACATCAACTTATTCGAAAAAGGTGGGACCCTTTGGGGAAGTTAGGTGGCTACGTGGAAGCCGTTATGAGAAATGGAGCGCTTCATTCTAAACTGGCATAACTTCCTAGCTCGTGGTTTTCATTCTTTTCATTATTCCCATAAATTCCGCCCCGCGCCGTATATTTTAATCGCACGTTTCAGTCAACGAGGATTGTAATTTCCGCAAACTTTTCGTGTATGACAGTCGTGTTAATGACAGACTCTTGTGCTCCTAATTGGGCCACGTGCCTGTAATTAGACGACGCGTTGTCGGAAAAGGAATGAAGCTGGTCCACAGTACGGGTACGAGACGGGCAGGGGTGAAAAAGGATGCAAGGGGGGCAGCTATTCGGAAGACTTAAAACGGCGGCTGGTGCGATCTTTAATCTCGGTGGAAGCGGAGCGTAAACAACATCAAATAAAAGGATGCGATGTACACAGATTACGACGAAAATCACAGTGCGCCGTTCAATAATTGTGTTTGTCAAGTTAAAAGGCTGGAACTCCGAAAGTTCAGCGATTGTGTTACTGGATTTTAATTGTTTAAGTTAAGGATACATTCTCGTTAATCCCTTCAATGATGTAGGATTCCTTTTTTAAAGAAAACTGTAACAGATAGAGTAAACACTATTTTTGGTATTGATTTATACATATTTTGAGATGATAACAATTTTTTTTTTATTGTTTTCTCTCCGATGTAATCATGAATAAATGAACTACATGTAACTTTGACGGTGATAAAAAACGGTGTAAGTACATAAAAATATATAACAAAAATTTATGTTAAACGATTTTATTAAAAATTCACTAAAAACTAAAAAATAATTCTTTTCTTGCACTACAATTTTGATGGTGTTAATATCACTTTAAATAATTCACATTATATAAAATCGTGTGGATTTGTGGTAATGGGTTATATTTATTGATGACTGGGTAATTTTTTCACCCTCTCGGGATTAATTTTTTTTTTAAATATTGTATTGTCATCCAAACTACGCACGTCTGCAAAGTTTTATGACAATTGGATAGTTGGAAGTTGGTTAAATTTGTGTTGCCGGACTTGAACCATACATATATACAAACAAGCATACAAACAGAGGATCGAAGCTGAATAGAATCGTTCAAAAACAAAAAAATTCTTTACGTAAATGAACTCGCTATCGCATTACCAACTTTCCTAAGTTTTAACGATTAGTAATATGATAAACATACTCATATATTTTAAGCAAAACTTACATCGGAGAAAAAAACAATTAAATTTTTTGTTTTATTAAATTCTGTATAAATCAATACCAAAAAGATTTTTTATCTTATCTGTCACAGTTTTCAAGAAAATCCTAAATTCTTGTGGGTATTACACGAGAATGTACCCTTAAAGGAAATGGAAAAATCTTTCACATTCAGGTGAATGGAAACTGAACTACAGTTTCCTATAGATTTCGTACTCAACTGTGTTTACAAATTCGCTTCTTTAAATAAATTAATATTTGTGAAATGTTAGCAGCAAATCATCAATTCTTTCTTTTTCCTTTTACACAGTATGTTTTAAAATTGTGGAGCAAACTAAAACACGTTAATAAATGTGGATGATGATAACCGTCTTCTATACTGGAGTTCTCAGTGAAGTTCACATGGAGATTAGAGATTGGGAATCTGACTTCTGGCGTGCGCTATTTAAATGTTAAGTGACCAGGCAGAGTATAGAATATTGGCTTACATTCCAGAGTACATGGAAAATGTGGCCCAGTGGTTCCCAACCTGTGGGTCACAACCCCCAAGGGGGTCGCGAAGTGTTTTTTGGGGGGACGCCCGTGTTATTTTTAGCTGACGGTTCTTAGCACTTTATTACACTAAATAAGATAATTAAATATATTAAATATCTTTAACTATATTTAATATAATATGTATTCAGATAATTCAATACTATTAAGTTAGAATTATATTCTGAAATACCTTACCTTAGGGTGCGGGGGATCGCAGGTTATTTGACTATTATAAAGGGGGGTCGCGACTCACAAAAGGTTGGGAAACACTTAGATTGGGTTTGCTGAGAGGTGTAAGAACGTGTGACGTGATAAGGCCAGTGAACTGTAAAGTAGACATGTCTAGGTGAATGTCAGTTTTTTGTAACGACGAGAAACTTACCAAGTTCTATTGACACTTTTCTGATCATACTTCGTTCCAAACCTTGCCCACAAGTGATCGAGACATTGTGCTTAAACTTCTACCATTTACCGACTCATCCACCTTTCTTAACTGTTTACCCCAAACTTCGTTTGTATATTCTAATTTTTAAGAGGAACACATGCAGCTTCGTCCAATCAGCGTTATTGCGGCTGTGAATTTTTTTGCTTAGATATAAGTAAATGTTGTAGAGATAAGTAAAAATTTACTGTTTGATCTCATTAAAAAAATATCTCGTGTAATTCATTGACGGTATGTGGGTCGTGGTAAAAATCAAAGTTTGAGTGATATGAGTCGTTGTTTTTGAAAGTGATATAAGTCTATTTATTCATACATTGAGATATTTAAGGGTTTACGTTTGAATCAATTTAAAAATATTCGCATACGTTAATCAATTTGAGTAATGTTTTTAAAATTATAAACTTGTTAAATTTTATTATGCAATAATAATCACTAAAAATGTTAAATGTTTTAGCTACAAATGGACTTATACCACTTTCAATAATAACATATTATGAAAAATATAACCAATAGCAATTTTAAATTTATATTTTAATTGAAGTTGGCTTTTGTGAAATGTATTTTTTAATGTAAAAAATAATAATTAAAGTGAAGACATACATGTCTTCATTACTTACTTACTTCCTTATATTATAATGAATTTATAAATAAACAAGTATGAAAAGTAAATTACTTCGTTAAGATAACTAATAATAACAAACTTATTCATATTTCAATCTTATTTCTCCTTTGCACTTAGCATAGTGAAGTATTTTTTCCACAACATGGACTTATAACACTGTCAAAAGAAAACATTCCTGTAATAACATTTTACAGTAAAACTTTTATTGATTAATTTATGAGGATATTGTACACCATTGACTGTGTGATAATAAATATAAAAAGATGATATCTATATCTGACTAAAACTACCATTAACTCATTTTTCCAAAAAACGTACTTATACCACTTTCAAAAACAACGGCTCATATAATAGTGAGGTAAAACTCGCTTACATTAATATTCTTCGATGCACCAACGAAAAATCGGGAAACCAGTAACCAAGATTGCATAAATTATTGTTACACGTCATTTTCATGTACATTTAATTCTGTAAGGATGGAGCGAATCACCCATTTCATATGCGTTTCGTGCAAATGTCACAATTTATCGATACGTTCGTGAAAGTGTTCCTTTTTAATGTGAAATTGCATAAAGTGAAAATAAAAATTTCTGCTACGTTGAACTTGTGCTCCTCGTGCACGAGCTGTTACTGACATTTAAATAACGTGCGCAGGAAGCCGGACTCTTAAACTTCCACTGTTTCAGTTTGGAAACGCAACCTCAGGTTGCAAAGTGGTAAAAACATTTTGATTTTTTTATAGAAAAAACAATTTGCATGTTTGGTAGTTGCAATAATTTTGAAGCCCTCATTATTTCGGCTTAATTATATTAAACCTACAAAATGAAATTAATGTGGTCACTGGTGGAAGCAATATGATATTTTAAGGAATAAAATTATGTATGCAGGAATATATATAACCGAAGTTCACGATAGATTTATAATTGCACCTCGGAATTTGTATATGATTTCACGTTGAAGCAATTCAACCACGTTTGAATTATTTATAAATACCCTTCTGATCCCATTAAAGTGTAATACAAACGTAGGAACTGAAATGATGATTAATCAATAATTAAGTTACAAAGTGTAAATCAATTTTTAGTTTTTATATGTGAGTTGCAATTGCATTAAGATATTTATGAAATTTCTTTTTGGAATATTTTCTGAAACACATGAATGGAATGGCAGTTATTGCAATAATAATTCTAGTTCAAGGTAGTTTGTTGTCGAGTATCTTACTTTACAGAAGTCTTATAAATTTATAAACATCGTTGACCCCTTGGAACTTATTAAAAAATCTACGTGAGAATGTTTTACTTTATAAGCAACTCAGTAATCGTTTGCAAACGGCTTATTAGCATATTTAAATCCTCTTACTTGCGAATAAATAATTACTTTACTATTAATTATGAATTTCGGAGAATACTAAATAATTTCCGCGTGTATGAAATTTCCCTCCCGTTCGTAGCTCTATATTATTACATTTTCATTCATATACATGTAATAAAATAATAAAATTACGAGGATATTATGATGGAAAATTAGGTAATATTATAGATATTTAGGAACGTTACGGTGGTATATAAGTACTTCGTAGAACAGTACAAGTATATTTGGAACTGAAACTGCCTAGCTATTATATTGCATAGACGGTTACAACTTATCGCATATAAGTATGGAAGATACGATCAGCGAAATTCGACTAATTTCCGAGTATACGTGCCATATTACTGATATTACACGGTCAAACTTTTTTGGGTGGCTTCCGACAACTTCGCGGCTAAGGAAACGTTTGAAGATCTGATTGGAGTTTAACAGGTTCGTTCTATGTAGTCCCTTATCAATGAAACGTAGGTAGGTTCGAACTCGAACTGCGAAATGTGACTGCACGAGGAAAACGTTTACCCTTTACAGAATATTTCAGCAGATAGGTTTTATTACGTATGTGGAAATTACTCACATTCATTGATGGTTCCCATTAAAAAAAAGGGAACTCCTGATCCAGTAAAATGAACGTGAAAAATTATCTTTTATTACATCACAGTAGTTAATAAAAAATTCCATCTAGTGGCTTAATTTACTGTATGTGATTCTTTTTACAGGGAAATGAGTTTTGTTTTGCACTTTTTCCAGGGTTTCTATTGCAAATTTTATATGTATATTCGTGTATATGAAACGCGAATAGCATTTTATTCGAATAAAACTACATATTGGAAATGTTTTCCGAGAAGATATTTTGTTAAATTTTTTTGCGAAATGTAGTTCTTCTCGAATTTTTTAACAGAAAATTAAGAATAACTATTAATGTCATAATAGTCAAAATAGATGTTTTAGGTGCAAGTATGCAATTCCATTAGGAAAAAAATAATGACGTTAATAGTTTTGAAGAAAATGACTGTAAGTCAACAGAAAACAATCATCATTACACATTTGTTTGCATTTTTAAATTCGAAGAAGTTATTTGGGAGTATATTCTACTTTCATGAACGGCGCTGCACATTATTAGGTCAATTAAAACGACGGATTTAACGTACGATTATAAATAATATAAAATCTAAGAGGGAACCCATATTTTACAGTTCATAAAAAAATATCTGATATCCTTTGTCGGACACTTCTTCCTACTGGTTTTATGCTTTCATTAAATGCAGCGACTAAATTGATTTTTATTGAACGAGGATGTCGTCTGTATGTCGAATTGATAAAACGTATTATCGCTTTTGTTATTATTATCATCGATTATTTGTATTCTTTGACGGTATCAGAGGAATTGAAAGCTTTCCGTTTACTTTGGACGTTTGCTCACCATCGATTTCGCCTTTTCCTCTTTACATCGCCTTCTCTCTTATTCATCCCAACTTTTAATAGAGAACAATCATTCGACATTATTTTCAATCCGTCTCTGTCCATATACCCGCACAAGTGACTTTACCTTTTAAGAAAATAAATTTAATTATTAACGTATGTGCGGAATAATGTTTGTAAATGTACAGAAAAAAATATTTGCTTTATAAATGAATCTACTTTCTGATCAATTATACGTATGCTGAGAAAATTGTTTTAAATTTAAATTAATTTTTCATTATAAATTCTTTAGTGATTGTCGAGTTTTGAGGGTGTATTTTTGTAAATTTATGTGTCTTATTTCACAGCAAGTTAAATCTTAGGTATACTACGATTTAATAGTTATTTATCCACTGAATTCAAGTGGGTTAGGGGTCTGCTGTAGAAGTTACATTTAAAAAGTATCACATTGGATAATCAGTACTGAAATTTTTAAGGAGTATCGATTGAAAAGATGTGGTACCTAGGTAGATATTTCAAAGAAATCGATCTGCCCATGTAAGAATTTGTTAAATTGTAAATTGTGGCAGTAAGGTCAGTACGGTTGGAAGGTGTAGTGAGTACGGTACGTCTAAATAAAAGAAACCTTCCAAGGTCCATTTCTCGTGAAATCATTCCTTTCTTAGTTGATTTCGATGAAACGGAAATACATCGTAGTCCACGTGAAATTGCGGGAGGATTTTAGTCATAATTTTATAGCCTGTAATTTTTATCCATTTTTGTGAAAGCAATGTCCATAACTGAATTTTTATCTCCGAAACTATCAGCTGTCGCTAACTCAGAACAGTTCTTGGGGTATTAATGTACCTATATAAACAACAGGACCAAGAGATACGTAATTTGAGTGGTAAGAATCGCACAACGAGAAATTAAATCCGCTAGTTTCTTTCTTATATTCAGTGTGTACAATTTGTGACGTCCAAAAGTTGACCCATAGTCACGACTGTCACAAGATATAAGGTAACCCTGTGTGAACGCTGCATACTGAAGTTGACCCATAAAATCTGTAGGTATTGTAATATTTTTAACAGTTACTTGTGCAATAAGTAATTAAATGGCCAAATGTCAAAAGGTACTTGGAGCAGAGATCTACACGTTTCGAAATCAGTAGATACCTACTAAATGTTTGAAGGGAACGAAATCCTTTCATTGTTTTGTTGATCACGTATTTAAAGCTCTCCCCAGTTTGTTTTTGCACAACGAATCATTGTGTCTGCGTTTGTACCACGAATTCTAAGGAGAACCAGTAAACTACAAAGACAGATGATTGAAAATTAGTAGGATGAGCATCAGCCAGAAATAGTAGAGGAAGTGCAGCATATTTGGAATACTGTTGGTAATTTGGAATACCATAGTATCTAATAAACTGCTAACGCTGTTTAATTTGTAACACCGTAGGTAATAGGGGCTAATGACTTGTTAACTAATGACATTTGTGGATGAACCGCCATTTTTACATTTTCGACTTAATCTGCAGAATAAGAAAACGTCAATCTCCAAAACATTTTCAGCAAGTATTCAATCGTTTCAATCATGGTTAAAATATGTCATAACTTTAGAGTTAAACACTTAATCTACTCATTTGCATGTTCCTTCTATGGTTCCGTGTCAGTTTTGCGATAATTTCGAGAATACAAAGTGTGACATGAAATTTTAGGTTTCGATGCGATGTTGCTAATTCGGAATACCGAAGGTGAAGATAATTTGGAATATTGGAAAGCTTGGTGATGCTTATGTTTCACGCGTAAAGACTACCGCTGCGTCGGTTTGGGCCAGCGCTGTCCATTTATATTTACCTAAGATTGTTCCTATATTGTGCTTTTTGAGCCTAATTAGATCATAAAAGAAAATATTTTTATTAAATACATGTTTTTTTTTTTAAATTTATAAAGTGAAGGTAAATTGAAATACCGGCATTCCAAATTACCTGCATCTTCACGAAATCAATGCTTCCTGTCATTTGTCATTTAGGCTAAAGTTTTAATTACTTTTTGTTTTTTATTATTACTGAGACTTTGAAATGTATAAGTTTATTAGTTTCCCTATGATATTATGCAGTTTTATTTGTTCCCATTCTCTGCCATAATTTTGTATTCGTCTTAAACAAACTGGTATTCCAAATATACTGCACTTCCTCTACGAATAATATTATACAGATGAAGTGTAAGGGGAAAAACGGGGAATGTCCATTTTAGTGATTTTGTCATTTATAAGACATTTTGGTGGTGGCAACTGGGACTGCAGAACTGTCGAATCACCAAGAATTATAAAGTTCAAATCAGGGTTTGAAAACAGTTATGATATCGGTTTCGGTTCTTGAAACAGATATGAAGAACCAATATTCTGAATAACTGTTATAAGAGACTGAAATTTCTGAGTATCGGTTTCGGTTACGGAATTCTAATATCGGTACTGATATTGGTTCTATATGGGCTCTTATCGGTTCTATTTCAGTTCTATACCGGGTACGGTTATAATTATAATAGTATTCATTCTTATAGCAGTTCTATTTCGATTCTACATAATAATGGTTAGATGAGGAGTTAGGGTTAAACTTATAATAACCCTAACTCCTCATCTAACCATTATTACGTAGAATCGAAATAGAACCGATATTAGAGTGAATACTATTATAACTGTAACCGTAACCGGTAGATATAAAACTGAAATAGAACCGATAAGAACCAATAAGAAACGATATCAGAACCGATCTTAGAACCGTAACTGCTATAGAACCGATATCAAAACTGATATTAGAACCGTAACCCGTGTAGAACTGAAATAGAATCGATATAAAACCGATATCAGAACCGATACTACTTAGCTTAGAACCGTAACCGAAACCGATATTAGATCAGAACCGTTATTCCAATAACAGTTATAACATTATTTCGGTCCCCGTAACTGTTTCAGTAAGAACCGATACATAACAATTTTGAAACAGTTATTTTCGAAACCTATTCAATCTCTGGTTCAAATACCTTCGTAAGTTAAAGATTTGGTATACTGCTTTAACACAGGAAATATCCCCTGTGCACTGGTGCCAAACCTCAAATTAATTTATCCCGCCGTTGTTGTTCAAAAACTTCACAAAGAATTACCTATTTTTCGGTCCAGGAAGGGGCAATCCCCTCTTAACACTTTGTGACATTCCCTGCCCCAACGTAAGTGGATGCATAAAAACTACTTGTTCATTAGCAAGTATTTTAGGACTATCGTTACTAAAGAGTGTGCGCTTGGTAGATCCTCGTGTGGTTATAGAAATTCCTCGACACAATGTCGAGGCACGGGATGCCAATAGAAGATAGGGATTCGTAGCGTACGCAAAAGACGGATCGTCACTCTGATCGACGCGAGGCTGCATCGGGTACCGTTTGCGGCTGCACGTTTCACGGGGGCGCGAAAGGGAAGCTGGAAAGAGTGGAGCGCGAGGCATCCGTCGGTATTGGTTGGTATCGCGGCGACCAAGGGGCCAAGGGGTTCTAAGGGGGTAGATGCGTCGGCGTGCTGCGCCGTAGCTTTTGCCGCGGCGCCCGGCAGTCCATAGGTGAAGTCCTACCGAGCAGCCGGTGGGCAAGTCGTTCCTCCGAAAAACTTCCCTCCTCTCGCGAGCCAGACCGGAGTGGAATTGTACGCGTTCGCGCCTCGATCCGAACTCGCACGGCTGTTCGTTTCTTTCACCTCACGCGTCGCCTCGTCCGTTCCCTCGCGGGTTCACGCCGACGGAACGCGAAACCGCGGGTCGCTAGGTTCGAAGAGACTGCGAGTTTTTCGATCGCGGCGACGTAGAAAAATCCAGTGAAGAAGATCGAGTGTCCCGCGGCTCGATCGTCGCGTGGGAAGTTCGGACAGAGTGCCGGGAACAGTGATTAATCGAGGAACAAGCGAGCGTCCGATGTGCTTCCAGCGGCGACATGTGATGAGCGGCGCGAGAAGTGTCGATCGTGCGTGAACAATAAAACACATCGATCGCGGCTCGATCTTTCGCGAGGATCGAGGATCTCGGTGGAAATAATCGGGAGTATTAGTGACGAACAACGGACGAAGTTCTTGTTTACGTGCTTGGTGATTCTTAAACGGCTCTACCGAACCGATCTCGCAGCGGAAACCCGCACGCGTGTAAGTGTAAAGGTGCGTCAACCGACTGTTTTGTTTTTTTTTTTTTTGCTTAAGAAAATATCTCGGCGAGTCAATTGAAATTCGATGATCGAACAGCAAGTTGGAAGTGAATTTTTGTTATCGCTTCGATCGTATTCAGAGGCTGCGTGGCTCCGAGGGTATCAGTTATAAATCCCCCATCTGCCTCTGTTCGCTGCAATCTCTCCTCGTTCTCACCGCCAATTATCGTCGTAAGTTCGCAAGACGGCTAACCGATGCCCGCGTTGATGACGTTGATTGTAAAGTCACTGCAGGTGATCGCTAAAACTGGGGCACACCCAGTCCGGCTCTGGAGCGTTACCTGATTCGAGCGTTTCACGATATATGGGAGAGAATAAGGAGGCAGAACGGAGGGGGAGAAAAAAAAACGTGTCAGGGGGATGGGGGAAACGGGGGTCGAAGGGGTAGGGAAAGCCAGAAAAAGCCGGGAAATACGAAACAATACCAATCGCGACAAATTACACGTTGCTTTATCCGGTAACGCCGGTTCATGATTAAAAGGGGATACGCTGCGCCGAATACGTACTCTCATCCACCCCGGCAACCGCCCCCAACGGCGTGGTCCGCCCTTTTTATTCGTTGTTTTCTTCGGGACAAAATTGTCAAGAGAACGTCATCCGATCGAAGCTTATCGGAGCTATCGCCGCAATTTAATTAACGCTTCGCTGACTTCGGTGATTTCTCCTCTTTTCTCTCTCATTTTCGAAGCCGTAAATTGATCACTGTGGAATATCGCATGGAACGGGCGGTAATATTTGTTTTCGATATCGTTTTCGGACCGAGGGAAACTCTAATAATGCAAATATACGGCTTTCTTTGCCGGCGTTGAATATTTTTGAAATATTATTTTTTCACGGAATTTTGTTTATAAGAAAAAGAAAAACGGGTGGATGCGTTTCTTACTTAAAAATTGTTAAGTAGTCTTCTAAATTTCTAGCTTGATCTGAGGTGAGGGTTGCTCTTAGTATTGCGTAATTCATTCATTAATAACAGTGTAAAGGTGTTCGTCTGTAGCTGACTTCCTCTATGTATGTACACGCTTACGAGCTGAACGTATTTCTCAAAATTGTGTACTTTGAATACGCATGTTCTCTTCAAAGTGATATAGGGTGGATGAATACGTACCAGTGAATGAACATTTTTTTATCAAAATGATTAAATTTAGTTATTAAAATAAGCGACTAATAAATTAGAGATTTCTTTTAATTTCTTGTTTCGTATCCAAACAATTTTGCCAGCACGTGGAATTAATCGTGCTGTATACATAATTTTATAATTGTGTTCATTCATTACCCTTAAGTGTTCATTTATTGAAAGATGAATAATTTTCAAATTTCGTAATAGTAGCTTAAAATTTTCATTCCTCTGTAATGATAACGGAATTGCCGTTTAATTTACAGACTTACAATTAGTACTGTTTCAGAGATATGAATGGTGTCACCTATTGTTTAGTCACTCAAGATTAAATGTGCATTTAACACGTTCACTACCACTGTGCGCTTTGGAAAACAACCTGCCACGTACCGCGGCAAATTTTGATAGTTTTATTCAATGTAGGTAGTGTATGTTTTCAACGCGCTAACTGCCGCGCAACTCTTCCGTGTTTTGACGTTTAAATTGAACACTGCTCGTATGTCTGCGAGCGTTCCACCGCGTTTATTCAAACTATGTTGATAAAAATAAAAACAATTTGCATTTCATTAATACACTTATTATTTTAACACCATTTATAATTAGATCGATGGAAAAGTTCGTTTGGTTTTATACAAGGGAAGTTTTTATTAAAAGTAAAAGTATGTTACATGTTTGTTTAATCGAAGTATTTTCCTTGGCCCTTGGATACCTACAGTGCGGGACAAAAGTATTCTTGAATACTCTATAATTTTTGAAAATTGATCCAAATGGCTTGAGTCTCTTTGAGATGCCAGAAGGATTAGTTTAATAATTAGTGACGTGTTTCGTTGTTTTGAAAAAAATGCATTTCGTTGGAGTAGGGAAGAAAATAGTGAAAGTCGATTTTCGGAAAATTTGAAAAATGACTTTTGTAGATTCAAGTGTAATACCTACGTGCTGAAAATTTCGTCGAAATTGATTGATGCAGAACCAAGCGACAGGCATCGAAATATGTACATATGTAAGAATCGTTAGGTTTATTACAGTTTTGGCCGATAACTGTGATTTCCACCACTTTTAAATGTTTGTAGCTCATAGCTGCGTTAACTGATTTCGGTGAAATTTTCAGAGCATGTATACTCAAATCTATAAAAGGTAGTATTACTTAAATCTAGATAAGGCATTTTTTAAATTTCATTATAGGTTCAGATAGAAAAGTTGAAAAATTGCCTCACCTATTTTCTTCGCTATTTCGACCAATTGCAAATTTTACAAGACGACGAAACACGACACTTATTGTAAGTAGACTAAGCCTTCCAGTTTCTAAAAAAAACCTCAAGTCATTTGGATCATTTTTAAAAAAGTTATTCTGTTTTAAAGGGTGTCCGAATACTTTTGTCTCTCACTGTAGGACCTTTTGCTACTTCTTTGGCAAAAGTACAAGTAGATGTAGTGAAAAAAGACATTTCGGTACACCTAACATTACCGGACAGTGAGCGAACGAACTTTTTCATCGACCTAAATATTGCTCAGACATATAAATATTTGTGTCCTTCTTTGCATACGTTTAAGGGACCATAGACTCACCGGCTCGTTCACATAAATGATAAAGAATAACTAATTGCGTAAGCTATATGTAAAATAAAAGTGCAGTCATAATGTGGTCGAACGAATTTGGCAGTCTTTCGTGAACTTTCTGAGCAACTGTACGTGCAATTAAAATGCATTGAAGAAATCGATACAGTCTTGTAAATAAGATGAAACACAATACAAATATGTGACGTTGATCTATACCTCGGTCATTTTAATTGTATACCATGACGCGATCTCTGAACAAAAAACATGCATGAGTTGTCTAACAGCCAAGCGTGTTCGTACTTGTATATTTCATGCAAATAAACCATTTATTCTGTTTCGCGAATGTTTCGTGACCAGTCTTCTCGAACTGTCCTCTATTGTGCCGTTTTCTGGGATGTGCGGTACTGGTAATCTAGGCTTCTATCGTTTATATGGATCGTCATTGTATACATACGCGAAGTACGGTTGTGCGCGTGTTAAGTGGTCTCCCTAGTTCGGCGCTCTGAAAATAAGGCACATTTTTTAAAAGAGAAGTATTGAGTATTGTAATTCGAAACTTTGTACGTTTATTAATTGACATTCGAGGAATGTATTCAATTTTTTTTATCTAATAATAATAATTTTGTTCAAAGTTACAGCAAATGTTGAAAAACACAAAAGTGGTAGAATTTCAAACGAAACCTTTCATTTGTGAAAAAGATTTTTTTAGTTTTACTTCTAAGTTTGATTCTGGGTCAAACGATAACCACACTCATATAGATTAAGAAAAAAAATTCGATTTTTATTTTAGATGACAACAGCCAGAATCACGGTCGCCAGCAATAAACTTTTCTTTCAAACCCCCTTTACTACTAGCACTATAATTTTGAATAAAGTTATTATTATTGCATAAAAAAATTTGAACACATTATTCAAATGTCAATTAATAGAGGCATAAAGCTTAAAATTATAATACTCAATACATTTCTTTTAAAAAATTCCCTAAAGTGTGCCTTATTTTCGGAGCGTCAAACTAGGGTCACCCGTTAATGCGATATTTTCTTAATCCCTGAATGCGTGAGGGTCTAAGTTTCGGGGGCAAGATTTCTCATTCTCCCGTTTATATCAACCCCGCGTGCTTTAATTTCTTGATATTCCGTCTATTCGCGACGCAATATCGTTTCCAGTGCTCGAGATCGCGTCGACACGTGTGCTACTTGTAACCCGCCAACGAAACCGTCGGGGTTTCGTGAAATTTATATGATCCGCTGAAGATTCCCCGTAATCTCGCGGCGTTTCAAGGCTCCGATGTATCCGCAGCTAACGCGTGACGTACACGGAGTGTTCTCCAAGTTTCAGGAATTTACGAACAGTTTTTTTTATTCACGTGCGTCGTTTCTCTTTCGTTTTTCCTGTATCGATGCTACATGCGATGTCAGGTCGATGAGAGAACGTTGGTAGGTATCTTCGTCGACAGCGTAGACCCTCTGTTAAGGGAGTACACGGGTATTAGACGGCTAAAATGAACGGTTTCTTTTGGATTGGATTGAAGGACGACTAATAATTCATACCATTTGCACGTTTTACAATACTTTATTGTGGACATAACGCACATTTTAAGACTAGAAAACCTGAAAAATATTAAAAATTAAAGGAATTACAAAGCGTCAAAGTGGGCGCTGTGCAATGCACGCGTTAGAACGGTGAACATCATAAGTCGAGAATAGATTAATATTTTTAGTTGAAATTTTAACCGCACCTACAAAACACACTTCTCCACAGTGTGGAACTCGGTCGAAATTTTTTAATAAATATTCATGGAATTATACAGCAAATATCAACTTTGAAGGATTTTACTGAAATTATCCTGTGATAAATGTTGCCTTAAATGTTGTTAAAGTTAAGCGATCTTATTGAGCGAGTTCCACATTGTGGAGAAAAGTGTTTTCAAGGATCAGTTAAAATTTCAACAAAAAATATCGATCCATTCTCGAGTTACGATGTTGACCGTCTTGAGAAACATAGTTCGGAGACGGCATTACCTGGCATTTACCTGCATTGGCCCCTAAGTTATACTTTTTACGCTGTAACTCTGACAATTTTTCGAATTTTTCAATCAAATCTAAGACTTGTGGTTACTATAAACAATCGAAAAACAAATCGACTGTCCGACCCCGAAATACCCGTGTACCCTCTTAAGGAGGAATCCAATTTTTAAGGCTGAAAGTATAGCAAAATTTGGGATTTTTTTTAAGAAACTAGCGATCCGATTTATCTGAAATTTGGACCACGGTTTTATGCATCTTTGAGGAAGCTGCAGTTTTTTTGTTATTAATTTTTAATCATAGATACATGAGTTATGTCGCGCAAAGTTCGTCGTCCGAAATATGATGCTGGTGTGCATAATCTTTACCTTTCAGGTAATCTGAAGCAGAAAAACGAAACGGTGTTTTACTTTACATATATGTAGCTTCGCTTTGTCGAATCAGAATAAAAAAAAAATATTCAGAAGAGTGGAGATCACTTTCAAATCAAACCTGAATTTTTGCTATTCGCCCCCTAATCAATACTCGCCAATTTTCATACGTAACAAAAACGATATATACCTTATCAGTATTGTAGTCAATCGAATCGCCAGTTTCTGCAGAAAAATTCCTTCTGCAAAAAAGATTGCCTCTTAAAAAAATCTCAGTGTTCTTCGAATCCACGAACCCTGCGTGCCCCAAGGGAAGGACGTTCACTTCCTCTCACAGCAGTTGAAGACAAACATGTTGGAACCTCCTTGGGCCAACTGTTATTCCGACTCAGGTTGCTATCCTACTTCCTAAACGGCTCCCGAGCAATTTCTTTCGCTTCATCATGTATTTATTGTAAGAAACGCGAGCAAATGTACATACACAGTCGAAGCTCCCGACAGTTTTACACCCTTTGGCAAATCACCTCGTGGCATCCCTTCGTTTGCTTCTCCCGCGATAAACGGCCCCGCGAATCGACGGTGCCGCGCGACAACGCAGAGACGCGCCCGTTGAAACTACCCCGCAGAGGGTGGCCGTCGATGCCCGGGCCTCGCCGACGCTGGAGATCGGGCCACGGTGATTGACACGCGCGAGACTGCGAGTTGTCGGGTCGGTTAACAAATCCAATCGCGGCCGCCGCGATTACTCCCGCTCGAGCGTGTCCGAGTGCTTCAGAACGTGATGTTTCCAGGTGTCGTCATCGCGTCATCGTGCCGGGCTTAACGAGGCGCAGTTAACGCCGGCGTCGTTAGGAGACGCGCGACGCGAGTGGACCCTCCTCGCCCTACCGAGTCCTCGAAATTGTCGCAGCGATTGCTAGGCGGGCCGGCGTGCAGTGCCTAGAAAGCATTTGGCCCATTCGCGTCAACGGCTGGCCGACCCCTCGATCGCGCGGCGAACGGGCCGAAGCCGAGGGAGCAGGGATGCGCGAATACCATGCGGACACTGGTAAACTTGACGGCGAAGGAAAATGAGGAAAACCGTAAGCGGCGGTGGTTACGAGAACGTGCTCCCTTAAAGAAAACTATTCGCGCGGATATGGGCTATCAGTGAGGGGAGCCAGTGTGTAATCCCTTCCGGAGACGATTGGATCGTCCTTTCGCGGCGAGGAGCTGCGTGAAAGGGAGCGCGAGGAACGGCGAGACGCCGGCGAGTGGAAGGAACGAGGAAAGGGACAGAGGGAACCAACAACGGTACAAAAAGGTGAGATACATGAATAACGATGATAGAGGGCGATGAATTAATGTACCCTGGTACATATGTGCAGCGAACGTTATTAATGCCTCTTCCGCGGCTCGATAATGCTAATTCATATATTTCCCGATAATGTCGCGTTAAAGCTGTAATCGTGCTTTACTCTTGTTTCGTACGTATGTATCTGCAATCGACGATGCTTATAACGATAAGGTATTATTGAAAATCCGTCTTAATCGGCGCCAGCCACATCGTTGCCATTGATAGCACAGGCTAACTCGCTTTTGCAGAGCTTTATTTTTATTTAAGTTTTGAATGTTGCATGTCATACACGTTCCATTATCACCGACAATATAAACATAATTTAATATCGCGGGGGTAATAGCGGCCCTTTCTTATTATTTTTACCCACGACGGAACGGAGAATTTGTCATCAACAACAATATTAATTAATTAACAGCCGTCGTGCGTGATCTACCTCCTTACCCAGCAACCTTACTTAGTTCTTACCTAAACGTAAGGTCCCGCACGACGGCTGTTAATTAACCCTTAAATGGTATACTTATGTCGTTCATGACCCCAAGCACGCAAAGTTCGATGCAAAATTTTTGGTTGTCTAAGTATGTAAACTGAATTTCTAATTAATTTTATAATAATAGTTTAACATTCTGCGTTTCTATTATTTTGTACATTACCTAAGAACAAAATATTCATAGAGATTGATCTAGTGTCGACTTTACAAATTTCTGTGTCCTTACATAAGATATAAAACATAATGCGTTACATTTTTTGAATACCTGTAGATTAATTATAAATCGATAAAAATATATCGTGAAAAGTTCTAGTGTAAATACATTATTCAAATATTATTATTTATTATTTCACTGTTTTTAGAGGGCTGTGTTTTATTTTTTTTATTGTTAAGTTTTGCTTATTCTACATAAACTTTATTGGCCTCTTAGATACCTTGGTAAGTGCCACCTGCGACAGAGTTGCTTAATTCTTCGTTGACACACCTCTTTCATTGATCAACTTTGACATACTGGGTGGCTCACACCCAGAGCAATTTTTGAACGACTGTCATTCTCAATTGAAGAATCTAATCGTTATGAAAAAAATCATGGATTAATTTCAAGGTCTCTAGAATGTATTCCAATAGTTTTTTAATTGAGATTTTACCACAGTTTTTGTAGAAAAATTCTAGATTGTCATATGTCTAGAGAAAATTAAGAAAATCTTCAAAAAATTGTAACTTTTACAAATTTCAATATTAAAAGCTAAAAATATACAGAGTTGTTGTTCAGATATAATATTTTGAGAAAAAAAATAGTTTGTAAGTCGGCTTTGAAAAAAAGGTATTAATTTTGCATATACAATGTAGACTATTTCGGTAATTGAAAAAATATAGATATTCTACGAATATCCTCGATATTCTACGTACAATCTACGTATTGGAAAAGGTACAGAGCATCAAAATCAGCTTATGGGTGGCTCACACCCAGAGTGTCAACGAAGGGTTAATACTCGCATTTTGAAAATATTCTCGTTCTTATTTATATGCTAGCAGTGGGCAAATTTTAAAATATGATTTTGACAGTGAGTGAATTTTTTTGCAGGTATTTGTTGAATAACAAAAGCCTTTTGTTTTATAAAAAAATTACTATTCATAAATTACCAATTAACTAATTTTGCCGCTCTGGGCAGTTTCCCTGCGTGCGTCACCCTATGTAGATCGGGCCCTGGAGCCAATAACACGGTGTACAAAAATACCTTAGCAGAGGGTGTTAATAAAATGTAGGACGCTTCTTTCTGAATCGATTTTATACATCAGTCTTGATGGACAATGCTCGTATGCACACGCGATAGATAAGGCTAGAGTTTTTAGTTGTACGCTGCTTTGTATCTCTCGAAACATCCAACGGGAACGCCTGTAAAAGAACACCCGCCTTACAAAATGATATATCAGCTGGTCTGATATCTTCATACCTACCTTTAAAAATAATATTAAACATTTGTCAACATACTATCGATCACACGAAGAATGTATAGACTTCGGTTTTAAGGGGGGAGGCCACTGTAATGGTCTGGAAAGTAAGCGTGTTTTCTGGAATTTTTTTCAACCAAACAACGCAAGTAAATCAATGTATTGCTTAGTATAGTTAATATGTACATATTGAAGGGTAAACCAAATTTTTTTTTAATCAAATTTATAAATCCGTTTCCGGTATACTTTTCGTCAAAATGTGCGCTGCGGCAAAATCGTTCCTCTGGTTTTGGCAGTGCCTTAACCACACGGTTAATCCGAATTCAAAAAGACAAGAATATTTAGAAACTAAGTAGAATCCTACGTCTATTAGCCTGACGATAAAAAAAGTCAATATGGCAAAAGATAACAAAATGGCGGACCACTGAAAAAAATCATGTTTTGGGGTAAAGGTTTTGATAAAAAAGAATAGGAGGCCGTTAATTAAAAAAAAACTGATCGTCACGTAATACAGACGATTTTTTTGTAGAATAAATGGCCTTGTTCGTGTCAATTGGACGTATAGTTTTCTCTGTATACTGTCAACGCGGTTGGAAAATGTAATTCTGAGAAAAGCGCGTTCGAAGTTCCGCTCGGCTCAGTCGCGCGCTTGACACCGCTTCACGGAAAATACTATATCTCCGGCAATTTGACGAGTTTTTTTATAAAATTTTAGGAGAGCATTCTTGAAACGTATGTTTTTCGGAAAATGTGAAAAAGAAAAAATCGATTTGCCGATTTTTATAGTGGTCTCCCCCCTGAAGGGGAGGTTCCGGTCTAAGAGCCCATAAAAATATGTGATCTTTAGGAATTAATTAAAGAAAAACTACTATATATAATTTAATGGGACTTTCTGCATTGTATTAAGGATGTCTTAAATTGTAGAAATATATTTTTTGTTTTATTATTAATCATTGCAGACGGCACTGGAGAGTCGTTAAAATCGAGGCGTCAAAATATTCTTCCAAATCGGTGGGACCTGTATCACCAAAAGTTATTATCCGATTCGACTGAAATCTTTTTTATTTTGAAGAATATACTTCTGGCTAGGTGGGGAATCAGAAAAATACAAAAATGACATTTTCTTTAGAAAATAACGAAACTTGAAGTTTTAAACCACTTTTTCCTTATATTTTTCGTCCTTTAAACGCCTTTAAAAATGATAAATTTTTAAATTTTTAAATTTTACTGGTTTCCTCCCTAGTCAGAAGTACGTTCTTCAAAATAAGACAGGTATTTGATAGTAAATATATAAATACTCGGGTAACTCGTATAAATAATTCGAATATTTACGAGTAACTCGAAAGTTGAAGGTCTGTTCAAATATATTCGAGTAATTCGAACATTTTCGAGACGACATTTATCTCCAAGTAACTCGAAGTCTTGCGAGGGCTCGAATATTCGAGCCGTTTGAGTTTTTCAAGCAGCTCGCATTTTTTTCGCAATGACATTCTATGAGGGCCTTCGGGCCATTTTTTAAAATTTTTAATTTTCAACCTTTTTCTTTACCATTTAAAAATCGAAATTGTGGACGAAAAATGGACTACTTTCTTCAAAATGGCATAATTTTCTTATTTTCTAAAAATTAAAAAAATTGGCCCCATGGCCCTTAGAGAATGTCATTCTGCATAGATGAACGCAAAGTTCATTAAAAAAGATTGTAAATTGTCGAAGTTATCATGCTGATAAGGAGGCCCCCTGCTTGGTGCAGAGGTTGCTATAACCGCAGAAAACGAACGGCAATATATGGGAAAAGGGTGTCAAATAATTTTTTTAAATGAACAAAGATCCAAAGTACAAGATACAATTATAAAATTTTCGATTTATTTCACACTTCTCGAGAAAAAAAATCCCAAAAGTGATCAATTATTAGGCGCAGAGAACGTATGTAACCCCTTAAAATCAAGTCACATTACAACTCGCCCGTAAAAGGGTTAATGTGTCTCGTTTGCTAATTACTAGGTTATCGATCCCTCTAAAATCACTTAAAAATCTGTTGAAAAACCCTCGTCTAATGATAAATTGTGGTAATTGGTGCCGGTTAACGCAAGCACCAAGAAACACCAATACTTACGCGTAGAGGCCGCTTGTATACACGATGTGGGGAAAACAGCTTTGCCTGGCTTTTGGAGACGCCATACTGCATTATATGAAAACGGGTCAAGGAGTCTTTGCATAAGAAAGTTAATTCCAAGCTGGTCGCAAGTTACCGAGAATGCCGGACAAAAACAAGCCACTTTTAAGTGATAAATTATCCCTAATGGGGGCGCCTTGTCGTTCTTCGATGAGCTTCCTTTTGCGCTGCAGGTCCTGCTGCCGATTACGGGCACAGGTGTGCTGGCGTGTTCCCGTAATTCGTGTCGTCGATGAAGTACTGCAATTAACATAAACGATCGCGTTAACGTTGACGGCGATTTATTCGGTTGTTCGATCCCAAACAAAAACACCTACGTATTATGCGTCGGTTGGATCTAGATTTACGGCGCTGCAGCCGCGTATTGTTGCGCCGAGCGCGCGAATCTATACCGTTTTGCAGTTGATTAACCATTATTTATTGTGAAGAGTTGGCTTGGCAAAATTTTACAACGTTGGAAACAATATGCGGGTATATTGTTCTGGGACAACAGAATCATTATCGGTAGCATTGCAAAGAATTTATGATGACAGTCAAGGGAATACAAATCCTCTACTGTCCAGTGAAAAGATGAGTTTTCGTATTAGTTTCGCAGTTGCGTGGATATAATTATATTCAAAGTGGTGATTACTTGCGTAAGTTTATGGTATACATAATTTGACGACGAAACAAATCTGAAGAGTAGATCAACCTGGTAGCTAAACTCGTTAGCAAGTACGTTCAATTACAGAGTTGGCAGGCATAGCGCAGAGTGTTTATATTGTTCTGAGAGATCATGACGAGATATAAAATTTTAAACGTGATCTGGAGTTTTGAACTGTTTCATTTATTATATTTTAGGGTTATTTTGTTGACTATATTGGAGATGTGAAACATATTAGAAACTGTTCCACAGGCACTTAAGATGCTTATCTTAAATTATTCAAATACCGATTGATATAATTTTGGTCACATTTGATCTCAAAATATCTCAATTTGGAGGAGGTTTATTTCAAGCATTTATGCCTTACTCTTTCCAGCAATTATTTATTGATACTTAAAATTTAAGGGTTGGAGGGTAAAACGATGAGGGTCCACTGTTGGTTAATTCTTACCCTTCGATTTTGTGGATCCTTTGATGAATTGATATTTTAGAAGATTGGAGTGGAAGAAATCAATCACAGAAACTGTGGGACTTAAAGCTAGAATAATCAATGTCTAAAAGTATACCTCGAAAAATGATTAGTGTCCATCATGCTGATGAAAGAGGACTGTGGCTGAGGACTAATTTAATAAAGCGATGAAAAAGATTTTTCTGCAATCACTTACTTTCCAACATTGTGCAGAAATGTTAATAAAGAAGAGCTCGTTGAGCAGGGGAATCAAAAGTTTTCTTAATTTGACGTAAAAAGTATTTTATGTAGACAAAGGTGGATAAACATTTTATAGCAGTACTTGCATTTTCGATCATAAGCCCTGAGAATAGTAGCTAGAAAAATAAAGTAAACAAACTCCAGATCTCATGATACTTAAAAGTTTCTGCCTGAGTTTTTAGGGAAGTAGATTTAACTGAATTCTATCGTTTTTCTCTTCAACCTTTCAATTTATTTGAGGAAGCGATCAAATTAATCAAGTCTGCTTTAAAATTGCTTTTCGCAGATTATTCCATAGACTGTGAGCACAGTTTTATAAGCGAACTTAATATACAAAAATAATAAGAGTCTTTAATAAACTTTTCCTCAAATGCCAATCCGTTTTGACATTTCGTAGGTCATTCGTCAATTTTCGTAGAAGTAAACTTTTAGGTATGTTCAATGCTTTACAGGGAAACGAGCTAAAATGCATCACAGAATATTATGGAAAAATTATTGGCACGATAATTGAGGACAGGTTGATTTCGCGTGTAAAAATAAGTAGATGTTATAAAATAAATTTGTTTATGAGCAGCCTGGTTTTTCGTAAGAAACGACTTTGAAAGGAGCACGCGTACGAGCACGTTTACCGCGGCCTGGCTTGTCTGGATATTGACGGGTATACTTCACTTATGCTTGCATTTCCGAACATGCTGGCGTTTCATCTTCCTTACAGTTTTCAGTTTGAATCAAGATATATTATAACCTAATTTTTCAACAGAATGGTGCACCACCATATTTTAATACAGAGGTGTGGAGTTTGTTAAACCAAAAGCATGACTGGTGGAATCGTGTGTTGGCCTATGAAATTTCCAGGTCTTACACAGTTTGATCTTTTTTGATGTGGTAATGTAAAGTCATTAGTTTATACCACGAACAGTCTAAATCATGTATATTCACGTCCAATTACGTTATCAACAATTCATAAATCAATCATTAGAAGGAGAACAACATGATGTCAACATTTTCAACAATTCCTTGATTAATAAAATAAAGAGATTAAATACTAGCTGAAGAATTAGTTTAATTTTCTCGAGCAATTTTATTTTATAACTCTGTGTACTTATGTATGTGGATTTTACACAAGCACGAGTGAAAGTGCACCTGTCGTAGTCAACAAATCCGTGGCGTGGCATGTGCACGCGTACTCGATGAAATTTCAAAATGGTTTTCTCTAAAACACGGACCCTCGCGCGGAAAAAGTTTAGTCGAATTTTGCTGGCACTTCTTATAATTCACATTCTAACGAGAATCAGTAAAATACAAGTGCAATGCTGTGATTAAGAAAGTAGAACGTACAGGTCGAACATCTAACGAAGTACAGTGGCGGATGAAAGAATGTTTACAACTTTTTTAGAATTGCTCAAAACGATATGAGTTTTTTTTTAGAAGGATTAGTTTGTTAAGTGGCGTATTTCGTCGTTTTGAAAAAAATGTAATTGGGCGGAATAGCAAAAAAAGATGTAGTAAATGTCGTTTTTTAAACTTTTTTTTAAGTGCCTGTAATGAATATTCAAAAATCCCGTTTGTAGATCGAAGCAAGTTGTACAAGCCTAAAATTTCATCAAAATCGGTTAACGTTGCTCTGAGCTATAAACGCTTAAAGATCGCAGAATAATGTCGAAAATCGCGAAATTCCCGAAATGAGCGATTACAAACGGGATTTTTCATTTTTCATTACAGGCTCACAAAAAAAAAGTTTAAAACACGACCTTTACTATTTTTTTTGCTATTCCGATTTTTTTCAAAACGGCGAAACACGTTACATAGCAAACTAATCCTTCTAGCTTCCCCAAAAAAAGCTCAAGTCGTTTGGACGATTCTAAAAAAGTTATGTAATTTTAAAACTTGTAAACTTTCTTTCGTCCGCCAATGTATGTATTATTGTTATTTGCTGAATTCATTTCTCAAGTTACCCCCATATATTATACGTCCACACATGAATTTAATGTTCCTTTATTTCTCGAATGACTTTAGCGCTCATTGCGCTCGAAAAAATATTTGTGATTGCACTATTTGAGGCAAGCTCCAAACGCGACGTAATTTCCGAGATTTCTTACGTCGTCGTCGTCTGTGCTTCGCGTTTTGATGGTATTGCTATTTTAGATAGCGCGCAGACATTGTGCATTCGTGAGCGTGGCTCGTGCAACTCATGTTGCACGATAGATGCGCCGCTGGAGAAATTCTGGTGCATCTGTATGTAAGCGAACGCAGCGGTTTGAAAGTGGAGGAGGAAGGAAGGTCTGCTTAATGGAACTGCTATCGTTTCGAACTACTCGCGATAAGGTTACTCTGAAAGCTCTGTGCCCATTGGTTTTCTCCCGAAACTCGGTGACGTCTAATACACTGAATATTAGAGTACTCCGATAGTAAGCGCCTTTTGGCATTAGGTTGCTTGGTTATGCTGGTCCTATTCCTTTCCTTTTGCTATAATTTAGCAGTAAGCACGAAAGCATTTTCACTCCTCCTATAAACTTTGAGCACATGCAACTATCTTTTCCACACTGACGTAGATGAATCAGGCTACAGAAAACAAATATTTCAAATTTGTTTATTCCAACTGATAATCCAGTTTAATCGACCAGGAATTGATATATATCGTCGTTCGGCGAATCAGAAATTGTTGTAAACGAACTAATTTATTATAATTATTGACGTTAATGGACTTCGGAGAACGTATTGGCGTACACAACGTGAATAAAAGAAACACGTTTTAATTAATTCCTGCAATTATTGTTCACGACTGTGCAGAACGTATAAAGGAAGGCGTGGTCGTATTTTGTGAAATATATTTCTGGAAATTGTAATTTAAAATAAAAACGATCGTGTTTCGTCGGAGTGCGATTTATCTGATGCTTTCGTATCTTGCGTAAAAATAAATCGGAATATCAATTTTGCCCAGGGATGCGCGATTTATCGCGACGGCTCTGTAAATAATGTAACGGTATTACAATTTTACGAGACGTATAAACTGCCCCTAAAACGTTTCAAGCCCCAGTCGTAAGGTTTCGGTGATCGTTGAACTTTTTACGTCAATATGCTACGTCGAGATTGCAGGGGACAGATATTGATGCAAACGTTTAAGATTTTGTGGCGAGAATGAATGGCAAACAAACGACGCGAGGAAGGCCGGCAAATTTCAGGGGGATATTCCGCAGATAATGAGACAGTGTAAAAGTAGCTGGGCAGAAGCAAAAACAAAAGTAAAGCAGAAAAAATTAATCAGACCGATTATGCTTTCAAATAAATAGTTTCTTTAAAACGACTAATTTCTAGTGTTTAGGGACTCAGCAACTTATAATTTTTCGATCGAGACAAGCATTTTATTATTTAACTCAGATGAAAAAATACCTGGCTGCGCACAGAAAGCAGCTTTTTGTGGCCAAAATTTGAAAATCGTGGTATCGATTTTTTTCAACTAAAATATAGTTAATATAGTTAATCAATATACATAACTAAAATACGAAAAACAACACAAAATATATATGTATGAATATGAAAGATATAAATGTAATAAAAATATAAAAAATATACAGATATAATTATTTTAACCGCGTTCTGAACGCTACAGTACCTCGGTTATCTATTTGTTGAAATCCGAATAAATTTAAAAGTTGCAGCTAGTTGCACCTAAAATTTGTATTCTCTTCTTCATAATTGTCTAAGCTTTCATATAAAATAAGTCAGCACTTTTAAACATTTTTTTAAAAACCTGCTGACAGCTTCAATTATCATAAATCTTGCGCTGTTTATACATGGATTAAAACGGGGATAAATATATACTTGACATACACCTGCTGACATGTATAAAACCGTCATTCAAACCAGGATTCTGGTATTCTATAATGCAGTGTTTCCCAATATTTTTTGACTCCCGACCCCCTTTTATAATATTCAAATAACCTGCCCCCCCATATAAGGTAAGTTAAATTTAAGAAGGTAAAGAAAACACATTAAAAATAGGTATTTCAGATTATAATTCTAACTTAATAATATTAAAAACCCAAAAACCGTGGCGACCCCCACAAATCTATAATGAATATCTTTAACGTTTAAATTCACTTTGAACTTTACGATTTTGTCTTCATTACGCTGTGTCTCATCACAGAATTATCTAAAATGAATATTTTGGATTTTAAAGCTTCGAAGGGTTGTCACTTCAAAGGAAGTTTTTCTTTTCGAAATATTAAACTTGAAAAATTGACTTTCTGCGGTTAGGTGGGCTTGCGTAAAACCAGCAGCATCTCCATTGGAATTCAGAAGACCATTATTTCTTTCGCGAGTTGCCGCAAAAACTCCAAGAAGTTCGATGGTGCACGACTGTGCCGGAAGGTTGCGCTGCAGATAAGAATCCCTCGGATTTCTCCTTCAGATTGAAAGCGTTCTCGCAGCTCGCGTTTTCCGTCTGCCCGTCCGTTTTTTCTTCTATTGCACGGAGAAGCGAGAAACTGGTAAAACAACGAGCCCTGAATCCACCAAGTTGCGAGGCTGTCAGTGAGCTGCAAAGGGATGGAAGGTGTTTGCGTCTACAATACGATGCAAGCAGAATGGCAGATAAATAGCCTTGCTCTTTTCACGCCGTAACGCGGCCACGTATCTTGGAGCAGCCGTTCATCATGCATTTTGCAATTGTTTAAATTAGTCTTACACACTGGGTATAAAAATTGATCAAACACTATCAGCTTTGCCATTTCTTCTGGGCAGAAATTTGGAGTAGGTATATTTTTACAGGATTTAATCTTGGGGGAGCCGAGTTGATCGGCTAAAAATATTTTTAATGTAAATTCAATAAAATTCATTAGGTGATTAAAGAAATTTATTTAAAGAATAAAATCCAGTCCTCTTTTCTTTTTACAAAGCTCTTGAATTACTTCAGTCGGTTATATTAATCTCCTTTTTCTTTTGGGGGTATCAGGTGCCCTTGCTCCACCCCCTTTGGGTGCGCCACTGAACAGGTGTCCCAGAGCATTCCACATTTGGATAAATATCTATACTTAAATAATCGTTGTGTCACTGATTCATCACCATGCAGCCCAAACCGCTAACCCTAGAAACATGAAATTCGGAGGATTTATTCCGTTTGCGACGTGGGTTCTCGATAAGAAGGGATTGTTTGAAATTCCAACCCGAAGGGGGTAAAAAGGGGTGAAATATGTTTTCTCGGACTCCTTATTATTTCTTAGGCCCGATTGGATACGATTTGGTTTTTACTTACAAAGGTTACCCATACAAATACTCGAAACCCAGATTCAGCATTTTGTCCTAATCAACCCCTAAGGGAGTGAAAATGTGTTTCCACGGATTTCTTAAAATCTCTGCGGCCCGTTTAGATATCAACTTGGTTTTTACTTTAAAAGGCTACCCATATAAATGTCTAAAAATGAATTAGAAGATTTTGCCCTAATCAACCGTTAGGGGGTGGTGGAAAGGAGTGACATGTGTTTTCATGGAGTCCTTAAGGGGGTAGGTCACCCTCGCTAGCTCTAAAACAGGCCTTTTTTCAAACGCAAATTGTAAAGTGATAAATAACAATAGAGACAACGTTTTTTTTTCTAGTTTTAATCTTTATTCTATGAGCTTTAACACAAAAAAAAGAAAAGTCTAATTATGTTTATATGCATAAAAGTTGTGAGTAAAAATGTAAAAGCGTGTACGCGGTGCACCGTTTTATGGTGTACATAAATTCTCGAAAACCGCTCCAATGATTTGGATGAAAATTTAATGCGAGATGCAGAAAACCATTCCCTACGATGTGTCGGGAGCAGAATTTCGAGATAAATTTAAAAAAAAAAGATAAAAAATATTTTTCATACAAGAAATCGATAAAATGGTATTTTTCAACATAAAAATTGTATTATTTTTTTTCTTTCGAAAATCTGCTCCCGACATATTGTAGGAAATAGTTTTTTACATCTCTCATTAAATTTTCATCCAAATCATTGGAGCGATTTTCGAGGTTTTATGTACACCATCAAACGGTGCACCGCGTACACGCCTTTACGTTTTTACTCACAACTTTTATGTACATAGAGATATTTAGACTTTTCGTTTTTTGTATTAAAGCTCATATAATAACGATTAAAACTAGAAAAAAGACGTTGCATCTAATGTTATTTATTACTTTAAAATTTACGTTTGAAAAAAGGCCTGTATTAGGGCTAGCGAGAGTGACCTACCCCCTAATATCTCTTAGGCCCGAAGCGAAGCGCGAGGGTAGTTTGCTAGTTTTTAAATATTTTATGCAAGGGCATCGTTTGGACTAGATGGTCCTAGTATGGTACATTAGAAGAATTGAAGATCCCATTGATAATGTTTACTAACAAAATTCGTGTTCTTTTCCGTCATTTTAGCTTATCGCACAACATTATTTTATTTTATAATTTATTGTATTTCTGTTCTCTTTCTATTATTATCGTACCTATTATTATTGTAGTCTAAGACTAATAACCCGAAGACTAATGACAAAGTAGGTTAGACTTTGTCATTAGCCTTACACTTAAAAACAGCAAATTGCTGAGTTTCACCCATTACTTCTCTTCGTATTTTTTAAGGGAGGGGGATGTAATGAAGAAGTATTATTGTTATTAGTATTATATTTTAAACAGTTATGGAGCGCCATCACATATTCATTCTACTGCGTATTAATAATGCATTGTCTACCATTGCCTATAAAAGATGGTCCCATAATCAAAATCACACTTCAAGGAGAATAATAACATAGCGAGCTTAGAAAATAAACTGCCTGATATTAATTGATTGTGTTGGCTATTGTTTGTTACGAAGTACTTAAGGATCAAAATATTTCAAGACCACCAATGTCGTTTCAAAATTATTCTTACGAAACATGTGGTCGGTCAAAAGCGAGTACTTTTTGGCCTAAAATGATGAATGGCCTGAAAATTGAAATAAAATTCGATTGGGAAGAATTAGCTGTGTATCCTCGTGTACCTGCTACGCGAACTAGGAGCTACGCATCACTTCGAACACGACCGTCACATAATCTGAGGCCTAACAAGAGAAAGAGTTTCTGAGACAAGTAGGTATATGAATTTGTGCCTTTGTTATAGGGTGTCTTGTTAAGTGGCAATCAATTTACGATTATTGGACGTTTCCCGCGCTTAAAGTGATCGAGTGTCCCTTTAAATCATCCCATCCCGCAGTTTTCCACCTTGGACCTTACCGCGCCACTTTATATACGCGGCGCAAGTGTCAACGTAACGTATAACCTCCTCCTTTTCCTTTAGCATTTTAATATCAGAGGAGACAGTCGTATCTGCGAAATGCAGTACAATTCATTCGTATACCGATTCTTCTCCGTAAACACTCTGAAGATTCGTACGATTTGATATAACGTCGTCCCAGTGGTACCTAAAGCTTTTTACGAATCTAAGCCGAACGCGTGATTTTATTTGTTTGCCATCAACGTGCACCGTCGGAAAGTTTTAAATTTAATTCAGCTGTTGCAGTTTCGCAACTTCACCATTGGAACGACGCTAACTCTAGGTCTGACCGTTTAAAAAAAAAAAAAAAAACAGTAAACTTCAATGTTTCTTCTTGACAAGTAGTTCTGTTTGCACATCATGTTTCCCGATACACGAAAATTCGACTTCGCGAAATAAACTAGACATTCTTGGTTGACGAGCGAGATTGAGGGTCCGCTTTTAAATTCCCCTGTTATACGCACGTGTTGTTTCAGTGAAAATGTATCCGCGGCGTGGTTGGCAAAATAACGGCTTTGGAAATTGCTCTTCCGGTGCCTGGCAAAAAGAGTGGCGAGAAATATACGTTGACGCGGATATTCATAGCGACGAAGTTCTGCGCCGGAATGCGACCCAACTTTAGTCCTAAGGATCTCTTTCTGGGGGTTAACAATTTCCGCGGCAACGAATTCATGGTGCCGTGTTCCTTCCGCGAGTGAGCCCTGCCGACAGGCTGCGAGAATCCCCCTAGTCTGATTTACATTCGGCCAGCTTAATTGGAGAAACGGGAGCGTTACCGGTCTCTGCTAGTCTACACTAAATTTCAATCAGTGTTACGTTGGCGTTCTTGCGCGGGGGCGCGTGTCGTTCCGATCTTACCAGTGCAGATCTTAATTAATCATTCGCTTCGTATCGCGTGAGCATTCCATCTTCGTATCTTTACGTAACAGTCGCGGGGGACGACCATTTCGTAGATGAATCTGACAGCCCCTCGCCCATTTCCTGTCTAGCTGTTTCGAATTTCACCTGTTCTCTTCTGACTCGATTTTTTAATGGTAGGTCGTAATGAAATGCAGGCTGACTATTTTCGAAATTTGCAAGCAAAAGTGCGTCTGTTAAAAATGTTTCTAATTTTTAAATTAACAAGGTGTACTGAGTGTACTGTATGTGTGAGCGTGTGGTACTGAATTTGTATGAATTGTAAAGGTATTGTTTGTAGGCAGGAAAACTTGAAATTTTAAATTAGAGTTTATAAACATTTAATTGTAGCTTTTTAGCGACTTAGCTTAAAATACCCGGCGTTGTACGGATAACACTTTGATTATCACAAAGTGTCAGGGGGATGAAATAAGGGGGAAGAGGTGAAATGTCCAGATTTCGTGGTAGCCTATCTTTTCCGCAGGGTTCTAGAGAGTAATTATGCAAATTGGTACAGATCGGCCAAAGGGTTTGGGAGTTAATAGGAATATACAGAATCGAAGAAAGATCCGCAGATTTTTTATTTCTTTAAAAGGTCATATATATATATTTTATTTTATTTTTAAGGGGGAGTATGTGAAGAATTAATTTTCCTCATACACCTGTCCCCCCTTCAAATTATTTCAAATTATTGAGATACTATACAAAAAATTAAGAAATCGAAAAATGTTTAAACACGAAAGGCTTGACGCAACATTAAAAAGAATCCGCTTTCTTCTCGTGTAGCAAATTAATAATTCATATTCGTAATAATTCATATCTGAGTTGTCCTATTGAATTAATGTCAAAATTGCCTCAACTCTTTTAAATTAAAATCTTTGATAATATTAATATTATATTTCACGGAAAGGGCGGCATACGCTTTTTAGCTTAGGGGCGCTGAATTTCGAAAACCCACCCCTGACATCTATCATTAAAAATAATGCCGCGTTTTACTGGCCGGACATTACGTAAAAAACAATTAATATGTAGAATCACATCTGTGCATGAAAGCTTTCGCAAGTTTTGTGCCTGCAGGTCTGAACTACCCCCGTAAGCATCATATTTACCATGGAAGCCGAGTTTCCCACGTTGTTTTCTTGTTAACGCGCCAATCGTGTCAACGCAAATAAGCATATAAATACGCCGCAGGGAAGCAGACGTCGATTCAAAGAAGCTTGATCGCATTCTTCGCGCTAATAAGCGTAAGTAGGTGCAATTGCCGTTGCAGAGCGGCGAGGGAGAGAGTACAAAGGCAGCAACGACCTGAAAAAATGACGATCGTTCCATGTGAAGCGTGGCCAATAAAGAAGAAATTATGCTGGAGGTCGCGAGAACAGCCGCGGGAACGGTAAACTGGGCGGGGTTGATGGAAAAGGTGGATGAATGATGTGTCGTTTGAATTAATGAAGATCGCTTGAATTAAAGCGTGGCGCGTCTTTTTGAACAGAGCCTTACGGGCAGATTCACTTTGATGCTGTCCGGCAAAGCCGCTCGGTGGTGGGGGCGGGGTAGGGGGTGGGGGGGGGGGTAGGGGGACGCGAGCGTGAAGCTTTCTGACAGGCTCTTTTGAGGTCGCGTTTTTTGTTCGTTAGTTTTGCGTAAGAAAACAAAAGTATGAGACCAAAAAGCGATGCGTGCTTTATGTCTGACGCGAGCTATTACCGTCAGGAGAGAAAAATAGTTAGGAGGGGAATTGTGATATACATGCGTGGAAACAACCTTTAGTGTACACATATTTTAACATATTTATTGTTTTTTGCGTGTTAAAATTGTCTTCCTCTCTGCCATATGTATCTACATTCCTTAATGTTATTCTTACTTTAACAGCAAGCTATATTTCAAGGATAAGGGAGAAACAAGGAATGCCACAAAACAGCATCATTGTGAAAATCAAGTTTTAATAATTTAGTCAAATAGTTTAATTAAACCTTACTTCTTTACCGATGGACTAAATTATTAAAACTTGATTTTCGCAATGAAGCTGTTTAATTAAACCTTACTTCTTTACCGATGGATTAAATTATTAAAACTTAATTTTCACAATAAAGCTGTTTTGTGACATTCCTTGTTTCCCCCTTATCATTGAAATATAGCTTGCTGTTGAAGTAAGGATAGCAATAAGGAATTTAGATACATATGGTTTAATTGTATTATTCATAACATGAACAATTTATACTCCAATTAGGCATGAGAAAATAACTGAGCAACAAGATAATTGTTTTACATTGTTCTAATATCTTTTAAGTGGAACACTCCAGAATACTATAACAAAATCAATGTCCACTAATAATAGTATTATCAAAACAAGGATGTGTTTACAATGACGTCCGAGGGCTCCTGACGTAGTGCAAGCACCTCACCATCAGGACCATGATTCTGACAACATATTAAAAAATCATTGAAATCGGTGAGGTAGACCCTCAGCGGTATAACAACCAAACATTTATATTAACGAACACTTCATATTACAAAATAATTGTATATTTATGTACAAATGTGTACATAATATATATTTACTTATTTAAAATAATTTTTAAAAAATTTGGTTATACACAGTAATCTATAGTTGTAATATGTTGTGATTTCATTTACTGTAAAATTCTGCACAATCGTTACAGGAATCGGTTCTATAACATTTGTGGGTATGTGGACATTTCTACTTTATAACCCTTTGCGATTCGACAGTTCTGTGGCCCCAGTTCTCACCAACAAAATATGTTATACATCGCAGAATCATTAAAAATGGACATTCCCTATTTTTTTCCCTTAGCCCTCACTTATTATTCTATACTTTACCTTAACTTATTTGCTATTTCCTACTCACTATTACCTGCTTTCTGTTTACTACCCCACCTTATATCTTTCTGCCCCTCCACTTTTCTCTCCTCTTATTCCTATTTCTATTTTAATCTACCTGTTCTTCTTCACCCCTCAGCTCCACTCTTCTCTCCCCTTCTTCTTTCCAGCTCCTCCACCCAACTTTCCCTTCTTTCACTGTCGTCCAAAATTTCCGTTATTCTCTCTTCTATTGCTCTTCCTTTTCTTCCGTCTCCCGCACCTCCGCTGCTATCCAATACATGTTGCCACGTTTCCTCTTCCCTCTCGCATACACACCCTGCACATCCTTTTCCCTTCCTCTTCCCAGTAGCTATACTCAGTTACCTCGTTGGAAAGCTTTATTACATTTACATTATTGTAATTCAGCACCGTTCCAATCGTTATACCTATTAACAGATTTATTTGATAAAATCGACTTTGCTGGATTTAATAATGTATGTACGTTAGTTGATTTAAATTTCTCTCTGCTCCCTTCCATTAAAGGGATTGCGTAAGTGTTCCTTTTATACAGGAGATTTGTTTAAAAGCTTCGTTCCTAGTTAATGTGAGAGAAAAAATTCCATTTTCTTGAGGGTATTTAAATGTCCGGCAGTGGACGTTTTAAGCGATATACGAGGCTGAACTTAGCGAGACGCGACGATTTTATAATCGTAACAAGTAACAAAGCTGCTTGTGCGGGCGAGTGAAATATATTCATATTTGCGATCTACTACACAGTTGGATAAAACTAAAGGATCGCTATAATTTTCCGAAAATTTTGAACACCTTCAAATATCTGTGTCTCTGTGAAAAATGGTTGCAAAAAATATTTAAGAAATGCATTTTAACACTTGAAGTTTCTAGCTTTTGAATCGAGGGCTTAATTTTATTTTATCCATTTGAAGGAGGACACCCACTAAGCCGAAACCGAAGCGAAGTGCGGCGACCACGCATCGCCCATATGACCGAACAGCGGCGACGAATATTTCGCTTTGGCCGCCGCGCTTCACTTCGGCGTAATGACCGAAGGCCTTAATACCTATTGATTCATCAAGGTGAAGCGCAGAAAACGAAGTTTAAAAAATTTCTGTCCAATTTGAACGTATGTAGGGGCCAAAATATTTTCAGGCCAATCCAATGTAGGGCTCTTGTAGAGTAAACATTTTTTTTAACTTCGTTTTTTTTTGCTTTGTTGTATGATTTTCATTGACCGAGTTATTCGCGATCAAAGAAAAAAGTACATTTCACTTTGAAAGCCCATAACTTGCGAACGCATGTTCTCAGAAAAGTTTTCACGATTGTTTTGGAAAGCTACAAAATTTCCCTTTCAGAGCCTTTAGTTGCCAATTTAATGAGATTTTTTTCATCGTATAAAATCCAATTTAAAATGACCCAAAACACAAAACACGATGCCTTTGACTTTCCTTTGTATTTGCAGCAAACTGTTGTGTAACATGTTTCGAAAATAACTACTAGATGACATTTATCTAGCCTTACTCAGATCCTTTGGTGGCTCCGGATTTCATAAAATTTGTAGATTCAATATAAAACTCACGAGAAAGAAGCGACCCATTTCGCGAGTTCCTCAGAAATATTGGTGAAGGTCCAGATTTTTGTAAATCACGCATAAAGGAACACGATTGAACTTTTGTTGTGAGACAGATTTTTGTTAGTGATGTATTTTATTTTTTTTTCTTCCGATCATTAATTCAATTGACAGGAACGTCGTGAAAAGTAGACCACGATAAAAATGTGTATGCACAACTTGTTCCCTCCACTCGATGAATATATCTTCTAACGATGATTGATCCTGCTGCTGCGGACGTCACAGATTTTTAATTTCCAGTTCGACACGAGTGTTCCCCGTCTCTCACACACAGCCACCGATGGTCTTTATCATTCTATCGAATCGACTGAACACGCAATCATACGTACGCATGTGTTGCTAACGACAAGTGTTTATGATCATTTGCATCGGGATTGCAAACAATCCACTGTAATCGGAAAAACAATCCAGCTCCTCTTTTTCTTAGCAGGGAAATTTCGACAAAATCGTGCGTAACGCCCGACGATTCGTTTTAATCGAGCGATACCTGTGGTGACAGATTTTCAACAGGTTTAATTGTAAACATAAACGGAGACGCCTGCGTACAAATTTGACGATAAACTGTCGACCCGTCAGCCGGCAAATTCTGTTCTTTCCGCTTTGAAATTTCGCGTGTCACCGGCAAGCATCGTGTTAGCGGCAAATTATTATGTTATTTCTGGATGTGACAGTACTTTTATCTGCTCGTGTATACATACTTTCAACGATATCGGCGTTAATGCAAATGCCGTGGTCGGCGAAATAGTCGCAAACGTTGCCCCGCAATCACCCCCGTAAAAATGTTTCGAATACGATCGAGGCGTTTAAAAAATTATAACGTGTGGATTTCACATAGGATTTTGAAGAGGAAGACGGAAATAGGGCAAGCAGAAAATTACGAAATTAATGTAAAGATGAAGTTTAAGCTTACGGAATAATAATAATAATAATAATAATAATAATAGTAATGACGTAACTTTGAGATTCAAACCGTTCACTGTCCATCTGCCACATATGACAGTTGACAGTTCAAGCTGGCACGCTTAAGTGCGCCGTATGTGGTGCACTGGCACGTTTTTGGAACACAAGCCATGCGTAGGGCTAGGGCCTGATGTAGGGCCTCTTCCACCACTCTGGGCAAAAATGATTTTTGCCAGCCTTTATATTTATATATAATTATGAATAATTATTTTAAAATATAATTCTGGACAGTGAGTGAAATTTTTTGCAGGTATTTGTTGAATAACAAAGCCTTTTGTTTTATAAAGAACTAGCTTTTATTACTCGGCTTTGTCCGAAACTTAGATTCTGATTTTACAAAAAAAAATTGTTTATTTATTTTTATGAAAATAGTCACACTCATCTGGTTCGCAAGTTTTTAGGTGACAGACAAACACACAAACACTTTCTGCTTTATATATTAAGAAGATGTAGTAATTATATGAGTGAAATAATCATAATTTATATGTTTGATACTTTTGTAAATTCAATCACGTATTACCTACTTTTTTACCTGTTTTTACGAAAAGTTTTACTTTTTTATTGGTTGTTATTGATTTTAATTTTCTCTTTCTACCAATTTTGCTGCCCCGAATTTTTTGCTCCGGCAATTGCCCCGCTTGCACCCCCCTAAATATAACCCTGTGTAAGGCATGTAGGTATGAAATGTATACTGTCTGACATCGCTATACTTTCATAATACGTAAAAAATAAAATTGCAATTGATCATTCAGAAATATCAATTTACCTAGAGTTTACAGCTTTCCCAATTACAAATAATTAACTTAAATATTGCTGAGTTACACAAAACATCGACCTGAATGTCGAGAACCTCGAACACCCCCGTATTATTATTTTAAAGCGGAACATTTTTTGAGGGTCACACTTGCCAGGCGTTTTGGGGAATATGAACTAATGTTTAACTGATAAAATGGAACGTCACCTGGTGTATGTTTATACCTAAATACCGTTTTCATTATTTCGGTGCGGAGGATCGATCCTGGAAAGCAGTGTCATATTTTATTAAACCCACCTAGCAAGCTCATTGCATTTGCGGAAGAATAATAAACAGTGAAAGCGCCGGAGATCGGTGGCTGAATTACTTTTCGCAGCTGCGTTTGCCGCTTGGAACGCGGTTTCAGCATCCCTTTAGTGTGTCGCGGTGCGCAGAGTCCGTGCTTGTTTAACTCGGCAGTGTTTACCGCATTGCGAGATTATATCATGGTTTATAGTGCACTGCAGTGAATGTTTAATAGAGTGGTACAATGGAGGAGGTATACGTTCATAGGTGTGTTACGTGCGTATCACCTACGTATATGCACACGTGCATATCTAACTTGCACATTGTCCCAGAGACCTTCGTCCCCTCGGCTCATCTTCCTGCCCTCCCTATCATTCCTCTCTCTTCTCATTTTCCCCTCCATCCCCCTTCTTTATCAGTTTCCAGTCAGTCATTCTGAACCTTAAAATTTTCTTTACGGCCAGAGATGGGGAAGAAATGTAGTTAAATAAAATTTCGAATAACGAATAAAAGTTAAAAAAATTATTCGTCATGTGTCGAGTAAAGTTAACTCGCGTTAACGAACGAATGTCGATTTTTTTTTCAATTTTTATTCGTTATTCGCAATTTTATTTCAATAAAATTTTTCCCCATCTCTGCTTTACCCGGGTGTGGCTATATATATGCAGCAGTTGCGTACTAGCAATAAGATTCTGCAAATATGCAATTCCAATTGCGGACCTTGCAGCGTGTAGCTCCATCTTTACCCGCTTCGAGAAAATTAGAAAAAACTGTTTATAAAATTATTGCTTTGACTTAACATTCAAATGAGCACAGTAATTGAAAAATATGTATTTTCATACAATAAGTAGTAGTTATTGAGTTGATAAGTTTGTATTTATATTTTTGACGAATTTTTGAAATCTGGAACTGCCCAAAGCAAAAATATTGCACGAAACAGTAATGGGCGCAGGTTCAAAATTTGCAATAAATCGTTCATTTGTTATCGGATTTGCATCAAACATGCAGCAAACGATGTAGAATATTTTTTTTACGTATATTACACGTCATAACTCAAAAACTGTCGGAAAATGTGCTACGCGTCAATGGTAATACTATAGTATAGAATATTTATGCAATTTTCCTTTGTAAATAAGTTGGCAATAGTGCTAAAAGATGGTACCGTTGGTACGTCCAACGCTACTTCTGTAGAAAACAATGTAAGAGCCAATTAGCTAGGGACAAACAGGATTGCCACTTACGGTGCATGCAAATTTAAATAAATGGCACGCTTAGTTTTCTCTGCAACTAAGAGCTGGTACATACAGTGTTTTCTACAATTACAATTATTTTTTTCCTGAATCTGGACTATATTAATGCAAAAAGTAAAAAATGTTGAGATGCATTTGGCTTATTGTATATTTAAGCATATTTAGCAATCAAAACACATCAAATTTTGTAAATAATTTAAAGTCGGAGAAGTTCTTTCTTTCTCCTGAAAATTTTTATTTTTGACACTCACAGTGTTTTCTACAACGACCAGTGGCGCACTCGGGATTTAATCTTGAGGGGAGCACAGTTGAACGGATAAAAATATTTTTAATGCAAATTGAATAAAATTCATTAGGTGGTTATAAAAATTTATTTAAACAATAAACTCCAGTTTTCTTTCTTTTTACAAACCCTCTGCATTGGGGGTGCCAGGCTTCTTTGCCTCCTCCCTATGAGTAGCCCACTGACAAGGACTCTTCAATTATTTGTGCTAGTGGGCCTATCAGGTAAATGTAAATTAATATTGGGGGAAATTCGGGCAGCTGTTAGCAAAGCAGTTCCAAACTCCCACGAAAATGAGAGAAACCAACTTTAGGTTGGGAGTATTAGACTAAAAAGTGGGAACTCCTTTCATGACTCGCTTGTTTCAGTGATGACTATATAAGTATATGCCTCTGAAAAATGACCGTCGATAGGCTGCTAGCTCCCTTCCCTATTTTGTTGCCAAACGTAAAAAAAAAACGGCATTTCACTAATAACTAAAAAACGGTTACTCCTAATGAAAAATGTTTTAGACAGAAGTTAAAGAGCACCAAATTTTGCATAAAAAAGGTTCTATAATATTTGTTCGTAAATGCAACCGTTTCTACTGTAATATTGTACTGCTTTCTGAACCATCCAGGAGGTGCAGTACAGGTTTATACACATTTAAAAATTTTGAAGGTGATTATAAATATATTTTTAATACTACAATACTTTGTGAAGTAAAAGTAGAGGAAATCAACGAGTTTGCGCAGTGTACCCCGACGCAATAAAATAATAGATTTAAGAGATTACGGGGCTATTATTAATCAAGCTTCCATCGAAGCACACCGCCATATCGATTAATCGTATCATCCTTTTCACATCATTCCTCATCCCCTACCACTTACGTGCGCCATTGGAAGTAGCTTCCTCGGGTCGTACCTTAAGTCCCTCCGTTTCAGTTTGCTCCTCTTCCCCTCTAGATAGATCCGCCCAATACATAGAGCCTGCAGGATTTTTCATTTCCATCGCGCCTTTTCGATTATTTCCTTTCATCGAGGGTTCGCCTCTTCAAGTTCCTTCTCGAGAGGATCAGGAAGCATCCTCTAACCAGTCTAACCGTTAGAGTCTATCGCGTCACGATCTACTTCCGATTTCTTCCCTTTGAACGTTTGCAAGGATTTTTAGATATCCCCGGCATCTATAAGTGGGCGCCGTGGAGAAGTTTTAACGAGAGGCTCCCCTTCTCGTCTCCTCTTCAAGACGAAACGCTTGGTGCAGTGAAATAGAATGGCTCCGGCTCGTTCCGGTTTTATGCGCATCTTGTTTCAAAACCCTCCGACTTTTGTGGGTCGCGGAGTGAAAATTTTACCTCGATGACGCTCCTGCTCTTCGCTTTTCGGCCTTTCCCTTTGAGGAAAAACTTTACAACTTCCCGTGACGAGGCCGCGGGATGAATGGGAGACCTGTGTACCAGACCTGTGTTTCCATTCCTCCCGGACGTCGTCTTATCATCTGTCCTATCGTAGTCAGCTTTTTGGCGCCCGAATTGTTTCCCGCCGCTTCTGGACCTCGTTGCTTTTATCTACGAGCTTGACTAGGCGAGGGAAAATGTGGTTACGATCACAACTGGTTTTATGTAGGTAGCTGTGATAGTAACAGAAAGTGGATGGCTCAGGGGGAGAATCCTATTTTATGGGCTAAAAACATAGCAAAATTTAGGATCTTTTTAATGAGCATTTCGAATCATCTGAAATTTGGAACATGTTTTTATGCATAATTGAAGAAGTTGAATTTTTTTATTCATTTTTAATAACTCGTCGTCTTCTGGTGTGCATGATATTTACCTTCCAGGTAATCTGAAACGGAAAAATGAATCGACGTTTTACTATATATGTAGCTTCAATTTGATGAACCAGAATACCGCTAAGTTCTCTACTTCTTTTGTTACATAATTGACGCAAAATTGGATAGCAAAAATTAAAGGTTCTGACCTTTCACTTTGAAAACTCTCCACACCGCTCAATAAATTTTTTTGTTTTTTGCTGGTTCATCAATTTCAAGCTACATATGTATAGAATAAAACGCCGTATCATTTTTCTGTTTCAGGTAACCTGGTAGATAAATATCATGTACACTAACGGACGACGAATTTTGCTCGGCGTGATGGTCGATCATGCATTACTACTATATTTATGGTTAAAAATTAATAATAAAAATCCTGCAGCTTCTTCAAAGATGCATCAAAACATGATCCAAATTTCAGAGGAATCGAATCGCTGATTTCTTAAAAAAAAATTTCAAATTTTGCTGTGATTTTAGCCCAAAGAATAGGATTCCCCCCTTAAACTGGGCCAAGTTCTGCAGAAACCTACGAACCCTCAAAATGACAAAGAATTAATTTAAACACAGTATGAAATCCATAATTTTGTGATGTTTATTTTGCATAAAATTACCAACCCGTAGAACAACTCTTGCATTATACAAGTATTAAAACTACCAAGCCGTAGTTCCATTTTAGGCTTAGGAAACAGTAACTACAGAAAATTTAAAATAATATTAATTAGGTTTCAATGAATGTATACAATATAATCATATACTCGGCGAAAGATCGTGTGCGGCAGTATAGTTCGATGACGTCTTTGCTGAAAGGTCGATGCTCGAAAACAGTTTTAGCAGGCTCCCCAGTAAGCTTGCAAGCTCGTCGCGAGTCTCGCACGAATCCGATATGCAATTAAGGTCGCTGTTTCGACGTGCAACAGGGAGAAATACGACGGAAATAAAGATGAGCCAGACAGTAGCACCTCGATGAAAGTTTAAAGCCGAGTTTAAGCTTTGAAAGATCATGCAGTCTTGCTAACATAACTTTCACGCCGTCGCGGATCTAGGGAGCAGCGACAGGACTGATTTCTCGTTTGCGTTACTTCAGCGAGATCGCGACGCGGAATAAATTGATTCGGCACGCACCAGCTGCGGTGTAATAACGAGGAAATTGTAGAAGTCTCGGCACGTTGCGGGACAGTGGGATATTTATGTCCGTTCATAAATAAAGTAACAAACGTGACAGGCGCGCCACTTAGCGCTGAAACTGATCGAATAAATATGTAGGTACAAAGCACGGGGTGAAACATTACTCATACACATTACTACCAATAAGTAAAGGCTAACAAGGGAAGTTCGGTTGCCCGAGCATTCCGTTTTTTTTCGAAACTGTGCAAATTTGTAGAGGACCTAAATAGAAGTATCAGGCAATTTTTCGTTTTTGCCCATTTTCGGTTCTTCGGGATGAGCACACCCCCTAAGGCTTAACGAGTGTTTTCCTATTTTCCAGAATATCTTAAAAACTATAGTAGATATAGAAAAATTCTTATAAAGAAAATTTAATGGTTTTTATGCTGCATGAAACTGTGTAATCGAATTCGTTAAAATTTGTGGTGGGGAACGTTTACCTGTTTCATTGTAATAACTTTTTTGTATCCACTATAGTTTTCAATATATACCCGTACGGGAAGGTAGGAAATCACACATTAATCGTTAAAATGGGCAGCAAAGAAAAGTTGAGGTCCTCTACAAACCTGCAGAGTTTAAAAAAAATCGGAATGTTCGGGTAAGCGAACTTTGCTTGTTTAGTGTTCAATTCTAAATGAGACGACAAATGTTTCGTTGGAATGGTTGGAAAATTCTGTCTCATTTCCGGACGATGTTTACCGACGCGGGAGTTGTGATTTTAACGTTGTTTCAGGTAGGAACTCGATCAATGTTTTATATTAGGGTTCTGCTAAATAAAGTGCTATCTAGACCCGTGCTTAAAACACAATTACCTCGACTGCATAGTTAATGGATCGTTCAACACCTGCCTCCTTTAACGGGACTACCGCGCATGTTTAATGTAACGAGCGGGAACGTGAAACAAATTGGAACGTAATCCTTTTTTCAGGTATGCCTTAACTTCGTACACCGTAGCTTTCCAGGGCTGCAAATTTTCCAGCGATTGGGTTATGCGCTTCCCGGCCGTTTTCTTCCGTGAAACGAGCCGCGTAACAGAAAATCATGGTGTACGTTCCATTAAACTTCACGACGGAGATTAAAATGTACGGCTGCTGTGTAGGAACGCCGCGGCACACGTGGAAACATATACCGACTGAGTTAATGTTTTAATGTCTCTCAACACATTCCCTGGCCGTGCGTATGTAAATTGTGCACCGTCCGTGGCGCACGACTATTTCACACGTGACATGGTGTTATAAACTGCAGGATTATAAATATCGAACTCCCGGTAACGTCGAGTTGTGTAAATTTTTAATATCAAACGCATTGGGATCGTAAGATCGTAGGATATTGATTGCGAGCCGATTAATTTAACGCAAAAATCGACTGGTACTCAGGACCACATTTGTGTAATACTTTTCCCGTTTTTCGAGTAAACCTATGTCAAATTTAGTACTAACAATCTAGAGGTATCTGGTGTTATTTTGTATAAACTATAACTATTATGTTTTACGTTTAGGAAATTCGTTTGTTGATACTGTTATTTTCTGTTGAGTTATACCATAAAATGTTTGTCAATGCCAAATGGACTTCTTGTCTCACGCACGGGGCAAAAAGTTCATTGCATAGGGTAGAAAGTCCGTAATGTATTTTTGTGTAATATTAAATTAAATAAGTACGAAAGTCTATTCAAATCAACAAATATTTATTAAACCAATTCTTTTTGGTATACAATATTGAAAGGAAAGCATGACTTCTTTACCAAAAAATAAAAATACAAGTCAGAGGCTCACTTTGAACAAAAAACTAAAAAAAATCGCTCAACTAAAACAAAAACACTATTTAAAGACTTTGACATCATTTCTTTATAGTTTGGCCATCTTATTATGAAAACAAATAATGAAATGTATATTTTCAGTCTGAGGGACTTTTTGCCCCAATGGTACCTCTATAGTTTCTGCGATATATACGTTAGAAAATATTATCATTCAGCAATAAACAATATCATGAACACATTACTAAAGGAACATACAATTTACACGTACTTGGCTGATTCGCTTTTAAACTGTGGTTTACTTCGTATAAAACAACAAAGAAAAAACAACAACATCTCCGTTTCCTCTCGCCTTTTACTTACAAGGGAACATCCCGAACCCGAAAATTCAAACAATTCTGAAACTTTGTGAATATATAGGAAATTTCCTCCTGATTACAACGCAATTTTTGTTTGTTGCCCAAATTCACTCTAAGTGGGTGTAATTGACCCCTGAAAATCCGATTATTTTCCGTTTTTGTGTTATAATTCGTGAACTGTAAAATAATTTTTTTACAAAATGATAGATCTAATTAAAAGAAGTAACATTTGTCATGAAACTTTTTTTCTATCTCTTACAGTTCGCGAGTTATAACACAAAATCGGAAAATAGCCGAATTTTCAGGGGTTAATTTTACCCTCTTCGAGTGAATTTGAGCAGCAAACAAAAATTGCGTTATAATCAGGAGGAAATCCTCTGCATATTCACAAAGTTTCAGAATATTTTGAATTTTCGGGTTCGGGATCTTCCCTTGTTACTATACACTGCGAAACTCAATACATTGTTTAGGAATAGAAATTTTGAATTCGGGACTTTTTACCCGCCGGACGTTTAGCCCCATCCTACCCTACCAATTGCTGTGCAATACAGCTCCATACTAGAGTTGTAATGAATATTGGAATAATTTAAGTATTCCAATATCGGAGAATTCAAATAATTAATCTAAGTGTTCAAATATCGGTGAATTCGAATGATCTATTTAAGTATTCGAATACCGGAAAATTAATTAAAATTATATTTAAAGTCGTTATACTGAAATGATGGTGTCACAGAAAGTGTTGACGATAGTCTAGAGTTTCCCAGTGTCTGTGTAAAAATACCTTCCCTTTGTCTCCTCTATTGGGTAGTAAAAGCCACTTTTGTGTAATACAATTTGAGATTTCTTATACCGTGCATAACATTCAGTCATCCACTTCCGCAGAATTATTTTGCTCCTCAAATTTCTTTGGCAAGTGTACTTATATTGTGCTTCCACCGAGGAAATACTCGTCGTTAAGCACTTTTGAATTTTGGAGTAAGCTGTGTAAGCGAGACTGAATGCAGGTCGTGAATGGGTTAAATGTTCGATGAGTCTGAGTTTTTTCCAGTAACAGCGGATAAGGGAAACGTTTCTACCCTCGATTCGCCTTCTCCCTTTGTCTGGGTGTTTTGTACTCCGCTGTTCAACGAGTTATATACATCGCTCTCGCGAGGTATTGTTTCGTTGTTCATCGCTGCCTGATCTAAAGCAAAAACATAAATGACTCTTATTCAGTAAGAGTGTAGCTTGCGCCCCTAGTAGATTTATAAAAAAAAAATTAAAAATTAAATTAATGACGAAACTTTGAATTGAAACTCATTTTTGGCGTCTTTTTCGTAAAGACGAAAAACGACCTTAAACATGTGGAAAAAAGACTCTTCTAACTCAATTCTGCTACCGGCTAGATTTATATGTTTCCTAAAGGTGTACGAAAAAGATGGACTAGAATGGCTCACTAGATACCGTGCGCACCGTCACGAATAATATCGTTTTGAGAAAAAACCCATATCTCCATTAATTGTTATTATATATGGCTGAATTTTTTTTTACAACTTACTGAAATGTTTTAAATACGTGTGGATAATGCTCATTGGTAAAAGCTGTGTACTTTTTTTGTGCGTCGCCCTTAAAGAGGATAGAGGATCTCGTCCCTCTAGACGAGAATACACCCCTAAATAAAGAGACGTTTAAGGTTTCGTAAGGCTTTGTAATCAGTGTCGGAAAACACTTTTGCTATTTTCTACCTTCAAGGTATCACTTTACATGTGACTTAAACGTGTGCGCAAGCGTAGCACTACATTCATTCTACCAGCTATATGCAATTTGCTTCAGATACCTATGTAACTGAAAGAAAATAATGCGAGGGTGTTGAAAGGCCTGCACACGTTATGATTTATCGTATAATAAGTTGTAACGCTATGTTTGATACGAGTGTTTGAGCAATAATTGAGGCGTGTGGTGTTGTACAACCTGTCGTTCGTCGCGGTGTTGGGTGTTAGTATTGCCATAAAACCTGTTGTACGATTGATTGGATGAACGATGGGTTGCAACGCGTGTGAGCATGCAGCGACTATGCTGTTGGAAATTACCAGTACGATTTGCACATTGTTCTAATTGTGGCCATGCGAGCGCCAGCAGTTGGTTCATTTGTTTAGCGTACCAACTTTACATGAAAATCGATGTTCCTTTTCCAAAATCAATTCTTGCAGCATTTTCTCTTTTTCCTTTTTCTTATTTCTTCGGAAAGGTCGTGTAGGTATGTCATAGTAGATACGTTACAGGAATTATTTCTAGTTTATTCGGTACTAGCTTTACCACTAGATTTTATATAAAAAAACTTTTTTTAGTTGTTTTTGGTGAAAATAGTCACATTTATCTGGATTAGCCGGGCATAATGAGCTGAGGCACATTTCGTGATCCAAGATTCACTGTTCCAAAGTTTTTAAGCGACAGGCAAACACACAAACATATTTTTCTGTTTTATATATTAATTATATATTAATTTTACATATTAATATATGAACCCTTATTCTTTCTTATGATTAGTCGTAGGATATCCTACTTTATAATAGATGATATTTATCGATCAATAGGTTGTCACGTGCCTGGGAAATGAGTCACGACAAGTAGGGTGGAACGAAATATAGGGGCAAAATATTTTTTTATTATTCATGACTGCAAATAGTGGGCAAAAGTTGCCTTTTATAATGGTATTTAAGCTGCCAAAGTCCGAACGTGATCAACAAATTTTTTGAGGTACCGCAACCCCTTCAAATATTAATATTTACTGAAATATTAATTTTTGAAAGGCTTGCGGCACCTCAAAAAATTTTTTGATCACGTTCAACCTTTGGCAGCTTAAATATCATTATAAAAGGCAACTTTTGCCCACTATTAGAAGTCATAAATAATAAAAAAATATTTTTCCCCTATATTTCGTTCCACCCTAACGACAAGTCGATACAGCAATATATGAATCACCACCTTCAATATCTTCGGATCCATCGAAGTAAGAGAAAAGTTTGTCGAATAAAAGTTGTTGCTTACGAGAAGGTCAGTCCTACTTTTTTACGACATGCCGTATTTTTATATTTATTTGTTAATAACACCTCTTAAGACAAATACAAAGACTTATAACGCAAGGTCAGTCAAGGTCATGAGAAGTCTATTATATGAGTTCACTTTTATTATACATATATAATATTCGAAATTTTAGTATCGATTCTAATGACGTCAGAATTTATTGAACCATAAAAATATGGCATGGTACAAAAAATAGGGTTGATCTTCATACCTCGTAAGAGGCTTCACTTATACAAAAATCAGTATGATCATACATTGGTCTCTTTCAAACCAAACAACTTTTATACAAAAAAGTTTTCTCTTACCTCCATGGTCCCGGAGGTATTCAAGGTGTGAATGGTAATTCTTCTTGGTCCACCCTGTATTTTAGAGTGGTCCTTAGCTACAGATAATGAAAAAGTTTTTTGGTCTCGTCCCCTAAAATGATTCTAATCCATAAAAACATAGTACCTCTGTATAAAAGATAGGCTTGATCGGATAACGGTAAAACGTACCCAAGGAGCCTTTAGATTTTACATGTAAAATCCCAAGAGCGCTTTCTGCAAATCCTCGGGCAAAGTTGCCCAACTATCTAGCTGTTCCTTCGGCTCCAGCATTTATTGTTGCTTAATGTATCTTTCAGATCACTGATCATAATCTTTGATACTGTCGAGTCAAAATTAAAGTGTCCTTATTAAAATCACTATAAGTGCCAAAAACCAAATTGTATAATATATTATTACCATTGGCACGTTGAACATTTTCCAAAAAAGATTTTTTCTTTTTAATTCTGTCACTCACAGTGTTTTCTACAAGGACTCTTCAATTGTCACCCAATGCAAAATTGAATTTTCCGCTAATAATTAATTCATGGATAACGTGACTAAATAATGTGAATAAATTATTACCGAACTCGAGATGAATCGATCATTTTTCAACAAATTTTATCGAGCCAACGGAGACTCAGCTTGACTGCCTTTTCGGAACAGAGCTTCCCATTTCATCCTGGGTTCATTATTATACGAATATTCCTGAGTATTATTAAACCTTTTTTTTTATTGTTTGGAGGTAGCTTGAAAATTTTGGTAATAATATGAGCTGTTATTACTCTTTCATTATACATTATTTAAATCCATAGATATCGCAAACTAATTTCATAGCTTCTTCACGCTACCCAGAATGAACGATAATAGATTAATTTGAGCTTTTAGATGCAAATACTGATATTGGATAGAGTGTATCGCGACCTAGTTGAAATTACTAAGGAACAAGTCGACTGCTGATTCGGTAAGGTTCCATCTTCGCCCGTTAAGTCAATCGAAATGTGATTAGACTTAGTTTGTTGCAGCTACAGCTAGCTAAACTTCGCCAGGCGAGGTAGCTTTCCCAGGCTAACTGTTTATGTTGGTATCCAGTCGAATTACCCACAGCCTTCCCAGGTTCGTCGTGATCAGAAGATTCTCTTAGCGAATTCTTTGGAATCCCAGGGATTTTTTTTTGTATTTAGTGTTCACACGTAAGTAGCTTGTTATAGTTAAAGATTGTCGAGTGAGTTTCGACAACGTTTTCATTAACTTCAGAGGGTGTTAAGCGTATTCCGTATTATCCGATTGTTTGAATTTTAGAGCACCTCAATTTGCGTCAATATAATTAATATCAGTCGGACACAGATCTGTTTGATATGTTGAATTTTTTATGAGTTCATTGTGATACGCCACCAAAGTTTTTATTTCTGATCGATACTGTCCAATGCTTTAATAGGATTTCACTTTATCGCTATTTCTTATTAAAGTAAAATATCTGGATTCTGTTTGGAGCTTCAATGATGCGTGGGAACAGATTTTCATTTGCGTTTTTATAACATTTGAAAATTTCACGAGATGCTCGTTCCTTTAATCACCTTTTTTCCTGAATGAATGGTATCGAGTAATTATAATTCATAAAATATAATTTAATCGTTTTGCCCGTTCAGTGCAGGTCAGTTATCATCCAATAAAAAGCAACGACTACCTATATCAAGACTACTTTTTCCTCTGCCAGCCAAGTGTAACTCATTTCTAGGATTTAACATTCAAATTGAGCGTGTAATTTGAATAATCGATTGTCGACTCGGATTCAGCTCAGTCGATTAAAATCAAGTGGTAATAGTGGTAAAAAGTTCTGCGAGCACTTTCAACGAGCTGAATTCCTGCGACATGAGTGACATTAAAAGGTAACGAGGGATTTTAATATTCATTACGTAAATGTTTCGTGCTTGAAAATAATAGCATTATCACCTGTTTTCCTGAATGAACGGATAAACATGTGATACATAAATATTACACACGTAGGTACTCTGTCGCTTGCAAAAATCTACCCTTTTTGTATGCCTCTTTACATATTTTTTTTTTACAAAATTTAATTCACTGGCAAAAGGACCATTTTTCAATTATTAAACATCGCGCATCATATTATTTGTTCCATATTTTATATTTACTTTAACGATAGAATAAATTGATTTATTTGAAATGAAATTTTCTTACACGCGGCTTTGCTTTCAATAGAATCGATTTTGGGAGTCCGTTGAGTAAGTACGGGTCTATTTGACTCGAGCAGATTAGGGCTGCGACTATTCGAATATTTTACAAGTATTCGAATGCTACGAATAAACTTCGAATATTTGAGTATTCGAATATTATTATTCGAATACTTAAATATTCAAATAGTATTCGATTTGGAAACTTGAATATTCGAATTATATTCGTCAAATAACTGAGCAACTGGAATATATTTGATATTTGAATATTCGAATACCGAAAAATTCGACAAATAATCTCAGCCCTAATCTCGATGGATTAGTGTTTCTAGTCGATTTTCGTATTAAAAATAAACATCGATGGTTCTTAAGAAAACAATTTTCAGATTTACCATATCTTTGTACGTTCAAATCTGAACAAGTTTTATCGGCACTTTATGCGGGTTCATACGCAACGAAGATAGTTTTGCGTGCATTATTTTCAGGCATCCCAGCTACGCGAGCATTGATCGCATTTTTCAATCACCATGTTTTTCCAATACACTTACGGCAATGTTACGATTTAAATTACAGCGGGAAAGTGAATTTATTTCAATGAATTCACACCTATCATGATGCCAATTGCGTTGCTCGCGTTTGCCTGGTATGCATTATTCAAAGCGCCTGGCTAAATGGTAGCAACTCCGCGCAAACACGCGTGCACGATTTGAAATGGTCAAGGATTTGATGCAGCACGCGCAGCTGTCGGAATTGGTAGCCGTTAATTACGCATTTCCGCAATATCGTTCACGCATTCGACGCGAGTGGGCCAATCCGTTCGCAATACATAGTGGTACAAAAATCAGTGTTGGTATCTCAGATATAGGGTGTACACATTAAATCGAGGGAAAAATTAAGTTTTATTAATGTGCACATGTTTCTTTGTTAAATTAGGTAGATTACAAAATCATTTATTACGAAAGTGGTGCAGGTCCACTTATCGCAAAGTCTGTTTAGACACCAGCTAAACTACATACGTAGTAAAATTACCCCAACATCTTAAAGGGAGAGTTTCGTATAGACAACTAAAATAAAACCTGATCTTTGGAAATTTTTTTCAAACAATTTATTTATTCTAACTTGTTGAAACTTTTAGGATGACTTAGTACATATTTGAAAATGTAAACAAAATTTTCTATAATAAAAAATGGTCAATATATATCAATTCATGGAAGCAGTTCCCAGCGGTCGTTGCGTCAAAGGTGAATTATGGTGCAGCGTAGGTACCATCCACTGCAGTCGCCTCAAACGAAAACATTTTGTTCTTTTTAAATAAGATTATGCTATGGATGCAGCCTATTAGAATAATACAAAGTGCTTTATTAAATAAATGATAGGATTTGAAACTAAAAGATAGTTATTCTTACGAAAAATTTCCGCCTTCACTGTGTAATAGATATTATATAATTTCATAATATAAGTAAACCTATAGGGTCACCTAGAGGAGAATTTAGTTTTCTAAATCTATACACTGGGAGAAGTCGATTGGTCAAATACTTTTTTAATTATGATGCACGCCAATTTATACCTTTGAGACCGTGGCCGCTGGGAACTGTTTCCGTTAATCGACATGTATTGACTATTTCTGATTATGTAAAAATTTTTTTTTACTTTTTCAAATATGTACTAAGTTATCCTGAAAGTTTCAACAACTTAGAGTAAATAAGTTCTTTGAAATAAAATTTCCAAAAATCACACTTCATTTTAGTTAGATGACTAAAATGAAGTTTGATTTTTGGAAATTTTATTTCAAAGAATTTATGAAGTTCCTCTAAATCGTTGCGAAGTCTTTAACAACTTTTCCTGACCAAACGGTCCGTTTGCGACACAACTATGGTTTATTTTTAAAAAATTAACATTAATAAACAAAAAAATTAACATTAATTTTCAACGATCTATGGTTGTAGATTCACCCCTGAAAGCCAATACAAATAATTTCGTTACACCCTGCGCATACATACCTACATGTCGCTGCTTGGCATTAATAGTGGCATAATTAAAGAAATGTCAATTTTACAGGAAAAGTTTAAAATTTGTATTTGACTAATAGTCGACTACTGATCCTATATATTTTGTTTAAATTGACATTTTTAGAGTTATGCTACTAAAAAGGGCCACACGACGATATGGTACACCAACTGTACGATAAGTAAACGATATTACAGTCGATTCGATACAGCAATAACTACAAATTTCGAGCATAAAAATGCTCCACCTTACAACTTCAGTACTTCGTTACTGTTAATACACTATATGGGATAATCGATCCTCCAACACAGATTCTGCGATGGTTGATACGATATGCGAAGAGCATCCAGAATCACAGCCCTTAAAAACCTCCATACGATGTTTATTGCGGCGGGCATTATGGATAACAATCAACTGATTATTCGATGGCTCTTAAAAATTGTCGCGTCGCTGCTGGAAATTTCTGGTTTTCATACGAGCCATCCGATAGTATTATTTACGAGGGCCGATTGCGCCATTGTAAAATTATTCATTCCAAAAGCGCGCGGCTGTGTGACCGTCGACACCACCGGGAATAAAAATCTTGTAAATTCTCCATCCACCGATAGCCATACACGTGCGATAGGAACGATCGACCTTGTTTACGTGATCAGTGGCTGATACGAGGAATCTTTTAATTGGGAGGTGCCCAGCGTGTATTAACGCTTTTCAATTTATCCATCGTTTGACCGTGATTGGCAGGATTTGATAGCTCGTTTCCAACAGGAGCAGCGTGCTGTCATTGCCAAGGTTACGGGCATAATCGAAACGCGAACAAATTGTTCTGCATTCACCGCCAATCTCGTCCATTTAACGGGGAACACCACTGTGAATTTTTTTCAGAAGTAATTTACTGTTTTCATGTAAAATTTTCATTACGAACCTTTAGTACAATGTCTTAAGAGACTCTAAAAAAAATGAATAGTAAAAAATAAATAAATTTTTATATAGATATTAATTAATTTCCTAGACCCCTCACAACAAAATGTGTAACTATGGAACAGCAGCTCTGAAATCAAATTTAATTAATTTTTTTTATATGAGTGTAGTTTCCGTTGAACGTACGGATTTTTTGATCGAAAACAAATTTGTGAAATCGCTCGAAAAATTGTCCATCTTATTTGCGGATTTTCGAAACTCTTTCTTCTAAAGCGCACCATTTTTACAAAAATAATTTGTTTAAAAAATCGGTACATGCAACGGAAACTACACTCATATAGTTTATAAAAAAAGATTTAAATTTTATTTCAGAGCTGCCGTTCCAAAGTTACACATCCCTATATTTTTTGTGAGCGGTCTAGAAGCTTAATTAATATATTAAAACATATGTATGTTTTTCTATTCTTATTTTTTTTATAGTGTCTTAAGACATTGTACTTAAAGGAGCTAATACAAATTTTATATGAAGGTTGTAAACTATTCGTAAGAAAGATTCTTGAAAAAGGCTTATTTTTCCACCATCACATTGGTGTTTCCCCTCGTGGATCTCGAAATACTGAGGAATATTCTCGTAATTTCTATTTTTCTCCACCATTAAGAACAATTACCCCAAATGAAAAGTAGTAGAGAGAAGGGACTTGCAATCAATGGGCGAGGTTTAGGAATACAGGCGGGACTTAATCTCCTTAAACTTCAGCGGCAGGGGCACACGAGTAAATTAATTTCTACATAGGGTAGTGGAAGTGGTTTTACCGGTCACTTATCCGAAGACGAGCCGTAGAATGAAAGGATTAATCTTGCTCGGACAAAAACACGGGGCGGAAAAAGGGTAGAAGGTAGAGGGATGATCGACCGTTGGAAGATAAAGGAGCAGGAAAGGAGTGGCCCCCATTCATTCTTGTTTTTGTTCTCGATCCAGCAGAGAAACTTGCCCGTTCAATCTAATTCCATTTGTTGTCCGAGTATCGAACGCTCTCGGAATTAGTATGAAGTGGGATTATGGCCGGTAAGGTTGACCGCTCAATTTCCGGGGTTCGGCGAATAATTTATGGAATTTTTCGTGGAAAAGAGCAGGAAAAAGAGGTATGATATAGTGCCACGCGCTAGATGGACACAGCCCGATAAGATCTTCGATCCTCGGCTGGTAGGGTGGAGGGAAAATGATTAATAGTGTTTGATGGGTCACACAAGTTAAATTCATCAATGTTATAGGAAGTTGTCGGGTGTAATGCGTGTGCTTGTAGAAAATATTTTCATGAACACGATAATATGTATTTAAGGGGTAATGCCTAGTGAGGAGGCCGAGAAGAGGCGAATGTTTGTGATTTTTTTTTAAAAAGCGGAAGCATATATTTTTACAGAACTTTTTGTACTTAAAAGAGGAACATTTAAAGAACATTTGGTAGTTTTTTCGTGGAAAAATATTTACATTTATAATAAAATTACAACCTCCATCCAACAAACCATTTTAAAAAGTTGTTTTGCGGCGAGCAACTGCCATTCGGAACCAGATTATCTAAAATAAAAAAAACAAAAAATATTTCGATAGTATATTAATGTATCCTCTGATTCACGGAGGGAATTTCTGAAATATTAATTTAAAACAAAACGGCGGCTATTTAAAGTTGAAGTCCTGATTTTTACGCGTGATTTTGACATAATTTTTTCTTGCAGATATCGTAGCAATAAATCATTCTGATTAACGATGAAACAAATATAATAATCGTTATATCAGTGATTATAAAGAACGAAATTGGCAGAAAGTTTTTATTTTCACAAAAATTTCGTTCGCTATTAAATTTGCATGAAATGTATTAATTATGTTAACTTACTATTAGTATGCAGACTTACGTCATGGATAATTGACTACCGAATCCATTTTTTGGCTGATCAGACGACCCAATGAAGGAAGTGATTGATGGTCGATGGCACGTGACACGTGTATACACAATTTCCACCCATCTGCTGTCGAGTTGTATTAATCTTTTCCACAAGCTATATTCTAAAATTTAAAAGTGGTTAATAATGGTTCTTTTCTCGATAGAAACATTATATACAATAAATTTAATAGAAAGGGATTAACGGGACACAGAATTGCTAACCAAGTTAAGTTTTGTCAAATACTTCTCAAGTTTTGAAGCTAGCATTACATTTATAGAAGGAATATTCTGAATTCTAATTAAATTGGATTTTACAAAAGTTTCATTGCAATTTCTTTTTTACCTAGGTATTATAAAATTACAACTATTATAAGTTGCAAAAGCCTGAAGGATTTTAAAACTTGAATTTCCAATATACTGACAAGTTTTTGTTAATTAATTAAATTCATAATAATATTCATATGTGTTAATCTAGAATATTTTATTCTTTCTTTTCCCGATCCACTTGAATTGTAACACGTGCTATGTGAATATTTTTCTCAGATTTTCGGTACGAGTTTGAAAGAAAAGTTGTATCCGGTTCTGTAAAGGAGAATACACAACTCAGCATAAAGTGAGAGAGTTGATCCACTGTATTAATAATTTATGAACATATGAAACAGCAAACGCGGACGTATTGCAATACTTTAATATTAATGGGAGCGATTCTAAATTCAAAATAAGATTATCTTTTGAATTAATAATAATACAAAATGAACGATAGCTTCGTTTCATGTTTTTGATTAAGAATCATCAGTAAGCGAAGGGAAGCGAGGAATATGGAACTTTTGTATTTACGTGGAGAACATTTTAAACTCAGAAGAACGCATCTCAGAATAAGACGTGTTTCATTTTTTCGTGTGCATTTAGAATTCAGGTCAATGAACATTTCTCGGCGAAAAAACATTACCTTTTTTTCATTTGTTCTTGTGAAACTCCGCAGGCGTTACCTCGAAAGCCTCGATTTACAGTCTCCCTCACGGCGTTTAAACCTTCGAAACGTTCCTCTCGCAGAAGTTTCTTCAATTCGGGGAACAGATGTCAGTCCTAAGAAATAAGATCTAGAAGATAGGTCGGGTGCGAACGTTTCCATTTCGCGCCGGAAATCGTTTTCGGCGAATCGTGAAGGCGAGAGCGTGGGCGAATAATTGGACAGTGGAAACTTGTGACATAAACTTATAATAGTCATTTAACTAGGTTTACATAGTAGGCACTCGTATGAGTGACTTAAACTTAGTACCGCGGATTCGAGCTACGTCTTAAAACATTTAAATTTCTGTGAGTTACTACGATGTATGTATCGAATATACTTATACAGGTTGTCTTATTTTTATCCATCCACGTAAAAATGGTCCAAAGTATTAGAGATTCCGAAAATTATTCCGTATAAAAGTCGAAGAGATTCGAGTGTGGCTACATATAATGGCAATGATGCAACGATTTTGTTGTACCAGAGCTATGAAGGGTGGGTGACGAGAAACAGAACACCTAAATATCTCTGTTAGAATTGAAGACAAAAGAAAATATCAAAGAGGAAAGTTGTACTGTTCAAGCGGGTAAATATGGTGATACAAATTGTAGATCTTCTGTTTGACGTTATCTTCAAAGTTATTTACCCTTCGTGGTCACACGTTCTTATAATCACAAATTGGTCACTTGGAGTTCACTGCACCCCAGCGTCATTTTTTACTTACCACTTTCCTATTTTTGAATCTTTTAATTTCTGAGTGATAATTGTACATTCGCAGTACTCATACAATCATGCTCTAATAGTATTTTTCTAGAAATCTAGATTTTGATATAATGAAATTTTTAGTTGGAAAAATAGTTGTGGAAAAAGACGACACTATTTTTTCAAATTCTCAAAATTTTCAAATTTCATTATTATGGTCTAAAAATTTACAAAGGATATATAGAAGAAATTTATAAGAATATTGGCAAAAGAAAAAGATAACCTGGGGTGCGATACACCCCATGCGACGACGAAGAGTTAAAGGTCACTGATGTTTTCTGAAATGGCATCGTGTAGGTAAACTGTACGATGATTAGGCACCCTAAGCAGAAATCCCAATAGGAATGTCTATATTTTTTTATTTAGTATTTATATGGTCTTAATTTTCAGTTATCAAAAATGATTACGGATTTCTCATTAAAATAAAACATCTCGAGTACCTATTACGTCTTTTATATTAAAAATATTCAATGAAAAACAACAATAGGAATAAAAGTACAATCATTGGCACCCTAAAATTTGAGGTTATATAGAAAAAATAAATAAGTACTTAAAAATGAAGTTTAAAGTGTTTAAACAGACGATTTCATTCACTATTGAATACCTACAACACTTAGTAAATCTGTATTTCAATTCAAATATACTTACCTACCCCTTATCAAAATTTTAAGAAAACGACTAAAACAGTGAAGTAGTGAAAGATAAATAAGCAATTGTAAAAAAGTACTTCCTATGCTTGTACTTCTTAATATTTGACTTTTCAATCAGGGGTACCAATGATTAGTACAGTTTAGTGTGAGGTTAGTGTGAGGATAGGCCTATTTTAATTTCATTAGCATAGTAGCTGATGTAAAGGCGAGTTCGACGACATAGGATACTATGACCTTGAAATGACCTTGCAGATTTCATCATGTTCGGTCTCGATGGAACTGTAGCATTTATAGGCGAAGAAAAAAACATATTTGTGTAAAATATTGATACTTTTTAATTTATTGTGAATAACAATATAGAAAATGAAAACTGTACTAGTGGCAATTTATTGTGAATAACAATACCTATAGATAATGAAAGCTGTGCCAGTGGCAATGCCTTAAGTTGAAGGAGGAAAGCTGGGAAGTAGGTACTTTCCTTGTTAGAAAGATCGTTGTTCCGCTACCTCTGTGTCGAAGGCTCAAAATACGCGAAAGAGGCAAAATTCCGAGTATTCCTCTCCAGCGTTACATTTTTCGAGATTCCAGACTCACCGACATTTTTCAAATACGTAGAACGACCCGCTCGGGAAACGTACTAGCCAGTTGCCATCTCTTTTCTGAAAATAGGTGTAATGAGAAGTAATGAAATAATTAGTATGCGTGTAATTTTAATATTTTAGTACAAACAAGATCACTGTGTACCTAATAGAATAAAGTATTTCAGTGATTTACGGTAAACGAGCTGCCGAGAAAAAATTCACGGGACGGGCAATGAAATACAATGAAAAGAGAAGTGGGAGTGAATTCCGTGTCTTTGGGACGCGCAACATTCGCCACACAATAAATGAAGCTTTAATAAACCAGTGGCTATTCATGCTCGGGAATTGCAACGTTTGCCTTCTCTACTCCACAAAAGCTGATAATCGGGAGTTTCTGCGAACGTGGCATTTCATAATGGAATATTATGAATGTTTCAGCGATCATGCCGCCTACATTTAGGAGGAAGTATGAGGGGATAACGTGGAATTAAGCTGGTCAAAATTAAAATTCGCGTGCCTGCGCGCCACTCTTAAATCGCCGTGTCGCTTACATTAATCCCCGGCTTCTGACGACGGCAAAATAATATTTTGTCATATCGTGATTAAACGTTGCCTGCACGCGGGATTAAGCAACGCGGTAATAACGGCGCGTTAACGCTAAAAATTGCGTATAAAAAACTGCAGCCCTGTTAGTGTGCTCAACTTAAAGTTAAAACGCGACAGCACCGTAACTTTTGACGACCACTCCACTTCCATTGTTAATCTGCTTTAAACTCGCGCCTTTTGCATATTTCATAACCGTGTTCCGTATATTTAATCGCGCAACCTTCCATCTCTGCGTTTACTTTATCCCCCCCCCCCCTTTCTTCTTTTTCATTGTTTGCTGAAGGGAGAATTTTTTTCATCGACTTGTTAGGTCGAGTGACAACGTAATTTAAAGGGGACATTTATTTCGAAGCAGTAATTAATATATCAGTAGTAATTCGCGACTAGTGTCATCGTAGATGACTCGTCATGATTTCAACCCACTTTGCTTTTCGTCTTCCAAATTACAGGTGACGCTTCGAAAATTCTTAAAATATTTTAAACAACGCAAAATGGTAAATTGATCGCATTGTCGCTGAGTATATTATAAATTCTCTGCACTACCCACGTGTTGCACTGCCCACGTGTTATTAAATAACAAAAATACACTGTACGGTTGTTAATGATTTCCAACCTGGAGCACACTTATGAATTGTTATGATTCAGTTTACGTGGGAAATGCAGAATATTCAGGACTCGGAACATTGTCATCGCATCTAAATTTTGCAAATGGAAACTTTTTTCACGGATACATATTATTTAGTTGAACATCTTGCGCTACTACTTGCATTAAGGGGAGGTTCCGGTCTAAAAATAGATTTTCTTTTATTTCATTTTTCTAATGTTCAACCTTTTAGAAATACGTGTTTAAAAGGATTTTTTGAAACGCGTAAAATTCTAGAAGATATAGGCATTTGAATAACGGCAAATGCATAACACCCACTCGGCGCTCACGTAAAACTTCAAACGCGTTTTTCTCGAAACAGTGTTCTTAAAATCGGTGGAACCTATATCTCGAAAAGTTATTATCCGATTCGACTGAAACTTTTTTATTTTAAAGAATATACTTCTGGCCCGTGGAGAAACCAGTATAATATAAAAAAAATTGAAAATTGTTAATTTTTCAAGGCGTTGAAAGGACGAAAAATGTACGGAAAAAGTGATTTCAATCTTAAGTGTCGTTATTTTCTCAAAAAATGTCATTTTTTGTAATTTTTACTGCTAAGTCCACGAGCGAGTGTCATGCCCTTTAATAATCTGACTTCTTTTTATTCTAGATCAATAGTTTGGGTGCTATAGGTTCCACCGTTTTGGATGAATTTTTTGACGCCTCGAATTTAACGATTCCCGAGTGCCGTCTGCAATGATTAATTATAAAACAAAAAATTTATTTCTATAGTTTAAGACATCCATAATACAATGCAAAAAGTCCCATTAAATTATATACAGTAGGTTTCCTTTAATTAATTCCTAAATATAACCTATTTGCATGGGCTCTAGACCGGAACAGCCCATTAAAGAAAATCAAAATTTTAATATTTATCACTCATAAAAAATTAAGACCAAAATAACAAGGGAAATCTAATTTCCCCATCTTTGAAAGTAATAAAGGAAACACGTCCTCGCTACTAATCTAACCCAAACCAACAGCTTAAAACAAATAAAACCGACATAGCTGTATTTTATTCCTGACAATTCTGAAATATGTAAAGTGCGGTGTCTCTCTCAATGCGGCATCTCTCCCGTAATCACCCTAGACGTAGTTGGTCCGCGCTATGAATATTAACGTATTAAACGTGTATAAGAAACACTACAGAAATTTTTCTGAGAAAGTCAAGTGTAATAAAATTTCGTGTTTGCCAAATTTTGTAAGTATATCTTAATATATAAAGCAGAAAGCTTCTATATGTTTGTATGTTTGTCTGTCGCCTAAAAACTTTCTAACGATAAACTCTGAAATCACGAAATGTGCCTCACATAATTATACCTGACTAATCCAGAGGAATGTGACCATTTCACGAAAAAAACAACCAATTTCTTTTTTATAAAATCAGAATTTAAATTTCGGGCGAAGCCGAGTAGTGAAGCTAGTAGATCTATACGTATAAAAGGGACGAATTTATACAACTAAGCGGAGAAATAATTAATGGCTCGTAAAACTCTATCGGCATGCCTGGAATTACTCTACGCATTACAGTTGTGCTGTTACTGCAACTTAATTACAGTTTCGCTTTTATGTGAACGTACATATAAAAGCTCGGTAGAAAACGAAACTTAGAACTCGATTTACCAGTAAATTTTCCGTAGGGCGCCGTACGCGCTTAAAACATAATTATACACGTAGTGTATCTACCACCTACCTGTACATGCAAAATTTCAAGCAAATCCGTAACTCGAACCCCGCGCGCTACCCTCGTCAAAGAGAAAGTGTCTCGCACACAGTCACACATTACATTCATACCAAACAGGGAAACCAGCTGCCGTGCTCCTGAATGCAATTATTAACGAACATGCTCGATCGCAAATTTGTAATTAGATTTTTTCATGGGCGCGCAATATTTCCCGATTCTCCCAGTTGAACAGTCACTTTTATTCCCGCGGACATAGCCAGCGAATTTCCCGCCTCAAAGCCAGATAGGCCATCGACCGGTTAAAAAAATTGATCCCGCCAGTGTGGTGAGGGGGCGCCGGATAAGTTTCTCGATTCCAGCTCCCGTCCGTTCCAGCTTTGGCCTCTGTAAACCGGATTTTACGCGTCTCTAGGTTGCGTTAATGCAAATGGATTAATTCGTTTCAGCTGCGAGGTCGGCGGGACTTTCGGGGAAACGATTAACGGATCTACGGAACAGCAATGGGCGAGATCGCAACCGGGGAGGACAGGGAGACTGGGGCAAACAGGGGATCGTGGCAGCTGAGGGAACTTCGGAAGAAGGAGGGGGGGGGGGCGGAAAGGGGGTTGGCGACAAAAGTGCGAGAATCGAGCGAGCTGCTTCGGGCGTTTCGAGAATAATTTGCATTATTCGCACGGAGGGTTCCCCCATCGGTGCGTTAATGGGTCTCTGGGACCTGAGATTCGGCTGTTCCATTTCTTTCTCCTTTTCTTCCCACCTTCTTCCGCGGTCGGGTTTGAGAAAGCCTAGGCGTCGGCGAGCGTGCGGCTTTGTCCTGCCGCGACACGCCATGCAACCGAGACAATGCTTTCTGTGCAAGCCGGCTTCTTCCAAGAGACAAATACGATCGCCCAGGGAGATAGCGAGCATTACTGTCTAGTAACATTAATGGGATTAACGGTTTTGGCGTTTAATTGATCGGGGATATGGTTCTCGACATTAACGGAACGTCGTGCATGAAAAGAAATGTCGATTATTTATCGGGAATAGTTATTGGGTTCTACGTGGATGTTCACTTCATTTTTCACATGGCTGAGTAACTTGATGAAAGGGGGAAGGTTAATAGGTTTATTTCAATGTGGGTCGTTAATGGTGTTCCTCGTTTTAACATGCGGGCAGCCTAGGTCAGGGGTGTCGAACCTATGGCACGCGTGTCAGAGGTGGTACGTACGAAAATTTTGCTGGCACATCAATGATTTATGACGTGCTATCATTAACATCTGCACATTAATCTAAAATATTTATTATATGGTTAGATACACCTACGAAAATATTTTTGGCCAGCTCTTAAAACATAAAAAATAATTTAAAATCAGCTCTTTTAATTTCGAGATTAATAATATTTATATTAATTATTTAATAAACTCTGATACAAGAGGAAAAAAAATTATTTACTTAATCAAATAAACTTCTATTCTTTTAAAATACATTATTATATGTGAATCAATTTATTCATAGTAATTACTAAAACATCCATTAATTGAATTACTTTTATTAAAATAAATAACAAATTAAACAAATTTTTTACTATTCGACAGTGTGTATGTCAAGTTATGAGTTAATTCCAGAGATGGACAATAAATTATTCGTTGTGTCGAATAAAATTGCACCGGGTTAACTTTATTTGTCTAATAAAAAAATTAAACATATTCGCCAAATAATCTAAAACTGAAGTAACTTTTATTTGATCCGTTATTTAAATATTTTTTTATTTAGTTAATGCCCAACTCTTATGAAAATGTATGTTAATTTTTAAATATGTCTTAATAAAATTTTTCCCCGATTTAAATATTTTTTTATTTAGTTAATGCCCAACTCTGGTTCATTCTTATGAAAATGTATGTTAATTTTTAAATATATCTTATTAAAATTTTCCCCTATTAAAAACTGAAGGCACGTCAGCGTTTCGATAAATATTATTTATAAATTTTTGGCACGCGCAGATAAAAAGGTTCGCCTCCCCCCCCCCCCCCTGGCCTAGGTAGCTATCTCTCAGTTACACTTCCGCCATAAACGCGTAATAAGCTAAGTTTGTCGTTTAATTTTTATAATAAAGCCGTCTGCAGTCGATGCGGTATGAAATTTTGATTTTGTTTTTCGAATTCAGCAACCAAAAATATATTGAAAACTGTTAAAATATTGAGAAAAGTTTTATTATTATAGTATATACATATTATGGTACATTATCGCAAGTGGCATTGAACCCTGTTATATGAATAATTCGGGATGCAGAATGCAGTATTAGAAGTCTAAAGCGACTAGGGTGTAATAAATTGAGAAATACAATTATATACAAAAATACGCTAAACGTAACTGAATATATGTCTAGGTATATTCTACAACATTATTTGTATTATTTGTGTCCAACCAAATAATACCAAGTATTGTATGAAGTGGTTGCATAGAATGAAGAAATTGTTGTTACGAGAACCACTCGGTTCTAACAAATTGCGGTTTAGTTATTGACCCGATATTATAAGCAGATATTGAACTTGATCCCACCGATAATGTAATCACTATCTTATCGCTTTTATAAAAATGTCATTAATGTCAAGTGCTGGCACTGACTCTACGAATATAATTAGGTCTGGGACGAAGACCTAATTTTCAGCAGATGAGGGTTAATTAAAAATGTGTTGCCCCAAATAATTAAGGTATCGCGTCTCTGATCGACTTTTAAGATCAAATTAAGCATTAAGGAATAAATATATGTATATTGGTTACATTTCCACTGAGCCTTTTGTTACTGATTGGTATAAATTTAGGGGAGGATTGAATATATTAAAATAATAAAATATGCTCGAAAATATTTACAGATGGTGAATCAGGTTGTAGAATATACATATTACAGATAGCCTCGTGAAATCAATTACTTGCATTAATTCAATTTGTATCGAGTATCATGGGAGTACAAAACATCTGCAGTTTGGAAACAAGGTCACGTAGATGATATGAAGGAGATTTGATAGCAGTTCTATGACAGTAGCTAGCAATTATAGTGGCACACGAAGTTACAGTGGCAGACTACTTACGAACTACTACTTACGAACATTTTACTGGCTATAATGTCATATAGTAAGAAAGAAATGTATTAATTTTGATGATGACTGTTTAACATGTATTTATACATTTGAACAGCACAAAGTAATTAACAAAAATAATAGCAGCTTTAGTTCTTTTTGTTACTGACACAATCATGAACAACGTCTACTTCTGAGAACGAATATTAGATGAAACATTTTTCCCAGTTATTGCAATGCTAATATTTTATCGCCTTGCCTATTTATTTAATAACTCCAGTACAACATCATTTCATAGATTTTATCAAACGAACACACCGGTAAACGGGAACAGAACACCATACATCTTCTATTACTGAATCTAATTCATTGATATTTTGTGTTTTTGAGTCTTATTTCCTTATCAATCTACAACATCTTTGTGGGATTTAAGTCCAGGCTTCATGCTGGCCATTTTAATAAATTAACTTTTCTTCCATCTAAAAATTGTTTGACAAAGTTTAATTTAAATTATCACTGCATAAATCACTTTAAATAATCTATTCCTTTTCTGAATGATAAAACAGATTCATGATCGTGTTAAAATAATTATGCCAATAAAACTACACTTAGATCATCTTAACAACGTACATATTAAAATCGAGACAATTATTAAAATAGTCAAATAAAACAGTGTAGGTAATAGAATTGCGAAATGCTAAATGAAATATTTCTTACTGGAAACATGTTCCAAATATCAGCGTCAGAGATGAAAGTATCTAATAATCATTATCTCAGGATTGTTACTGAATATTGACATTACAACTACAATGTAAATTTTGTATTAACTAAATGTTTCATTTTCTGAAATATTAATATCCTCGACGGGACGTTTGATTGGAGTTACGTAAATAAAAGATTCTTTGTGGAGATATAAAATAAAATGGACGTGGAGAAATGAAAATTCTAGCCAGGTCATCGTTTAATAATACTAATGGAATTTTTATCTATAATTGGATTAGTGTCTGGCAGAAGTTCGGGCGTGCGATGCCTCATTGGAATATCCGTATCAACTTTCGCAACACTACACAATTGGGTCAAAGGCGACGTAATGCATGCAGTTCGCAATATAACGCGTCGGGACGTAAAAAGTTTAACGTAAAGGACCATGCGGTTTTAATAGAGTGTTAATTTCAGGATTTTTAGAATTAATCTTATCGAACTGCAGCATTATCGTTTCCCACGTAAAGGGAATCGGTTAATTGCACTCGAATGACAGAGTTGCACGTTCGTGAATTTAGCATATTTTTCACAGGATAGTTATATTAACAATTAAACCGATATAGCTCGACGAAAATGAATACTACAAACGAAGGGTGATTCTGCGATATAATCAGCGCGAGTTTGGCTGTGAAACGCCGCGTAAAATTTCTCATTTCTGCGTAATGGTAACGGGATACGAACGAAAATTGTAATTAAGTGTTAATGAATCGTTGGAAACGGGGTAAGAAGGGGCGAAGTTTCGAATCGAAAGTTCGCGTGGCATTTTGCAAACGGAATTGGAGAGCAAAGTGGCGGTGGAAAATATTCTGTAATCTTACGAGGGAGGTAGAAAATTGCGAAATGGAATGCTATTAAAACCTTGAATTAAAAGCGTATTGTATATTAGGTTGTTAGAAAGAGAATTAAAATACGGCTTCCGATTACATCGTCAGCAACAGAATTATGTGAGCTGTAATCTGCAACGTAAAATTCGGAGCGTTATTTTTTTCAGCGACTGGTTGGTGAGAACGAAAAGTTTAAGGGGTACTTAAAAGTAACGAAATGAGATTAAGGAACGAACGTATCTAGATGAAGAAAGAATGAATGATTTATTGCACTGGCGTTATTAATTTTTACCGAGTTTCCAGCTCTCGATTTTTTTTAGGAAATAATCGAACTTCCATGAAGTAAGATCCTTCCGACGCAAAGTTCACTTCTGAATACTTTCTTTATTATTATTCTTGCTCGGTAGTAAAATGGATCTTGTTATGACATTCAACAATTTATTTTATCAGTTTTTTCCAACTTCAATGTAGATAGTGGAAAGTATATGACTACATAGTTTTAATAGTTTCCAAATATTCCTCCTACTTACTGTTTTAGAATGATTTACAGATGTAACGACTTATCTTATGATAAATTATACAAGTGCAGGGATACGCATTTAAGAACTTCGTCTTGCACAAAATATGAGAAAAGTTCGATTGCAATAACCTTTTTATAATTTAAAAATTATAAAATTCCATTTTATCTGTATTTTGTATTTGGGTATAAAAATATTTTTCACACACAAATGTAAGAAAAATGGGTTAACATTTTACCAGAAAAATTAAAAAAAAAATGTGGCATTTTTGTATGTACTATTTAAACAAATCCGTTTGTGCGGCAGGATTCGTTATTAAAAAATAGACAATTTAGCCATTTACACCGTTCTTCTAGCTGCAGTAGTTTTCAAGATATTCGACCAAACGTGTTTCTCACCCTTAACTTTGAGGGCTGTTTTCACCCTGCAGAGGTGGACGATGCCCAATAACAAAAATACATGTCGAATATTTCTGCCTATTCTACAAATCTGCAAAATAAACTTAAGGGGACATTCTACTCTGATCGGCCGAAAAATTAAGCTATTTTGAAAGATTCTTTTCTCAATAAATGCAACGTATAACGAAATAAATCTTTTTGGTATTTATTACGCTATTCTTATATAATACAAAAAAAAATTAAAAAGAATATTTTCAATTTTTTTAAATTGCTTCTTATCACGTCTTAAACGTCTCTAATCAAGAAGATACCTTGAATGTTAATAGAAAGTTGGTCATCTAACGGCTACAATTTATACAAATATTTATATGCTACACCATTGTTTCCAAAATGCTTTTGTGTATTTTGCACAACGTGATCCCTCTTGTCTTAACGACGCCAAGCGTTCCGTTTCACCGATCCAGTCCAGTTTAGTTTCGGAAAGAATCTGTCGTAACGACCGACGCAGCTAGCTATCAGTCTGAATTACGAAAGCATGGGGCGGCGATTCGTTTCCAGTGGCGGGCGGACTCGAGGACTAGCGTGCCACGGAACGATTCGTCACGTCACATCAGATCACGTCAAAATCACTGTTCCCCCGATGGACCGCGGAGCCGCCATTAATTTAGCCATCATTGTCGTTGTCGACGAGACCGCACCGCTACGATCGTTACCACCACTATTGGCAGCCATATATCCGGCTGTCGTGACGTCACATCGTTCTATGACGACGTAAAACACGATCCTTTTTCTCTGTATCCTGAGCCACCGTTCGGTTCACTTTTGGTCATAGGTGATCGGTCCATTCGTTGATGGCGTAACAATCTTTTGCCGTAATTGCCGCTGGACCGAGCGAAAGCAGGCACTCCTGTTACACGACACTCAATTTTACTGCTGGCTGTTGACCAACGTTTGACGGAGGCTGTCCATAGCGAACCAGGAAAAAGCAGAGTTTCGAACACTCGGGTGCTTTACGCTTCTCTTCCGTCTGCCCAGGATACGCCCAGTTGGATATTTCATTATCAGAGAATCTATATTGACTATTTTGTATTGCTCCTCCATCTTTGATATTTCATTATCGGGAAACCTGCGCCGCCGTGATGAAGGCGGTTCCTACTCGGATGTTTACGGATGGAAGGGATCGCTTTATTCTGGGTCTGGGAAGATTTTCATGCGCGGTATTTATAACTTGCTGAAGCAGTAGGGGTTCGTGTATACATGCGAGTATGTAAGTCATGAGCAGTGGAAGTTGGTGCATTTTAAATTTTTTTCTCATATTTCGTTCAAACTGGTTCAAAATATTTGTACAAGTCTTTTATTGTTTCTCCAAGGTGGTCTTGTTTCAACCAAGTTTTTTTTTTATTCCTTAATGTTACATCAACCACTTGTATGGATTTGATGTGTTTTAGGTAATAGTCTTTGCATTCATCCTTTGTCGTTTAAATTGTCCTTTAGGGTGGGCATTATGTTGCAGTTTTGCCTATGGGGGTAGTATTTCCAGCAGTGTAGGATGATGGGTTCCACTGGCAGTTGTACTTTGTATAGTTTCCAAGATGAGGGTTCTTCTTTGTTGAGGAAGTACTGGTGCGTGAGTTTCCTGTGTCCAATCGTGATTCTTGAAGTTACGAAACCATATCGTGACTTCGACCAAGTTTGTTTTAGGATTTGGTATATGCCTTAGTTTTGTAGGGGGACACTTAGAATATTTACAGTGCTGTGCAAGATCATGTGTTAAATTTTGGACGGGAAAGTTGATAACATATGTGCTAAAAAAAAAAATTATATTTAACTTCGATTCACAGAAAAGAAAAAAGAAACTGTTTAAATTTGAGGTATAATTTGAGTTATACTCGTTTGCCCGCCCACCAGAGATATATGTATGTAATTTAGCAATCTGTAGGCGTGTTCCATAACCCAGTTTCACGAATAATAGCCATTTTTGTAGTTCAGTAATTTTACAATGGTAACTCCGTCATATCTCTCGACTTCTTTTACTATTCTCTTCAATGAGTCAGTTTAGTGTGTTCTCTTTATAAAGGCACTCGACCATTCATTAATTTGATGCGCGTTAAAAGTAATAATGGATATGTATTCAAACCGGATAATGGCAGATATAAATTTGATGTATGGACTTGCCGAATGAGCTATAATAATTCGGGTGGGGCGAGACATCTATACCCGGCTTGTGTCCCTAAATAGACAAGTTTCGTCGAAAATTAGGTGCACAGGTTTGTTAAAAAAACTATTGTCAGTATACCAGTGAGTATCAGAGTACAACAAGAGAATAATTATTTTGTACTTTTTAGTGCATTATTGATAAAGTTAAATAAATAAAATCGTTTCTAATTAAAATCATGTTTACTTTTTAGTGTTTGTGTTTTGCAACCAATTTCTTTCACGAATTCTCTACTCAACTATCCCTTCGAAAACTTTTGGAAAAAATGGGTACATCGCAATATTCACACATTACAATTAATATTTAAAAAATTACAATTATTTTTATGTAGCTCCAAGTCGATTAAATTTGTGGAAATATGTTAGAATTGTAGGGGATGCACTTTTTTCACCCCCGAGGGGGTGAGTGTTTCAGAATTTTGTATTGTCATCATAACTACGTTCGCCTGCAAAGTTTCAAATCGATTGGATTTGTGGAAGTGAGTTCAAATTAAATTAAAAGATTTAAACCAATCAAACAGACAGAAGAGTGAAGTTAAATAAAATCGTTGAATAAAAGTGGCTGTAACTTGGGAACAATGTTAAATAGAGCACATGTTTCTCGGAATACTTTTTTATTATTTTTATGTTCCCTCCGACTGTTGAAATGACTTCCACATGTTATGGAATATAGTCTTTCTTTGTATATGTTGTAGTCCAAACGAATATTGTTGAGAGCAGGCGTGGCGATATACGGTAGTAATTGAAATCGAACTGATGGGAAAACAGACGCGATACCGTCTGCTGTATGAAAATGGAAGAAAAATACAAACGAACGACGAGACAATATAATATTTTTTTTTTTAACTTCATTCATCGTAAAATGTCGTTATTTCCATTCAAAGGTAACATTCTCCTCTGGTGTCACTTTTCATTCGTCTGCAGATTGACGAACCTAGTAATTGCGGTCTATCGACAGATAAATTTCGTTGCTTTAACAATTATTCTTGGTTTCTCATTAAAAAACAAATTGATTTTCGTAGATTTTTTATAACCACACATCAATAGTGATACAGTTACTACTTCCATTTATTTTATAACCCCTTATACCCCTTATGTTTATTATTCGAAGGAAATATAATTTAAATGTAAAACCTACGCCCCTTACTTGTTTTATTTATGATTTTGTGCGACTTGGGAATTATTGAATCATGTGCCATTGAATTCGTTTCCATAGCTGTTTCCTTGTAATATAAAACTGTACAATTTACAACAGGCAAGTCAGCTACTAATTTCTTGAGCAATTTCTTCCAAGATATGTTATTGTCAGAGCATAACTCCAACTGTACAGTGTAAGTGTTCACTAAATTTTTCTCCAAACTGCTATAGGTCAAGAAATAATGAAAATGTTAGCAGTTAATAGACCACGGATACAGGCTGATCAAATTAAGTAGTATGTCCATGGCATTGGTCAGCCAGAATTACTTGAGTGTCTCATATACGTATAAGGATCTCTCATTACGTATTCGTATAATTGAGAATCGATTCTAAATTCTAAATTCTCAGTGAACATCTCAGTGCAGGTTTGAAAGTCAGGGTACTAACATTAACAAATTTGACGTCAATTATTTAACGCTTCGTAAAGGAAATTGGAATTTATTCTCAGTGATGTCGAGATTTGCGAAACAGAATGGAGTATTAAAATAATTTAGGAACAGAACTCCTTCGGATTTCTCTTTGTAACATGTATCAGAGTTTTCCTGGGATTTCTGTCACAATAGAATTATACCTATAAGGTTTGTAATATGATGGATAAGCATCCGCGCATAGTATGAGATATGTATGAGGGAGGCTGTCGGCTCGTTTCAGCTAATTGCTAATCACGCTATATTTACATGGGAAGAACGAAGGAACGGCAGAGGGTGTGAAATGTGGAGCAAGCCAGATAGTAATAATAATAAGTGTGTCTTGCTATTACGCCGAATATCCATGATACATCAATGGTCTCTGCACGGAAAAGGTCACAGCGAATATCGTGAAAAACGAGTAATTTGTTGTTGAAGGTTTTATTATGAAAATCGTGCGTAGTCGAATTCTTTTTCAACCCTCGGTTGTCACACCTATTTTTTCGAACGTAGTTATCTGCTGCTGTTTAAAAATTATCCGTTAAATTAAGTCGCAAAAATTCTGAGATAATGTTTGAACATTGCAGAATATGTGTTCATCGTTGAAAATTAACATTTAAAGTATCGTCATGTTTAAACACCAGTGCCATTTTCAATGATGCCTAAAGTATATTTTACCTTAAAATCAAAGTGTGGGTCATTTTCACCCAGTGTCACAACCGAGGATTAAATTGGGAGATGTACCTATGATTTCTCCAGTACCTAGTAATTTCTCCAGTATTAATTATTGATGATTAACTACTTAGTTTTATTTTAAAAAAACAACTTCAAACACTCAGCTCCAAGTGGGTCTAAGGAGTTTTCTTGAAATTTTAGTTTTCCAATAGTGTAATAAGTAGATATAACCAAGGTACTTGGATCACAACCTGGGAGGATTAGCGCTCAAATCCTGCGAGGAGTAATTACTGTTATACTAGGAGTAAAATTACTGGTATAAATTTATACCCGCCATCATTTTACGTGAGTTAAATTAAATGTTACAATTTTTAATTCAATACTCTAATAGGTCCAAAATTACGAATGGACATTCAACAAACTCAACTGACAAGTTTCAGTTTTGCTTTCATCATCACGTTGGGTATTTATATTTGACCTAGCTATTACTGAGTTACTTTGTTTTTTCCAACTTCAAATTTGGTATGTCCCGTATTTTCCTCGTCAAACAGTGGCCAGCTTATTTTATAACTAAAAATAAGGCGAAAATATTATATAAACATATGGACCGAAATATTTTATTAAAAAGTTATAAAAATGACTGACTTGTTCTTCGTGCGGTATAGCGTGAGAATAATTTGAATCATTACTGGGGATGCTATTCTGCAGGGAGAGTATGTTTCTGAAACACCATTTTTTTATCTTCAATCTCTCAAAAGTTGACCCCCCCCCCCCCCCCCCGACGAAATATAGTCGATGTTTTTGCGAATATCTGGAAAACTAAGTGGTGGTTACATGTATAAGTAAAAGTTGTTCAGAATGTTGACATTGGCAACATGTGTCAAGGTCAACGTAATTGGGGCTGGGTTCCCTTCTGTCCATATTTACCTTATTTTTACTCGTAGAATACACTACGGCAGTTTGGCTAAAAGAAACTGGGACACCCGGTATATTTTCTTGTTTGTCCTTCTCCTTTGTCCTATGTAAACATTGTAAACTGAAAGCCCTGCTAATTTGATTTACCAATACATATAGCGTACTTCGACAAAGAAAATTGAATCCTCAATACTCCTGTCAGGCCAGTTGTCATTTTCGACGTTTCAAGTAGAAAGCAATCGGAGGGGACTTTTTCCAAGACCAGAAAGTGCGCGTTTGATTGCAAGAAAGTGGGATTCTCATCTCATTCCCTGCTACGCGATTTTGCAACAACCCAGCCGTTTCAGAAATGGCCGAGCAATTTCATTCAATCGACACTTCCGCTGGATGGTGTAGCTGGTAATTACCGGTAATCAAATAAATCGCGGACAGAGCAATTTTTACATTTACACGAGCTTTCGAGCGTCTACGCCTGTAATAGCGTTTTATCTGATAAATCATTAGTGTCGTTAATTAAAAACTTTAATCAGCCTCCCCAGCTTTATAGTCGTGCTGTTCGGGTAATTTTAAAGTTGCGAAGTGTCGTGTAACTCGGTGCATCTCGTAGGGCGATACGGTGTCCCCCGTTAAGTGACATTTTACCATGTGATAGACGTGAACGGGTTGTAGTTTCAGAAATTTTCGTGAGATACCTACGTATAATAACTTTTATTGCGAATTTTAATTCGTGGTTTCGGTCTTCTACAATCCTTTGCACATTTCATCTTATATCGTTGTTTTATTATGCCTGATGTTTTGAATAGTCCAGTGAAATTAGATGGAAATATGGCCAATCTGCGGAATTTATTTCGTCGATTTAAACAATATGTCAAAAGACTCCATAGATGTGACGCCGCTAAAATTTCTACAGTGGGTCAAAGGTGAAAATTTTTTTTCGCGAATATCTCGTTATCTATCAGTTCTACAACAATAAATAGTTATTATGAAATTTGTTCGTAGGATCGATCCCTGAAAAATTTCCGATTTTGTGTTATTACTCGCGAACTGTAAGAGATAGAAAAAAAGTATTCAGGAAAAGGTTACTTCTTTTGATTAAAGTAACTTACAGTTCTTACAGTTCCTACAGTTCGCGAGTTATAACAGAAAATAGTCGAATTTTCAGGGGTCAATTTCACCCCCGTAAAGTGAATAAACTTAAACTTTAATCTCCGGGGGTATATAGTAAAGTGTCACGTATTTTCCGACTTTTGATTTTGAAAGGAGATCCCCCCCCCTAGTTTTGTTCCTTTTGAATTAAAATTGCGCTACACCAAATCTCAGCTTATTTGGATAATATTATCCCGTGGCGACAACACGTGGAAATTAACAAAAATTACATTTTCAAATATTTATTGAAGGATTTATCTTATTTTAAATGTCCCAACTGTCTTCCAAATTTTACATAAAAAAATTAATCACAATTCCGTAACATATCAAAGTCAAGTATACAGTTTTACTGTTTTATTGTAAAATGGAATAGCGAGGGTTGCTAGTGCAATCCTTAATTTTCGTTTTTTGCAAGATTCCTTTGTAATTTTTTAAAATTCAAATTCAAATCTCCAGAGATTAATGTTATTCGAATAAGCTGAATCTTTACACATCACTATATTAGATCAAATGAATCAAAATTAGGGGGGGGGGTGTCCCACAAAATGAGTCCTAATTAACCCTTTAGTGCCCCGTGTGACGTATACGTCACACCATTTTCAGACGTATAAAAAAAATCGATAATCGATAATTTTGGGTCCCAAAACGGTGCAGTTCTCTAAATGGCTCCGAGATGCAAGCCACTGATGCGTTTACCGCTGTAAATAATATTTACAGTAACCATGGAAACGTTTCTGGCGAATGCATTTTGGACATTTTTCGATAACCTGAAACGTTGCTCTTGTTTTCTTTAAACAGTTGATAGTAAAATGATTTTTTTTACATTTTATTTGGTAGATATGTGTAAATTAATTGTTATACTAAAAGAATAATGCTTGTAAAGTTTGATTTATGAAAAAAATCGCTTTTTTAATCCGTATACGCCCAGTTTGACGTATACTTTACGCAAACTTTTCCTGAAATTTTTTTTCTACCTCTAAGCTACAAATTTTATAGTAACTATTTTTGTCGTAAAAGAGACAGATAACGACATATTCGTCAAAAACCTTTTTTTTTACTCTTGGCGCTGTGTAAAATTTTTGGTAGCGGTCACATCTATGGGGAATTCTGTCATATTGTTTAAAACGGCGAAATAAAGGCCCATACAAGAATTGAGTTTGCTGGGAATTGTTCCGCAGACAGATCCTAATTTCACTGGACAGTAAAGGGAAACATTTCGTTCAGAGGTAAAAAATATCGTTTCCCTGGAGCGGTGCAAACTTGTCCGTGTCAAAGAGACAATGGGGCCACCGACACTGGCGGCGCTGAACCGTCACGGAACTGATATGCGTGCTCAGAGCCGTAGACCTTAAATGCCGCTAATTTTCCAGCGGTCGTAAGTAGGGCGTGATCGCGAAGTGGAAGGTTCCCGTTGGGTCGGACATATTAAAACCAGTGGGACGGGAGCTATCGACTCCTCGCGTCAATATATTTTCCAGGGTGGAATTCGGAATTCGCTTAGCCTGTCGATTCACAAGGCGAAAGGTAATATCTAAGAAATTTTCGACATTTTCATCGGCATTCCCGCGAGCAGAAGCACACGGTTAAGGTGGAACGTGTGGAGTGCGGACGTATTGGAATGCGTGTACCGGTCGGAAGGTAGCGGCGTGCCGGAAGGTGGGAGCAACAGGGGACAAAGTGGATGCTGAGGGTAGAAAAGAATTTGGGTCAATGAGAAATTTGCGCCGCGTTGCCGCTCCACCGATTGAAACCCCCTTACCCGGGATCGCGGATTGCGGGCTACAGCAATCGGCTCTGGGAAAGGTTTTGGCGAAGGTAATCGCCACCTTACGATACTTGAATGTGGTTTTCATTTTTCTTCCTGTCCTTCTCCCTCTTATTGTGCTCTTGCTTATTCGAGGAACGCTTGGTAGTTGGTAATTCGAAGACGATTCTTCCGTAGCGGGAAATGTAATCGGATTTGATGATTTCGTAGGTACCTACGTCGATAATGGCCGCTATTATGCCTCCATTGCTACTATTCTTTCCCATTGACATACTTACCTATTATTACCTCATATATAAAGTGATTTTATTACGACAAAACGGAATCCACCTGTGGGATAATGGGGCTCGGTTGGCGATTGTTGAAACTTCCTGGAAGATGCATGAGGGGGTGACAAATTTGACGGCTGGGATTTATTGATTCCACGAATTGAACAATTGTTACTGCCAGTTGGTTCAGGGTGAGCAATATTCGGATAATAGTAGCAGCTCTTTTGGGAAATTATATTTCTCGAATTTATAAGGTCATGAAGATTTGCTTTTAACGGAACTGTCGTTTATGTTGGAGTTGAAATTGTAACCAAGAATCAGTGGAGTCCAGTGATCTGTATCATTAGAATTTAAACTTGTGCGCACTTTGAAAAGTAATGGGGACATCTAAATTGCTGATAAATGAGACACTGTATCTCACGACTGCTAAATTAAATAAAAGGTGAGTCAGGGAGAATACAATCGGGTCTAGGGTCATTCCTTGTGAAGAAATAAATGGAAAATGTAGAATTCCATTTTTTATGAGCCTTCGTTTTCGAGAAAATCGATTTTGAAAATCCATGGAGTACGAGCAAATTGGACTGAAAATTGGTTCCACCCTTAAATTGATTTTCTTCATATTTTCAAATAAATTCTTATTTTTAGTTTCGTGCGCACATAGCAGGTGAATTTTCAAATTCGTTTTTCTTGAAAAAAAAGAGCTCATGTAGGAGAAAATTGATTCTACTTTTTTTATTTGTTATTTGAACAAATATTCACGCGACGGTTGCTTTCTGTCATACATCAAATATATAGTCACGGAGACGTTATCGAAATTGAAATTAATTACGTTCACATTATTGCTTCGTTCAAAAACGAAATGTGCACGAAATATGTGTTTTTATTAGACGTAATTGCGATCGAACAACGTTGGTTTCATTTCGTATGTACAAAATTAATTAGAAAATTATCATTTTCCATTTCTAGTCCTGCCATGTTTTACTACGCTGGACATAAAATCAGGATCGTTTCAACTAAATTATGTTCGAGGATGGTTTGTTGTCCATTTTATTGCAGGTATTGGTGGTGCAATCAGAAGTCTGGCAGTAGACGTTGAAATCGTTTGACCGCGGACACGTAATGTAGGCTAGCATGGTCGGAAGCCACGCCAGCGCCGGAAGTGGTTGTGGGAGGGGTAGAAGCTTACTTAACTCGAGCACCTCTCTTGTACCTTACGCCAACTACTTATATCGCCAGTACTAATAACTTGCTCATTGATCCTCAACTGAGGGTTTAGTTCGCCGACAAAATTACAAAGTGAATAAAAGTACCGTTCTTAATAGCAGATCATGGGTTGGTAGGTACACGATTTAGTTATGAAGCGAGTTATTAAATTGTAAATGTTGCAATATTTTTTCCCATTGATACATTGACTGTAACATCGAGTTTTATTTTTTTTTTCTTATTTGAACTTGGTCAGGATTAAATTAATGTTTGTTTTCCCCAAATGAATTCTCCACGTGGAAGCATTTATTATACTAAAAAGATGTTTGATATTGTTTACACCTTCAATCGTAACAGTTGTAGTATTACCGTTTATAAAAGGACTACGACTAATAATAGGAAAAAATTAAATATTTGAAATATTGTTTTTCTTATACTACGTTAAATAATGCGAATTAGATTAAAAAGAATTGTTGATATGTATATATACTTCTAACAATACATGTATGTTAAATATTTTAAAGGCTGAAATAGTTTCATGTTTGATTATAATGGACGCCAATACGTCATGATTGACTTGACACAGACCACAAATGTGTGGTCACTGAATCTATTATTATTATATGGCAAGTATTAAATAGTAAATACATTTTCAGAATTTATCAAACGAAATTTGTCAGTAAGAATTTACTTATCAGTAATAATATTTCTTTATATACTGTTGAAACGTCGATCTCTTAAAAAAATATGAGATAGATTTATTTTAAATTCAACATGTCAACTGAAACTATCAAACAAATAAAAGTATACATTGCAGTATTAAAAAAAAATCTTTCAATCCAACGCAGTGTTTGTAAATTACCAAGACAATTAGTAGAACAAAGACCAAAAATGTAAAAGTTACTGGTCAGTTTATTTTGCAAATTGGAACACTTCTGTTAGATTCTGTAGATAATGCTGAATGGTTTGGACCTTGGTAAACTTGCACATGATATATCATGCGTATGTTCGCAGGAAAATTGGACTAATAAACGGTATTCCTGATGGTTTATTTCCATTACCATTGAAGTCACAGAAAGAGATATTACAATACTAAACTGACTGAAATAATTGAAACCAGATGTATGTGTGTACATATGATTATGAATGTAGTCTGAATGCAAGATTATTCCATACGTATCGAAGTCTGGTTGCGTCTAGTTCGGTTTAAAATCTACACCTTTGATAATTGAAAAGTACTTAATGCTTCTTCCCCTTTCAAACCAACTATTTTCTATCTAAACTGTCGCTATCCTTTAGACTATGGACCTGGGAAGTACTACAGTGAATCCTGTTATTGCCCTCAACACAGTATTATTTTCTGCGCGGTTTCTTTTTCAAATACCATCGACGTAGAATGGTACCTTTAATGAGCAGTCGAGAATGAAGGTTCATGCTCGATTGAGAGAAGCTTAAACGCGAGGGTAAACTTGTTACTTGTTATATCTCGTTGAATAATAAACGCTACTTTGCATAATAAACCAGGGGAAACTTTGCCCAGATTTCTATGGCCCTTGATCGTATTACAGTCTTCTCTGAAATGTATAAAGTGTGAGTCCATAACGCCAGGCGAGCCCATTAAATTTACATAAAAATTCCCCGTCGCGAGATCCAGCGGCGTCAGAGGACGGAAACATCGAGGAAACGGAGTTTATCTCTCAACGGGACTTGTAGCAGCATATTACCGGGGATGTAGTATTACTTTTAACCTTAAACTGATCCCCGACCAATGAGCCTCACCTTTTTGGTACCTCGCCGCACGAGGAAGTAGTATTCTCCGAGGGGATGTAAATCCTTCTATCGGGAGAGAATGGGGAGGGACAAGTTTTATACCACATGCTTGGAACTTCCCGAATTTTTTCTTCTCAAATAGAGCTGTCTATTTATGCGAATCCGTCACACGAAGGAATTTATTTCTTTTAATTTGCAGCCTTAATAATAGATACTGAATTCAGGCCATGGTCGTGCATCGCGAGTGGTGCATTGCTACTTAGTATCGCGTGAAACGTTTGTGCGCACCACCTGTCACGTACTAGTGTCGCGTGATACGATTGCATGTGCTACATGGGATAACCTTTGGAGCGATAGCAACACGAATGGTACAGAAATGGTTGCAGGTATGCAATGTGGGATGCAATGTAGATAGCGTTGTCGTATTTTGGTAATTTATGTAGGAATAAGTTTCGTGAGTCTTATTGGTCGGGAGCCACGGAAAAAATCGGGCCTCGGGTGATGGGGGACTCGAACCCACGATCTTCGGATCCTCTGCGCTACTGGTCAGCCGCCTTACCAATGTTGCCAAAGCCGAACAGAGTTGCGCATTATTCGAACAAATTTTTATTGGAATAATTTTTTAATAAAAATTTTGATTAGAAAAAATTCAAACCGACATCAAAAAAATAAAAATGTACTAAAAAGTAAGAAGTAATTTTTTCCCTTATTCAATCTACGACTTTCATATTTTTTAAGTGGGCGCCAGATTTACACAGCGCAAATGATGAGGCGCCGAGTTAAAAAATATGAGAATCGTAAATTAAATAAGGAAATTTTTTATATTTTTTGTGTATTTTTATTTTTTGTGGTTTCAATTTTTAAAATTTTTTTTATTTTTAACTTTTTGGTTTTATATAATATGGACACAACATGTTGAAGAGATATGCGAGGACAAACATATAAAAAATACTTACGGATCGAATCTATAACCTCCTCCTTTTTTGAAGTCGGTTAAAAATGAAGGTCATCGAAATTAAGCGAATAAATTTTTGTTCGAATATATGTTTATACGAATGAAGTCGAATATGAATTGCGAATAAAATAAAGTAAACCGAAAATAACGAATAATTTTTTATTCGAATAAATTTTTATTTTTTATATAAAATTTTTATTTTATATATCAAAATTTATTTGGATAATGCCCAACTCTGCCTCCGAGGTCTGTTATTCCGGAATCCCTCTTATGGGGGTTTCTGATTCCACATATATACTAAGAAAATTAGAATTAAACTGATAATTAGCTTGAATATTTCTAATTGTAAGTCATGCAGGTTTTAAATCTAAAAAATAAATCGTCATCAGAAAAGTAATATTATTTTTAGAATCTTGCTACAGTAAATTGCTAAATTACAGAGGATTCGAAAATGCTTGAAAGAAAAATCTGTTTTCAGTTTTATTCTTAAAGCCTTTTTAATCGTCCAGCATGAAATAAAACGCTAAATGCTGGTTCAGGCACGTCCAGTAATTTAGGCAAGTGGTGAGTGGCCACTTACTACTAAACGGTTCAGTGAATAGAAAGTGTCCGAATTAGTACAGTTCACGGTACACCTACACCAACGCGATGACATTTGAGCTACTAATGAACTCGACCAAACAGAAAACATTTCCGGCCAGGCTTGTTGATTAGTGAGTGGTGGTAGAACCCAACTCGACTAAATTGTTTTACTAAACTACTCGACTAAATTTAAGTGTTCATAGATTCATACACAGTAAATTACTAAATTACTTGCTACACGACTAAATTGTTGGACGTGTCTGAACCAGCTTTAATGTAAAGGTAAGCAAAATCAACTTGAAAGTTTTCTTCCAACACGTGACGTTCCCTATTAAACTTTTAATATACTAGTCCATTGCGCTTGACTAATTTACGGACTTCTCTAGTATTATCGTACTTCCAGTTACATTACCCGCTATAAATGCGCGTAAAAGTGTAGGTTGCGAATCACGTAGCTATAACATCCCTGGTACCGTGACGCGAGTCTGCAAGGTAGAAGTGTAATTGCGCTACGTGTCCTTGCGTATGGCAATGAAAGATCGACTTCCCGGTTAAGATACATCCACGGGAATTTATGCAGAAAGTGGGCTAACAGTTACATCCCTCTGACATTTGGTAGCCAAACTTCTCGATTGTTACCGTGTCCTTGTTCGTGGTATTTCCAGTCAACATTTGTAACATTCAGTGGAACTATTGCAACACGGAAATTGGGAATTGTCACCGGAGAATTCATGCAATACATCGATCTCGTGTATCGCTATATTCTATCTTGCGAATTACATATCAAACAACGTGGAACGGAAGCATGAAAACCGAGATTTGAATTGTTCAGTACATCGTTGTATAAGTTTCCTTGTCAATTACAATATATTGAGTTTCACTTAATTTATACGTAGTACAGTAGCGAACAAAAAGTTACCACTTTTCAATTTGTTTTATTTTTTTTATTTTTTAGCATCAACTTGGAACTGTGGTATGCGTTTAATATGCATATTGTGGTGGAGAATTGAAAGCTGTATAGAACCCAGTTAAAGTTGAATTCATTTAACTAACAAACACAAGTTTTATTTGGCATTGAATTGAACAACACATTTTTGGGTCCGACAACGGAGTTACCACTTTTGGTAACTTTTTAAGCCGTCCTAAAAGTAAAAAATGCTCCACAAAATATTAGAATTTTCATTACTTTTCAAAAATGGTAACTTTTTACGGCTTTAAACTTATTCAATTTTATGTAGGATTTTTGTTTGTTAGTTAAATAAATTCAACTTTGATTTTTATACAACTCTTCATTCTCTATCGGAGTGTGTACCTATATTGGGCGCGTGCTGCAGTTTTGAGTTGTTGATAAAAAATAATAAGGGTAGAGTGGATCGAAAAAGTGGTAACTTTTTTGCCTGCTAATGTAGGTATACACGTTAACACAGGGGATCTGATGATTACGTTGATTGGTGGAGGTCTTGTAGGCAGAGTTGGACAGTAACTAAATAAAAAATTATTTAAATAACGTATCGAATAAAAGCTACCTACACTTCAGATTATTCGGCGAATAAAGTTAAATTTTTTTATTCGTCGAGTGTTTCAACTTTAGCTTCGAAGAATTTTTTAATCTTTAACTATAATTTTTTAACTTTCACTTTAACTTTATTCGACGTCGAATAATAAAAATTATTCCACCTCGAATAAAGTTAAAGTTAAAGTTGAAAAATTTATTCGACGGTCAAGTTGAAACGCTTGACAAATACGAAAATTAACTTTATTCGTGAAATAAAAAAATAACTTTATTCGGCACATGACGAATAATTTCTTTAACTTTTATTCTTTATTCGAAATTGTATTTAAATAAAAATGTTGCCTGTCTCTGCTCCGGACTCCCTCTTATAGAAGATCCCTGACTCCACACGACTTCCAGTGTTTAGGGTTGCATCGGTGATAAGATAGTCATTCTGGGGCGTCCCTAACGACGGATAGTGAGATTCCATCCCGAGTCTTATCATACCTTTCTCTACTATTTAACGATAGTGACATTGATGGCTCCAAAAAATCTGTTCGCCAATACAGGAAGTTTTTGGAAAACGCACTTTTACGTTATCACCCGAAGTATGTTACGATTGTTATCGCAGTGTTCCATGTGGGGAGGGCCTATGTCGATCAATGTTTACGATAATAGACGCCAGAATTGGGTAATACGAAAGAGCTCTCGGCGATGGCTATATCGACGTCCTGGCTCGTTTGATCCTCGGCTTAGACATAGATCCTCTCTCTCGAGTCCCGCGCAATCGCGTTAGTTTCACGCCGCATGCTGTACAAGGTCCACCGATCGCTGGTAAAATGAAGGAGCCCCCAGGTCGATGTTCGACGAACGTACATATCGATTTCGAGCGTGCACCGTGTCGATGCTTCTTCTGTCTCTCCTCCTCTGCCACTTGCTCCCAGTACCTCTCTGTCCTGACGCCACGCTCGGCCTATTATGGTCAATTGGCGGGCTTCAAAGAGGGCACCGAAGCGAGCATATTTATTCAAACCACAATGCAATATCGTTTTTATTGGGGATCGTCGAGCGTCCTCATCGGGATTTCTGTCGATCGCTTTGAGGTTAATGCGTGTAAATTAAATCTCAATTGTGCGTGTGCCACATTAAAGTCGGCTCATTCCCGCCAGAGACCGCAAATGAGCGGCACGCGTGAACCCTGGCGTCATCCCCCGCGTACTTGCTTGTCCGAATGCATATTGGAGCCTCTCTATTCATTTGTGATTCTCCTTCTGACGGTTTTTCTGGTATTTGACACTCGGGACAACGCGGCGGTTCTTGAATAAACAAAAACAATAGCTAGCAACGGGTTTCGTCATTTATTACAGAAACACAATAGCTACGAATATATTAAGAGATATGATTAGGGTTGCCACCCGTTCTATGTTATATAATAGTATTGTATTATATTTCGGTAAATTTTACCATACACTGTTGAAACAAAATATATGCTATTGTGGGTGAGAGAGAGAGTGAGAAGGACTGAATACACAGTGGTGATGGTTATAAGGTAGATATATATGTATTTAAGACGTGTTCCCTCCTCGAGCTTGGCTCGGCAACTCCTCTTCGAAACGCGAGAGTCGATGGCTCGACGCTCCGGCGGTGTTTCCAGATTCTACGGCGCTCAAGCGAGTGTCGAGGATAATAAAGGCTTGTGAAGCTCGCTCTACGCAGTGATCGAACCCCGCGCGTGGCTTCTCAAGATGTAAATAAATACCGCATCGCCTACACTATAAATACTATAAAATAAATTATATTTTTACTTCATAGTTAATTACAAAAAAGTTTAATTATGATCCTAACTGAAGTAACTCAGAGCGCACCCTTAGTTATTAACATCACGCGACACTATGCATGGCTAGCTTAGGTTAGCTGTCAATGTTTAAGTTGTTTTTATATGATTATTAAATGGCGAGAAGAAAGGAATAAAGCTACAATTAAATTAATAAAAAACGAGCTATTAATCTCTTATAGTTACTTTGTAAAAAATAATTTAATGATACTAAAAGCACAAATTAACAACAAATATACTTGGAAAAATAACTAAAATGAAAATATTAATCTGTACTTTTTATTTTCCGAAATTTCACTGAAAATGCTGTATTTTCCTAATATTTCCCTGAAAATACCAGATTTTCACGAACTTCGGTGAAAACACTGTATTTTCCTAAATTTCCCTGGAAATATTATATTTTCCTAAATTTCCCTGAAAATACTGTATATATTTTCCTAAACTTCCCTGAAAATACTGTATATATTTTCCTAAATTTCCTTGAAAATACTGTATATATTTTCCTAAATTTCTTTGAAAATACTGTATATATTTTCCTAAATTTCCCTGAAAATACTGTATATATTTTTCTAAATTTCCCTGAAACTACTGCATATATTTTCCTAAATTTCCCCGAAAACACTATATATTTTTCAAGATTCCACAAATATACTATATTTCTGCCCCCCAAAACGTGGCAATCCTAGATATGATCTTGAAAGATGTCGTTGGCGCGCAACTCGAGTGCGCCTCTAAAGTCTGTCCACCCAGATTCGAGTTTCCTAATGTTTCCTTTACGAACTTTAACTTAATTTTTTCCGCACTTTGAGCGACGTCGTGTTTTCACGCCATGGGATTTGCATCTTGCGCAGGCTTATGGCATGTTTTCACGTTGATATTTTCTGGAAAGCGTTGGAAGTATTGCCCGAGAGCCCGGGAATGTTTACTGTGAAAACAAATCAAGCACGAAGGTCGCTTTTATACTTCACCGCCTTAGCGATTCTTCGCTTGCGTAGCGAAAATGGTATTTTCTATATTCTCTTTTAGATCATCGTGACAGCATCGCCAATGAATAAGCGAGATTTTCCTGATGAAATGGAGTCCAAACTCGATCTCATTTAGACTATTTTTAATTATGCTAAAGCTATTTGAATGATGGATGATTAAAAATAATCGGAATAAGGTTCTATTTAGTTATTTTCATCCGACGAGCCTCGCCTATGCATTAGTAGCACAATTATTCAGATTTCATAGAATAGACAATACAGGAGTATAAATTTTCATTAATGTAAGACACTCTTATTATATTTTACAATGTGGGCCTGTTTCATATGTTTGTTTCATATGTTTGTTATTAATGTGTGTTTGAATGTATTTAAAAAATATATTTTTTATTTTTTTTACTTTTATTATGTTGAAAAATATATTTTAATGAATTATTTTATATTAAAAATTAATATTTTTTGTGTATAAATATGATTAACATATCAATTACATATAGGGGAGAGTCATACAGTACCGGCCGTTTTCAGTTTTTTGTACTATAACTTGGGCTGTTGTTGGTAAAAATCAAATTTCAAAAAAGTAATTTGCAGTACAAATTGTGCTTAATAAAAGAGGATAAAATGTTTTTATTGAATTTTATCATAAAGATTAATAATTCGCTGAATTAAAAAAGTTGTAATTCGCGGCGAACAAAAATAACTTTTGTCGTCCGAAACACTAGCGTAAACGATAAATGCTTAGAACTCTGGTAATACTGAAAGAAAAAGAATGTCGCCGGAATATGTTGCTACGGACTCTAGTATTTATTTATTTCTCCATCGATAGTACAGTTAACTAACATTAAAAGCGAGATCTGGCTTTGGCCGGTACTGTATGCTGCCCGGTACTGTATGACTCTCCCCTATGTGTAAAAGTTTCGATATATTCGGTTGACTGAGAAATAATGTTATATCTAGTGGTAGGCGCAGTGCACATTTATTTAATTGTTTAAATTAATTCTATTCTTTGAGTATCGAACAGGGGTCATTTCGCGTGCCACTTTTAGGGGAGATGCGACGGTGCTAAAGAACGTCCACCGTTGCCGCGGCTATTGCTGAACAGCCAAGCCACCCCCGTAACCAATAATCCTGGAATGCAGGAAATTCTTTCAATGGCACAGATCCTGCCTGTCGTCCTACTTATCACTCGGAAAGACTTGACCGACTTGAAGGGCCATTTTCCAAAATTTTTCGCTACTCAAAATGTTAACGTATTTTCATTTAATATTTAAAAATGTTACCGTTTACAACGAAGTACGGAAATCATAGAATGCTCTTTGGTCCTAAATCCCCTTATAGAATTAATATTGCCCTTTGTGCTTTTGTACTCTGTGCGGATGGAGCACAAATAGCTTTTCTGCTTGTTTACAGTGTCAACGAGGGTCCAGCGCTGCGCATCACAGAGCGAATTGCACATTTTTGCTCTCTAAGGTCACGCGGCCCTTTAAACTTGGGCGGGAAATTTCTTTGAGGATTAGTCCCTCGCGGCTCATAATATTGCAATAATAATTTCTTCGTCTGAGGATGAAATTCTCTTTATTTGTCTTCACTTCAAGGAGAATTCGAGGGATGAGAGCGCGGACGTTCTTGCCTGTCTCGCGTTTCCCGGGCTCCTCGTAATGCAATATTAATTCCAAGAGGTTTTGAATGGGAAATAAAGCGAACGGGAACGAGTGAGAAAAAGCGGCGTCCTCTTTACATTATAAGCGCGCCGTTCTGTGTCTCCCATTCCGGCGTCGTTCCGCAGCCGTCGGTGCCTGTGCTTCTCGTGATGGCTCTTCGTCTCTCCTTCGGTTTCGAGTCCATTCCCCCTTCTCATTTTCGGCGCTGTGCAGCGCGAACAAAACTGGGAAAGGAAGGAGGGCGCGATAGCGGCGTGACGTTATGGAACTTATCTGTAAAATAGGAATTTACGAGAAAAAAGTAGGCGAAGGGGTGCGGGGCGGGTGGAGCGAAGGGATCGGTGGAAATAATGCTGGAGGGGAAAAAGAAAACGATGTTAAATTTCGGCGTCGGTTATCACGACCTACTGCCTCCACTCCCGTTTCGCTCTTCGCCGTGGCATTTTTTGCTTGCCATTTTTCCTTAACCCATTCGCTGCCTGGTCGTTTCCAGCGGGCCCTGCTCGCACGCATTACTGCAAAATTTTTAAATGCTTCATGGCGATCTAATTTCTTAACGGAAAATCGATACAGGTACATATACGCGACGCGGAAAAAATCGTGGCACGAGCAGGGTGACTCCCTGTGTAAAACTCCATATGTCGAAATATTAGAATAAATTTTTCTGATACGAGACTTCCTTTAGGAGAAAAACGACTTTGAAATTTCATCAAGTAGGTACGCTTGAATTTACTTCAGCTCGACTTGTCTGGCTACGGATAAGTGGATTTCTACTCGGGTTTGTATGCAGTACGCGACACAGAAGGTTATGAAATGAGATTGTTCGAGAAAATTAAATTTTTCAGTATTTAATATACGTTACATGACTTATGAAAAAATTGTTGAAGATGTAGGTACCGTTGTTGAATGCACAACTGTGCTCTTTTAATGATTTATTTATTTATAAAATCTTCCCAACGTATAGTCAGGTTCCGATAAGTGCTACTATAACGATCTTTTTTTATTGGACATGATTTCAGTTATTTGTTGATTGAACTAAAGCTCCGCAAGACCATATAAACAAAGATTAAGATTGTGTAAGAGTTAAAGATGGATTCAGAGCAATAAACAATATAAACATAAGAGTTTTCAATTAAAATATGGCGAAGCACCATCATGTTGAAAAAAATAGGTTTCTTCTAATAGATAACATACTAGATAACATAATTAGATTTTTTTTTATATCTAGAATCGACATGACTTGTCGACAGTCAAGTTACATAGTTTTTTATGGATAGAGAAACTCCAAATATTAACTACTTAGATTGGAATTTATAAAAATCTGGTTACAGTTTCTTTTTTACAAATCATGAACAAATAGTGTCAGATTCCTATGCAATCCAGGTTACGTATCTGTTTATCCATGCAATCTTTTGCTCCCTAAACGTACCAGTGTGCCACATTCAACACACGCGAGCAGCGTGACGTGACAGCGATAGAGGGAATGAGTTAAAATGCCCCTGCCCATTTGCACCCCCATAGGAACGCGATGCAAATCGACTGACTCATTCTTGCTGGAGGTTTAATCAATCGCTTTTATCCATCGGGGAGCCTGCAACGAATCTCATTGGCTGATGTGTTTTAATTGATTCGATAAATTGATTTATTAAAGGACCTTTGTTTTATTTCATGCTTAAGAAAATGGTCCACTGGTTTTCAATTATCGTGATAATTAAAGTGCTGTTCCTTGAGACGGATTTGTCGCTCATAATTGATGTGCAAACGAAGGATGGTAAATTTACTCTAGCAAATTCAGCTGTATTGAAAGTCGATTTGACGAAACGAAACATATGCATATTTTTTTTCCGCTTTGGATTTCCGATAAGAAACAATTCATTGCAATTTATTGGATTTATTATATGCCCATAATTGCTTTCCGGTGCTAAGTGAAAGGTAATTCGCTTCGTTGCTGCTCGTAGCGTTAGGTAAATGAGTAAAATTCAAATAAACTGAAATACGAATTGACGGAAGACGAAGTGAAATACGAGAAAAGTGTAGAATTAATAGAATCTAACTTACAGCGAGTACAGGTATATGAAGTGTAGCTGAAAAGTTATAAGAAGTTGCAGAAAGCGCAACTTTTAATCTACTTTGTGATTTACTACATTTACCCTTACACTGCAGTGACACGGAGTAAAACTTATTAGGAAGGAATATCATCTAGTTCGTAAACTCGGATTTTCATCAAACTTTGTGCTCGAGTAGAACGTTTGAATATATCTTACACGTATTTTTTCTGTAGACGCCCATATTCGTATTTGCGAGGGAAAAAGAGTTCTGAAAGTTGGGAATAAAAAATATAATCTCTTCAATTTCTCGGAAAGTGATGCAGATAGAAAAAACTATTACACAACTTGTGTTTTCATAAGGAATAAAATGACGTGCACCAAATTTCAAAAAAGTCACAGGTGGCGATAGTGTAGTTCTAGTGACTCTTTTTTTACTCTGCTCTAAATTGGTGAGTTTAAACCAACCGAAAGGACAAACATACCGATGGCTTTGTGGACAAATATTGTACGTCCACTTTTAGCGTTTTTGAAAAAAAGAGCAGGGTAAAACATGGAATGTTACATACGATTCAGGGGCATGGAATGAACAAAAATATTATTTTTGACAAATTTATAAAGTGGATATAAATGTGATTTTTATACAGTCAATAACTATTTTTTTTTGCATATAAACACTCAAATTTCAGAAAAAGTGGACTAGCCATCGATGTGTTATGTAAGTCAACTTGCATCGTAATTTTTATTTCGCCCTGGCTGACCAGTCTAACTTGATACTACTGCGCGCCGGCATCGGCAGTAGTCTAAACGCGAGTCTCTCGCGTCAGACGCTCCTCAGACATATTTTCAACAATTAATAACGCAGAAACGAAGCCCCGAACGCAATTTCGACATTCTTTATTTTTGTCTTATCTTGTCACGCAGAATCACCACTGAGAGTTTCTTATCGATCACGATTGGTTGCGCACATTAGTGATAAAAATATTTCTAAATTTTACATTCGTACTGTAATGGTAATATATTTATTGTACAATACCAGTGCTTCTAATAATACATCAGTTGGTACATTTACGATAGACGTTTCACGCACGATCGTTTTTTCTCCTGCTCTTACTTCACATTTATGAGAGACCGTACATCACAAACACTGACCCAGGAGAAAGCTCATATTGATGAATCAACGTCGCGCGAGGATGTACGGAAAGGAGGCGACATTATCTGATTTACTGGACCATAAATATCTCTAATCTGTAGCAGACCCGGTGCATCCTTCCACCTCTCTTTCTCTGCCCCTCCCCCCTCCCCCCTTCAACCCACCCCACACGCCCGTGTTCTATCTCTTTGTTCCTCTTTAACTGTCCTGGTCTTCCTTCCGTTTCCCATCCCTCACCCATCTAGTAGGGGAAAAAAAGCATTAAATTACGATCCACCGAGCGGCGAGTTGAGAGAATTCGAAATCGGTTTTCAGATTAGTTAGAAGAGCGTATGGTGTAGGGACTGAACGAATAAGAATGTTAGTCTCTCTCATCGAAAGTGCGCGCAGGGCCTGGGGTTTGTCCCGTAAACGGAATTAACGATCTCGAAGCACCTGAGCCAGCTTGCCAGCACTGAGACAGCGCAAAAGGGATCAATTCTGTAAGTTCCAAAGGCCCCACCGTCGCTCAAATGGTATTGCTGGTTCCGTGATGCTTAAAGATTGACAGGGCTTTGTCTCCACCCTACTTGCGAGTGGAATCTAGGCTGATTCTTCTCTAGTCTCGTGCAAAGCTAGGTCTCCCTGAACCTGGGATTTGCCGTCAGAGCGAAAATAGCGAGTCTGGGGCATCTGAGCTAGTTTGTCAGCAGTGAAATAATATAGACGGTTTGACTGGAAGCAATTATGAATGTGAAAGGCATCTCCACGACTCGGATTCAAATGGAATCGCTGGGCCTCGAGAAACTTTTGATCCCACTTCCCTAAACAATAGAAGTACAGTTGAATTTTTCATTAGCTCCTTCGCAAGCTCTAGCTTGTCATGACCCACTATTCTCTAATTGCCTGGTAAAGTTATGTTCCGATTTGCAGGACAAGGGTCTTCAGACTCTTTTCGGTAGTTTGATAGAGGTATGGCTTGATGAGTCAAGATTCTGAGAACTGTAGGACTGGAGCAATATTACGTCTCACAAGGAAGCTATGTCCGTCGGTGTGCCATCAGAATCGTTTAATATAAATTCGTCACATCACTGCGGCTATATGCGCACTTCTGGACAAGCGGATAAATTTGATGAAGCTTCTGTACATACGGTTTATAATTCTTTATGCATGCAATGTAGTAAAAGAACGCTTCGGGTGGTGGGAAAACTATATCGTCGGTGATAGTGCAAAACCGCGTATGAGCAGTTTGTAAATACCGCGGATCTGCATTTTACCGATTTTACAGGAGGAAGAAGAAAAAGAATATTTTAGCCATTTTAAGGGATTTCTTTGACTGAACTTTTTTGGGACAGTTTTAGCACTCCTTGTAATAAATACTAACATCAATGGTGTGACTTTAAAAAAAAAGCGGAACAACGCTTGGCAATCGTGGGCGCGAAATCTCAATTTTGCTACTTTTGCAGATCCGCGGTATTTACAAACTGCTCATACGTGGTTTTGCACTATCACCGACGATATACAACTATGTATAATAAATTGGGAACATGAAATGATAGCACATTTGAAATAAATTATGAAAGGTGGCTATAATAAATGTCGCTACACGTTCAACAATATGCTGGACTCTCTTTCTCTATTACCTCTACCAAAGGTTTCAGTAAAGATTTGTACACAACTTTTATTTTTGTCTTACGAAAGTTTGCTCCATTCTTCTGCAACGCGTCGTTTTAGTTTCATCGCAGTATTAAATTCTGGATTATTAGCATGAACAGTTTAGGAAAGTTCACCTCAACAATTTTCAATAACGTTGAGGCTAGGCGAACGGCCTGGTCAGTTAACTGCAGGTATACACAGTTTTTAATTTCGTGAATGCAAAGTATGCAGCAAATTTACTCTTCCGAAGATACGTGTGCGTGGTAGACGGAACGTGTTACAAGCCAATCTTTGTTTATTAATGCGCCGTTAGGAGCTGGTGGAACAAGTATGCCAAGAGTTGGTTTTCCCGTATGGTTACTAACTCAAACATCCTCTGCAACGTAGCTATTTTTACGAGGAAATTAATCTCTTGTACAGTAAAGGAGTTTAATGCAATTAAACCGAACGAGATTCCCCGCGCACACAGGCTCGATACACGGATGGCAATTATCCCGTAATTAGGAAACCTGAATTTTCCAACGAAATCTCATTTATTAATATTAACGACATCCGCTAGGCAAGAGCTCTCAGCTTTCGTACATTCTTCCTCGACGGCCGTCGTCATTCCCCTTCGCTGGCGTTGTTCACCGATTCTCCAACTCATCTCCATTATTCTGTACCACGCGTAACAACGGTCGCGTTGCATAGTGAAATGATCCCGCAGGGAGATTGGTCGGTTTCCCGTGAATAATATTCTGCTGCTTTCGTACGTGGCCCCTTATTTTCTACAGTCACAGCCACCTCTCAGTCTTCCGTCCAGCACCGTAATTGACTTTCCAGTTTCCAGCAACATCGAAGTTTAGTTGAGCCTGTTCACGTGAAATCTGACTGCAGATATCGGGGGCGAATTAGTAGAGATCAGGTTTCATCGCTGAATGCAATAATTGATTAATCATGAATGCGCGCTCGTATGTACTTCGGGGGGTGGAGCTACACACACACACACCCAAAAGTATACACATGTCCTCTTCTCGCAAGGAAAGTTCGGTTATCCGAACATTCAGATTTTTTTTTAAATTGTTCAGGTTTGAAGGGAACCTGAATAGAAGAATCAGGGAATTTTTCGTTTGTGCCCGTTTTCGGTTCTTTTAGGTGGAAACACTCGTTAAAGATTAATGCATGGTTTCCTACTTTCCTGTATATCTTGAAAACTATAGTAGATATAATAAATTATTAGAATGAAAATTTAACGGCTTTTTGTGAAACATAATGAAATGAAATTGTTACAAATTTGTAGTTTAAATAAAAAAACGTCCCCCACCATCGTTTTATAGGGCATAAAAAGCTATTAAGTTTTCATTTTAACAATGCTTTTATATCTACTATAGTTTTCAAGATATACAGGAAAGTAAGAAATCACGTATTAATCTTTAAGAGGGAATTCTATTCTGTGGGCTAAAAACATAGTAGTATTTGGGATTTTTCTTTTAAGAATCCAGCGATTCGATTCATCTGAAATTTGGACCGTGGTTTGATGCATCTTTGAAGAAGCTGCGGGTTTTTATTATTATTAATTATTAACCATAAATATAGCAGTTATGCATGATCGACAATCACGCTGCACAAAATTCGTCGGCCGTTAGTGTGCATGATATTTATCTACCAGGTAATCTGAAACTGAAAAATGAAACGGCGTTTTATTTTATACATATGTAGCTTGAAATTGATGAACCAGCAAAAAACAAAACAATTTATTGAGCGGTGTGAAGAGTTTTCAAACTGAAAGGTCTGAACTTTCTGCGATACAATATTGCGCCAATTTTCTTATGTAACAAAAAAAAGTATAGAACTTGGCGGTATTCTGGTTCATCAAATTGAAGCTACATATGTGCAAAGTAAAACGTCGATTCATTTTTCCGTTTCAGATTATCTGGAAGGTAAATATCATCCACACTAAGGGACGACGAGTTTTGGGCGGCGTTATAAATAACTCCTATATTCATTATTAAAAATGAATAAAATAAAACTGCAACTTCTTCAAGGATGCATAAAAACATGGTCCAAATTTCACATAAATCGAAATGCTAGTTTCTGAAAAAAAGAATCCTAGATTTTGCTATGTTTGTAGCCCATAAAATAGGATTCCCCCCTTGAGGGATGTTTTCACCCAGAAGAACCGTTTGGCTGTTACAGTGCCAATTTTCAATATTTGTTTAGTTACAATAAACTCAACCACCAAACTTCAAATTAACATTATTTATTAAATAAGAAACTGATATGCAACCATGTACAAACTGATCAAATACATTTCCTCCTTAATTAATTCTTTCTTGCCAACCAATTATCATTTAAAAAGAGAGTAACGCTTCTTAACAACCTATAGTTTAGGGGAAAACTCTAGGAAACTCTAGTAACTGTTAACACTAATAACTATTAGACGCTGCAACCGATAACGGGTACAAAAGAAAAATTACTTGATAGGGTAAGTCGGGGAGAGATGGCCCACTTTTTTTAAAACAATCATTACACCGTAAATTTAGTGGTTTTATAAATGACAAAAATATATTTGCAAAATGAAATACATTTAAATAAATAATATAAAATTGAATTAAGAAAATAATCATACATTTAAAAAAGATAAAATAAAATTGCAGTCTATGCGAAAGGCCATCTTACCCGGACTGTCCGGGTGAGATGACCCATATAAAATATACATGTTATGAAGTTAATAAAACGAAAAATTATTTCTTTTTCTTGCACAGAACTTTTCGACACTCATTGCATAAGTTCAAAAAATTTGAGCATCCTCCGTAAAACCATTTTTTACAGCTGACCCAGTCATCGGATTTCGATGTACAGCTGCCATTTTGGACTGCTTCTACGGTTTTCAACAATGCGTCGTGTGTCCAAAACTTTCTACGTTGATTATATCTTCGTTTATATTCCGTTGGCGTGTTCTACAAAAACATTCACTAGCTATTATGCATGATTTTATGATGGGCCAACTATCCCCGTAAAAATCGGGCCAACTAACCCGAGAGGCAAGGAGCACCAACTCGCTTGTTTTTTCAATACTGCTACGACAATATCTCATCACAAGAACGTGAATATAACCTCTAAACATTATATCAACGCACTGCATTAAGAAAGAGTAATTACTTTCTCGTAAAATATCAGTAAATTATAATTTAAAGAACACGTAGAAAATTTTCGAACATAATCCATTTTTATATTACAAATAACTTACCTGATTTCACAGTTAAAAGCAAACAGAAAACACGATTAATGCGGCGTGTGAGCTACGCGCAATATACCACTAAAAATAACTGAAAATCGCAATGTTCTAAAACATAAACGTGATCGAGCCATCTCACCCGCAGGGCCGTCTCACCCGGAATTACCCTACTTCTATTGGAGTCCTCTACAAACTTGCACAGTTTCGAAAACATCGCAATGCTCGGATAACCGATTTTCCCTTGTCAGTTGAACTGTCTACCTTTTCCTGCCGCGGTAATTCATTTTTCTACCTTTGCTCTCCGCGAGTCTATGCACGACGCTGTCGATTAACTCTGTCGGTCGTACGGGAGATGAGTTACGCAGGAAGCGTTTAATCGAGCCGCGACGGAATGATGTACAATGGAATTTCACACGGTGCCTGTGTACGGGTACACATATATCAGGATCAAGCCGGGGATCCTCTTTCGGCTCGATGCGCTTAAGCAAGCCGTTTCATCTCCTCCCTCGAGAAAGGGTAAATGACACTTGAGGCATCATCTTCAGCAGTGAATGATACACTTTCTACCGGGAAAGAGTAAATGACACTTGAATCCTGTAATATAGGGCGACGATGGATGTATGCATCAGTAGGTCAGTCGGAAAATACCCATGGTGAGAAATATATTCAGCTCCGGGGAAATTCTACGTGAATTTCCATTAATTTTATTCGCATGCAATAGTTCACTCGTAATATACGCCCTACCCAAAAAGTGGCGGCACATTTTCAGCTGTAATTTTTACTAACAAATTTTACAAATGATCGGCGTGAAACTGTTATTTCTTAGAGAAATACAAAAGTTTTTATACGATGGGAAATATTAATGTACGAAAGACAGTAAGGGGTGAATCGTTTTGAAATCTGAAATTTCTCTATGCTTCGATCAAGTGAATAGCACTCCTTTTTCTGAAAATGTATGCAAATCATTGTTATACATATAGGAATTTTTACAACTATGACTTGTGAACGCTATATTCGCTCGAAGAATTCTCGATTTGTTTCTTACGACAGGACGGAACGACCGTAGCCTCGTGTTCAAGTGCACCTGTTGTAGTAAAAGTTTACAGAAGGAAAATACTAAATGAAATAAAGATTTATAATTTCTATTTTGTGCGGGTTTTAGTTATCTTAATGTCTTCTTAATTGGTTTTGTATGGAGTATATTTTATTTAGTTATATTTTTGTAGTTCCATAAATATTAAATGAAGTGAAAATTTTTACCGATTTTAGTCATTTTTTTTTCTTATTTCTTTGGTTTTGTATAGATAGAGTATCTACCTATATTTTATTTTGTAATATTTTGTAATTCCATAAATATTAAATACACTGAAAATTTAAAAAATAAGTATTAATACTTTTACAGTTTTAATTATTTTTTTTTGTAAAAATTCCAAAACTAGTTTAACTGTTTTTATTTTTTGACAACTGGAAACCGGTTTTTTTCAACAGCCGATTTCCGTATAAACCCTACTTAAGTGCCGTCAGTGTCAGTGGTAAAAAATATCGTTCTGCAATGGAACAGTTCACACTTGCCCGTGCCAATTACTGGCACTGAAACAAAGCGATCATTGACACTGCCAACACTGAACCGTCACGGAACTGACATGTTTGCGTAGCCCTCCATTCCCCACGTTCGTATGATATGAAAAAAAAAAAACAAACACTTGGAGTTTATCACCCTGATCCGACGTCTTTTATTCGATTTAAGAATCACGCCCGTCCCGCGTGTAATTCGGAGGCAGAATACATTAATCCTGAGCAATCTCAGCGGAGATGCTCCATTTCTCCTCGCCACGTCTGGTAGATCCGTTTCCCTCGCCGAGTCAAACTCCGCTGCACCCGCTGAAACTTCATCCTGGAACGGCAATACGGGATGAAGAATTATGAGATCAGGCGGACCTTACGAGATTGGCCCTAAGCCTGAAATAAAACGTCGACGGTGTGATGATGCCAGTCTCGAGAATTTTCCCCGCCGAAGGCTTTATGGTCCCGTTTGAGCCGTAGCGTCCCTATTGCCAGGACATTTTTCTTCCGCGGAATTAAGAGACGGCGACCCGTGAGACGCGATCAGTTCACCCATAACGGTTTCGTTGATGCGTTCCCCCGAAAAGAAGCGGCATTTCCTGCCCATTTTATGTCGCTCGCCCACAATGGAGCTCCCTGGTGGGCTTCAAGGGTAATTCCTTGCGCTCGCTTCCGCTCGGAATCGCCACCCCTGGAATACGAATAATCAAATTTTTGTCACCCCTTGGCCTGGAGGTATAGCAGACCGCGGCAGATTGGCCAGCCTTTTGGGGGTAAATGGATCGACTCAGCGCTTGTTATGTGGTTAGAAGTAAATAGAGAGGGTGATTTAATCCATCGCCTGTCTGTGCATCGTATATGGCGCACGATCGTGTATCACGTGGCGCGGTTGGGCGCGCAATAGATTGCATCCTGCTACGTTTTCGGAGCGAGACATTAGTGGGAGATGCAGGTATTTAATTGTATTTTAATTGTCTTTTAATGTACAGAAATCGCCCGAAATTACGAAGGGCGCGATACATATATGTTGTTATATGGAGGATGATGAAATAATTGGAGACTTGAATTTATACAGGGATTATTACGTAATGTGCACTCAATGTGCCAGAGTGTTGGAGTGAACGTGATCGTAAATGTATTACAATGTAAATGATTTATGGTACAGAGTGATATATGAGGCAGCGGTGATTATTTTATGGCATGCATTTAACTTAATTTTGAAGAACCTACGAGATGAGAAAAGTAAATATTTTATTCTATTTCTTTTCAAGATATATTTCCAGGCCATAATCATTTCTTTAGTTGATTCCATAGGTTTTTGCTGCTATATTCTTGTAGACGGTGACAATGCAAATTCAGTCATGTATGATTCAGTCACGTTGACATTTAAATGATTTTGGATAAGATAGTTCCACTTTCTATTGATCGTGTATGTAAAAGAAAGGCTGCCACTTGTACCGTCCTCCTTCTCCTTTTTTTCTTTCTCGTTCGCTGTTGATTTGAAGGTTAGTGAATGTGAAATTATTTTGTCCAATTTGTATTTGAATGGCGCAATAAAAACGTATGTTTCTACTAAATGAAAGAAATTAAGGCGATCTTAAGATTTTACCTGAAGAAATTATTAAAAAAGTTTATTGTTAATATCTTGCCGACCACTCGAAATCAAACAAATTCAAAGCAATGTATTTGTCAAGAAAGTAACTGTCCAGAGCCATGCTTTTAAAAATCAGAATGTACGGGTTACACCGTATACATATCCACAGACCATTCCCAGATAGGCGACCATAGTGTTTGCCTTTTTACAAAATTTGCCTTTTACAAATATTGCACGAGGTGTGATATTGTCACTTCCAATAAATAATCGATGCATCTGTAAAAATTTTGGGAGAGGATGTGACGTAATTAGGAAGTCACACTTTAATTACAGCTAAGCTTTTAAAATTTGTCGTAATTCAAAGTTATGCGGATTGTCACTTGTTTTTTAGGGGACGATGTAAAATCTGTGAAGCGATTTTAGAGCAAAAAGTGGAAAGTATTGAACAAAATGGAGCACGTGATACCATGTTTATCCCGAAAATCAGAGTGAAACATCTTAAAAAATGAACTTAAGAGGGCCATCCGGCCAAGATGCTAGAAAAATAGGCAATTTTTATGATTTTTTAAAAAAAGAGGTAATAACATATCCTAAAAAATGTTTTTGCCTTTTATTAATACTCTCGGCAGGGTGCAAATGTGTTTCATTTTTTCAGTCTCGATTAGTGTTCCTTCTCGAGAATTCTTTCTCGAGAATTTCTCGAGAAATTTTATAAATTCTTATTTCTAATTTCTCGAGAAATTAGAGTATTTCTCGAGAAACTTAAGTGTATGAAAATTATTATAAATCCCATTTGTTTCCAGAAATGAATTTTCAGTTAGTTCACATTGTGTGTTACTAAGTAGTTAATCGCGAACATATAAACACATCTACAATCTGTAATAAATGTTAGCAATACATACGAAGAATTGCGCGATTTTTCACAAGCTTTTCTCTTCGTATCACTGATGTTCTATATACAATTAACCCAGCATCCACTCAAAATAAAAGAAATTTTTCTACAGCCGCAGATTGTGTCACAAAAAAAGGAAGTAGATTGGCTGAAGCGACATTAGACGCATTGTGTTTTTTAAATAACTATTTTAAAACAAAAAAGTAATGTTTCGCCTTGCTCACATTTTGTATTAAATAAATAAATTTATCAATTATATTTAATATCTATTTTTTCATTTACACAAGTTTTGTCTAAGTTAGACACGAATAAAAATTTAGATAAATATTATCAACATTATTCTAAATATATAAATTTTTCAATATCTTTTTAATTTCTTGAGAATTCTCGAGAAATATAGTCTGATTTCTCATTTCTCGAGATGCGGAAAATATCGAGAAATCAGGAACACTAGTCTTGATGCATTTTCTAGGTAGTGCTTGCAATTAGTGGATGGAGTTTTACAAGAAAGAGATGCCTAAATGGTAATCGCTAAAGGTAACGCTAAAGGTCTCAATTCTGCCCTGTATGTATATTTGTAGGTGCAAAACTGAAAAACTACTGAACCGATTTCGATGTACCATATACCAGAAGAATCTTTGTTTTAATGGGACTGCTGTAGGCTATAGAATAGGTCGAATATCTACGTAGAGAGATATTTCAAAATTAAATGTTAAATGTTAAATTGAGAGTATAATTTATACCGTAGCGAAGCACGGATATTTTGATAGTAGGTAGGTATACAATAAAACTAGTCAACAATAGTCAAGTGTGTTGTCACCAACGCGTGGCTCAGGTAAACGCGGCTGTGTATCAATAAAGTGAGGTACCTACAGATAATCGAGCAAACGGCGCTCAACACTCGCGTTAGCCCATTCCCTTTTCTATTATAGCAGGGTGCACACGGATTCACCAGCGCTTGGGAAAGTACATTGTACTCGTATATATGTACGTAATGAACCCAAAGCGCTCAGGTATCCAGGGTTTGTCCATATATCTATCTGTCTCTCGATCCAGAGAGCATTCCGATGGTTAGTCGATTGCAAATCGTGGAATTCGTGTCTGCGGCTTCCATTAAGGGAGTTCAAGCTGTAGTTTCGCGTCCGTAGCTAGTACAACCTCCTCCTCTTTCACGGCATGTTGTACGAGCAGTTCTCACCCCTTTCCTCGCCTTCGTTGTCGTTACCAGCAACCACGGTTCTTGCAATAGTGGTATTTAATTAACGATATTTGCTAACCGTCCTTATTATTCCTGCTTGTCGATGAAATTCCACCTCGCCACGGTTATTAAACGCCTGATAAGTGGCGAATCGAAGTGTCCCGTTCGTGAGCCACCCCCTTCTGCCAAGCACACGTTTTTGCGATTAAATTAGATTTCCATATCGTTCCTCGAAGAAATTACAGTTTCATGTTTTATAATTCCGTGGTTAATAGGTACCTATGGTGCACTGATTACGTTGAATTTTTTCTTCTTTAATACACAGTTTGAAAAAGAGCTCTTCTATGAAAAGCATTATAGTCATAATGGTATTTTATGTTTTATCCGAGTCTTACATTTTTGGTTCATTTACAAATTTTTTCCCTTTGCAAATTTTCTCCATTTGCAAATATTCTCTATTTGCAAATATTCTCCATTTGCAAATATTCTCTATTTGCAAATATTCTCCATTTGCAAATGTTCTCCATTTCAAAATTTTCTCCATTTGCAAATTTTCTCCATTTGCAAATTTTCTTCATTTGCAAATTTTCTCCACTTGCAAATTTTCTCCATTTGCAAATTTTCTCCATTTGCAAATTTTCTCCATTTGCAAATTTTCTCCATTTGCAAGTTTTCTCCATTTGCAAATATTCTCCATTTGCAAATGTTCTCCATTTCAAAATTTTCTCCATTTGCAAATTTTTTCCATTTGCAAATTTTCTCCATTTGCAAATTTTCTCCACGTGCAAATTTTCTCCACTTGCAAATTTTCTCCATTTGCAAATTTTCTCCATTTGCAAATTTTCTCCATTTGCAAATTTTCTCCATTCGCAAGTTCTCTCAATTTGCAAAGTTTCTCCATTTGCAAATTTTCTCCATCCACGAATATGCGACGCGACGCATGAGAGTGCATAGTCCCACTTTCGGTGACCGCCTCAACCAATTCTGAGCTATCGTGGGTACCGATGAATTCATTGCCCCGTTCCATAAATACATATCTATCGAGGGGCCATCTAGTTGTCGCAATTAGCTTGCAATAGGTTCAAACGCGTTGCGAATAGAACGAAACGCATCCACATCGACCGTGTCGGCTCCCGAGTCTGTCCTTTGTACCAAGGATCGTATACTTCCGAGCACGAAATTGCGTTACGTCACGGCAAGTTACATCGAATTAATTCCACTCGAACTGGTTTATCGTATGTGCAAACTTGAGCTTCAGCTGCATATCAAAAGTTACCGTTGGGATGGTAATTAGTTGGAGAGTATTAATAATACAAATGCTCGTAGTTTCGGTGAAACGGAAACCGGCATCCCCTTCCAGCGCGCCTAGATATTATTGCCAGATAACATGCGATTACACCGCGTTATTGTAAATGTTTACCGGTGCGTTACGTCGGCCTACATTCGAGGAGTCCGTTACTCGGGCACGACTGCGAGCTTCGGGGATGTTGCCCGAGTATATTGGCTTGGATTTCTCTCGAACCGACTATCACAGCAGCCTAGGTTTAATAGCGGCGTTATGGATGCATCTCGCCTTTCACGCATTTCTGTATGTCTTCGTTGTAATACCTACCTCGTATTTATTTCGTATGCGGGACTGGTAATACGGGCTGAGGAGATACTCTGATGTAAATAACGATCCGAACATTAGCATAGCATTGTTTCAGTGATTACAGGCTTGCTTGAAACATGAATTTCAATATTTAATGAACAGGCATAATGTGGTGTGTAAATTCTTGGCAGGGGCGGATTTGTATATGAATAAGCTAAATATTCTGCAACCTAGGGCAGGGGTGGCGAACCTCTTTATCTGCGCGTGTAAAAAATTTATTAATTATATTTATCAAACTGCTGACGTGCCAGGCAGTTTTTAATAGGGGAAAAAGGTAATAGAAAATTAATCATTGCAGAATTATTTTGAGACAAGTTTAAAAATTAACATAGAATTTCATAAGGAGTCATCCTTAAATTACATAAGGATTTTTTTTTTGGTGGGGAGGGGGTCGCGAATTTATTAGGTTTTGTTACACGGGAGGGGGAGGGGGAGTCAGGTAGTGTCTTACGTAATATTTTTTAACCTAATTTTCAATAAATACTAATTCTATCATTAATGTTTCGGAAAAGTAGTTAAAATACCCAAAAACGAGTTCAATGAATTATATAAACCTTTAAAAGAATTTTAATAACTGAAAGAATTAAGAGTAAAAAATATTACGTAAGGAGGGGGCTGGAATATAAAATCTTACGAATTCCTATACTGGGGGTGGGAGGGGGTAAGCATTCGTAAATTTACCCTTACGTAAAATCACGGTCCCTAAGAATGAACTCATAACTTGACATACACAAGTATAAGAGATTAACGGGAACAAATCGTGTTGACGAGAAAGAAAACCCTGCGAGTGCTTGACGCCATTTTTAGATTAATAGATATTAGTGATATCACCTGTAAAACATTGACGTGTCAGCAAAACTTTCGTACGTGCCACCTCTGGCACGCGTGCCATTGGTTCGCCACCCCTGGCCTAGAACGGCCAATTTTGGGGAGTGGAAAATTTTGGGCGAAAGAAATTGAAAAAGGTGGAAACGCAGAGGATTGAGACAACTTTAAAAACAACACACTTTTCTTTCATCTAGCAAATTAGTAATAACTCGTATGTGAGCTGTAATATTGAATTAATTTTCAAAATGTCTCAACTCTTTTAGATTAAAATATTTGATGATACTTCACGGAGGAAGGGGCGTCAAATCCCCAAATCGGCCCCTGATTTCTACTACAGCGACTAGTAGCAATAATTTTAAAAAATAATCCTACTACTTGAGACGATCAGGTAAGTACTGAGTTGAAAGTGGGAAAAATTGATTTAAATATACTAATAATTAATAATAATAATTCTTTATTGCGCCAGTAGACATTAAGAATAATACCAAGAAGATAAAAAGAAACATAAATACATACCTACATACATTTAAGAAAACAAGATATAGAAATATAGTAGAGTTAGAAATTAGACCAGGTGCTCGTGAGTTCCGTGAAGGAGCAACAATTACCAATCGAAGCATGCAGGCTCGTACCCACGTCACAGTGACACGGAAATCCACGCAACGCGGTTCCAGTCACGTGTTAACATTGGGTGTATCGTGTTCGCGGTTGTATAGCAATCCGAACAGATCAAACGTTCGTGCGTTCGTCATAATATCCTCACTGACAGAGGACGCGGAGTGAGGGCGGCCGACAAGAAAACCGGATGATCCTAGGATTTCGATATTTTCACCGCGAAACTGATCAGTAATCACCGCCGGGGGACAATATGGAGGGGCATAACTGGAACGATAATTGTTATTGCGCTCGTTAACACATCGATATAGGGCACGTCTCCTGTGTGCGCACACGAAAGCACCGATGCTGGGAGGAAGATTAACAATTTCGCTGGCGTTAAGAGCGGCTCGGGCGATGCACAAGCCTTCCCACCTAGCTGCAACTGATTCAATGGGGTGGTTAATGAATTTAAGCTATCTTCAGCGACCTCTATCCGCGCGACGCTGGGGTCAGGTCCCGCTCGAACGAACCAGATATAGATCCCTCTATCCGCATCACTCGCGAACGTTCGCTTGATGCTACCTTCGACCCCTTGTTACCTCACAAGGGAAGGTCCTCAAGCCGGAAATACAAAAAATTATGAAACTTTGGGGATATGTAGAGGGTACACAGGGTTTTTCGGCTGCACGTGGGAATAAATTTAAGGGGTGATTCTAGACACCATACTAAGTCGAAAATGAAGAATAACGATATTGCCGTTGAGGCTTCGTTTGTTAGTTATAAACGTTTAAAGATATGCCTGAAAGTAGGCAATCTGCGTGCACAGCTGCACGCGGCGCAAGGCGGGCGAGGGGTCGAGCAGTGGTTGTCAAAGGCGCGGATTGACCGCTTCTAAGCATATCTTTAAACGCTCATAACTAACAAACGAAGCCTCAATCGCAATATCGTTATTCTTGGTTTTCGTCTTGGTATGGAGTCCAGAATTACGTCCTGTATTACTCTTTTTTTTTTGCTACCCAAATTCACTATAAAGGGGTGAAATTGACCCCTGAAAATCCGGCAATTTTCCAAGTTTCTTTTATAACTCGCGAGCTGCAAGAACTGTGAGTTACCAAATCAGAATCCTAATTAAAGGAAGATAACTTTTGTCTGAAAACTTATTTTCCATCTCTTGAGCGTTATTGGTTATACTGTTTCCTTTCGAAATATTTCTTAACAGTTGGAAGCAGCCGCAGTGAGTGTAAAAATATCAGCGAGCTTACTTTTTAAAATAGTTTATCCAAATTTCGTACTGTACAAGCTGACTATATAAGACATGCAGAGGGGTAACGCTTAAAAGTTAGACACGTCTTTGACTGGACCAAAGTAGCCAGCAGCTCTTCTCCTTCACGTTCATCAAAAGTTTGCTGTTTAGTCGCTGTTATGAAGCAAGAAATAGCTTCAAGCCCTGCAAGTATTAATTATCGTTTGAAAATTCTTTAACAAGGGGATCCTACGAACTGTCCCCGAGTTGTTTGATCAAATCCTTTTGAGCTGTGGAGGAGTTGGTTGAAAATAGGTAATCTGGGAAAGTAGTAAGGGGCAACTCTTCCCCATTTGCGAGAAATAAATTGTTGAAAATGTGAAGACTTTGACCGGTGTGCGGTGACTGTGCGATCCACGAGGTTGGGTCAAAAAGTTGGCGGATTGCAGGTGAAGGAGAGGGTAGCTTGCAAACAAAGTTCTACTGTGCGACTCTTTTTCTGTACAAATGCCAAGTTTCAACTCCATCGTGTAATTAGTCTACGAGTTATCTACAAGCAGGCGAATAGCGAAGAAGAACATTTAGCTCGTAAATCAAATTCCTGCCACTGTTCTTAACATTAATAGTTGATCGTTGATGCACGTTGGGAGGCGACGTTGAAAAACGGAGATGCAATCTGACAACGGCGGGATCGGTCATAAAGGGAATTGTTGGAAGGCAGCGTTGCCCGGCCGTTAACGGGGACTCGTTAACACGTGCATGGGCGTAACGTATGTTTTGCATTTAATGAAAATGTGTTTACGCGTGCTGTATCCGACGCTGTGTTGTCGACCGGGCGAAACGAAAATCAAAATTTACCGCGCGTCGGTCCCGAACATGTGCCTCGCTAATCCAGTTCCTCGGCTTATTATCTTCCATTAGTGACGCTAAAGGGGGGAAGCTTGAAAATTCGACGAACTCTTCTTAATAACCAGCCCCGAGGGAGGCGAAAGTTTTTTTTTATATTTTTCATCGTGAAGAACTTTCCAGCGCCTGTCTCTTCTCTTTCCAACTCCTTCGAGAGAGAGTTCTCTATCATCTACCCTTTCCCTCTCTTTCGTTTTTACAATGTTGCGCTCATGTTTCTGCTAGACCCTAGCAGTCTTACACATAGGTAGCTACAGCTGCGTCGCTAGATTCCACTTTTATGGAGACGCGTAGAATATGTGGTTAATGGCGATATTTCTTTGCGTGCGATTTGAAAGAGTTGCACGGAAGATTCGTGAGATGGGTTTCCACTGAGGCAACTTTTTGGCAACCGGCAACCGGCACATGCAATCACTATCGCAGTATCGCATGCGACATGTTGCCTTGCGTTGTCTCAGTGGAATCCCAGCATAAGAAATTAATTCGGGCACGAAACTATTTTTTTTCACGTAACGATGTTTGTAGGGAAATAGAGGTTTATGTATACGTAGGAGTAAATTGGAAAAGTTGATGATCCCCAATCTTGTGCTATTTAAGGGGCTGTTCCGGTCTAGAACCCATAAAAATAGGCGATCTTTAGGAATTAATTAAAGAAAAACTACTAAATATAATTTAATGGGACTTTTTGTATTGTATTAAGGATGTCTTAAACTATAGAAATGAATATTTTGGTTTATAATTAATCATTGCAGATGGTACTGGGGAGTCGTTAAAGTCGAGGCGTCAAAAAATTCATCCAAAACGATGGAACCTGTAGCACCTAAACCATTACTATGAAATAAAAAACAATGCCAGATTATTAAAAGGCATGAAACTCGCTCGTGGACTTAGCAGTAAAAATTACAAAAATGACATTTTTTTAGAAAATAACTACACTTAAGTTTGAAATCACTTTTTCCCTATATTTTTCGTCCTTTCAAAGCCTGGAAAAATTACAAATTAAATTTTTTTTTTTAAATGTTACTGGTTTCTCCACGGACGAGAAGTATATTCTTTCAAATAAAAAAGTTTCAGTCGAATCGGATAATAACTTTTCGAGATATAGGTTCCACCGATTTTAAGAACACTGTTTCGAGAAAAATGCGTTTATTTAAAGTTTTACGTGAGAGCCGAGTGGCCGGGTGTTACCCATGCATTTTACGAATTTCAAGAAATCCTTTTAAACACGTATTCTTAAAAGGTTGAACATTTGAAAAATGAAATAAAAATATGGATTTTAAACCGGAAGCACCCCTTAATGTAAAATTATTTTTCCCGAAGGCGGCTATAATGAAGCAGCGCTTTTGACGTACATATGTATTATATGTTTCTTATATCTTAATATTATATGAACATGGGTACACATGGTGCAATAAAGTAGTTAATAATAATGTGATATGAATAAGAAATTGTTCAAGAAGGGGATTAAAATCCTTGCGACATTGCATTGGACTACGATATCGTGTAAATAATAGAGTTTTATTCTTCTATTAATTATTTAATATCGCATCAACCACTTCTATGGGTTATTAGCGACCTAGGGTCTGGTTTACAATTTGTTATGTACAAACTGTAGCTTGAAGTGTTTTAGGTAATGCAATAGTATTTGTATAGTATTGATCCTTTGCCGTTTAAATTGTCATTTAGTGTTGGCCTTATGTTGTATTTCTGTGAAATAATAGAATTCAATTTGGACGTTGAGCCGAATTGGAAGAAAAACTGTTGGTCCCTTCGTGGGGAAGCGTTTAACGTCTCATTATTGCATCCCGTCGCTGTACTTGCTTCTCTCTTCGTTTGCTTTTACCGCTGTTAAACGGGCTTAACAAAAACGTCGCTAGAAACGGTTCCGGCGAGATAAGTTAACAAGTGGAACGATATTGCGACGTAAGGTATACACGTCGCTGAGCTTTACGACAGCCGTTCACGTCTCTGTCGACTACACTCGTAAAAGCTCGATAGTAAAGCCGCGTGACAGACGCGAGCGATTAATTTAATTTGCCGTACACCCAGAGCAGCGATTTAGTTTTTGCCCGAAATTCGTCGCTTCAGTTCGTTTGATGAATCAGTCCTTTAGCTGGCATTCTTTCGTCGACAATTACTGCACAGTGCTCGGTGCAATTTATCATTATCACCTGCAGTATCAGGTGCATTCTGGGCTGTTTACTGCGGCGATGATTGTGCAGTAGGATCTCCAATACCCGACTTAATAGCGAGGCATCACCGTTCAGATAAGGAAATGTTCGAATAGTGAAACGTGGAGCACCCGCTTATTATATCTATGTTTCAGAGGGAATGGTACGGGTATTTACAAGGAAAATTTAAAGTAATGTAAATGTAGTATAGTCAGCGTCGGATTAAGACATTTAGAGGCCCTAAGCACTTAAAAATGTTGATTTTTTTAGGCATTTTCGATAATTTGGCTAAAAAGTGTTTCGAACAAAAGTTAGATTTTAGAATTCAGAAAATTTCTATACTTATTCTATAAGCAGCCTGGAACGCGTGATGACAGTGGCGAGCGAATCACACGTGACCCAAGAATCCAAGAAGATCTTAATATATAAAGCAGAAAGTGTTCGTGTGTTTGTCTGTCGCCGGAAAACTTTCGAACGGTAAACTCTGGGTTCACGAAATGTGTCACAGCTCATTCATTATGCATAGCTAATCCCGATGAATGTGACTATTTTAACAAAGAAAAAAAATTTTTTTTTTATAAAATCAGAATCTAAATTAGTTGCATATGAGTGGTGTTTTGTGTCTGTGTGTCAGAGTAGAGGTATTTTTTGTGGGTATTAAACAATATTACGCAATGTTAAGCGATTAAAATGGCGCGCCTTTATTGTATGAGATGTCTGTCTGTGTGCATTGATGGCGTCGGTGGTGTTATGTTTTTGTATGTACCTGCGCGCCATGCGAAAACTGTGTCTTGCTTTTCTTTCCAATAATATTCATAATTATTATATTTCAAATATAAAAAATGTATTTCCTTAAAACGCAATTTTTCATGTTACTGGTATTTTACGTGCGAATAAAGTGTTCAAAGCCCCGTGTAAAGTAATTTCATTCCCTTTGGGAGAAACTCTTGGAGTAGAATATGCATTTTCGCGTAAATTTTTGCATCGCCTACCTCGAGCCGTTCACACTTCTCATTTATCTTGTTTAAGCGGTGCAACCGAACGTGTACGGATTATAGCGGTTTATTTAATTTTCGCGTGAATTTGTGAAAGAATGATGAATGGAACAGTATTGCGATAGATTCTGATGCACCTTACACCGCATCTTTGCTTAGGCGCATACACATAATTATTTCTCAAACTATCGAAGATCCATGCAAGTTGCTCAGAGAAATGTTGTCTTCTCATTTGAAGGAAAAAATATAACAGGCATAAAATTCTTTTTGGGATTATTACTTGCCAAGATTTCGTTGGTGTCGTAGAGTCATTGAAGGATACCTAATCTTTATTCCATAGTAGGATTAGTAAGTATGATGACCTTTATACATATGCAGATAAGGAATACCCAATTGGCTATAGCTAGGTACTTTTCGTAGCGAATGGGCTAAACATTAGGGGTGGGTTTCTCGATGCGTCGACACCTTGAACCCCTAGAAGTGTCGTGTTTCGAGAATTCGAAACTTTGCACTTTTTCGTGATACGAAACTCTTGAAAACCAGATAAGGAAAAGTATAAAATGAATGAATCGATCGCATGAAAGGATCGTTCGCAGTGTGTCTCGAGAATTTTTATATTGTTATATTTTTGTTTGTATTTTGTTTAACTGTGGTCGGTAGAGATTTATGCAAAAAATTTTCTCTTTAGTTCTAAAAAGTAAGATACTCCACTCATATAGCAGAATTAGCACTTCGAGTTTCGAATGTTTTGAGAGCTTCGAGTTTCGAGTTTCGAACTTCGAGCATCAAACTTCGAGCATCGAATGTTTCGAATGATATTTATTTATTTATTTATATATGTCCACATGAACGGGTAAGAGCCATGATTTGAGAGTTTCGAAGCCTTACAAATTGTCAGATTCGAGTTTCGAGAATTTGAAAAATCAGGTTCGAACTCACCCCTACTAGAAACTAAGCGCCACGTTATTTCTTCCCTGCAGCAGCGACAAGTTTTGCGAGAGTGTGCGAATGTTTAGCGAACGAAGATGGGAGGAAATGGGGAATAAATTTTACGTTAAACTGGACGTGGTTTCTACGAAATTATCGGGCGATAGCGTTGAAGAAGTGCTTTGTAAATCGTACGAGACACGGTGTACGAATACGGAATTCGTTAGAGTTCGTTGTTTGCGAACAATAAACGAGTTGCCGCGTGATTGGTCCGCGGCCACGTGCAGCGAGAGGTCAGGGGGAGGCTTACAACACGGTGGGCACGGTGTGACACGTACTTTATGGTTGTGTAGAACATGCCCTGGCTACGGTGTAACGTAGTTGTTCTGCGCGCTTGTTAACGGTAACTAATGCGCTACACGCCCAACCGATGGCTCGATCCGACGATCAGCTAATGCGAGGAAATCGAGAGGGAAAAACGATGAGAATGTCACATAAATAGAAAGTAGTCGTGTGCCGGGGAAATGAAGTAGAGAGGAAGTTGAATTTAAAAATAAATGACAAATCAAGGGTGGAAAAAAAAGAAGGAATAAAACAGAAAGAGGGGAGATTTCTGAGATTTAACAAGTTCTTTATTCCAATAATAATTTGCATTTCAACTCATTTAAGGGGTTATGCCCACCTGCAAAATCCGGAAAAATAGATATTGGGGTTTTGACATATTCTTAAAGTACAACATCTCAAAAGTATTGTGTGAAAGTTTCAATGTGATCCGACCAAAATTGGCGGAGCTGTGCGAGTTTTAGTATAGGCATGTCCTGGAGAATGTAAACCTAACTTAAAACTTTAAGCGCGTTTTTCTCGAAACTACATTTTCAGAATCGGTGACCAAAATATCTCGAGAACCGCTGCATCGAATGAATTCAGCTTTTGTACGCTTGTTTTATATATAAAAATCGTGTCCTTAATCGTGGCTTTTTCATTTCCGTTGCATAGTTTTTATTTTACAGATGAAAATTGAGCGACTTTTGCAGCGAAAATCGATATTTTAATTTGAACAGCCGACATTTTGTAGCAAATTAATTTTTTAATTTAGCTAACTAAATTTCTTCGAATTTTTTATTTGGGATGAATCAGGTCAAAATTAGAGTGGTCACCGCAAACTACTGAAAAAAAAATCGCTGCCGGGAGATCACTGATATTTCTTTTATTTATTTATATTTTTCATTGGAATAATTACTACAAGTAGTATAAGATGTACACTTTCGAATACAAAAAGGTTTCTTTAAAAAAGCCTTAAAGTTTTTCCCCCAAAAATTACCGAATATACATGTTTCTTCAGATCTGACAGGTGGGCACAACCCCTTAACGAACCAGCGTTATATGTGGGTAGCTGAATTTAATTCTTACTTATCACCTTGTTGATTATCTTAAAACATTATCTCATATCACACTTTTTAATCCCTGCTCTGCACTGGCCTATTACTTGACCTGCTCGCTTTCCAAAATTCATTAGATTTTTGATCGTAGGGTCATTTACGTGCCTTCATCTACTATGAAGATACTACATGCATGCAAGCTTCTAAAAAACAGAATTCGATGAAATAGCAATAAAGACAAGTGAGACAAATATGTTTCTATAAACTCTTTTTTAGTATGTTGTACATTTTCGAAAACTGTGCGCTTGGGATTATTCTTGTTACATTCAGTCCTAACCATTGCGAGTTAATTACACTTCTCAATGTGCAAAGCTCCGCCAGGGGTGCAAGCTCCTGCCAGTCGGTTTGGGACATCAACGACCGAACTACTGTCCCTAAAGGTCTACGCACACATGTCAGTTCCACGACGTTTCAGTGCCGTCAGTGTGCAGTGGTGAAAAATATCGGTTCCCTGTTCTGCAATAGAGCAGTTCACACTTGTCCGTGTCAATTACTGGCACTGAAACAAAGAGACCATTGACACTGACGGCACTGAAACGTCACGGATGTGATATGTGTGCATGGACCTTAAGGGCTGAAACTCACTTATCAGGTGACCAAGTCACGATTGACGACTCCCCACATGTGCTCGCTTGACGTGACGTGTCTTTAGAGGCGAAAGGTAGTACTCGATCTTTGTACACCTCTACCGAGCAGATTGGATATCCTCCTTGTCTGGTCACGACTACCTCGCTCCCCATTATGCTCGGGTGGGGCTATCGCACTCATAGAATGCTCCCAGTCGAGCCTCCTGCGCAGTCCCAGCGCTGGTTACCAAGCTCGAGATCCCAGGATCACCAGTTGCCATTCTGGGGGCATACTACTTGGGTTTAAAACACCCAAGAGGCAAGCTCCGAGTGTTTGAGGGCTTTACCCATTCACCGTAGTTAAAGAGTGACCCAAAAATGAGGCCTTTTTTAGCCTCCTTTTGGCCCCACGATTTTGGAACGGAATTTTGTGTCAAATGATACCTTATGATGAGACATCAATCACACGAAATTTTCAAGTTGAGGTGACAATTAGTTTCTGAGATATGGGAGGTGAAAGAAGTGAAAATTCGTTAACGCATCAACCCATACGCTTCGATGTACGAACTTCTATGTCAGTCCGACAATTTAAACAATTATTTCCAGGGGTTTTGCTGACTGCTAACAACGAATTTGAACTTAGATTTTAAAAATTCACGAAAAAAAAAAATAAAATCAAGAAATATAAATGTCTGTGTAGTGGGTGCTTTTTTAAAATATATCGTCCACCATATTGAATCGGCCATTGTGAGTTGTGCTGATTGCTAACAACGCATTTGAATTTAGATTTTCAAAATTCACGAAAAAATAAATAAAAATCAAGAAATATAAATGTCTGTGTAGTGGGTGTTTTTTTAATATATCGTCCACCATGTTGGATCGGCCACTGTGAATTTTTAAAATCTAAGTTCAAATTCATTGTTAGCTGTCACCAGAACTCACAATGGCCGATTCAATATGGTGGACGATATTAAAAAAGCACCCACTACACAGCAATTTATATTTCATGATTTTGATTTTTTTCGTAAATTTTGAAAATCTAAGTTCAAATTCGTTGTTAGCAGTCAGTAAACCCCCTGGAAATAATTGTTTAAATTATCGGACTGACATAAAAGTCCATACATCGAAGCGTTTGGGCTGACGCGTTAACGAATTTTCACTTCTTTCACCTCCCATATCTCAGAAACTAATTGTGAAAATTTCGTGTGATTGATGTCTCATCATAAGGTATCGTTTCGCATAAAATATCAGTTCCAAAATCGTGGGACCAAAAAGAAGCTATTTTTTGGGTCACTCTTTCAGTCCTTGAACTTTCCATGTTCAAGTTATACATATAGTACTAGATTTTCATAAGTCAGTAAACCTTTATAAGGGCTTCAGTCACGTCGTTGTTATTTTTTGACCGGTGTGTTGGAGCTCATTTGTTCTTACTTTGAGCAGTAATAAGAAACTTGCGTTTATAGTTCGTTTCTTGACGAGTGAAGAGACCTTACACGGCGAGCTTTTATTTCCAAATTTAAAAGTTTAAAAGCATAGAAAGCAATAACAAGTTTGTGGTCCGTTTTGTGATCAGCCAGGATTTATTTCGATATTTACAAGTTTCTCATAAGCCATCCTGTGTAAAGAAGAAGACTCGAAGTAGAGTGAGACACCAAAAGCGTGGGGATAATTCAAGGGGCACAATGAACGAAGGTACATAGTAGTAAAAAGTAACGGACACCGGAGAAAAAACGGATGCAGGTAATAGGGATGGCGGAGCAAGTAAAAAGCACGTAGCTAGGGAAACAGCAGTTCAGAAAAATAAAATCCAACGAAGAATTGAGTAAATTGCAACACGCGAAATGTCCACTGCAAACCAAAGGTACAATGTATCGCGGAACGTAGCGGATGGACGAGGAGAATCTACGAAACAAGCCGGGACGGGAAGTTTTTCGTTTTTCCGTAGGTGAAAATGAATGTCCGCCGTCATAGGTATACGCTTGCATTTATTTTTTCCTTCCGAACGGTTCTCGATGTGTCTATTGGCGATCGATCCAGCAGGCACTGCGAGATCGTTTGTCGAATAGACCGCAGTGCATTCCTCCTACCAGTTGTTTGTGGGTCAACAAGAGCCACGTACATACGGTTAACTAGAAAACCCAGAAGAAATCAGAAACTTCCCATTTCGAAATATAATGATGTTGTAAAAGTAGCATGGTGCAATTGCAGCCTTGCCACGTGCAGACGTTTCAGCTGGAGCAATTATTTTGATGTCGGAGCGGAGCAGCAGCGGAGTAATTCAAAAATTGGGCTGCTTCAATTCTCCGCTTTCAACCCGATTTTCAGCAAATATTGTCTTAAGGCATCATGCCTAGTTGGCAGGCAAAACGAACGTGATTTCCAGAAATTTTTTGTGAAAAATCTAATGTATATTTTTCACAACTATTTGCTTATTTTAAAAGCACATATATTCGGCAACTCTCAGTAATTTTGTTATAAGAAAATACTAAAAAATTAACGAATAACAACCACTCTCCCGGAAGCTACTTTTAAAGTGTACTTTTAAAATAAGCAAATAGTTGTAAAAAATATTCATTAGATTTTCCACAAAAAATTCCCGAAAATGACGATCTTTTTCGGCCGCCAACTAGGCCTTTATTTCTTAAAGGTAATATTGATTATTTTTTTCTGAATCGGCACAAAATTTTAAACATATTAGGTTTATTCTGATAAAATGAATAATACCAGCCATTTCATGTGAGCCGACTGTCCCGCACTTAACCAACTTTGCCGCAGCTACTCACGGTTCTGTGCCAAAATATGCGTCATTCGCCAGTGATACGTAATACATCAAGTTTGACGGAGTAGACAGCGCGATACGTGAATGAAAAACGTTCATAAACACGCCATGCACACAGCCACGTAGTCACCTTAATTTACCACGCTTAATCGCGGAATAGTCGAGAGCGTCGCTCTAGTTAGCTCGTGCCGTGGGCAGAGGAGAAAAAAGAAGCCGGGCGAATGAGCTTTCCCTTCGATGTGCATTACATCGGAATTGAAAAGCAGAATGCGGCAGCCCAATAGAAACGTCAGCGGATCTCGCGCGCTCCCGCGGATCCTACCGCTGGCATACATTTATTTCATCGAATCGAGTCAACTCGTGCGGCAGATAATGCGGGCTACCTCGGCGCATGTTTCTCGCCACGGAAAAACCTTTGAATAAATAGCAACTTCGACGCGCTTTGTGCTTGCCCAGGTTCGCTCGCCGTGGCGTGTTAAGCAAAGCTCTTCGTGTCTGTGCGAGGCATTGCCGTTCGAGTTATTACTTTATCTTTTCTTTTACGTCAACGTTCAACTGTTCAACATTCATGTGAAAAGAAGCGGGTGTACTGGATTTCGATGGAATATTGACGGTTGGCCATGCAAGAGTGTCGGAAATGGATATATTCACCGAGGGAATCGTAGCAAGCGTTAGATAAGAAGGCAGGGGTATGAAATTAATATCATTTTCATCGAATAATGGAAGTGAGGTACAGGGTGTTATATTATTTTCTAATATCGTTATACCTCCTTCCGTAAAGGTGATATCTATTGCCAATTGTGGGTAACTTTGAGGGGTCATGCCTAGTTGGCAGACGAAAAAGAAAGCCAGTTTCCGGAATTTTTTGTGAAAATTGTGATGTATGTTTCTTACAATTATTTCCTTATTCTAGAAGTATATATATTCAGTAACCCTCAGGAATTTTGTTATAGAAATATTAGAAAATGAACGAATAACTACCACTCTCGCCAAAGCTGTTTTTCTCCGATTTCTCCGAGCCAGATCATCTGAAATCAGAAAGTGAAGAAGATTCTGTTAATATATGAGTTTATCTGGTGCGTGAACGAAGGATTTTTTAAAAAAATGATTTCAGCAAATATGGCGACCGTTTAACGCAAAATCATAATTATTCGATGTCTGAATTGTTCGTTTTTCGTGAATTACAAAATAGAGTTTTCATCAAAAACAAAAATCCTTCGTTCGCGAACTAGATAAACTCATACACTAACAGCATCTTCTTCACTTTTCGTTTTCAGATGATCCGGTTCGGAGAAATCGTGATCACCGTTAAAAAAATAGCTTCCCGGAGAGTGGCTGTTATTCGTTCATTTTTTAATATTTTCCTATAACAAAATTACTGAGAGTTGCTGAATATACGTACTTTTAAAATAAGCAAATAGTTGTAAGAAATATACATTAGATTTTCCACAAAATATTCCCGAAAATCACGTTTTTATTTCGCCTACCAACTAGGTATGACCTCTTAAGGGGTGTATTTTAGTTTAAAACGCGCTTTTATACACAATTTTTGGTATTATGTTATAGAGCAGCTATACAATTGTTTTCGTCAAACTTTGGTTTATATATTTATTCATGTTTCAGTAATGTTTACAAATTTTTGTACAGAGAAATAATTCAAATTTGTGGCAGTGCAAGCGTGTGAACGAATTTGTTAAAAAAAATCTTCCCATGGTTGTCGTAATTTCGGATATTCGTTTCATTTGAAATAAAAACCCTAAAGTGATTCTTAATTAAGGCGAGATTAGGTGTAGTCGGTACCAAACCAAAAGAAGAAAAAAAACTATTAAAAAATGGCGCCACTTTGAAGTTTGACTATCGATTTTTCGTTTTTCGTAACTTTCGCGGATTAAAAAACTGAGAAGAATACATTATTATGAATAGATTTTCGTACGGACGATAAAGACACGTGCAGCGAAGGTGCACAAAAAACCTGGAATCATTTCGTCGAGTAGATCTTAAGATATTATAGAAACCATTTAGAAAACATAGTTTTGAGAAAAACGCGTTCAGGGTTTTCCATATTCAGGACGTTGCACATACATTTTTGAAACAATACTCTTTAAGAAAATGTAAATGAAAATAATTCACACGATTTTTAAACGAGAATATCCCTTTAATAAACATTCTTAAAAATACTCCGAGCTTCGTATTCGTAACGGGATTAAAGGTCACAGAAATCCGGACAGAGCTGGCGAACAAACACGGTGCTTCCAGCATTCTCTTCGCATTGGGGTTTCTGGCACCACGCTGCTTAATCTTTGACTACTGAATGGCTTAGGGATTGGGCCAAAAGCTGGCCTGTATTCGCGTATCGGTCATCAGGGATCGTTCTTCGGCTTGGATCAAAACTGGGATAGGAAAGTTGCTCTCTATTGCCCACGGCCTTTTGTGGAAATCTCTCCATTCAGTGGGGGTATTCAACTTACTCGGTAGAAATAAAGACAGGGAAAACGAGAGGCGGAAGAAACGCGATTCACGTAGCCGCTGCGGCGATTGCGGTGTCGGTAACCTGAAATGCAGCTCGGCTTTGCTACAAATCTGACGTTTAAATAAAGGGAAACCACTGGACGAAATTTTACTTCATGTTTACTCGCACGAAATTTCCAGTTTGCTCTAAGAACTCTAATCATTTTCCTATATATTCTGCTCACCTCGTGGCCATTCGATTGATCTTCGAGTATAATGGACACGTATGGTTAGCACCGAACTTCGTTTTTTCAAGCCCTCAGACTTTACCTTTTTTCATCGTGTTTCGAATTTTCCATACGTGAGAAACCGCTCGGGAGAAACAAAGACAAGTTCAGAACAAATCGAACAGAATTTGCCGTTTAAAGCAACAATTATAATAATAATACGTAACGTGTTGTGCATGTAAGCATGCCACAGAGAATGCGGTAAATATGTTTGTTATTTTTCTTCTGGAAATCTGCCCATTTATGTTTAAATATGCGACAAATTTCCGTTATTAGGAGCACAATGGGAAATAAGGTGGTAGTTCATGGTAGAGCTAGTTTATTTGAAATACTTTTCACACTCAAATTTACTTGGGTATTGGCAGAATATCTACTTTTTTTCGTGGGACATTGAGTCTCGAGGCATGGACTACTCGAAAAGGTTTCAAAGTTGAATTAATAAGTAAAAGCTTCTTTTTGGATGGATGAAATTTTCTTGAAAATATTTGTGAAGATTAACTAAATACGGATATCGAATTTACACTTCATTCTCTTCGGAATTTTAATTTGTAGGTTGTAATTGTAGGCAGCGTGTAGCTCGTCAAACATTGACAAAGAGAATGGAAGGTTAAGAAAAGCAGAAAAATTGTATGTTGGTATAAGATGGAAGTACTTCTAACTTGTAACTGATGATCGAGCTTTCAACTACACTTTGTAACAGCTTCGCGCGGGGAAATTGTCTACAAAGCACATAGATCAAACTTCCCAAAGTTTGAACGACAGCGCCAGTTGCCAACAGTTACTTTAAAAGTTTCCCGAGCCCTTATTCGAACAAGTCAACTTTCAAATCCCGATGGGAGCAAGTAATTGTGGTTCTTAAATAAGTCGGAAGGCTGTTCCGTGTGACAGCCTGATGCAGATGCACCGTTGTTTCTCTGAAAACCGAAAGCAATTTCGTCCCGCCCTGTGGCTGAACGGCGCACTCGAATTAATTATTATCGATCCTCCCGCGTCGTAACGATTCGACCGATTCGGGGGGTCGCCTATTAATATTCTCTTGTTTGTCGCTCGCGCAAACTTTCTAAAAGCGAAACAAACAGCAGAAGTTCCATCGCTGACGTTCAGAAATTTATCAGCCCTCCGCTAGCTGTTTTCAAGCTCTCGTCTTGTGGCAGCCGATCGATCGGTTTTGGCAGTAGGACCCTGGCAATTGTAGTTTCGACCGATGTTTGCTCAATAAACCTCTGTGGACCCGACAAACTAACCGCTATTAGCCCCGGGCCTCTCGAGCTGGAAGTTATTAATTGCATTGGTAGCACCGGACCCCCGTGTAAACCATTGGGCACACGAGGAATTAGGGTGCTCCTCATGAAACACTGAATAACTGAATTGCGCAACTTGCACGGCCTGAACTTCGGCAACGTATTAACAGAAGCTCCCTTCCGATTGTCACATATCGCGTGCAGAACTCATCACAGCCATGTTTGCTGTTAGCGGGTGATAATGTCGTCGCTTTCATATGATTATTACGAATTCCCGTTGCATCCATGCGTCTGGCAACGATGCTATCTAATTTCACTACGCTGTACCAATGACTTGTAGCCACGTTATTTTCCTGACATGTATTAACCAATCGTCATGATGTTTCGTGTCAATTACGGTTCCAAGAGTTGTCACATAATTCATAGTAAAGGGCCTTTCAGCCATCTTCCGTTTCAACCGTCTTTATGTACAGTTAAAAAAAAGAAATTGGTGGCTCAATGATACTTCACTACTCGCGAATCAAACTAAATGTAGTTATGACTGCTACATTTCCGGCAGTTTGCTTTTTTGATGGCTTCACTAGCAGGTCTGGGAAGAAACATACGTAAGTACTTCCTTCTCTTTCTGCGTTCCTCGTATCGCTCCCTTCTCTTGTCAATTACTTCTGCCCGTCAAGAGCATGTTGCGGGAGAAATTAAAAGTCTTCCATCTTAACCGTTGATTTTTCTCAATTTTACATTTCTCACTATTTTGTCTGTTTTCATGGGCGTGTTTCATTAGATGTGAAACCAAGGGAGCCCCTGCAAACGCAACTTTGATCCGCTTTATTCGCAGCAGCGGAATGAAATACTAACAATTTGATGTTTGAGTACTGCACACTATACAGGATGCGCGAAACTACTTACAAGGGATGTTCAGTTATCTGAACATTCCGATTATTTTGAAACTGTGTAAGTCTGTGGAGGACCTCAATAGAAGTATCAGCCGATTTTCCGTTTCTGCCCATTTTCGGTTCGTCAGGGTGAAAACTCCCCCTAAAGGTTAATGAGTGTTTTCCTATTGTCAAGTATTTCTTTAAAACTGTAGTGGATATAAAAAAATTGTTTTATAGAAAATTTGATGGATCTTTACGCTGTATAAAACTGTGTGATCGAATTGTTTAAAACTCATGGTGGGAAACATTTTACTGTTTAAATTAATAATTTTAAGGATTTTGATTACACAGTTTTATACAGCTTAAAAAGCCGTTAGGTATATAATAATTTTTTTTATATTTAATATAGTTTTCAAAATATGCAGGAAAGTAGGAAATCACGCATTAATCTTTAAGGGGACATTCTACTTTAATCGGCCGAAAAATGAAGCTATTTTTAAAGATTTTTTTCTGAATAAATACAACATATAATGAAATAAATCTTTTTGGAATTTATTAAGCTACTCTTATATTATATAAAAAAAATGAAAAGATTTTTTTTAAAATTGTTTCATATGTTTTTTTGTAGCGTCAATGTGACACCTACAGAAAAGAGGTATGTCCGTGGTGATTTCCCGGCTCAGGCTTATCTGAAACACAAAAACTGAAAAGATTCTTAATATATATGAGTGTCGCTATCGCCTGTAGCTCAATTAACAATTTTGGGTGAAAAATAACCGAGATATTTCTCGGGGAACATTCGAGAAAACACTATTTTGGTCAACTGTTTCTTTCAAGCCGACGCTATTTTGTTATTCCCGAACAAAAATTGTTAATTGAACTACGGGCTATAGCCACACTAACACAGATTAAGAATCTTTTCGAATTTTTTATTTGAGATAAGCCTGAGCCGGGAAATCACCTACGCCACAAATATACCTCTTTTTCGTAAGTGTCATATTGACGCTATAAACAAATATATGAATCAAATGAAAAACAATCTTTTTAATATTTTTTCCGTATAATATAAGAGTAGCTTAATAAATTCCAAAAAGATTTATTTCATTATATGTTGTATTTTTTGAGAAAGAAATATTTTATTTTACCTTAATTTTTCGGCCGATCAAAGTAGAATGACCCCTTAAGAGCTACTTTCACCCTGAAGAACCGAAAATTGGCACAAACGAAAAATTCCGCTAACGCTTCTATAGAGGTCCCCTACAAACCTGAACAGTTTAAAAAAAAAATCAGAATGTTGGGATAACCGAACTTCCCTTGTTAGTCGGATATTTTTATTCGCCAACTGCAAGTAAACTCTTTTCCATTTATTGTATAAAAATACATAAACCAACCGTGCCTCGGCCGAAATTCAGGTTTTTGGTAGACGTAAGAAAAGTGATGAGAAAACTAACTTGCAAATATTCAATTATGGAAAAGTAGTAGTTATGTAATATTCTCTACAATTTCAGCTCTTGTTTATTCTATTTTGATTTCGACGTTGAATTGAGAAATACCATTTTCCTTCGGGTAAAAGTTTCACCACCGATAAATGTCGTGGGCAACCGGTGGCCCACATGGCACAGGACGTAAAGATGCATAAGGTTCCTCTTGCGCTTTGGAACGGGTGGGAAATACGAGTCATTAGATCGAGCGACAGGTGACGACCGACCGATAGGGTCGCAAGAGCTGACGGTGGATTCATTAGGACTGCGACAGGAACTTGATGGCGTACCGTGTTTTCGCCCGAACTTCCGGTCAAATTGAATTACGTGGAAATTCGTGGTAACAATCTTCTATTTGACTTTGGCCGACTGTCTGATTTACCGTGGACTTTCGGTCTACATACAATGTACGTCGTTCAAAGCGATTGATTCTCGAGAACTTCCTTTGTGCCGTTGGCGAGCTTGCTCCTGTGACGAATTCTTCGAACCGAGGAAGTAAATTGGCCCAGCGAGTACATGTATTTCTAAACGACATATCTTTTGTACTTTCGGCTTGTCAATCTATTTGTCTGCCCCAGTTTCATGATATTCACACAATACTAACAAGAGACTGCATACACTAATACCTGGAAACTTATAGCTGATACAAGTACCTTTGCATGTAAATCGTTACTGTGTGTTCTTCACAAAATAATTTGTTCTGATCAATACTGCGCTCGACCTCGTGATTTATATTTTCACTGATAATAATTTTGCGCACCTACATGTTATCTGATTACTAGTTTAAATGGGGTTGTAAACAGTTATAACATCCGGGGGGGGGATTTTGAAATTTGGCGCTTCTAGGTTAACAAGTGTCTGCCACCCTTTCCGCGAAATATCATAAAATATTTTAATTTAAAAGAGTTGAGACAATTTTCAAATTAATTCAATATGGCAACTCACATGTGAGTTATTGCTAATCCGCTGTATGAAGAAAAAGTGAATTGTTTTTAAAGTTGTTTCAAGGGTCTGTGATTAAACCTTTCCCAATTTCTTTCGCCCAAAATTTGTCGCTCCCCAAAATTTGCGGTCGATATAATAACGAATCTAGGACCGTTATTTCTTCGGTTCTATGTATGTAGGTAATTAATAATGCTTTCATTATAACGCGCATCAGTGAGTCTAATTTGACACAGAATTACTAATGAATTGGAACTGAACGAGACCGAGGCAGAACCTAATATAGACACTTGTAATGGATTAGAATTAAATTTAGGTTGAACTCGTAGGAATTAAGATTGAACTGTTATCGAATTGGAACTGACTTGTGAGCTCGAATAGGATGTTGCAATGGGTCTATTTGTGTAACAGCGGAGGTGTTATTTTTCCGTGTATTTACAGAAATCGGTGACTGAGCTGTTAGAATAACACGTGGCACTCCTGAGGCGTACAGGGTGGGTGATGAAAAAATAATTTTGATTTGGACGGAAATATTTCGCTTCGATTATTGTATACGTATATTGTGCGTTTTGAACACTCTAGATGTGCATGTGCCTGGAGCACTTCAAAGACGTGTGCTTTTCTTACAAATCTGTTTCATTATATACAGTCTGTGCGAAAAAGATAGTCTCTTTAAAGGAGCTATTATGGCAGGTTAAGTGGAGTAAAAAAACATTCGCCGCCATAGCGTCGAAAACGTAAATTTAATCAGATAAATGTTATAGAAAATTTGCATTATAATCACCACATGTTTTGATTAAAAGTACAGCTCGCCACGAAAGTGATTGACGCATTTATTTTAGTACAGGCGTAGTCTTTCTTTCCTTTTTAATTTTTTTGCAATGTCTGCGGATTTATATACCTGACGTTCATGAGGCTTAAGAGAGTTGAGCTAACACTACTAATGTTAGATATTGGTTCTTTGACAGTTTCTGTACCAACATCTACGTCATTACTAAGTAGATACTATGTTCATAGGATATTTTTTATTCCGTTTACTTCCCTTCTCGCCTCCCGAAGAAAACCATATTTTTCAGAAACATTCTGCTGTCACTGTTTAGGCAGTTGTTCACAAGTTGCGACGTCACATGGTCGCGAAAAATAAATTTCATCCTAAACGCATATCTACCCTTTCTTTTCTTCTCATATTTCCCTATTACTTTCCTCTCTGGAACCATATACGAAGGTGAACTTTTTGTAATTCTCGAATGTGCGCTCAATTTCAATTGAAATATCAAGTTTTGATGGAACGGTGTCATCAGGAACTCATCGAGGGCGTATTTGCAAAAGAGTAGAGCACCGGGGGACTGGCGCTGGGTGTGCTAAACTGCTAATCCGTCACGAAAAGGGTCGATCCTTTTTCTGGGGCGCATACATACAAGATCGACCGAGTAACGCATTGATCTCTGCTTAGGGGAGGCTTTGTGTCTCGTGAACCCAATTGGGTCAGCGCCAGGCAACCAAGAGGTGTTATTTCGAAGTCCACGGGGATTTCAGTGGGTCTGGTAGGACCGTTTGACATTGTGCAGAGGGGAACCGCGTATAATTAACGGTTACATCTGTCTCGTCTACAGCTTTATCTTTAATCTCGATACGATAACATTGAATTTGTGATATCAATTTGGATGTGCAATTGGCTACGTGGAAAATCGCCAGGCACTCTTACCTAAGCAGTGGTCTTCATGCTGTTAGGTCAGCGAGGGCCAGTTGGGCCATTAAGGAACGGTTTCTTAATGTCTAAACTGTTTTCCCTCCACTAGGAATAGTTTGCAGGAACCCACTTCCCGGCAACGCCTGAAGGAACCCGACCTCCATGATGTTTACCAGAGCCGCACGGATGGGGAGCTCGAAAGCCAACGATAACGTGGGCGTGCAACGGATAGGGAAAACTATAGTAGTGTGCGGTGCAGACTCATACCCGTAGATAGGCTTGAATGACTGGGATTCGTGGGGGCCCCAGCGTTCGCTGCCACTGGGGCTCCCATGAGGGCCAGTTATGTCAGCCTATGGGTACGAACCTGCACACTGCTACTTACATTCTTACAGTTTTCCCTATCCGTTCACACATGGTATCATTGGCTACAATGGAAATCGAGTTCCTTCATGGCTCAGCTGGCCATAGTTGTGTTAGGTGTAGGGAATAATTCTATGCTTTTGGTTTTACAGTCTATAAACCCTAAACGTTTTAGTCAAAACTCGAAGTTTCTAGCTATTATCATTGTTTAGATCCAGTTATTATTTTCCTGGTCATTATTAGTCCCTCAAGATGAAAGTTGAAGACCTTGGAAACTATTGAACAGATTTTGACCAAACATGGCTGTTAACCTTCCCGGAAATATACACTTTAAAACAAAAAACCGTATCAAAATTGGAACACTCGTTGATCAGCGAAGGAATCACAGACACACAGACACACAGACACACGCACACCCTCTTCTGCTTGCGTCGAGGGTTAAAAATGACTTCAAACTGAGATATCTTCCCGCGCTTTAGGTCACTTACACTGACTTACAGCGTTGATATTCACTTGTTGTTATTGGGGAGCGATATCAACACCAGTTGATCAATTTATGTGATGAATTAAAGAAAAAGTACAGCTTGTATATAGATCTACATTATTTTACCTATGGTTTCAGTTCGTGTAGTTCCTTAAAAAGATCATAGCTTAACAAGTGTACTAAAACTGTCTACTATGTTCCTGGTTTACTCAGTATTGAGCACAGTCCTTTTGCCATTCCAGATCAGCCGGGGAAGAAGGCACAGCGTCCCAGCTTTCAAAACAGAGATGAGTTGAGGATCGGCTACGATGTTGAGTCGTCTTTCGGCCGTGGTGGCCTCCATTTTGGTTCACCAGCTGCACTTCTTGTATGCCGCCGGTTTACTAGGTAAGCATAAGCGAATTTATTTATGTTAGAAAAACTGCAAAATTCTGTAAACCGAAACTACTTAAAATTGAACGTCAATGACTGTCGATAGAGCTCATGTTAGAATTCAGTTCACCTGCTGGGGAAGTGCTAAGCTCAATTTACGTTTTTAATGAAACTAAGAAATTGTAACTTCGCTATTTTTCATTCTGCAAGCATTAAAATACTTTAGTCAACATTATTTAAGGTTATACTTGTTTGCATGCGACAGCTATTACGATAATGAGAGTTGAAGACAAGAAATAAGCTTGTGACCCGTGTAGATTGCGTTTCTCATATAGAGAAACATCCGTTACTGAGGACAACGTATATGAATTCTATTTTCTACTTAAAAAAATTAATAGATGGTTGCAACACGAAGACGCCACTTCTATTCGGCACGATGCGATACAAATTTTATTAGATTAGTATTTGTACTTTTGGATGGAAGAAGGGCCTCAGTGTCAAATGTCAGTTTTGATAAAAGTATCTGTAAACATTACGAAGTTAGATACTTTTTATACATAGTGAAGTTGTGAAACTGTCTATACTATTTAAAAATTTGGTATATCTTCTTTGTAGTTGCATTATTACAATCGGAACTATGTAATAAATTAATCAGTGAATTTTTTATTATTTATTTAATACTTACATAATATTTGAAAAATATAGAATTTTAAAAAAATATAGTCAGTAAAATTTTTAACAAAAATTAAAACCGACTTGAAAATAATAAAAATGCACTGAAAAGTAAAAAATAAATTTTTTCCTTATTTAATCTATGACTCAATCTTTTTGTGTCGGCGCCTCATCATTTGCACTGTGTAAATCGAGCGCCAGCTTAACAAAATTGAGAGTCATAGATTCATTAAGGAAAAAACTTATTTTTTACTTACCAGTGCATTTTTATTTTCTTAGAGTCGGTTCTAATTTTTTTGAAATTGTTCAATTTTTACTTTTTAATTATTTAAATTGTATAAATACATTTATTTTAAAAAATATTTAATTAATTAACCGTTTGCTAGAAACGGAAGATTCCAATAATAATGAAACAGATTTCTTATTTTTGGTGTAACATCAAAACTACTTAACCGATTTTGATAATTCTTTCTCCATGACCTAAGTTGATTCAAGCTAAACTAAATGCAATAAGCTTTACGAAAATCGGTCCAGTAATTACAGAGAAATCTGCGGATAAACATAATACATACTAACATACATACACATCGAACTGAGAACCTCTTTCTTTTTGAAGTCGGTTAAAAATAGTCGGTTTAAATTCAGCTTGATGTATGTGTTAGGCTTAGATACGAGTCGTGGTCAGTTGGTCGACATTGATTCGCAAAATCGACCATATCTCTGTCAATTTTAAAGATGCTGGTAACGAGGAATCAAATTATGTGTTTGTGCAAAAAGGGCTTGAATGTCCTGAGGCCGTTCTTGCATCCAACAGTACATTTTATCCTTCCGATGGGTGTGACGAGGGATGGCGGTGGTAGCTTGATCCGAAGGTGTCGATCTTCTTTGTGGAGGCGGAAAATATTGAGGTGCGGTTGTGAAAGTCGGCTACCGGTGAGAGGCAGATTATGCCGGCTGAATAACGAGCCACGGACCGAACGGTCTGTTCCCAGACATTGTCCTATAATTTTCCAATTAAGGCATTGGATTCCCATAAATCCAACGGCCACAGACAGGATCCATAAATTCGGCGCTGTACCGAGCGACAAACCGCGCTCCATCCGACGCAGTTTTCGATCCGAGACGGTCCCTTACATTACTGACTGTAAAGCCGTCAATGAAGAAGGGCGCCGTGAATTTATCGTGCTTTAACGGTTGACAATCTTTCGATTATTCGCCAGGATTTAGGGAGAGAAAAGTGTCACGGATGCTTATCTCCCATTGCCAAGGGGCATTTGTTAATTAATTCTTTATAAATTCAATAGTACGGGAGCATGGAAAAGGAACAAGTGAATTTTTTCCTCATACATAACGGAGAAGGTTACATTTTTTAAACCAATTTTTTAACCAGCGCACTTGTTTGGAACAAAGAGGATTATTCCATCAATGCTGGGACGTTTCTTTTTTTAAACGATTTTTAAACGATTTTATATTAGCTCTATTTCTTACCTCTTTCCGTTTGTTTGTTTGGTGCAAATCTTTTAACTTAATTTTAACCCACTTCCACGAATCCACTTGACTTGGAACTTTGTAGGCTTACGTAGTTATTATGACAATACAAATTTTTTGAAAAAACTCACCGTCGTGGATGTGAAAAAATTGCATCCCCGACAATAAAAGCACATAACCATAAATTTGAACGACTTGAAATCAGCTTCTCGCCTACTTCTCGAAAACGACAAGAAATCGCTGCATTGTCTAATAGTAGCATCGCGAATTCCGTAAATACACAATTTATCGAGAAATGATCCGTCACGTACAAATATTTCAATTCTTCAAGCTTTTTTTAGCTGCAAACACTCGAACACTAAAAAGTAAATAATAAAAAATATATAAAAAAAATTGAAGTTACATTTTATTTAATTTGATCGAAAATGCATTAAAAATAAGTATTTTCTTGTACTACAATTACGATGGTGATATGTTACTTTAAAATAAAATCGTGGGACAGGATATTTCATAACAGGATACGAATCAATTTAACACAAAATTCAAGCGTGGAAATGAGCGATGAAAAGCGATGAAATATCCTGCCCGACGATTTTATTTAAAGCGACATATCACCACTGTAATACTGTAGTGTAAGAAAAGACTTATTTTTTTAGTTTTTAGTGCATTTTCGATGAAATTAAATAAAATCGTATAAATTTTTAAAAAATTTCATATATTTTTTATTACTAAAATCTCTCGTGTACCGTAAAATATGTTTTCTGAAAGATTACCTGAAAAGAGGAGCATGATGGGACTTTCTCCATTGCACAAAAGATTAAATGCCAAACTGTACCAAGGTTCGTTCAGTCGTTATCTCATTGCTGTTGAGAAAACGTCTTCTACCACGATGTTCTGGATATTACAAAGGAATACGTCTTTCATTTGGCCAGGAAGAGTAATACGAACTTTCAGTCGGAGAAGTTTCCTGCAGTTTTACCGTCCGGCGGGGAGCGAGGCGGGAGGATCCTTCCCGTTAATATATTTCGAGTTCCGAGGAATTGACAGAGGAGGGTCCAGAAGGTATCCCAGGGACCAGTGTCGCGAGGTGTGCGCGCCGAGAAGAGTTCTCTTTGTACCGCGCGGTTGATTTGAGAACGAAAAGTAATTCCGCGGGCGACGTTCCCTGGATGTCGTATTCCGAAATCCTGACCAGTAACCAGGTTTATCCTTCCTGAGAGATTACGTGCTTCGTCTTTCTAACCGATATTAGATGTCCCTTCGTTCCTTTTTCACGGGGCCGCCACGGCAGCAGGAGAATTCACCTCGCGAGATTGGTCCTGCCAGAAAGGACGGAGGGTCCTCTCGTTGGGGCTGATAAATTTCTCGAGGATTATCCCGTCGTTCTTCGAGAAATAGTTAGGACGAAAGTAGCACGTGGCGGGGGGGGGGGGTGGTGGTGGTGGTGAGGGGAAGGGGAAAAGGCATTGGCGCAGTAAAAGAGAATACGGCCCGGGAGCGGAGAGGAAAAGAGCTAGTTTGCTTGTAGCTCGCTAAGAGCGATCAGGCGAGAAAATAATTTTCAGGTGTGTCCTTTAAGTCGGCTGGGAATCCTCTCGGGGGAATGAAAAGAACTTCCCCGTGCTCTAAGTCCTTCCGGGCGAACGATTCGTCGAGCGCTACGCTGTTTGAGTCGCCGAATTTGAGGGAGAGATATTGCGCTCCCTTGTGGTCTTTCGTATTCTACTTTCCTTACATTATTCTCCATCCCATCCTGCTCGATGGTGGAGCCGTGCCTCTTTCAGCCGCTGCCTTTATAACCGGCGAGGCCGCACAGTTCCTCGGTTTGCGGCTCAAAGGACAGGATGCTGGAAACTGACTTTATTACTTCTTCCGGCTCGATCGCACGTGTCGCGCCGAGAACGGTGCAAAGCGAGGTTCCTATTGTTTGTGTAGCCCGCGGCGCGTTGTCTGAGTTGTCTCTTCTGCTCCGCGCGTTATCAATAAAAATTATTACCGCGCGGGTATTGATTATCCGTACGTCGCTGGTAAACGCGCGGGTTATCTTTTTTAATCCTCTCGGGGTTGTAAGGCGCAAGTAATTGTCGCAGTACCTACGCTAGCGATTGCCACCCGCCAGATTAATATTGAGTGACTGGTTTAAAAGCAATGGAGCTAGTGGTGCTAGATGTTGTAATACATTTCGGGGGTACAGGAGTATTGAAATCTCGAAAAATCGATTTTTTTATTACTATTAATTCCGAAAGTGCCATTCTTTGTGAACATTTGCAGCAAAGTTTCATGAGCAAATTCGAATAATCACGGAAATTATAGCGCTGAACGTAACTGAGTACACCGCCGAGTAACGGCCTCGCAGAGCGGTATTGGCGTAGGGGACTTAACTTTGAAGCCGTTTATCTCGAAACTACATTTTTAAACACCGTATATCACCGTGTACATTGTAACTTTTGAACGAATGAATATTTTCACTTGACACTTTAACTGGAGGTGTAGAATTCCTTTCTCTATAGCGTGGATTTTTTGCATAAACATTGGGTGTTTGTGAAATTTTTTATAAACGGTCAAAGGCGATTTTTATCTGTAAAAATGTGGGAAAAATTGATTCGTGTGTAACTTTCACAATTTTTTTTTAAATTAGCCGGCAGTAAAATTAAGTACGCCAGTAAAGTTCCATGCTGTAGATTTTGGTGCATCCTGTATATTACACGGTTTCTCATATCCAGAAGGTTCGATTATAAATTCTATAGTTCGATAACTCCATAGCATGCATCGTATCCCTGTTTCTATATCCGCGTCGAGGCGGCTATTTCAGTGGAGTACAAAAGTTTATTCTTATTTTAGTACCTACGACGTTGCGTAACCCTGCGAGAGGAATACATTTGTGTAATGTGTATCGTCTTGGAAACAGTCGCGTGTGCTTGCTGCTGATAAGGCCATTCTATTCGTCGACAGCCGAAGCAGTTCCCTTCCACCCGTAGGAAAGTGAAAAACTTTTCCACTGCAATGTACACCCTTTCTCCTACTTCGCCACTGTTTCCATAGTAATTCGATTCTCCGTGTCTATTACACTAACGAGGTGGCTGTTGGTGTTTGCAGCGGGGGCTTTCTTTAGGACTGAACACAGGATAATGTTTTGTTTCCTGGATCACAGCAGATCTGGGCTTACCGCGGTGATTTATAACGGCGACGTCTGCAACCTTTATTGCCACCAGAATGAGACTACTTCGTTCAGGATTCGCTCTTTTCTCACAACCTAATTTTTTACTTCGTTTCGCGACATGTTGCCTTGGGTTGCCTCGGTGGAATCGCACCTTCAACGCGGAGATTCTGAAGGATTTCACTGATAAGTGCTGTTTGAAGGTTTTGTTTTTTAAGTGTGTTTGTTTATAGTCACATTAACAATTGAGTTATTAACGACTACAAAGGTATTATACCAAGTTATTTTACATTAGTGCTCTACTTTTAGTTTCCTTCATGATTATTATATAATATTATTGTATACTTTAATTTCTTTTCTAAATTTTATACTGTCTTCTGTCTTATTTGGATGGCCAGTAATTTTTTCTAGCGAATTTGCGGCACTGTAGCATTATATTTGCGGGTATTGGGAATACACGTTACTTATCAATATGCCAGTTTCCTATTTCAAGCTACAAATCATCTTTTGTGTAGTGAACTGTTGTGTGTACTAAACAGTTTTGTATATATGCTGCCGCTGAAAAGTATTTGATCACTTGTTAATATGCACGTTTGATGAAAATGAAACTAGAACATTTTTCCACATTTCTGTGGAAATATTTCTGTTATTTTGTATTTAAGCGAATGCCATGTACGGCTATCCCCAGCCAGACACGTCAAATATAATATTATACATTTGCACTGCTCCATAATTTTCAACCAATGCAAAAATCACATTCAACGTTTATTGAATATCAGTTTTAATCTGTTAAGGAATATTGTTAGCTGAAAAAAACTTAAAGACGTATTTATACAAAAACTTAGTGTTACTTGTTAATTGCCATCGATATGGGCTCTTTTGTTTATGATTACATATACGTCCTGTATTTTGTTTCAAAATCAGAATTATTTCATAGGATGTGACATAAACAGTTACGTTTTTTTTTTTTAAAGAGTATAGTGCCTTGTTTATTAAATAAGAAGTGCAGAAATGTGAAGGACCTTTCCATTGCAGAGTTCATAAACCGTCAAACATGCTCGTCAGTTCAGGATTGACTGTTGCCCGTGGCATAAAGTATATCTATAGACGAAGTTTGAAGCTTTAGTACGAACACTGCGATAGTATCTCATACAATTGGTCTTAGAAGTTGGCAGGGGCGGATTTCGATATTTGGTTCCCTTAAGCTAACAAGCGTCTGCCGCCCTTTCCACGAAATATTAAGTACTATAATTTAAAAGAGTTGAGATAATTTTGAAATCAATTCAAATATGACAACTCAGATACGAATTATTGCTAATTTGCTACATGAGAAGAAAGTGAATTATTTTTTAAGTTGTCACGCCTTTGTCTTTAAACATTTTTGTGGAAGTACGACGATTGACAAGGTCTATGAGCCATTTTACTTTTGTTTGGGTTCTCGAAGAATGAGGATTATTGGAATAATTTGGCAAAGTGTGGTATTTTTCTAAAAGAGAATATTCCTGTTAGAAAGTAAACACATAGGTGACAAACTCTCTTCGGGCAAATGTTATCTTATTGCCTCGTTTTCAAGTGATCTCTATCAAAGTGATTGGTCACGGAGTTAATTTGAATGAAGGTTTGAAAGCAGATTGGAAAATTACAGGAGACTGTATGGGTATCATAAAACTGCACAACCGTAAAACAAAATGATGCTTTATTATTTATAAGTTAGAATCTATGGACTGAAGTGTTACTTATTTAACGTGTTACAATTTATCAATATTCTATATGGCATAAAATTCAAATAAAGCTCGGTCATTTCGACGAAAGTGTTATGGGCACTTTAACTTACAATTATGCACAGTCAGTATTTAGATTCATTAATTTCTGTGTCATGGAATAAATTTAGTTGAAATCTATTGTAACTCGTCATCGGGTTTCCTTCGTAGCATACCTACTATTTTTATCTTCTAGAAATTATTTTATAATGGTGGAAGTAATTGCGATCGAACAATCCGAGCCAGGATCGATTAGTCAAGCTTCCACCAGTGTATTCATTTGAATAATCAAGCGTGTCGTTCGTTAATTGTAACGAGAATGGCGGCGAATTTACGGCCAAGTTTAATTATACGAGTTGTATCTCAGTAATAAAGCTTAGGCAGCGGAACATATAATCTGGCTCTAAATTGTTTCAGGTGCTAAGCCGTTTCCTGGACTGGAAAACCTGCCGAGGTCGTTCTGGCATGAGCTCAGTTCGCCTTTTACCGAGGTAAGTCGGCTACGTAATTGGAATAGTCTAAATGTCTTTTCGAAAAGGTACAGCTGTTTATTTTTTTACACACTTTCCCGTTGCACGCCGTGCAAAACAGTAAGCTCTTCGTGACCAAAGCAAAAACCGCGATGCTGCTTTCAATATTTATGTGATTTTGTAATATCACATTGTAATTTAAATGCTTATCGCAGCAAGTAACATAATAATATGACAAGACTTGTATTCATCCTATAGTAGCAGCGTAATTCGTTATTTCGAAAATATGAAAAATTTTGTAAGGCCAGTGGTACATTATATTCAAAAACAAGATTGAAGAAGTGTCGTGCTAAGGTTCGCGATAAAATGAACGAACTTTATTCGCGTTATGAAAGGAGTCTTCCAAATGCAGATGTTCGTGAAGTTCCGTGGGTTTATAAACCTGTATAAGCGGGCTATTGAAATATGATTCTCATTTCTCAATTGAATCACCCGGGGTGGGGAACATAGGATGCGAGTGGTCATTATACAAAATTTAAAAGTCGTTATAACTTTTGAATTATGAAGATATTCGAACGTTATTTTTTTAATAAAAGGTAGCAGAAAATTGTAGACTTCTACTAACATGTGTAGAATTTACGGACGTTACGTTTATGGTCTGTTATTTATATAATTATTGTAATCTACTTAGTTTCTTTATTTTTTGAAAATTCCACAATCATAGCTTTTAGCCATGAGAAAAATATCAATTCTTATGCATACTTCGCTCTATGCTGTTTCAAAGGATATACATAAATCCCATCGTGGCGAGATATTTCGTCTCGAGTAATCACACCCGAGTTCCTGATGCGTTCGGGACACGTAACACAAGGCACAACGGGAAAATGCACAATTTTGCATATTACGAATACTATTAAACTATACTTTCGAATGCGTTACACATCATTTACACCTTTTTGAAAATACAAAATCCTATAAGTATATTTAGTGCATAGGGGAGAGGTGGAATGAAAGGAACATTGCAATTCTCTGAAAGATAAAGGATCTTCCCACTACGAAAGTATTTTTATTTTGCAGCAGCACTAATGCATGCTCAAACACGTATAACTGCAAGCCATTGCCATTTCAAAGATAGCGATGATACACTGTTGAATTCTTTCGCGCTGTAAAGCAAAATTTTTTGTGTTTTCTCGAAACGTTTTGCCAAGTGCTGTTACCAAAACAGCACTTACATAACTGACCTTTCTAATGTTTCCAATTAAAACTCGAATGGTTATTTAGCTTTTTTCCTATCTGGTCTTAAACAAAAATGTCCCTTTCATCCTACTTCTCTCATAATCACACAAAATACATTGTTCTATCTATTTGTTGTTCCGATTGACTATACTGTACTGGTCAGTTATTTCATCAGTGATTCATAGAGAATGATATAATAACTGATATAGCTCTTCGATAAAAAAAATACGAGTCGAATATTTTTGTTGCACTACTTTTTACGGAAGCTTCATCGAAATCGGTGGTTGTCGCTTCGGTATGTTCTCTCGTTAGAGTGTACTGCCTAAGTTCTTAATCGGGGTTGCCACCCTATCACCATATAAATCCCGGAGTCAACACATTCCAACTCGGAGATGCGAATATAAACCCGGAGATGGGAAAAGCAAAAAAAAAGAAGATTTTTTCTCGAATATCCGTAAAACAAATGTGCAATTCTTTTAAACTCAAACAATTCAGAATTTAAAAGTATCTTAAGTATCTGTTTTTTTAATTAATAACCACCTTTATTGTATATAAAATTGATACTTACCATTGTATAATACCACAATTTCTTATTATCTCATTTGTTTCTACAAGCCGGAGATTTTTCCAGCAAAACCGAAGCCCGGAGATTTGCTTAAAAACGCGAAGTCTCTTAATCCCGAATCTTTTTTTTAAACTCGAAACTTAAAGAAGAAAGAAATCTGTCTGCCATCTGATATATTCTTCTCCTATCGGGGTGCAGGTATACGAGGTGGAAAGTTTCGCGACAGAAACTGGCGGCACCCCCGAGCCCAGGCCGTTTTTTGAAGATCCCGAGAGCAACATCACCGTGCAACTCGGTGCCCAAGTGTACATGCATTGCAGGGTACAAAACCTGCTGGATACTCTTAAGGTAAGTTTCCATCTCTTTTCTCCCGCCGACGTTCCGAGAGCAGCGCTGCACAAATGATTTCCACACAGCGAGCGAAAGCATCAGTCGAATAATCTCGGAGTACATTCAGCTGGTAGACGTTTCTGAAAGAATTCATAACCGTAGAATTATCGTACACTCCTGTACGTAAATATTTTCAGTAAGCTGCCACAGAATATTCCCAGCGTTTCGTAGAATTTTTTTTATATTCTCGGGATGCGTAGTACTTGTCGGATGTGGTTAGGGTAAACAGGCCAGTAGCGGGACAGTTTAGCTGATTCCGAAGTTTACATCAAGGTGTTTCTTAGTAATATCTGTTGTATTAAACAAAAATCAAAAGCTTTGCACGTAAAAATGTACAAATTTAAAGAAAAAAATAACTGCAAATAAAAAAATTAATGTATATAAGGGTAAAATGTTGAAAATTCTATTCATACCCCGTATCACCATTAGATGGACAATAGGGCTAGCAGATGGACAGTTCAGAACCAATAGATGGACGGGTGTTTGGCTAGACAAGTAAAAGACTTTATTAGCTATAGTAGATACCTAAATTAAGTTATTTTTTGTTAAAATATAGTTTATTGCATCAAAACTAAAAACGTATGGAGTCTTCATTGCCAGAAAACGGTGCAACAGGTTATGGGCCCAAGCCGCAAATAAAGTGAGGTTATGTCTAGCCTAAAGTGTGGGACTGTCCCGGATTTGAATTGTTTGTCCCGCATTGAAAACTGTCTGAGAAAGTGTCCCGGATTGGATATGTAACCTTTTTAACATTTTCTTAGTGGCACAAAGTAAAAATATATATCCACATAGTTATTATTGATATTCTATGTAGATAATTTTTTATCTGAAAGCTTGTGAGAGGAAAGGTATCGGTGTCGATGAAAGATCTTAGAATTATTTTAAATCGCAATATAATGAAAATGTACTCATATTGTCAGAGTTTTGAATTGATAAATTATTTGAAAGCTTGTGAGAGGAAAGGTATCGGTGTCGATGAATGATCTTAGAATTATTTTAAAACGCAATATAATGAAAATGTACACATATTGTCAAGAGTTTTATATTGATTATTAATTGAATTATTAATTAAATTGTCAAAATATCTAAAAGCCTGCGAGAGGGAAGGTATGGGTATTGACGGTCTGAGAATACCTTGCCTGGCCACGCCAAGTATTTGACTTCCAGGCCGCGGACATTTTTTTGTTGTCTTTTATTGTGTTACACAGTGTCGCCTTTGCACGCTGCGGGAAAGCACCTTTATGTACTTGCAGCTAATTCTGATTTCACATCTTTTTTTACTTTTTCACATCTATTTATTATTATTATTTTCTTTTTTTGTGATTATTTGATTTGATGAAAAAAAGTACTTGGCGTAATTTTTTTACTTTGTTAAAGTTTTTTTGGGGGGTATTATTTTACGGCTCGCTTGTTATAACACAAAATCGGAAAGTAACCGGATATTCGGGTGTCGATTACACCCCCTTAGAGTGAATTTGGGCAGAAAACAAAAATTGCGTTGTAACGAAGGGGAAATTCCCTATATATTCACAAAGTTTCAGAATTTTTTGAATATTCGGGTTCGGGATGTTCCCTTATAAGTAATGGATTGAAATACAGATTTACTAATGTATTGTAGGTATTTAATAGTGAATGAAATAGTATGTTTAAGACTTTGTTTTAACTATTGTTTTCTATATAATTTCAAATTTTCGAGTGCTAATGATTGATACTTTTATGCCTGTTTTTATTTACTAGGTACTCAAGATGTTTTATTTTAACAAGAAATCCACAATCATCGATAATAGCTGAAAATTAAGACCCCATAAAAACTTCACAAAAAAATATAGACATTTCAATTGGGATTTCCGTTTAAGGTGCCAATCATTGCACATTTTACCTTAGTAGTACAAATCGAAAAAAAACTTTAGTCCCGATCGGCCAGGTTTGTCTAAACTAAAAGCAATGCGTGAAAAGAGGTTGGCCGAAGTTAATCTCGCGCAAAATAATCTTGCGTCTTACAATTGTCGCGTTACCAGTTCGAAATCCTCTTCCTTCCTCCCGGTTTCTTCTGCTCCTTCGGGCTAAAAGCTTTGCACCGTTACCACTATTTCCAACGAACATCCCGTTACAGTTTTTCCCGTTCGCTGTGTCTTCGCTGAGAACTTAACTTTTCCATCCACCGTCACTATCAACGCCCTAACCCGTTACCAACTTTCACAAAGAAAATTCTGCGAATAGCGGCCAAATATTTTCCTCTTAATTTTGTGGCCGGAGCACCAGCAAGGCCTCTAACGGTGTGACGCGCGCAAAGTGCTCGTGTGCTTTTTACCGGGGTAAATGTAACCGAAAGATGGATCGTAACTTAGTAAACTTCCATTTTATAGTTCCATTCCTTATTTTATGCGAAGTTAAATCGCCCGTACGATATAGGATCAGGTCAGCTGGGGAATTTATCCCTACTTAAACGTAAATATCGAATGCAACTAAAAGGATTGAATTTAAAACGCGAGCGCGGTACAACGACAAGCCTATTTACCCACAAGTCATAACGCAATTGCGTATTTCAACAATGCGCAATTCTTTGAAGAAATTAAGGAACCGCTAGAAAAATTAAGGAGATATTCATGGGCTCAGCCAATGGACTTATGAGATTCGCGTCGCAACAACAGCGTGAAGGTTAAAGTGATCATTTTTAATCCATTAATTACGCAAAAAGCTTTAAGTAGGTACTTAAGAGTGTCGTACTCTTCTGAATGGAAAATCTATGTTATATGTAAATATCGATTCAGCTTTGATCGGCCGAAAAATGAAGCTATTTTTAAAGACATTTTTCTCAGTAAATACAACATATAATGAAATAAATCTTCGTCGAATTTATTAAGCGACTCTTATATTATACAACAGAAATGTAAAGAATTTTTTTTTAATTTGTTTTAAATGGTTTTTACAGCGTCACTATGGCACCTAAACAAATTCTGCTTAATTTTTTTTGCATAATATAAAAGTAGCTTAATAAATCCCCAAAAAAATTATTTCATTATATGTTATACTAGCTTTACTACTCGACTTCGCCCGAAATTTAGATTTTGTTTTTACAACAAAATTTTTTAAATTTTTTTGTGAAAATAGTCACATTCATCTGGATTAACCAGGTATAATGAGCTGGGACACATTTTGTGACCGCAGAGTTTACCGTTCGAAAGTTTTAGGCGACAGACATGCACACAAGCACTTTCTGGTTTATATATCAAGATTTACACAGAAAAAAATCTTTAAATATAGCTTTATTTTCTGGGTGATCAAAGTAGAATGACCCCTTAATTGAGTGTAGCGTTGGTAAATGAAAGTGGTATACATATTTCACATTTTAAAACAAGTAGCTAGTACACATGATCTTATGTTTTCGATGATCTATAGTAGAGGGTTCATGACTTTATGCCTTGACACCATTCAAGTTACTTGAAATTTCTTAAATTTGGTTTCTATGTATAATGTATAATAGATGATGTTTTCGAATTTGCGAAACTAATCACATACTATCACATTTCTGCCTTTATTTGAGACTTTTCAGATTTCTATCTTATTGGCATTCTTTGTTAGATTTTTACCACAATTCGTGTTACTTCCCGCCTATTATTTTTCACCGTAAAAAAGCAGGCACAGCTTGAAAGAAAAAGTCTTGTAGGTACATTTAATGTTTCATTCGCGTGACGTACTAATGAAACAGTTTCTGAAGATTATTTCCCTGGCTATAAAAACTGTACGCGCCTCGTCGTTCCGTTTTTACGCTTCAATGTTTTTCCCTCATTAAAATTTTTTCGAAGCTAACCCAAGACTTAGGTTCTAACGGTGACAGTTAAACACAATTCCATTTAATCGTATTTTAATGACGCGCGAGATAGTTCGTCGAGTAACTAAAACTAAACCGATGCTAAGAATCTGTTACGGCGCGGAAGATAATATGGCAAGTAGTTATTCAATTTGCAGCACACTGCCGTAAGGGTGCGTTTTTAGTCAAAGATATGTAATCTCACATTACTGTATATCTAATGACGAGCGTTCAAACGTAGGACAAGTTTGATGTGAAATATGACGAAGCTCGAACTATTCGTGGTATCTCTGTGCAGAAACTACTGTTTCTAACATACTGGGCGCGAGGCCGCGTAGATTCTTGCAGCTACCTAACCGTGATAAATACTCATCCCACATCTATGTAAAAATCATCTTTATGCGTATGCAAATCTGCTCGAAAGTACGTCATAAATTTGCACGCGTTCCTCGCGACGAGACTTTGTTCCTTTTTGGTATCCTCCGACAGCGGAACGGCGCATAGTGGGTTCAAACACGACAAACGATCCGAGAACCGGCTACAGAAATTCTGTTTAAAAATTTCGGAAATTGTTAAAGAAATGATGCCCCCAAATAGAACGAGCAGTATTCTATGGTATTTGTAGTAGTTATTTATTAAGCATTAAATAGTGAGGTTATAGTAATTCTCTAAGAATGAAAAAATTACTTTCTCTTCTTTAGGATAATATTGGAATTAATGATCCTTAACTTAATAGATTAGATTATATAGGTACTGTGTGATAGATTGTTATTAAATCATAAACTTGCAATGTTTTTTTTGTTTATGTTTAGTTATCCATAATTTCTATTTCTATTTGAAGCTGCAGAAAAGGCTTCCATAAGTACATATTACATAGAGTAATAATGAGGTCTCTAATCCGCATGTCCAAACTAACGATGGTAAGGTGGCTGACATATCGTTGACTCTCTCTACTTGACAGTGTATCTACAACTGTACCGTCTATAGGATTGACGATGCTTATACTTTCCCATTTTCTCTTTGCATCTAATTATTACTTGGCATATCTATATATATAAAAGTCAGAAGTTCTGACTGACTGACTCATGAACGCCCAGCTCAAACCGTTTAACCTAGAAACGTGAAATTTGTAAGGTACATAGGGTAACGGCACCAGTAGTTGACCATGTATCAGTAGTTGACTACGTTTCAGAAAAACATGAAAAATAAGGTTTTTAGAAGTGACGATCTTTTGAACAAAGTGCAGTTCTCCAACTGCACTTGTTCAAAAGATCGTTACTTCTAAAAACCATATTTTTCATGTTTTTCTGAACAGTAGTCAACTACTGATACATGGTCAACTACTGGTGCCTTTACCCTACATTGTTTTCGTGACGTAGGCACCCACTAAGGAAGGATTTTTGGAAATTCTATCCTCAACAGAGTGAAAAAGGGGTAAAATGTATTTTCTCGGTCTCCCTAATATCAACCCTCACTAATATTAGGCCCGATTAGACCTTAACTTGGCTTTTCCTCACAAAGATTACCCACAAAAATGCCTAGAAACCAATTTCAGCAGTTTCCCTAATCAACCCCTAACAGGGTGGTGAAAATGGGTGAAATGTGTTTTTATGGAGTTCTTAATATCTCTTAGGCTCTGAGCGAAGCGCGGGGGTATTTTGTTAGTCTGTAAATAAGCATTTCCTGAAGCATATCATATTTATCTATGCGTATCACAAAATTAATTCCATTAATATTTTATCTCCGTCTGAAAATCTCATCACAGTGTTTGTTTAATTGAATTTTTCATTTAACGGTAATACTTTTCGCAACGTATATTTCCTGATTTCGCACAAACAATTTTGATTTTAAATTTTTAAATTATTTTTCCATGACAAATCATGCGTTTCATAGTTGTATCGGGAATTTAGTCGGCCCATTTACGCCCCCCCCCCCAAAAAAATATTAAAAGCTTCAAACCCCAGATGTATGGAATCGGTTTTGGGCCAATAAAACGGAACAAATCGCCGTTTACTATCTATGCCATAAAATCGTAATGATTTAATGGAAAAATGTATAAAAATGACATAAAACGCATACACTTTTACACACACACACACTCAATACACTTTTGCTGGAAAATTAACCGTTTGTTCGGGAATCCGGAAAATTGTCACCGCCAAATAAAAAAGACATTGCGAAAAATTGGAATGGACAGAGCCCTTACTCTACGTTATCTAGAAATCGATGTTGTACAGTTAAAAAAAAACCGTCGTTACAAGCATTTTTGTATAATTTCGGAGAAATTGTGAAATTTTAAAGAACTCTACATCCCACGAAACATATGAATACTTAGTAATTGATGGTGATACGTATTTAATAATTTTTAAATTTTCAATTTTTCGGCCGAAAATTGTAAGAATTATAAGGAATATTTAAGAATAGCGAATTTTCGAAAACTACTTAGTATTGCCAGTTTCTTTGAAGACTCTAATAACTGCATTAATTTTTCATTCGAAGTTCTGTCATCACTTTTTCAGTTGTTTGTCGCGTTCTTTCGGGTGTCGACCCGCTGCGAAGGCACTTTATACCGTTCAGGGGAATAAGAAGAAAATGTCGGCGGGAAATAGGAGCAAACGTTCCGTTGTGCTTATTGTGCGGTATGGTCGATAAATCGTTGTCGAATTCGCCAATCTCGCGCAAAACTCGCGACGCTTTGGAAGTTGTCTGGAGCGGCGGCGGCGTATGTATAAGAAGCATTTTCGCCCGTTCGCTCGCAGACGCTTGGAATTCAATCTTTCTAAGTGGAGAACGCGCTAGATCGACTGAAACAAGTTGTTCCATACGATCGAACGCGGGCTGCGTGAGCGCAAACACACGCGGACGAAAATTCCTGGTCTGGCTATCTCAGAAATTCCGTGCAATCGTTTTAAAATCCTAATGGAATGCCAGGAGCTTAGTGGAATATCAAGTATCTCCTCTGACGGGCGCAGCAAATAAGTGCCGTTAAGGGGAGAGAGACCGCGAGTTCTTGGCGTAACGTATAGGTAAGTATTTTTTGTATCGACGGAGCAAGTAATGAAATAAAAAGTAGGTACTCGCACGTTACTTTTAATAGCTTTAATCCATTCTTTGCCCGTGTGTCACATATGGCGTACTAGACTCACTAGAAACAGCTCTAGGCAGTGAATTAGTTAACCCGCCGTGGGGATACTTTGGTCGTTTATGTCCGGGCAATTTGCCTCTTTTCTTAGACTTTCTTCCGAATTTTTCCTTTTCCTAATTAATCCTTTAAACAAATAACTCAAAGAATGATTGTATATTAAAGTAGACACTTGAATAAGTATCCCATAATTTTTGTCAAATTTTTTGAAAGTCTAAAAGAGTACAAAATAACAGCCATGGACGTAAACAACCCAGTGTGCCTACCGAAGGCGCGAAAATAAGTGCCCACGGCGGGTTAAGGGATCATTCTGGTAATCACGCCGCAAAATTCAGGTTTTTTTTCTCAGTGAATGCAATGAGTAACAACGTCAAACTTTTTTTTTCTTTTATTAACCCACTTATAATGTATACGGGATCATTTTTTAAATACACTTTTAATTTTGTTTTTTCAATGTTATCTGGTGGTAAAAATCGCGCCATTGAAAAGACGGCGGGAGTGATTTCAACTCACAGACTCATCTGAAACAAAAAAATCAAACTGATTCTTAATCATTATGAGTACCGCTATCGCAGGTACCAGAATTAGCCACGTAAGTCAAAATTTAACAAAATTGCGCGCATTCAAACTTCAAGTAAAAATGGAAAATTTCGATACTTGAAGAGTAAATGCGCGGAATTTTGTTCAATTTTGACTTACGTGGCTAATTTTGCGACCTACGATAGCGGTATTCACAATGATTAAGAATCAGTTTGGTTTTTTTTGTTTCAGATGAGTTTGTGAGCTGAAATCACTCGCGCCATATTTTCAAAGGCGCGACTTTCAACTCCAAATAACTTCGAAAAACACAATTAAAAGTGTATTTAAAAAATTGTTCCGTATACATTATAAGTAACCTAATAAATGAAAAAAAGGTTGACATTGTTAGTATTCATTGCTTTCACTGAGAAAAAAAACTTGAATTTTGGGGCGTGATTACCAGAATGACCCCTTAACTCTTAAGTATATAGAGGACTGTAGAACCGGAGGTATAAACGAAGCTGACGGAGTAATGGCACTCATAAGTAGAATTTAAGAGGTTTCATTAAATGTAGGTTAGAAAGGATATCATGCTGCAAATAAAAATCCTTGTAGAACATTGTGACCCTACCAAGCTGATAATTGTATATTATCGTTTGCACTTCCATATGTACAACAAATGTTTGCGATGTCTATATGAAGAGCCGAGATTCATTGCGGTGTAAGTCACTCGCATGGTGTTTCTCGTAAAATAATGTTTTGCGTTTACTGTTATAAAAACTCTACATATATATTGTTATTGTGGGAACACATCTAAAGGCCCAAAATACTACTATAATAAATATGTATGGATACACTTGAAAATTTGAAAAATTGAATTTCTAATTTTTTAATTTTTTCACTTGTCAGCACAACGCATGAACAACATTCATATCAGCATCAGCACATTGGTTATATTAATTTATACTGTTCATGCGTTGTGCTGATAAGAGCGACGGCAACGAGGTGCCCTGTTTCCAATGCACGCGTTCACACGACGAGCGACTTTGTAGGCGACCAGACACCTGCAAGCAACGAAATGAGTTTCGATACGCAGAAATTTATTTTGAAAATTGAATCTCGAAAGGTAATTTGGAACTTATCATATAATAAATACTCCAATCGCGACATTCAAAAAACAATAAGAAGAAATGGTGCATTTATTTGGGAATGAGAAAGGCGGTAAACATTTCTTTCTTATGGCGATCTTATAATAAAGAATGCACTGAATGTTGCCTCTTCTTTATTTATTTTTTTTTAATGCACTTCACAATTAAAATAATTTCCTCGGCGTACATTCTGTTTGGCGCTTGCTCTGCGAAACTGATAGGTATCGAGTTGCTCGGTCTGGTCGCTTCGTTTGGTTGCCCGAATTTTGGTCTCTCGACGACCAAGTTGCCGGCGACTGTTCGCAAGTGCGTAACGAGCCTTATTGTTAGTCAGACTTACACCAGTCTGTTTCGAAAAGCTCTGCTCTTGTTAGTTAAGTGCTAAAGAGAAATGTTCTTATTTCTCAGTCAAGAATGAAGTTACAACTTAATTCACCATGAAAGTAAACAGCTCTTAACACGTAAAAACTGTTATTAACTCAAATTATCAAAATGTGGACTTCCACCAGTATGATTCTCAGCCCTCCGTATGGTCGTCACTACTATTGAGTTTAAATGAATAAGTAATTGAAGTATTCTATCATTTTATTTTGGTTCGCATGTGTAGTCTACAGTATGCAACGCCGGATGACTAAAAACGTTATAAGAGTATATAGGTCGTGCACACTATAGTTTCTGAGTTATGCTCATCTTTTACACATTTCTGCCGATCGTGTGTCGCTGATCTTCGCTAACGGTGGCATAAAAATTCCATATTTTCTATGGAAGCCTTTCAGCTTCTCCCTATCTGGATGGACAGATTCGATTTCGGTAGGGACACTAATTTGAAGTAAGCTTTCCTTTTCACGGAATTCCATTTCTGAAGCTTGGACTCTTTCTCGCCGTAAAGCCTCGAGGCTTCTAATTATCCAGTGCACGGGAACTCTTCGAGCGTCTAATATCGCGCTTGAGATCTCCCGGCCGACGTGTATTGTAGAGATGCATCGTCCACGTGTCTGAAACTTCCTCTAGAAGCTGTCAGTTGTCTTAAATGTTTCGGAACCGACTTAATCTGAAACTTCATTAACAGCAACAAAAGAGCCGTTCCTCAGGCGCCGATCAATAATATAATAATGCTCTACTTTGAACTGTATGGGCTCCAGTTAACCATTTTGTTTACACTGTGATTAGCTGCCTTGAAACGATCGATGGGTGTTATTAACTTCGTTGGACGAATGCGTTGCGACGTCTAAAGTTTCACGAAAAGCATTATTAAAACTGCCGCTGGATAAATAGACTCTGAGTCTTCATTAGCAACACGTATTGTTTATTATATAAACTCAAACTTAAGCTTATGAATTTTAAAATATTAAAGCTTGCGCTCTCAACGCTGACTAGACAGCATCTGCCTTGTAGTCCCTGAGTGTTATATTAGGATTTGTCGGTTTTTAAAAACCACTTTTTTTAAAAATTTGTAAAATTCGAAAACCGGTATTTAAATTTAAAAACCGGTTTCATATGCTAGAATTAATATGTAAAAATGAATAAATTATTTTATTAAAAACGTTAACATTTTGACTTGAAATCACCTGGGGCACAAGCATATTGTAGTAGCTAACAGTTTACTGTAAAACTTATCTTCATGAGTTCATATTTTCAGAAGAAAAATACTAAATGAAATAAAGATTTAAAATTTATATTTTGTACGGATTTTATTTATTTTATTTTATTTATTTATTTGGTTTCCTATAAATAGAGTATATTTTATTTTGTTATATTTTTGTAATTCCCTAGATATTAAAAGAAACTGAAATTTTTCCAAATAAGTACAAATATTTATTTTCTATTTTAATTATATTTTTTGTGAAAATCGAAAACTGGTTTATCCGGTTTGTGGGGAATAATAGAGTTCGAAAATCGGTTTTTTTAAAAGTCGGTTTTTGTATAAACCCTGTTATACATCTATAATACACTCACCTCACTATAGTAATTATTTTTCCTTTAAGTGACTATTCCATTTAACCCAAAATCCTTCTGTAACACGTATTTTACATTATATTAAATTTTGCGCTACTCCAGTTTCTGAGCCACCTATATAGACTCATCCATTGAAAAATAATTCCTCAAGCTTCATTCTGGCCTCTCATCACACAGAGCGAATTATATGACCCTATATATATATATATATATATAATATTGCCCTTCGCCAGGGCAGGCAGCAGAAATCAATGTAGCCGCTTTTATGCGAGTTTGCTGGTGAACTGGCGCGGCCTCGTAAGCATCATGAACTCGCTACTTTTCTCCCTTGTAACGACGAGGAGAACTTTTGACATTCCTCTCGTCTAACAACTACCGGAAGTTTAAACACGTGTAATTAGTTTAACAAGTCAGCCGGGACTGCCCTAATTGCAGGGGAGTGAATCGCGACGATACGAGGCCAAACGAGTGAAATTGTTCCGTTTCACGCTAACCGTGCGGAATTTACGATTGAGATTTCCGCGTTGCCTCCATTTACTCTCCCCGTTATTAATTCCGCGATCGAAACCATGGAAAAGTATTTTCCACGCAGTCTATTCCATTCCTTGTATACCAGTCCTTTCCAGATAAATGTCAAGCGAGACTTGTAATCGGTGGGGCAAGTTATCGCGAATCGTTCCTCAGAGTATCGTGTCGTTTTATAATATATCTGTGATATTTCTATTTTATCACTCTGATAAAATACTTTTAATTAATTGTATTTGTTATTGTATTGTAATAGTGAATGTATGCCTTTTTTATATGTATGTCGCCAATAGCCAGCAGCAGTTGATGCGACAATACCTAATAAGTAATAATAATAATTAGAAAAAAAGAAATTCTTTTCTGTATAAACTGGTGATATCGTGACGCTACGTTCGCACCTGTCTTCTTTTCCGTTTAAAAATTTTGTAGTATTTATGTTGTATATCTGGTGCTTGGAGTAATGAGTATGTAAACATTTATTTTAGGAGTGTAAAGGAGTTTATGAAATGGTAGAGATTCGTAAATCATGTATATTGTAGGCAGAGAGAGAAACAGAAATGAATTTGCCGATAACTTTAGTAAATATGTAACAAGTACTAAATATTAAATTGGAGTGCACAAATACGAGCGGCTCGATAATGATTAACGTACAGTATAGAATTTCTTCGGTAATACGGGGATTACGTTGAAATATAGAGGATCGACTTCAAAGATCAAATAAGGATAATGGGCGAGATATTTCATTCCGAGGACTAGAATTTATGGACAAATAAAACACAGCACGTCCAGCGACGAATGGTGGGTGGCAATTTTACAAAGATTAATTTTAACAGAGTTGGTTAAAGTGTCTATAAAATAAACAGAGTGAACAATATTGAAACAAATTCAAACGTAATTGATGCTAAACCAGATGAACCTCCACATGATCTTTATTAAATTTATTTTACTTCGAATTACAAAACACTATCGCCGCTTTATTAACAGGCAGCCATAAATAACAAGATTTATTTACACTGTAACAATTTGATATTATCACAATTTCTCAACAAATCGATATTCGCAAAATAACTGGAGTATATCCAATTACATGCTTTCCTCCATATATGGTCGTTATACTTCGAAATCAACAGCGAATGAAATGAAAAATTATTGAAAAACACGCTCTGAACGTGACAGTTTATTAATTTTCTGTGAATTTACAACTGAGAGGCTGTATGAAAGGTATAACTGTAAAATTTAATTGTTGTAGATCGTGTGACAAGGTAACTCTTCGAAAATGGTAAAAGTATAAGCTATTTATCTATTCTCTGTAGTTTCAGTATTTGTATTGTTTCTTAACGCATTCCATGTCACGTGTCACCCTTCTATGCGCAGCAAGTGTCGAGTGTTGTCACGTGGCGGGGTTGCGTGCGCCACGCGTGGGGTATTGGTACGTTTATCGAGTAACAGCATATGTAGAAGCATGCAGCTATGCAACGTGGATTGCATAATATATTCAAGGTATTCCACTCTTATTTCGATACGATTATCTGCCAAATAAGCGGCAGTTTGAAAGGAAATTATGTATGTACACACGTGCATACTTTTTATCATCTAATCAGTTTATGCACAGGCAAATCTCATGACACAAGATAGTTTAACTCCTTTAAGGCCATTCATAACGAAATTTCGGTGAGTGAAATTCGAAACTTGACATTGAAATTCAAAACTGCGTCCTTGAGCAGCTTGTATTACCTACTCACGTTTTTTAAACGGGGCCATACAATAATCTTGTGAAATTAAGATAAATGTGGGATAAAAAAAGACAGAAAAGATAAAAAAGGAATATCAAAATTCTCTCTTTTACACATACCCAATATCAAATTAAATAAATTTGAAACACCTGGAAAACTCGTTAGATATGTATAACGATTTTTGCGAAACGTGAGTGCTAACAAATCGCTCAAGCGTAAAGGCACCATTCTTTTCACCACCCTATCTTTTCAAACTTGTCCTTAGGATCCTAAAAAGCATATTTGTTTTCAGCAAATTAATTAACTCTGAAGTTTGTACCTACAAAGATAGTTACAATGATACCTACAATTTTTAATTGTAATTTTTTCTTTTTCACATCACTGTGGTCACTTTGAGGCACAATGCGATGTGCCATAAGTGACACCGTGTGACTAAGTCGCTCATATTTTTCACATTTATTGATACTTTGTTGTCACACAATTTGTCACAAAGACTCCGCGAAATGTATAGTTTTAACATACGAATAAAATACTTTTATTCCAAGTGTCATTTCGTCAAAAAAGGATCGTAAGAACAACTTCTCTCTGGGTGTTCAATGTGGCGTTTCCCTTTAAATGATTCCAGCAGTTGCCTGGTAACCGAACGATCGGGATTCAAATCTCGGCCCGGTAATCCTATCAGCCAATTTTGTTTCTCTTACGCTGGGAATAAAAATATGTAAGGCAGCATACTTTCAGTGCGAATACTGTCGTCCAAAGTCATCTGAAAGTCAAAACATTACGTGTATACGTCACTGAATTCGTATTTGCACCAGCTATAAGAATATATGTATGACAAAGAGTGGCATTTCCCACTTGAAAAGCATACGGTGACCTTGATCTTGCGATGATAAAGCGAGCTTTCGACTCTTCTGTTTTCATGCCTGGCTCGTTTGAAAAGGATATATCGAGCTGTTCGGAAAGTTCACAGCGAAATTGGAGGAAAATCCAGAGGCATTCTTTTCGCACAGAATTAGAACTCTATTCAATAATACAGTGCTGTAAAATTGCGGGGAATAAAAGCTTTGTTAAAAATTAATGCCGCTTTTGTAGCAAATTGCACCTTCTAAATTTTTCACAACGTGCTTTTACATTTTTATCTTGTAATATGCGATCGAATGAAATTTTCTCTCTATTAGAGTTTGTCTTTCTATTAGAGTTTTCGGTTCTATGTTTCCTCAATATGATTGAACACTAATACATAATACAACATATGTAATTATACTTTCGGACATCCACGAATGAGTGACTTTTACCACATAGACAATAATTGGTGGTATGATTTGCAGAGTGTTGTGAGGCTTGCAGTGTTTTCCTCTCAAATTTTAATTTAATTCATAATTAGTACTGTTGTCAAAAAAAATTTTAATTTAGTTCTTTAAAATACATTTTAATTTAGTTCATAATTATTAACGGTTCCTACTTTGACTCCGTTTACCCTTCGGATGTTCTCGCCTTTGTATACTATTTACCTCAGTCACGTTCCAACCGACTCGCACGGTGCACGTTCTTAGCTATCGTGGTAAGTATATAAAAGCAAACGCAGTATTTTTCCTTTAAATTTCCATGAAAATGGTCGAAACCAAAGACCGAAACGTTGGAATTAAGAATTATTAAAATTGCAAAATAGCTTTTATTTATATGTTTAATTGACCGAACTAATGCGCTGATATCACCTTGTGTTTTTTTGGATATTCTATAAATACGGTCGAAATTCTAATTTCTTTATTTGATCAAATGAAATGTAGTACTTATGAAATTTTTATTGTGTTTTTCGAATTCAGCAGCGGAAAGTCTATTAAAAATGGGTAAAATATTTTCATCGTAGACCTGTGTAATAATGTAGGTGTGCACCGTTTGTCAGAAGTTCATAATAAACTATCCTCTTCAAACCCCAGAAAGTATAAAGTAGGACCTTCTTCTGTTGCAATCCCTCATCTGTCGAAAACGCTAGTAACTTTCCGAACAACCCAATAGTGATGCACACAACATGTTCTTACAGTTTATCGAGAAAACACCATGTACAGGTCAGTCATCACTGTCCAGTGTTCATGTTTAGGGAAGTAAACCTTCCTGATTACAGGTGTCCATGCATGATACAGCGTGGGGGTGCAAAGTAATTTTTGCCCGATTTGTTACAATACAGGAGCGCCCGTTACGTTAAGTCACTGTGACGGTCGAAAATAAAGACTGTTTTCAAGGCATTCTTTTATAATGAAATGCAACGTTTTTACGGAAAATCTTTATTACCAACTGAAAATACATATATTTAACTAATACTTTATGCTTCTAGATTGAACAAATTTTGGATAGTATGGCCACAACATACGATAACGTTAGGCTCCGCAAAAAAAATTACGTACTAAACGCGCGGTCGGGTAACCTTGGAACGTTTGCTTTGAATTGAAAAGTTCGAATTTTTTCTTAAAGTATATTACAATAGTATATCAGTTAAGCGTACAGTTTGAAAAAAATATTAATTTTTTAAGAAATCGCGAACTTTGAGAAAAAAAGGTATCGAAAATCAACATGTTTTTTTTCAATGTTACGGTTAAATTAATTATTCTATCAAAACACTTGTACGCTTAACTGAATATAATTTTATTACGAATATTCCCTGAAAATTTCAAGCGAATTCGACAAAAATTGACTGAGTTATTAATTCGCCCGTTTGGAAAATGCTGTTTCGAGATAATCGCGTTCAAAGCTTTGACAGAAGTATAGAAAGCTGATAATCTCTCTTATTAAATAGATCCATTTGGATTCTTGGACATAAACTTTTCGGGCGCTTGACACCAAGCTATCTATGCGTGCATTCGATTATGAGCGCTGCGCTACTTATACAAAACCTTCCGTAGCTCCCAGAATTTTTCGCGATCCACTTTGAAATTGTGCAGGTACATTTTTGAGACCCCAAATATTATGAAAATACACAAAAAGGGAAATCGGGAAAAAACTTTTCACGGTGGCTTCCTCCCTTAATCCTACAGTGCACACGTAAATTAAAATGACACCACTGCACGTGTTGGGCCTCACAGGCCTATATCTCCAAATTTAGGAATGCGTGGATATTTTGAGAAAAATATATTTCTAGATTGCACTCAGTCTTTGTGAAGAAAAATATTTATATCAAAATGAAATACTGAACAAATATCTCTTTAACACTGCAGGTCATCGTTATCTGAATCTTTCCTTTTTTTATATTCATTTAATTGTTGACTTGGGCCTGTCAGACTCCACGCGTGCACTGTACGGTTAACATTGGCAGGGACGTTATTATCGCGTGAAAATGACGTTCTTCTCTCCGCTTTGTGTCTCCCTCGAATCATTCCCCCTCGAGGATCGGTATTTCAATTTGATTATTCTGCCGGTGCCAAGAACGCCGCGCGAGTAGTTCTCGGGGGGCATAAATATTGCGGTGGCATTCGAACGAAAGACAAGGATGTGCTTTCCTTTCCTTTTTTTCCTCCTTCTATCTCTATCTCTCTCGTTTTCCGTGGTGCAAACGCCGGTTCAGAAAGCAAAAGCGGTTCACTCGAGGGTCCTCGAAAGAAAAGATATGACCGAGACGCCGGAGGAACCGGCGCGGCGGGTGCAGGGACGAAGTTGAAAGAGGAGCACGTCATCGCGCCCCGCTTAAAAAGCATTTGGTATCTTTGTTTGCTGGCGGATTAATCCAAGCTCAAGGCCACTTTTACGCGAAGCCATCTCTGATCCGCACGGGGACCGTATCTCCCTCGGATTTTTTCATATCCCGCTTGCCACTCCGGCGCTGCGACCTGAAGAATATCCGAGAGTTTCGTTCCTTCATCCTAATAAATTCTGCCCGTACACTGTACGATATACAGGGTGCTTCATAATACGCGGGCATAACTTCAGGGATGAATTTAGATCACACAGATTGTATTGGAAAAAGTTGGTGCGAACGTTTAAACTATGCTGGCCTTGTTTGTGAGTTTCATTTTTATATTTGAATAATTCGTGTTGTAGGTATATTGATCTACTAGCAAAATACACGTGCTTCGCTACGGTAGAATAATTAAAAGGAATTACTTTTATGTCTGTTTTTTTAATTCATTTTTATATAATTTCTGTAAAGTAACCTTTGTATAACGATTGTATATGTATATACTTGGTCACTCCTACTATTAAAAAATTCAGACGCCCCAATTTAATGTACACTTAGTATCACATGTTACAAAAAGATCTTGTACCACATCCAGATTCGATCTTTTAAGGGTTGATTAGGCAAGATTTAGAAATTGGTGTTTAGGCATTTGTGTTGTTAGGCTAAAACCAAGTATCGATATCAAAATGGGGCGAAGAGATTTTGAGGAATCGGGGAAAATACATTTTACCCCTTTTCACCCTTTTAGGGGTTGATTACAACACCCTCGCTGCTGTTCTGTTGGGCAATATCCTGAAATTTGTTGTTAGCCATTTGTGTTGCGTAACTTTTGTAAGTAAAAACCAAGTTGATATTTAACAGGACCTAAAAGATATTAAGGAGGCTGAGATAATACATTTTACCCCTTTTCATCCCCTTGGGGACGGAATTTCCAAAATTCTTCCTTAGTGGGTGCCTACGTCATAAAAACAATATACCTTCCACTTTCACGTTCCTAGGTTAAGCGATTTCAACTGGACGTTGATGAGTCAATCAGTCAGTCAGTCAGAACTAGGGCTGGGACTATTCGAATATTTTACAAGTATTCGAATGCTACGAATAAACTTCGAATATTTGAGTATTTGAATGCTATTATTCGAATATTTAAGTATTCGAATACTACTCGAATATTTCAGTATTCGAATAGTATGGTGTGAATTATAAAAATTATGTTATTAACTTACAAGATTTCACCCTGGCAAACTAACGAACTCACAACTGAAACTAAATAAAAGCTTGTAAAAAAATGAACTTAAAGAACTTTATTTATAATTCAGACTATACTATCGAACACATCAGTATTCGAATACTTAAATATTCCAATAGCATTCGAATACTTAAATATTCCAATAGCATTCGAATACTTGGATATTCGAATTATATTCGCCAAATAATTGAGCAACTGAAGTATTCGAATATTCGAATACCGAAAAATTCTACAAATATTCCCAGCCCTAGTCAGGACATATTTTTTATATAAGTACATAATACACATATACATATAGGAGGAAGCAGCTTTGTAACTATATTCAAGGTTGACTCCACTAGTCTACACTATTAATTATCAGTACGCTCAGTTGTCATGACAATACGTTTTTCAACTATACGTACCTTTCCATAACCGTTTCCTTTTTCTAATAATTGACTAATATAAAAGTAGTAACTCCTTTGTGATTCTTTTTTTTTGATATCGTAGAAGGTATTGATCGCAAGAAGTGTATTAAGTTCTTTATGAAAAGCAAGAGAAGGTATAACTGCAAACAAAAGGTGAGCTACCAACGCTACAATACTTTGAATTTATCTATAACATCGTTCAATACCTTTACAAAAGATTTTCTGCACAGAAAGTGCTTAGAATGACCACTGTGAGCTTCGATGCAAGTCACATTGATTTTCTACTGCGTTCTGATTCGCTGGCCACCTTCCACAATTTGGATCTAATTGTGTCTATCATACTTGAAAAAAAATACTCTTATTCAGTTTGTGTATTCTTCCTAATGCTATTCTATTCCATAGTTGTTCGACGTTTAAAATTTTCTATTCTGAGCAGCTGGTTCTCGCGTACAACATAATCATTTTTGCCTGTATGAATTTCTCACCTGGTACATCACGGTTACGCACGTCACTTTATCAATTTGAAAAATATCACGTACACTTTTCCTGTTTCAACTTTAATCCCTCCAAATATACATATATTAGTAATGCTAACCCGTGGCAGTTATCCTAATTGCCACATGGTGAGTATATCCCTTCAACCCTTGCACATATCTCAGAAGCGAGTGAAAGTATATGTACTTCAGGGCATGACAACGTGATTATCGTAAGTTCTCGTTGCCCTATCTAATCTTCTTAAGAGTTCGCAGAAGTGATAGTATCTTGCGGGGGCCTGTACCCGAACCACTATTCGTCCGTGGCTTGATTAGAACTTTATAGGGTCGTTATACAAAGGTTATCTTCTCTTCTCCATTTAAAAGCCATTTAGCGCGTTTAAAGTGTTGATCCCTTGAATTTGGGAAAAGTCTGAACATGGATGAAACCGCATTCATATTTTAAATGAGTGTGCTTCGATGGTATTTGATGAATAAAAAATATTTTAGGAAAGTATATTTATATAAAAGAAGAAAACGATGTAACCGTCAAGTTAGAACTTATTTTGTAGCATTTCTTCCTCTTGTCCACTGTAGGCCCTTAAAATTGTATTGATCTAGCGCACGTATAAATACGATAAATGCAATATCGGCAAACGGCCAGGAACGTCCAGTATTTATTATCATTTTCCGTGGCTTTCATCGGTTCCTTCCTTTACTCGATTGATGTCGTACGAGGCACGAGGGTGCTTTTCGTTCGAGTGCAGTGATTTTTCGCGTTCCTCCATTCCAAAGGGAATCGTATACGGGCTCTTCCTTCCACTTCTATGGTCAGAAATATTCGATCCTTTTCGACGGATGGGAGACTCGGATTAAGAGACGATCCCCCGAGATAGGTAATTGTTCACGAAGAAATGATGCTTTAATTTCTAAATCAAATTGAGTTAATATTGTACGTTTACTATTGTTATAGTAGTATATTAGTAATTACGTTTACTATTTATTATTCAGTACAGCAAGATTATTACTCGTGGTTGATTTCGTATATCGCTGCAGTTGCAATTTTATATTTCGTGACAAATGAAACATGAAACTTTGAGGAAACTGTGCGAATACTTTGATGAAAATGAGGCAAATGGTAACGAAAGTGCCTATTTAGATATCGTTGCGGTGCCATCAATTTTAAATCTAGTTCGAATCCACACATCTCCTCTTGAAATTTTTCTGCATTTTGTGACGATTTGGTTAGAAATGTTTAATTGGTTGCTTGCCAAGAAAATTAACTAATTAATTATGTCAATGCATCGCGGTATTCTTTTCTTTTCGCTGTTAGCGCACTTGTTCTAGAGAAATGGTGCAACGGCGAACTTAACACTATGTTGGAGGAACGAAAGTTTGGCAAGGACATGGGATTTTCTCCAGGTCTCTGCTTCATCTTTCTTCCCGTAGCCGCAAAAACCACTAATTGCAAGAATGGTTTCTGCAGAGTGTCCTAGCTAAAGTGTTACGAACTATTTTATCTGAGACAGTTAAATATAACGATAAAATTTCTAGTTACTTGTTATTTTTTGTTATGCTTCATTCTTTTTAAATGTAATGATACATATATATTTTTATTTGCGGGTGGCTCTTAGTAATTTAAAAAGTAATTTAAAAAGAAAATTTAATGCCAGAGGCGAAAGATATTAAATTCAATTTACGTTTTTAAACTTCTTCTTTGAGGTAAGATTAAAAATACAGTAATAGTTACAGTTCCAACGAAAAGGGAAGACGGCAAACGGAGAATTCGCGAAACACGTAATTTTGTAAATATTGTACATCTATTTTGTAATATAATAGGCTGTTCGGTATAATATTATAAAGGTTCGATAAATGTTCGGAAGTAAATGGGCAACATTTTGAACAACTAATAAAGTAATGTTGATTAATAATACGAAAGATTAAATTCAATACCATTTGTCTCCACCCTTAAGTTTCCTGTTTAAAATATTTTTGACCATATTTCTTTAATTACGTAAAACAGAAAAAAATGTTATAGATATATATTATTAGAATTAAAGATACCTACTCGGAAACGGGAATCCTTATTTATCTTTAAAATCTATTTGAATTTTTGCTTTCAGATGCATCGTTTAGCCTAGAGAATGTCCACCAGCAAATGCTTAAAAAAACACGACTCATATCCAAGCCGATATCTCCTTTAGTTAATAACAATATCTCATGAAAATTTAGAATAATTTAGTTAAAGGATGTATCTTTTAGTCGAAAAACATTGCGAATGATTTTCACTTATACTTTTCCCAAAAAATAAATCCTGAACTTGTATGCTTTTTCCGGACCTCTAGGTGGATGTAACCCCTTAACAAGTGGAATACCCAGACTCGAAACCCAATCAGCCGAGTCCCTTTTCGCGTACAGTGATTAGCGATTAACGAATGTCTTTTTCCTCCGACAATCAAACCCCTCGAACTTGCCCCGCTTGTACTGCTTAATTCCTTAACTGGTGATGCGAGGTCCATAGTAAACGTCTGTCCCGAGCCGTTTAAAAACTTCGATTCCTGAAAGCTGCAAGCTCCTCTGAACTCTTGCGTCGTGACTGAAAAAGTAGAGATTCTTGTAAAGCGAGAGTAGATACTTTTAGCTGTTGTCAAATATATTCTGACATAGTGGAACGACAGCTGTTGTCATGCGGACATGAATGTGGCTCTTTGGGGGGAGTTATGTTAGTTTGCTCGCGCGGATGTGTAGATAGCTCAGGATACGAGAAAAATTTGATGGCGTGGTGGTAAGCTTGCATATCGTGTGGATAGAATACGAGACGGTGGAAGGGAAGTTCCCTTTCGTTGGAGACAAGGCGTAAAGTTAAACAATTTACGGAGGCGGCTCGATACGAGCTGGCTTATATCAGAATTATACCGTCGCTGAAATCAACAACACCTATACGATACAAACGCCAGTCGAGATAGAAACTTTCGGATACGAACACTCGCCGATGTAAATCATTTCAACAAAACTCCGCGTTAGTTGTGTTTATCCTTTCTTTATTTGCAGTTACAGAGTATATTGGCAGGAAGTTATGGAATTTCACGACGCTGTTCGACATTCCGTGACCGTTTTATGCGTGCAAAATTGGTGACGGACAGAATTCTAGAAATATTATTTATAATATTATCTATAAATATTAAATAGTAGAGGACGCATCTTACGTATGTTTGTCGTAGAGATGGGCAAGTTTTTTATTTAAATAAAATTTCGAATAACGAATAAAAGTTAAAAAAAAAGTATTCGTCATGTGTCAAATAAAGTTAACTCGAGTTAAGGAAAGAATGCCGAATAATTCTTTTAACTTTTATTCGTTGTTCGAAATTTTATTTAAATACAAATTTTGCTTAATATTTATCCATTGCTCCTCAGATAATGTAATATCAAAATATAATTGCAGCAGAATATTATTTATTCTGTTTGGATTGTTGTAAGGCTAGAATTCTCAAATTCTAGTATTACTCTTATTAGAAACATTAATGCTGTCCACTATTTCTACTTCTTCTTCTTCCTCTGAAATTTTGAAATGTTTTTCAAATTTGTTAGCAAATTCGACCGATTGTTTTTAACATAAAAGTTTAGTGTATTTGGAGACAACTAATCATAAATGTTTATAAATGCGTAGTTACTTTCTTTCGCAGACGGCACGCAACGCTGACGCCCTAAAGGGTCGCGGCGTCAAGTGTCACTGCTGAAACGTAAACAGATGTCTCCGACATTGTCCAATTCTTTCCAACGACGCACGAAAGTCAGTCAGTCTTCAGAGTTCGGCCACAGCTCTTGCAAGATCGCGCTTTCATTTACGTAAATGTGAGAAGATTATATTATTTCCCGCTTTGCGATTTCATTGTGGTGATTAGTGAAAAATACCTAGAAAAGCATTGATAGACTCTGGTGTTATTCTGCATATGCTGCAGATGTGTGAAAAGTGTAAAGTATTCGATGAGAGCTACAAATTGAAGTGTCGTTTAAATAAAGTGACGGAAAGAAGAGTGTGCAAAATTTTTTGATAATGTACCACCAAACACCTTAAACCTTTACGGTAAGAACAAACGATTTTGATAATATTTTCGAAAAAAAATCGAACTTAAACGCGATCGCGTCTCCAGTACCCTTCTTTTCGCGGTTTTTATTTTTTAATTCGATGCTGGAGGGTGGGCATACGAAATTAATGGGTGGGCAAATCTCTTCCACATCTACACTAACGGACTGCATCGTTGAAAGAACGAATTTGATAATATTTTCGAAAAAAATCGATCTTTAACACGATCGCGGGTCCAGTAACCTTCTTTTCGCGGTTTTTATTTTTTATTTCGATTCTGGAGGGTGGGCAAATGAAATCTGTGGGTGGGCAAACGTGGCCAGATCGGGTACATTCGTATCCTACTTTTAAAAAATTCAAATGTATTCATGGAGGGTGATGAAGACAAATTTTTTAATTTATTCATAACTTTTTTTCGAAGGGTGGGCAAAAAAATTTTGAGCGGGCAAACGTGGGCATACGATGGGCAATCATTTCCCATTGTCAAATCGTTAAAATGTTTTCATGAGGGTGCTGATGAAATTTTTTTTGCCCTAACCTTTTTTTGAAGGGTGGGAAAAAAAAAATTTGAGTGGGCAAACGTGGTCATGCGATGGGTAATCATTTCCCATTGCCAAATCATTAAAATGTTTTCATGGGGGTGCTGGTGAAAATTTTTTTTTTGCCATAACTTTTTTTTGAAGGTTGGGTAAACGAAAATTTTTGTTGGGCAAACGTGGGCAAACGGTGGACAAACGAATGCCGTCGAGTTTTTACGAAAATTCGAATTTGGGGGTGCTATCTTCGCAGACCTCGAGAATGATCGTTCTCGTGCGCATTAAATTTAATGACAAAGTTTGTGGCGGGTCTGGTGGAAATTGCAGATCGGTTTAGGCCATTTACGATTACCGCCGTTCGAAGGGATGTTCCGCTCCCCTTCGAGATGCACTGAGTATTTTTATGCGGCATCCTGTGAGTAATGCTCTCAGATCTGCATAATTTCACGAAACTACGTGGCAAGTTTCATGTTGCACTCGTGCGGTGGAGATGCTTTTAACGATAAAATATCGATAATGGTCATAAGATATCTCTACTTATACCTATTACTAATATATGAGTAATAATATATGAGTCTATCTGGAATCGTCCCAAATTACAAACTACCTACGTGTTTACGTACTATTGATATTACTTTTTTCGGAGAATATAAGAATTCTTATACCTCTAGAGGCTAATTCTGTTATGTACACGAGTGAAATTATGGGGAAATATTAGCCCTGCTTGCGACATGTGCCGAAGCCATCCAACGTTTATTCAATGCAAGCCAATTTTCAATCAGATGCTGTTGAAAACTATCTGTTAAAAGTTAAATTAAGTTGTAAAAATTCTGAGATAAAGTTTGAACATTGTAGAATATATGTACATCGTTGGAAATGAACATTTAAAGTATCATCGTGTTTAAAAAAAAATTGGAATGAAACAGAGTTCTAGAAAAAGTATTATTGCTTAAAAAAGTCATAACTTTTTCATTTTTAATATTTTTAGCTAGAAATTGCTGGTTATACTCTTGAGATATGCTACTTGAATAAAAAATATTTAATTAATAAAATTCCTCTCACCCGATACACGAAATTATTACTACCTATATGGCGGCAGTAGGTAGTACCATTTTCAATGATGCCTCACAAGGGAACATCCCGAACCCGGACATTCAACAACTTCTGAAACTGGGAGAATATGTAGGGATTTTCCTCCTGATTACAACGCAATTTTGGTTTGCTGCCCAAATTCTCTCTAAGGGAGTGTAATTAACCCCTGAATATCCGGTTATTTTTCGATTTTGTGTCATAACTTGTTATCTGTAAAATAATTTTTTTACCAAATGATAGATCTAATTAAAAGAAGTAACTTTTGTCTTGCAACTTTTTTCTATCTCTTCCGGTTCGCCAGTTATAACACAAAATCGCAAAATAGCTGAATTTTCAGGGGTTAATTTCACCCCCGTCAAGGGAATTTGAGCAGTAAACAGAAGTTGCGTTGCAATAAGGAGCAAATCCCATACATACCTATTCACAAACATTCAGAATTTTTTGAATTTTCGGGTTCGAAATCTTCCCTTGTCAGATATTTTACATCAAAGTCACATTTTAGGTGATTTTTAGCCAGCGTGACAGCCGAGGGTTAATGAACTACTAGGGTCATCTCAATGGTCTGTAGATTGTAGTGCTGCTACAATTTTAACGTTCAACCAATTACCCCATTAATTCACCGTACAAGATATATCGAATAGGTTGTCTAATTGATTTCGAGCTTTGTATCTACGTACCAGATATGCTTGCGACTTTTGCGACTTCTTGAGCATAAAACGATCGAAAGCAAAAGAAGTCTTATAACCGGCTAACGGGTACCGAGAACCCACAAGTTATGGGCGGTGCACATGTCTTGTTCTCCAATCGAGACAGAGTATGCTCAAACATGCACGGATATTTGTCGACGATATTGTCTTCAACAAACCCCAACCCCCGTGTATGCGTTCACTCAAACAACACGGCGATAGTAATGGCGGTTTCAAGGTTTCACTTTAATCGGGTATTTTGACTAAGCCGGGGTTCATTTCAGAGTTTCTCTTAAGCGAGAGATAACGGTGAGCAGGTATTATATTTTGGGGAGTGCGAGACCCTAGATGCAAAGTACTTTAGCGATAAGACCGCCACTGTTGCGATGATAACGAAAGAGCTGATTGATCGATGGGGCTTGGAACAGAATGCTTCTGCTGAGCTTTTTGCGATTTCTTATGGGGTGGAAGGACGTACAAACCACAACACATAACAACACAGCTCGATTTATTAGCGGCGTGCGCGCTAATGAACTCTGGAGCTGGTTGGGTCGAAGTGGCCGCACCGCGAGTTTTCGCCAGTCAAATAGGAATGTCAAAGCAGAGTTAGAGGCAGCGAAAAAGAAAGAGAGCGACAGTTCGAAAACGGAAAGACAGGGAGAAACATAGAGAAAGTTTGGAGAAAACGTAGGGGAGAGAAAACTCTCCAACCTCGCAAGGGCTTGGTCGTCAAATGTTCCTGACGATGATCAATCCTGCCCAAACCCTTCAAGCAACAAAAAAATATAAAAAAAAATGGCAGGAAGTCATAAAGAAGTATGAAGGATTACAAAAGTCACAAAAGTCAGAATTGAAATACCCTAAGACTATAGGAGACGAGAAATAATAAGATCTAATAAGAGAGGATCTACTTCAGGGTTAGTGGCTTGCCGTCAGAATTGGTGACCCTCTGGGTACCTGTCCTTGCTAGCGTTAAAATTGAACAAGAGGCTTTGCTGTGAGCATTTTTGTAAATTCTAAGGTCCCATTATGAATCGACACCCAATTCTCTTAAAAGTGGAGATGGGGTTGACTTCTCCTTCAAAGGGAGGACCGAGAATAGTTCTCTGATTGTGAGTGGTGAAGGCTGATGATACCTGAAATGGTGTCGAGTTCACTGGCAATGAGACATGGAGTGAATAGGTGTATTCCTTAGTCTCCTGTACAAGTTTGTAAGGATTCATTCGTTCCCTTCCTATCCCATGACCAGGCTAACTGGAGAAATCCCTAATCGCATTTCGGGCTTTGGGTTTGAAATCACGGAGGTAATTGTGCCCCAAATTCGCGAGTCACAAGTGTTTCTGTTTAAAAAGTGCATGCATGGTTTTGATATTTTACCAATACACTAGGGGAGACCGGGGCTAAAAGTTCCGGGGGTAAGTTGTTCCGACGGTTCTATCTTCAAAATTAAAAGACCGTTGTACTTTAAATTATTTTTCCCATGCGAGTTGATCACGCCACTCTGCCGCCCATTTTAATAGCGTTCGCCACAGCGAACCATGAGGTTGTAAGCAATTACCTATTAATCGCGTACCAGATATGTAAATATTTTTCTATCATTATTTTTTGGTCTATTTCGATTATTTAACGTCGATATTATTGATTGATTCGTTCTTATGGATCAAATCACATTTAAGAACATGGTGTAATAGTGTTTATCGTTTCAATATATGTATAAGCAAAATAATCTCTCAAATTGCTACATTTGTCGATAGGGGCTAGTTGTTACCGTGATTTGGGGCATGTTGTTACGGTAACAACTTGCCCCACCGCGAATGTATAAATTGTTCCTGCTGTGTTTTAAGATGCGAACATATGAATGAAAGGCGGAAAGGGTCTCCATTTCCATCGAAGTTATGCATAAAGATAAAAACTGTCGATAGAGAATTCAGTATCTGCGACTTGACTTTATCGAGAGTTATTAAAAAAGTACAATCTGGACAAGCAGCCACTGTAGGCTACTAGTACAAATCTCAATAAGTAGATACCCACAAACCGTTGAATGTAAGACTGATTTGTAGATTTTAATTTTTATACCAAAGATAATGTTTATGGTTATTATATTGTTTTGGTTTTCTTTGAAAGATAATACATACAAAGATAATACGAACCTTCATAAATAAGCATTATTAATAAAATTCTGTTTCATTTCATTAGAAAATGAAATATTTCATTAAAAGGCAACTCCTATATCTTAGTAACAACTTACCCCAATGCGATAACAACTTGCCCCATAAAGGGGTAAGAAGTCCCGCTTCGACCAGCCACAAATAAATTACTTTTCATGAAAAACCTATTACAATATATTAAATACAAGCTTAAAATCATAAAATATAATAAATTTAACAAGAAATTAGTCAATAGTGAAGAGAATAACTACATTACTTTCCAGTCATTTTTTATGTTTTATTGAAACCGAAACTTTTAGCCCCGGTCTCCCCTACTCATAAATTTAAGTCTTATAATCATGAAGCATTTTTTATTCTTTTTATCAGGATCTTAAGTTTTCAAGAGAAACGAAGACGATCTAATGATTTTGAAATTTATATGTTCGAACCTGCTTTTTAAACAAATAGCTATGCGTTGAAACTTCATGTTTTATGTTTTGTTTATAGCTTCAAATTGTTTGAAAACTACGTACCCTTGATTTTTCCAAGAAGTTTGCAAGAAAACGTTTCGAAGTCCTGTTATTTCATTTCCCTGGGGATTCTGGGTTGGAGCATGCCTACGCGATGAAATGATCCATTCTACCGATTATGAAGTAATATAGCGCGCGGCTGTACAATCTCCTCCCGTTCTAAAATCCCGCATCGTTGCTTTACGTAGCAGCAATATTCACACGTGGATGCACGGTTACAGTTTACGGTAGCAGATTGGAGCTGCATGGGCCGATATGCATACACGCTCCGCTCAGACGGCACCGCTCATCTTACGCTTACATTTTCGTAATTGCTCGTCCGTGCACCTTCGCGATTAATGAATTAATTATTTGGCGAGTCACTCAGGGAAATGGAGAAGTCTGGTTCAGATTAAGACGCGAATACAAGAGCTTCCTTATCTTGAAGAATTAATGTCGAGCGACACCGTTTCGCATTCTGTGATTACTCAGTGAATAAGTCAGTTGTCCTTGGAAGTCATTTTTATTATATATTACACGTTCGTTTCTGAAACCTTATTTTACGATTTTCCTCTAGGGGTAATCGTGGCCTCGATTGAAATTTATTGCCACTGCGATTGTAATATTTGGTATAGGTGTCACGTAGATGTTCGTTGTGATATCATAATTTCCCCACCAGATTTATTTATTGGTAGATTAATAGGTGGTCATAAATGCAGTTAAAAATAATAATTCATGTACCAGGAAATTTTGAATACGTACTTCTTCGTTTCTTTTTTCTGGGTGAAAAACTCTGTACCTACCACGTGGCAGAGTATCAGTCAACATCCCTTCGTATCACATTATTGATTATAATTCCTCTCCTTGAAAGCAGGAGAGCCGTGGCTAACCTTTGTTTTTTATTCAAGATTATTCACGGTCATGCGAATAATTCCCTGATTTCACTGGTCAATTTTAATCCGCCTACTTGACCTGCCAGAAAACCTATGCTCTTCAGACCAACGTTCTTCTAATCGCGTTTCAGTGTTACGGATCAAATTAGCAGAACTTGTTCGCTGGCGAATGATTATAATGAGGGGATAAATATTTTTGCACGGGACGTCAATGTCTTTAAGTCTGAACTGCTTGGAGTTCTTGGTGGGAAGATATGTTTATTGCGTTAATGGTTACTCGTTCAGTCGCGGATGTATTTTCTTGTTTTTGCCTTAATGTGGTAATCTGTTAACTCTTAATTTTGTTCTCGGGGGTTTGACGGTTATCATCTCGTGTGCGGTAATGTTTGTTTTGTTATGTTTTTCACATTGTAAATAATTGGGTCTTCCCGTATAATGGTAATAAATAAATTATTGAGATTCCGTCATGAAATTGGTGTCATGGGAACTGCACTAGGTACCACCTTGTTGCAAAAACGAAGTATGTATAGGACACCTTTCCAAAGACAGGCCTTCGGTCATAACCGGACGGAGGTCGATACGATCGATTCGCTCCAATTTTCCCAGGGTATCGAGTTTTATCGGATGTGTATCCTCCTTAGCGGATCGTTGCCCGGTCTGTCGAGCACGCGAGTACGTTCAGCTTTCCGTCGATTTCGCATTTTAAACTGCTGATTCGACAGACGGCGATTTATCTCGGATACTGCAGCGACAGGCAAACATTATTACCCCTTGTTATCGGGGCTTGCAGCTCTACGCGCGATCCCTACTGCAACTTCTCCAACCTCCCTTTCCTTCTTCATTCGCGTCTAATGTCGACGGCACTGTTTCTCGTCACGTAGTAATCTGAGCCTCGTATTTTTGTATTCACTTTTATCGGATATCGTATGCTAAATCTATCATTCAGCAACCTATAGGTGTCGCTTATTGTTCGCTTCGGCGAAAGAGCTCCTTTGGTTAAAAGGCTGTGGGTAATACAGTATGATAATTGTACGAGGTATTATGTATTGAAAAGAAATTGAGAATTATACTTATTCGGAGCTGCCATCTTTCCAGGTTTTCTTTTACGACTTTGGATTTTGTCTTCTGCTTATGGTTTATTCCAGTTGTTATATTCGACTTATTGTGGGGCTGTGTTTCCCAACCTTTTTCGAGTCGTGACCCATTTTATAATATTTAAATAACCTGCATAAGGTAATTTTAATAAGGTAAAGGAAACACATTAAAAATAGATATTTCAGAATATAATCCTAACTTAATAATATTTAATTATCTTACAATTAATACATATATTAAATATACTTAAAAATATTTGCTTTTGGTTTCGCAAGTTATGCTTGCATCTGGGTAACCAGCTTTGTCTTTTTTCAATTATGAATAATCAGTGTTCAATTGTTAAATTTAGGTCTAAACACATTTTTACTTTAGTTCTAAATTTCAGTTTTAAATTTTTCATTTATTGAAATAAACAAGTGTTAAGAACCGTCAACTAAAAATAACCGCGGCGACCCCCTTGAAAAAACTTTGCGACCCACCGTTTGGGAACCACAGTAGTAGGGGATATTTCAGGTGAACGAGTGAAATGTCAGGGATGAAGGGAATACTGTGTATTCACTATAGAAATATTTTTATTAAATATCTAGCTGTTCTATTATACTTTGCTCGTGTGTGAAAAGTATTTTATATGTCACTGATTGGTCAACTTTTCGGAATGTATATGTGCCATCACATTAACTTACAATTCGTACGCGTTATAGTAATTTATTGAGCGATTTGTAAAGATAATAACAAAAACTTATGCCGACCCCAGACTGTTGTATAAGCTGAATTGGATACCTGCATATTCCCCGCAAAGAACACTTCGAAAATGTAACATACGGTGCACAAGCCTGTGCATCTCCTATTTGTGCACCACATGTAGCTCACGTTACAGCCCATACAGCACACTTCGTTGCCCGAAGCTTGCAGGAAGGTTCCATGGGGGTTGCGGTGGAATGTTCCCCCGGTACGGACATAGGAACGTTCCTGGAACATTCCAGCAATGTTGCGGTGGAACATTGCACATGGAACCTTCCTGCAAGCTTCATGGAACGTTCCGGACATTCTCTGGCAATGGTCACGGAACGATCCGGACATTCTCTGGTATTGTTGCTGTTGCTGTTGTCGACTTGTACAAAAAAATATATGAATATTGCCAATATTTATTGTAATTTAATCAATTTCCCTTACATTTTCTATCGTTTCTGTAATGTCACACAAATTTCGCCGAAACAACATCGCTGTAAAATCTACGAACAGTTCGGTGACCATTGCCAGAGAATGTCCTGAACGCTCCGTGACCATTGCCAGAGAATGTCCGGAACGTTCCGTGGAATGTTCCACAGGGGCGGACATAGGAACCTTCCTGGAACATTCCATCAATGTTGCTGGAACCTTCCTGCAATGGAGTGTGCTGTATGGGAGGCTTAACTAGGAATTTAAGTTTCAAATAGCGTGCCAGCACTTTTTGCATCGGAAGGTAACTATATTTATAAAACAATTCTAATTTCAATCATGTTTTATACAATTCTTGTTGCCATTTTGGTTCCTTTGAAATTATGTACTTATAATATGTCTTTGGAACCGAAAGTTTAAAATAGAAGATACAAATCTGCTTATTTATTATATAAAACAGAGACTGAATTCAGAAACTATTCACTATTAAAATGGAAACTGTTACAAGCGTGCTCAAAGTTGTAAACTAAGTTTCGACGTTAGAAAGAATGTAATTACAGGGCGTGTAATTTTCTTTGGGAGTAGATGCTATCGACGTATTTAAATAAGAACTCGCAAAGTAATCTCAAAGTTCTTGGTTTGATTAATGTTGATTGATTAACCGTTTCGCTGCTGCGCGCATCAGATACAAAGCGACCGCAATGTGCTGACTCATGATGTTGATCGAGCACACTCGCACATTGCATGCATCTAATAACAGTTTTTAATGCCTGGTTGGGCACACAATATCCAAAGGGGATTTTGTGTAAAATTAAGTGTTAGACGCTAATGTCTCGGTAGTTTATTGAGGTGTGAAAATTTTGCACTTTAGGGACCGTTTGGTCTCTCGGGTGGCCTCAGATGAGGGAAGGTTATTTCTTTTTGCGAGAGGGGGGCGGTTGCATATTGGATACGTGCAGTCTGGGAAATTTATAACATGCTGAAGACTTATAATTCCCCATGCAGTAAAACCAGGGGTCATTTTAGTATCATAATCACTTATTTACCCGTGGAAATACATTTTAACGACAGGTATGGGTACTTCTGCGGGGGAGGCAGCTCCGATGACAAGGACACAACTTTGCGTAACTTATCCTTATATCCTAATCCAGAAATTTCTTCTTCTTAAAAGAGAAGAAGTGAGAGGTATAATGAGAAAATCAAAGAAGTAGGCAAGACAGTATGGCCTAAAGGATTAAAAAGTAAAGGGGATGAACGAAGCATGGCTCCGCCATTAGAGCAACTTTAGGGAGAAGCTCAAAGAGATTGCAAAGACTATGAAAATGGGAAGGATTTTTGCATGTATAATTGTGGAGGGTAGGAATAATTTTACTAATCTACAAGAAAGGAGAAAGCGTGCAACGTGATTTTACATGAGAATTCCAGTTACTCAGAATTCATGAAACACAGAGGCATAATAAATAACTTCTATGCATTGCAACAGACAGCAAGAAAAGGGAGAAGAAAGCAAAGGAAAAGTTATTCGGTGTCTTCATAGATTTGAAAGTGGGTACTATTTTACTAGTAGACAGAGGGCATCTATAGACAATGATGATGGGAACAGGAATAGAAGGAGAGTGGATAAAAAGTGTAAAAGCAATACGCAGTGAAATAAGAATAGAGTTAAAAACAACTATTCAGTTTTGGAATGAGAAGGGATGGTGAGCTCTAACAAGGAACATCACCCAACTGTTACACGCTGATTTGGACGAGGTTTACGTAGATTATAGTTCTCGAAAAAATATTTAACATCTTTTTTATCGGCAAACGTCCATATCTAGGGGTGAAATGAGTCCTCAAAGTTGGGGGTGAAAAACACGTTTGCTCAAATATCTAGAAAACTATACACTACAGAGAAAAATCTTTTAGACGAAAATGGCGTATTTTTTTATAACAAATTTAGCCACCCAATCAGATTTATAATACGTCAATTTGTTTAAACATTATACTAACAAGCACTAATTTTTCACTGAATCTGATTACGTGACTGAATTTATTTTAAAAAAATACATCATTTTCGTCTAGAATATCTAGAGACGCGGCAGCGTCTCGACGCCAAGTACATGAAAAAAAACACCCTGTATATATGTCGACTGTCGCTACCGCTATCATTTACTCGTCGCGCGGCTATTCCAACCTAACCTGAAACTTATTTCATTAATATCTCATCACGCCTGCAATATTTTCTAAATTTAAAGGCATTTTTCTTATGTAAACCGCATATCAGCTTTCGAATAAGACCAATTTCAATAAAATCGGTCCTCGCATGACAGAGATATCGTAATATCGTCTCATGGATCAGTCGGAAACGGTAAGAAATTTTTTTTCTGATTCTTCTTCTCCAGTCAAAATTTTTGTCGACATAATACGTATACGCGTTACACGCACACCTTCAGCCAAAACGAACTAATACATGTTTCGTTCATCAATTGCTATCTTCACTATGCAATCTACTCCAAATTTTGACAGCTTACAGTCAGGTTATAACCTGACGAGTGTCAAATAAGGTAGGTTGTCAAAATTTGAGATGCCACGTGTTTTTACAAATATATATCGCTGTACCATTGAATTGCAACCAAAATGCAGTCTCAAACACAAGGTACGTTGGCCAAATTTGAATTGCGTCCTGTTTGTATATCATAAATATAACCCAGAACCACAAATTCAAACGACTTGAAATCAGCCTGTAACCTCAAATCAAATCAATTCAATCGATATGCAATCAGCATATAACCACAAACCAGTATTACTTTTTAATTAAATATTATTACATTTTGTAACATACACTTTGCGGCTTTGCTAGAGTTTTGTGAATTTACATTTTTATTCTCATAACGATCCGTCGATATTTCCTCAAGTTATTGCAATTTATGTTTAAAGAAATATTGACTTTGGACGATGAGAAATATTTTGTTTATAATTTTTAGCTCGAATATTAATGATTGGATAAACAAACTGTAAATAGAAAAAATGTGTGTTGTGACGAGCTTTACAACACTATATATTTTTTTAAATACAGATTAACATTTAATTTTCCAATCCTTTTTAGCGTTTGGACAATAATTTTTCGCATTTTCGAGCGCTAGTCCCCTTATTGCAACCGACCCTTCATTATTGTGCTGCACGTTAAAAAAACTGCATCGAAATTGATCCATTAATTCCTGATTGTAAGTGATAAAGTAACTCTGAGGTAAGGTAAGGTGACAGCGGAAGTATTTTATACATATACCTACGTAGAGAAAAGGGGAGAAGACGAAGAAGCGAAGTGAAAAAGAGAAAAAGATCATTTTCATTCGTTACTTTGAATGAAAGAAATTTATAGTCGATTTCGACACAATATTGAAGCAGTAATGAATAAAATTGTTTGATCTGTAACCTCTTTGATACTGCAGAGCGTAGAAGTAATTAATCCCCATAAAAAACTTCAAAAAAGTAAATTCTATTTTTTGTGTTTTTTTTTATTTCATGTACTTGGCGTAATTTTTTTACTTCCTTGAAGTTTTTTTATGAGTTTTTCATTACGGAGCATGGTTTCCGAGATATTGGGGCAAACATGTTTTCACTCGTTTGTGGGCTGATTTCATCCCCTAGATATGGACGTTTGCCAATAAAAAATGGTGTTAAATATTTTTTCGAGAACTATAAATTACGTAAATCTCATAAAAATCGACTCAACTGATTTCAACCTCTAGGCCTTTCGTTGCAAAATAAAATGTTTACAAAACTACTTCTTTACATATTGCGTAAAATGTCTGTTTCTTGTTATAAAATAATTACTTGCTTTAGTTCATCTTTAAACATTGTTAAATTTTATATTCCATCGTTCCTCTTTCGTTCTTAAGTGAAATATATAAAAGAGTTGAAACAACGAACTACAAAATGTAGACAAATTGATGCCTCTTGTTGCATTTATTGTCAGACTCATTTGGATACAGAGGAGTTTAACGAATGAGGATACTTTATATTCAGCCTTTGTGCCCCTGATTACAGGAGCTGTTCTCTTTGCGCAATGATCATAAAACGTCATCGATTAAGGCAGCTGTATGCCGAATGAATACAGAACTAACGAGTCGTCTGTGGGAAATGCCGCTTTTAGTTACGAGACCGTCGTAATGTTATAAAAGCTGGGTCATTCCACGTAGTTCAACGCCCTTTGTAGATTCGCGTCAGTTCTGTCTCTTATTCCTTGCTCAAAATTTGGCTAGTCTGCTCGGTGCCACACAAACGATTATTGAATGTTCCTGTGCAATATTATAGAAATATTGATGATTCGTGTCGTTTCGAATTGGCTTCCTTCCTTCATACTTTATAACAACACTAAATTAAATATAGCTTTTTGTGTCCGTGGAGCTGCGTGGTTAAGATAGCAACAACTACTGTGTCTCTTCGGAATAGATACATACCTACTTTCTTTAAATTTACCGTATATAAAATTTCAGCAATATGAAGATTCACTTCCAACAGTAATTGTAGCTTTTCATTGTCTTTTCTTAAAATACCTGCACCAATTTTCCTTGGGTTTTCTTTAGCCCACGTTGACCAAAATTGTTCCTCATTTATTCGAATGGAGGCACGATAAGATTAAAACTGACAGCTCGATCGTAGGTATCACGAAACGTAACAAAATCGTTTCACTGGGCAACTCATTATCTTAAGAAATATAAGATTACGTTGAGATTATTTTCAGATGAAATTAATTAGGAAGATTATTTTTGAATAAATTGAACAAGCATCAGAATAATGTTGTTCAAATGCTAAGGAGAAATACCTTTATAATGGAAAGCAAACTGGGAAAGATGGGACATCCATCTTACGTCATTGGTTTCTCGTCGCCGTCGTTTCTCTATTATAAATCGTTCAAGGATTAATTTATTATAGTCGCACGCGAGCTGACTGCGACGACGATTCCAGGTTCCAGGCGGTATCACGCCTGGGCAACGTCTGGCGGAAGTTTCGTCGGTATAAATTAATACAGTACTCGTAGTCGGTGTTCCAGAGTTTGATACAGATGAGTTAAAGAATCGTTAGGCGCGGCTGGATTGCAAGGAACCCGGTATTTCGAAGTGCTGGGTGCAAAAGGACAGAGCGAAGAGAGCCTACAGCCATTTGTCATTATTATAAAGGGCTCAGTGGTGAATAATTACGTCTTAGGAAACTTCGTGTCGTTGGTTACGCAACCGTTCCTCCCGATTTCTATGCGCGTCCACTCTAACCCGATTCCTGCAATTAATTCAGTCGGGCCGGTTAATTGAAATCCTATGCTCTGTTTTGTGACGGGGCGAAAGGGACAATCCCAATTGACGTTCACGCGCATTGGAATATCAAGCAGTAACAATCGCTCGACTGTTTGAACGGAAATCCAGCGCCAGATGGAAAGCGTGCAAAAGTTCCGACAATGGAATTCTGCGTGTCAGAAACTATTTCCCTTCGACCGTTAATATCCGCGATGCTCACAGTTTAATAGAACGATTCGCAATTTGCACTACCTTTGTTCAAGGATTAATCGAGGATTTTGATAAAATCGTGATAGAGGAAATTTCAGTTCTCGTGACACAGGGACGTGATTGTTCTTTATTTAATCTGAAGAAACATCGAGTTATTAGGTTATTACAGTTGCGAGGTGAATGCTGAGAAATTGTTTATACACGCTGTTTTTATAACAGGGTAAATGTACTCACTAATTGTAAGTTGAGTAAAAACTCTTTAATATATTAAGAGTTAAGAGTTATTCTTTGTGAATGTTTTGTACAAAAACGGTTCGATAAATTAATTTGAGGTTTGGCAGGCTGTTTCTGCCAACTTCGCCTCTATACATAATTTGTATTTCATGTATTCTCGCATTTTAAAATATTTCCGCGCGTTGAGTTGTAGACAGACCTCATGTAACGAATTTGAGACATTCTTATTCTCACTTCTTCAAGTCGCTTATTTTTGGAATCTTCCGTTTCTAGCAAACGTTTGTTTTTTTTTACGAGCAGCTCTTTTTGTAGTTCTACCCATATTTATTTAAATAAATGTAGTTATATGACTTAAATAACTAAAAAGTAAACAATAAAAAAAATTTAAACATTAAAATCGACTTAAAAATAATAAGAATGCATGCAAAGTAAAAAATATTTTTTCCCCTTGTTTAATCTACGACTCTCCATTCTTTTATGTCGACGCCTCATCATTTGCACTGTGTAAATCTGGCGCCGACATAAAAAATTGAGAGTCGTAGATTAAATAAGGGAAAAAAATATTTTTTACTTTTTAGTGCATTTTTAGTTTTTTGATGTCGGTTTTAATTTTTAAAAAATATTTTTGGCCTGTTCTTATTCATCGCGTGCGGAGTAAAGATAAAGTACAGGTAATATTTGTATAACACAGCATTGTTACAACACGTATAGAAAATTCTAAAATTCAAAATTTTATCCTAAAAAGTACACAGGGATCCGTAAACTTAGCCGAGCAAAATAAGAATTCTATTTTGTGAGTACGGATCCATCCATTGAGAACGCACAATTCAAAAGAGAACTTGAAAAATTTCCATCTTCACACTACCAAAGTGAAAATCAATCAATAAAAAGGAAGCAAACGAAAACAACAATCTTTTTTAAAAATGTAGAATATTGAGATCTAGATGTTGCGGATAAAAGCTCAGGAGATGAAGATATTTTGACGAAGAAGAAACGATGAAAAATGTGAGGAAGAAAATCTAAATATAATCGGTTTCATTAGTTGATATTTTTAATAAGCATATGTTTGATAGTTATGACAGATAAATACATAGTGAATTTTTGTTATTTTTTGGAACCGGGCCATGTTTTTTTTATTAGTTCTTACAATTATATCAGCATCTCCTTACTTCACTATTTTAACATTTTCGTACCATAGAATTCTATGCTCTATAGAATCCCAGGTCTGCTTATGACAGGCATTTTCTACTTACTGAAGCGAAACTTGGAGTATCGCGTCTTGCAAGATGAGATTACAATAAAATAATCTCCTGTATTCACTTAGCGTAGAATAATTCTATTACCACCACGGAAAATTGTGTCTAACTCTGATAGGATGAATTTTTCAACTTATATTCAAACACTATTCGCGCACTTTTTTATTCAATTTAGTGGGATCTATTTGTACCATAAGTTGCGAACCCATTTTTAGAAATACTCTATGTAGGGGGTACCTACCTACCGTTGCCGATTGTAATCAGGGGCGGATTTGAAGATTTGGCGCCCCTAGACTAACAAGAGTTTACCACCCTTTCCGCGAAATATCATAGAATATTTTTATTTAAAAGACTTGAGACAATTGAAAATTAGTTTCTGCTAATTTTCTATATGGAGATGCAAATTAATTGTTTTTAAAATTGTCTCAAGCCTCTACGTACAATGATCATCCGGTCAAAACAGCCAAAATAAAAAATGGTGCTTTCTATTAAATTAGGTTTAATATTTGATTCGCATATCGATTTACAGGTTGCCGTTCTAGGCTGCAGCCTACTTAGCTAATATACATGCTGCTGGATGAGAATAAAAAATGAAGGAAAATTTACAGAAAGAAAAAGAAAATTTCATGCTTATAATCACGAATGAAGCTCTGCGCGCAGAAAGTGCATGTCTCTTTGCTTCCACAGCTGCTTCGACTCTGACGCACTTTGCAAGGAGGCGAATCTTTTATATATTCGTTTGCGAAAGGTGCTTGGGAATAGATCGACCTTGTTTATGCGCGGCTTTTATATGAAATCCGAGGTACTTTGATGTCTCCTCGACGTCGTCGTCAACGAAATTTCATTTCTCCAGGGTTTTTCTGCGTGTTTGAGATAGAGCCGCCTTGTCCATGGTGCCTGGCTCTCTTTGAGCTGTGTATCTAGAAGGTGATTATCTCGGAAGGCATGCATCAAGAGAAGGCATGCCGTCGTCTACGAGGACGATGACATTTGAATTCGAATACCCGGCGACGGCGGCAAGGCGAGCAGGACATCCGATTTACATTAAATTTACATTGCTATAACTTGCCGCCGTGTCAGAGATTGATACACAGCGCAGCAACGGTGAAAACTCTCCACCATAGTCTCTCTGGAATTCTCTCTTTCATTTGATATAACTTTCAAGGAAACATCGATACACGCCCATCTCTCTTGGCTGAATCACCTTCAGACTATACCTACCCCATCGAGTAGCTGTTGCACGCGTTCTTCTTTGCCCAGTCACGCATTCGAATTTCAAAACGTTAAGTATTTCGTCACATTGGTGTCGTGGGTTATTATTTATTGAGAATACCTTTACGTTTCCTGCAGTTTGCAAATTCGTGCGGCGCGGAGTAAGTGCGGTTATAGATACACATACCTACAGTGCTGGGCAAAAGTTTTGGGACACCCTTTAAAACAGAATTACTTTTTTAAAATTGGTCTAAACGACTTGAGTTTTTTTTTAAGAATTTATGTGGTGTCATGTCGATCCTCAAATACCTTCTTTCCTTGAGAAGCATACACCTTTTACACAAAGTATAGACATTCTGGAGAGTCTCCCAGAGAGGCACCCCACACACATACACAGTTCACACCGAAACTGGTATAAACTACCTTTCAAGTCCCCATAAAGTAAAGTCTATTATAATATCGTATCGTTAAATTTATTCAATTTTATTAGTTAACATCGAAACTTATTAGAAATATGGTAATAAAAGTAAAATGAAACATGTTTTTATTTTATTCGGTTAAAAAATACAATGAAAAAGGAAAAATAAATAGGTACAGATATTATTTCTGTATTTCTAAATATCCAAATTCATTACACACGAAATAAAAATAAAGTGTGAAAAAGTAAATAGTGGACGAATATGTTTGGATTATCAGATTTGTCATTAAAAAAATAAATAATTTGCCTTGAGATATCACGTTATCCATTCTAAAACACTTTATTTCTATTTTAAACATTACAAATATCATTTAATCGACTTACAAGTGGAGATCTCGAACTCGGAAATTCAAAAAAGCCTGGAACATTGTGAATATGTAGGGGATTTCCTCCTGATTACAACGCAATTTTTGTTTGCTGCCCAAATTCACTCTAAGGGGGTGGAATTAACCCCTGAAAATTCGGCTGTTTTCCGATTTTATTTTATAACTCGCAATCTGCAAGAGATAGAAAAAAAGTTTCAAGACAAAAGTTACTTCTTTTAATTAGGACTATCTTTTGGTAACATACCATTCTTACAGTTCGCGAGTTATAACACAAAATAGCCGGTATTTAAGGGATCAATTTCATGCCTTTATAGTGAATTTTAGCAGGAAACAAAAATTGCATTGTAATCAGGAGGAAATCCCCCACGTATTCACAAAGTCTCAGATTTTGTTTTTAATTTCCGGGTTCGGGATCTTTCCTTGATAGCTTCGGATACAGTACGGTATCTATCAATCCCGTATAAAAGTGCGGCATCTGTCCCAACTGCCAGCGAGAGACCCCGCACTGCCGTATTTCCACCTACTACGTTGAAGGTAACCTATTCTGACCGATAAATATTCCACACACTCTCTTTAACGTATTACAAAAATTATATCATAAAAAACTTTGAATTTTTAATTACTATGATAGCAAAAATAAGTACGACGTATAATTATAGAAACAAAGTGCGCTAGGCTCACCTCGAAAAACAGGAAAATCTTTCAAAGTAGGTAATAAGGGAAACATGTTCTCGCTTACTAATCCATTCCCAACCCACAGCCTAAAACAAATGAAATGAGCAGTGCTGTGTTTTACTACCGACCACCCTGAAATACCAAAAGTGCGGCGTCTCTCCCAGTGCGGCAATCTCTCCCATAATTATAAAAATGTAGCACCAAGTGTTCTGCGCCTGATTTAGTGGTTACCGTTCGAAGCGGAATGGCCAATGGTCCCCTGACGGTTGATCTTTATGATTGCAGGTGTCCTGGGTCCGCAGACGCGGCGAGGAGCTGCACCTACTCACGATCGGGCTGGACACGTACGCGAGCGACTCAAGGTTCACCCTGGCCTATGAAAAGCCCAACGATTGGCGGCTGCTTCTGAGCTCGGCGACCGAGCGAGACGGTGGCCTGTACGAGTGTCAAGTCAGCGCTCATCCTCCATTAATCAGAACTGTCCATCTAACGGTGTCAGGTGAGTAAATGTGTATTTGCGCGTGTATATCCGCCCGCATTTGCTTGTCAGGCTACGGACAGCAATCGCGAACTGAAATTTCTACCCGGTCCTCCTAGAATATATGTCCTTTGATCTGACGACTTTGGCGTCACCTATAAATCAGCCTGCACGGGCAGTGCTCAAAGCGAGACTGCCGCGCGATGGATCTCCGCTAATCAACTGTAACGAGAATTTGACGGGGGGAGGGGGGTGGGCGATTATCCGGTCTCCCTTTTTCGTCCGCGGATAATGGAGACCTGCGCTCGTGTTCGTCCGTCATTTGGTCCTTTCAATGGGCCGACATAAATCGTTTATTTTGAAACAGGAATGCATTCGTCATTCGCGTTTTGTTCTACACCTCGGCGAAGTAAGTAAGGATAATTAATGGAGAAAGATGAATGGCCAGAGAAAGGTCAAAGGATCAGATCCTTCGCGTCCAGAAGGATTACGGAGTTGACGTGCAACGTCCGAGTTTATTCCTGTTGGGTGTGTTTTTTAAAAGGCGGAGTAGGTACTGCTAAATAACAATAGGGTCGCGTTTGTTGTATTTGATATTAGGGATTTGAAGCATTGTTACTTGGTAGAACTTGGAAGTGACTCCTAACGAAAAATTAGTAACATGTTGGCAATAGTAATTTATATTAGTTAGTAATTTGTTGTTGTTAGGAATAGGGCTGGGTTAAAGTAGCACAGTGCTATTGCATCTCGCCATTTGCGTAAATATACACTTATGTTGTATTACAAATCGTATTTACTTTAAAATTTCGCGTAATATAGTCGCCAATAATAATACTAATAATTATAGTAATGATAATGTACGCCGAGATGTCATAACCATTAGAATACTCTCCCGTTCACAGTGTTATGTTTTCATTTCGGAAAAAACGCTGTTGTCTTTTTCGAATCTATACATTCAATGTACACGGAAGAGTGGAATTACCATTTAGATATTGCAGTATATTTTACTGATTTCTTGTGAAGGTGAGATATGTAATTTAACTAGTTTACATGTGCATTTCTTAGTAGAAGAATAATTACTTACATTTTTACGAATAGTGGCATACTTGAAAAGTTATTTATTATTTATTCTTTTGAGATTTGGAGCTACTGGATCACTATTTTTCGATAAGTTTAATTAATTATACTTTATTGCTTGTCCTCCGCGTTTTTTCATCAGTATGTGTACAATAAAGACTTCTTGCGTATAAGAATAATAATTACTCAAATGAAAACATTAAATAGATTTATTCTAGATAAAGGTCCATGAGCATGAATTTCAAAACCTCAATTTCGTAAATAAATTATTTGTAAACGTTTTATCTCCTGGATATTTTCTTATTCCAAATGATAATACAAATATTACAAGTAATGATTCGTTGATTGTGTACGGACAGATATTTGTTGCTGTAAATAATTAGCTTTTGAAACAACTCGGTGTCCAAACATCACATCAAATAATTTATTTGTAGAGTCATTGCTCATCTGAATCTGACGGAGAAAGTGGAGTATTCCACCAAACAAATAAATATTGTCGGATGGGTATCTGTGGCGTTGGAACAAAAGTTCCACTTGCGTCGAAAGAAAATGTTTATCCTCCAAATACAATAACAAGCATTGCAGTAATTTATCAAATACACGATTATCCAAATCATATGAATTACGATAAAAGAACAGAGGAAATAACAAGAAAAAGAAAAATTTTATTTGAATAATCATTGGTTAAATGTGTATTCCAACATCTTTGAATCCTGCTTCTGGTAAATGTATGCTGTTTAAAAACTGAAATCTTTATATTCAAAAGTAGTAAAAAAGGGACATAATTCTTTATAGAAGAATTACAAGCAGGGACACAAGGAGCATTAAGTATTATTATTACGGTACAGTAATTTTAATAACCACAGATGTAAGAGCAGGAATATGAAATGCTACTTTTATATATTCCGAAATGTATGAACGAACTGAAATGAAGAAATTTCTTACGTTTTCGTTATAAATCGGTGTATAATCGCGAATTTGTATGGATTTAAAATTGCGCGCAGGTTATATGAATTACTTAAAATTTAAAAACCGTTTCTGCAAGTGTAGTAGTAGGGCAATGGGGTTTTTATAGAGTACAATAAAGAATACGAATATGCTAAGAATATTATAATATGAGAAATATAAACGTAGATATTACAGTTAACATTTCACATAAAACCTACACCTAAATGTTCCTGATCTAATTTAAATAAATGAAAGAGTAAATCACGCAAAATATAACACTCGATCTCTCTCCCTAAATATTATTATTTAAATTATCCGTTTCTTGTCCACCAATAAATTTAGGGGAATAAAATATCCCCGAAATCCTGCCTCATTCAAATTCATACCCTCCTTTTGAGGTATTTGCGCGTCAGCCATGAATAGACAGCGTAAGCTTACGCAAATATATATTTTTATAGAAAAGCACCCACCAACCAAGTGGGACTTTGATAGAAATATGTTTCGTCATTAGTGGGTTTTAAAAGTAAATTTCTTATTTTGCATGTTCTGCACATGTATGTATATTTCCAGCACACGCATATAGAATTTGCTTACAAATTATCTCGAGTACAGTAGCGACCATGATACAGCGAGGTCGTAATTATTGTAATAAATATCATACTTGCATAAACCTCCGCAGTATAGTCACCGAAACACTGTAAAACTCTGCGATTTAGAGCGGCCGTTTATCAGAAAACGATCGAGGCTGAGGTGGCTAACGAGAAGCGCACTCAACTCGCGAACAGTAGCATATTACGGCCCTCGTCGAGTTCATCTCGTCGAAGGGCGGGCGACAAAAGCCAGCCTCATTATTCTCTTAATCTTGCCACGGAAAGTATCTCGGGAAAGTTGGCCGGTAGATACATAATCCACGCGTTCCACGGGGCATTTTCGCTGGACCATAAATCACGGTGGCTCGCGTCGTTAGAGTCGTCCTTGTCGTGGCATAATGGCGATCTTGGAGCTGTAACGATGTCCTCGTGGCACTCCCGGCCCGGCGTACGTATACCCCCTTAATTGGAGCCCCATCCCTCCTTTGCATCCTTGTATTTCTCTCTCGCTCACCCTGGCAGTAGGTATTGCTTTCCCTCGTTTTCGGTGTTTCTTTCTTCCTGTTTTGATGACGCGGCACGGATTTGCCGATTCCTCTCCAGTTCCATAGGTACAGATGCCAGGAAATTGCATATCCTTCCTTAAGATCGATAATGTACAGGATATTCGGATTATTAAAACCCAATATCTTTCATTAAAGTGGATGTTGTAACAATAAGAAGAAATCGAGCAGGGGAGAGTTTCGTTACTAATAAGTAGGGAGCAGGATGGGCATAATTGCATAATAAATTCTTATAAACTCTTTACGTGATATACTTACAGCCCTGTAATTCCTCACATCTGTGAACGGGTATGGTACAGGTTCATTTTTTTAAACGCAAGGAGGTATAGATTTTTACTATTTTAAACGGCTCTTCCAATAACAAATAATGTTTATTTAAAATATATCTTGATGGCGAAAAGAATTGTTTATAGTGGAAACTTTAAGTTGGGGATGAACCACTTTTCATGTTAAATATCATTTTCTTCAATGTTCCAAATGTCTCCGTGTTCATTTTTTTAAACGGAATGACGTATAAATTTTTATTATTTTAAACAGCTCTTCGAATAACAAATAATGTTTATTTAAAATATATCTTGATGGCGAAAAGAATTGTTTATAGTGGAAACTTTAAGTTGGGGATGAACCACTTTTCAAGTTAATTATCATTTTCTTCAATATTCAAAATGTTATCCATTTTCTTGTAAGGATTTATACCAGGTATCGAAAATGTCCTGGAACTCTTATTTTTAAAAAAATTCTGTCAGAACTTATATGTTTCGTTTAAGAAAATATCTGTTACGTAGGTAAATATTACAAATAAATAACACATTCAGAATATTAATATAACTGTAATAATTATTTATTATTGCTGTAGTACTATTCATTGAATAGGCAGTATTCAGTATTTGTTACAACGATTGAGAACTCTTTTAATATGGATGAACAAAATATCTGTTCCTGTTCCAGAGAAATTTTTATTTTTATATTTTATATGTTCCATTTCAACTAGGACTTTTACTTTATCCATTCTCATGGGAACTTATAATGTGAGAACATTTTCAAGAAACTTCCACAGTTCCATGTTTAAAATAGAATCTACCAAAAACTTCCAGAACTCTTTCTCAACCCTGATTAAACATTTTCCTGATACAAACCATGTTCCAATTTTCTAAACTCCATAAACATCACCCGTTTTTTGTCAGTTTTCCCCAAAATGCTGTAACCTCGTGGTTCTACGAAGATGCGGTCATTCAATTTCGCGATTCCCGCGTGAACAGTCACTGAGCGTTACTTGAGCTGGCCGATAATCTTGCGACACCTTGCCTTTGTCGTCGTAAATCGTAAAGTCGATTGCTGCAAAGCCCGAGGCTGGCAGGCCAGCCGTATCGACTTCAACAACGTTTTATCACCGATCGTTCATTCATTCTATTAAACTGTGATTATGCAACGAGAACATGGCGGCGATATCTTGATCACCGATATTCCTAGTAATTTTCAGGTTAATGGAGACATTGCGCGAGCCAGGCAAGTTTATTCCACGAAGGCGGAGACGAGAGATTATTTGATAATGAGAATATTCGATTGCGTCCGATCTGACGCAAATCCACGGCAAAAAGGGGCCAAACTTCAAACGGTCGGTATCCGGTTCGCGAACTATTCTGCAATTCCCTGCGAATATGGTGTTATGGCAAAGCCACGCTATCGGGTTCTCTCGTGGACCATAGTCACAAAACGAATTCCGCAAGCGAATTAGCAGGTTAAATGTAATGAAATAAATCGATCGATACTAATAAGGGAACACCGCGAACCCGGACTCACCGTTTGCAACGTAACTTTGCGGGTTTGCAGAGTGACTCAAGATAAGAATAACGGTGAGTGCTGGTTCGCGGTGTTCCCTTGTAATCAGGGGACGAAGGAAGAAAATGACTGACGCACGGTGGTCCGGATTGGGGATGTTAGTGACATTTGTGTGTAACTTAAGAACTCTAAAACATATCGCAATTAAATTTACGCAAAAAAAAAAACAGGAAAAAATTATTCCTTTCTAATGACGTATAATTTAATACATTTTACATTTATTTAATTTTTCTTTTTTCAATTTTTTTAACATCATTGTTATTAAAATGTTTGAAAACTGATTTAAGTGATTTAAACCGCATATTGGGGACAGTTTTCGTTACCAAGTTACAAGGAGAAATTAAATAGTAGGTACTATTACAAATTGTGACCAAATCTACAGTATTATTAAACATTATTCATTTATTATTAATTTATTCAGCGGACTAGAGCCCAATATATACATAAATATTTGTAAAACCCGTTAGTAATACAATAATAACACAATGGATGCGAACGTATATACGTAAAACGACGTAACGCTGACAGTAGTAATACATTCAGTAGATATCGATACGAGACAGGTGAGTTTTTGGCCGAATGTCGCTAACTACCCCAATCCGGACCACTGTTTAACGTGAAGCTAGTAGCATAAAACTAACAGATGATCAAATGACCGTTTGTTGCGGCACAGCGTCGTTTTTCTTGAAGCTCGTAAATCTTCACGATTTTCTGACACTTCCCTTGCACTGTGATGTCGTGCAAGATGAATAGCAAGGATGAGGATCAATGTGATGGGGGTGGTTGAGTAAGACACCGCACAATTTAACACAAAACAAACCGTTATTCTATATTATTAAACAGAAACTCAACTATGACAAACTGACCGGAGATGTCCGCACATTTTCCAAACGAACAAGATAACTTTAAAGCGTTCTGCTCGCAAGCAGCGCTCAATGGTTCTCGTTTGGATTCTAAATTGCTTCTGCCTTAGACGGCACAAAATCAGGCAGAGGATGACTACAGAATCCCTCGCAGGGGTGGAGTCTTTAAGACTGCGGTAACAAAACTAAACTATCAGTGGAGTTATAACAGAGAGGTGGTAAAATAAAACTGTCTATTGGTGGAGGTCTGTCAACATCGAGGATGGCTGTGAGGTGTGAGAAAGGGATCTTTCTCCAAAGATCTGTCTTGGAGTTGCGCTGAACAGGATTTCTCGAAACATCGGTGCGTAATTTATGCCTTCCTGATGGAGTATTGGCGAGAGTCTAAACAAATCGACGCGAGGCCAACCGAGTCGAACCCTTAACCCCTGGGAACCTCGGTTCCAGCTTAGGCGATGACTCTAACCTCGGTAATGAATGGTTGGACAACTGCCCAAAGCTTGACCTGACGAAAAACAGACCGCGTGTCTGCTAACATAAACGCGACGATAAGCAGGCGACCCTTAAGGGGTCATGCCTAGTTGGCAGGCGTGATATTCGGGAATTTTTTGTAGAAAATCTAATGCATATATTTTACAACTATTTAATAACAGTAATTTTGTTATGGAAAAATCTTAAAAAATGAACGAACAACAGCCACTTTCCCGGAAGATATTTTTTCTTGCGGAGAGCACGATTTCTCAGAACCGGATCATCTGAAAACGAAAAGTGAAGAGGATTTTGTTAGTGTATGAGTTTATCTACTTCGTGAACGGAGGATTTTTGTTTTCGATGAAAACTCTATTTTTAATTCACGAAAAACGAACAATTCAGACATTGAAAATTCATGATTTTGCGTGAAACGGCCGCCATTTTGTCTGAAATTATTTTTTTTAACAATCCTTCGTTCACGAACTAGATAAACTCATATACTAACAGAATCTTCGTCACTTTTCGATTTCAGATGACCCGGCTCTGAGAAGTCGTGCTTACCGCGAAAAAAATATCTTCCGGGAGAGTGGTTGTTATTCGTTCATTTTTTAATATTTTTCTATAACAAAATTACTGAGAGTTGCTGAATATGTGTACTTTTAAAATAAGCAAATAGTTGTAAAAAATATACATTAGATTTTCCACAAAAATTCCCGAAAATCACGCTTGCCAACTAGGCATGACCCCTTAAGGTGGAATCAGACGGCACGTGAATCGGCGATCTTTGCGCGTGAATCGCCGAACCCACGTGCCGTTTGATCGGTCATGGATCGCCGAATCGTGCTCGCCAAGCCGAATCGCCGAATCTGGGCGAGCCGAGCAAGCTCGCCGATTCACGTGCCGTCTGATTCCACCTTTACGTGTCCTCGAGGGTTTGACGCTTAACACTTTCTCTTCTCAACACCGCTTTTAATCCATCAATGGTGTACAAGCTAAATAAGCGAACAAATTACGGTTTTTAAACATCTTCACATATTCCTTGCATTTACAATTTATTAAAAGACTGTTTGACAAAGGATGCTCTCCGACGAAGTGTATTTTCCATCGACAATTAAGTATTTAGATATTACGTAATTACGCATTTGTGGTGGTTCGTAACAAATCATTACAAACCCCCGCCGTAATGGCATGCAAAGTACAAATCACATAGAATGCAAGAAGTTTGAACCGTAATTGGCACCCTTAATTAATCGTTTCTCGAATAACGTTCTCCATTACAGTAGTAGATGGATCGTGGATTGGACTAAGTGCCCTTAATCGCGGATGATAACGAATTCGGCGAACCAAACAGTTGCAACAGCGCAAGCAGAGAATTGTTAGGTCCCCTCGATCCCACCGGAAATCCACCAACTGCATTGCGCCCCAGTATTGTTCGCGGCGTTTTTACGGTGTGGCCGTTATTGCCGATCCGCCGGTTCCGAAATCCAAAACCAGAAAGACGATAAATCGAGCAATGCACTTTCAACTGCCGCGTCTCGGGAATTCATGCATCGACGTCGCTGGTTCCATTGTTTCCGTGTATTTATCGGCACACGGTTTCGGAAGAGCTGTTGAAGATCGACTGTGTTTCAGCCGGATCAGTTGAAGAGCAGAGAGATGGTACGGCTACAATTGGAGTTATCAGTGAAACAGGTCACGGACTGCGCTCTGCGCCGTTAAACGCTGCCACGGGTATTCTTTATACATTTAACAGTAACAATTGTAATGGTTATTATTCGTCTTTATTACGTGGAACATACAAAGAACAGTAATACACGAAGAATAGCGAAGTAAAAGGCGAGGCGCAACTTAATTACTAAAACTAAAACTAAAACTAAAACTAGGGAAGAAAAGTAAAAACAGATAAATTAGGAAAGTATTTATTAAGAATTTTTTTTTTATTATTCTGGCGCATTAAGATAGAAAAGCATAAACGTAGATGGGCAGACAGGGACGAGACAAGGAAAGGGAGGAATATAAAGGTGACTTAGGAATAGTGTAGATATATATATCGTCGAGCTTTACATTTAAAATCGGGAAACGAATTTAGCCCTCAAATATCGGGTGGAAGGGAATTGTAATAGTGAGCAGAAATATAGGCGAAGGAGGATTCAAATTTAGATGCCGAGTGTGCCGGTATGGAAAGGAGATTCTAATGCCGAGTAGAAAGAGAATTAGGCCCATGGTAAGATAATTTGTTGCGAAAAATATTATAGGAATAAGGCGGGGAGATAACCGGGGGATTTAAAAAAAAAGGACCTAAGATTTTAGGAATTTACAATACTCAATTCTACTCAACGAGAGGAGTAAAAAATTCTAGATAAACGTAGGGTAGACCGGGGGCGGTAGTAACACTTTGATTTTGGAATACGATTATGCAAAAACTAGTAAAGTTACAACAAAAGTTTTTATACGAAAATGTTACATACTTATCTGACACTTATTGAGCCACAACAGCTTCGCTGTTTGTCAAGTAATATCCAGGTTATTATTAAAAATTGAGAAACGGACAAAGTGTTACAACCATCCCCGACTCCAGGTCGGTTGTAACACTGCGCGGAATTGATAGTAGCACAAATTTAACTTTACAAAATTAAAATATTTATTAATTTTAATTATAATAGTAAATGGAAAAAAGTAAAATTTATAACCAATTATGCGGTATCGCAATTGTGACAGAAATGGAAAACGTTTTGGCCGGTACATTCTTCATGTGTTCAATCCATACATTCAGTACATTCCACCTATTTTTCATTTGTTTGTTTGCGCTGTGTTATATTATTCCGTGTAAACAAGACAATATTATTCATCTTCTTTGTCACTATTCGGTTCTGTCGCAGTACAATCGACCCCGACTGCCGATGTTACAATCGACCCCAGCCAGGCTTATGAACTTAAATTATAAATTTTGATTAACGAGACACTAAAAAGTGATAACTAACGATAAGTATTAATTTAAAAACGACCAGATTAAATATTAAAAAAAAAAGAAAAAACACGAACTTGCAAAGGGAGTATTTATATTACAATTTAAAATCAGTAAGAAAAAAGTTACTTTAGGGTATCGAAATGTTATTTTCTCCACTATACATGTGTATTGTATATCTATACTGTTAGGACATGGATGTGTGTATTCCAAATGTCGTTCTTCATCATATATCCAAAATTTGTGTTAATATCTATCATATGTTCTGAGATATTTAACGTGTTACAATCGTCCTCCTGTTACTATCGCCCCCGAGTCTACCCTACATCCTAAAATCAGTCCATTCGGTGTAAGTAGTGCTTGTGCGTTTACGAGCGTGCAGTAACAAGTTCCTTTGCCACACAGTGAATGTAAACGGAAGAATGAGCTAAAAGAATTTTAGGCGATCGACTTTTAGGAACAATTTTCGTATGAAAAGATTGACTTGTACTTCAGGCTATTGCCTAACCCAAACGGCCATTCCTCTGTGCTTGAAGCTCTGCCAGTTGCATTTTAAACTCCGCAGCTGAAAATCACCCAAGCTAAACAGCCGAAAAAATTTTCGTTGTCACATTGCACGAATGTTAATTACGAAATGAGCGCGTAAAGTGTTGACGAAACGAACAATGTGGCCAGGCATTCGGGGTCACTAAACTGTGTGCCCGCAGTAAATAACGGGTGGGATGAACAGTGCCTCCCTACCGATCGGGCAATAACTTCCACGCGATTCATTCACCATTTAGCTCTTGCATCTTCCGCGGTGTGGAAATTTCGATCCCGCCACCGCCGGGGCGCATTACGACAAAAGAAATCGCCAATATGCCGGCGGAAGGGGCGGGGAGGGTGGACGCGTGAAAGAGCGAGCAGACCGGGGAGAAGCGATAGGTGGAAGCAATAAGCGCCGCCGCTCCGGCACGAAGATATTTCTCAGCCGGGTTCGACGCGATAGACTCGTACGATGGTTATGAAATATTTGACCGAAATACCAGGTGAGGGACAGAAATAAATTCCCCTGTTCTTTCTCGATATAAACGAGAGCGTTTCGCGTGCTCAAATGGCGGAACGAATGACCGTCTTCGTGTTCCACGTACGTGCGCGCGATACCCGGTATTTATCATCCTCCCGCGTACAGCCACGGTCTGCCCGTATCATTCCGTACAGATTTTTATTGTTGATTTTTGACAGGAGCATAAAGTTTTCTTTTACGAGATTCCACTAGGCTCTTGTCGGTCGCTCGAGTGTATCCAAAACTCGAGCAGCTCGCGACGAATGTTCGGTTAGGAGGAGCGCATCACCGACCGTTTGACGGCGGAAGAAGGATTTTACGAGTTCGAGGTATGGCGTACGCTCGTTTCTTGAATTGTTTGCTGGCCGTTTCGTCGCGAAAATGGCCCCGCACGCCACAAAAGCATACACATCGGACGGGAATTTCTCGTATGGGGTAAGGAGAGGAGGAACGTGGTCCTTTGAGACGCAATCGTGTTTCCCCCTCACTGTTCCGTCTTTTTGTTAGACAGACGTTTCGTTTGACTGCTAGAGTTTCGTAGTCAGTCCTAACCACGTGTGTGTGTGTGTGGACTGTGTCTATGTAGAGCGTGCATAGGTATTGCATTACCGAAAATTATCAGTAGGTACTCATGCTATTGTGATCGAGGGTATGCTAACTCAAACCTTGGAGATTGATGGTAAAGTTCGTGTGGCCCTCAGGATTGCATAGAAGTGAAAACGGTTCTGGGTTATATTAGGGGAGAGGTGGGATGAAAGGGACATTTTTTTTTAGGACCATATAGTAAAAAAACTAAATAACCATTCGACTTCTAATTGGTACCATTAGAAAGGCCAGTTATCTGGCTATAACAGTACATGGTCATATTAAGCTTCTCTCTTTATTTACATGTCTTATTTTTCGCTTTCTAAAAGAGCGTGTTTTGTCCCTTTCTAAAATAAATTGGCTGTGTTGAAAGGGACATGGGTGTTTAGGAATGGGACAGTGTAATGAAACAAGGTAATATTAATATTATTCCTATAACTATTATTTCTGCTGATACCGAAATCGCAGTATCGATGTCGATAAGTTTACAAGTAAAACGTTTCTCTCAAGTCACATAAATACCACTGCATTGCAAAAATATTTGTAACAAACTTTACATTAAGCTTACATACTTAAGTAACAGAGAATAATAGGTACTCACATTAGAAAACAGAAGATAATAACTATTTTAATTAAAAGATCTTAATTGGCACGAAAATTAATCAAAAACATCTTAATGTGTGGTAAATATTCTTTTATTAACAATGCTCGGTTTATCATAGTAAGATTTTGAAGGGAACACTTTGGAAAGTGTTCCCTTTCATAAATTTGTCTTGTGTCCCATTCATAAATGGGAACACAATTGAAACCCTAATCTCTGCAGTTACAATATTGAACAAAAGATTATCTAACATATATCTTATTGTTCCTGAATAAATATCAGTCTAGATGTAATAATAAAGAAATCAGTCATTGGTAACAGCACTTGGGAAAACGTTTCGAGAAATCAGAAAAAAGTTTACTTTGAAGAACGAAAAAATTCAATCGCGTATCACCACCATGTTTGACATGGCAGCGTCCTGCAGTTAGGCGTCTTTGGGCATGCATTAGGGTTGCTACAAAATGAAAATACTTTCGTCGTGGGAAGATCCTTTGTCTTTCAAATAATTGCAATGTCCCTTTCATCCCACCTCTCCCCTACATATATATTTGTAAAATCTACCATCTTGAATATTGAACAAGGATTCTCACTCTAAATAGTATCCTCGTTTGATAGAAGAAAGCCAACTTTAAGTACCTGTAGGTCGAGGTGTAACCAAAGAGTTTACTACAATTGCTATAAATCTTTGGGAAACAGCTATCACGAGGAACCAGATAATGGAATTTTTATTCTGAAAATCAGATGGAAGTAACATTAAACAATGGATTCAAAGTTCATAATTTCGAATTCGAAAAAGCAAAGTGGGGGAAATCTTCCACAATCTTTTCTCCAATTACGTTTCCTTTTTCGTCCCCTCTTATCGTTTCCTTCTGCCACAAATTCAAAATTGCAAATTTTAAGTCTATTTCTACAACTGATTCCGTCTGATTCTCTAAATAAGGATGGTGGTGAGTTGCGAGTTACACAGTTCTGCAATAAATAAATTCTGCAGTAAAATGTTGATGTAAAATTCACTTAATAACAAGTAATTAATAATAATACCTGTGAGTGATAAAGTTTTTGTTTGAGCAATGCAATATATTTTCAGTACTGTACGTCAAACATCGAAGATTCTTTCAGACTTACAAGGGAACACCGCGACCCCGGACTCATCGATTGCAAAGCAACTTTCTGGGTTTTTAAAGTGACTCAAAACAAGAACAACAGTGTGTTTCATTTGGGCCCTGTCGCCCTTTAAGGGGGTGAAAACTAATCTCAAAGTCAAATTGGCACTTCCACTTTTTCGCGTATAACTCTCAAAGTATAACAGACAGAAAAAAATGTTTCAAACAAAAGTTGAATGGTGCAATGAGCGCTGCAAACTTGCGTTAATAAAATTTTGAAAAAAAACAATTTTCGTGCAGTAATTTTTTTCCATACTCTTTTCAAAATTTTTTTAACGCAAGTTTACAGTGCTCATTGCACCATTAAACTTTTGTTTGAAACATTTCTTTCTGTCTGTTGTACTTTGCGACTTATACGCGAAAAAGTGGAAGAGCCAATTTCACTTTGAGGTTAGTTTTCACCCCCTTAAAGGGCGATAGGGCCAAAATGAAACACACTGTTATTCTTGTTTTGAGTAACTCTGAAAACCCACAAAGTTGCGTTCCAAACGGTGAGTCCGAGTTCGCGGTGTTCCCTTGTTAGCATAGTTAAGTCACAATGTGTCTAGCACAGTGTTTCAGCACAGATCATAATTCCAACGCAAATGATTAACACTGCTGTTTACACGCTTTTCAAACCGCTTTGGGTTCCACGCATGGCGTATCTGAGTGGTGCGATTAATATCAGACGTACCACTCGAACATGGGAGAAACTTAAGAGAACTGTAGCCAAGTACGTAGCGCGCATCTCGATCATGCTGGACAAAAAGCGCAAGGGAAACTGTAGATTCGCGCGTTTGTGCGGCATGGCATAAAGTTACTCGGGAAAGGGGCTCTTCCGGACGGTCAGTTAGTCTCTGTTTCCGTGCGCATTCGAGCAAACTTCAGGTTTTATGTCGCGGCACGAGCCCCGATAAAAATAGTAGTCGACGCGCATAGATTGCGCGAGAGGCTCAGAGCGAGTAGCCCTGGGACGCATTTTTTGCCAGGAAAACGAGCGTACAGGAACGAGTCGGTACAAACACACAGCACTCTCTTCTTTCCCGAACTTGCGAAATAATTCCTGCATGGGGTCGCGGGGGCGGGGGGGGGGGGAGGGAGGGGTGGCCCGGTGGCTGGAGAGCTTTATTTTTGGCAGACGCTCAAATAGTTAGGGAACTTAAATTCCGCGAGAGAGGACGGAGGTTTTTCGGGGGGGTAAACTGCTGCCGCGGCCACGACCCTTCTCTCATACTTGCCGCCGCCAACTTTACGAGCGCCGGCTCTCCGTCCCCCACTGGCAACATTCTAATCGGGTTTCGATAATGGCTGGACCGTCTATCGATCTAGACGCTGCTCGAAAAACGCGTGAAATTAGGATGGACGAGGGGCCCGCTATGAATCGATATCCCGCATAACAGAATCGACTTACAGGTGTTCTTATACAGATATGAAACGACGAGCTTCGTGGTGGAATAAAGTGGTCGATCTGATTCATAAACTACAGGTCATCAAGAGATACAAAGAGTGGTCGATGGAAGTACAGTGCACGGTAGGTAGGGTTCTCTTCCGTGCGTTGTGGACCTCCTGTTATTCAGTTTTGCAAATATTTAACCCTGATCTGTCCCTCCTGTCAATTTGACACAGTTTTCCCGTGATAAATTATACTGTTCTGTTATTTGTGATTCTTGTATCAAGCAGTATGTCCTGCACAAGTTGTGAAAAATCTAGGATGTGAATATTAACTGATCAATTTGAATTAAAACATATCGAAAAATAACTGTTTACCTTGCCATTTCATCGATCTTTTACCACTGTGCCAATTTGACACCGAGGGACAGAATCAGATCGTGAGATGAGGAACGGATGAGGGTTAAGTTCGAAACAGAGTAGAAACTTTTGTTAGGCACTTTCTGTTATCGTAGGTGGTATTGAATCCAAGAAATTTATTGACGACCTTCTACATCTTCTATATCGTAAAAGCAGAAAGAGGGATGTGGTAACGCTCTTGGCTACTGAAAGTCAACCCTTGAATGACGGATGGGTTTATCACACGTCGCATGCAGGGTCCATTTTGACCCACAATTTTTAAATAATTTCACAATTTAGATTATTTAATTTTAATCAAAATAATTTTCATTATTTATATTTAATTAAGAGTAGCCTAAAATTCATATATCCTCCAAGAAGTATTACTTATCAGTATTAAGCCGGGAATCCACCGGGAAGATAAGCTAACAACGCGATGCTATGCTATGCCATGCCATGCCATGCTACGTTTTAAAAAAATTATCTTCAATACATTCTTATGGAAGCGTTTCCACCAAAAGCTAAGTTAAAACATAGCATAGCATAGCATAGCGTAGCGTAGCAAAGCTTAGTTTAGCTGAGCTTTCCGGTGGATTCTCGTCTTTACTTATTAGTTTGATTTTCATGGCGGTTCAAAATTGGCCCTGCATCCGCCAGGTGAAGGTTAACAATCCAGGGACTCGGAATAGTTTTCAAAGGTTTTGGGTGTAGGTATACACCTAGTTGGACATTTAGTGTCAGCTTTAGAAAGTCCAACAGACACGCCGCGCCTCAGATATAACTCTATAGCAGCGATTTAAGCTTTGCAAGATGGAGTGAGCATTAAAACCCTCCCAGCGAACCACCGTGCAGGCCACAGGGCGGCCGGAAACAGTTAAGGAAGTGTGAAGACCACACTTGACCCTTTTGCTAAACACCGTAAGGAATTTTTCTCTGCACCGAAACAACAAATCCCAAAATATAAAACAATTGAGACTACCGTGGTTTCGGTGGAAACCTAGTTGGACAAGCGTTTTGGGTCTGCAGGGTCTCGTAATAAGGACGAGGAAACGCATTTGACAGTTTGTACCGTAAAAGGTATCATTTTACACGCCATTGAAATGTGTCTTACTATTACTACGGTATCGTGCGAGATGTAGTGAGTAACCTGAGACGCACTCAAATGGCGCGGGACACGATATCTTTAAGGGTGTGTTCTTTGCTACTCGTTACAAGGTCGCATTTATTTGGAGGCAATTTGACACACCCTTGATCCTTAAAGTAGAATGCCTTCTTGGGGTACAGCGATGTCGTAAAAGCAGAAGAGGGTGAAGTCGGCAGCATCTCCAAGTTTCTCGATAACAAGTCAAACACTAAAGGGACTCGCTCAATATACTTTTTGGACATTGTGGACCTTAATGTCCTGGAGTTTGCAGAAACGTGACCAATTATATAAAGCCTGTAATAAGCGCTAGAAAACACATTATAGTAATTCGTACCCTCGAGGGTATCGTTTTATACAACATTATATTATATCTGCTAGGTGCTGTCTACTAATGTTTGAAAAATGTAGTGAACATCTATGGACTCTTGATTCGCCAGCAAGACACAAAAGGATACTATAGAGTTTATTCCCTGCTGCTTTTACAGACTTTTTTACTTTACTTCGTTGTTTCGTTAAAATACGCACTGAGGGAGGAAGGTGATAAAATATAAGAAAGATAAAGATAAGCCAATCCAAATAAAATAAATTGTATAGGGATATATGAACGAAAGAAATACCAAACTACCTGGTGGCAGAATGGAGCGAAGAGAGATGCAGAACAGTAGTGAGATTCAGGATGGGGAATGTGATGAGAGAGGGAAGGGGAAGAGGTCTTGGGAAGAGGAGGAGGAGGACATGGGGTGCAGGATATGTGGAGGGGTAATATGTAATAGACAGATGTATAGAAGGAGAGAGAAATGAAAAGGGAATAGATGAGAAGGCAAGGGAAATACTGGGTGAAGAAGGTGTGGGGAAAAGTGGATGAGGGAGTTGGAATGGAGGAGAGAGAAGGAAAGAGGAATAAGGGAGGAGGTAGAAGGAGGGGATGCAGGTGAAGATGGTGAAAAGAATGAAGGTGGGAATGGAAAGAACGAAAGGAGATGGACGGCGGAAGAGAGAAGAATAAGTATATCTAGAATAAGAGCAGAGTAAGCATAGAGTAAGATTAAATAGATAAGGAATAATGGAAAAATAGAAGAATAGCTGGAAGGTAGAGGGAAGGATAACGCTAAGGATAGCCTTGTAACGTTAAAATACGAGCAGAAACTACGAAGCAATATGCATCCTAAGTGACTAAAGTGTCTGCGAAGTGAAAGTTAACGAAAGGCTTGGCGGACCCGTACCTTGGAACTTATAAATTCAAGGCCGAAGGACACGGAATCCCGGGTGGTATGTGCCCGTCTACGAAGCAGAGGGAAGTCGGTTTCCCTTTTACATTTCCCTCGCGAAAAGCTTCAAAGCTTCGGGTGCAGTCGCCGAGAATAAATCAAGGCTTGCCAATACCAAGCGTTACGAGCTTTTATTACAGTGCTGCCGTTGGTGGTCTTCTGTCACCCGTCGCGTTTATTTACAAAGGAGCCGCCTCTCCGGCCGCCTGTTCCCCTTTTTCCCGCCGTTACGTCCGTTTCCTCCTCCGCGGCGAGCTGTTTCTCCAAGTCGTTACCCCAACCAGTTATCGCGATTGACTTCTTAACCGGCGTTTCTTCCACGCCCGAGCGCGAGCTCAGAAACCGCCCTTGCCCCGTAAAATTGTATCCCCAGGATTTTTATACTCGCGAATCGAGGTTTTTTCTTCTCGGCTGAGTTCGCGAATTACGCCTCACAAAGGCTGCTGGAACTACGGATCTTTTCTTGCGTGCCTGCTTTTACACGGAAGACGATTTTTATGAGCGATTAATCCCACGACGGAAACACCGTCGCGTGTTATGATGGGAGTTACGGTTTCTCTTACTTGAGGGCACGAGCTTCTACGGTTATACGTATTTCTTAATACTCTGTTACTGCCTTCCGACTTGTTGCTATAAAATTGATGGCAGTATACTGTATAGTCTCAGACATGTATTTTGCCTTAAGTAAATGAAACTTGATCGTTTTTTTTTTTGTTAAAATGGCCCGCATTTAAGATGACTACTTAGGCAGTCGAAAAATCGATCTTTTATTGCATTTTCCGAAAGTACTATCTTTTCTGAATAAAATCTCATTTGGTTTATAGTAAAATTCGCAAAATTTTAGATTTGGCAGGTAAAAACGTCAAGCGGCAACCTATAGCGTCTCCTTTGTTCAGAAACTTTAAATGCGTTTTTCTCGAATCTTTTTTTCTCTTGGTTTTTTCCTGATTGCGAACGAATCGAAGTTCAGATCGACTTGAAGAAATTACAGGATGTGTAAAACATGTGCCATTCCACGTGGAACCTCTGATATAGTCCATAAAAATTCCAGATTTTTATAAAAAAATTAAAGTCACCAGTTACCGGTTTTTAGTAGCGCACAAACAAGAACGAATTTGTCTCGGAAAAATCGCCGTTTTTCAGCCACCAATCGCATGATTTTGATTTAATTTTTGTTTTTATAGATTCCACTAGAAACTATGAATCCAGCAAATAAGAATCACACCTTTGAAATCGGATTACGTCACATTTTATGACCGATATTAAGGCAAAACCACAGAAAAACGTTTAAATGTTTACCAGTCTGCAGCGCCATTTTTAAAGCACATATATATTTCATACCAATTATTTTTCTACCTGTACGGTCGTCATAAATATTAGGTAAAAGGATACATCTGGATTTGCTTTCATCTTTTTACAAATAAATAAAGGACAGAGTCGATCACACCTAATTGTTTGAAGTGCCGCCATTTTTAGAATATGCAATTTTTATACACGATTTGTAGTTCATATCCTTACAATTGCCACATAAATTGTGAAAAAAATTGATTGGTCTGCTTTACATAACTACCAGAGACGCTACAACCGGCGCAGTTTTGCATCTCGAAATAAAAACCTATTTCAGATACTGCTCTATTTCTTTTGTATTTATTATAATTGTACTGTTATAATTTTTTTTTACTTGTTCTAATGTTAAAAAAAAAGTACCCTTAAAGTTCCGAAAGGATTAGTGCATTGGTATCTTTGCAAAAAATTCATACAAAAATAAGCCGTTTATACGGGCTTCTCCCCTTAATATCACAGGATCTGTTTATAGTGCTTGACTACTAATTGTAAATTCATTACCAACGCATGGCAGAACTTTCCTCACGAAATATTCCGAGTGGCGATATTACCTGCTAGGCAACATTAAGGGGGTATTCTGGTCTGACGAGGAATTTTCGTCGCGTTATTTCGGAATTTTTTTTACAAAGAACCCATAAATTTTATTATTATTTAGTTTATTGCTACGTGTTTATGGATGTTTCAACTATCTTTACAAATTTTGTGAATAGAAAAAAATTAAAATCAAACGCAGTTGACTGCTTTAAAGTAATGGTGAAAAAAAAACATGGGGTGACGGTGCCCATGATTGGGCTCGTTTTAGTGATCAGAAACAAAAAATGAAAAGAGATTCTTTATCTGTATGCCTGTGGCTATCATCCCAACCAGAATAATAAAAAAATATTGACAATTAAGCAAATGCCGGCGGTTTGAAAATTAAGTTTCCATTTTCGCACATTTTTTCAACTTTAAAAATCTGTGAAAGTTTAAAAACAAATTATTTTATCATAATTCTGGTAGGAACGATAGCCACAGGCATACAGATAAAGAATCTCTTTTCATTTTTTGTTTCTGATCACTAGAACGAGCCCAATCATGGGCACCGTGACCTCATGTTTTTTTTTCACCATATCTTTAAAGCAGTCAACTGCGTTTAATTTTAATTTTTTTCTATTGAAAAAATTTGTAAAGATAGTTGAAACATCAATAAACATGTAGCAATAAACTAAATAATAATAAAATTTATGGGTTCTTTTTAAAAAAAGTTCCAATATACCGCGACGAAAACGCCTCGTCAGACCAGAATACCCCCTTAAATGCACGTACTCTATCCACCAGGAGGTAGTTAAATATAATAATATCTAAGTCAAGCAGTCGCACAAGCAATATTATCATCAGGACAACATCTAATATGATAGAAGCTGGCATCCTGAGGAGTTTGACTTCAATCAGTCACTTTAGTTCTAGATCACGTTCACTGCTCAAAGGACCTCGAAGAAAACACACTTCGGAGCAGCCACGGTAATAAACCTCGTTGGGTACTTAATTCGGACGGAAGGTAGCGTGTTACGCGAAAGTAGGAAGGTAAAGTTTCGCGTTGAAGTAAGCTGAGTCGGAAGTTGCTGATGTTTTCGGTGTTTTAGGTGCTTTCACGGCTCGAGCACACGTGTAGCGTACGCTCGCTTACACGGCTGGCCGAAACTCCGACCGAACAGCCGGAGAAAATCGCGCGAAGCGGTGGCACGGTAACAAGGGTTACCATTTTAATGGCTGCCCATGTTAATAATTACGATGCCACAAGCATTTTCCAAGTTCACCGTGCCTATCGCGTTGGTGAAACTAGATCACTGGCTTCGTTCGCCAGTCGAGGATAGAACGTGCGAAACGACCACCGCTGCCAGACTACTCGGGATTTTAATTGCGAGTCCCGCTCCGACCGTTTATGCGTTTCCTAACGTGGTACATATTTTTTTTCTTGTTCTCTTTTGCAACTGCCGCGGCCGCGTTAACTCGACAGCGTTCAGTCGCTCGCACTGTTACAGGGTCGTTTACTTTATTTCTTCATTAACGACGATTAACACTTTCCAGCGCGGTGAATTTTTCCTTGTCTCGCAACCGCCAATGCTTTTCAACGAATTTGTCCTAGATTCATTGGAATTGGGCACCGAAACGATTTTGACGTTTGAAAAATTCAGAGGATAAATTCGAACGTGTGTTTATGATTCTGATACGATATCGTGGGAAAATATGCTGGATGAACCAATAAGAATTACCACCACGAATATCTCTGGAGCCATGAAAGTGAGAGAATAATTTTTCGAATGAATGTTATTTGGTATGAAAGGAGCTGTCGTATTGCAATGAAGATTTTTTTTTGTAGGTAGAAGTAGGTAGGTGGATTTTCCACTTTCACGGGTCTGAGGATACTCAAGGTGGTAACTCTTATTGGTCCACTCTGTATCGTAAGAAGTCCTTGAAAATTGCTGGGTTTATGATTCGGTCATGACTCCATCGCTATTTTGTAGATTACAGAAATCGTGGGCGCAATTGCTAGGGTACTCACATTTTTGTTCATTTATGGACGAACGGAGCTCTAAATTCTTATCAGCTGGAAATCGGATGAACTGGGAAAATGGAAACCGATTAATTTTTAGTAAATTTGCAGTGAACTTTCGAAAATTATCCAGCTCAAAAGTGGCCCGTGGAAAGGGGTCGAGTGAGGAAATTCGTGGAGCCATCTTTGTAATTGTGATGGCATGAAAATCGAGGGATTAAGAGGAGCTGTAATATTAAACAGGGACAACTACCTTTCAGCGTCAGGAATCACGACGAATGTGAACTCCACACGAGAGAAGTCGTTGTTGACTAGGGCCATTGAAAGTCTGTTTGCAGTGGCTGGCCTAAATAGAACGGCTGTAACGAAGAAACCGCTGTTGCGGCTGGTGAACAAGAAGAAGAGGTTGCAGGAGAACAGGGAACATGACAATTGGACAATAGGATGTGGCAAAATGCGTTATGGCTCGTCGAATCCACGTCGCAGTTATTTCGATATGAGACAAGGGTATTTATCTGACGTAGACTCTACGAGAATACGTTCTTCAACTCCACCCAATCTCCAATGGAAGACAGAGGTGAATGTATGCTATAATACATATACACGTGTAACATGGGAATGATCCTCCTTTTGCAACACGAGAGATTTGCTGGAGACTGATAGATCGTTGAGTAAGGAGACATGCGGAATTACATTAGAGGAGAACGCTTTGTGATTAGGCTTGTGGTTGATTGGAGATAATTTCATCTTTCCACGAGAGAACCACCTCAAATACGCGTTACCTAGTTGATTGGCTGCAATAAACATCTATTCCCAATTCTCTAACTGAAACAGTTTAGGTACTTTAGTATATTTATAAAATTTAGGTGATACTATTTTGATAGGTATTATACAAAAGGGACACGATGATTAGTTGTTTCGGATAAAAATTGTGTATATCTGTGAGGACTGAGTCAATTTGTAAACAAGTTACCTAACAACGTCAAAAATATGACAGAATTTATCTCAGATTGACGGAGGCAGAGGGATTGCTTCATATATTGGAACGGTTTTTTTAGAACGAAGTAAGCAGATCATTAAGGAAGTAAGTACTATCCAAAATACAAAGAACAACTTTAGGAAATATTTCACAACTGCTGGCAATTCATTTCGGAAGAAAAATCTCATAAACTTGTCACATTTATTGTTGCATTTTACAACTTCATGGTCATAGGTAGGTATCCTTAAATTTTCAAAGTCGATTTCATCCAAAAGGAGGTCCTGTAAGAACAAATTTTATTCTGCACCTTTGACTTACTTTTTTTGCAAGAAATCGACTGTTTATTCAGTGGGTGGCCAAATTATTACACTCAAACAAAAAGGTTTGAGATTTTGTAAGTTTAAGCGATGGAATAAAATAGATGTCTTGTTTTTAATGTTATAATATTATTTTTTAATACTAGTATATATATTTAAGAATGCAAATTAAATACGTATAGGTTTAAGACTATATTGTACAAGAAATACAATTACTCAATATTTGGTGACTCCGCCTTTAGCTTTTATGACGGCTTGTCATAACTGCTTCCTGCAGTTTTGGAATATTCTGTCATACTTTGATGATATTCTCTATTATTTCTGTCTTATTTGTAATAATTTTATCCCCGCCCTTTTAAAAACAAATGACATTTATATGTTGAAAAATTACTCACAATGTTGCCAGATGTCGTAGCTAATAAATAAATGAAAAAACAATTGTCACTTTAATTACAGCCACGACTTTCACAGATTTTGACGCAAATGTTTTGAGTATAATCATTTGGCCACCCTCTGTACTGTTTTTGCATATGTATTGCTTCCAAAATGGCATATGTATTGATTTTCAAACATGCCGTTGCGTACCTATGTCCATTATTTTCGTGCACTCTCTACTATTATATTTTACTTTGTTTTTCGGGGTAATTAAGGATGTTGATAAAGATTCAGCGGATATTGTTTTGTGAATATGATTCTTATGATTATTACAATTTTCAATGTGTGCATGCTACCGAACGTTGCAGAGACCTAATTAGGTGCCAGGATAATGATGAAATAGATTAATCTTTCATTACCGGATTCAGTAGCATCGCCGATAGAATGAACGTGTTACGCTTATCACAGGCTCATTATAGAATACACACGCGATAATAATTTTGACCTTCTAATCACGTTATCACAGTTAACCCCGCGTCTCTTGTAATGGTAATTATTAGATGAGGGGATGATCTTCCATTCACCCATTTTCTCTGGCACATTGAATGGGATAATCTTCCACCCCTCCATTTCCTCCGCTTATGTTCGAGCTTAACAAAGGATTCGATTATAATATGACATTTGTAAACACATTTAATTACGAAAGCAAATAAAATACATATAATTATAGGATACCGTTCGATATCAATCCTCGTGGATAATTTTATCATCACCAAATTATCCGTAAATTTTCTTCATTGGTTTACAGTTTACACTGAAACCCGTTTAACGCGAAATTTGCAAGATGATTAATATAATGTGCAGCAATTTAATTGAAATAATATTGTAATGAGTAATATTAATCCGATGACGAGAGGTGAAACGAACTGCGTAATGTATCAGTAGCAACAATTAATTGTTATACATAACACGCGAAAACGAGATTTTTAAACGAGATAAAATTACAAAACGTGATTATATTGATACACTCGAACTGACAGATATTCCCAATAGGTATTGCTGTGCTGTCACAGAGGTGGGTATGGTCAGCAGGTAATTTTAATGAAGTCCTCTATTCGAGGTACATATATAATTCATATATATTTTTCTGTATCTTTGTCCTCAGCTGTTTACGCAAAATTAACAGCTCTGGGTTTGCCCGCGTATTTAATTATGACATTTCAATTGGATTGGATACGTGGTGAATATTTATGAGAATTTATGTAAATTTTGTATTCGCTTGATGTGTGTAAGTACTAATTCAGACATTAATACTGAAGCATTAAAAGGCGGTATTTGTTTAGATATTATTTTTAATTTTCATGACAAAAAATGAAAAAGATCAATATGTACCTACATAGCTAATTACGGAATTCCCTTTTTCGTTGTACGAGATTGCAACTCCCATTTGTGTGACACATTTTCTACATTACATTTTTCTCCATTGATTGCATTACTTTCCGTGCACCACATCTGTCTGAATACCGACAATAGAAAGATTATTTTTTAAGATAGCTGCTGAAATATGCAGGAATCGATAATTAAAATGATAGAAGCAAAAGGGCGAGCAAACTGTACTATTGAATTACCTAAATCCAATTAATGAAGTACGTGATGAATGTTTGAAAACGTTTTGTTCAAAGAAGCAAGTTTCTTTTCAGAGATTTTCTGTCCTTTTGTAATAACGGAACATCCTGTATAGGTGTATTAATTTTCCATGGAGAAAATAATTATTAAGTATATTTCATTCTTGGAGTAAAGCGCATAAATGGGAGTCGTTTGAAACGTGCAGGCACTAAATGGATTTATTTTTAAGGAGCTCGACAAAAATGAGGGAAAACCTACAATTCCATTTTTAGACATAGCTTAAAATAAGTTGGTTATATATTCGTTATTTTTCGAAAATATGAAATGCATTAAAAAATTGTGAAATATTATGGTCAAAGCATTTCTGTATTCTAAAGTTGACTTCCTTTTCGTAAGGATTCTTAATCATTCTTTTTAATTATGCTTGTGTTAGAAACCAGAATTAGTATTTTTTCAGAAATATCATCAACACAGATTTGTATCAGATAAAATATAGTGTTATAGTTCGTTCGAATATCTCGTATCCGTTAATATCGCGATATGAGGTGATTTGCCAACGTAAAGCAATAAAATTTTTATTCGCTGCTTTGGTAGGATTCGTAATCACCATAGCAAGAACTAACAGTTATGCACTGTGACGAAATATCGTCACAATGGAGCAAGTAGCAAGTGACTGCTGGCAGAACGGGGAACAATTCCAAACGCGTAATTTACCTATTCATTCATTTGCATCGTACAATGCAGGAGAACGTTTGCTGTTGCTTTATCCTCAGCAGCAATATGCATGTAGTTTGTTTGTATACTTGTAAACATATTTTGAGTGTGCATTGCTCGATAAGTGTACCAGAGTACCTGCTTTGCGATACTTTTTTCCCTTTGGCACTCGTTTTAGTCGAAATAAAGCATTTCTTTTTCAATTAATTACAAAGAAATAAATTGAAAGAAATTGAATAGAAAGAAACTTTTTTAAAAAGCCTCTTTAATGATCCATCTTGTAGCGTCAACTATATTAGTTTATGATGACTAAAAAGCTTATGATGTTAATAAACGTTATGACAAAGAACAAGCCTCAGCTTTAATTTATTTCTATGTAATTAATTGAAAAAGAAATGCTCCATTTCGACTTAATGACACTTCTTTCACTTAGGACGTAAGATAGGATGGAATATGAACTTCCTATTTGCAATTAGTCCATTGATGCGTATCAAGATTTGTTATAAGGATAATACAATATTGTGTACAGTGGTGTAATTATGTATGTACTTGTGGTTAACAATGAAACAAGGTTTATAAAACGTATATACATACGTGGACTAGCGATATATATAAATAATTCAGTTATTGAGTATCAGTGAGGTGTACGCGATTGATTAGATTTTTCTTAAAAATTTCATAAGTTTACAATGTATATAACAATCATATTACGAAACTATGTTGATGGTTGCAGCTATGTCTGAGGAACAGGAGTTTCTGCAGTACCTACTTCGGAGAAGATGATTCACGAGCATCAGTCTTGAACAGAATATATTTTTCCACGTAATTTTCTTTATTGCTCCAATAACACGTGTATTGAAACAAATAAAATGCGGAGTTCCACCTTTAATCTGAAAATTTTGAATGGGGAACCCTAAACAAATCTTGGAAAAGTGGTTTACTGCAGCAATAACAGTTGTGAATATTTTTCCAAATTTTTTGGTAGTTCTGTAATTGAAAATTTCCTGACTTTTGATAAAATCGGTTTTCGAATTCCAGTATTAAAAAAACAACGGTTTAACCAGTTTTCGATTTTTTATCCCCAATAATATATATATAGGTATAATTGAAACAGTAAAAAAATATTTATACTTATTTCAACATTTTTCAGTTTTTTTAAAAATATTTATGGAATTACAAAAATATAGAAAAATAAAATAAACTCTATCTATACAAAACCAAATAAATAACAACTAAAATAAGTAAAATCCGTGCAAAATATAATTTATAATATGAATTCACGAAGAAAATATTCTTAAAGTTTTACAGTAAACTTTTACAATAATATGCTTGTGCCCGAAGCAATTTCAAGTTAAATTCTCAACGTTATTAACCCTTCGTTGACGCACCTCTTTTTTCAATCAACTTTGACGTATACTGTATGGCTCACATAAAGAGCAATTTTTTAACGACTGCCATTCTCATCTGAAGAATCCAATCGTTATGAAAAAAATCACGGGTCAATTTCAGGGTCTCTAGAATATATTCCAATAGTTTTTTGATTGAAATTTTATCAGTTTTTTTAAAAAATTCTAGATTGAAAAATTCAAATCATCGATTTCAGTGATGCCGGCCGCAGCTGCACCAACCCTTCGCTCCCCCACATTTCCCCCGTAATTAACAATAAGTAGCACGCTAAACCTTGCCAGCTTCTGCTACGCCAGTTCGTTTCGCCTGTTTGTTCCGTCGCGGCGGTGTTCCCTTTTCAATTTGCCGCGATCGTGCGACTCGATCGTGCCAGATTAGGAGATTCGGAACGCGTTGCTGGCTGCGGAGCCGCGTAATCCGGATGATAACGTGGATTAAGTCCGCCGTCGAAATACCAGGAGTTAATCGTATTTCGGAGACACGAGCGTATAATTATCGCGGCCACGCCCGCCACGTCCCGTCGAACCGATTCGCCCTCGAGGTGCAGAGAGTTTCCTAATTTCTCAGGGGCCGACCCTTGAGGCTCACCCCGATTCGCTGACTAGCTAATATCGAAACAGCCCTTATCTCCTTTATCGCCCCCTCCATCCTGGAACGACTCTGCGGTGGCTTTTGAAAATTTCCAAGCGGACCGGAACTCGATTAAGAAAGACGAAGCTTATCCGCTGGGATCTTAAGTGGGCCACCAGTGCTTCCCGGTTGTTTAACGAGGTCATTTTTATGTAGAGATAGTCTGTGACAGGCGAAGTTAAGAGTGTACCGCGTGTTACACTGAATACTATGTTGAGCCACAAAATCGCGTTTTCATGACGGTCGATCGTTCGCTCGTTGTGTCGTTGATTCACTATATGTATGTACATTAATGTCGACAGGTTTCTGGGTTCTAAAAAATTGAAATTTCTTTTATCAAATTTTTTGCATTCTTTAAAGCGGGATTCTCGTGTAACAGCCCCCGATTTTTTTTTTTTTAAAGAAATTATTGTTAATATTGCATTAAACTCTTTTGGGATATAAGGAGGCATCTTTAAACTTGTAGAATTTTTTTTTCTATGTCGATCCTTATTGTCAATCTTGTTAACCTCTCCGACGATGTTGCAGTCAGGTGTAGCACCTGTCACAGTCATCTGATTGCAAAAAGAAGAAAAATTTCTGAAAGTTAAATAATTTACGCTGGGACTGGACCTAAAATTTTAATTTTAGTGTTTATTTATAATACTTTTTTCGTCCATATAAAGAATAATATGAAAAATTTGTCTAAGAAAAAAAAATTTCTTTCAAACGCTATAACTCTTTCAATTTTTCATTTTTTTTCTTTAAAGTGGACCAATACCAGCGTAAACTATCTAACTTTAAAAAACTTCTATTTTTTTTTGCAATCAAATGACTGTGATAGGTGCTACGCATCCCGCCAACAGGAGTTACATCGTCGAAGAGGTGGACAAGATTCCACAATAATTTACAAATAATAAGCAGGATCGACATAAGAAAAATATATTTTGTAAGTTTAAAGATGCCTCCTTATATCCCAAAAGAGTTTCATCCAATATGACCAACAGTTTTTAAAAAAAAATTCTTAAATATCAGTTACTTTAAAATAATACGGGTAAAATATGCCTTTAAAAGTATTGAAATTTAAATTTTGTATTGAAACAGTTTACTGACAGGGGAGCATTCCCAACCCGAAAATTCTGATTTTAACAATTTCTTTCTGCGGAAGTTCACTCTGAAGGGGTGAAAACAGGCCTCAATGTTATCACGGTTTTTCGCTTTATTGACACAATTTTATTTTTCTTTCGGTAGAGTGATAGAGTATAACAAACTGAAGAATTCTTATACTTCAAGTTTCGTTCCTTCTCGCACCGTTACAGATATATATTTAAAAAAATACGAAAAAACGCAATCACTTTAAAAGCTGATTTCACCCATTGAGAGTAAATTTTCGCAGAAAAAGAATTGCTCCTTGCATACTGCAATATGCTGTACATTCACACGAAGTTTCATTAAATCAGAATTTTCGAGTTGGGGGTGTTCTCTTGCAAGTTATGAGCTCATGAATAGAGCGATGCACTGAGCAGAAGACAAATAAGACAGTTTCGCTCGGTTATACAAACACTCTGGTTCAACAAAAATATATTTGTTCTTGCAAATACATACATAAGCTGTTGCAGACTGCGCAAGTTAAATATGTGCTATTAATTAGTGCTGCCCAAGCGTTTCGTCGTTATTTAGAATTACTATGTAGTACATCAATAAGCATGTTTTCCAAAACCACGTTATTCATATTAGTATTAGCGGATCAAATATCTCTCGAACAAGTGAACCAATCGATTCGAAATTTCCATTTCTTAAAAATAGATTTTATTGGTGGATAAACGTAAATCCCTTAAAAAATTTCAAAATTCTTAGAGTAATAAAATAAATAAAAACGGCACAATATGTTCAACCCCAACTAAAACTCTGTTTTTAAAAAATGAAAAGTTGGAGTCGATCGGTTCATGAATTCCAGAGATATTTCTTTCACTAATTTCAGATGCACCGTGAAACTGAGCTATTTTATTAGGTTTCACCAAAACGATGGAAGTTAAATATGCTTTTCATAAAGAAAAATATAATTTGATATTAAAATTGTTACTAAATAAAATACAAAAACTTTCCTATTAATATCTTTCCTTATTCCTTAAACAAAAACTCGGAAAGTCCACTCATTTTCCAGCAGTTTAACCAAGAACCTCTCCTTAATGATAGCAGAACTCAGTGTATTAAATAAAATTAATAATAATAAACCTGTAATAAATTGCACTGTGTGTTACAGCGCAAGTAACTCACAACATCGTAAAGTGAGATTCTTAGACGGTCGGACGCCACATAAAAGTTACTTCTTGAAAACTGGCGTTCAAGAACCTCTAATACTCTATATTCAGTAGTGCAGATATGGAGACATCGTAAAAGTAGAGGTCATTGTCGCTAGTGCATTCACCCGATCACGAAGGATTTCAACAATTCAGAGATGCATTCGACATAATTATTAAACATTACAACTTTAAAGACTTCGGTTCATTTTGGGTCTGCAGAACCCAGTAATGAGTGAAAAAATAAAATAAAACCTTGTGTCGGCTTGCGCTCTTAAAGGTATCGTTTGGCATATGACTTGAGTGCATTACAAATACCTACGTCACAATATCTGTCCCAATAAATAAAACATAAATCTTCGTACTGGAATCAAATTCTAACATTAACACGACTTTCTTTAGTGTATAGATTATCGAGTTGGGCATTAACTAAATAAAAAAAATATTTAAATAACGGATAAAATAAAAGTTAGTTTAACTTTAGATTATCTGATGAATAAAGTTACTTTTCTCATTCGACAATAATTTTTTAAAAAATCGTTATTCGAAATTTTTATTTAAATAGAATGTTTGCTTATCTCTGATAGATTGTCAATGACTCTGAGAAGAGTGTTTGGTGTGTTGCGAGGCTCAGATATACTACACTACCCTCATTTGTGCCAGAATGGCCGCAATTTTTCTGTATTCACGAACAGACATGTTGCTACGTGAAACACGCTGGCTACCGAGTTTGCAAGGATTTACTATAAGAGTGAGTAGGCAACAGTCACTGTATTCGGATCGTAAATATATCAGTTGCTAGAATAAGTGATCGTCCCCGTCGAGCGGATCACTGACAGTTAAAGCTCCAATCCTCCGAGTCGATGAGGCCAACACGGCCTATCTACCTGTCTATCTATCCATTTATCTTTCAAGTGACACACGCGGGAACGCCGCGTGTTCCCTGTTCTGGCCGCGATACCCCCGCGAGTCACGCTCGGCTGTTAGAATATCTCTATCTGGCTCCATTCTTTGTTGTTTTCCAACATATTTTGCTTAAATTTACCCTACTCAGGACAGTGGGGAATGAGTAATGAAAGGTTCATAGTGACACGAATTGACAACAAAAATGTGTTTAACAGTAGGAAACAAATTACAGGAAAATATTAGTTGTTGGAACGTGTCACAATTGGATCGTGTAAAGGTGAAGACGAAAACGTTGGCTGATGATGTCATGGCTTACCCTTACGATTTCTGAAAATCGTAAATAGTCACACATTTGCGGCGAGCTATCAGCGAGGTTAGTAGAAATGAAAAGAAACTGAAGGATTTTCAGAGACCTTTGCTTGCTAGCTACCAATTAATAATGTGACTTGAAATTTTGACACAATGCGCACTACACTTTGAACATTAGATTAAAACACTTTTCAAAGATTTCTCATTATTTTTTCTCCAGTATCGAACCTCCTTAAATCCGTCACTGGCTATACCGCAGAATTTGCGTTGCGGAGTGGAGGGAGCCGCTGACTCTGCCCACTTCTTCTGGTCGGGCATGCGCATTGAAACCCCCATTATTGCTCAGCATACCCATACGCCTAAATAGTACAGAGGCACTCGCGGTATATTTACCGTTTCGACCGTATTTCAGGAAAATTCTCGCGGTTGAAATTTGGAATACACTTTGTGACGTCTGGTGAGCTGAGCGTGTGGTTCCGATAATAGAGGAAGTGCAGCATATTTGGAATACTGTTGGTAATTTTGAATACCGAAGTATCTAATAAACTACTAACGCTATTTAATTTGTAACACCGTAGATTATAGGGGCTAATGACTTGTTCACTAATGACATTTGTGGATGAACCGCAATTTTTACATTTTCGACTTAATCTGCAGAGGAAGCAAACGTCAATCTGCAAAACTTTTTCAGCGCGCATTCAATCGTTCCAATCATGGTTAAAATATGTCAAAACTTTAGTGTTAAACACTTAATCGACTCATTTGCATGTTCCTTCTATGGTTCCGTGCCAGTTTTGCGATAATTTCGAGAATACAAAGTGTGACATGAAATTTTAGGTTTCAATGCCATGTTGCTAATTCGGAATACCGAAGGTGAAGGTAATTTGGAATACTCCAAAGCCTACCGATGCTTTTGTTTCACGCGTAATGGCTACCACCGCGTCAGTTTCGTCTGTCACCTATATAACCTTTTTTAGCATTTGTGTAAATATTGTCTTATAGATATCTACATAAAATTGTTCCTTAATTGTGATTTCTTAGCCTGATTACGTCATAAAATAAACTAATTTTATTATCTATATGTTTTGTTTAAGTTTATAAAGTGAAGGTAAATTGGAATATCGGTATTCCAAATTACCTGCACCTTAACGAAATCGATACTTCTTGTCATTTTTCATTCAAACCAAAAGTTCAGTTACTTTTTGTTTTTTATTTTTACTGACACTAAGAAATATGAAAGTTTATTAGCTTCCCTATGATATTATGTAGTTTAATTTGTTCCCATCCTCTGTCGTAATTTTTTATTCGTCTTAAACAAACTGGTATTCCAAATATACTGCACTTCCTCTAATCAAGCGGTCGCGCGGAACAAACAAGCCGACCGAACTACCGCCTGAAGTTAATCGGGCTTAAAGAGCCAAATGCAAAATTACTTAAGACCGAGCTCGAGAAATACAGACCCGCACGCACTGTTCAATTAACCAACCGACTCTTGTTTTTAGCTTTTAAAATAGCTCTCTGATAAGCTTTGCAAAATTAGGCCAAACTAGGATCGAACGGTGCCCGATTCTGAATTATCAATAAGTTACTATCCTAGTAGAAACATCAACGCTGAGGCTTGTGTCACCTTGATGAATCGCTGGTGGATCACGACGTTGGAACGTCTTGCTTCGTGCAATATGACGATGAAATTGCAGTGATCTACGAATCTAGGGCTCAGGATGCAGGGGTGCATGCAACACCTACAAACCATCACACACTTTGTAAACTCATAAAGACAAAATTGCTTTCTCACAAGTGAACATACCGAATCCGCACACGCCGATTTTGACGAGACTCTGTAGATTTGCAGAATAGTGAATAATATTTGGCATGTAATTTTTGTTATCGGCAATCGTCCACGTTGAAGTGTTGAAAACAACCCCTAAAGTTGGGGGTTGAAAATGTACTTTCTGGAATATCGCGAGAACTATTAGGCGCGGGACATTTCTTTTTGAAGTGTGAGTTTTTTAAAGGCGGATCCAGTCCCCTGCACAGCTTTTAGAAAAAAATCAGAAAATATGTTTTCGAATATTTTTCACTATTCTGCCAATCTGCGGAGTCTCATAAAAATCGGAGTGTGCGAGTTCGATATGTTCCCGTGTCAGTCTCGCTTGTCAGGCTACAAAACACTTAGCACGTGGTGCCTAGTTGCCAAAATTTGGCCCAGAGGTTCTCAAACGATTCCTGTACTCAACAGACACGTTGCAAAGTATTTTAAAAAATTGCGCCCCTTTATTTCTTCGTACCGTATTCCGAAATGGTGGTTGCGTATCAGCAAGGGCTCGCGCTTGCGTTCCGTTTGCAAGTGATCGTGATCGTATAATCATGTTAGTAACACGATGCACGGAAATACTCGATTGCGCGTGGAAAACACCAACGATCCATTAAAGCGATGTCGATTATTATGACGACCGACCGCAGCACGAGCTGTTTGCAGCAAATTGAAAACAGTGAGGTCAATACGAGGCTTACGAGACTGCCTTTGCTGTTTGTCGGTGATCAATGGAATTATCAATCAACCGCCTCTGGTAGCGGCTATTAATTAACAATAACAAGACGAATCAATCGCGTTTCGCATCTGCGAGCTATGCCCTCGCTGCGTTACTTTGACCCTTCAACCACGTCCATGTACAGGTAACGAATTCATATTGCGTGAATGTTCATTATCCCCATTGGTCCAGATTTGCACTTAGTATAGCGAATCATTGTGTTTCACATCTTCGATGGATGAACATTTCATGACTTGTAGCCAGGGGCGGATTTGAAGAGTTGTCGTCTAGGCTAACAAGCAGCTGCCGCCCTTTCCGTGAAATATCATCAGATATTTTAAATTTAAAGAGTCGAGACAAAATCTAAATTGATTCGATATGGCAACCCACATCTGAGTCATTGCTAATTCAGTATTACATAAAAAAAGTGAATTGTTTTTAAAAGTGTTTCAAGCCTCTGTGTTTAAACCTTTCCCAAATTCTTTCGCTCAAAATTTGTCGCCCTCCAAAATTTGCCGCTTTCAAAATTTGTCGCATTAAAAAATTTTTTGCCCCCCAAAACTTTTCGCTCCCTCGTAATTTATATCGCAAGAACTCGAAAGAACCCTAAATTGCTTGAATGTTGTGTTCGCAAATTTACAAATATTTTATATTATTTTTTAGTAGCTATATAAAGCCTTCCGGTTCAGCGTTTGCGGTAAAGTTACTCGAGAATGTATTCCAATTTGTTTCGCTTTATTCCGTCAGATATAATATTTCTGACCTACTCGAAACATTGAAATTGATTGAAATACCCGAGCTACTGGAAATAATTGAGCACTTGCCTTTTTTATAACTTTTTAACGTTTATTTAACGCCGCATCAATTGTAATGGCAATTAGCGATCACATTCGAGTTACATGAAATAAATATACCTAAGTAGTATATATTTGTAATTACGTTGGTATACTGATTAAATATTTAATATATAATTATACGTACAATGAAATCATAAACATGACATTACACGTGTAACTAACAAAATATACTATACACTTTCGCCCATAAGTCCTCGGAGACTTATAAAGTTAGTAGGCGAACGATTTTACAGTATTAAATGAGCTACATTACCATATAAAGTTAATACATATTAATTTTTTATTTTTTAGAGGATACGTATTTCACATTGCATGCTAAAAATCTTTCCCAAAAATTAGTAAACAATCTTATAGTTTCTTCTGGTCGATATAGTATCCGCCTCGTTTTGATATGACCATTTGAACTACTTAATAGTGGTACCCTTTCGATTAATATTTTAATATTCCTGAATCAGTTTCTTTAGATTTTGAGCACATTCCCATTACTTTTTTAACCAGTTCATCCCACAACTTCTAAATAAGGACGGGTACTCTTGGGGCCATGGCATGATCTGCGCATCATTACTGTTTTCTAATTCATTTAAATAGTTCGTCCAGACTTTTCGAGTCTGCTGTAAATAAAATAATAAAGTAACTTCAGTGACTTGTATGCACGCCGCAATAATCAGTTCAATAAAAAATAGCGAGTGTCCGTCTATTTTATAGACCGGAGTGTACGTATGTACGAAGGGGCACAGGCACGCAGGTAAACGCAGCATATTTGCCTTTAAACTGCGAAAGTTGCGAATGTAACTCTGGCTCTCTCGTCGCGATACACGCTGTTGTTGCGAACTGGCACGATTTCGCCGTATAACTGCATCTGGCCCCGCTGACTCCCGGGATCTTCCATAAATAAATGCATGAGCGCGTACACGTACCGATCCCTCGCTCCCGCTACCAATGTATTCGACGTATGTTGCGTAGGTAGCGCTCGTATGTTGATTATTGTGCACGGTGTACACCAGTTGTATCCGTACGTGCACGGTACAAACAATCGGGACGCGCACTGCGGATGCACCTGTATACCGAGATACATGGTTAAGCGATGAAACCGCGATCAATTCTCGAGAGACGGATGCTATAGGGTCGCCGAGCGCCGTTAATATCGTTTACATGTCGCGGAAGAAAAGGACGAGACTGGAACACTGGTGTGCGGGCAGCGAAACGGAAACTGTGCTGTCATTCTTCACGGAGGCGAACGCAAAACTATATATAAGTATACCTATTTATTACGGTGGTCCACAGCCTCGTGGGAATTTTTTTGTTGTTGTATTCTTCGTTGCTCTCCACAAGCCAGTTTTTGTTTCTTAAACGAAAAGAAGTGTGTATGCAACATTATTTAACACAATTAAGTGGTTATACCTAGTCAGGAGGCCGAAAAGAGGCGAATGTTTGTGAATTTTTCTTGAAAAAGCAGAAGCATATATTTTTACAGAAATTGTTGTACATAAAGGAGCAACATTTAAAGAACATTTGGTAATTTCTTTGTAGAAAAATATTTGCGCTTATAATAAAATTACAACCGACATCAAAGAAGCCTTTTTCAAAAGTTGTTTTGGGGTGAGCACTTCCATTCGGAACCAGATTATCTAAAATCAAAAAACAAAAAACATTTCGTTAATGTATTAATCATATTAATGTATCCTCTTATGCACGGAGGGAATTTCCGATATATTAATTTGAAACAAAGTGGCAGTTATTTAAAGTTGAAGGCCAGATTTTTGCGCGAAAAAATTTGATTTAAAAATCAGGTCTTCAACTTTAAATAGCCGCCATTTTGTTTTAAATTAATATTTCGGAAATTCCCTCCGTGAATCAGAGGATAGATTAACATCCTAATGCAACCTTTTTATTTCTTAATTTTAGATAATCTAATTCCGTATGACAGTGGTCACCAGAAAACAACTTTTTAAAAAGGCTTCTTGGATGTCGATTGTAATTTTATTATAAGCGTAAATATTTTTCTACAAAGAAATTACTAAATGTTCTTTAAATGTTGCTCTTTTAAGTGCAAAAAATTCTGTAAAAATATATGCTTCCAATTTACCAAAAAAAAAAATCACAAACATTCGCCTCTTTTCGGTCTCTTGACTAGGTATAATCCCTTAAGTCTTTATTCCTTAATAGCCTAAAAAAAATGTTTTTGTGTCAGGTATAAAAGTGGCTTCCAGAATTCTACAAGGACGTCAGTTGAAAAGTCGTTAACTGGAAAACATACAGAAACTCTTTTCCATGCCCCTAAAACGATTAATCCTATCAACCTCCACAAATATTATTCTGATTGAGCTCAATTGTTGCACAGGTGCAACCTTGTGGAGAACCTACATTTTATACTTAAAAAGATGGACCAGCCTACTACATGGCCAACAACCATATTTACATAGATAACTGGACCTATAGTGTGCATAATGTTTTTTATGCCACACGTTCGACACAATTCAGAGCCTTGAAGTAGAGTATGAAGTGGAGATGTCCAAAGAATATGTAGGCGCCCCTGGGGTTCGGACTTGAAGGAAGATACTCAAGCTGCCGACTTTGCCCCCCTGCTGCTGTTACGACATCGCTATATCTCTGCAAGACACTGTACAGTCGCCGGGACAGAAATAGTGGAGTCGTGAATGAGACGAAGTGACAGACAAAAGCGGGTTTTAAGTGTCTGGCCCAGCGGGTGTTTTAAGCACCGATCGCCATATGTCCTGCCTTGCAGGAATATAGTGACGTCGTAAACGCAATAGGGGACGAAGTCGATACCGCCCTTAAGTGTCCACGAACAAGTCAACCACACAGAGACTCGAGGCTGATACCCACTAGCGTGCACTGATCACTGCATTCAATTGAGGATCACGCTCAAGAGAAAGAGGGATCACGTTGCTTTATACGCGAGCATTCGCACCAGAAGTGTAGGATGAACTACATTCTAATCTACGAGTACAGGATGTTTCTGAACTATAGGTAGAAGCTCAGTCGGTTAATAGAACTGATTAAAGGAAATGAAAAACTGTTAGTAAACATAGGTCGATAAACTAATTGTTCTCAAGATGTGCAATTTTGTATTTTGTAAGAAAATAGTTTTATGGTTGTTTTACACACACCTCAGAATCACTGAAGTTTCGAGAGGAAACAGGGCACTTTGGAGTGCCCTGTTGGCACTATTCAGTATTCAAATTAGTTACAATGATTGTAGATAAATTTGCTCGTCCTCCACAGAACAAATTTTTTTAATTTTAGAATTTTTTAAATCAACGCATATGACCACCCCCACTTTAAAGAAAACAATTAAAAAATAACTGAAATTCATAAATTTGCTCGTCCTCCAAAGAACAAATTTTTTTAATTTTAGAATTTTTTAATTTTATTAACAATTTTATACAATAAATTAGAGGGTTTATTTAACTATATTAATAAAAGAGAAACAAATAAGAGAAATTCTGATTCTGTAAGGGTGTTTATATAAATCAGTTCAAGACTGATAGGGTAGACAGTATTTACTATTTATATGTTTTTTACAATATCAAAACAATGGATTATCTTAACATTAATAAGTAATCTTACTACATTAATAATTGGGGGACCCAGTGGAACACAGGCACATGCCACGTATGGGGAAATTTTCGTTTCTTTGTATCATTAATTCGCTGCTACAATGTAGTGTAATTCCACCACTTCCTAATATATAATAGCATGTACGTTTCACCGAGCAGAATAATATTAAATTTTCTTCACACTGAGAAAAAACAAATGCGCAGTAGAAAAGAGGCCCATGCCACTCGGCTTCTTGGGGACTCGTGATATAATAAAATTCATTTTTTCTTCTCATTCCACCATCTAATTCAAGAACCTACTATTTAAAATAATTACAATTTCCTACCGCATTTCCTATGAAAATAATTTTTCAACTACAATTTGACAATAGCTGTCATTTACCATCTAATTCAAGTACCGTTTAAAATAATTACAATTTCGTACGAAAAATATTTTTCCTTCAACTCGCTTTTCTCTAAAATCATGCAACGGTGGCATGTGCCTGTTTTTATTGTAATTCATACTACAATCGATAATTACCGCTGTGGTATAATCTTTTAATACTTATTACGAGATACAGTACATAAATGCCACAAGTTTCGCAGCAGTAAGTAGAAAATGCCTGGTATGGTCAGACCAGGAGTGTCTGAAAGAGTTTGCGATTCTGTAATACCGAAATGTTAAATATGTACGGAAATGAAAAAATAACATACAGAACATGTTTTGTAAACATCAAAGTAAGTACATACGTGGTAGAATAACTCTTCGTTTCCAATTCACATCCGATGAATAAAAGCAAAAACGAACACTTCATTTGCACCGCTAACATCGAAAATTGCTTCCAACTCTGACAAGGTTGATTTTTCAACTCAGGTTTATACAACATTTTGTTTTGAGCTTTGCCAGTACCATCTGCCCTGTAAGTCTACCACGGTTTCTTTACAAACACCCTGTATTTAGAGGTTCCGAAAGTTTAGTTGTGGTGTCCCCGTTAAACGTTTTATAAAGGTGCGACAATGCGAGACTGCTGTGACACATTAATGCATCATTTACGGTACACGAGCATACAATGGATTAAACGTGTCAGTTAAATTATTATAAAAGGAATATATTCGGGCTAATGTCGAAACACACTCCGGTTGCTGGCTTGCACCTCGAGCAACGAAATTCCATATCATGTTGACGGTTAAAACATCTAAAAGGTTAATGTAGCAGTTGACCACTCTTCAAAATATCGGTATATACATGTGTACACATCAGAGTTCGGCATTATCTAGATAAAAAATTATTTAAATAACGATCCAATAAATGATACTTTATCTTTATTCGTTACTCGAGGCTCGAATAATCGAAGTTATCTTTATTCGAAGAGCAACGAATAAATAATTTTGTACGATGAGAATTTATTCGACGAATAAGGGTAATTTTTTTGAAAATTATTTGAAGCTCAAATAACTCTGGAAGTGGAGAGCGAGGGAGATGGGGAGCGTGTGCTAGAGTGTGGTAAGCAGGAGAGCATGATAAGTAGTCTTGAGTATAATATCGCTAATAATGACAGTTCAAATTGTGTCGAGTTTGGTATCTTTCCATCTTTCCTTCTTACACTCCCGGACCTATGACGCTAGACGCAGCTCTCGTGCCATATTCCCTCAAGACTACCTCCTCGCATCATGCTCTCCTGCTTACCGCACTCTAGCACACGTTCCCCATCTCTCTCGTTTTCTACTTCCAGAGTTATTTGAGCTTCAAATAATTTTCAAAAAAAATTATCCTTATTCGTCGAATAAATTCTCATCGAACAAAATTATTTATTCGTTGCTCTTCGAATAAAGATAACTTCAAATATTCGAGCCTCGAGTAACGAATAAAAATTATTTATCTTTTGTTCGTTAATTGAGATTTTTATTTAGATAAACTTTTGCCCAACTCTGGTACACATATATGCCGCAGGAACAATTTTAATATCAGCCTTTTTGTAAAAACCATTTTTACAAAACGCCGCCTTTTTGTCCAAAAAAAAGTTTTTTTACTTCAGTTAAACCGAGGAATCATAGTCTTTCTATAATATTTTTATACAGGGTCGCCCACGCGTTTCTGAGATTTCTCGGTCAACTTCGTTATTTTAAATGGAATCGTATATTTTTTAAGCTAATTTAACATAAACATTACTTTAAAGTAAGTAAATAGTACCCAGTTAGTAAAGTTTTAGTATTTTCACGCTAAAACTTAGACCGGTTAGTAAAGAGTACCCAGTTTGGTACTGTTCTCCTCTGTTTCGACGCTTTGACGGTTTTCTCCAAACTGCCTCGGCACTTCTTTCCACGCAATCTTACGCGTGTTGAGTTCGGCCCTTATCGCGCGTTCATTCCCCGAAACTCGTTAAAAAAAAACAACTTGTCACTTCACCCAAATACTCCCCCTTGGCACCCTATGTACATATACAGCGTTAATTAACTTTGTAGCAGTCTCAGATTACAGAATAAAAGAGATGTTTGCGCGTGCGATATTTTCTTTTAATCAGCAAAAATAACAGGAGCGTGGTAATCGATAGACGAGCTTCATGGACGCGTTGTTTACCCGCCGCCGACATTCGCGGTGCATTGTACCGCGGCGAAAGTGCACTTTTTTACGGTGTACCGGTTTCAAGCTTTTAGTTTGCCCTACTGAGTTACGGAATGGTGGAATTCGTTACTCCCGCCGTGCAACCCTTAGCGATGCAGCCTCGGAACACAAGCGGAAAACGCAATTATTCCGTAATCGATTCGCTGAAATTGCCGGCCGGGCCTGCTGCTCGATGGGTCGTAGCTTCGCGATGTAAATATCCTGCCCGAGGAGCACCGAATGAGAATCACACCTTATCGTGACGTTCATGTTATAATCTGCGTCATACATTCTTCTTCACGCATAAACCAAATGCCCTGGAATGGCGTCAGTGTCTGCAGGCTTATAAATTGACGGGGGGTAATAATCAATTGATATCACACCGTGACCGACAATTTTCGAGCGTTTTAGCGGAGCTACTAAAATAGGGATTGAAATATTGGCTAGGTATTTACGGGGCTTGTTTGTTTCCGACTGGTCAATCAAAAGTGCAGTTGACAGATTTTAAATGGTTATGAAAAACGCAGTGTCGATATTTCTCGTTCAATTATTTAGTCACTTCATTGTTTTATGCTGGGAATATACGGGATATAGCCACCGAAGCTTTGGCCATTGAATCCCCTCTCGAATTGTCGAGCTAAATGATCAGAGTGCTTTACTCTGACCGTTTTCAGAGGATAGTGGAATTCATGATTGATTAAGGAAACTTAGAAAAATTTGTATGAAATGTATTTGAAACAAATATTTTCGCTGCTTTAAGGGGGATTCTCGTCTGACAGCCCCAAAAGTAACTGATATTTAAGAATTTGTTTTTTGGAAAAACTGTTGGTCATATTGGATGAATATAAGGAGTCTCTTTTTGAATATAAGGAGTCATCTTTAAACATGCAGAAAATATTTTCTTTATGTCGATCCTTCTTATTATTTATTAATTATTGTGGAATCTTGTGCACCTCTTCGACGATGTAACTCCTGTTGGCGGCATGTATAGCACCTATCACAGTCATCTGATTGCAAAGAAAATAGAAGTTTCTTAAAGTTAGATAGTTTACGCTGGTATTGGTCCACTTTAAAGAAAAAAAAAGAAAAAATTGAAAGAGTTATAGCGTTTGAAAGAAAAAGTAAGTTTTTTCCTTAAACTAATTTTTCATATTATTCTTTACATCGCCGTTAAAAATATTATAAGTAAAAACTAAAATTTAAATTTTAGATCCAATGCCAGCGTAAATTATTTAACTTTAAGGATATTTTCTTCTTTTTGCAATCAGATGCCTGTGACAGGTGCTACACCTGCCGCCAACATCGTCGAAGAGGTTTACAATAATTAATAAATAATAAGGATCGACATAAAAAAAATATTTTCTGCAAGTTTAAAGATGCCTCCTTATATCCCAAAAGAGTTTAATGCAATATTAACAATAGTTTTTTCCAAAAGAATTCTTAAATTTCGGGGGCTGTTACAGGAGAAACATCCTTAAGGGGTGTTCCTAGTGTGGCGGCTGAACAATCTTAATTTTTCCGGAATTAAAAAAGGAAACAAATATTCCACGTTTTTAGCTCTATCACCTTTTAAGATTGTAAAAAAAATTGTAAGTAAAAATATCCATTTATAAGGGAATAGGAGCATCGTGAAGAGAACAATATCCTTCCGGTTGCCGGACCTGATTGCCGAAAAGCCAGAAGTCCCGATCCACTTCAAATAATTAAATAATTCTTTTTGCTAAAATTGGTGAAATTATAATTATGCATATCGTCGTTATAATTATGAAATATGCATACATTTGCTATTACACATTTATTTTGCGCCAGACGGTCGCTTTTTTTAGTCCAAAAATGCTTATTTTCATCTGAATATCATGGATCTGGGGTTTATACGTACAAATTTCTCTTCACCGCCACGTGGAGGCAGTCGATTGGCCGTAAATTGTCTCTCGATCGACGGAATCCCACGCAACCGTGCCAATTTAAAAAACAAAGCTGTTGCTGGAAGTTCTTGCACGGCCAGCCCCCGTATACACGCGTCCCGCCATAAATTCGATCGCGATTCTCTTTTTATCGCGGGATACCAGAAAACTTTCTACCTCTTTTCCCTTGACTTAATGGCCCGTGAGCTTGTCTTAATTCAGTGGGATATTCAAATCGGACGGTTCCGAACTGGACCGGAGGTAGCTCGCATTTTAAACCGGCTGCACTGAATTATGGTTCGACTCGACTGCTGGGGTCCCTTCCCCTTACTTGATTCTTTCCATTCCATCTTTCAGAATCACTTTATCAGATCGACCGGGGGTGGCTATTCATCTCCGCCCAGCGGGCTGCTCGTTCAGGGATAAGATTGGAATTACGCTAAAATAAAGCTCGCATCTGCCTTGCTCAAAAGGCAGTGATCACTGACTGCTGATAGAGCGTGACTGGCTTTGATCGATGGCCCGCAATGTCGAAGCATCGAATTTCACGGGAGGCAATTTTTCTTTCTGTACGCGGCTTGGAGCGAATGCGCCCTGTCGTTCGCAAATATCTGCCAGTGAATCGTTGAAACTTTTAAACAATGTATAATAGCGCACAAGTGCATTCGCATTTTCGTTTTACTATTTATGTAAAATAAGAACAGAGATGCAAAGGTACATCGTAAAAAGGTAACTGTGATATAAAAAATACGATAAAGAGACATTTGTGTAAAAAGAAAAGAATATATCAAATAGGTACTATTAAAGTATAAGAATTTTAAATTCAATTTTTCAAGCGTTCATCGTATGGTATTTTCCATTTTCCATGCTTTAATATTGATTATAATATATGTATACGTGTACTGAGCAATAATGAGGTTGTGGGAGAGGTTAGAAGTACGGATGAAGGAAAAATGGAATTAGTGGGTGAATTTTAGTTGCAGGCCACGCAGTAATAATGTAATAATTTCGTGTAGTAGAGCTCTCTTCTGTTCGAGCATACGAATTTGGATATCTCAGTGGTTTTGAATATTTAAATCTTTTCAGCTAAAAATTTGTTCAGCATTGCTAGGTTTGCGAGAAGAATTGAAGAGTCCTTAATAAAAAACCTATACTCTAAATCTATACTTATATAATTGTTGTGTCACTGATTCATCACCGACGAACCCAAACCGCCGACCCTAGATACATGAAATTTGGAGGGTATATTCCTTTTGCGACGTAGGTGCTCGATAAGAAGGGATTTTTTGAAATTCAACCCGAAGGGGCTGAAAGAGGGTGAAATATGTTTTCTCGGACTCTTTATCATTTCTTAGACCTGATTAGATATCAACTTGGTTTTTACTTACAAATGTTACTCACACAAACGCCTAAAAACTAGATTCAACATTTTGCCCTAATCAACCCCTAAGGCGGTGAAACGGGGTGAAATGTGTTTGCACGGATTCTTTAATATCTCTTAAGCCCGATTAGATGTTAACTTGGGTTTTACTTCGAAAGGTTGCCCATATAAATGCCTAAAAACCAATTTCATGATTTTGTCCTAATCAACCCCTAACTAGGAACACTATTCAACTGATGATGGAATCGCGCAGATTTTTTTATATAGATCAAAGGTATGTGTTACAGAGGTCACAAAAGGGTAAATTAAAGATGCTCCCAAAAGCTGGTCTGACCTTGAAAAATCAACAAAGGTGGCACAGGGGAAAGAAGAAAAATGAGAGAAAGAGAATGACAAAACCGTTTGTTGAAATTTATTTATCTCTATTATATGAAAATACGTTACAGTAAATGAATGATAATAGATTAATGATAGATAACAATTAGAAAAAATTAATGACAATAAATCAAATTAATGATAATACTATTGAAATCACAATTTTTGCTAGATACATCTCTGACCACATCGTTCTGATGGGCATTGACATTTCGCTGCAACAACGCAATAATATTATAAAACTCCAATCCCTAATTCACTATCAATTTTCAGCTGAAAGATACAAGCATATGATCAAATATGCTTGGTTTAAAGCTAACTATACAGTCGAAAGTGACAATGTTATTTTTTAAAAACCAGCCGCGTTCTGTTTCAAGACGTTGCCAAGTTATGAGTTTCGTTGGTCAAGATATAAAAGAAACAGTGTTCGCTCGTTGTAGTCATTGTGAAAATTATTATTGTTTCAATCACTTTTTTAAACCTTCTTGCCGACAAGATTATCATAAATGTAATGGTTAATTACCCACTGTTGTGATTTCAATAGTATTATCATTAATTTTATTTATTGTCATTAATTTTTTCTAATTGTTATCTATCATTAATCTATTATCATTCATTTACTATAACGTATTTTCATATAATAGAGATAAATAAATTTCAACAAACGGTTTTGTCATTCTCTTTCTCTCATTTTTCTTCTTTCCCCTGTTCCACCTTTGTTGATTTTTCAAGGTCAGACCAGCTTTTGGGAGCATCTTTAACTTACATTTTTATGACCTCTGTAACATATACCTTCGATCTATATAAAAAAATCTGCGCGATTCCATCATCAGTTAAATAGTGTTCCTAGTAAGAGGCTGGTGAAAAGGTGTGAAATGTTTTCATGGAGTCCTTAATATCTCTTAGGCCCGAAGCGAAGAGCGGGGGTATTTTGCTAGTCTGTACTATAGTATTATCATTGGTACGTAGAATATTTTCCGCTAACAAATTCTTTTTTTAACCCGGCGTTGGTAAGGTGGGGTCTCACAGACATCAAACATTTTAAATTGAGTATAACTTTTTAACAACACGTGGCAGTGTACATTTAGTTTGTTCATTATATAAGCTAGGAAGATTATATTTTTCTTGAAAATTAAAGATGTTTAATTAGTTAAGTATTTTTGGGTAAAAAAATGTAATTAATGATATGCATTTCTATAACACACTAAATTATTTTCGGGGTCTGTGGGACCCCACCTTACTACTTTTGTTAAATTTCCGCACCTCGCCAACGCCGGGTTAATTTTGGCACTTACAGTGTTTTCTAAAAGGACTCTTCAATTGTTGCCAGAGTAGTAAAGCCACGGGATCGTATGAAACACTAACACGAATAGCTACAAAATGCCATTACTTCGGTAATAATAAGAAAACATTCTGACCAACTTTTATAATAAATTATCCGCTGTTACAGGTCAACAATATATTTCTAGATTTACGTTTATAAAAATTTTAAAAGTCAGAATGCATTTTGCATTAAATCGCTGATAGTGTCCTATCGTTAAGGGGCAGCCTTTACAGTCCAGCAGTTCGTGTCACATGGTATGAGCCGCGCAAGATTAAGTTGACGTGTGACGGCGTAGATTATTGCGCCTACCCAACAATTCTAACAACATTTCTGTTATACCTTTTGTATAAGATCGAGCGATTGCCGTTGAACGGCCAGCACATGGGCACAATATTAAATCTTGGGGAAAAAACCCTCTTCAATGTGTTTGGCCGAAGAGAGATCGCGTCATGATGCATACGTTCGAAATGGCGCGTGAAAAGAATCATCGATCATCGTCAGGAAGTCGTGACCGTTCGTTGAAATTGAGCAACGAGCCAATACCTTTTTACGAGTAAGTCGTGGAGGATGGTGTGAAGAAACACACACACACACACACACACACGCACACATAGTTTAAAGGGACGAATGGTCGATAAAGGCTAACAATGAAAAAAAAAGAACGTTGAAGACTAGGGTGAGTAAAATGACAAGAAGCATAAACAAGTCGAAACAGGCCAGAGAGAGCGAGACAAGAAGCTGATAAAACAGAAAAATAAAACCAGAGGATGAAATCGGGGAAGAAGAAACAGCTGAAGTAAAAGGAGAGCACGCGCGATACATTCTACGCCCGAAAATAGATCCAACCTCCGTAGACGCGTCGTATGGAGGTATTTTCAAGATTCATGCCTGAGAGTTGGCCAGGCCAACGATTTGGCAGTCTCGGAACGTTCGGAATTGAAGAAACGGAGGAAAAAGGCGGAGGGATATGGTAAGAGGAGGAAGAAATGGTCCTGGGGAGTTGTAGGTTTCAGCGTGAAATACTGGAGGATAGCGCGATAGGAAGGATGTAAAATACAGGCAAATGTGAGAACGAGGGAAGCTGAGAGCTTGGCGGTCATGAAACGGTGGCAGCTCCTATTACCGAACTTTTAAAGTGTCTTCAAGCAATATTGTCCCCATGATGTAAGATGGAATGCCGCCATTCCGTTTTCCTTCCCGAGGCAGTCTCGCCAGTGATGCTGCCATTGGCACTGCATCCGCCTGCAGTTCTTCTCGCTCTCTCTTCTGGCGAAGCCTTTCACCTCTTTTCGCTCCCCATCGCTAGCCCTACCAAGCATTCTATTCCCATACCCAATGGATTGAATTATTTCGAGGCTGCGGCATGGTTAAATACGTTTCGTTATAGCGTCCCATCACCTCGACACGTGCAAGTCCTGGACTGCTATTTAGCAGGTCAACCCTTTAAGGATCTAGCCACAGAGTGGGGAAGATCCTAACAAACTATTACTCCCTGTCATGAGTTAGTTTCTAAATCATAGCATCTCTTATCATTTACATAATCCTCTTTTATAATTAGAGCGGAAAGAAAATTAGAATGCGGAGTTTTAATAGGCAACGTTGATAAGCTTTATGCTGAAGTGTATGAGAATTGAGAAATCGATGGAAATAAAATATAAAATCAAAATACTTTACCTCTTATAATAGTATGTACGTGCAGTATTACTCAGAAAGAAATCGGACCTGTCGCGAACCTGCTGCGTGAGACAGACAGACCGCAAAGGGTTGAAGTTGCAACCCCGTCGAGGGGAGTGGTCCCTACCTACGGTGTACGCTTACGATTAGTTCAAGGCACCGTGTAGGATAAGCAGACGCAGAGCATCCTCATCTCAACCATATCAAGTGCAAGAAGTCCTGGAAACTGGCTTTGCTACGCAATGTAAACGGTTACCGTATGGGATCTTGGGTAACCAAGATCTTACTACGCTGACACGAGGGCGTCTGTACGCCCATCAGCCAACTTTCCTAGGCTCTTTCTGCCCATATTTTCAGCTTTCTCGCCCCTTTTTCTTACGAATCGTCCATGCATCGTTATCCAATCGATAGCTGTAAATTGCAGATCCCTGTAGCTGCCCATTAGGGTGGTGCTTAAATTCCAACTTTTAAAATATCGCGAGGGCACCCTAAAATTTTGTTCTCTATACTGAAAAACGGGGCTGGTTAAAGGTTTCTTACATTTTATAATGTTTTGGAGTTCATATCTTTGATTAAGGGGTTACCGCAGTCAGTAAGGTCTGGAAAAGAACGATTCTTTGGGAATATATTTCAGAAAGTACATGCATATTTTTATGTAAAGGTTTTAGTGTTCAGATCAGGGACACTTTAAAAGGTTATTATATTATGTTTTGGTGTAAAAGTATTAATTTATTGCAAAATTACAACTGATTTCCTGGAAGCTGATTTTAGAAATATGTTTCGCGGTGACCAACATTATTCGGAACTGCGTTATCTAAAATCAAAAAACGAAGAAGATTTAGGTAGCACAATATTTTATCTAGTCTTTAATCGTTCCGTTTTATAAAATATTAATCTGATACAAAATGGCGGATGTTAAAGTGGAATGATTGATTTTCGTAGAAAAAAATATTCATTTTTCAACCGTAAAATAAAAACTATGCATTGGAAAAACAAATGTTTCGATTAAAGACTAAATTTAAAGAAGCGGTTCTTGCGAAATCGTGGACGCCGAAATCCAAAAACCCATTTCGGAAAATCAGTTGTAATTTTGCAATAAATAAATACTTTTACATCAAAACATAATATAATAACCTGTTAACGCGTTCCTCATCTGAATACAAAAATCTTTGCTTAAACATATGCATGTACATTCTGAAATAAATTCCCAAAGAATCGTTCTTTTTCTGACCTTACTGACTGCGATAACCCTTTAAGACGAATTCGTAGACCAGGTCTTCTGTATACCTGAGAGTCGAATTGCCTGGCGTCATTATATCAAGAATTTCGCCTTCAGAATTGTGCATGGCAACCCACCTTACCAGCTCTAGCTAGTACGCATTACTACTAGACTTTTATAAATATGACTTAGCTATTTTCAAAAGTTGTTGGTCCACAGATTTACTTTGTAATAATATTCCAATGTTAAGTGAATGTGTTTACAAAGTATAATACCTTGAATAGAAAATTGCATTTTTCTTTTAAAAACACAAAATTCCTGGTAGCAACCTCCACAAAGTAACTGAAGAAAATCAAATAAATACCACATTACTTACTCATGGTGCATGGTGAAAAAATACAAAACTAACTTTTGGGGGTGAAATGAGCACAACCCTGCTGCCCATACTCTCCTCCAATAAAGGTCTTTATCCTATAGGTTTCTTTAAAGTCATCCGCTCGAAAAGCGGTCCAAGTGGTTCGCGACTGGAGCGGGATCGCTTCGAGGACACTGCAGCGCGATTCGTCGAATTTCGTGAGCACAGACGGGCGGGACACCCTGGCTCTGTAAAGGCTGTTCGCGAAATGGCAGTGAGTTATCGCTTTATAGAAGCACCCGCCGCGCGGCAGTGTTCGCCGTGTGAGTAGAATACGGTGCACGCCGGCGACCGTCTATGCATATGCATCGCGCGTGTGCGTGCGCACGCCCCGCACGGGGCGAAACGGGACTAGGATCAAGATCCTGTCTTGACGTCGAGCACGTACATCCGGTAAGGTATTTGCTCGCTGTCCGTTCCGCGGGTTGACATGTACATGCACTTCTAGATGCAACGTGGAAGAGCTCCTTTAAAAAAACTCCTGGCAACGTAGTCCCGCGGACAACGCGAGAAAGCTTCTTCCCTAAATGCGTCGCGACGGGAAATCAGACCGCCATCCCTCGTCTTCCGTTTCTTCGGTCTCCTTCCCACGGTCTGCCCGAGATCTGCGAGCATACGAGCTGGGTTTATTGGCCGCGGTCTGCTGGCTAATCGCATTATGCAGGGTGTTCGACTACAGGTAGGGTGATTCTACAGGCTGAAATAAGAGGGAAATCAAGAATCACGGAATTGCGGTTGAGGCCTCGTTTCCGAGTTATTAACTGTTGAAAGTACGCTTGAAAACTGTTTGACTTTTGCAGGCCCTAGGCGCAACATCATTACGAGGCCTCGAAAGAATAAACCTATTTCTACGGTTGTGTGAACTATATAGTATAGGGAATAAAATAGCAATTACCAAAATAGCTTTTTGCCTCGTTAGTGGCAGAGATGGTTAACATTTTTATTTAAATAAAATTTCGAATAACGAATAAAAGTTCAAAAAAATTATTCGTCATGTGTCGAATAAAGTCGACCTTGGTTAACTTTATTCGTCAAATAATCTAAAGGTAAAGTAACTTTTATTTGATCCGTTATTTAAATAATTTTTTATTCAGTTAGTGCCCAACTCTGGTTGGCTGGTACGTTTACGTACATGAATTTTATGCAATACAGCAAGCAATTCCTGTTAGTTTCATATTTTAAGGAAAGAATGGTGTGCATATTTCAAATGGAGACGGGAGGTCTCACAAACTTTTCCGCTGCTTCTAGTTTTTATATTATGAATTTATAATTTAAAAAAGAAATATTTCATTTTGCTATTATAACTAGACTGTTTTTTATATTGTTGTTTGTGAGGGGTAAGGTTTTAAAATGTGGCCCCATACAGAGTGAGGCCCCACCTTGTGGTAAATGCGGCCCTGACTACTATCTTCGCCGCGTCTGACCTGACTAACCTGATACTACTGCGCGGCGGCAGTAGTTCAAGTCCCTCGGGTCAGACGCTTCTTACGCATATATATTTTCAACAATTAATAACTCAGAAAGGAATCATCAAACGCAATTTCGTCATTCTTTATTTCCGTCTTATTTTGGCCTGTAGAATCACTCCCTAGAAGGGTACACCTGTAGTCGAACGCCCTGTATGTATTTATGCACCGCTTATTTGTAACGCTTATTTGAACGACTCATTGTGTTGTCGTGAGCTATTGCGTGGGTTGCTTTACATACCTTGTGCCATACGTGCCATCTTGATCGTGTGCAATTGATAAGTGAAAATTATGATATTGCGGATGATACTACGGTAAAAGGGTTCGGTGTTGATTGAGTAATTAATCGAACGTTTAAAATAAACTTTTAGTTTGATGATGCTTGATATTCTGAACATGTGTTTTGAAATTCTTTGGGTATGTCTTTAATTTCAATATGTCTTTAATTTCATGTGTCTTTTCATGCTTCAATATGTCTTTTATGTTTTCAATTTTAATATTCGCTTCAAGAACCATACTAATGTAGTCTCCTATTAACATTCCCATTAATAGAATCTTCCATTCAATATCTTCATTGTGACTTAAACCGTGTTATCTGATAATGCCCAGAACATGAGGACGTATGTTTAATTTTGTTAAAACTGCTCATCAGACGCAAGTAGTATTTACCACTGTGTGTTAATTATTTTCTCTACGAACCTGATATCAAAGGTCTAAACATATCTTCAATTTTCTTAACAAATGCGATGTAAGAAATTAACTACTGTCAAGTAAGACATAATTATTCAATACTAAATAGTGTAAATGTTATTATGTAAATTAGTAGCTAATAATTTGAAAATTGTATGCTTTATAAACCACGTCTATACAGTATTTGATGTATAAGCCAGATCTGGATTAAAACAATAAATAAATAATACTCTTCATTATTAGTTCAAACTCTGATCAACCCAGCACAAGTTTGTAGCTATGCTAGAGCGAGTTTAAAGGTTTCCAATCATTTTTATAGTAATGCGTGTCTGATAAATACAGAGTATCGTACACAAATGTGTCATAGAAACTAGAATTTTATGACTTTATCTGTATTTAAAAATACAGGACGAACAAAAACAGCGGTCAATCCTACCTAGATTCCTTTTGTTGAAACGCAGTCAGCATACCCAACGAATTTGCATATCCATCCGTTTTCATTATTCATCGAAGCTCATTGTGTTTTCTACACGCGAACATTTTGTTCATCCATCAGCTTTCTCATTAGCATAATAAAATGAATATCTATCACACTGGCTTAACTATCTTTTTAAACAATTCAAATTTCTTCGGTATCGAAACACTGTATTTTATCACGGATAATAAAGCTCCTCGTTAGAACTTTTCTGAGCGGCAGCGTTGATAAACCTTTGCTTTTAAACATTGCTAACGATAGTCTTGCGTGCAGGAACGAACATTTACTTCGAGTAAAACGCTCTACGTAATTAAGCCGTGATCTTTTGTCTCAATAGAACGATTTAAGATGTCGGCTGCATTTAAGTGAACGTGGCGAGAGATAATGGCAGTTAGGCGCTGAAAATTACGAGCACCTTTTAAGACAAATCTACGAGTCGATGGTCGTAAGTAGGTGATATTTTTCTGCAGTTAGAGCAGTTATATGCAAGGAATGTAGAAAAATAAACAGTTTATGATAAGAAATGATAAGAAAAATGATTTCACATGAAATACTTTAAAAAATTAAATCCCCCGTGATTGTTCAAACAAGTAGCCAAATTCCATTAAATTCTGTATCCACACCACAATTCAAGGAGTACCTCGGCAAATCAAAGTGCTATCCGTTAACATATCCCCTTTCATGTCGTTTTCAAACAAATCCTCCTGACCTAATTTCAGCATGTGAGTGTTTAATGGCTTAATGGAAAATCAATATATTACACAAATCGGTTTCGAAAATTAAACAAATTGGGTTACAGACTGCAGTAACCTTGTGATTTTGATGTTCATAAGATTTAGAATAATTTTAATTAAATTTGAGTTTAGGTGGTGAATTACAATTTCGTTTTTACGTATTGTTGAAGTACCTACGATAACGTTGTAGACTTAATCCGTTGTAAATTTCAATGAGCCACATATGCTTTCTCTCTGGAATGGTATTTGTGCGACACATGCTGCGCACGAGTAAGGACTACAATTTCGAAGATGTGTCACAGATAAAGGTATATATACCTCACTAAATTATTTCCTAGAATGCGTGCAGTACTGGAATTATTGTCAGAATTATTGCAAGATATTTCAACAGTTAAAGTAGTTTTTAAAAAACGTAACAATCCTGGCAATATTACTAAAAACCCACTGAAAACGAAATTCAGTTACCATCACTGATTATTCCTGTAAAAACAGTTTATAGGTAACACTTTACACATCGTATACTAAAAGGTACTTTAATCACGAAATCTCTGGTGTATGAGGCGCGCAGAACCAAAATATGAGGTTCAATGTGTTCTAAAATTATCAGTTTACCCAATACTCTCTGCGAAACATTTTCCGAAATAACTTGTAATCTTTCTTTATCTCCAATGAACATTAAAAACTCATTTCACAGTTCCTGTTTAAAAGTTAGTTGTGCATGCTGCATCTTGCACTTTACACACTTTCAGATTTGCTGCGTTGAAACAATCTGTTTAAATCCCTTGAGAAAGACGTTTTCCTCAAGTTTTGAAGCCAGCAGAAAAGGGTCTATACTTTTTCACCTGAAAAAATCTTCCACTTTCAGGGCAGGAGGGTTTTCTCTCACACAGGCAGCCACGTGAATGTGTGTGCGCGGTATCGGATCGAAACGTAATCCGCATTAGACGATATCTCGATTTTTGAGACGTTAAGGATTGGAAGGGTGGTGCGCTAACTCCGTAAAGTCGACAGCGTATTTTCCAACCCCTTATTGGCTCGAGTAAGGTTGTCCCCTTGGTTATCGAGGATTTATCTCCCGGATGCGCGCGGGCCATCGATTCCTCTTCCTTAGCGTAGCGAGGTTAAATCGAGCGTCCCTCGCGGCTGCTGTCAAGCCACCCTTCTCTATACCCTACGACCTTTATTTTATCCCGAAGCATTTTTCCCGAGCCCGCCTCGCGCTTGACGGTTTGAACGACAGACAACAAATACGGAATTTCCAGCTTCAATAGCGGCATTTCGCTTTTCGAAAGGAGCCTTCCGTCCATGGCCATTATAGCGTTGTGTCTGCTACATCATTTCAATGAAGTTACTGTCCCCCAATATTACTCGATCATTTCATACGATCTCAAATTCTACAATCGAGAATAATAGAAACTTGGTTAGCTAGAATTGTTCGGGGAAAGAAATGAAAATGCGAATGCTGGATTATATTGCCTGGTGGTACATCTTGGCTGCGATTAAAGTATCATTCAAGTAGGAAACCTTTTCGCTTGTGAAATATGAGAATTGGAAATTTCATATAATTTCAATTCGAAATTAAAGCTAATTATGGATTTACTACCTGGGCAGTTATTCAATTGGATTCGAAATTATTATGTGTATTAAATGAATCATGTGCTCGCGATGGTTTAAGAATTTTATATTTTATCTCGCGCTCCGTGAGCTTTTTATCAATTTTATTAATTTTTAAAAGAAGTGGAGATTGAAATCAATATGGAATTAAACTTTGGGCTTTTTTTTTAAACGAAACATTTCTATGACTGGCTATTTTCACTTCACACATATTCACACATTTTCAACCTTTTTTTTTTACTTTTTAAGCCGGAGGCAGCCGCGTCTATTGAATAACTCTCGTTTGCATGGCCTTTATGTCACCATTCTGGTATGCCAGCAAAAAAAGCAATAAAACAGAAAAAGTGATACAAATTATACTTCAGTATTCAATGCACTAATATTTTTAGGTAGTCTTCATGTTTTACGAAGGTACAAAAATTGCTTGAAATTTTTAAAAGTTTATTACTTTCAACTATAATAAGATTAGGATGCAGTAATCGTAACAAAACCAGGCTAATGCAATTCAGTTTACTTCTAATATATATAAATTGGAAATGTACTTTCGTATGTACCGTTATATATATGAAAGAAAGAGTTATTAGATCAGTGCATAATTTCGTTTTTCATCATTAAGTTTCCTTTTTGCACCTTTCCCGTTGCATGTAAACGTCGAAGAACTGTTGAATGGTCAACCTATAATTGTCTTGCGAGCTCATAGGATCAGCCCATACTGCGCAGGGTTTCCCTCCAATAATACCTGTAGATCCTTTGTTTGCGTTTCCCGAGGCCCGGCCGTCCGGAACGTTGCTCCCCACTACCGAGCAAATCATTTTCGAATCTCTAAAACCAATTTTGACGTAGCCGTTTAGATAAAACACCTTCGCCATAAATTTCAAAAATAGTTCCAGTTCCTTCAGCAGCCGATTTCCCTTGACGGAATAGGAAAAGAACCCTTTGTCGACCCCTATTTTCAGACAAAGTGACCTTATTTACCTTCACAGTTTTTATCGACTGTCGATGAAGAATATCGAAATAATGCAATACAAAATGAAAAGAGCCTTTAGTGCACAAAGTTTCTTCTTCGTCGCTTTTATCTATCTCCGACGGGACGGGAGGAAGGACTCTTACCAATTGCGCGATACACGTTGTACATTCGTTTGTGAGAGACCGGCGGTAAAACCGTGACGGGCCCCTTACGTTATGAAATAGGTGTTCCGTGTGCCGTCGGAGGCACGTATATCGCAACAGTATCTTCGATGGAAGTTGTACAGGTTGATATAGTAGCACCTTGGCACAATGATACAATCCGCACACGGTATCCGGAGGAGTTACGAGCCTTTGGGGGTTGATAATTCCATCCATCTGCGCACGCTGCTCAGACACGGCGGATACGCCGTAGCTGAACGTGCCTTCGGTCGCCCTTCGAGTAACCTGTATGAGTGAAATTACCCCTGAAATTTATGTTCCTATTGGGGATGATCGGCTTCCCCAGGGCTCGGGGCTTGTCCCCGAGGGGTATTTCCTTTGGAGCATGTCCTCAAGACGAAAACTGCTAATCCTGAGGTAACCGGCCTGGCTCACCAGCGCCGAGACAGTGCGAGAGACTCGATTGGGAGCAATTTTGTGAATTGTAACAGCCCGGCGTAGGTTTAACAGGGATCTGAGTGCATCGGGATAGGGACTAGACAGGGGTATGCCCAATCGGGCCCGATGAGGTGTGCAAGGGTAAGGTATTCCTTTTCGACCCCTAAGCCCAGGCTAATGAGTGTAGGGGTTAGTCTCCCCTCCCACCAATTACCTCACAATTGGGTTTGACTTCTTCGGGTTGATGGTTCTGCCCCAATTCCTGGGGCGTAGAACCTTGAGTCTGTATAGAAGGATTTGCTGTCAGGAGCTTGCAATCCTGTCAGCAGAACGTATAGTGATGGGTGTAAACTTGTAGTTCGGATACTCTGAATGGAGTTGCCACCTTCGGGGGGGACACAGTATTTTTGTGGAATCTTGAACAAAATATAGTATTTTCAGGGAAATTTAGGAAAATAAAAAGTACAAATATACATATTTTTTATTTTACTTCTTTCTCCAAGTCTATTTGTTGTTAGTTTGTGCTTTTAGTATCAATGATTATTTTTTACAATAATTTTTTCTATGTTCATATTTATATAAATTTGTAGCTTATTCTTTGTTAATTTAATTGGAGTTTTATTTATTTTTTCTCGCTATTTAATATTCATGTAAGAACAGCTTAGACTTTGACAGCTAACCTAAGCTGGCCATGCATACTGTCGCATGATGTTAAGGCTGCGTTCTGAGCACTGAGACTCGCTACAATTAGGTTCGTTTAGTTACGCTGATAATTAATTTTTTTAATTCTCTATGAAATTAAAATATATATTTTGTGTCAACAGTATATAGTACAATTTACCGAAATATAGTACAATACTATATAATATAGTAGGGGTAGCAATCCAAATTCTAAAGTCTATCAATTGGGATGATCGTTCGAAATTCAAACTTAAAGGCCACAGGTAAAAATTATCACATCGGATTCCGGTATAATTCAAAAGAATCGGCAGAATTTCCGCTTTAAAATGAGCTTAAGACAATGATGTTCCGGCCATCCCTCGCGGAGATACAGCGAGTTGAAGAAAAAATGGAATTTGTGCAATTATTAAGCACATTTTCGAAAGGACATCGTAGACAGAATTTTTTACCGAATCGAAAAAGACAATAATGCATCTTAAAGGGGAAAGACTGATCTTTCTATTGCTTTTTTCATGAACGTTTTACGACGATTCCTTCACTTGCTAGGAGCAACTAAAGTAAAAAAGGCGGGTTTTGCTTCTAAGTTGAATAATTCGGCCAAAAAAAAAAATCGTACAAGAAATTTGTTACTCTCCTTTATCACAGCAAAGTAGCCGCTTTCGACTGGTGTAAATGGAATTTGTGTAAAAAATTTCATACTCTCCGTGGAACTTTCGCAAGTTGAAGAATTCTTTTAAAAATTGACCAAGTGCTCTTTATAACGTCATAACTTTGCCAAAAAGCAATACAACTAAATTCTGAAGAAAGAAGCTGAAAGCAGGGATTCTACGCATTCAAACCATATTTTCAAAATATTGCTACGACTATTTTTGTCGGAATTATGACCATGTTAACTTTCTCCTATTTTTCGGGTTCCTAGAGGTGATCCTGTAATTAATGTGAGGAGTGTAGGTGTAGTTTCAAGATAAAACTTACTTCTTTTAATTAGATCTATCAATTGGTAAACAAATTATTTTACAATTCACGAGTTACAACACAAAATCGAAAAAAAGAACCGGATTTTCGGGGGTCAATTCCACCCCCTTAGAGTGAATTTGGGCAGCAAACAAAAATTGCGTTGTAATCAGGAGGAAATACATACATATTTACAATGTTTCAGAATTTTATGAATTTCCGAGATGTTCCCTTGTTAGTGGTACTACTCCCTCCTCCCGGTTATGATACTCTAGCTATATCAGGATGGGTATGATAGACATTCAACGAAGGATTACCCTCTGCCCGAGGGTAAGAATATTAAAGCATTACTAAAGAGGAATGGATATAAAAGAGCGAGTAAGATGAGACTGATGAAAGGCTGGGAAAGGAAAGATTATGAAAACGAGTATACTATATACAACATAGGTTCATACGGGAATGGAGTACAATGGAGTGACTGTTGTAATGGTTGCTGAGAAAAAAAATCCTGCAGTTATTTTCCAGGCGGAAGCATTACACATTTATAGGGGATACTTACAGGTTAAGAAATCTTTCTACAATATCATTATTTTTCAAATACAGCGATGCAAGTATAATATGAAACTAAATTGTTCCTTAAACCTAGAAATGCATAATCGGTTCTTCTGCCATATCAGTATTCTTATTATTAATCATTTATTTCGCATATATTTGCGCAGTTTAACTCATTGTCAGTCTGTTACTTTATCTTTATCTTATTACTTTACTCTGGACATCGTACTAATAAAATTTATTAATAGACTGCATTTGACGTTTTCCATGATATCAAAAATGTTCTGAGTCAGTTGTTGAATTTTTTTCAGAAACGTCACATATTTAGTAATTACAGAATAACATCGAAACAGTGTTACGTTAGCCCAAAGTAACCGAATCGCTTGGGGTGTAAGTACACTTTGCCTAAGTAATTGCACTGATGATCGCGTACAGTCGAGTCTCAATATGAATTATTTATTTCTGGTAGTTTGCACCTGAAAACCGGTGTGTACCGTAAAATTTCACGCTGTTCGTCATATAGCGGGGAAGTGTGTTTGCATCAATGCCATTTGGCACAGTCGGAATCATTAATAAGCCCTTTCCAGCTAACATGAGCAAATCGTAATATTCGATGACAGACTTGGCACCGTCGAAAGGTGACTTCTCATTGGGAGTATACGTGCGCGTCGAGATCGTTACTCGTCCTTTGATGCCGCAATCTCATGTCGCTAGTAGCAAACTGTGTCCGCTTCTATGTACAGTGACTGCAAACTTCAGAGTTATGTTACTTAAAAGGTCTACCATCTATATGCAGGTATGTCTATTTACGCTGAATGTGCTATAATTAATTTCTAGCGCAAAGTACTTTTTACTTTTATCTTTAACACGTTCTTTAACACGTTCTTGGTAAAAACTGAGCAAGTCCATATTTCTTAATTTTAAAGTTCAATCTATTACAATAAATCTGGTAATAATTGAAAGCTATTGCAAAATACATAAGTTATTCCATTGTAGAAAATTTAGGAAGTAATTGTTTTCATTAATCCTTAAGGATTTTAGGATAAATGTTTAATCAACAAACCATCAATGTATATGGTAGCAGCTTCGACATTCCTCGATATTTCTTATTAATTCTTGTATTGTTATAACAGTGCTGATGCACGGTCTGCGATATTTGATAATACTGTATCCAAGATATTCATCTCAAATCAGAAAATAAATTCCCGTTGGGAACTTGTTTAAAAGTTTAGAGTTTGCTTGTGAAACTGAATGGTATTTATAACAGGTGACGCAAAAGTCAGCATCCGATGTTAATAGCTTTTAATTTTTTTTTTAATTTCAGGTATATGTTAGTGACGTTTTGACATATCAATAGAAGAGACTCACGAAATTTATTGTCCATAAAGATGAATATGTATATCCTTCAAAAACGCGGAAAAATCGTGTCGATGTGTTTACGGAATAAATTATTATTGATATTAGTTATTACTAATATCGTCGAGAATTCGTCGGTGGTCTTAACACAAGACGAATGTTTAAAGATTTCTTTCTTTGGAGATATTTGAAGGTATTAGTTTACGTGAATGATCCACAACAATTAAAAACAATATTCATCACGAAATCGAAAATCTAACCCCACAAATTCTTCACAATACCATGGAAAATGCAATAAAAAACGTCCAAATTTGCATCAATCCGAATGGCGGTCATTTGTTGGATATTATCTTTCGAACTTGATGTCATAAAATTTATAAATCTCAGTAAATTTTACCACAAAAAAAAAACGCCACGTTGATTCATTTAAAACCGAAGTTACAAACTGAGAAAATCGAATGGCGACTTTTGCGCCACCTTTTATTTGTTGAAGATCGTACTCTACACAAACTATGTATAATATATATCGAGCAGACATCTAACGAGCGAAAGATTACGCTCACTAGACCCTCATTACTTTGATATTTATAGGCAAGAAGACTCATTAATCTTAATTAAAAAAAGCTACGAAACTTACAACGCTTGCAAATTCTTAATCTCAGAAACAGGAAACTGTTCACGAGCGTACCATAAATCCAGCTTACACCGTTGTCTTTAACAACGTGCAAGAAATAAGGCGACGGGTGGGAAATCTCGACATAAAAAGAATCACTTCAAACCATCCTCGTTGAACGAAATTATTCACTTATCCGGGTCGACGGCGTAAATAGGAAGACTACGCCAACGACACTTTGTCCTGCGTGTAATTTTCAAGCGAAGCCCTCCGTGGCATTAGGATCTACTTTCCCGGGGAGTATCTTCCGATCCTCGCGCCCCTCGCCTTCCCGCGCTTGTTCGAGTCCTTAGGATGTAAATTTAAAATTATGCCGGTAATGCACAGTTTCTGCCTCGTACGTACCAAGCGCCGCGCCGCGGAAGAAGTGCTGTTGGCAGGCCTGGCCGAGGGCCCGGCGATAATGGACCCTCCGTGATAAAACGGCTTTATATTGAAACGGCTTACGTCGGCTGATAACGCGAGGAAATTATTACCGGCGGGTTGACGAGGCGCCCAAGTTCGAAGCGGGAGCACTTGCTCAGGAGATGTAACGGTAATTCCGGCCGCGGAGCTAACCTCGTTCGCTCTTTGTATTTCGCCGGGAAATCCGCTGCGAAAGAGGGGATTCCCCTTCAGACGCGGCGGGAAATATGGACACGCCGCCGGGCTAACTTGTAACGCGATTTGCGTTCGCGTGCGAGGAAAGTGCTCCGCTGGAAAACTTCCTCCGATCTTTGAATAAATTCACGGGGGACACGGCTGTCTGCGCGCGCCAACAGAAATTGCGAGGAACCGATGGAAGTAAAAAGCGTTAAAAAGTTTCAAGCTGTTTCATTCAACCATTTTTGTGCTCAGATGAATATGTGCACGCGGGACACTCGATAGATATTCTTTTCTGGGGAAAAACGTGAGAGATAGTGCGAGAGAAAAACTGATTCGATTTTCTGCGGCGAATAATTCTGGGCTCGATATTCTGAGGAATAATAAGACTCGACACGTTGTAACGTAATTCGGTATGTTTACGTGCAGCAGTGACGTTTTGTGAGCTTCCTTTTTATGCAGGAATGTTACTGAATTATATGTCGGGCATTGACGGTAGATATAGTCTTGCTTTTGAGAGGAATTCCATTTCACCTGTGTCTCCTTTCATCGTTTTAATGGAGAGGCACTTTTATGTCCTACACTCAAAGGGAGAGAAGTCAAAGAATTTAATTAGCTTCTATCGTTGACGTAGGAAAAAGGATGGTAAAAATTTGTCTTCTCTACAGACTTAATGTATAATGTGTTCAAATAAGAAGGATGTAAGGGACAGAGCATATTTGAACTAAAAAATTCTTGGGATAGATAGATTGAAAAATTATTTGGTTTTGATAACGACTAAGGCGCGTTTTCTTCTTCAATAATAAGAATACTATTACAATATTTTACTACAATTTTATTACTCCTTTCAAAACATTGGGTACAAACGTAATTATTTGGAAATATACGCCGTTAAAAAAATTTAAGGCGACTTTGGTATAATTCATTTGAATACACAGAACAAAATGAATTTAACGATATGGGTGATCAAACATTCCCAAGAATCAACAATTCCATATCCCATAGTTTCATATTTCGTGGTTTAATTTATATAGCTTACAATTAGTTTCGAATACATTATTTTGTAAGGGTTTTAATTTACACTCCAAAGTTTCTTTACATTTTGCTTACAGTCGTCAAAAGAATTTTATTTCTAAATCAGTGGTTCCAACGTTAAGTCCTGCATGTCATTTTTGTAATCACAGTCACATATCGACCATTAAAGTAACGTACAGAATTTTTTTTATGATGTAGTATTACACTTTTGTGAACTTCTGTAAAACATAAAGACATCGCTTACATTTTATTTGAGTTTCATCCTCCACTCGCTGTTACCACCAATCGTTTTAATACCCCGTTCAAGTCACTATAACCGTAGAATCTTCCCTGTTACATCGTCGAGGAGAAAATCAGGAGAAGATCGGAAAGCATGGGGCAATCAGTAATTTGAGCTGCTGGAATGTCTGGCACGCGAGATCCGGGAAGGGGCGAAAAGGCATTTAGCTCTCGTTGAAACAAACCCCGTAAAACCATCGACTCGCCGGTAGCGGAAGTGTGAGCGACATTCGAGCGGAAGCCTGGGCTGATCTTCTCCCCTAGCTTCGCCCAAGCATGGCCTGCCAGAGAAAAACGAGCGCAAATATTAGCAATCAGGCTGAATCCACCTTGAAAGCACGGGGATTTAATAGTGGCATAGCCGATTTGACTAACAAATATAGGAGCGATTACACAACGAGGCCTTTCGGAAAATAATTAAGGAGCCGTGTATCGCGCGCGCGGATTTGCATGAGCCGCATCCTCGCGGCGCGCAAAGTATCAGCCTGCCACCAAAGTCCGACGTCTGATATTTATGATAATTTATGCCATCGGTAGACGGCCGAGGAATATTTCACTCTATTACCTTCGACGATTTAATGGAATATATTTGTTATGGCGGAACAATAGATTTGTGAAGCCAGAGGCTGTGGTCGTTGTACATTAGAAATTTAATATTTTCGATTATAGCCATGTGCCATAATGCACATGTTTGCTATAACTATACATGTTGTTTTATCACAAACAGCAAGTGTAATTCCCGCGAGTAACAATTGCAGATTTCCTCTCGTGTTTGAGACCTTGAGAGTGAACGAGCAAATAGAAATGGTCATCGATGGGCCCACGAAGACTGCGATGGTGAAGAAATAGATTTTATATGTGAAATATGTGAAAAAATACTGAAGAACTAAGTTTCAGAGAACAAACAGAACTGGGTCTCATATTAGAACCCATTTCTTTTTATCTGTGTATTTGTATAATTTTCGTTTTTATTTTCCTATGAAGGAACCGAATTTTCTTCACTGCACTTTCCAGTAGGTTGCAAAATAATACATATTCGTAGGGTGACTACAATATGTAGTCACGCGCATTAAGCCATTGTGTTACGCCGAGCGGCAGTGGATCGCGCGCCGCCGTTGACCACCACTGTCGACGCCGCACATTTTCCCAAACGATTTCGCGTCTGTATTGAAAACAAAACGCGACTTGCCACTTCTGTCGATGCTTCCCGAAGGAAAAATGTCTGCTGCACCGCGTGGAGTAGTCACATTTTCTCCTAGACCCTTAGTTTTGGAAATAAATTGAAAGATATCTGCAAAAATGGGTGCATTTCGGGTGTTCTTTTCCCTTTCATCATTGTTGAAACATATTTAAATGATCTTAATAACTAATAACTAATAACTTATATCATTGTATTATATCATTGGTTCATACAATAATTTGACGGAACAAACAACCGAATAACTATTACTGTTTCCACACAAAAGATGTTCAAAGTTAAAAATTTGCATTTTTTTTTCAAAATCGAAATCAGTTTTCAGCGCACGAAACCCTATAAGAAACGGCTATAGAATGTTACAAGCCCAGATGGCTGTCGAACTGTTTAGGGGACAGAGAAAGTCTGTTTTGGGCGGTACTAATAAGCGTCGCTGGTGGCGCTACTGGTTGCATTTAAATGCCACGAGAATACAATCTACCAGTCATTATTACACGGTGCATGGTACATGCGCCGCGTTGATTTGTTTCGAAATGATGCAGTTCGCGTTCCATTGAAATTCCCGCCAGCGCCGAACGCGCCGAGATTTTTCCATTCTGCTGCTGTACGTATCGAGACGAGACTCGAATCCCGTAAGCAGGCGAATAATAAAGAACTGTCTCCCCGGAGCAGATCTCCGAGGACGCTAGCTATCCGGGAATACTGATGTGCTCGATAACCAGGCTTTTGTAGCCCCGCGACTTCGGTCCAGGATCCGTGTTGATGGCTGGCATACCCTCGGCTTGTCTGGAGGCGTGTCGGAACGCCGCGTTGCCTTAAATATGCAAAGCATCAAGGATATTGCGGTCCCGAGCAGAGAGCAACGATTTTGCGCGGGAAACCGGGGAAAGAAGATATTTATAATGCGCCAGGATTTTACGGTGCCAGCGCGAACCTGAGAGACGAGGGTAAAACACCGAAGGGCGGAGGAAACCGGGGGATCAGCGTGAGGTGTGGAAAAACAGATGCAGCTTCACGCTGGCGTAGATACAAATCAAATAGTCGCCTGGCAACCGCGCTCTTCTCGGCGTATGAGTAATCGCAAATGAGACCGTAGGAAATTCGATGAATAGTGTGAGATGTTTACGAGACATTCCAGGCTTTGAAAGGTCAGGCTTTTTCAGTTGGAGCAACTTGAGGATTGCAGGTATGAACTGCTTCGTTACTGTTTGATACCTACTAATTACTAGCACTGTGTCATTGGATCCCTTACGATGTTATAGCCGACCTTAGTTAGCTGACATAAATGGTGCCCATATTGCCACGGACTCTAGGTAGATTTAGGTTGAAATTTATTTCACCATCTTTAGTGTGAAACACAGGGTTGCAATTGAGGGATTTGATGGAAAGAGGGCACATACGCCAAAATGCCATCTCAAGAAAATCAATTTCAAGCTTTTCATTATAGTATAACTTAATGAAAAGTAATGCAATTAAATTCAATTTTTTAAAGATGGAGTACCGTGTCCATCAACCGTTCTGAAAACAGAAGTCATGATTTGGAAATGATATGTGTCTTTATTTATAAGTTTCAAGCAAGTGGTTTATGTGCCCTTTTTCTGTAAATGTGATAAATTCGTAAAAAATTGGTTCTTTGTTTAGTTATTTAAATATAATATTGTTTACTCACTTAGTGTAGTAGGCTCGAGTCGCGGCAGACGCAGCGTTGCCAGGCACGCGCTTCGAGACACAGCGTTGCCAGACAAGCGCTGCGAGGCACAGCATTGCCAGAGAAGTGTTGCTAGGCGGTTGGCCGGAGAACTGCGCGGCCGAGGCAGTCTGCGTCGAGCCGAGAAGCGAGACACGTTATCTGTATACCTCTATTGGTAAAGAACTCAAGAATATATACATCTATTTTACTATTAACCCAACATTAGTTACAAAAATACAAAATGAAGCACAAAAATAAAAAAAAGAATGTAATGTTTTAAGTAAGTATTAGTTTCTTCGATTCTTTACAGCAAGCTATCTTACAAATCAATTTTTTATTTCTTAAATTAGCTTCTTTCCTTGCGGATTTGATACTCGTCTCACTTTCCATATTTCCTCGCTTACACAAAATCCTCTATGAAACAAAAGTACCTACTTATTGCACGACAGTAGCGCGCCCGCTCAGCAACTATGTAGCTGCGTGTCGATCACGCTACTTACCAAACAGCATCTAGCTAATCTGAACGCGAGAGTCCTTGGTATATTATATACATAACGTATACATAAGCCTACGTGCCCTTATTCCATCAAATGCCTCAATTAAAGAAGATCCAGTTGGCTGTTTCTAAGAGAAGAAAGAGGTAAAGTCTTCTCAAGCAGAAGAAACGAAAGTTTCTAAAATGCTGATCAAAGTTTAGCCCTCCCTGGGCCATAAACTAATAATTGCTTTCAAAGCAGTCCCCTCGGTATCGTACAGGGGTTCCGTTTAATAACCTGCGCTAAGACAAACGAAGAAACTAATTTAAGTTTTTAAGAGAGGCCCCTGTTAAATTGAATGTCGTCGAAGCGCATAGGACGCCGTAGCAGCCACAATTGCATTCTATCTTTGACTGTATCCTTCGTTTATCCGTGTGAAAATTTTATCTTTGGGACAGCGCGCTGAGGCGACTGAGATGAAAAAGAGCAATGGGGACGGGGCAGTGGAAGAGGAAGCGACAGTCAACGCCGCGAAATAAAAGGAAAAGGAAGTGAAAAAGTTTCCAGCAAGTTGCAGGCGAAAGGCAAGTAAATCCTATTTACCTACAGCAACGCGACTCTAGTCGTTTGCTCCCCTCAAAGTTACGCGACGAGAGATGAAAAAATCTATTGTGACTTGAAAAGCGTCGCCTTTGAAGCCGCGTTTCTGAGGGAGAGAAACTGGGGAATTGCTACATACTGAAAGTCTCTCGGGACAATAACGACATTTAGAGGCTGATTTAAGATCCAGTGAGTGTGGCGACCTTTTCTAAACGTGAAACTGATATAATGTTATCAAGCTTTCCCATTTTATGATACACCCTGCGAAGGGGCGCTCTGATTTTTTTACATCTTCGTCCTCACGGAGAGAAAATTATTTGACGTCGAAGAAAGTTAAAGTTAAAGTTGAAAATTTTATTCGACGCTGAAGACGCTTGACGAATTCGTCAAATAATCTAAAGTTAAAGTAACTTTTATTTAATCCGTTATTTAACTAATTTTTTATTTAGTTAATGCCCAACTATGCCTCACGCATTACACGAGATTTGTTCCGTCGAAACTATTTTCTTCCTATGAAAAGTGCCGCATACTAACAGATTTCTCGCACGATAATCGTATTTTGTGTGCTATTTCTCAATTCAACCACCACTGTTTCTTGAACACAGAGCCGAAGACCGTTGCAAGAGTTTGACTGCTCAGATTGACGGCTAGAGTTTGAACTGTTTGATTTCTGAGAGTCGAATAACTTTCAGTTACAAAGTTACTGAAAGTAACTCAAAGTACGTTGAGTGGGGACACTTTGGCTCTCACCCTCAAGGGCGTTTACCTGTGCACACTTCAGCGTGAAGGTATTGTAACAGAGTGAGCTTTCATGTCGATGGCATAGTGCAAAAATATTGTATGTCCATTTTTAGCGTTTTCGAGAAAAACTGGTTTAAAGATGCAATGGTACATAAGATTCAAGGGCATACAATGAACAAAAATATTACATATATTTGACAAATTTATGAAGTAAATATAAATGTGATTTTGATATAGCATAAAGAAACAGTCGAGAACTATTTGTTGCATATAAAAACTCAAATTTCGCAAAAAGTGGACATACAATATTTGAGCACTAAGTCATCGATATGTTCATTCTTTCCTTTTGAACAAAAGTAACTCTCCGATATCCGAATCATATAACTCTAAATTAACTATGGACCTTCTCCATCACTTCAGTGGCTAGTCCACTGCTACACTCTTTTCCAGAATCAATTTCTTTGTTATAAAAACTATTGTAAAGAACAATAGAGAAGTGTAAAGTTAACCAGTGTAATAATTTCAAAGACAATTTAATATTTTCCAAATAGTGTAACACTTAAAGCCGATGGTTCTAATAATGTCATTAATCTCCTATTTCAAATGTGCATGCGACTAAATATATTTGAATAAAAAACATCTTAGAAATTAAATCGGAAATTCAATAAAATTTACTAATAAGAATCAGAGGAAACTGCACAACTGTGTCGCAATTTAAGCATTTAATCTTTAGATTGTGGATACTTTGCCAGATGCTTGTGCAGAGAATACGGGGCCCATTTTAGGTCTATTTAGGGTCCGTAATAAAATTTCATTCTTACACTTCCTAGACTAAGGTTTGATATTAAATTTTACTTATATGAAGCTCTTAAATCTCCACTTTTTTTTAAAGAAACCCATGCTAATAACAAGTAGCTTGGTACACAGGCTTGTCTAAGTGGACCCTGTATAATGTATTCTAATCTCAAATGAAAATAAAACAAAATTCCAAATTCAATTCAACGGAAGTCTACCTGTTCAGTTACATTTTAAAAAATTGAGTACAAAATCTAGCTGCAATCACCTGCACATAACTATCGAACGCCCAGTATTGAAGAGAGAAGCTAACAACGTCTACTTATCGAAAGACTAAATTGGTTTACCGACATTGAATAGTGAGACATCGTATGTTGGGCAATGTATCGCGAAGGATCTGGCCCACGTTCTGTATGAACCAGGACGTCGTTCGCTATTTTCCTTTTCCCCTCGTCACTTCCATTTCTCTTTTTATCGCCAATACACACTTGCAGCCACGTAACCTCCCAACTTTAGGTGTGATATACTTTATGTTAAAATCGGCGAGTTCACACCTTCCCCGCTTACAGATATAATTTTTACCGAAATACATTGCAACGCACCGACAGAAATATATACTCTAATGTGTCAACCCTGTTATTATAGCTACGTGTTGTCACTATACAGTGACATTTACGTTACCTTAGCTCCTTGGTCACAGAATTCTGATTTATGAACTGAGAAGCAATTTCTTATATTTAGTCAGGCGGTCGAAAAGAGGCGAATGTTTGTGAATTTATTTTGAAAAAGTGGAAGCATATATTTTTACAGAACTTTTTGCACTTAAAAGAGCAACGTTTAAAGAACAGTTGGTAATTTTTGTGTAGAAAAATATTTACGTTTATAATAAAGTAACAACCGAATCCAAGAAGCCTTTTTAAAAATTTGGTTTTGCAGTTTGCACTGCCATTCGGAAGCAGATTATCTAAAATAAAAAAACAAAAAAGGTTTTGTTAGTATATTAGTATCCTCTGATTCGCGGAGGAAATTTCCGAAGTATGAATTAGAAACAAAATGGCGGCTATTTAAAGTTGAAGATACCCGATTTTTTCGTGCAAAAATCACGCAAAAAAATCAGGCTTCAACTGTAAGCCTCAAATTCATCTTGTCTCTTAGTATAATATTGAGCCGTACTTAATTAGTACTAGTGCCAATTCTTATTAACTCGTATTCCAGTTCCAATCCGATTTAACGTAGTTATACAGGGTGTCCTAGTATTGATGGTACAACCGAGGAGGATGATTCTACATGAAAAAAGAACTCAAAAATATAGAATAAATTTCTTTCATGTAAAGTTTTATTTTTTTGAGGCATTATGTCTTATTTTCATTTACAAACCCATTGTAAGCAGATGGAGATAGACGATCGTAATCGAAGAATATTCAAAGCTGATTTTCTCGAAAACAAAGCCTCGCATGAAAAAACTTTATTCTATATTTTTTAGGTCTTTTTTCATGTAGTAAGTTCCCACTCCTCGGTTGTACCATCACTACTGGGACACCCTGTATATAGTGCAATTCTTGATCGTGGTGCGTGTTGACATTTCTGACTTGTACATATTAATGACAAACGAACCACTGCCTGATTAACACCAGTGTTCTGTTGTGACTGCTGGAAACTTTGATCTGCCAGCGAAGACGCCAATTTGCACCCAGCCTGGATTTCGACTCAAGCAGTGTCATAAACTGCTACCCTCGTGCGGTATTCGCATACGAATATTCAATGTTCGTGTAAGAATACGTTAAAATACGCAGGTGTGGCTACAATCAGGGGCAGATTTGGAGCTTTGTCGCCCCTAGGCTGACAAGCAGCTGTCGTCGTTTCCCTGAAATATTAAATATTTGAATGCCAAATAGTTGGGAGAATATTAAAATTAATTCAATCTGACAGCTGACATATTATGAATTATTGCTAGTTTGCTACGTGAAGAAAAAATGAATTTTTTTTAAAATTGTCTCAAGACTTTGTGTTTAAAGATCACACGGACAAAGCAGCTAAAATAACAAAGTGATCCTGTCTATTATTAAGCAAATAGACATATAGAGGTTGCCACCCTCCAAAATTCGCTGCCCTAGGCTACAACCTACTTACAATTAGCCTAAATACAAACCCGCTCCTGGCCACAATATTCGTATTCATGTGTGAGTATTCAGTATTCGTGCCGAACAGTGGATAAATTAACCCACATCAAACTGTTCAGGTGCGAATCCACGATGAGATTATACCCGATACATTTCTATCTCAACAGGAATTAATGTAAATAATGGACATAGTCACGAGAGATGAGATTTTTGAAACAATATCATGAAACCTTGTCTCATGAGAGTATAATTTCGTTACATTATTGTCAAAATAATTAAAAAATTATAAAATTATGAAATAATTGTCTCATGAGATTAAAGTCTCATGTGAGGCACGATATTTTTGTTCCATCGTGGATTTACATCTTACGAATATATAGTGTTTTTGCGTGCAGAAAATACTCTACAGAGGGATGCATTAGTGTGCCTAATACACGCATGCATAGCACTATGATTTTTAAAAGTAGGCAATACTCTAAACTTACCATCCTCTTGCAACAAATATTCAAAATGCAATACGAGACAAATATGAATGCTGCAAAAAGTGCCATTCTGTAAGTGTGGCAAAGAGAGTGATTTAATTTGAGTCACGGTTCTGCATACGCTTTCGCTTGTATTTCGAAAATTGTATTTATTAGAAGTAAAAATTCCATTTCTTTAATCATGAAATAAACATTGGACACGGAATGTACAATCGTGATAAAACGCAATTGTCCAATTTGTTACAGATACTTGTGACGCGTATTTCAATCACTCCCACTTTTATTGCGCATTCTACAGCAAATATCCAGGATATTGCACGAAACAAGCCGGGGTGTGCAAAAAAAAAGAGCGTGGAGAATGCTGGGGCAAATAACGGAAGGAGGGTGAAATATAAAATGGTAGCTGCGATGCCATCGCCAACAATTTTGAAGTCACGCACGATCGTTAATCTAAATTCCGGGCCTCATTCTCCACATTTGAGAACATACCGGCCTCGGCGCGATGAAAATGCATTCGAATTCGCCGCAGGGCCGTATACATCGACTTCGCGAACTTCCAGCATAAACTGCTTGCGGTTCACCAGCGGTCACTTTTTCCACCCACCTTTTATCGATATCATGTCGGCCAGTAAATAAACTGTGCTCACTACTTCAGTCTTACCCGATTTATACCGTTCTCTTCAATTCAATGTACGATTATCTTTCCAAATGCAGAAGCGAGAAATATTCCATAATAATTATTACTATTATAATAAATAATTCAGAGATAGGTATTTTGTTTGTTTGGTATGCAAGTGCTGGTGGTGTTGAATACCTTTCGTGTCGAAATTATCTTTGAGCGATGCAATTCCCCGATTTATGGAAAATTAATTTTGAAAGTCTTTGATGCGCATGGAAATGTTTCAGAGCGGAGACCCTCTATTTTGAAGAGAATGTGTGATGAATTACCCGATTCATAATTGGGCAGAAAGGCAGGCAGTAGCTTTGACGTGACAGTTTATATTTTCGAAAATAATATTTGAAATTAATTTGCTACATTAAATATAAAATTATTCTTTCACAATACCAAATGTTATATATAAATAAATTAATTCAAAATGATTACTGAAACAAATTTAACTGTAATTACTTTTTTAAAATAAACATCATAAATATTAAATTAAAATTTCAAAAATTAGTTTAATTGTTTCAGTGTAAAAGAAAAGTTTTACTTAAACTAAATTTTTTCTACAAAATACACTTTCCAGTATATTTACTATGTTACGACTTCGTCACTTATAATGAGAATGGCGGGCAATTTGTACACTAAATAAAATCATCTTCAACAAATTCAATTGAATAAATTTACTATCAAATCCAATTTCAAAATTATATTAAAATAATTCATTTATAAGTGTCGCATCAACTGATACAGGTTATCAGCGACATACATATAAGTAATGCATACATTTACTATTACAATACAATAAAAAATACAACTATACATTTTACATACATACATATTATAGATATACTTAGTACAAATTCATAAGGATGTTGAGATATTGATTGAGAATTAGTTAGAGGTTACATAATTAGATTTTGGTGTATAATAATTTTTCTCTTAGATAGTCGATTAACTTCTTCATGTGCGCTAGTTTGGTTAGCATTTCATCTATATTGGTATCAGCTGTATTTCTGAGGTTGTCAATTTTGGTACAATTACATACTAAGTAGGTGTTTAACTGTGATTAGAATATTACATTCATCGCACATTTTCGGAGATGATTTATCCATTAAGTGTGACGTTTAACTTTGCGCATTTTGCCTCTTTTCCCTCCAAATATGACATAAGTTCTAACATATGTGTCTGTGAAGAAGGTTCAATGGATCTTCTACACTCTAAGTTTCATGTACTCATCGCTGACCGCGCGTAGTTTTTTCCAGATTTGGGCAAAATGTAATTTAATTGCAAATTTCAAATTACGATTAAAATGTAATTGTGTAATCAATTACATTTCCATTACCCAATTCCATTTTAATCGTAATTTGTAATTTGTAATTAGATTACATTTTGCCCAACTCTGGTTGTTACTAACTTCAGGGAAAAAAAGCGTTAAATTTATTAATATGTACAATATTGTTTAGCAATCATTTTCTAGCTAAAGGTAGCATTCCGAGGAAATGCATCTGTGGAGTGGTAAGCGATGCAACTTAGAAACGTATTTACCAGAACTAAAAGCACGGAATAATTTGTGACCCGCAAATAAGCATCGATGTTAAAAACAGAATATTCTGTGAACCGACGATAAAGCCTCAAGACGTTCGCCACCACATATAACATGTTTGTAACATCCTGATTTCTTAAGACATACCGACGTCATACTTCCAGCCTAGGAGACATTCAGAACACCAACTATACTCATCTGTTACATTCTTTATATACATAATAAAAAATGTACATTACACTGAATAAGACTGCTAAAAATATAGCATGGATTGTGGTCGAGGATTTTCCAAATGTAAGGTGGTAGCGAGCGTTTTAAGTTATTCAGGTCGGCGACTTCTTGCCCCGTCTCATAAATAGCTATCGGGGCGCCACCTAGCTGCCATCTGCAGCTCGGTCGAACCCTACTTCTGGCCATAACCACTATACTAGAGAGGAGAAATGTGGACAGATGGAAAAATGCGCCATTCTCCCTACTTCCGCAGCCAGATATTCCCCTACATCCGCTTTTGTACAATTTTCAACATAATTGTAGGAAAGTCGGGGTTCCGCAAATTAAACAATCACACACACACACGCACCAGTGAAATGAGAATAAGCAATATAATAATGAAAGATTAATATAAAAGAATAAAGGAATACAGAATATTATAGCAACGCGACTGTGTTCTTAGCATGCTGCTCGACGACTCTCGATCGGCACGATCGCCGACGACCGCCTCGATTCGACCGTCTTCGCCGAACTTCGTCCTCCGCCTGCCTCCGTTTTCCGCGCGACATTGTATCGCATTCCAGCCGCTACTTCCATTCCTACATATTTTTTCTGATCCATAATGTCTAAGTACGTTAGCAGAATCTAGCTGCTTCGTATAACGAGTTCCATTTTTTTTTTAAAATCAAATTTCGAATTATAATTTGTACAACACGAGGAAGAACTTTGGTGCATTATTAAGAAAAGATCATTTTTAAGGAAATACACTCGGTTGAGTGACTCTAACAAGCGCGGCGATGCAGAGCCAGCGCGTGTTAAGGTAAATGTACCAATATCCGGACGTTTAAGGGGCTTAAGGAATAGCGGCAAAGTTTGTCACCTAATTTAATTTGTAAAACCATCATGAAATAAAAAAGTGTTGCTGAAATGTGGAAGATAACACAATATTATACTATCGGAAACTGAAAAAAAAAGTTTATGTATTATAATAGACGTATTTATTAATGAAAATACGAAAACATGCAGATGTCCCAGTAAGCGGACAACCTAAAACTGCATGTCCCAATACCTGAATTATATCGTCCCAGTAAGCGGACAACCTAAAAATGCATGTTCCGATATCTGAATTATATCGTCCCAATAGCCGAACATACATACAGTAAATAAACTTAGACTTGTTTAAAAAAAGGTTGATTTGCTTGCAAGTTTAACCATCTTAAACTAAATTTAAATCTATGTACTATTATAATAATGTATTATTATAATATATAAATAAGAAATGCGGTCAATATTTTCTTAGTAAATGACAGAAGTGTCTTGACAGAAGCTTAAGAAATTTCTCGCAATTATTTCTATCTAACAATTTTTAATTTTCTATAATAATGATTTTAATTAATATTGCTAAATACTTATGCATTATGGTACTATTTTTTGTTTTTAATTACATTAAAAATTAAGCTTGAAAATAAATAAAATTTGCATTACTGTTCAGGTACTGGGACATGGCCGGGCACTGGTACATTTACCTTAATAAATAGTGGACAGAAGGGGAGTAAATATCAAGCTTCTAAATGTCTACAGTTTTGCTCGTTATTATAGTTAGGTACTTCCTGCAATGTTTTGGCATTACGAATTATCAATAAAGCTTTGACAAAAGAGTTATGCGTTTACATAGTCACTGTAAGGTAATCTCGTGCTTCAAACTTTAACCTCACTCGAAGAAACTGTAAGTGCTCTTTAACCTCTCTTCCGGTTCCATTACCTGAGGTCCCTGGAAGACTTGATGGTCAAGGTTTGACGACGCGACGTCCAATCATCTCTCCCCGCAGAAATTCCCCATTATTATTGTCTAACCTCTGGGCTCACGCTTTACACCCCGCTAGCGGGGTTTAATGCCAGCTACCATTTCTGTCGCCTATTCTAACTTATTCACGTAGGGTAAGTGCACCTAGTTTCCCCTACCCAAATTCAAATCGTTCTGAATTAATGGGTAATCGATACTTTTGATTTTAATTAGTCTCACAAGGGAAGATCCCGAACCCGGAAATTCAAAAAATTCTGAAACTTTGTGAATATATAGTGGATTTTCTCCTGATTATAATGCAATATTTGTTTGCTGCCTAAATTCACTCGAAGCGGTTGAAATTAACTCCTGAAAATTCAGCTATTTTCCGATTTTGTGTTATAACTCGCGAACTGTGAGAGATAGAAAAAGAGTTTCAAGACTAATGTTACTTCTTTTAATTAGATCCATCATTTGGCAAAAAAATTATTTTACAGTTCGCGAGTTATAACACGAAATCGGAAAATAACTGGATCTTTAGGGGTAAATTACACCCCTTTAGAGTGAATTTGGGCAGCAAACAAAAATTGCGTGGTAATCAGGAGGAAATTCCCTACATATTTACAAAGTTTCAGAATTTTTTGAATTTCCTGTTTCGGGATCTTCCCTTGTTAGATAGAAAAAAAAATTATTGCATTTCAATTCGCAACTGGTTACTTGTAAATAACTAGGTGCTTGTAAAAATAATTGAAAATTACAAACAACGCATACATACGTATTCGAATTGTCATATGAATTACAGTTGAGAAGTTGCTCCTGCAATTTAATTACTGTTTCGTTTTTACTAATGAGGTACATATTATTATGCATGGTGGTTCTGAAGAAAGTATAACTATTAACTTGGTTTTCCCATCAACTTTTGAATAATACGCAATATACATTTAACACATTATTATAAATACTGGACACTGGCTATGTGCAAAATTGGAATTCAGTCGATGATCCAAAGCTCGTGTACCTACTGCTTTTGTAAATACAATAGCGAAATTAAAGAAAACAAATAATCTGAGAGTCAGAGTATGCAATATAAGTAAATCATGAATAAGAGCATGCATATAATATGGACTCTCAAAGTCACTATAAAAACCGAAAGCTCACTACAATTATTTATTCTAAATCCTGGTTCTATTTTTGCATGTAGAATTACACTGTATTCACAGACAGTGTAACAGCTTTTTGGTGATCATAATTGAGGCATTCAGACCAAAAATGAAGTAACCCACAGTGAGAAGAAATTAATATTTCCTATTTTATATGATTAGTGAAGCCTATTGGAACATATTATCGCTACTAACTCAATTTCGCAAAATATGTGGGTTAGTCCCTTTTTGTTCTCAATGCCTCAATTTATCACAGAGCCCTCCAGTAAAGGCATTAACTAGAATTAACGAGAAAGTAATTTACATTAAATTGAGCTATTTTATTTAATTCTACTGACTGATAACTTTTGGCCACGGGAAATTCTGACCACTGGTGACCAGTGGGAACTCGATTGCTCGCAACAGAACCAAAACGACCGTTGACACTCGTATCGTCTCCGCATTATATTTCGAAGTTTTCGGAGCTGACGCGGACGCGGTTGGATATTAGTTTCTGTCCAGGAAGTAGGTCGAGAGCGAAACAATAATTTTTCTCGCACTTCGCGCGAGATTTACTTTGACACGGTGGCCCCCGTGAAATTGTACGTATCTGAGCGAAGTGAGTCTCTTTGTTTCGCTACTGAAGCACGGCCAATGATTAACGATCACAGAAAGTTCCCTGGCTTCTGCGTGATATTCTTAATACCATCAAGGATACTGCCACGACAGGAGAAATTTCTCCGTGGTCTAAGTTCGATGGACGCACTTAATCCCTTTAGGTTTGCCAACTTTCCCCATAATATGAAACGTCTTTTTCGTTGGATATTTAAAAATGCCTATAATCGACGACAAAATGAAGTGGATGGGTAGTGGAAATAAGTATGTATTTAACATTTATTTGTAATAGATCTTTGTGCTGCATAGGTTGTTTAGTCCAGGGTTGACTAACTGGTGGCTCGCGAGCCACCGGGGCCCCTCGATTCCTGCTTCTTTGCTTCTCTTTTCGACTGCGATCGTCAGAGTCTGGTCGGTATGGAGGGGGGCCGTTCAGCGTGGGGCGGAGGGGCCCCGGTGGCTCGCGAGCCACCAGTTAGTCAACCCTGGTTTAGTCAATAATTGAAATTAATATTAACATTGATGTATAAATAAATGGTTATTAATGAATAAGTCAATTAAGGAGAAACAAAATTAATTCGCTTTATAGTTTTCCTTAATACATTTAATTCTGATGTTTCAACAATTTTCTGTGATGCTATCAGTAATTTTCGTTGATATTTGTAAATATCCACCGCTAGTTTGTTATATAGTAAATATTTTTAATAATATTTATTTTAGTAATATTTTCTCCTTAATACATTTTTGGAAATCCACTTGTTGGCACATTACATTTCTGAGCTACTGTACAGTAAATTAACTTTTACAACAGTCTGAAATAATCAAATCTCGAATTTGTAATTTCACATATAGACTTATTCAAAATCTGTGTTTATGAGACTAACCTACGCTTGGTATTTGTTAATATTTCTGGGTTTTCAATGTAATGTTACTTTAGTGTACATTTTATTCTCCCTGCAAACAACCCCCAGAGCCTGACTTTAAAAATCCCCGAAGGTTGTGCGCAGAGAATAATGTACTGCAATCCTACTATAAAAAGGATACGTCTCCATTTAAAAAGACAAAGGGCACCTTCAAATCTCCGAAGCTCTTCGATTTAGAAATGTTTTCCGTTTGATCCATCCCGAGTTTCGCTTAAAATCATGTAATGTTTGTTAAAGCCATTGTCCTCTACAAATAATAATATTTATCTCAAACCAAAATGATAATTTCGAATATCCCACCATCAAAGAACAACTGAGCGAATGAAAATACTTAATCAGCAAATTTGGAGGGATCGATGAGCATTATCAATTAATAATCGCACGAATATGTTTGTCGTAAGCTCATCAACCATTCCTGATCCCGCCATGAGCTAATTGCGTTTCTATTAAATTCTGTCATCGGAGCGACACAATCGGCTTCCACGGCGATTCACTGCACTTCAAAGCCTTGCTTGAGTGGTCATTGATAGGATTCTGTCATCGCCTTTAAGGGGTTTACGAGGAGGTTCCGGCCTAAAAGTCGATTTGTTTTTGTATTTCATTTTTCGAATGTTCAACCTTTTAGGAATACTTGTATAAAATGATTTTCTCGAAGTTATACGCATTTGAGTAGCGGCAAATGCACGGGCAACAATCGGCCACTCTGCGCTCACGTAAACTTTAAACGCGTTTTTCTCGAAACAGTGCTTTCAAAACGGTGGGACCTGTATCTTCAAAAGTTATTATCCGATTCGACTGAAACTTTTTTATTTTGAAGAATATACTTCTGACTAGGAGAGAAACCAGAAAAAATGACAAAAATGGAAAATTCATAATTTTCAAAGGCGTTGAAAGGACGAAAAATATAGGGGAAAAGTGATTTCAAACTTCAAGTGTCGTTATTTTCTTAAAAAATGTAACTTTTGTAATATTTTCTGGTTTCCCTCCTAGACAGAAGTATGTTTTTCAAAATAAAAAAATTTTCAATCAAATCGGATATTAACTTTTGGTGATACAGGTCACACCAATTTCGATGAATTTTTTGACGCCTTGACTTTAACGACTCTCCAGTGCCGTCTACAATGATTAATTATAAAATAAAAAATATATTTCTATAATTTAAGACATCCTTAATACAATGCGACAAGTCCCATTAAATTATACATAGTTGTTTTTCTTTAATTAATTTCTAAAGATCACTTATTCTGGGGGGCTCTAAACCGGAACCTCCCCTTAAAGTTGCCGTAACGAATTTCCACGTTCACAAACTGTTTTCATCGCGATTCACAGGCGATAGACGATTATTCAAACCTCCAATGGGAACATCATGCGCAAATACCTATGCCGGGGGGTTGTGGGGGGGGGGGGGGGCGGAGGGAGAGAGGTTTGAAATGAAGGGAATTACAGCAGAATTACAGGGTGTTCGATTATAGGTGGATATTCTTTTGTGGGGTGACGAAATGAAGAATGACGAAATTTCATTTATGGCTTCATTTCCGAATTATTAATCGTTGAAAATATGTATAAAATGCGTCTGACGTGGGGACAATGCTGCCCGCGCCGTGTCTGACATAGCTAACCCGATACTACTGCGGATCGGCAGTAGTCTAAGTCCCTCGCGTCAGACGCTTGTTACGCGTGTGAATTTTCAATAATTAATAACTCGGAAACGAGGCCTCAAACGCAATTTCATCATTCTTAATTTTCGTCTTATTTTGGCATGCAGAATCACCTCATAAAATGATGCCTACTTGTAACCGAACACCCTGTATATAGAAATGGTAAATGGAATAAAATATTGTAATGCTGAGTGCTTGGAATTAAAATCGTGGTCCTTTGGAGAAATGTTTCGTCGTTCAGTTTGCGTTCCACTTAGCTTCAGTCAGGGATTCAGTGCTGTATTAATCTCTCCTCTATAGCCTAAAATACTACAATCTACAAATCTCTTGCAACCGTCGAGTATGGAATTAACAATCGTATCTACAACTTTTAATACTAAACAGTTTAATACTAAATGATGAGCTTTCATAAGGTAGAATAAATGCATATTTTATGAGAAAACAATTCTGCCTTCACGTGTAGCCCTGTCAGCTTACCTGCCATTTTAAAAAGTTTTTGAAATGTATGAAGAAGATTAACAACGAACCTGCTATTCTGTATAGATTATACCCAAGCAAGTGGTGCCGCTGTAAGCTTCGAAGCATTACATAAGTCCTGATCTGAGATTTAGTACTCGCAGCTTAAATGTATCTCGGTATTCGTATGCGAATGTGGTCCGTAGCAGTGCCTATAGCTACGACGCATAACAGATCGCGTATCGATTATTCGAGCTGGACGAGTTTGCGTGCGCGTGCAATCCGCGGCGCGCTTCGTGCGTTGCCATTATCATCGCGATGATTGAAGAAGCGTAGGTGGGAACGATGGAATTCAGTTTCGACGGCGATCAAAGTTCCGTTCTATCGTGCAAACGACTACTTCATACGGAAATGAAGTTACGCGAGTTCCTAGTTAACGTGAATTTCGGTTTTCCCGGTAGCATTATGCGGCCCTCTATAATTGAGGATTGTTCGGGACCGACCGTGAATTATTAGTCATGCAACGAGTTCCTCCGGTTAATTTCTGTTGGCACGTTATTAACGGATGTATTTAGCTTACATGTTTGAACCTTGATTTATTATGAACTTTTCACGCCTCGAGGTTACACTTTTTCTATATATGAATAAAAGATTTAGAATGTTACTAGAGGACGAGCTTATAGGTTGATTATTATGTTAGCTGCTGCAGCTATGCAGAAGCACGTGGATACATATATATTTAATATGAAATATAATCATATATTTAATTTTGTTGGTATCATATATTTATTATGGAATATCGAGTGTCTATATGGAACGATGTGCAATGTAAAGGCTTATAATTGAAACCATATTTTTAACTCAGCCAGTCATTCGTACTGCTAAGTGCTTGCAAGGGAAGTTTATTTCTTGAAGCACCTGTTTACCTGATTCAAACACTACCTTTGGCGGGCAATTTATATATTATGTATCAAAAAGCGAGCAGTCTCATTAAAATTATCCAATAGAAATTAAATAATTAGGAAGCTAGCAATGTTCCATTCACATACCAAATGCGCTGTTTTATATTAAAACGTTAGTCAGTGTTACATATCCAATGAGGTAGTTTCTAGGCGTTTTGAACAGTTACACTTTGCGTATCCACAATTACGTGTTAAATATTTCCTACATCTATTCATTAGTATTAGGGAACCAATAGCAAGTGATTCATTTCATCTTCGACAATTTGCTGCTAATGCTCTCCACCGCCATCAATCTGTCACCAGAAATACTGAAACATGCTGCGCGGAAAAATAGGAGTGGCTACGCACGTACAATCGCAAAAACGGATGCATTGATCGGAGAAAACCACGAGGTTTACACGTCTTTACTAGAAATGCCCTTTAAATTTTTTCATTTTGAAATGAAAATTTAAACTTCTACTTTGTCTGTTAAATCTTCATGAGAATACTACCAATGGATAGGTGAGATTTTTCCGATTAAAATGAACCCCAATACGACCCAATTCGAACAACTTTTAATTGTACATAATTTGAATCGCCCCTTAATTCCGTGGACCAATTGTACATCACGTGTGATTAAAAATAGTCCGAGACAGGTCGAGTTTGGACTCATTTTCATCGGAAGAATCTCGCCAATTCGTTGGTAATACTTTCACGAGGATTTAACAAAGAATATGGAAATTACTATTTTCAATATTAGATGACGCGAACGACCGTTGAGGCGGTGAGGTAGAAAGCGAACGCCGAGCTGGACTTTCAAAGTTGACATTCGGGGACACTCGAACAATACTTTCGATGTCATCTAGAAAATATTTATGGGTAAAGACGCCAAAACCATGCATCAGAAGAAATCCCTTAGCGTGGAAACACGCCGACGCCATTCACAGTATTAAGATGTCCCTTAACATTAACCCTTTGCTCAGTTTAGCTTACAGAACACAGGACTTATACCCGCCTTCGGTCCGTGTCGGTTGTTCCACATTGTCAGTCTCCCACAATGGATCAATAAACAATGGATGGCTATCGCGTACGATTCAGTTAAGACCAGCGCCCCAGGCATTGTTGTTGATCCAAACGCTACGTTTCGTATCAGTTGCTTCACGATTCCCATCAGTAGTGCGTAAATTCGACGGTGTCTGTGTAATCTTTTGTCCCCTTACATACGATTCGCAACGACGACAGCAGCCGTTTCTGCGCGTAACGGCAGTATCCCGTTTCGTTCTCTGTTCGATGTCAATTTTTCTCTGATGGTCCTGCACTACAATGACTCACATGTTCTCCAATCGAGGCACGTATACTGGAATGTGATTCGATTACATTGGGCAGAAGAGTAAAAGCTTGCGAGTGGATTGGGGAGAACTGTTAGACTTTATATTAAATCTTCTTTTCGTATATTAGGACTCCCTGGGATTTGTAACTGTACAAATAATGTATTTGAGTCACTATATTTTTTTAAATTCACTTATGTTTTCTCTGGAATCCAAAATTACATCCTTATGTTAGGTAAACGAAGTGAAATTGCGTCCAAGATATATTCTCACGGTGTGTGTTCGTAGGGCATATTAAATCCACGTTTTGGAATACAGTAATCTAGCTGTACTTATCCTAAATTTAGATTGTGATTTTATAAAAAAAATTGATTTCATTATGTTTTTGTGAAAATAGTCACATTCATCTGGATTAGCTAGGCATAATGAGCTGGGACACATTTCGTGACCCCAGAGTTTACCGTTCGAAAGTTTTTAGGCGACAGACAAACACACAAACACTTTCTGATTTAGGGTAAAGGCACCAGTAGAAGTGACGATCTTTTGAATAAAGTGCAGTTCTTCAACTGCACTTGTTCAAAAGATTGTTACTTCTAAAACCATATTTTTCATGTTTTTCTGAAAAGTAGTCAACTACTGGTACATGGTCAACTACTGGTGCCGTTACCCTATATATTAAGACAACAGATAAACAGAAAAAGTGTAATAGAAACTGGGACTGTTAGATCAAGATTCTGTAACTATATCTTGCGTCAGTGGTTTGATAATGTACGCGGAATTGATACGCCACAGGAATCGGTCTATGATCGATTCGACAGCCAGCTATGAATGTGCGTGTCTGAAAACAATGAAACCATAACTGGCATTCGACGGACAACTAGACTTCGGTACTATATGTACATGCATTGAATGGATAGACATCCTACATTGTTAGCATGTTTCACGTTTTATGAGTGACACTCGACGGACAATTGTGTAATGGTGAAAAAAAATTCTGAAAGGGTCGTCTTTGTGTCATTGGTGATCTTTTGTGTTGTAACATTTACACGTTTGAATTTTAAGGTAACAGTTGTAGTAAGCACACGTACGCAAAATTATTACAGATAACATAAATGTAATTCATTTTGCTACAAATATAACATTAAAAGAAATTTATTATGCAGTTATACTTTGGTACACATTAGAAATTGTATTAACAATGGGGATTGGAATAAATTAAGCACAGTGTGGTTTGAAATACACATCGGGTATTGTGACTAGTAGTAGAAAATTACTGAACCACCACGTTCAGATTTTAATCACCAATATTTAGCTTCTTTCAGTTATAGTTAACGAACCAAGTTTGGTTTTAATTGTTGTTATGTTGTTATTAGAAACTTAGTAAAGTTTTCTAAAGCTTAGTATACTTAATGAGGCTTTAAATGCTAGTCTGTCACATCTATGAAAGTCTATTAAATAATGTTGAAACTTCTCCTGGTGGCAAGGTATTACCATCACGTCGTATTAAATAATATTCTGGTCTTTCACATTCCAGTAATTACGTTGGTTAGTTATAGCAGGAACGCTGTTAATAATAATCTAATTTACATAGTATTAATCAATAACTTCGGTTTACATATATACATGTATGTACACATATATTCATTTTGGTACCAAGGTGTGACCTAAGTAATTTATAAACGCAATGTATTAAAATTTGGGACATGTAGTATTCTACACTTGTACATCGTTAGTAATTACCTAATCATATATATTGGAAAAATATATTTAAACTATGTATCTTTCTACAGAGCCACGCGTGGATCGACACGCAAGCCAAGGCATAGCTTGTTTTTTTTTTTTTGGTGTTAAGGTGCTCCGCACTGTTATGGTAGTAAACGGAACCGATCGACAGTTAGTCGTGGTTTGAACACGGTGTAACGACAACCGTCGCGATATATTCCAAACCATCCTCTTATATTACATTTAATTATATTAAATATCAGTTAAGACAAATGAAGTGTAATTCATTTAAACTCTCAAGACGTGATTAGGAGCCAAGAAGGAGATTTACAATAATATATCCTCTTCTTTTCGTATCCAAAACCCGCGGATTTATCAATTCTGTGTTAGTCGAATATTACAATAATGACGGTCGGACATGTTTGCTGTCATGTCATCATCAAAGATGGATGTGAACAGTTCCATTTACATATTTCGCCTTTGGTCATTAATGCCCGCCAAGCCGAACTCAATCCCGGCTAAACTTACCGAACTTAACCCACACATAATTCAAACTAACTCTCAATTACGTTAAAGTTTGTAATACGAAGTCAAAGTAACCTGCGCAGTTCCTTCAGAGCGTCGTATCTGATGGATTAAAGCAACGTTTACTCGCAACTTTGCGTACTGCACATTCAATCTGTTGCAAGACTTATGGTGGAGTGGTAAAGTACTGATTTATTAGAAATAATCAACTGCATTTAGTTTAATGTGATGATCATTTACATCCAGAATGCACCCGAGAGTCTCGCGTCGAGTTAATCCACCATTTAAGCTGTAACCAATTAACACTTTAACTTGTTTTGACGACTTTCAGCGTCAAAGATGTCCCTGGATTAGCTGGCATTGGCGTGTTTTTACGCCGCAGGGACAGAAAAGTATCGACCTGTATGTCAGACATGATTATTAAAAAGGAAGATTTTGACGTTACAATTTTCTAACTCTACAGTTCTCTAAGAAAGAATTGTTTGCAATTTTCAAGCTTTCTCATCCTAAGCAATATCAGGTCACACCCGATAACGATGTAACTTCGAGTCACTAACCGTCCAATGCCCACCCAGTGTCAAGGCCTCATCCTAGTCCTGACCTAACCCTAAACCCCCCGAAACTGAGGTAGGGGTTATCTGTCTTCAAAAGATCGTAAAATATGTGGACGTTGACCTTTTTTTTTTACCAAATATTGGTAGTTTTCAGTCTATTAGGGTTATAATTATTGTCAATTTTCATACTTGTTATACTTATTTTAGAATTATAGTACCAGACGAAAAAAGTAAGGGCCCGGGGAATGAACACTTCAGTCTGGCTTCAGCCAACTTTAAATTACATGTAATTTAAGTTTTTCAACACGCGTGGCAAGCGTGGAGCTAAGCTGAGCGATACTTTCCTCGTAGATGGCGAATGTAATAAAACATTCCAGCTCTAAGAGCTACGTCAGGTTTCCCGCTGTCAGCTAGAAAGTTCTCAGAACTTTCACTAACAAGTCTGAAAGACTTAGCTCTTATGCTAAGCTGTTAGAGCTAAGAATGAATTCTTCTTCTACTAAGTCTCATAAACATCTAATAAGGCCTCCTCCAGCTACCGCCTGTAGCTTGGCCGATCCTTGCTTCTCGGGATACCCATTAGCTGTACTCTATTTAGTGACAAACTTCTCAGGAATATGTAGTGAGTATTAGTACCTAAAACCACGTTGAGTACTAGTATATATCTGAAGCCTGTAACAGCTTTAGCTCCAACAATTTACTACGCGAAAGCTTCAAAGATTCGGTTTGTCTTCTGAACAAGGAAAATTTCATCCGATAACGTTGATTGAATCGACAATTCTCACACTTTAAGGGGCAACATACACTTGAGAGGCGAAAAAGTAGGGTATATTTGAAGAATTTTTTTTCAGTGTATAAACGTTTTTATCAACAAAACATTATATACATTAGAAAGATCATACTTTTGACTATAAAATATGAAATTTTCATTAAAAAATTCAGAGAAGAAGCTGCGTGGTAGCGGTAACCATCATATCCTCGCTGTTTTTCATGTGAAACAAGAAAGGAAAAATTATTCTTAAAGTAGACAAAAAAGCTAGTACTTCTCGTAGCCGATTTTGATATTTTCAATTTTTCGGAAAAGGGCGGGCATTCGAACATAGAAGTCGACTTTAAGACTGATTGTGAATCATAAGTCCAACCTCCTTTTTCGCCTCTTAAGTGTATGTTGCCCCTTAATCGTCCAACTTACAAGGAGAGTATTTTAGGTGTCCGCCTCCGATCATTTCGATTTTTGGATATGTTATAGAGGACCGAAAAATAAGAAATACGTGTTTTTTTATTTTTCCCCGTTTTCATATTTGGGGGGTGAAAACTGCGTTCAAAGTTAGGGTTGAAAAATCATTTTTGTGGAATATCTCGAGAACTATTAGAGATAGGGGAATAGTGTCAATGGACGAATTTTGTGTCTTTGAATGCGAAATATGACTGACTCACCAGATTTTCAAAAAGTCCATTTTTTCCACAAAAATGATTTTTCAACCCTAACTTTGAACGCAGTTTTCACCCCCCAAATATGAAAACGGGGAAAAATAAAAAAAACACGTATTTCTTATTTTTCGGTCCTCTATAACATATCCAAAAATCAAAATGATCGGAGGCGGACACCTAAAATACTCTCCTTGTTAGTACGCGTTGTTTTAAATGCATTGCTCACTGTTTTATTAACAACCAAGCAGTTAAGCCTGCTATCAGAGCTAGGGAACCGTAATACGTCCGACAGCTAACTCCGCGAAGAGACATTTTTAAACGCGGCGCAGCTTTTTCAACTCTTTAGAACGATGTATTAGTAACGGACCGCTTAGCATTGTCCCAGAAGAAAATGCTCGATAAATTGCAGTCGCCTAGCCCTCTTGAAAAAGAAATTTATACAAGCCGCCATAAAGCGCTTTCTTCCTTCACCTTCATTTATTTGGCGCCGTTCCTTCCATTTTTTTGTATTTTGTTGCTTCCTTGCCTCGTTAGCTAATCGTGGGATTTATCCCCAACGTTCTGGAAATCTCTATTCATCGTGATTTTTGACGTTTTTTGCGCCCGTTGCTCGGCTTCCGCCTTCCGAGGCTATCTCGCTCGTCGCCAAACACTGCGACCGCCCTTCGGCACGTGAATATCATTTACGGAAATTCGATTCCCCCCCGCGACCCGGCTTTGTCCGCCGACCTTTAAAGCTGCTCGCTCTTGGATCACGCAGATACTCCGTCTTCACTCATTGTCAGATTATCGTTTTCCAGGCGAATGTTCTCGCCCACTGTCAGTTATAGGTACGCTCCGCAGACTATGCAATCCGTGGCTCATAAGTAGACTGCAGATGTTTATGCAACTGCGTGTATTAATATACAAAAATTATTTTGCACATTGCATATGCTTTACTTAAATTCATATGCGCATATGTTACATATTTCTTTTATATGTATCTCACTGTACTTGGTTCCGAATATAGATGAATTATCGAACCGCTACGTGACATTAGAGACAAATCGCAATGCATACATTGTTGTGTACCGATGTTGATATCACGTGATAGAATAAGTCATTAGTAGAGACTCGTTCATTACAATCGCCTGATACAAATAAACACTTTCGATAAAATTAAAGAGACTTGGTCATTTTTTCTCTTAACACCCGAGAATAGTAAAATTATTAATTTTCACTGTTTATTTTATTTCTGCGAATAGGCAGTTGAAACTTGTAATGGAAATAATGTCGCTGCAATTGCAACTGCTCAGAATGTTTTCCAATAGACACAAGTTGCTCAAAATTTAACTTTTATTAGGGCACATTTACAAATTCGTCTAGACACAATAAAGAAATTGGGAACTGTCGGTCTACAAATTCGATAAAAATGGACATGGCATATTTTACGTGCATAAACATCCGCAGTCTAGTCATAAGGGATTGTTTCCGAGTTGCACGGATTACTCGTGTCATGTAAGCAGTAGCGGGAGTGAAAGCTGTTTGCTGTGTTTCAATCGAGTCTATTTAGTTAGAAAGGGATTCAAAATGGAATAAGAATCTAGAGAGATATGTAGGAAAAATATAGTTTATTAAGAATAAAAAGATACCATATATAGATACAGAAAAGAAAACACAAATCAATATATGCGCGTCTTTCGCCGGCTAACGTCTTTTGGCGAGTAACTTTTTACACGACCTCGCGTGTGAAAATAATGCTTAGTACCGCTTTGCGTTGACACAGAATACAGATACATTGGAGGATTAAATAATTTGAAGATAGGATAAAGCTTGAAAAATTAGTAAATTGTATTGGCTGGCCGCCTGGAGCAAATCGCGCTTAGACGCATTCTTTTAAAATATAAAGATGCTCGATGATTCGTTTCCTAATGGAAAAGCAATACATGTAGGTAAACTGAGCATAGTGTTGACGAGTGAATGTATGGTACAGATCATTTTAATTTTGCGAATAATGTAACTTCCGTGTTCTTCCGATTTCTATGTTTCTGAGATCTAGAAATACCATGACAAATTGGCTATTTGTGAATAAGAAAGCTTCAAATACTTATCAAGTTGGAATTTGTAAAAGATGGATTGCAGTTTCTGTCTCTACTCCACACTACTATGCAACATACATTGCGTACTTCTATGTCCCACATATGTTCCACTCCGGAAACGTACACTTGGGCCGCATGCGACGTATGCAAGCGTTTCACATAACACTGGGCATGCACCATATATGGGACACAGAAAAAAATGGAAAAAAGAATATCACGTGACTAAAATATTCGCTGTTCTGCTGGCGAAGCTTGGATCTATTGTGTTACTTGATTCTATGATGTAGGTATTATCAAAATATACATTTCTGCATGATGGTGATTCTTTTTAAATTAGCTAACGAATAAGAATTTTCTGCAAAGTATAATGCAGTATACTGAATTATTCTCCGGAAACGTAGAATCGGAAAAATTCAATTATTATCAGACTACCGTTATCAATTTATATAGAATATTTAAAATCTTTTTTCGTTAACTCGTAATACTGCATGCAAAAATTATCAATATTATTTCGGCAGCAATTAAATTTTTATTTACTTTACTGAAATTCTATAGGTAACGGTTAACTACCAATTTCCCAGAAACGGTTCATGCGTGCTGTGTTTCCTCCATGCTGTATATGTGTGTTAATCGTAATAAATATTAACTTAATGAAAAATCTTTCAATAAATCATACTTTTAATTGAAAACGTTTCTTCTGAATCATAATTCCTGATGCAAATCATCGGTTTAAACTTTTTCAAGCTGAAACTGTGTTGCGAGCACTGTGGAATTTTCATGAATCATGTAACATATTTTTATTGCTTCTTATTGCAACGCATTCAGTAAACAAGAAATAAACTGTACAGATATTTATCAAGGGAAATTAGACAAACCGGAAAATTAAAAAAAAATTTCAACTTCGCGTGCAAGTAGAGTAGTTCATCCGTAACACAAATGTATTTTTTGTTGGTGCCATAGAGCGGTTTTAGGGGATACAATCACTCGTTTGAAAAAATGCAGAATTTTCTTTCTCGTGGAATATTTCGAGAACGGTGAGAGATATCGAAAAAAGGTTTAAACAAAAGTTGCATCTGTTTTTATATCTACAAAACTACATAGAAACAATTCTCGAAAAATCCATACTTTTCAACTTACCTCCACCACCAATCCTTAATTCAATAATTATTTTCATACAGTTTTGTGGACATGAAAATAAGATGCAACTTTTGTTTAAACTTCTTTTCGATATCTCTCACCGTTCCCGAGATATTTTATGAAAAAGAAAATTCTGCATACTTTTCAAGGGGTGATTTCACTCCCTAAATTATGGCACTAACAAAAAATAGATTTGTGTTACGGACGAAGTACTCTACTTGTACACAAAGGTGCATAATTTTCTGAATTTTCGGGTGGAAGTTGCCTAACTTCCCTTGAAAGATTTAATTGAAATATCAATCCCCAGAACCAGCAGTCATTCATTTTTCAACAATTCGGTATACCTATAAGTAACATTCATACAAATCCCGATACCATATTCATCGAAACCCCTTCGCAGAAATTAAATCTCTTCGAAGACAAAGGGAGCCACGATAACAAACGATCGCAAATTTTTCGTGCCCGCTTTTGTCCTATCGCGATCGATACTGCAACATGTGTTGCTTCACATTTCGCGACAGTCCTTGTTTTTCGTTTCATGGACGGACAAAACGGCGTGATAGAACGCATACTTGAAGGGCGGTGGGGGTGTGTGGGAGGGGGGCGCAATTGAGGTGGTCAGGTTGGGTCCTTTGAATAACAGGATTCTTCATCAGCGGGGCCAATTATCCAAGCAGGATGACTTTCTTTGTACCTAAGACGCAATTTTTCTGACAGAGACAAGACAAGGCCCTTGTTTGAATATAAAATTCTTAAGATGTACGTAAACGTTGTAGTTCGCGGACGAAAGACTTTGCAAGGCGCCTTAACAATAAAATATGGAATATAAATTAAAGGAAACGACCCCGCACTTTAAATATTGCACGTTGCATCGTGGAGCCCCCTTGAGCTTTGCCTTTAGAAAAATAGATATTAAGTCTTAAGATTTAAATTGTTTGCCGAGGTAACTTCTTCGCGAGGCAGATCTCTGAAAGAAGCACGAGCTTCTAATTGTTTAAGCAATTTTGCAGCGATATTACCATGTTCTTTCGTTATTCGCTCGCTCTTAGCATAAGTAAGTACCACTGCACCTTGGGACATACTTTTCATCTTATAGCAAACCAGCAAGAATCACAATGTGCAAAAGAAGAAAGGTGTTGTAAAATTGTGGAAATTAATTTGACTTCTAATTGTGCGGGGAATTAAAATTTAATGTTTCAACTTTTCAACAATATAGGTATCCTGCTTATTTATTTAAAATTTTAAATACCGTACATACATTATTGTAATTTATAATAGACAGTGAAAGAAGAAGGAAATTAATATAATTTCGAAAAAAACAATTTTTATACCACTTATTATTTTAGTTATTTTTTAGACATGGTTTATACAGTGTTTATTTGAAATATCCTCAGGAAGCTTTCAACAATATTTTATAATTTAAAAGCAAAGTTGTGGCAGATATGAATCTTTCATGTTAAATGTTTACATTGAAACTATGTTTATTATTTGCACTGAAAACAATATGACCGAAGATATTCATTTAGCTTGAAATGTGTTCTTCTTTTCCAATAAAGTAATTCTCTGAGCTATAGTGCAATACATATGTATAATGTAAATAATTCATATATATCTCGAATATTTCCCTAAAGTGTAAATGAGCTGAATTCCAGAAGCAAAAATATGACGAAGATGTTTATGTTAAAATTCCTTTTTTGGCTTTAATCATAAGAATACTTTTTAATAGGGTTTGGCGTTCTGGATGTATATCAAATTTACCTAAACTTAAACGTGCAACAACGATGAACGTGAAGTAGAATGTCAGGCATTGCTGGTGCTTGAAAGGGGCAATTACGGTTATAGAATACCTACTCAGTCTTTCAGAATGAAGACTGTTCAGGAAGACTAGCATTATTCCTCTTAATTTATTAACTTCCTCCTTTTTCAAATTAGCTTGCAACAATTTCAATAGAACCAGATATCGTAATTTGTCTTAAATATGGCTGCGACTTAAGCCTTTGTCTTAGTTTAAATTCTTACCTTACTGTGAAGCAGAGTCATTTTAAAAGTTATTTATAAATTTAATTTCGACCGAAATCATATCTGTGAAGCAGAGTCACTGCAGAACTAAGTTGGACCCAATCGCTGTTGTTTTGTCAGAAGTGATTCGACGAAACAGTAACATGTATACATTGCCACATAATTAGAATAATTAAAGAATTCTTGGAATTGAATGTTTCGCCCTTGAACATTCATCCTATTACCCAGATTTGTGAAAATTTTGTTACACAACCTTAACAGCGTTCGCACTAGTTTACGGTATTAGCCAAGACAGGAGATGCGTCGAAAATCTTGACACTACATCGGATGAACTTTTTGTTCGCCTGCCTCGTTCTATGCACGAGTAACCGCACACACCATGGGGTACATCCTCATTAGCCCACTCTGACTCGGTCTGGTTAACTGATTGGCTCGCCAGTCATTATCTCCATTTCACGCTTGGCAAAATTCAGTGTCTGGTATCCCCACGTTGAACGTTAATAGCAGCGGTGCGTCGCAGATCGATGCAGTTAGGTGTTGGCGAGAATGAATAGGCTTAGTTTTACCATGAAATGGTGGTATGTCCTCTGCGGTCGGGATTCAATTATGAGCCGCAGTGCTCCCAAATTTCCATTCAATTCACCCTTGGACGAAAAATATACAAAACCCCGGCCACCAATGGAATAGTTCTATAGGTACTTCTTACACACAACCAGAAGTATATTTTTTAATTTACAAACGTGCTCGATCCGTAGCTATTAAATTAAAAAATTTCAATGGAATTTTATTTCCATTTTTTTTTCTTCAATTTATAGCGAATTACTAACTTTATTGCAAGCATTTCAACGTGTGTGGCCCACATTTCGACGGCTGTAATTTTGAATATGGATAGATACTCGAACCGAAATTGAGGGAGTATCCAGATACCTAGGTATAGAGATACGGCAGATTCGAATGTCGATGAATTGGAGCATCAGCGGCAGCGGCAGTTTTCACAGGAAGGAATTGATAGTCGAAGCTGGTAACAACGGCTCGAAATGGCGGAATTTGTTCCGTACCTAGAGGCACACCCCTGCGGTGCCATTTTATTAAATCATTCATTTTAATCACGTCCGCGGTCGTGGGAGATAAAAATAGTGGCCGGAGAAGTGAAGATTATTACTTCCTGCAATGGATAGCAGGGTAATCTCTAACGGGGGATATGGATTTGGTGGTCGTCAGTAACGGAAGTACACGAAAAGATTCGAGATGTCATTGTTCTCCGCCCGGTTCCCGGATTTGAATTCATTGTTTGAATGAGCCAGTTACACTGGCTTTCCATGGACGATATATTATCTGTTATTATTGCAGCTCGACCCGTGGCCACAATGGTTGGCTTTGCTGTCGGGCTGATCTCCATATTTTAATTAAAAGCTCTTGCCGCGCACGGCGCGTTTCGTGCCGCGGCGCGGCAGTCGTTTTGCGATATGGGTGCGTTCGCGACGCGCGTATCATGTGCTCGAAACGCGAATGAATGCCAACTGGAAGTACACTTTACTCCCACCTTGACTTTTTTTCTTTTTTCTTTTTAATTTGTAGTTTAAAGTCGCATCGACTGTATAAGTCGTTAGTGACTACACACTTTAACAGTATCTTCACATATTTTTTTATACATATGTGTGGAGCTTTCTGATGCTTTCCCATTTGATTACGTTTTCCTGGTATGTAAGTATATCGGTATGGTCGTCATTTGTACCTATTGCAATTTGTTCTGTCCTGGCAGTATTTCTGACATTCACTGATTATACACAGACATAAAAAATTTAACGAAATTTAGTTAGAATATTACATTATCTAGGGCCCGATTGTTCATTAGCCCTGAAAATTAACTTGTTACAAAATGGCGCCTGTTTAGTGTTTATAGGAAAAGTATCGATTTTTGCCACAGAATCGTTCATTTCTCATCATTTTTCATCTGTAAAATACAAACTACGCAACGAAATTACGAACGCTACGATCGGGCACTAGATAATCTAGTATACTAAGTTTGGGCAAATTTTTTATTTCTGATGAACCAAGTAAAAATTATAGTGGTCACTCCAAAGTGTTTAAAAAAAACGCTGCCAGGAGCTCGCCCATAATTCCTTTTAATTATTTATATATTGCGATGCAAAAAGTTCTACAAGAACTTTAAAATATATACTTTCGAATACACCACTCGTTATTTAAAAAAGTCTACAAAGTTTTTCGAAAAAAAAATCCCGAAAATACATGTATTTTCAGATCTCACAGGTAGGCACGACTCCTTAATGAAAGTTTTATTAATTAGTTTCTTAAAAACTAGTTAAAAATTAGTTTCTTAAAACATTATTGTCTGATAAACCAATATGTCCAATAAAAAACACTCCATCGTTTAATATTTTATAACACAATAACCACCGCCGCGTTACACGCACGTAAATACTAAATTGTTGAAGGATTAGTCCACACTGGCCATCAGCCCGAAAAGTAATAAGAAGCCAGGTAGTCTGATGTGTTTGGTAGCGTACATTGGTACTTTTCAACTATTTAAATAAAACGCTTAACGGTTCATTTTGAAATTCGAAGGAGCATTCATTACTACCATTCCATTCCGTTCTGTTCCTTATACGAACCGCCAACGTGTCACTGCAACTACAACTCCCCGTTATTCCAGTTTCTAATAAAAGCAGATAGTCCTAGATTCTAACAAAGGACCCAGCTTGAAACCCGGACACCCACCGCGAGCCCCGCGCCGCGCTGTCCATCCTCCTCGGAATAAAAAAAAAACTTAATCTCTCGATTGCCATTGGCCCGCAACTTCCACTGTCCCCATATATATCCGAAAAGAACGTTTACTCGAACGATTTGCTGTTATCGGCACACATTCAATCCGCAGTTATCCTACTTTCTGGGGCTCATATAGCCGGGCGATGCACCCGAAAGAATCTGCTAATGGATCCTTGAGACGGTTGCATTGAATATAAAACATTCAGATGAGCGCGGAGGACTCCGAGGACGGGATGGGATGAGATGCCATTGAGAGAATGGTAGACACGTAGGAGAACAAAAGGGAATAATAAAAACGAGAAATAGTTGGAACGGAAGAGGAGGCGGACGGTTTCGGCGGGCAAGGTCGAACGTGGACTAAGGGTGCTGCTTTATACCCGTTGTAAAATATGGCAGAAATGTCCCCTGTACGCGAAAATAGTGGGTCGTAAGAGCAGCACGGCTGGATGAAGAGGCCGCGGAGGGTGTGTCCGAGGTTCAAGTCGGGCCAGGGCGCGGCGACATATGCCTTATACGATGTCAACGTGATTCCCATGCATACTGGCTGCGTGCATACACGTGCCTGCCTGCACGTTTTTATCGGGAGGTGTCGCGGCTGCACGTGTCCCTCCAGCACATTCTGAGGCACACGTGGAGCTCCGTGAGCACGCGTGCGTGTTACACTTGTAGCGGACGGAAGTTGAATTTACGCTCGGTACTGCAGGGCGACACGTTACACCGCGGCAGGGGTGCTTGGCAGAGAAGAGTATGCCTCATCGAGGTTGTGCAGCGCTATCTAGTTAAACGTTGCTGATACGTGCGCACTTAGTTCTGTTTTTACAGAATTATCGTTTAACACGGTGTGGAAAAAAATTAAACTCCCTTCTTGCACGATTCGATTTCATCTAACAGGGTCCGACAAATTTGCCCTTTCCGAGATCTTCACTTAATTTTAATTCTATGAAGAATTATTCCTACTTATTTTTTTTTAGGAAATTTGCACTTTTTAAGATTTTCACTTAATTTTAATTCTAAGAAGAATTATTCCTACTTATTTTTCTAGGAAATTTGCCTTTTTGAAGATTTTCGATAAATTTGAATTCTATGAAGAATTATTCCTACTTATTTCTCTAGGAAATTCCTCTGAATTAATTAAAAATTCTTAGAATTTGCATTTAAGGCTGCTGCACACTCTCAAGTAAATGACTTGTCTGTTTTTTTTTTACGACTTATTTGAAAAACAGAAATATTATTATACAGAAGAAATTGATTTGGAGCATTTCTTCACATGCTCGGCATATTTTTTTACACGGATATTTCGGGAACGTGTATATTGTGTAAAAGCAGAATTCAAACTCTGCCCAAAATTTAGCTCTGCCCTGAAATAGTTCCGACATAGTAAATCGGGATGTCCTGGGTTGCATATACGCGGCGCCGCAAAGGGTTCAGGCAAGTAGCTTGCCATAATTAGCAATTAGATGTTCGAGATTACGTGATATCATCACTTTCTGCGGAACACTGCTTCTCATTACGCGTGAAATACATTCTACCAGTGTAACAGTCCCCGCGCAGAGCGTTTGTTCCACAGTATGCTACTTTAATTATCATCGCCACTATGGGCCATGTAACAAAGCAGTTCCCCTAGCTGTGCGCCAAGATGCTGCCGAGCCCAAAGCCAAATGGTTAACCGGGAAAAAGAATCTTCAACGGTGAATTACGGTCTCCCCTTTGTATTGCCACTTGGCGGGGCGAGGCGGATGAGCAACCGCAAACGTCGCCGAGTGGTGCACATAGATGGAAGAATCTTGGCGTCATAAAACGTTTCGCGGCCCGTCCCGACTGTTTGGCGATAGTGGAGCTAAGGTTACTTGATACGCACTCTCTGCTCCGGGGCATATGCCGTGCTCGCTTGCTTAGGCGCCGTTTTAATTATTGTCTCCTCGCGTGTCCCCCAACCGTGCGCCTATCCCCTTCCTAGCGGGTACAAGTTTCCGCTTTCGTTCCGTGCTCGGCGTGCTAAATGAACATAATTAAGCAAAGAATCTGCTTCGCGAAGAACCCCACTCCTTGCTCGTCGTATTAGTATATTTAGCGAAGCGTGCAGATGTGCGAGGTTACAGCGCACTTCGGGAACGTGAGCTTTGTTGGAGTCTGCCTCGTGGAGGGAGGTTGGCGTTATTCGTTACGTCAAGCAAAGGGAATCGAAGTGGAACAGTGGTTTCTAAATTAAGAAGCTTTTATCTGGTCCCGGGGAATGTTCTTGTGTTTTTGCTAATGTATTGTATTTGTGTTGTCTCCGATATTCCTAGACTCTTTGTTAATTCTGCACATGCTTGGTGTTGACTTGCTTCAATCGGGTTTTACTTCCGCGCACATCATGTTCAATACCTTCTATATTGTGCCCAAGATCCAACTGACTCAAACAATACAGCTCATCGTAAAGTTAAACGAATGACGAATCTATTGATATATGGTGTTTGGTAACTAGGGGCTACGATATGTGAGATGTAGTATTATGAAAGGAGCGATAAAAAAAACGATAGACCTGGGAATTGGCATGGAATGGAATACATGTGATTGTGATTGCTTCCTAACATTAATATATTAACTAGGTTGATTCGTAGTATTATAATTGCGGATAGACTGTTTTGTATCGTATAATATTTGCTTGTATTAAACACAGTGGCAAGAGGGTTAGAGATAGACAGAAGTCGACGTATAATCTATGGCTACAAAGGGTCAACTGACTGTAGTTACGGGACGTGTTTTTTGGTAAATCCCGTGTGGGTGCAGGGATGCTAGGTTATAAATCCTTTGGATTAGTATTAGTAAATTATGGGCCATTGTTTCTTAGGCTGTTCATATAGGAATATTCGAGTCCCTTAAGGGGGAATTGAACAGGGTCATTACTACGCCTACAAAGGTCTACGGGATCATTACTCGATGTTGAAAAAAACTGCTTATTTTCAACTTTGAACATCTTTTGCGTCGAAACATTAATAGTTATTCGGTTGTTTGTACCGTCCAATTATTCTATGAACCCTCCCGAATACGACGATAAAAGTTATTAGTGCATTATGAACATTTAAATATGTTTAAACAATGATCAAAGGGAAAATAACACCTGAAATGCACCCATTTTTGCAGATATCTTTCAATTTATTTTCAAAACTAAGGGCCTAGGAGAAAATCTGACTGCTCCACGCGATGCAGCAGACATTTTTCCTTCGGAAGGCATCGACAGAAGCGGCAAGTCTCGTTTTGTTTTCAATACAGAAGCGAAATAGTTTGGCAAAACGTGCGGCGTCGACAGTGGTAGTCAACAGCGGCGCGCGATCCACTGCCGCTCAGCGTAACACAATCGCTTAAGAGCGCGTGACTACCACTGTCGGCGCTGCACGTTTTGCCAAACTATTTCGCTTCTGTATTGAAAACAAAACGTGATATACCACTTCTGTTGATGCTTTCCGGAGGAAAAATGTCTGCTGCATCGCGTGGAGTAGTCAGATTTTCCCGTAGACCCTTAGTTTTGGAAATAAATTGAAAGATATCTGCAAAAATGGGTGCATTTCGGGTGTTCTTTTCCCTTTGATCGTTGTTTAAACATATTTAAATGTTCCTAATGCACTAATAACTTATATCGTTGTATTCTGGATGATTCATAGAATAATTTGACGGTACGAACAACCGAATAACTATTACCTTTTCGACACAAAAGATGTTCAAAGTTGAAAATTTACAGTTTTTTCAGAATCAAGTTTCTCAAAAACTGAGGGTGATGGCGACAAACTGTTTGCGGATTCGTTTTCAGCGCACGAAAACCTATAAGAAACGGCTATTGAATGTTACAAGTTCGAAAAAATATAAAATTTTGTCGAATTGTGTAATCAATCTTTATTCTGCTTAAGTACAGAGTAATTACCAATTATCCAAAGTATTCCAAAGCAATATATTCATTTTATTCGTTTAATTATTTTATTCCTTAAATCACATTTTTTTCCTTAAATGGACACAAACATCTTTCCTTGATACACAAAGAAATATATTCCATTTGTAATAACGTAACATAAACTCGTCACAAAGTTGTTCAATCCACCAAAACTGCTAGAATTTACTATATTAAACGAAAAATCTACCAATTCCTTTGCGAATGTAGAATTTGCGGGATTAAACTCAAGTAGAAAATATCATCGTAGGTTCGTTCATTTACAATAGAATGAACACGTACACGCTCGCTCGCGCGCACACATACACACACATACACACACACACCATGTAAGAGAGTCGAAACAGGTAGAACGACAGAGGCAGATACGTGGAAGAGATACGGAAAAGTTGAGCGCGTAAACTTGAAATTGGTTGCTGGCTGCGGTCTGCGGATGCCCGATAGGAATTCCTGATATGTTCTTGTTTCCCGTCGAACTTCCAGACTCCCCGCGTGTTCTGTCTTTTGTTCATGTTCCGCACTCCTCCTGCTTGTCGTTCCCATATAAGCGATTTCACGTTTCCGTGTCCCTTTTGCTTTAGATTCCTCTCCTTGATTCTTGTACATATTACTTTACCACTGTCAAAAGTCTTCGTATACACTTTAGAATTCTAACTATCCCTTTTACATCATTATTCACTTACAATTCAGTCGTTACAGAATTTTACTAAATTTTAGAAACTTTACCTTCTTTGGCATATTCTCTGCTTTCCAAGCCTGTATTTTAAGCGGACAGTAGGTCCTCTTTAACTGAATACCTTTGACATCATAACTGGATTCTAATGTCATAATTCATGAGCAGGAGGACATATCCGTTCCGCGGTAATTGGTGATGCAAAAGATATTCTTGCAAAAGATAAAAATATATAAAACACGAGTACTTTGAATTGCGAGTACGGCTGACGCAGAAAGCAATTACCTATCCCCTATTCGTTTTTATACGAGATAAATTTTTACAGGATTTCGCGTTGCATAAGTTTCCTTCCGTTTACTGCTCCAGCGAAAGTTCCTCCCGATTCCAAAGACTGGAACAGCGTCTGTACGCTTGTAATTTCTCAGCACCCGTGGACCGGAAAATTGAGAAGAACTTCTCAACGCATAATTCATCTTCAATGATTGCAACGGTAAGTTGAAGAGTATATACGAAAGCGAGGCTCGTGAAATTACGATGTTCGCATGAAGCGTAATGAATTCATACACCTCCTCTCCCTTTACCTCTCTTATTTCGTTTCCCCTCCGTTCCCATCTGAAACTTTCTACTCTACCCTTTCACACTCCTTCCTTTTCCTTTCCATATTCCCCCCTTTCTATCTCCGCTATTCCATCCTCGAGCTTCTTCTCCACTTCCTACTTCTTTTTCCTCATTCTTTTCCCCATCTCTTCACACTTTCCTATTTTCAGCCCTCTGGCCTACCTTCCCCCTTGTCCGTCCTAACTTCAACCTCGGTTCTGCACCTCACGTTGCCCTTTCCCTGTCTCGGTATCTTGCTTTCCTTTCTCTTCACGTGCAACAGTTATCCCGCGAATAGTAAAAGTTGCACCAGCGGGCTGGTAGCTTTTGCAGTTTCGTTTAACCCCGCCCACTCGTTCCTCCGTATTCAGCCGCTGTAGGTTCGCCGTCGACTGCGTAATAGCCGAAAGAAACACTTTGTTGGGAAACACCGTCTATGTCGAACTACGAAGCAGTTACACGAGCCTCTCCGCCCGACGGATTCGGCTGGGAAGTCGAAGGAAGTTCTTGTCCAACAAAAGAAAGCCACGAAACTTGGCAGATGAGGGGTCGCCGGAACAGTTCCCTTCCGTGGGCGGCAAGCGCTCGAGAAAACGGTCCTGGGGCCTGTAAGACCTGAAATAGCCACCAGGACATACTACATTTCGAGCAAACGTATAATCCAAGGTGAGGGTGTTGTTAGTAAAAGTTCGATGAAGAAGGCTCGTTAGCCGAGGAGGAACCTGGTTGTTGAGAAGCTGCGATTATTGTTGCGCGTGAATGATCTTCAAACTTCTTCGTCGTCGACATTTTATTTTGTAATTGACAGAAGGAAGGTCGATGTTTTCGAACCACCAGTTCGTTTTAAATAAGAGGCTTGTTAATACAACGAACGGAAAGTTACAGCGAATAAGGAGACAAGACAGACTTCCAGACAGATTCGGAGAGTTGGTGAAAAATGGCTTAGGGTTTTAAAGGCTGGCTGGAAAAATATTAGCAGGGGTTGGATAGGAGGCTGTCGCAGGCTTCAACAATTCAAGATGACACATTGTTTTCGGGGGCTAGGTGACGTAGTCTTCCCAAGCAAGAGTGGCACGGTGTTTGCAAAGGGAGAAAGCGAGAAATATTTGTAAGCATGAGTAATTTCAGAGGCGAGTACATTACAAGATTGATGAAATTTTTTTTCAAGCAGCTTGCTTCTTTCTCCAATAGGTGTACTACTAAAATAGAAAGAATAGAAAGAAACTTAGGGTCCTATTTAAGTAGAACCCTAACATGTACATATACTAAAATAGTAAAAGGTAAGTAACGATAATAGATATCAAGAGCCTGTGACGATGGTTCCCTAGGAACTATCGTCTATAATATCAGATATCTATATTCATATCTTGCTTAGAAGTGCAATTATTAATTATATTATTATAATATTACTATCAAACTATTAATTAAAGTAACAAGTTGTACGTATGAAAAAAATACAAGTATTTCACACAAAACAAGTTCTAACTTCTAAATTCGACTCTCAAAGAGCAAATATTAAAGCTAAAGACGTAAACCAGTCTGAATGCCTTCACTTACATGTAAATTTCGTAAATTTAAATTAGGGTTATGATGAACAAATTATTCCCCTAGATTTAAAAAGTCTAACTAGTCAGTTTCACCTACCACTCCAATACTGTTCCCCAGCAACTTGTAAAAATGTATAAGTTAGTATCATTATGCGCAAGAGCAGAAATTTCAAAGATGTTTTCAAAATTCCACGTGGCGACGCAGAGGGATAGAAGAAGAAATAGTAACTGTTTTTATAAAAGTCTCAGCTACTTATCCATGCAGCCTCTTTTCTCTGTGCTACCTCGCGCTGTCAATCAAACACTGTCACGTTGCAGCGTGTCACGAAAACGACAAACAGAGCAGGGTGACGTAACGGACTGAGTGAACTCGCCGTAACATGACCATGTTTGCCGCGGAGTCGTCTAGAAAGAACGACAGAAAGAAACGGAATCAAGGGATAGGTAGCCTTCATTTGGGTGCAAATGGAGCTTTTTCGGGATCGACGTTTTAAAAGTTTACTGCTGTGAAGCATTGTTTGGCCGACACTGGGCGAAGACAAGGGGTGAGTTGGCCGAGGCTTTGATTAACGGGCGCCACCAGGGAAAGCCCTTTCGCGATTGTTTGCCACCCCGCGCTGTCTCTGTCCGCCTTTGTTCTTCTTGGCCTGCTGTTCCTCTCCCGCCTGGTCTGTTCTTTCGTGTGGTAGTTGGCTCTTCCGTTGTTGCCCGTTTCCTCTTTTTTTCCGCGCACCAGTCATCGAACTGTTTCTTCTGTGCTGTTCCTCGACATTATCCCCTGCCCCTCCTCCTCTCATTCCCTCTCGTGCTTGTCCTCATTCCTCTTTCCATGATTCCCTCGTTGTTGATCTGACAACATACTGTTGGAAACCGGGTGAGAAACAGCCACCGATTACGCGCAATCAATAAATATGTTTCGGTGACTATGTCTTAAAAAATTTGATCATACAGTTTTAAGGAGTCCAATTATATATTCTAACTATTTTGGTGGGGAGAAGATGATTGTAGGCTTTAACGTAACCCAATGTAATGTATAACGAAAACAGGGATGAGTAACTTATTGGATGGATCCTTTGGTGACTCAAATCTAGGAAGTGGTTATTTAACAATACATACTTCAAATGCGTTTATTCTGGAAAGGAAGACAATTGAATTTTCATGCGCATCTCTGTATTTATAATGTCTGCTTGCTCTTTAGTCTGAAAGCTATAATTTAGAGGTTTCATGTTCTTGAATAGTTATTGATAAATTTTCAAGATTTCGTGGACGTTATGTACCTACTGTTAGTGCAGTATGGTGGTAAGAAATAACTGGTCTGGTGTGTTGCAGTAGTACCTATATACATTGGGTGTCCTTGTGTGTACAGGGTGATTTTAAAAAGGAGTACAGAATTTACAATGTAGATAGTACATACTGAGCTGAGTAAAAAATATTTCATAAGTCGACAAATTGTTCTTGTCCGAGTTGGAAGCGATTTTCGATGTTGGTAATCGAGTGATTTTCCTGTTTCTTCTTCTTCATCGGGTGTGGAGTAAAAACGAAGGATTACTCTGCCACGTAATTACTTTGGTGTTTACAATACATATACTGCGGGTTATCTTTCCATTTCCATACACACCTACATCACGTATACGTATACTGAATTGCGACCTCTTTGAAACACTGTAGGTCTGACCATACCAGGCGTTCTCTACTTACTGGAGACTTACTCATAATATTAATAAATTATGGCATAAAATTAATAATATTATTGTTTGAAGCATGAAAGGCACACAATTGTTGACAAAGTAGGATGAGCTGTTGGAGGATAAAATTCTTTTCTTTTCACGAATAGAAGGAAATACATCACTCGTGTTACTAACGTCGACAATCGCTTCCAACTCTAACAGGGCTGATTTTTCGACCTATATTTATTAAATATTTTCTGCTTAGCTTAGTAAATACTAACTACCCTGTTAGGTCTGAATTGTTTCTTAAAAACACCCCTGTAGAGTTTGAAAATAAATCATTAAAGAAACACGAATAGATTATGTGAGTAGTCTAACTTCGTGTAATTTGCTTAGTTTTGTTTAAACTTTTCTTTAATAGTTTAATAGTCTTCAAAGTTATGCATGTTGTTGTATTGTGGTAGTAACGTAGTTATGTACTCTTCTCTGCTCTCTGTTTTATACTTGCCCCCCTACACGAGCTTCTATTCAGTACAATTTTGCGATTTTCGCCGACTCTCTTATACGGTGTAAACCCTCCTTTTCGCAGTACATCTCACTTAATTTCTCCACAAGACAACCCAGTTTCTTCAAGATCTAGAGGTAGGATATCCTACCATCATTAAATGTTGCCAGTGTGTATGCAACCATTTCAAGAGGTTTTACGCTGCTGAACATCCACTTCCAAGCAACTCCTCATAACTCTTGATTTAGATTCTCGTTGCTGCTCAGTGTGCGTGCTCATCTTTAGTGAGATTTTCATATTTTTATGACCTACTGAACCTCCAAGGGTTTGTTGGCACACAGTAGCTGTGAGTGTTTAAAGTTGCAGCGCATCACATTTTTCTTATATCTCGTGCAATTTTCAGATAGTTTTCAAAAGCAAAAGAAAAAAAAACGTTCGACAAAGTTTATTCAGGAGCTTCACACCCCCTTAACATTCTTCAGTCATGCCCAGATCTTTGGGACTGTGTACACAGATTTGCAAAGAAAACACTTTCAAAACTAATATTGTATAGTTGTATAAAGTTAGTAAAAGTAGTATCTTTTTATATAGCTCATGAACGGTATTCTTCTCGCTGCTTTGAGCAATATTAAGATACTACGAGAATTTTAAATAAGCCCTTATTCTTCTGCGTCATGTACAATCATATCTTAAACCAGCGCTCATCTTTCCAACTAATTTCCTTCTGCATGGGTCTCATTCCCGTTTACCTTTCTTACATCGAGTGGAGAACTGCTTATTTCGTATTATTCCCCGTCCTATATTTTCAATTTCGTTGGGGCCAGTCGCTGGATTCAATGTGACTAACCGAAAATAAAGGCAATCGCTTTCTATACGTTTCTCTTCTTCCTCTTGCTTCAAACATGCGAGTTGAATCCCTTTTCCCTTTACTTTTTTCTTTTCAAATGCCTGCCTTCCTGGTGGTTTCATTTATTCGTATCGTAAGGATGCATATCTGGCCTTGTTCTTTCTAACTAAACTGATACAAGGCAGGAGAGAATGCGGAAATTTGCAGTTATAAATTTACGCAGGACCGGCTTTTACAAAATGAAATTTCAACACAACTTTACGCTCGTATCGATCCTCTTTAATGTACCGTCCACAAGTCCCTTTATGTCATGACAATATTACAGAAAAGCGAAAACCTAATATTGGCTACCTCTTGTTTTCCATTTCCAATATATTCGTAGAAATGTAAACGAGCTCCATTTCCCGTGTTGAGTCGCCTCTGCATAAAAGTCCGACAATGAGATAATTAAATGTAAATTCCATTTAGCTCTTTAAACACGGCTACAGAGCAGTAGACAAATATTTATTGGTATTGTAATTGAACTGTAACGGAAGGCACATTTGTGTTTCTTCTCACCTAAATTTACACAATGTGAAAGTGATACTTCTGCTACGTTATTATTGCGTTTATTTATATTTGCGTTTGCAAAGAATTCATTTCGTTGAGTGAATGTTTGCTTACATTATCAAGTTAATGCAGTTTCGAAATTCTGTTTTCCGTAATGTAGAGATTTTACCAGTCAACCAGCAAGATTTTATACTAACCGACATAATTTAGGTATCTACAATTACACATATTTATTACAAAATCTTAACAACAAAACACTAAATAATATTCTTAGTTCTTACTCTTTCAACTAGTCTCTCTTTAGACCACTCTTTCTTAAAGAATCTGGTCCTGTATTCGAGATTGACTCCATGCAATCTTTCAGTGCCTCCTTCTGCGGGCAAAATTTTCATTTAAACAAAAATTTCGAATAACGAATAAAAGTTAAAAAAAATTATTCGTCACGGTGTTCGAATAAAATGAATTTTTTATTGGTCGAGCGTTTCAACTTCAGCGTCGAATAAATTTTTCAGCTGCAACTTCAACTTCAACTTTATTCGTCAAATAATCTAAAGTTAACGTAACTTTTATTGGATCCGTCAGTTGAATAATTTTTTACCTAGTTAATGCCCAACTCTGTTATGTTATACAAAGTGAGTTTGGCAAAATCGCCACATGCATTCGAAAAAATTGATTAAAGTAATTTGGTCATGTATTTTCTAATTTTAATGCGAAACCTACGAAAATGTATCTTTATATGCAGTCATAAACAAACTTCAGTTAAATAAGGTTAAAGAATAATGTTTAAAAAGAATAGTTATCCAAATAATTAGAGATATCTGCATTTTATTAAGACGGCTTTCAATCTGAATCGTACGAGGTCGTTCCCTCTACTTCTCAAAACTCGCTCCATTCTCAGTTCACCACTATCGGCGGAATTAATTCCAGACTGTTGCTTCCAACTGACTCCGTCGAGGCATGATATAACTTTGTACTCAAATGGACTGTTCCATTATACTTGCGTGCATCGACAGTTAAACGAGCCACGTTCTGGTGAAGAGTTGATCTCGCGCCATTGGCTAAGACGGCCACGTTCCCTTACTTTTTAAATATGTACGAAATCACTATCTTCCCTGTCTTTGTCTTCCGCGAGATTAAGTCGAGCTCGTTCGAGGAGTAATCGAACCGTTTGTTCGTATGGAACTGCGCGCTCAAGTCCGTCTTCCGTGCTATTAGATTGCGAAATAATGGAGAAGTACACAACAATACTGAATAATTCTTACGTAAGGTAGACGGAGAAGTATTTTAATTTATTTCGGTATCTCGCTATAAAGCAAAAGTAATAAATATAAAAATAATACTTTTTATTTGATTTTTAAATATTTCAAATATATTTGAACTAATCACATCTCTAGTATATCTTAGGAAGTTATTCTCTTTACACATTTTGGGGAAAGTTTGACAAACTTCAGACAACGTTAACAAAAGCCATTGGCAAGTTTATGCTCAAATTACAAATTACGATTGTGGCAAGATGCCCCGTTTTCTGCTTACCACCGATAAAACAGCCCTCCTTGAAAACATATAGGGTGCATGTACCAGTAAATGAGCATGTACCAGTGAATGGGCAGTTTTTATTAAAATGAGTAAAATAAGCAACTAATTAATCAGAGACTTCTTTTAATTTCTTGCTTCATATCCAAACAATTTTTTAAGCATGTGGGATCAATCGCGCTGCAAACATAATTTTATAATAGTGTTCATTCATTAGCCTTAAATTTTCATTTATTGGTGCGTTTACCCTAACTTTTGTTTTAAACATTTTTTCATGCAACTGGTAGTTTACGGGCAATTCGAGGTGGTAATATCAAGTACCTTGTAAGGTAAATGTACCAATACCCGGACGCTTAAGGGGCTTAAGGAATAGTGGAAAAGTTTGTCTCCTAATTTAATTTGTAAAACCATCATGAAATAAAATAATGTTTTTGAAATGTCGAAGATAACACAATATTATACTATCGGAAATTGAAAAAGAAGTTTATGTATTCTAATACACGCATTTATTAATGAAAATACGAAAACATGCAGATGTCCCAGTAAGCGGACAACCTAAAACTGCATGTCTCAATACCTGAATTATATCGTCCCAGTAAGCGAACAACCTAAAAATGCATGTCTGAATTACGTACATTCACGAAATTCTTGTACCAATAAATAAACTTAGACTTGTTTAAAAAAATATTAATTTTCTTGCAAATTTAACTATCTTAAACTAAATTTAAATCTATTTACTATTATAATGATGTATTATTATAATATATAAATTATTATAATAATTATTATAATATATAATGTATTATTATAATATATAAATAAGAAATGCTGTCAATATTTTCTTAGTAAATGACAGAAGTGTCTTGACAGAAGCTTAAGAAATTTCTCGAAATCTGCTATGCGTACGAAGTGTGTTACAAAATAATTATTTCTATCTAACGATTTTTAAATTTCTATAATAAGGATTTTAATTGGTATTACTAAATACTTATGCATTATGGTACTATTTTTGGTTTTCAATTATATTAAAAATTAAGCCTAAAAATAAATAAAATTCGCATTGCTCTTCAGGTACTGGGACATGGCCGGGCTCTAGTACATTTACCTTATATATGTTGTATATGTTCATGTGAACGAGCGTTACATTTTTTTGAGGTATAATTAAAAGAGGACATAGTATGTGCTCGAAATGTACTACACGAGATTTAATGTACGCATGAACCATGGACGTGTTGTGGAAAAATTCATTAACAGAAGCCAGGATGGTTGGTTTAATTGTTTTCTACGAACTGAGGAAACATATGATTCCATTCGCGGCACATTTTACCTATTTTTTATGACATACAATATTTATAAACACCGCTGTATGGGAAAAGGAGGGCCTATGAAATAACTTCTGGATTTGAATTTTTTAGATTTTTACTTGTACAGGAAATTTGGAGCAGAACATGTGTGTATGATTATTATCTAAGGTTGATTAAGAAATTTTTTTATGAAAAAAAAAATTCACATTTTTCAAGCGTTTCATAAAGCGTTTCATATTTTTTATGAAAATTCAAGGACTAATTAGTTTGCTAAGTGACGTATTTCGTCGTTTTGAAAAAAATTGCAATTTGTCGGAATAGCGAAGAAAATAGTGAAGTTGGTTTTTTTAACATTTTTATCCGAACCTGTAATGAAAATTTAAAAATCCTGTTTATAGATTTAAGTAAGTTGCATACATGCTGAAAATTTCATAGAAATCAGTTGATGCAGAAACAAGCGACAGGCATTGAAATGTGTAAGAATTTTTAGGTTTATTACAGTTATAGGCCGGAAACTGCTGAAAACTATGATTTCCACCACTTTCAGATTTTTGTAGCTCATAGTTTCGTTAACCCATTTCGTTCTCCAATAATTAAATTAATTTGAATATTTTTAATGAAATTAAATATCAAATAAATCTACACCTGTAATGTAAGTTCGTGAACGGTTAAAAGATTGGGAGTCGCCAACAAAGTCCAAAGAACCTACCGTTAGGCTAATTTCACATAATCGTCGAGATCGAACTGATGTACCTATGTTGTTCGAATTCCCCGATTCCTCCAGATTCGGCAGTTTTATCTACCAAAGGGGGCGTGTTTCAGGTGAAGGCGAGAGTGTGCGTGCATTTCCATACTTCGTCAACTTACAAGGGATATTCGGCAACTCGAAAATTTAAAAAAAATTTAAACGAGAAAAAGGCTGGTGAGGATAAATTTGGAAAAAGTTATTCTTTTTCGAAAATTCTTTATTACGATATTGTAGGATATCAAAAACCATAAAGTTTCGATTTGAATATTCAAAATAATACGAAAACTCACCATTTTTGAGGGAGTGTTTTCACCTCTGGTAACGTTTCACTGCCGAAAAAAATGGTTACGTTATTAGCATCACTTCAATTACATTTCTGCATTACGTTTCAAATGGGTTTGAATACTTGTTATACATCGGAGTTGGGCATTAACTAAATAAAATATTATTTAACTAACACATCATATTAAAGTTACATTGACTTTATTCGTTATTTGAGGTTCGAAAAACCGGGTTACTTTTATTCGTCGAAATGAATTTAATTTACCTATTAAAAATTGTGCCCATTTCTGTTATATTCATACATACCTATAATAACAATATCGCAACTGCGGTGATGTTTCAACGTGTCTCTGATTCTGCGGAAAGCTCCCTGTTGTCGCTACGGCACGCGCTCTGATATTCTATACTTTTGTTATTTGAATGTTGCATATCCATCTGTATTACTTGATACCGGAATTAATTATCAGGGTACAACAAATCAGGGGTGAAAAAATGTTATGATATCGGCTTCGGTTCTCGAAATAATCTTGAAACAATAACGAGTGAAAAAGGTTCTGGCCTATAGGTATCGGTTTCGGTTCTACAAAACCGACATGATATCGGTTCCATAACGGTTATATATCAGGAATACAGTAAACTCTCGGAACCGATATATAACTGTTATGGAACCGATATAATATCGATTCTGTAGAACCGGAACCGATATGGATATAGTCAAAAATTTCGGTTTCTTATAACAGTTATTTAGAATGATATATAAAGTTATAAGGAAGATATATAACAGTTATTTAGAATGACATATAAAGTTATAAGAAAGATATATAACAGTTTGAAACATTTATTTTCGGAACCGTTTCAACCTCTGCAACAACTGCTTCCAGTACTGGTCTTCATACGCCTTAACAACGAAATGTGGCAAACTTGAAGTTAATGCTGCTATAGAGGCTTCAATAATCTGACTGCATCATGAACTTCCAGGAACTGTCCATTCCAGATATGCGTAGTTTGTGCAATTTGAATCCCAGGAACAGATTAGACTTCTCTTTGGCTCCACGATTCGATTATCTTGGGGGGTTGGGCAAGGAACTTGTGTCCGTTGTGGTTATATTTGCTCGAAGATAATATCAACTTTCTATAGACAATGTCTTCTACATTATTATGTCATTATGTGTGACTACTTGACACACGTTGTCATTCTTCCGTCGAAACAGTTCGCCAGCTTTCTGATTTTGAATTAGTGATGGGATTTCAAGACCTGGTTTTGCAAATGTTTTTGACAAGTTAAGAGATTTGACACAGTTTGGGACCGTTTTAAGACTGAAATAGATTTGTGAGTCTTGAAAGTTCTGAAAATATTCACAGTTGACAATTTTAAACCTAGGTACTCGTGGATATCTTGTATTTAATATCTTGTATTACGTTTGATTATTTTGTATTTTTGTTTATTTTTAAGTTAACCCAGTGCTAACGCAGAAATAAAGCACCAAACATAACAATCATAGAAATCTCAAGTCAGTCCAGCCCTGCTGTAGTTTCAAGACTTCACAAAAGTTGCAAGCAATTAGAAGGCTTACAGATAAAACCCATGCAAAACATTTTGAGATCGCCTGTGTCTCAGGCTTTAGCTGAAAACATGTTAAGGCGGTACTCTAATGTAACTGCCCGGTTTTCAACACCATCATCGCGAATTTATTTAACAAAATCTATAAGCTTATACTATTAACGAAGGTATCGGCGCACTGGATCGGTCAGATTCAAACAATTATTATTGTAATAAATTAAAATAATACATCAAAGCTATTTTGCAATTAATTAATTATATATATTAGTTTCCGACGTTTCGATCTTGGTTTAGATCATCTTCAAGGAAAGTTAAAAACATATATAAAATACTGCGTATGCTATTGAAAATAAGTCACCGTGCTCTGGCACAACGTGTGACCCGCGAGTCGGTTGGAATAAGGTGCCCCCACAAAATATTAGATTTTTTTATTAATGTTCAAAAGTAGTAACTTTTTGTTGGCTTTAAAAGTGTGTTGTTCTGTTTAATGTTATGTAGGGTTTTTATTTGTTAGTTAAATAAATTCAACTGTAACTGGGTTTTATACAACTTTTAATTCTCTTTCAGAATATGTATATTAGGCACATACTGCAGTTTTGAGTTGATATTGAATAGTAATAGAAGTAGGATGGTTCGAAAAAGTGGTAACTTTTTTGTCCGCTACTGTATCTGGCATTTCGCCGGATATCGAGGTATCTATGTTTGAAGTAATACTTAGAATTTTTTGAGCATTTTTATCCCCAAAAAATAACCATTTCCGTTGGGCGATGGTTGAGGACTTTTATAGTCATCTAAAATAGAAAAACTAAGGTTTATTTTCTTCATTATGGTCGTCGCTATGGTTGGAATCGCGGACGAGTTTCCATCTTGTAAAAAATTAATTTTACAGAACGAAAACGGCTAAATTTTTAGCAAAAAGCGAACACTTTTTTCAATATGTTTCCATTCTGCAATTTTTTATTGTTAGAGTGCTTCTGTTTTCAGAGTGGTTTGAAAAAAAGTTTGACAAAACACCCATAAGGATGTATTCTCGGGTGTCCCATGAGAAAAATCTCGGTTATGTCTCTACAAAAATTGTTAATTGAGCTAGGGGCTATAGCGACACTCATACAGATTAAGAATCTTTTGGATTTTTTTGTTTCGGATAAGCCTGAGTCGGGAAATCATCTACGCCGTGAACATACCTCTTTTTTTTTAGGTGCCATATTGACCCTGTAAAAAATCAATTAAAACAAATTGCAAAAATTTGTTTGAATTTTTTTTTGTATAATATAAGAGAAGCTTAATAAATACCAAAAAGATTTATTTCATTATATGTTGCATTTACTCCGAAAAATTCTTTAGAAATAGCTTAATTTTTCGGCCAATCAAAGTAGAATGACCCCTTAAGTCTTATTGCATCCCATCGCCACTTAGAATCGCAGTACCGCAAGCCTTACCTGCCAAACAGATGATTCTATTCCACACACCTAAAAGGAAGAATGCCAAGGGGGGGCCAGAGTAGTTCACTGAAAGCGCGTTCTTTAAACGTCGAAGCTTAAAAATGGCGACGAACACGAGCTGGTGTATTTTCCCACTGCTACGGGGAGGTAATTAAGTAAGATGCCCGTTCAGGGAACCACAACAGATGCTTGAACGCTTCCGATTTCGAAGTTTAGTTCGTCGACGCGCCCTGATAGCCTGTTTCGTCTCGAAATGGTGCTTAAGCGTTCACGGGAATGGGATCGCTCTTTCCGTCGTTTGCATCCATCTTCGCGAACGCGCTGAGAAACTTATTGTTCCACCATGGTTGCTCGTGACGTGCGAGGGCCGGGGATTTTTTTCGTGGCCTCTTTCCAACGATCGCTTCGACGCTGAGAAATTCCACCAATTTCTCTGGCAGTTAGTGGTTCGCAGCACGTTTCTTGCTCGTGCTTGAATCCAAAACGAACCGATAACTTGAGAGACAACTTATTCTTCTGCGAAGTTGGAGCCACAACGTGAAACTACTTGTTCCTCTTGCTCGAGCTGGACTATGACGTCGACGCTCGCCAGAGTTGGGGGTAAAAGTTTGCTTCGTAAGAGTTCAGTTATCGTGGAATATTTAAACGTACAGATCGGAGTATTTTCTAACGAGCAGCGGCATCGGGCGTTTCGACGTTCGTATCGCGATTTTATTGGAGAATTGAAGGGTGTAAAGGGTGTAACCTCCGTTACTTGTGATGACGAGAGTACAGTTCGTTGATGGAAGGAAAAGTAACACTGACAAGGAGAATATTTTAGGTGTCCGCCTCCGAGGACCGAAAAATAAGAAATACGTGTTTTTTTATTTTTCCTCGTTTTCATATTTGGGGGGGTGAAAACTGCGTTCAAAGTTAGGGTTGAAAAATCATTTTTGTAGAATATCTCGAGAACTATTAGAGATAGGGGAATAGTGTCAATGGACGAATTTTGTGTCTTTGAATGCGAAATATGACTGACTCACCAGATTTTCAAAAAGTCCATTTTTTCCACAAAAATGATTTTTCAACCCTAACTTTGAACGCAGTTTTCACCCCCCAAATATGAAAACGGGGAAAAATAAAAAAACACGTATTTCTTATTTTTCGGTCCTCTATAACATATCCAAAAATCAAAATGATCGGAGGCGGACACCTAAAATACTCTCCTTGTGAGTCAGATTATTAACAGTGCACAAAAAAAGTTTAATGGGTGCCTGCCTCTTGAAAGATTGAACTGGAATAATCTGAGTGCTTCGTATGTACCGTCCTTTATGGACACTTGTTTGATGGAGGGGTAGACAGAGTCAGTAAAAAAAAAATTTATAGCTTATTGACTGTGTTGGAGTCAGACGGTTCTATTCGTGATTTGGAAAAAAGTGGGATGGTAATGAGTGACGGCCTTCGGAAGTAAAATCCTGGCTAGCGGGTGCTAACCCACGCATTTTACGGTGAGGAAGAATTTTAGCAATTCTGAGATTGATAAACAGACAAATTGTATTTATAGAGTGTTCAAATTAGCAACCTATGAGTGAAATATTGACACTGGATTAATGGCTAATAGTGAAATCTTTATGAAAACCAGATGAAGGTAATGTATGGATGCTATGATGCACTCAGGATTTAATTTTGGGGTGAGCTGAGTTGAAGGGATAAAAATATTTTTAATGCTAATGCAATAAAATGCATAAGGTGATTATAAAAATTTATTTAAAGAATAAAATCTATTTTTCCTTTCTTTTTACAGAACTCTTGAATTTCTTCAGTCGTGGTTACATTAATCTCTTTTTTCCTTTTTCTTTGGGGGTACCAGCAGAGATGGGCAAAAAATTATTTCAAATAAAAAATTGATTTCGAATATAAGACAAAAATTTTATTCGAGACTCGTCAAATAAAAATAACCCAGATTTATTTTTATTTCAAATAAAAATAAGCCAGAGTTACTTTTATTTGAAACGTCACAAATAATTTTTTTTGTTCGATGTAAATTTATCCGACGGCCACAAATAATTTTTTTGTTTGAAATTGATTTGTATTTGAAAATTATTTGAAGCTCAAATAACTCTGGGAGTAGAGAGCTAGAGAGAGGGGGAGCTTGTGCTAGAGAGTGGTAAGCAGGAGAGCATGATGCAAGGAGGTAGTTGTTAGAGCGAGAGGGAACGGGGATTAGAAAGAGAAAGGAATATTAGGAACGGGCCTCTCGCTCCCTCCCGTTCCCTCTCACTCTAACAACTACCTCCTCGCATCATGCTCTCCTGCTTACTGCTCTCTAGCACACGCTCCCCCTCTCTCTAGCTCTCTACTCCCAGAGTTATTTGAGCGTCAAATAATTTTCAACTACAAATGAATGAATAGACGACAAAATTATTGGAAGGTTAAAATAAATTCCAGTCAAATAAAAAAATTATTTGAGGCCATCAGATAAATTGCCGTCAAACAAAAAAATTATTTGCGGCAGTTGGATAAATTCCCGCCAAACAAAAAAATGATTTGTGGCCGTCGAATAAATTCACGTCGAACAAAAAAAATTATTTGATGACAAATAAAGATAAAGTCTCTTTTATTTGATACGTTATTTAAATAAATTTTTATTTAAATAATGCCCATCCCTGAGTACCAGTTCCCACCCCTTCTGGGTGCGCCACTGGATGAATACCATTTACAAGTTTCCATCAATTGTAGGTTGCGAAGGAAACTGTTTCACTGATACTGTGATCGCAAAGTATGATTTACCAATCACATTAGTAAAAAAATGTACAAGCATAGATCTATACCTATGTGCTTCCTTGCCGAGTTGCAGTCTCTTAGGAATTAAGAAGTGTTTAAAGTCAACATCTGAAGGAAGGATGCATACTTCGCACCGTCCTCTTATCACCCACGTTTATATAAACAGTCTTTGTATATTATGATTAGCCGAGTATGCTGGAAAACTTTACCCAAGCAGTTTAGGAACACGCTGCACAACAGTTTGAAACAGTTATTTCTGTAAGAGTTCCAATCCCTTGTAAACGGCATGGTATAGTTTGAGAAATTATGGTAGGTGGCACAGAATACTAGGATAATACAGGACTAGGATGATACAGTGGTTAGACGACGCAAGGGGTTAAGAAGATACAGTGTTTGGACGATGCAGGATTTGGATGATATAGGAAACATCCCTTTTAAGGAGAATATTTAGTATAGCGGGTAAGGGTGCAGTACAGCTCATTAAACTCTGAATTCTTGAGTTAAGAGGTTACGCCACAGTGAAACGCTCAAAACAGCACCAAATTACACGAATTTTCTTTTATGATAATACGAGGTTGAAAATTATTTCTATAGTTCTTATGTTTAGGGCATGTATTGATAAATATATTGTATAAATATAGTACAGAAATATTAAAAAATGGCCGAGTTATATGTTGTACCACGAAGCTGCTCGGAATAATTTTTTTCAAATTGGATAACAGCATAACTTGAACAATTTTTATTGGATTCACTTGGAATTTTAATAGTATCTTCTATAATAGATTATCTACAGAAGTACATACGGATTTTGCAATTCATTAAAAACATTTTTTGCTACAGGCAATTTTAGACACGATTTAGGGCAACTTTTCGGCTAAAACTGATATTCTCTTCAAATGGCCGTCATTTTCACAAGAATCAATATTTTGACAAATCGCTATGTGCTTCTGCAGTAAATGTCATGTAAGTAATAAAAATTTTCAGTTTCTTATCCTACGTCAAAGGATATGTGACTTCTACTGCTATCCGTGGAGACCGTCTTTTCAAAAACTGCAAGAATGGAGGAGCACCAGCACCGCCTTCTTGTTAGAAAAAAAATAGTTACAATTTTCTTTTATTTGCCTTAATGAAAGTAGAATAAAGCCCTTAAAACAGGTTTTCCATTTATTTTCTAAGTTCGCCCCAAAAAAAAATTGAAACTTACATATGATTTTCGGGCCTCCAAGGTGGCCTAACCCTTTAACAATGTTTACTTGTAAACCATATAATATTCTCTACTGGCTAGTGAGTTCACCTGAAAGACACTTGGACCAGTGTACAGTGTTCACTATTTTAAGAATATCGTGGCGGTCGCGACAGCCACGTTTATGTCGCAAAAAAAACTACGAAGTATACTCATAGAAACGAATCGATGTCTGTTTCAGTGCCGAAGGTGGAGATCGTCGACGAGCACGGCACCACAGCTGGGGACAAATTCTACAAAGCGGGCAGCACGATAGAATTGAAGTGTGTGGTCAGCAATATACCCCAGCCTACCGGATATGTTACGTGGCGGCATGGATCTCGAACGTTGAATTACGACACCACTCGCGGAGGAATCAGGTAAGCCCAGAATGTACGATCTAATGGCACAGACATTGATTTCGCAGCGCGCCCGAGTCGGATATAATTTCATGGGAAATCGTGTTATTATCGGGAAGCGAGATTGATATTACGCCCGCTGTGGAGATTTAGTTTCATTTGATTCGTGAAAATCTTTAACGGCGATTTCTCGTCACGAAGACCGCTACTCGAGGCGAGTAATTCTAGAATTGTCTTTAAAAATTCGTATGCTTGTTTTAAATTCCCATGCGCTATATTTTCCACGCGAGAAAAATGGAATTCTATGAAGGTTTTTAGTGAACAGTTCCATATTTGAAAACAGAGCTTATTGGCTTTAGGTGAATAAATACGGGCGGTCAAGTTCCGTTTTTGGGGATATTTATACAGGAAGTGAAACGACGCGTGGTGCGGTGTGGCGGATATATTTTATTAGAGAACAACGGAACAACTCCCAAGGCAAGCTGGGATTGCCTGAGTAACGGAAACCCATTTAACAGTTATACAGTTACTCAAATCTACCCTACAATAATGTATATGTGTAATCGGGTGGTTTTGGCGAAGTTCGTTAAATATGTTCAGGGGTCAGGAAAATGTAATGGGGGTTGAAACTGGTGAGAACTGCGTTGCGAAGACTTTATTCTGAAATAATTTAAAATAATTGGGAACACAACGTGTTGAAGCTGCTTGTTAAATCAAACCAGTCACTTGTGCATTAAAAAAGTTTTGAGGGGGGCGCAACATTTCACTCTGGAATTGCACTTCCGAGATACCTACTTCCGATTTCGTATTGTAAATCAGAATTTCCTGTTAAACTTTCGACGCCGGTGGTTGATTGTGAACATGGCCGTTATGTAAAACTGGAAGTGGCTTTTGCCCCGCGGAACTTAAAGTACAATCAGAGAAGAGATAATGGAAGCGCATCGAAGTTCGTGGAGGATACTTTAAATAACTTCCACTGTAAATACATTATTAATAATTTTATTTAAATCGAACTTTAAGGGTAAACTTCCTACCTTGGGCGATTGTGTAGATCCATTTGTATTGAAACAACAAATGACGACTCAGTGAACGATTTTTTTATGTGTTTTGGAGAGTAAAAGAAGAAAAACATTACGAATATAAGCTGTCATTAATTATAATTTCTCAGGAAGACTGGACTACTTTAATTATTAATTGGACAATTATTCAGCAGTATTCTGTTTAGCACCAATTTTATGTAGACAGAATGGCAGACAGTCACGTGGTCGCAGGTGCACATATATAAATAATCTGTGGTTTCGATATCGATTTTCATTAATTATTGCTCACTAATTATCGAGGACCTGATAACGTCAATAACTATTTATATATGCATTAATTAGTCTGGTACTTATTCTGACTGTACTTTAATGACACCTATCAAATTTAGGCAAAACGGAACATGTTTCTGTTCAATATAATTATGTCGGATCTCGTTCGGTTTAAATGATCAAGTACAGATTTAACTAACACTGCACTAGCGGAATATTGCTCATTTCAATCACACATTTCAAACATTTTGCATTATAAAATGATTGGCAGCACAAATAATGTTTAATGGATGTGAAAGAAATATTTTAATTTTTATATCCGATTATTTAAACGCAAATATCTCGAAAACAAATGACCAGTTGCACCTGAAAACGTGTGTTTCTTGAACAATTTAATATTATTCATTAGTTCTGATCCTCTCCTCGTCTGTAGCCACTGCATAACTGTGGTAGCTATAAAGAGTTGTCATCCAGAAGATTGAAAAAAAAAACAAGCGTGCCTCATGTTAGGATTCTTTAGATTAGAGACAGAAAAGTTTAGCCATTCGAGGTGACTTTCCTTTTGCGAATCACGTCGGACACGTTCTTTTTAGGGCCCTAAAAAAAATTTATGGCCGTTTATTCAGAAAATTATCTACTTCAATCCTGCTATAAAAAGCATGTTTCCATTTAGTAAAACGAAGGTCACCTTCAAATCTCTGGGACGCCTCCACCCAGAAAGATTTTGCTTGGTCCATTTTATGTCCACCGTAAAATCTTTACTCGCCTTTAGTCTAACCCATTCTTCTCTACAGATAATAATATAGACGTAACTGAAGATGACAGTTTTGCGTGTCCCGCCCTGTATTCTTCTTATACAAACGTGTGAAACAGAAAGATCAAATTTCTATTGCGACTTTTCACTTTTCAGCCGACCCACAGTGTAACGAGTATATAGGAAAAAAAATCAAAAATCAATTTTCCATTAAGATACAGTTATTTATATGTAATTGATATGTTAATCATATTTATACACAAAAAATATTAATTTTTAATATAAAATAATTCATTAAAATATAGTTTTCAACATAATAATAGTAAAACAAATAAAAAATATTTTTTTTAAATACATTCAAACACACATTAATAACAAACATATGAAACAATTATAAAAAAAATCAAATTAATTTTTTAAATAATTCGTATTATACATCTTCAACACTATCAGTTGAATCTGAAGGAATTTAAAGCTCAGTGTCTTTCAAAAATAAATATTCGAGCACAGATTTGTCAAGTTTTTTCGTTTTATTATGTGTATTTTTTCTTATGTGGGAGCACTCGGGATTAGATAAAATTTATACCAAATTAAAGAGCATAAAAATAACTAATTGTAGTAAAAAAATGAAAGAACCGATATGTTTCGTTTTTTTTTTTAATTCTATCCAGAATTTAGAAGATGCGACAAAAAAGTAATAATTTGAGCCACTGATACTTACGTATCCATATCTTTAAATGCAAGAATTTTTTGTTAATAAAACGAAAAAAGGATATATTTTGCTTATTTTCAAGAATAAAGAAAGAAAAGAACTTATAAATGCAACAAAAATGCAGTGGGTAAATATTTCCTACGCACAGTCTGTGGCAGTTTGCGTTTGGTTATTCGACTTTGAATGTAATTACTAACCTTAAATCCGTTATTTATGTTAATAAGTTATGATGTTCTTATATCGGAGGACTGTTTACTATCAATTCCATGAAATGAAATACAATATTTCAAAACTCAAATTTTTGCTTTTTGAACACGCGCCGCGACACTGTGCGACCCCAAAAATCGGACAAATCAAACTCAGCCTATATTTAATCCGGAAATTCAGATTCATACTACGTATAATCTTTAATATAACTAATTATATCCGTGACCACGTGTTAAATGTCTTGCACGCGCGTTAGTATTAAATAGGAAACAAACAAGAAGTCCTACCAATTCATCATATCCTCCATCGTCATTTTGTTGCTAGAAAAAACAGAGAGGCCACTTTGTTCTGCACGCGACGCTGAATTGTTTCGCGATATTCTTATACAGTGGCGCACTCAGGATTTAATATTAGGGGAGCCGAGTTGAGCGGATAAAAATATTTTTAATGCAAATTCAAACAAATTCATTTAGCGAATAAAATTCAGTTTCCTTTTTTTTGTAAGCCCCTTCTTTGGGGATGCCAGGGGGGTCTTACCCCCTCCCCCCTATGCGTGCCACTGATCCCATTAGTGTTCCTGATTTCTCGTTATTTTTTCTTTCTCGAGAAATCAGAAATCAGATCATACTTATATGAAAAAAATATTACAAAATTTATATTTTGGAATAACGTTGATAATATTTATTAAAAACACAAGGAAACTTTAACTAATTGTTCATTCCTGTCTAATTTGCACAAACCTTGTATAAATAAAAAAAGAACAGATATTAAATGTAAGTGATAAATTTATTTATTTAATACAAAATTTGTGCAAAGCGAAGCATTACTTTTTTGTTTTAAAATAGTTTTTTAATCTACTTCTTTCCTTTTTTGCGATAAAATCTGTAGCTGTAGAAACATTTCTTTCGTTTTGAGTGGATGTTGGCTCGATCGTATGTAGTATATCCAAAAGTTATGGTAAATTGGGTGTCCTTCTTCCAGTACACTGACAAATATGAAATTCCTTTGTTAAAGTCCAGAATTTATCTTCTTCTTGGATGATACTAAATTCTTGGAGGCTCGCTGCGATTGCTAACTCTAATTTGTTTTCTTAATGGTAATTCTTCATTCTGAGGATCCGTCAGTTTTTCAGTATATTCAGGAGAATCATGCTTACTGTTATATTTTCCGAAAAATCCAGCTACTTAAGTAGAATTTGTTTGGTCGTTTTATACATATCTGTCTTGGATATTAAATGAAAAAACGCGTTTTTGAATCTTTTTGAAGAGATTCTGGATTACCTATGCAAAAATTGTATAGAGGATAGAATAGTTTTGTCTCTTTTTTTTCGATATTTCTTCTTTAATAGCCATAAGAAACTCGTAACTTAATTCAGTAGGCATACAATGTTTCTAAATTGTTAGATAAGAATTTAAGGTCACCTTCACCAGTCAAAAATGTCGAATCTTCTCTACTGAGATTTTCTATTGTAATTCGTATATATTCTAATGTTACTAATAAGGCTTACCTATTATAAATTGTAGATTTGTTTATACGTTCGCGATTTCCTAGACTTAAGTTTCTCGAGAAAAACAGTATTTTTCGAGAAATAAGAAATAAGCAATTATAAAATTTCTCGAAAAATTCTCGAGAAAGAATTCTCAAGAAGGGAGACTCTTAGCTCCCATGTACATGTATAGCAAACAGTGATCATTTGGGGCCATTTGTGTTTCGAAACGGATTAGACGATTTTATTCTTTCTTCTGGCGCGACTTTATTCCGTTTAATTAGAACGATTCAGCACTGCACAACTTCTGACCGCGTGACCAATATTCAGATATGGTTTGCGGCCGGTCTAGTAATTTCGTTGACCAGGGGCTGATAGTTTATGCAGGCTGCATGGCGATTCTAATTGCTTCGATAAAGAATGGAGCGTTCGGTGAATTTTGAAAGGCTTTCATTAAAGTTCCCCGAACTGGCAGCCCCGGTCCCGGCGTGTGTGACTTAATTGGTTATAGATATGACAGAATTCATGAATTTTAAATAGCATCGCTCGGTTATACCCGCTTCAAAGTGGCCTCCCCTTCGATCACAGAGAGTCGACGATAAATCGATTTCTGAGCATCGATCGTTAATACGCTCCGCTGTCATTTCAAGGGAATTTCCTTCTTGTCGTTTTGGAGTATCAGCAAAATGGTAATAGCGGATCACTTTAAAACGACGCTGTTCACTGATGTTAATTTCATACTCCACAGTATTTCGTGAAATCTATAATGAATGATTCATCGATTATAACCAATCAAATTTAAAATATCCAAACTATGTTTTAGCTGAAGATTATAAGAATTTTTAACCCTTCGTAGTCACACCTTCTTACAATCACAAATTGCTCACGCGGGGTTTACTGCAGCCCAGTGTCATTTTTAACAGATTTCAAAAAGGAGGAGGTTACTCAACTCGTCACGTAGATTTCATTATGTATGTATGTTCACGCATAACTTCCGTAATAGGTGCACCGATTTCGACGATTCTTTTTTTATTTGAAAGAGTATGAAGAGCCGGTGGTACCATGTTAATTTTTTTTTATTATCTAGATACTCTAGAATTATCTAGAATTCCAGTTTTAATGCATGTTCGCGCATAACTTTGTAACGCCTGCACCGATTTGGATGATTCTTTCGTTGTTATATAGTGTATATTCCCCCAATTGCTATCATGATAAATGTGTTTTAACCGACTAAAAACAAAGGTCACTAAAAATTAAAAAATAATAAACTTTTTTTAAAAAAAAGTAAAAAAACCGACTTCAAAGGTGCGTTAAAAAGGGTAAAGTAATTTTTTTTAAATCGGTCTAAACATAGAAACAGAATTAAATCAATTTCTAAACTTTTATCAATTATAATTCATTAGCACCCTAACACCCGGGAATTACAGCCAATTTAATTTTGTTTTTATTTTGGTAGCGATATAAAAAAAATTATTTTATCCTTTTAAGCGCGCCTTTGAAGTCGGTTTTTTACCTTTTTTTTTTTAATTGAGTTACCACTTTCGTGTTCTTGAATCTTTTAACTTTTAAGTGGCAATTGATCATGCTCTAATAGTCTTCTCCTAGAAATATAAATTTAAATATGATGACATTATCAGTTGAAAAGAGCGACTTTCCACGATTGCGGAAAAAGCGATTTTTTCACGATAAATTCCCTTTCGAAGTCGTAAAGGCGACATTTGAACTCGAAAATTGCTCTAGGGGTGTCATAAACCCCGCGTGACCTCAGAGGGTTAAGAATGAAAACTTTCAACAATTTCGTCACTAAATCTTCACTGAGCCGTCGATTAATCGTGAAGTTTCGTTTTGGATTAACTTTTTCCTACAGTTCATTTAAATAGTTGAACAATAGGGAAAATGGACATTATCCTTGTAATGCTGACTGGAGTATTTCAACGAGTATTTCAATATCAATTCGCTTCCCTCATCGGATTATTAAACTTCATACATATACTGCGCGCACACGAGCAAATATTATATTTCATTGCATTTGTTCCTCTTCAATCACTGTCATTAGACGATATTATGACCTATTATTACGAGATATCGATCAGAATATTCGGCAAACACGTTACGACCAAATACGCAGCTGCGTAGTTTGAATGCATTATTCTGTTAACGTAGAATAAAACGAAGAGAGCTAATACAATGGCGAATTGGATAAACAATTCCGTTTCATCCGAAATCCGTGATTACCCGTTTTTCTCCGTTATATTTGCACGGAAAAATATTTTCGAGTGGAGGGTAAAGGTGTGGGAAATATCATTATTAAAAATCATTATTGCAAACAGCTCCCGTGGGAATTTTGTATCAGCTTTTGGCATTAATCACTGTCGAAACTGTATGTGCTTCAATCGACAAATAATAATCACAATTGTGAAATGGCAATAGATCAATAACAGATAATAGTAATAATAATTGGTTTCATTGTAGTAGACGAATTTTCAATTTACGAGTGATTTAAATTATAAAAATTATTACCTGAAGTGTCTGTTATGGTGCATACTTTCGCGATAGTGCCCAGTAACAACATTTACGGTTTTCATAAATGTATATTGCTTGCAAATTCAGTTTCTCACAATTGTCATCACAGGTTGTACATTTGTACATTGTTCTTCTTAAAGTTAACCTTGGTAATGCCCATTCAAGTTTAACACAATTATAAACACATAAGCAGATGTAATAAACGCGCATTAAACAGAAGTAGCACAAACCTGCAAAGGAACGACTATAAACCTTGATCGGTGGCCATAAAGTTTCGAAACGACGATAAAAAATGGGGCATTAATATGTAGGTACTATTATGAGAGTCGTAAAGTAGGAGGACATTACTGTCAGCTTCGTGACATATACCTACTTATATGTGTGTTTTCAGGAATCTTCACGTCACCTTTTCCAAAATTAATCTCAGGCACCCAACTCTTAAATACTAAATGAGTGTTTTTGAAAGATATGTTCTCTCCAATTATAGAGGCAATGGTAAAGTTACCTATTCCACTTTGCACACTAACGCACTTTCCCAATTAGTCAAATCCTATTTTTCATTTTGCTGTCGATGCAAACACAACCATGATTCTGATTCGAAATTTGTGTCTGTTTGGATAGGTACGTAGTATGTGCGTAACTGGATTTAATATTCTTAATGCTTATCGTAAGCTTTCGAATCCGGATTTGACATTTGTTTGGCGAGCTCTATTCACTCTTAATCCACTGGTGATCGATATCAAGCGTGCATTCATTTCAAACTTCATTAACCGCGCATGACCTAATGGTGTAGCGATAATTCTTCGATTTTTTAATTTTATCGGTCGCGCTGATTGCAGCAGGAAATAATACCGACTAATACGAGTCGAAGAAGAAAGTTCTGTTATTGAAGCATTCATTATCTCGAAAAGGGAAACTACCCCATCACGTTAGCATAATGATATTAACGCAAGTAACGTGTGTTTTGAATAAAACCTTTTTCTGACCAGGGTTATAGTTATTTAAGTCTTAAATCCAAAATTATACATGTTAGACATATTTAAAAGAAACAATTAGTTTTCTGATGAAAGTAAAATGAAACAAGTTTGAAAGTGACTTAAAAAATCACCTGTTCTTCGTATCTTATATAATTGGAAACTGTTTTGTTTTTTATTTATATTTTTTCTTACGTCTATGTGTGTGTGTATAGAAACACATAAATGTAAAAGATATTCGTTGAAAACACAGGGATCGCTGTACTTTTATTTAAACATAAATGAAAATTCCATGGAACTTTATTGGTTTAAATAAAATTGCCGAGGAAAAAAGGATACAATCCATGCTCTACCATATTTTTCGGGTAAATCGAATTGCTGTAGGAGTCTGAACGTTTGCATTTCGAGGAATCCGTGTCTATTCCCATCTATTTTTTTGATTTTATGAATAAAGTAACAGGTATTTTGGCTGTATATGAACACCCGATGATTCAGCAATCTGACAACTCATACAGATTTTTTTTTTACTGTTTCTGAAAGTCTTATCCTTTATGAACATTTTAAACAAAAATTCATGAGGAAATTCAAATAATTGTAGAAGTTTATTTTATAACTGATTAAAGGCGATTTTTCCCGTAAAAATGTGGGGAAAAATTTATTCGAGTGTAACTTCCACAATTTTTGTTTAAATTCATCGGAAAAGTTCCACTCTGCAGATTTTGGTGCATAAAGTACTCACCCCAAAACATTTTGCCCTCTGATGATTAATTCACCTGAATCGATGTACAGAGCTATCTTCAACGATTAATAACTTAGACAATTTTACACATTCCGACGATTTTATTTTTTTGTAATTACTCGCAAACGTGACTACAATAGTTTGTGAAAGACACGATTATAACGATTATTTGGTATCCAAGTAATTTAGCGTCAAAGAAACTAACGATTTCACGTATTCAATAGTCCACTACCCCCTTATGGAGGTACATGACTATTAGACACGTAAAATTGATGGTTTATTTTGTGTTGGATTGCTTAGGTACCAAGTAATCATTATACCCGTAATTTTCACAGCTTTTTATGGACGCGATTCCGAGTAATCGCCAAAAAAAAAGTTGTCGGAATGTTAAAATTTGTTGACATTATTAAGCGCTGAAGCTGGTCCTGCGTAGTGCGCAGATGTAGTTGGTGTACACAGTATCAGGTGAACCAATCATCTGAAAGCAAAATGCTTTAGGGTGAGTAATTTCTACACTAAAATCTACAACATGGAATTTGACTGGTGAATTCAAACAAAAATTCTGAAAGTTACACACGAATCAATTTTTTCCCACTCTTTTACGGAAAAAAAATCGTCTTCAATCGTTTATAAAATTTTTTACAAACATCCAATGTTGATGCGGAAATTCCATGTTATAGAGAAAGGAATTCTACGGTGTTTAAAAATATAGTTTCGAGGTAAACGGCTTCAAAGTTAAGTTCCATACGCCAATACCACTCTGCGAGGCCGTTACTCGGCGCTGCACTCTGTTACATTCAGCGCTATAATTACCGTAATTATTCGAATTTCCTCGTGAAACTTTATTGTAAATGTTCACAAAGGCTCACACTTTCGGAATTAATAGTAATAAAAAAATTTATTTTTCGACATTTCAATAGTCCTGTGCCCCTTTAAAGGATTTCGATAACGGATGCTCTGCTGTACCTGCATTTTTTAAAATTTCTCTTAAAACTCATTTCTATCTGAAAAACACCCTATTCTGTCACGATCTCCGCCGTCCTCTCCACGCAAGCCGACAAGCCCTTTCCCGCATCGTAACTAACCGTAGGAATCTTTCGCCACTATCTTACAATTAATCAAGCCCACTCCAACTTTATATTCTAACCGTCTTCTGAATTCAACTGTACTCATATTTCGGCGTGAATCGAAATGCTTGGTTTCGATAATAGAATGTTTTATACCCAGCAATCATTTCATCTAACTCCACAACGAGTTCGAATCTGTTGATCCATTTAGCCAGTTTTTATTCGTTTCTACGGAAATTAAACTTCAACGGGTTGGGTCTGGTTTCTGAGCAATAGCTATTCCATCGTGCCCGAGGCAAGCAAATACAGGAGCAGAAAGGACGTTAAGGAACGCAGCTCATAGGCAGAGCGGAAATCATTTAACGGCTGTCGTTTTGAGTTCAAGTGACGGTAACAAAGCCAACGCATCAATTTACCTTCGTAACAGGCTTTTAATTAAAAATGAATACATGGGCTAAGAACAGATTCTATGCACGAAAACGTGTCAGAAGAGTATCAACCGAGATTGCATTTTACAGCAGTGTGATTTTAATCCCGGAGATCGTTTTTTCTCATAAGCATATTACTCTTTCACGGCCAAACTCATTTGAAGTACAATAGCAGGTCCGACGGCGATGTAAACGAGTTTAACGCGTACTTTAGCGCCGTTGAACGTGAACTTCGGTTCGACCGAGCACGGAGAAAAATCAGTGGGAACCGTGATAATGAATGCAGTCGGTCCCTCTCTATTCCCGGCATCCTCTTTTTCTCTCTTGTGGAAGAGAATTCTGTCAGGCGGGCTGTTGAAAATTTAATCATCTCTGAAAGCGCCCGATTATTGTGCTGCGACACGTGACGCACGAGCTTGTTCCCTATTCACGGTTGTTAAGAGAAAGACAGGAGAGAGAAAGAGGGTGGGTGGGAGGTAGGTGGGAGAGAGCTTTGAATAAAACATACGGCGTTTCCAATAAATTTCTGAAAAAGAGGCGTGATCCAAGCCCCATTTTCGACTACTCTACACGTATTGGCAGCTGTTCGTTCAGATATACCATGTTTCTAGTACAATGATTATTGGAAGACTAGGTCTTCTATAATATTCATGACAGACGGGCAGGTCTCACGGATTCTGGTTGCTAATTAAACGTTTGCAATTATATTATTACAGTTCTATTATGTTGTAAAAGCTCTAAAATATTTGTGTTTTATACTATACCATTTCCATAATGGTCATCGATAGTTGATGAAAATTATGTAAATGAGGGAATGTAGCTTTTCCTTGGTGACTGAAATAAATATCTAATTTGCATTTACATAACATTCTATTCCTAATCCACCACGGAAAATCAGTTGCAGAAGCGGCTAGAACTATTTTTCAGACTTACGGTGAAGGCGTTTTATCTGAAAGGGTATGTCAACATTGGTTTAAAAGATTCGAAAATGGTGATTTTGACGTTAGTGGCAAGCAACGTTCCGGTCGGCTTCTGGGAATGCAAACAAACGATCTACAGTTATTATTGCAAGAAAACCCTGCACAGTCATCTTATGAGCTTGCAAGCTAGAGGGGCGATTATTCAACAGTAATCCGACGCTTACATGCAATGGGAAAGATGCAAAAAGGAGATAATGATGAAATACAAAATTACGTATGTATAGACATAATGTAAACTACTTTTTGAAATAGAATGGACATAAGGTTCAGGTCACCTTGAAGATCTCACAATTGAAGAGTCCTCACAGAAAACACTGTATGTGCCAAAATTAAAACGGAAAAATTTTATTGGAAAATGTTTCTACATGCCAATGATAATACTATAGCACAGAATTTTAATGCAATTTGCCTTTGTAAATAAGTTACCAATAGTGCTAAAACATGGTACCGTTGCTCTGGTACGGCCAACCCACTTCTGTAGGAAACAATGTAAGAGCCAATTACGTAGCTAGGGACAAACAGGATTGGTACTTACAGTGCTTGCAAATTTAAATGAATGGCACATTCAGTTTTCTCTGCAACTAACAGCGTTTTCTACAAGAACACCGCAATTGGTCATTGAATTCGTTTTTTTATCGACTACAAAAAAGTACTTTTTTGATATATTTTAGATATATTAAAAAAAACACCCACTACACAGACATTTATATTTCTTGATTTTTAATTTTTTTATGGTGAATTTTGTAAATCTAAGTTCAATTTCGGTGTTAACAGTCAGAAAACCCCCTGGAAATAATTGTTTAAATTATCGGACTGACATAAAAGTCCGTACATCGAAGCGTATGGGCTGACGTGTTAACGGATTTTCGCTTCTTTGACCTTCCATATCTCAGAAACTAGTGGTCACCTCAACTTGAAAATTTCGTGTCATTGATGTCTCATCACATGGTATCGTTTGGCATAAAATATCAGTTCCAAAATCGTGGAACCAAAAAGAGGCGATTTCTTGGGTCACTCTTTCAGTTGCGTTGCGGCAGTGGACGAACGGCCTAAAGAAAATCGCAGTGCCGTTTAAAGAACGCAATGCCACCTTGATGTCTCGGAAAACATGAGACACAAGAAAAAGTAAAATGCTCTGTTCAACGAGCTCCATCCACTACTGACTACAGCAGGGGTGCACAAGGGAGCTGTTTTAGCGCCTAGCTGCGAGCAACCCACCTGTCCCGTTGCTAAGGTTAGAATCGGTGAGGAGAACTGCAATAGTGTACGTGCGTGCTCGTAGGCTCGTAGCATAAGTATATATGACTGGGTTCAAGTCATACCAAATGCACGTACGCTACCGCAGTTCTCCTCACCGATTCTAACCTTAGCACCGAGACAGATGGGTTGCTCGCAGCTAGGCGCTAAAACAGCTCCCTTGTGCACCCCTGGACTACAGCATATTCGATATAAAACCATTTTTGCTGAACTCAGCAAATAATGAGTTACATTAGATGGCAGTTGTTATTGACTTACCCCGTATGTAGGTACATAAACAGTAGCGACGATAGAAATAATCGAAAACACACGATACTGAATTTAAGATAATTAACGCAACGACACGCTGAACATTCCAGAGTCAAACTCCCTAGAGGAGCACTAAGATCACTCGTGTTCATAGTTCACGATTCGTTGAGCAAATTGCTCCGCATAGCTGAAGCATAGATAAATCCCCGAGCGTTACGAAGCAAAAGGCAGCCATTCAGGGTAATGTTGGCTGTGAAGCCGTGACGAACTTGTTATCGGTTGTTCCTAGATGGGTAAAGCCTCGCGAATCTCTAATGCTTCTGAAACGACCCGGCATTATGTAGAAGGATCGGTGCGCGCGCAATTTATCCAGAACATTCTATTACGCTTTGATTGGCCCCGAGAACCATTTTGCCTAGGTCGTTTAACCGGCAGCGTCAAACACAGCGTTGTAAATAAATGATGTTCGATCGAATCACCGTGTGCCCCAATCGCTCGTCCGTATCTTCCATTACCTGATCGGACCTACGCTCTGTTGATAACGTAGGCTCCCTAGGGCTTGGGGCTTGTCCTCGGGATGGGAATGGTGACCCCCGGGAACCAGAACTGTATAGTTCACCATCGTTAAAACCGTATAAGAGGCATGACTGCGAGCTGGGAGAGCTCGACGTCACTTAAACGGCACCATACCACGAACTCGATGGGGGTATCCCTAGTCCTCCATAGTTAGTTGTAAGAGTTAATTTCTACCTGTCTCCTTTGAAGCTCAGACCCACAGGCGGGGTGCCCAATTAACCCCTCCCCCCATTCATAGATTTGAAAGTTTGAATACTCGTGAGTGGTGCCCCAATTTGCGAGCAGCACGTCTTTGGGCTTATTTAACAATCACGTGGCTGTTAGAAGCTTGCAGTGCCTCAAGACCGAAAATGGCTTTTGCAGCTGAGGTGCTCCTAAGGCCGCCTGGGATCGCAGTAATATTACACACTGACAACGTCGTTTAGATTAAATGAGATTTTTGAAGGAGTAATGACATGCATCCTCGCGCGAGAAATTTGATGCATGATTCCAGGTATTCCCGCCTCGGTTTCTATAATGCAGAGCGTTGCACGTCGCTTAATTATTCAGGTATACTATGCGACTCTAAACGAGATTGCCTTCGCGCTGTTGCTCTCCTTGATGCGTTAATTTCGCGAAGTTAGGGACGACTTAATTAAAACCTTGTTGCATGATTAACGGTGCACGGTTAAACGATTACGCGACGCTGCAGAGAATCCGCATGCTTCGAACGAAGTTCGCAGAAACGATTCTGCCTCGAGTTCTACAGGCTTCAAATCCATGCTCGTGTTACTTATTAGGTATGATAAGGTACAGGCGCAATAAGGGTTTACATGCGCCAAATAACACAAACTTAAGAGAATATGTATCTGCTTTTCGAACTCCGACGTCGTAGAAATCCAGAAGGTTAATATACACTGTAGAAAATAATTAAAGCTTGTTAATTAAATCCTGAAGATCTGCGCACGCGAACATGCAGCCTATCAGGGTTAATGCAGCCGTTTGGAAACGTAGTCATCATTTATCAATAAGTGGGTGCAATTTCGTTTAAGGATCGAGGAAGAAATGATAGAACGATGGCTCGTATAGCTTCATTCTTCCGAATGCTGAAAACCGTTTGAGTCAGGAGGCCCGAGTTTTTCTCGTAGCTATTCTCGTCAAATTTTTTTGAGCCACTCCAAGGTTTCTGACGACACCTATGTACCTATCAGATGCACTCCGTTTGCATTAATTCTGCGTTCATTCCAAGTCGACAAAGATTGAAGGGAGAAGCGGTGTGTTGAACTCTATCGATAAAGTTAGGGACTAGCGTAACATGGTTATGGACTCAGTTATGTGGGGCATTAATTCCGAGCTTCCTCTCTTCCATGTATGTACACGGTTCGCCACCTTTCTGTCTATTACTCTTCACCTTGGGCCCTGAGGAAGTTGGCCGAGTTCGTGAGTGCACGCTTCGAGCATACGCCACGTTACGAGCTAACGTAATAGAGCTCGTGTCGCAACCACAATATTAGTGCCATCGTATATTCAGTTACCGCTAACGCGATCGCGACGTCCAACCAAATATTCGCTATGAATAGTACTTCGTAGGCGGAGTATTGCCGAGTGTCCGCGAGGAAAGTTTATGTCTTAATAATGCGAGATAAGTACACCAGTGACTTCAGTGAAAGGTCAAAACTACCGAAGCTTTTCCACTTCCTACCTACTCAAGAACTACTTATCTTGCTGACCTATATGCTCCCATCATTCTGATAAGACAATTTAAACATGCACGTAAACGACATGTTGTCAAATGCAAGAAATGAACGAATCAAAGTCAAAAGAAGCCGTAGGTACTTCAAGCTTTAAAGTATATTAGAAGAACAAACCACAAGAAATATATGGTCTTTATTGACTCGAAATTGCATCTGATTAGCGCTCCAAAACTTGGAAACAAAAATCCAATAGGCCCGTTTACACGGGCGCTTCAATCTCTAGGTTTTGACACGTCGCTCCAAAATGACAAGTTGGAGTGCAAGTGTGGGGTGTACGCCCGTAGCTCGGGATGTAAAAATATTCAACACTCCAAACCTTCACATCAGATTGTAAGACTGGAGTGTAAAATCAAATGTGTCAGTGTAGATCAAAAGTGTCAGGTTTTGGAGTGTAGCGTGGTATTTCCACCGAGTAGGAAAGTTTTGCACAACGTGATCTTAAACATCTAAGGGAGAGTTGCCAATATCGCACTAGTTGCCTAAATCGTACTTCATCAATTTCTCAATAATTAATGAATATAAGCGACATGTAATGGTAAAACTATCAAGGAACTATGAAATGAGAAATAGAAACAAACGCTTTCGAGTTATAAACATTTAAAAGAATCAGGTATGATTGATGTAACTTTTTACCAGTTTATTTTAGCTGATAATAATCTATCGATGCAGTTTAATCCTGTATTTTTGTATTTTTCTAAAAGCGGGTTTATTGTAGAACACTTTACTTTCACTTTATGTACATATTACATTTATTATAAAGTTTAAATTGATATTTATAAATAAATGCTCGTGTTTCCTAAATCGTACTAATACGATTTGAAAACTCAATATCCAATATTAACTTGCGTTCAAATTAGTACCGAATACGAAATATAACGTAAAGTATCTTAAGTGGTGCGATGTAGGTAACCATTTCCTAGTAACGAAAAAAAACGTTTATGTCTCGAGACGTCTGTACAGCCGACCAGGATAATTTCTAGTGCAGGACCACCAGAGTTAGAGAGTAAATACCAACGAGGCTCCGTAGAACCTAGCAGTCCTAAACGGGTCTGTTCCACACGTTATTACCCTGCTACTCTCTCTGTCTCCGTAACTGAACCTGGATCTTACAATTAGTTACAATTAGTGCGTAGGGAGACATCCATTACAGGGTGTAGCTTTGTACGCGCATCCAAGCTAATACTCCCCTTTTCCCTATTACCAGTTGTCAAAGTGCACGCAGCTCTGCGACGTTTGACAGCGTGTCGCAACTAATCGTAAATTTCCGTTTTTCATTATTTCCTCATTTATTGTGCAAACAGTCATGTCGCACCCTTCCAAATGTTGAATTTACACAGAAATATAATAAGTAGTTTCTGCGGTCGGAGAAGATGTTATTTGCAGGAGCTGTACTATGAAGAATCGAAAAAGGGAAGGACAAACTATTTAGAACGGTAGGGCCAGTCGTTTAGACCGGAATGTATCTACGAAGCTGTCCCACGGAACAGTTGATGATGAACTCCAGCGAAGAGTTGAGGTTTACTTGCTGGACACCCATCGCGAAAATGGAGGCATCGCATAACAAATAGTTATTAGTCTTTCAATTGCGAATATTACTAGGGTAAAGTAGCCGAATGTGAAGACCTCTCCTAATATGAGACCCCAGCTTATCTCCGCTACAGAACTCTTGAATGTCATAGCGATGCTATTTCTTTACTAACTAACCGTGTGTTAGTTGTTTTGTCCGCACAGTTGCATTGTAATCAATTGAGCGCCTCGAGCAAGCACATATTTCTGAAATACGTTGCAGAAAGTTTTTGAAATGGTTCGATTAACTTACAAATACCTCTAAAGTGGTAAGTGTATAATGATTTTCACAAATACTGTTGTATAGTGCTTGCAATGGAGTTTAAGGCTTACTAGTTGTATATCATTAAATGATGAAGACTTAACTTCCAAGCTATTTTTGGTAGTTATCATGTTATTGTTCCCAAATATGAGACCCGTGAAAGTTCTACTAATGAGAGTGAAGAAGAAATTGTTCTGAATGATGAAAGTGATTAAGAAAGAAAATTATGATACAGAATACTTGTTTTGCACAGGTTGTTATTCTTCAGACGTGCTAGGTGAACAATGGGTTAAGTGTACGTATAAAGTGTTACGATAGGCGTGGTGGGCGCATGAAGACTTCAGTGGTGGGCCCACGAAGACTGCGGTGGTGAAGAAATAGATTTCACATGCCGACTTTATAAAAAAAGAAATAAAAAATAATTTTCAGGAACAAACAAACTGGGTCTCATATTAGGAACCCATTTTTTTATCTGCGTATTTGAATGACTTTCGTTTTTATTTTATTATCAAGAAACCTAATTTTTGTTATAGTACTTTCCAGTAGGTTGCTAAAGAATACATATTCTACTTTTAAAATGTGTATCGAATTTTAATAAAAGTGTTCTCAGTCAATAGTTATGATGTTTTTAAGAAATGGGTCTCATATTCGGCTACTTTACCCTATGTAGTGATTTTTTCATTGATTTAGTCATTGTAAAGATCTTCTGTACTGTACGTACCACAGTATCGAATCGCAGAATTTGTTTCAAAATATTCATGTTGGAACTGATAAAACCGAGAGTAAGGGAATCCCAAGTGTACTATTCTACAAAGATAGAGGTCGTTTAGATTCTTGTAGCCCAAAGTATCCGCAAGTTTATTATTAAGTAGCTGGTTTTACACTGGAGAATTTATTCAGCCCTGTGGTAGCACACGGTGTTTGCACTAAATGAATCAGGATGGGTGTTTTCATGAAATCTAAATTGAGGGTGAGCTATTGAAGGCAGAACTGACGGGCAAAATGCAGACGCGCATATTATGAAAATAGGAGGGATTGTGGAATATTCTTCTGCAACAATATTCACCTCGGTATTTCATTTATAAATTATTCGTATAGATATACTGGATATTTCAGAATTATTGGTAAAAATTTAGCTGTGGCCAATACAACTCGTAAATTCAAGGAAAACTGGTTTGATGAACGTTGGTTCACAGAATAATCACTTTCGAGATATTCTAAATTACTGATTTGCCGAAAAGTTTAAAATACCAGTGATTAAGTGTTTAAGAGAAAAACTTTTTGTCGAAAACTTCAGCATTGATAACTAAAGCAGATATTTAAAATGTCAGTTGTTTAATGAGATACTCATATATTCGGTGTTAGTACACACTGCTACTGAAAATGTAAACAAAACTATAATATCGCAAAATTATTGATAGTTTGAACTGTCGACATACTGGTGACCCCAATATGTGTAAGTAATCGTTCAAAGAACTTGGCTAACAAAATAAAATGGTGGATATCTTGAAAAAGATTAGTTTATTAATTTATATTTATTCAGACTTTTTTGTTTCTCTTTGTGAGCCTTATTAGCCAGCTAAATTTCCTTGGTAGGTACTTGTTTTATTTGCACATTATATACCTACTTGTAATTCTGAAACAAAACACCTTGTACAATATTTCAAATGTTTGCTAGTTCCTTTCTTTCCTCTGTTTTATACAATCTAAGCATTTATAACATTTTGCAATCATTTTAATTAGAGTATGTTATACTATGTAATTTAATCAGTATTTTGTTTCTTGTTAAGTGTGGTAGCGTGATCAAGCTTTTACGTAGTCGGATCAAGGGAAATTTGGTCGTAAAATGTTTGTTTAAAGTTGAGGAGAGGCGCAGATGTCGCGAATGGACGAAACTTTCAAATTATGCACGTCCTGTTATCCTATATCGACAAAATTTCGTGAGAGGACAACGTTTTAATAAGAAAGTTCGCAAGTTTTTTCATGTAAGTAATGTATGTAGGTTTGACAAACGATTTTGAAGGTGTTGCCTCATTTTTTGTTATAAGGTTCATTTATTTTTAAGTGACTTTAATATTCGTAGTTTGAATTCAATCATGCATAATTAGTAACATTGACTGTATTTATTTCTCAGTACTTACGAGCTCTGGGTGTACCTACTAAGGGCTTGCTTGGTGTGGCTGGTGAGCAATGCTGTTGAATTTAACAGTGTACATAGGACCTTTATAATGCTAACTTTCCATAAGTTAGAAAGAAACTTTAATAAAAGTACGCCAGTACAACGAAGTCGAACAAGATAAATCGCTTTTCCTCCACTACTCTAATTTTCATTAAAAATATTCTCCTGCTCACGTAGGTATTATTAAAATATGGAAGAATTTTTAATACAAACATATCTGATGGTAAACATATTGACAAGTAATTCTACCACATTTTAAACTGCAGTAATATCAAAATCTTGACGCTAAGTTCCTAATTCTAACTCTCGAATTTCTTCTCATTCCTGAACTCTAGACTCTCTAGATGTCAACTATCGCCCAATGATGTCTCTATTCCCAATCACAACGCGCTTTAAAATACTTCAAATGAACTTCCCACACTCATGACAGGTACCACCGTGCACAGAAAATCTCCACGCCTCTTCTCTTGTGATCAGTACATGAACCTAAACCCACACGCTATATCTCTTCTGTTCGGGAGCCTAACCCAAACACTTGTCCTCCACACGAAACACGTGGATCACCTACTCAACCATGCTATCTAGCCACTTACAAGAACTGCCCCAAAATTGCATAGAATGTATACATAAAGACCTTTACCAGCTTCTTCGTTTTGCTGTATAAACTTTTGTGTAACAGACGTTGGAACCGCGGACGGGGTGGACTGTCACACTTTCGTCCGTCGAATCACTCAACTACCGTACCTACTCATCTACCCTGGTAATCGTTCAACGGGCCTGTAGGAAAATTTAATTTGGTATTCGCCGAATGTTTCGACCCTTGTGCAAGCACAACGGCGATCGTGACGTGTAAGCCCAATCAGTTCTTCGGGTATCGACACGTGAAATTGTTCGATCGGCCACGTATTGCGCCCCATCGATACACAGCCCTTCGTATTATTGGCCGACGATAGTTTGGGCGGGTGAGCGCGGACTGTCAGTGCGGCCTGGTTGATCCATTACTCTGCAAATCAATTAGGACGCAGGCACGATCTGCGTCGTAACGTGGGAAAAAAGAGTGGCGAAAACAAAGCATTTAATCGGATTTTGTTTTATCGGCCGCACACACCGAGACCACGCCGGGAAATATTTCACGGGAACAACAGGGAACCGTGCTACCCCCCCCTTTTTTTTTGCCCCACATACACGCGCGACACATATACGTACCGACGCGCGTGTAAGGTAGAACGAGGACTATATTTCAAAAATTCTATACCGCCGGCGCGTGTTTTTTCATCCTCTGGCTTCCCGGCGAAACCGCTGCCGAAATTGCTGTGTTATTAGCGGATTACTGGGCACGATCCTTGATAAGCGGTCGTAATTTCTCAGCCGAGGAATTTCTAGTACAGGATTTCTATATCAATGTCACGCGTCGCCCGGGACAAAAGGGTAATTCGATGAAAGTTCTGTATTGATTCGAATCCGAATCTTTCGCTCGCAGAGAATAAGTCTTATCATACATTTTTTGGCTCACCATCAAATTTTTAATACCTATCGTTCATACAAGAGTGTATCAGAAGATGACGCATTATGATAATTAAAATTAAAAATTAAATTAAACATTATTATCAGTGGTAATGTTTCGACGTTATCAACATGGTAGTGGTGTTATTATTAAAAATATTCTACTAGCGATGCAGTGTTCACGATGCAGCTCTAAGAAAATCATGACCTTTGGCAACCTCAAGTGACTCTCGATTAGGGCTGTAACGAATATTCAAATAATCTAAGTATTCGAGATTCGTATATTCGAATAATCTAAGTATTCGAGATTCGAATATTCGAATAATCTAAGTATTCGAGATTCGAATATTCGATTAATCTAAGTAGTAGAATACCAGAGAATTCCAATTCGAGATTCGAATATTCGAATACCAGAGAATACGAATTTGAGATTCGAATACCAGAGAATTCGAATTTGAGATTCGAACACCGGAGAATTCGAATTTGAGATTCGAATACCGGAGAATTCGAATTTGAGATTCGAATACCAGAGAATTCGAATACCAAAGAATTCGAATTTAAGATTCGGATACCAGAGATTTCGAATTTGAGATTCGAATACCAGAGAATTCGAATTTGAGATTCAAATACCGGAGAATTCGAATTTGAGATTCGAATACCGGGGAATTCGAACTTAAGATTCGAATACCAGAGATTTCGAATATCCGGAGTTATCGACTATAATATTTTTATTTCTTTCCCTGTTACCAAAACGTCATTTCTCTAAATTTATTATTTGAATACTTCTAATTATTCGAATATTCGAAGAAATTATTCGTATTCGAAATTATTCGAATATTCGAAGAAATTATTCATATTCGAAATTATTCGAATATTCGAAGAAATTATTCGTATTCGAAATTATTCAAATATTCGAAGAAATTATTCGTATTCGAAATTATTCGAATTATTACAACTCTACTCTCGATGATAAAGAACAGACAAATGTAATATTTTTTAACAGATACTTTTTGCACAACTATTTCGCAATATCTGAATGATGGTTACTGCGAACGATGCCACACTATAGGTCATAGATGGTCATAGAGATCCGTTTATACCGCAGCCATCACGCGTGAAGCCCGCGCACCAAGGTTTTCGGTTTCACGTGTTGCGACCAGTAGAGGTAGAAGACACCTGAACCGCGATGTTTGCAATAGCTGGTGGGCAACGCGTCGGGCTCACTACAGGCAATCTCGTACACGTGAAATCTGACACAGCAGCCTTGGATTCGTGGAACCACGGGAAGAGTACGGGAATCAATGCAGAAGACTGCGAGCCCGTGGGAACTGATAAAGACGCTGCAAATCCGATACAAACGATCCCTGGCACGTGGGACTCGATACAGTAGACTCTAGATTCTCAGAACTCCGCCGGGACGATTTCGAGCATCTGGAATCCGCTGGAGACTAGATCGGACCTTACAGATCCGATAAAGACGTTCTTAGATCTATAAGACTTTACACCATTGCAGGTGAATTCAGACTCATGGAACGCGAGGTGGCCGACTTCGGCACCGTGGAACTTCGAGGCTCCTTCAGACACGGGGATCACGAGATTCCTAAAGGGTCTGTGGTGTCTGGGAGATACATGGGGTTTTAGTACCACTGGCCACCTTGAGGGGTCAGGGTCAACGACCCACGAGTTTAGAAAACAATTTACTTAAGCCTGTCCCGTCCAACTTGAGCCTAGCAGCTTAGGGATCTCCCCTGTGCTGCGTTTGCTAACATATACATGAACGCTAGTTGATACCACTATACGTACCTATCTGCCCCATGTTCCCATACACATCACCACATGTGGATTCAGCCATGTAAGGCGACCCTGCCGTGGTTACCTCCAGCGATGGATGTTCGATGTATTTGGTTGCAAACGTTTGACGAACTGTTATATTCCCGCTTCAAACCACGTCGACCACTATTCGAATCTGGATAATTTTAACAATTCCAGTGTGCGTGGAGAATATTAATGTTTTTCTTCGCGGTCAATGTACCTACAAGTTGGCAATCTGGTCCAGATTTGCCGCAACATGAATTTATTATCTCCGCGCTTGCGACCCGCGAAATTGACCGTGAGATCGTGGTAAATCACAAAGCGCGAAGGTGCGCCCTCCACGAGGACAAAAGTTTTCATCCGTCGTGAACTTTTACGATACTTACGCAGTGACTTCTTTACAACTTCCTGCAGCGGGTTGCCGCCTATGCGCCCGGCCGGGATTTTGTTGCGGAACAAAGACAACTGCGGGGATTTATCGCGCGTAAGTGGCGTCTGCGTCGGAAGTTCGGCGACGTCTGCGTCCAACTCTTCACGTCCATCTCTGGTAGAGCGCGTTGCTGGTGTCGCACAACATAAAAACGCGGGTAACGGGAACATGGAAACGTAAATTTCTGCAAGGTGTTTACACAAGTTATACGGGGTGCAAGCAGAGAGGAGGAAAATATTTTTTCACACGGAGCTTTGTTTTCGTGAAAATCAATTTTGAAAACTCCGAGCATTTGGAGGATTTACTTGTTTACAAAACTGCTTTTGAATACATAACAATACTCAAATTCTGAAATTCAAAGAATGAATAACGAACATACAAAGAAGTCCTTTCTTTTAAGCTTTTACAAAACAAATCACTAATACTGCGCGAAGTTAACATAGTTCGTTCTCCATTCTCTCGTCGTTCATCTAGATCGCTATCGCCCTATGTAACAACGGTCGCCAGTGCTTCTGCTGGTCTCACTCTGACACTATAATCTGTTGTTCACGAATTTCACGCTAGCATGGATTGTCTAGCAGGCTTGATTTAAGTTATCACGGCCGACACTTGTATCGCACTTGGATGGATGAACAACGAGACAGAGCAGAAGAGTATCTCGTCGTTATTTTAGTTTGTGGCAAAGATACGCGCGTCATGCTCGGGGTACAGATCCCGAATCCATTAAAATGGATTTATCCGATTTTGTGTTTGTCCTCTTCAGCTCCATGAGCGCGTCTACGTGTTTCTAGCTACGTAATTGCTGTCTCTTTCTCTGTCTAGCTCTCTTTCCTCTCGCGATTGCCAGCACAGTGGGAAACACGGCTAGCCAAAATCGATAGTGTAGATTGTTTCGCATGAACAGGATATCGAGCAACCGTCGACGCCCACGGATTGTTTAATTTCGATGTTTCCACGCGTTTGGAGTACCGCTGTACAGAAATTACGACGGTCACAGAAATAGTAATTCCTGTCCTCTGTCTCGCGGTTAATGCGGGAAGACGAATTGATTACTTATTCGGCAATGCCCCGGCAATTGACAGGCTCGGTGAACTTAATGTGAAAATTTAATTAGTTTACTCCTACAGAAGGAGGCAGTGCAGCGATAAGTTACGTAGATCATTTACCACGACAAATTGAGCCATTAATTTCATTTATAGACCTCGGCTCCACATTTTTATATACACTGGGCACGTTTCTGGTGGTAAAATGACCCAGTTAACAGGCTAAAGGAATATATCAACCAAGATTTTTCCCCCTTTTTCCTTAATTCTAGTTCTTCATTATTATCAATGCTGGTTGTTAACTTCAGAGTTGCTTGGGCTCAATTAAATTTCCGTGTGCTGCGTGAAGTATTAGTTAGTTACCTGCAGCTACTTGCAAACCAACCTCGCCAAGGGAAAATGGGTAGAGGCCAGTAGGTTTGAGTTTTATTGAAATGTAATACCTATTGTTAAAAACTAAACGAGATCATAATTTACTATATATAACCTTTCAACGCCGGCACCGTTGAAGAAAAAATATTCCATTTCTTTATCCTTAAAAATGGTCTGAATTTTTATTATTTTTTTCAGAGGTTAAAATGCATATAAGAAACGAATGCAGGGTTCAGGTAGGTCCTGATTTTTTTTCAATGAATAAAAATAATATTAATCACTAAACGATTAAGTAACAAATATGGAACGAACGTTATATTCTAGATGTACCTGAAGCCCTGCTGTGTTCAAGTTGTGACTATATTTTTAAATGAAAAATGGTGCGCAGGGAGCTACGACGTGGATGGCAAATCAGTCATCGCTGTGTTTCCCTGCATTGCGACGATCACCCTGCGTGCCACATGTAACCCATAGGTTTGCAGTGTGGAAACGTTACCGGGCACCTGGATCCAACAGTTGTAACTCGATTAGAATGGCCAACTATGCGTAGCACGTCCTGAGTTTACGATACATCAGTTGCTATTATGATCACGGGAGCAGAGTGCTAGCAAGATGCGACCTCTCAAAGATATCAAAATCATTAGCTATTTGAATTTTAGAACCTCCACTGCAGAGGACACTGCTTGGGTGCTTTTTAAGAACTCTCGTTTCTCTAATAGATACTTTAAAAATTGTTCTTAGTGACCTTATTAAAAACCCAACCTCAGGGAGGAACTAACGGTTATAAACAGATTGTCTTCCTCGTAGCTGGTAATTAAATCACGAACATAGCCAAGTTTAAAGTCAACATGTTCCGCGAAGGAAAGGAGTGATCCTGATGAGGCTAGCTGTTATATTGGCGAAACATTGAGATACCGTTTCTATAGGATGCGTTTTACATTGCTGAGTCACCACTAATAGCAACCTAAACTCTGAACACTTAAAATAAAATCAAGAAAATCGTATATTCAAACACGAAAAATCGAGCAAGCTGAGGGAGTTGCATCCTGTGTTGCTAGTGTTGTTCAGGAAGTTCTGAACGTTTACTTTGAGAACAAGCCAGTCTAGGAGGTTCGCTTTGTACAAAACTTTGCCGTCCTGACGTCAGTCTTCCCGCATTAAAGGGCCATTTTTCAAAACCGCGCGCCACTCAAGGTGTCAATTTGGAAACTAGCGAAGGTGTTGTATGTAAGTCTAATTATTCAGGCGTCTGTTCTATAATAGTCGGCTTCTACTTCATTCGAGGGCCTCAGTTGTGTATATTAGAATCTCGCGAATGATCGGGATTTCCATCCACTGGCGAATTATTTCGTTTATCTGGCTGGGAAGACGTGACGAGACTCGGGGTTTACGGCACAGTTGCGAATTACAGGCGTATTTTCAATACCGGCGATACTGCGGCCAGCCACGCAGAACGATTCAAAAATATTTTCTACGACCGAACGCTTTGGCCCCGCTCCAATGTAATTAGCAGTATTTTCGCGCGAAGTGGCTTTCGACGGTATCGCAAATATTCAACCATTTTCTCTGATTTTGGCACAGGGGTGGATCGGGCTATTTTTTTCGTTCGTCCCCCTCCCCGCCCTGTTTCACACCCCTCCCACGCGGCTTATTAAAAGCTGGATCACATATATTACCCGATCGAATTTCTCTTACTGCGAATTTCGAAACCTGGACGAATTTGAAATCCGAAACGTCTGGAGGCAGTACCACTCTATGGGTTACTCGAATTTCGAGGCATCACGAGCTGCGGGTAAATTATGTAACCGGTACATGGGGTGATGCAGTTCGATTGAAGTAATTATCCGTCGATTTAGGAAAACTGGCATGCATGTTTTGAACAATTGTACGTTTTTTATTTGCACAGAACGCGGGCAGCGCTGTTGTAGCAAATATTATCGTACACTTTTTTAGTTTTCAGATCTTATTTATTAACGACAATTTGTGCCGTGTACTTTTCCTATTATTGCATTCAAATTTTCCATAGGGAAACGCTAATAAAAGTGTTCCATTTGTGTGCAGGATATACGAGATTTACTTTGAGGCAGCGCATGCATTTTGAAGCGGGAATTTCGAAAACCACAAGCGGTGGTGGGCTTTGTTGATGCGAATGCGTGGTAGAAATAAAAACCTCTTCAATTTCCCAGCAAGTGTTGAGATCGCGAGTGCTCGAGTGAAACTATATGCCCATGAACTTTAACTATTAACGTCCGGATGAACCTAGCAAACGGTTGCATAAAAATGTTCATCCACTGGGCAAGAGTTTCAAGCACTCCGACAAAAATACGAGATTTGCGCGCGGTTCAAGATTGACGGATCCGCTTATGGAATATCGCACTTTCAATAACGTACTTAAAAAGGATTTCGTATAAATAGGGATTTTAATGTACCTAAATACTCGTTCAATCTCTACCAAACCGGAATTCCAGTTCTAGTAATAAGGAAGAAAAGTGTGTGTGAGATCGAAACATGTGCATATTTTACCTGTTAAAACTGCTGCGATGCAATGGGAATATCAGGAGCTAAGTAGGCTTTTTATAGAAAATCCTCGTCGGAGTTTCCTTAGCTATCGGTGTGCCAAGTTAGTAAAAAGTTGTGAGGTCTTAAGAGCAATTTCTAGTGGCAACCCACCTTCCAGTGCCTATCTAAGGTACTCTCATAGAATCGACCACGCACCCCCATTTCCTGAGGCTGGCAGTGATGACTATGCACTGCGTCTTTCTCTACTAACAAGTGGCCCGTAAGTTGCACGTAACAAGCGCCATCATTTTTCCTGTGATTCTCGACAAGTCAAGGTCCTCTACCTTTTACTAACAGTAAACGAAGATTTTTATACATTTACTTATTTAAAGAATTGTTCATTATTTAACGCACAACATATAAGCAGATGGAAATTATACAGTACCTATCATTCGCTGAGAATAATGAGTTGAATAGAGTTTTTGGGATAGGAGTTATTCCAGGTGATCAAAGTTATCGTCCCAGCCTGTGTAGGTACGTCATAATCAGAGTTCGACATTAATAAAAAATTATTTCAGTATTCGACGGATGAAGTTAATTTTTTTATTCGACGAGTGTTTCAATTTTAGCTTCGAATAAATTTTTCAACTTAAACTTTAACTGTAACTTCAACCCGAGTTAACTTTATTCGATACAAGACGAATAATTTTTGTTGTTAACTTTTATTCGTCATTCGAAATTTTTAGTTAAATATAAATTTTGTCCATCACTGGTCATAATATATCCCACATAATACGATAGTAGTGCAGAAAAGAAAAAGTGCGTACCAGGAAGAAACGTACGTTTACGCTGAACATATCCGTGATTTATCCCTTTTACGACAAGCGGTAAATATTCTATGTACGACGTGAAAATTTAAAAACTATGGTGGCTCGTTGCGTAGATGCGCATGATTTACTCCGTCGATCCTGGGATCTGAATTTTACGAGTAACCGTATAACTTCTCGACGAGATGGCGGTCTTACAAATGCGTCCCCCCGAGCCACGTGTGACGCGCGAAACGCGTTCGAATCGTTACCCCATTGTTGCAGCGTCATTCTCGGTTGCGTAAAAGAATTTACTACGCCTCTTCCTCGACGGAAGTGCATATCCCTCCTTGTTCCCCCGTTCACTCGAACGTGTTTCCAGATCTCCCGTTGTCTTTGAGTGTTTTGATACCGCGCTGCAAGCACTAGACCAGAGTTGGATATTATTCGACTAGAAATTTCGAATAAAACGAAGTTATTCGAGAATTCGAGTTATTCGAGTTATTCGAGATTTCGAATTATTCGTGAATTCGAAAATTCGAATTATTCGAGAATTAGAGAATTAGAGTTATTCGAGAATTCGAGAATTAGAGTTATTCGAGAATAATGAATAACTTCGATTTATTCGCAAATCTTTATGAAAATAAATTTTCATAAAAAATTATCCGTTATTCTCGAATAACTTCATTCTCTTCGCAATTCGAGATAATTCGAATAAAGCGTTGTAAAAAATTAATTCGAATAATGCCGAACTCTGCTCTAGACCACCCTTTTCCCTGTTACACTCTGGAATGCTGGAAGAAACGAGTATATTTCACATTTACTTACATCCACCTTCAAGTAACTGGAAGATCTACCTGGAAGATCCTCTAACAGATATTAATAAAGCTGCACACGAGGCCAAGGAAAATAAAAGTATTTGCCCGTTGTAAGGCTAGACAGAAGAGCAATTTTCAAGCTGCTATCTTCTTCGGAGGAAGGGGGAACAAGATGGCAGTATCGCCTAACAGACGAGGGAAATGAAATTGAAGAGACTCATCAGTCCCGATCGCGTTCTCCTTTTACATTTCGATCAAAGCCTCCGCCGTCCGTTTCCCTTCCGAGACGATATCGGAAAGGGGAGGCTTCCGTTTCCCGACGCATACCCGTCAATTTCTATCTGTCGTTCGCGCGTCTCGATTTAAAGCCGCTCGAGTGTACAGCTACGATAACATTATGTCGATTTCCTCGGTATTTTCTATCGCAGCCGGCTAAAAGCGCGCACAGGCGTATATATTTACGCGAGCATATTTGCTTGAGAAGGAGCACGACGGCGGCTTCGCACGCCCATTTACACCGGCTAGGAGTGGGATCGGGGTTGGAGGGGGTGGATGGGATCCGTGGTTGTGTAGCCCTAGCCACTTGAGTCGCATTCGCAGACGAATTCTAAAAGGTAAAAAGTGACAGGGGGCTCCCGCGGAAGAGGAAAGGAAGAGGCTCGAAGGCGACCCGCTAGGAAGCAGGGAGAGAGAAATGGAAAGGGGTGAGGGGTAGGAAAAAGAGAGAAAAAAACAACGAGTACACCTTTCCCCTCGACTTCCCGAGTGTACCGTGTGTATCCTCTCGAGCAGCGCCCGGGGAATTTAATTCCATTTTCAATTTACCTAAACTCCTTTACGCAAACTCTGTTCCGTCCTCGAGCACCTCTGGACTTGCCTCTTTCACTCCTGGGCCGCGTGCTCCCTCCTTATCCAGCCCTTGCTTCGCCCTGCTTCCTCGAATCAGCTGGCGCCACGGCCTAGCCTTATTCAAGACCGTCGAGGGGAAAAAGACAGTATCGCTTCCCCTGCATCTCCTCTCCTTTCTCGGCTTGCCACTTCGCGCGACTCATGCGGCGAGAGGGTGGCCGCGACTCGGCACGCGAAAGAAACGAGACGCAAAGATGGATTCCGCGGTGGCTAGGTTCTAACCCCGTTTCACGCGAAAACATCTTCCCCCGCCGGCATGCAGAATCTCAACAGTCAACTCGACGCGACTGCCGCTCTTTTTTTCTCCGCCGGGAAGTGTCCTGCGCGAGCGCTAATTAGTTTTCAACCGGGGCCCCTCCCCCGCGTTCACGAGCCACTCGTCGACGTTCCTCCGCCGCTCATCGTTTCCCTTTCCTCGAGTCTTCCTTTTCCGCACTCCAGCCACGAGAATCCACGGGAAAAGTTCGCGGAGTGCTACCGTACTGTCGACTCTTCCGTATCTCAGTCAATCTCGACCAATTAGCGCCTCTTCCTCTTCTCATCCCCCAGCTTCCCCGCCCCGCGAGTTGTGCTATTAAGCTTTCTCGCCCGGGTTTCCTTTCGCGCCGACCGCTCTGATCAATCGGGAGCGCGGAATTATTTATGCGACCACCAATGGGAAACTTGCGGCAGCCTGGACAGCTCGTTCGGCGAGCATATCTCATCTGGCGACTGGCCTGTCCTTGGAATAATTTACCGAGTGTTACCTATTTAACGCGCGCGGATACTTTCACCTGCACGTGACGCTGCAGTCGAATTGCACCACATCTCTGATCACTGCAAGATAAATCTTTATCAATATTGACCGCTTTTTCCACTTTCTCTGCACCCATAAACGTGCGTTGGCTTCTCCTACGTGGATTCTGAGATGTCCTAGCCTCTGCATCATTCGCCAAAACTTTCTAAATAATGCTCTATCCTTTATACCTTCTTCTACCCCGAAAATTCGTATAATCCATTGCGTTTTCTCAGGTCCTGTCAGGTCTAGTATTAGTACAGTACCAATTTCTACTATTTTCTGTTCAAAGATTAAGCCCGCTACAGCGCAATTTTAACCCTGGAACGTTTTCAAGAGCCTCGTCCAACTCCCAGCACATTTTGCTCGACTTCAGTCGGCAGTTGTCTTGGAGCTGATTAACGAGAGTTGTTTTTTTACACAGTTTCATGAGTACTATGTACTAGATTAGAATATTCGAATAATTCAAATAAATTCGAATACGAATAATCGAATATTCGAATAATACAAAAAATTTCGAATACGAATAATCGAATATTCGAATAATTTCGAATACTAATACTCGAATAATTCGAATAATTTTCAATAATTTTGTTTAAAGGACAATTAAATTGTGATTTGTCCAGTGTCTAAATTCTAGAGTTAGTTTAGGTTAAGTTGGCAGCGACAGATAGGGTAAGTTGGTGAGAATGTATGAACGTGCGTGAGTCGCTCTCTTCACTTCCGGTTTGTATTCTGGCGTGAGTGAACGTGTGATAATTCAACCGCTTTTAAGTCTTCTTCAATCAAGTGTTAAACTATTGATAACCAAATATACGTTGCATTATACTGAACATCGGGTTCGATTTAATTAATCGTTAACAATTTCGAATACGAATAATCGAATATTCGAATAACTCAAATAATTTCCATTGCGAATACTCGAATAATTCGAATAATTTCGAATAATTCGAATAATATCGAATAATTTCGAATAATTTCGAATCCGAAGTATTTCTTCGAGAATTCGAATATTCAAATATTCGAATCATTTAAGTATTCGTACAAAGTACAAATTCTCTACCAACTGCACATTTAACGTATACAAAGTGTTAAAAAAATGGATTCAGGATGTATATGGTATATGTATAGGAGGGATGTAACAAATATTCGAATAATTTAAGTATTGGAGTGAAAAGTGTGTTGTTGAGTAAGTAATTTTAAATGGAATTGCTAGCCGGCTGTTTTCAAGGGGATACCTGAATGATTAAGGAATGTGAACAGAGAGCTATGTAGTCATTTAGCACTGTCCACATATTTTGCAATCGATAAAATATTATATACTACCAAAGGTGGTAGTGGTAGTATCTGCTAAACAGATACCACTGGAAAGAATGTTTCCTTACAGGTGTTCGAAAGATTTTCCGCCCCAGCTCGGGGAGATGGTAATCGGGCGGGAAGATTTAAGTGAACTTGACTAAGGACGGGGGAATAATTCTTGCGATGTAATTCGACGATCTGCGTGTAATCTGTAACAAATCCGTAACGCTAACTACAGATGGAATTTATGTCGCAGTTAGATAAACGACTGCTAGGCGAGAACAGGTGCGCTATAAATTGAAGCGTCGCGATTCGCGCTCCGTGGAGAAAAAGCTTCCGTAAATTGTAACTGATATTTCCAACTAAACTCGTTAAATCGCGGATATAGTTCGCGATGTCGACCATTACTTAGCTGAATGAATAAAACGCGCTGTCCCTTCCGACGGCCACGGCCTCAGAGATTTATGGGATTGTGATATATTTCGGAGACAAACAAGCGTTGTCGCGTAGAGAAAAGTTAATTGTAAAAAATGGCATCGCTGATGGACCGAGGAATGTTAGATTTATGTTCATTCCTCGATTGGTTGTCCATTTCGTTTGACGTTAAGAAATAAATATATTATTCGTGGGATTTTCCTCTCTTTCTGCTGTATTAGCTAACAAACAGACTAATTACGCGATGTTTGCCAAAAAAGTATCTTTAAATGAAGGAAATTGAATAGAAATTAAAAGTTCCTAAAAAAAACTTCAGCCGCTTCGCTTTACTCACACAGAGCATACCAAAAAAGCGACAGTTCAACTCAATATCCACTCACCTAGTCTTTGAAATATAAGTCAGTCTTTCAAACGTTTTTTATACTCTGTAATATATATGTTGTGTGTATACTTATGTAGGTAAGTATGAAAAAACAAGTGAAAAATATGGGAAACTTTTTTTCTCTAATGGCTTATTTTTTTTGAGAAAAATGATTATGTAAGTATGAGTAATTTTCGTTTATTCGCCCATTTGTTCATTTTTCGATTTTTACTTAGCAGCCACATCAATATTTATCGAGGAGATAACAAGTAGTGAACAATTATTAAAAGGTTGCTAGAATTTTGCTATAAATATTTTGTAAAGCGAACGTACATAGGTACATCAAAGTTACCACTATGTATTGTGCCAAACTTATTTAAGTAATTGATATTATTATAGTTTCGCAATAAATATTCGATATATGTTTGCCAAAAATATTCGTTATATGATCGTCGCCTCGCCCCACCAACTCAGGAGATTTCCCTCGGAACCAGTAAATCTTGAAAGGTGACACGAATCAAAAAAACAAGACAACCCTGAAATAAGAAGCCATTTAAAGAGCTCAGCCTTGACGACAAATTAAATGTTCAAATTTTTGGTTTTATTTTTATGAAAATATTTTTAACATATTAATGAGGTTTTTCGGTTGAAAATAATATCAAACACGATGGGATTTGGATCTTATTGAGTTATTTTGATATTCGACTGTCGTTCGTTCTTCCTCATTCGCTCTCACTCTGTTTCACTCGTCCTTTTCTTCGACTGGCGATTGCCGCGGTCGGCAAAACATACAAGCGAGCCGAAAGCTCGACGGTATCGCTTGAATAAACAAGCCAGCTCGAGCTGAAATTCGTGGCTTCCTACACGTTATATGTTCGTAACCGGTCTCGAGTGGTGAACATGTAACGAATATTTACTGTATCCTCAAACTTATGTTTCCCGAACCAAACAACCACTCAAAAATAAATATCGTATGCTTTTTACTTGCTTTTTCGCACAAATTCATTCCATACTCCGTTGTTCCACGAAACTCTTTGTAGAAGCGTTACACGTCAATTAGGATTCAATATTTCATCTCCCACATATTTCTAATACACTCCGACGCCAATAATTTCTCGATGGAAACATAGCTCCTACAGATACGTACATAAGTGTACAAGTTCCGAAAGAAGAACGAGACATCATACATACAGAACACGTATGAACTTTCGAATAGTTGTTTGAAACTCAAGCGATTGGCTTCTAAAACAGAACGAAGGCGTTGCGGTATCGACGAAGTCTATTACGAACGGTGATAATTGTCTTGGCTGTGCCGTTGCCTGCAAGTTTTATTGTAGTTAGGATTTACAAACTGGAGAAGGGGGTGAGCTACGAGATTAAGGAAGTATGAGCTCCGAGATTAGGTGTCGCAGTTAGCGTTCAACCGTTCCCATATCTCGACCTACGAGATTATGGTGCGTTTACGTCGTGAATAGGTTTACATTTGCACACAAAGTTCCCGATTTATCTGCGGCGAACGTAAACCGATCCTCGTACCCGCAAAGGCGGAAACTGGGTTGCGTCTTCGAGTATCCCCAACCATCGAATACTCAAATACGGAATTACTTTCAACATCGAGTTATGGCGAGCTTTCCATCGGAGAGTATTCTTCTCTAGAAGACGTCTGACGGATTCAACAACGTTAAGGATTTCCGAGTATAAGCTTCGACTCCAAAGATTTCCAGCGCGTGGGTCGATAACATGTGCGTTTCTTATCAAGAGCCCGATTTTTTTGAACTAATAGTGACGGGCTACTTTTCATTACAGAATAATATATGTACAGGTGCGCCGCACAGTACAAACTGCACTCTTTTGTGACAAAATCGTAGAACTTTTGATAGAAATAAGATAGAGGGATGAATCCTGTTGGAGGTTAAAGCTAAGATGTTGCAGAATACGGAAAAAATATAGAAAAAGTATGACAAACAATTTTTCACCTTGAAAATCTATATCAAAGTTGACATTTTCGAAGAAAATTGCGGTTTTTCCGTTGTATGTATTATGTGGTTGAAGTTTTTCCTTGAATAAAGAGAGGCTTCAAAAGATCCGGATGTTAAGCAATAGCTGGAAGTCACGCAGGTACTGAGTAACTAAGAACTTATCATTTTGATTTTGTACGTACATGGTAATCATTGTTTCCAAGTCTAACCACGCACCCCTACTTCTGAGCAATTCTAACTAAAAGAACTATTTGAATACAAAAGTGTTAAGGCAGCCTCTTCAAAACTCCAGCAAAGAATTGAGCAAAATTCATACAGCGTTTAATGCTCGGTCTGCTTCGCCTTTAGTCCCGTCACCGGTACCCGTCGCGCTGAAAACGCGCGGGCATAATTTCGTCGCTAAACGACGTTTCGCTGGGACATGAGATAAAAGTGACACCCTAAGGGTACATTTAACGCGAATAAACTGTTTCTTTCGTGAGTGGTGTCCTACGCCAGCCCGTTAGTCAGACAAAGCGACTCGCTTTCGGGCTGCTTGAAGTAGACACCCTTGTACAGTCAGGCCAGATACGTTCACTGGGTCAATTGTTTTCCTGTTGTAAACAGGTCAGAAATAAATTCCAGCTTAACGCCGAGCTTAAAAGCTCTTAAAGCAGTACCCGGCTCCGGCGGCCCTCCCCACGCCTCAATTTATCCCCTTCCTCTCTGCTTGTCGATTTAATGCCGCTTTTCCTTTCTTTTCGTTGGCTCCATGCACCCTCGCACATTGTGCAACGCAACAGTCTCCCTTAATCGCTATTCCACGCTGGTGTCTGTACTCTCTATCCTTCCGACGTTCATTTCGCTGGAAAGTCACTGGAATACCTTTACCTCTGGTACCTACAGCACTCGGTGACGATAAACCCCTTGCTGATTCGCCATCACTTTTCAATTGCCTCGAATAACTAAGTTGATCAAAGCAATCCGCCTGAAAAACGGGAAACTGGAGTTCAAGTGTCATATCAGCAAATCAATCCACCGACTACTTTTTGCTCTGGAGAGCCGAACCATTTCAGGGCTTGCTCCAGTCTGGTTTATTCCTGTTCACCCCACCCTGCTTATTTTCAATTCGTAATCCTTGACGAAAAGGTCACCCGTAGAGAATTTTGGCTAAAAATGTGGCCTCTTCATTCGTCATGAAAAAAGCAACAAGCATCGGCACAAACGATATTTTCATGATGGCGAATAGAATTGAAAAGTTTGCATCAAATACGGGCAACTCCAAATGTATTAACTTTTGGAGCAGTGATAAAAACAGTGTTAACAGAATATTTTTACATATGTTCAAAGTATTTTACCCGCTTAAAATACACACATTAGCAGAGCATTTAGTAGGGATCATTACTAAGCAAAAATATGGCAGGGTGAATTTCCAAAATTTTCAGCTGCTCCCTTTATGTACCAAATTATATAAAAATCCACTCATCTCGAGTAAATAATTACCTTAAACACCATTATTATGTTATAATAAAGCTGCCTATTAGTACATAGACACCTATCAGAAAACATCAATTTACAAAATTTTAGAAAAATTATAGTGAACTATGCTTACCAAATTACGAGATAGTCTTATAGTTCATCTGCTTGAACATCTGTACCAGAAACTACAGAACGATTTTCGCCGTCAGTTCACCCTACCAACCTACTCAGAATTTTTTGCTAAATTCAATGCTACCTGTAACTTAATTTCAGCAAATTATGGAGCCTTCCTTTCTGCAGCAAAGCCTTCAATTGCCGCGAATTTAAGAAGTCAGTCTAAGTAGTACATGTTCAATTTAACTCGTGTGGACAGATAAATAATCGTATCAATTGCAAACAACTTGTATCAATTTAGCAAATCTGCAAACTGCAATGTCTTCTGGCGGTGTAAACGAAAAATTCGCAGAACAGCAAGAACTGGTCGACGCAATAAATTAATGTTGTATAATTGAGCTATCGCGCCAACGTATAAAATCCATACGTCGCGGGCATAATTCTTTGTTAAAACGGCCAGTAGAGGCGTTGCAACGAACGCGAGTGTGTAGGTGGCGGGGCAGCAAGTTATATCCGCGCTGGGTTTTAATATATGTAATTTAGCGGCGCGCATTCTGTCCTTTTGTTCGTCTTTTTCCAACGGTTATTAAAAAAAAAAAGGAAACTATGGAAGGGTGTATGAAAACCATCCATCACGAGCGATAAACCTGGCGCCGTGCCACAGCCAGAGCAGTTTTAACGAGACTTCAAAGCCAGGAACTTCATTTGCTCTACCGCGTTTTTGTTCGCCCGTAATAGAGGACTACAGCAAGAAACCGAAAGAGAAATGGAAGGACTTCAAGTACATATTGAGATTAATCGCGGTGATGTAAAGCTCCTGCTCTTCGCACGTTATTATCCTATAAGCATAAGCGCATCGTTTATTCAACTAGGTTCTCCTTGCGCATGTTCTAGCAATTGTTGTTTTTTCGTCGTTCAACATAGTAGAGCTTGGGTTTATGGTTTATGTATTTTCTAATAAGGAATGCAGCTGTGCAAAGAGATTCCAAAAAATCCGTGTCTTTTTAATGTATTCTTTAAACAAATAGAATTTTTTGGAATCTGTTTGCACAGCTGCATTCTTTATTAGAAAATATATAATTTTGCCATTTACACCGGTCTCCTAGCTCTAGTAGTTTCCAAGATATTCGACCAAACGTGTTTCTCCCCCTGAACTTTGAAGTTTGAACTTCAACACGAATGTCAGCCGATAAAAAAAATACCAGTTTTTACATATATTTTTGTAAGAACTACTTTCTACCAAAGTCGCATTGTAAATCGGTGATTTTGACTTCGATATATTCCCTTGTAAATATGAGTGATATCTCGACTATATATCAGATTAAAAACATCTGCCCATCTTTTCTTTCGTTTTGGGTCTGATACGTTGGTAGCGTGAATTATTAAAGTGTAGCACAGCATGAAGCGATGTAGCTATAGTACCTATCGCCTCTTAACTGTTTAACCGGCAGCGTGGCGAATGAAATAGAGTCCCAAGTCTGACAGACCATTTTATGCGAAAGCTGCTTCTAGGAAAAGTGTCGTCAAGCTTGCATTTGTAATTACTAGTAGTTCTGAAGCAACTTTCAGGTTGTATCAATTTACAATTTAAAAATGCTTTAACACAGAAATGTAAAAACGGATTTGTTGGTTCGATTCGTGGACGTCGCACATCGTTTGGTTAAGTGTTCCGAAAAATATATTATACCACTGCAGTGATATAAATAAATATATAGATACATATTACTAAAAGTGATAATATTTCAATACGTACAAAATGTTAGATTTTAATATTCCGAGCAAAGAACAGTTTGGAAGAATTGTCACAGTTTAGTGAGCTTCTTTGAACTTCCACAAAAAAATGTTATGCAAACGTTAAACCTATAAAGTGGTTTTTTTACTAAAGAGCATACGACGATTATTTCTACACTAATGCAAAGTTTCTGTCAAGAGGAATATTTCCTGATCCCCTTTCCCCCTAAAAAAACGGACGAGAACACATTCACTTTATGTTTGAAGCAGGAGCTTGGAAAATATAGACAACGCAGAGCGTAAGAGGATAGTGTTGTGAGCAATCCAGCATTTGGATGAAGCATGAAATGTTTAGAGGCACATCTGCTTCAGAGGAATCGTTCAGTGGTGATGAGCATATTACATAATACTCAATGCGATGCGAAACACGACCGCGACCAAATTAATTGAAAATTTGCTAGGAATCAAATTGCCGACTCATCACTCCTTTATGCTCAAGTAGGTCAACGAATATTGTGGTACGATCGAAGTGAAATCCATCGTATCGATGTACACGCGTTGCTAGCGCGTTTCAAAAACAATTTTTCCATCCCAGGTGTAATTCCGGCGTGGAGCAGGAAAGTTATTCGGTACGGGGGACTGTAATTCGCCTGGGCGAACAATAAATTCTGAAAGGGCTTCAAAACCGGCCTTGCACGTTACGAGACACAAGGAAGCTACTCATGCGCATACGCTTTAAGCGTGATTAATACCGAACCCGGTCTACATTATTCCACGTACGAGCGATACACATGTGCCGACATGATTAATCGAAACGCTGACGGCGGTCACATCAACTCTTCTATTGCATTTTAATTCCCGTTAATGGCCGCGTTCACTGACCAGAGAATCGTGCCGTGTCGCGGCTAATAAATTAGCTATGACCGTCGTTGGAAGCTTAAGCGATCATTTTTCTTCAGGGCGGACGCGAGGCCAGCGCCACCTTCCATGGCCACCCTTTTACTTGATAATTATGTCCGCGACGTGAAATTCTCGGTACAATGTATACGTGTCGCCGTTTTTGATAAAACTTTTCGGCCCAGCGGACCGTTAAAAAGTATTATAATAAGCTTTACCTTGTCTTTGTTCGCCGCGCACTCGGTAGACGCTCAAGTTCCGAGTGTGATGTTAAGCTGAAAGTTTTTCATACTCGTCTTAGGAACTTCTTAGTTTCTAGCGTAAAGAAACACTGCGGCAAATGAACTCGTTGTTGAAGTTTCGATGGAAAATAAAACAGTCGATTGCGTTGCTCTCTTGAGGGCACAGATTTTGGATGACCAGCTTTCTATTAACAATTGGTGTTCACTAAAGTATATCCTTGATAAGGACTGCCTAGTAAGTCCATAAGATATAATTTAATCGTCACCGCACTTTCCAATCCAAAGCGAAGAAACAAGCATATCTAATTATGCTGAAAATATGATAAAAATTAGGAGAAAAAAGGTAAAGAATGCATTACCAAAAATGGTAAAGTTGTGAAAGTTGTGGAAGTACTCTACTAAAAGCTTTTTAAAAAAAGTAAGCTAAGACTAACATTATAACTTAATTCTAAGGACAATTTTATTCCAAGAAACTCACTGATTTTATCTTTTATCGTATCCGACTGAAAGTGTAGGAAACACCATTTTGAACATTACACAGGGAAGAAGAAAATGTGAACGACTTGTATAGAGTGCTATCAATATTAAAGAGTTCGTTAATACTCCGCGAATGTTCTTCCAACGACACGTGCATAGAGATTACGAATAGCCAAAATTCTAGACTCTAAATAGGAGTTTCGATAGCGTATTGATGCCACACACCGCGAACCAAGCAACTCAGAAAAAAGCAATCGGCTATTATCAAACGTAAAATTGAATGTGCACACGTTGGTAGGTAGTAGCTACTAGCTACATAGAGCCACCCCACTGTGCAGAGAGTAATTCCAGATACAAAAATAAATTGAAAAAGTAAAATGAAAAATTTCTACTCGAGGCTTCGTGTTTGATACAATCGATTTAGAAAATATGACTCAATTGCGAGTGAAATGGCTTCTTGTGCAAAAATAAGTTGCCGTTGCAGAGTGACTGTTTTTCGAAGAGGGCTTCGTCTTTGAGAATGGCTGCTTCGCATGTTCATCGAATACGCATATGCACGACTAAAACGGAATCGATTCCGTATTTCCCTGTAAATTAGTATTCATAGTGAAATTCAGAATTTTTAGTACTTTTTAAATTTTGCGATTGTCACTACCAATGTGAATCTCAAGTAATTTCTTGAGCAGTGTTCTTCCAAAAGTTCGGTGGCACATCTTTGTGCGACGATCAAGATCGCGATTGACGAAAAGCACGTTGTAATTCGAACACTTTCGAAGAAATGCATTCTCATTGGAACAAGTCTATGTGGTTAAAGCAGTCGCCCGGCGGACCAAAGGATTAGCTTTGATTTTCTAGCCAGCAATTTTTGTATAATTTTCTTCGTTACATGGAGGGCCAAGGGCGTCCATAGACTTTTTCTCCAAGAGGGGGCAACTTTTGGGTGACGATGAAGAAAAATATAGTAATGAAAAAACAAATAGCCCGCTTCCTTTTTTAAATCATTTTGTAGTGCAAATTTAGTTAAAAATTTAAATCTGGAATGTAGGAATATACCCTTTTTTTAGTATAAACATAATAAAGGTCAGTTTTAAAAAATAAGCGATTTTTTTCTCAAAAGCCCCCTGGCTTTTGAGAAAAAAACTGCGCCTTTTGCACTCCCCTCCGGACGCCCCTATGGAAGGCCGAGATTCATAGTGGTGTAAGTCACACGCATGCTGTTTCTCGTAAAATAATGTTTTGCGTTTACTTTTATAAAAAACTCCACATATATATTGCAATTGGGGGAACACATATATAGGCTCAAAATACTACCATAATAAATATGTATATACTTAAGAATTAAAAACAAATTTAAGTTTTAATTTTTATATGAATAATTTTCCCACTTTTCAGCACAACGTGTGAGCAGCATCCAATCAGCTCCAGCACATTGGTTATATTAATTTATACCAATATGTTTCGAAACGAGCTGCTCTTGTTAGTGAAGTGCTAAAGAGAAATATTGTTATTTCTCAGTTAAGATTGAAGTTATAGGTAACTTTATTCACTATGGAAGTAAACAGATGGAGCCTTTAAGACTTAACCCTTCGTGGTCACACGGGGTATATCGCATCCTAGGATATGTCTTTGTCAATATTTCTATACATTTTTAAACCTTACTAATGAAATTTAAAAATTTTGTGAATTTTAACAAAAAAAATGCTGTTTTCCCCAACTATTTTTTTTAAATACAAATTTCAACATATCTAAATTTATGTAGAAAAAGACTATTGGGGAATGATTGTATGAGTATTACGAATGTACAATTATAACTCAAAACTTAAAAAATTCAAAAATATGAAAATGGTAAATAAAAAAGGACGGTGGGGTGCAGTGAACCCAATGTGACCAAGTGATTATAAGAAGGTGTGACCACGGAGGATTAAGTACTGTTATTATCTCAAGTAATCAACATTTGCCTGCACCACTATAATTCTCAGCCTTCCAAATAGTAACAGAAATTACGTGGAATAGAAGGGATCGCTGGGAGTTAGCGTAGATTGCTGACAACGAAGTCTTCTCGGAGGTATGGTGGTTCTCCTCTGACAAGAATGAGTCGGCGCTGTTGTATTTTAATTGTTCGTGGCGGGTGGTGGCTGTGCCTGACGTTAATGTCGTTCGTAAACTATGCATTGCCCGCCGTGTTATCAAAGCAGTCAGGCTGGCTGCTTTATGCATCCGCAAACGACTCACGACCTGCGAAACGTCCACCTTTTCTTCGCTCCCTGATGTTTCTTCTTTCGCGCAGGCAGACTTCGTAAATTACTGACGTTTTAGGAGATTACTCGTCCTGCGGAGTGGAAAACATGGAAAGCTGATTAGGGCGTCGTCGTTGGGGGGAGAAATTATTCACCTGGCAAAGAAGCTTGTTTTTATGGCGCGTTTTATAATACCGTGGCTTCCCTTGGTATTTCGAATCCTTTCACATTTTCGCGAAGGAAAGGTTGAATTCCGTGAAGCACGTAAGAGTTTAATGTGTTCGCTGAGGTGTTTTTGTAAGTTTCTGGAGATACTAGGAAATCATTGAATTTTTCAGTGAGAATATGAGAGTAAAATTAAATCCCTCCTGAATTATGAATACTTGTTTAATTGTGCGCTCCAAAAAGGATTCAAGGATCCAAGCAGATGAAAGAAATTATAATAGCGGAGTCGTACAATTAACTGAGAATCAAACGCAAAAATATGTTTTGAACATGGGGACAAGCATTTTGAAAGAAATAGGGCGAAAGAGGGACTCAAATCTCACTCAGCGTGAGGGAACTCAATCTCAATCAGGGGCGGACTTTTAGATTAGTTTTTTGGATTTGGAAATATCAGCAAATATTTTAATTGAAAAGAGTCGAGACAATTTAAAAATTAATTCAATATGGCTAATTGGCTACTCACATATGAGTTTTTGCTAATTCGTTACGTGAAAAAAGTGAATTGTTTTTATAGTTGTCTCAAGCCCCTGTGTTTAAACATTTTCCAATTATCTTTCGTTCATAATTTGCTGCTCCCCAAATTTTGTAGCTTCTCAAAATTTGCTGCTCCCCAAATTTTGTAGCCTCTCAAAATTTGCTGCTCCCCAAATTTTGTAGCCTCTCAAAATTTGCTGCTCCCCAAATTTTCCGCCCCCGAAATTTTGCAGCCTACTCTTCCCGACTATAGGATGTAGTATACATATAGTCGTGAGTCCATCTATTTCAATCAGTGCTGATACTTGACTACTTACATCTTAATTTACAAGATCTGTTTCCATTAAAAATTCATTACCAATTATGTGACTTATTAAAATTCATTGCACGATAAATACATAATCGTGTGCCTTAGCACAGGAAAACAATTAGAGAAGTGAATCTCCATCGGAATTCACAACATGAACCGTGGCCAATGAATTGCCGTTGAATAGGAAATTCCGTTGCTATCTACCTCTGCGTAATTCATTTTGTTTGTTTGACGTTTACTTGCCCTTTGTTACGTCCGTATAAATAAATACTATTTTATTTCAGTGCACCCTCCGAAACTGTCAATCGCGACGCAAACAGGAAGTGTAATATCGAGGTTTGAAATGCATCAAAACATTGATGGAACGTAACGCGCGAACGTAAAAACGGGCATGCGAAATTGAAACACAACACAGCCTGAAAATTGCAATCTACGAGCTCCGAAATGAATAAACGGATATAGAGTCTGTGGATACTGAATGCGTTTCCCGTATTGCTTGAGGCCTTTGCTCCGTAAAATTCGCACGATCGCGTTGGTAAAACTAATCACGTTAATGGCTAACTATAGCTGGAACGTGTAACTACAATTCCAGATAAATTCCTCGCATTCATCTGGCATTTATGTGTTCCGACAGACGTTTAATTGCAATATCCCTTAACCCTCGAGCTGAAAGATAAAAAACTTTATTCATTATACGAATAAAAGATACATTGTATTCGTTATTACAGTCTCAAATAATTCAAGTTATCTTTTAAGGAATAAGTTTTGTTATCTTGTATTCGTTATTTGAAATATTTATTTAGACCAAGATTTTGCCCATCTCTGGTATGTAGGTACATTTTCAGAGTTACAACATACACATATGTATGAAGGGTAAGGGGAAAAAAACAGGGAATGTCACAAAACAGATTTATCGAGAAAATTAAGTTTTAATACTTTGGTCCACCAGTTTAAAGGCAAGGTTCAATGAACTTAATTGTTTTATATAATTTTCTTCTTAAATAGTTTCTTGTTTACCTTGACGTTTATGCTTAGGCAAAGAGTGGGGATATTCTGTAGGTATTTTGTTCCAGTGCAGAGTGAACATTTCCTGTTTTTAATCAGTAACTATACCAAATATTTAACGTTATCTTACGGGGGTATTTGAGCTTTATAACTCTTTGCGATTCAACAGTTCTGTAGTCCCAGTTGCCACCAATAAAATATGCTATAAATCGCAAAATCACTAAAAGTGAATATTCCCAGTTGTTCCCCTTTACCCTTCACATCTACACAGCATTAGCAGTAGGGGAGTACGTCGGTAGGTGTAAGGTTTCTACTTTGTGTCTAATACGAAGTTAAAGGATTAAACTTATATGACAATCTAATATACCTACCTATGTGCACGCGATCTTCACACTGTGAAGGACTTGATTTTCAACTGTTACGGGATTCGCTTGACCCAGGGCTTCCTCTCCTCCAGAAACCCAAGAGGACACCTCTCCCCGAAATTTAGGTGAGCTGCCGTGTAGGTTGCATAGCCTAGGTAGCTGTGCACTTTGCTAGCCCATGCCCCGACTTATACAAGCCTCGTTCCGTACATTCAAGCAGGTGTGTACTACGCGCATATACAGGGAAGACTACACGGTTGCTCGACCACTATATTATCCGCGAGTTAATCGTCCGGGCTTGCAAACTTTTTATGGTCCATAATTCAAACTTTCCGTGGGTTATTCTTTAAGGGGTAAAAACGGACCGGTATACCGGAAGTCCTTTCTTTATTTCAACGTAAAGAAAGTAGGGAGGTGAAGTTACGTGGCCAGAAGATATCACTGCTTCACTGTGAATTTTTAAGAAGGAAATCCGTATCCGCAGATTCATCAAGGCTCCTATTGCTTTGCATACACGCGGTGGTTGTTCGTCTTTGTGCAACGAATCGTCTGAGAAACGAAAGCAGTATATTTCCTGCATGAGTGAATAACACTGAAGGAACCAGTGACTCGTAATATGCTGAGATGTTAGGTTTCAGCTGAAAGAAGTGTTAGAGCTACGGTGCAATCTTAGTTGATGGTGGTTTTGGCTATCGCACAAAGGCATGCCACCTCTCGAGGGACTAACTGAGGAATGATTTGGGACCAGATATAGTTTAACGATCTTCGCTACATGTATCGAATACCAAACAATGGTATGTAGGCACATTAAATAAATTGATCTAAAGGTGTAAGTGCTCTCATTACTCCTAATTGGTACTTGAAGCTGACTGATTGCTGATTAACTAGAAGCCCGAGTGCTTCTGAGTGCTTCCGAAACTGCCCAAGTGCTCTTGGTACTGACAATCCGACGACTTGTTACTAACTAACTGTAGGCAGAGCTTCCTAGCTAATTGCAAGTATTGATTGAACACCTAATTACACTGGTTTACCAATCAGTATTTCAACTATACTTTTCGTATGATTGTTATACAAACCTTTGATAAAAATGGGGAATTTCCTTGAGTCTCTGAATTTTTCGCCTGCCACATGGATCTTCCACAATTGCAGTTAATTTCTAACTTTCAAATTGGACGATCTATAATAAAATCTAATTTCTCCTATTTTTGTTACTTCTGATGAACACATGCTGATGAAAAACTAAAGGCCCTTAATGCAAAACTAATAATAGTTCGTGATTATGTCATAAACTCTGCTAGTGGTCGTCTGACGCGAGGGATTTATTGTTAGACTACAGCCCTCGCCGTATATTTAATCTATAGCAGTCTAGCTATTTTATAGGCCTTGTGAAAAAATAAAATATAAGATAACGGTTCCTATTTTGGCCCATTGATTCTACCTGGGATAGTGATCAAGGAACAAAAGAAAAGATTCGTTATTGCTCTCAGCAGTGGTCGCAGCCAATGGTCCATCAAGTATAACTTCCCTAGCGATGGACGCAAATCCTCGCGGTGTTGAGATACCGCACGCTGCATACCGCTCAGCATTCACCGAGTTCGCCTCTTCCAACAGCGGAAAATTGGTTCAGGAGGTGCCTGTAATTTCTCCATAAATTTATCGGGACTAGCGTTAATGTACCGAAAGTGTTCGGTTGCCCCGTTGTTTACTTCGTGCATCGCTTTGCAAATTTATTCGATTTGTCATTTCGCGGAGCCGGACGCCGCACATTTTCTCGGACCGCGCGGCTCCCGCTCTAATCCGATTTGCGGGGCGGATTTAAAGTGAATCTTCTGCCGAAAGATAATTCCTGTTCTTCTTCGTTGTCGGCTTCTCTTTTCCCCTTTCAAGAAAGCGACGGATTTGTGACGATTGCTGCAATCGGTGCCTTCTTCAGATGAACGCGGGAACGAAACTCGAGAGGCTCCCTACGTAGCAAAGAACTTTGCAAGCACAATTCTCTCGTTCATAGTTGTATTTTGTTCTTGTGGAGTTAAAGAATGTTGGAAAATTGCCATGTAATGTAGTAGGCATTTAGGCAACGGCCTACTGTGTGACTTTAGCACATAGGTGGCGTCCACTTATGAAGAGTTCGGAGGACAGAGACCGCGGAGAGTCGGCGTAGCCGTGGTGGCAAACGCTGCTGATCAGCACGCGGACGGCTCGGGTTCGATTCCCGGCGCCCGTGGTGTTTTTTTTCCGGCTCCTATAGTAATTATACTTTATGGGCAATTGGTTGAAAGACGAATATTCGAAATACCAATACTAAGGACTCGTAATGCTAGAGCTAGAGGTAACCTATATAGCAAATTCGTGAAGCACGATGTCACAACTCGGAACTTGTGAATTCCGATGCAGGCAAGCGCCTCGAGTCGTTGAATGGGATGTAAACAACTCATGTTACTCCAGACGAATGACCCACCGGCTCCGTTCCACTCTCATGGTTCGTGGAATCACTGGACTCCGAGCTATTTACAATGGTCTGCTGAGTTTCGACGTTCCATAGGGTCTGGACCATCTGTGAAAGTCCTCTAATCCCAGGAGTTTGAGAGATTTCCCCGTTCTGGGAGCTCGAAGGAATCGGATGGGATCTACAGGATCTCGATAGTCACGGAAGTCTCGAAGTTTCGTGAGTTTTACGAGTCTCAGGACGTTGTGACGAGGTTCCACGACAGGTTCTATACAGGGTGAGACATCTAAGCCACATGCTTATTCAGGAATAACTTCTACAGTTTTTGAAGTAGACAGAAATGTTCGAGACAAAAGTTGCTTGATTCCCAGGGCCTTCACGTGGTGGAGAGAGCTTTTTCTCAGGTAGAGGTGCTTGGGAGATTTGAAGGTCAACTTAATTTTTTTAAGTGGAACCATGTATTTTTGAACACCTACTATTGTAGCTCTTCTCAAGGGCTTTTCAATGCCCATACTCATTCCAGATCATTCAGCTTTGCTAAAGAAATCAAACTGAATCGATTGCAAATGTAAACAAACTATTGTAAATAAGTAAATGTACGGTATTCTTCAAAGATTCCCACTAAACCGGATGTAAGCACCAAGTGAGTTGCGAGTAAGTCAGCAAAATAATTTTTTGAGCCAACATTTTCTTGAAATTAAATGACCAACTGTATTTATAGTATCGAAGGTTTCAGAAATGATGTCTCTAATTATACTCGTAGCTCATTTGCGAGCAGAATATCAACAGTATATCTTTCACTGAGCCAGCACTTAACCAGCCTCCTCTGACCGTCCCGGTTTCACGTCTGACGTAGGTGTAATGGTGAGTCTGGTGTCCAGAATGGTCGCGCAACAAAGCCACACTCCTCGACCCTTTTCATGCAGCTTTAATGAGGCGATACCGGTTTCCATCGCGCTGCCTGCCTCCCTAAGGCATCGGATCTTCACTTCGAGGGTCCGAAGTGTTTCCGCCGCTTTCAGTGGCAGGTAACAAAGCACCACCCTTCTCTATACTTCGCCGTTATTTTCGAGGCCGTCCGTGGCTTCGAGTGTCCCGAACAAATCGAAGGACCATCCTGTCGCCAGGACGTGCATGTAGGTATGCGAATTCAGGCTCGAACCGCTGCAACGCAACGAGTCCAACAGTTTATTGCCTCGAAACAGAAGTCACTAGTATTTCTTTTTCTTCTTGGATTCCTTCTCTGTAAATGCCCCTTTCTGTGCTGCGTTCCAGGCCCCGTTTGGAAGCCAGTTCAAAAGGTGGATAAAGGATTATTCGAATTCAGGAGGAACGTTGATCCTGGATAGTCACTGCGTTCCTTCAAAATTCTTTATGATACTCACGTATTCTCTGCTTCTATTTGAGATTGGATTGGAGAATGAAAAATACTTCAGGATGTAGCGGTGCTTTTCTGCCGAGGTTGGAAGGAAGGAGTAGTTTGAGATTGATAACTTGCTGATGAATTCTGCTGCTTTTTGAAATCGAATCTCTTGAAAATGGAAGCTCATACAGAATAATTTCTTCTACATTTCCGACTGATTTTTGTCCAAGGAATTAGCGTATGCCCTGCACAGCTATGACAGCAGCGAACATATACATATTGCATGTATGTGACTCTTTAATTTAACCAACAAGCTAAGTTACTTCACATGCCACGATATAGTGTTATCACTTATTGTGTATCTAGTTTTTATTAAAAAGGCGAAATGTAAAAATTCAAAGTATCCGTATTTCACAGTTTGATCTGTAGTTAACGTTGACAAATCTACGCCAAACTGGGTCAACAATCTACAAGAGAAACGAGTGAAAAATGACTGCTTTTTAATATGTTATTTAAAAAAATTCACGTATTACGAATCGTACGCTGTAAAAAAATGTACCACTTTCGTCTAAAAGATTTTTCTCTATAGTGCATACTTTTTGAGATATTGGGGCAAACGTTTTTTTCACCCCAACTTTGAGGGCTAATTTTACCTTCTGGATATGGATGATTGCTGATAAAAAAGCAGGTGTCAAATATTTTTTGGAGAACTATAATCTAAAATTAGGAAATTAGAATTGTTAATATTCTTCTTGCAAAATAACTTCATAACAACTATTAAAAGTCCCGTGGGTCGTAGTGCATGCAATTCCGAATGTTTCTCCATCATCTGGTCTCTTTAATCTTCTCACGCACAGAAATTTGTAAGCGAGCGGTAGGCGAGTGAAAAATGGCAATGAGAGGGTTAAAACTTTAAACTTTCTGTGTTTTATATTGACTCTGAGCTTTTCTCTCTGCCCTTCCATAAAGAGCAGCTTTGGCCCTTTGTTCCCAGGCTCTGGTCCTGCGGTGCCAGGAAATTATACCACTGACATTACAAACCCGTTGTCGCGAAAGTTTTACGTTGCCGCGCGTAATTTGGGCTTAATTATCGCTCCTGGGCCGTGAAATTCGACCGCTCCGAATGGCCCTGCGTCCTTTTTTTCTCTCTCCCCCGTTACGCCTGCACAACCGCGTTGGATTATTTAGTCACTGGAATTCGCGTTGCGCGCAGTCACCAGAAGCACCCGCTAATTCCATTTTGATGCGCGGTAATTCGTCACAAACCGCGCGACACGCTACCCTCGCTCTCTGACGAAACTTTGCGTGACCAATCACTGTTACATTGGTTCGTGTTAAGCGGCAGAATCTCATGTTTGCATGACACTCGTTTCTGGATAGTCTGGAAACTGTACTTCCGCAGGTTTAATCCATTATCCAACTTGTACCCGACCAAGGATACCTACTGTGAAACGAACCATTTCTCTGGCTCGTATACACTGTTCGCCGCGAGAGTCTGCACGGTTTTCGAAGCATTTGCAATAGAATGATAAGATAATACTCTATCGTAATGGTAATACAGGTTTGCCTGTTTCTATGTATTTTTATTGTGTGGAAACATCTTGCTACATTAAGAATTGTATTCCATTCATACTTATTCACAATTGAAGAGTCCTTGTAGAAAACGCACTAAGTGCCAAAAATCAAATTCTATACTATAATATTACCATTGACGCGTAGAACATTTTCCGCCAAATTTTCTCTTTTTTTTCAAGTTTGGCACTTACAGTGTTTCCTACAAGGACTCTTCAGTTAATAATTATTGATGTGTTACAATATCCCAATAGTGTAAGACACAATGCTTCGAGTTTCCTTCCGATAAGTAGAATATGCATGTCAAGAGCAGACCATGAATTTTTAAAAACGTTCTCTGCGGTACGTAGATATGAAATGTACCTGGAAATGTTACGAAGACACATAAACACCATTTGTAAATATGAAGGGAAAACCCTTTGCTTTTATGCGATCGGTAGAAGCTGGCAAACCATTCGCATGAATAACATCGAGAATCGGTTCCAACTCTGACAGCTTTCACTTTTCGACCTAGGATGTTTATTAAACATTTTTTACTCAGTTTCGTGAGTACTATCTATCCTGTAAGCCCTGCGATCAATTCTAAAACCACACTGTAGAAAACTGTATCTGTTTCGAACCAACATAGTAGCGGTAGCGTATTTTAAAAATTGCTTGAAATACAGGTAGTTCAATGCTACTTAACTTTCAGAGAATTCATGACTGCGTGTAGACCAGGAAACAATATAAATTAAGGGATATTATTTAACGCGAAAGATTTTAGAAATAACAAGCGATGCGGTGTTGTGTTATTAAAGAATTAAATTAACAATTAGATAAAACTTAAACTTCCCTCAGGCAACTAGGTTCGTACAATTCATCAATTAAGGAACATTTACTGATGAAAATGGTCATGGGTGGTAATCAGATGTTTTAAGCATTAAAGTTCCTATACAGACATTTACAAATTATTTCATTCAAGAATATGTAAAACGTTTTAGTACGTTTCGCTACATAAATTCGTTTATTCATTTCAAAAGCTACACAACCCCACGTGTAAGTATGTATATGGAAATGTATTATTATATTACAATACAGCGTTTCTTTTCAAACGTAATGGTTTCGAATTTAATAATATTTATTTCAGTGAACGCTTGCAACTGTTATTCATTGAATCGAAAGAAGGAAATGTCCATTTCTAGTCCAACGATTTCACATGCAATTTCACCGAATTTTATATCGTTGCACATTTCTTCGCGATGGAATTATTCCCGCACGTACGGGCAGAGACTGTTCGTCCCTAATTATTATTCTCACTCGCTGACAGCCCCGTTCGTAATATTCTAATTTCTCTGGTCAGCCAAGCTGACGTCACTCTCCTCCATCGCGATTGCAAGGGGGCCTGGGAAAAGGAAAAGGCAGAAATAATTCGTCACAGGTGCGATCAGAAAAATTCCAGCGACGGCTGCACTTTTTATCTATTCCAAGTGGGTTCCCATCGAAAGGAATTATTAAACAGCCGCCACGTCGAATGCAATATATTTATAAAAACGGGTGAAACGGAAAATTGCAAAAAGCTTTTGCCACCTTCTTTTATTCACACTTACTACAAAATTGTATTTGATAAATTTATTTGGACGGTGTGGTAACACATTCAGTTAATTTTTAATTCTTGTTTCGTCAATACACTGCTTACAATTCTGCCATAAAATGTGCATAATAAACTATACTAAACGTTTCTAACTGCAAATGAATCTCAGACCAGGACGTGTAAAAGAGTAGATTTTTAAATTCTTTCTCTAAGAAACACTCGACTGTTATTGATTCAATATTAAAATGTCCAATATTAAAATTACTTGAAGTACCAAAGTTATAGTTATCATCTGCAAATCTACGTTTATCTGCAAAACGAAAGAGTATTGATCTCTGGTGCACTCAGTGATTGGTTCGGTTAAAATATCATAACTATGTGAATTATATGTATACATGTTTCAATTTAATATTTTAGGGACAGATCCTGTAGACTTTAACACAAAGTCAGAAATCGATTTTTCTTTTATGTAACCCCTTGATGATTTGTGAAGGCAAGTTCAGTTTCAAATTTGACTCGTAAATTATTATATACTTCTTTCTTTAGAAACCTATTTTTAGTATCAAGAAATTTTCTTTTTTATAGATTACAACTTGCAGCAAATACCTGGCCGTGTGCAATTAAAAGTGTTTCAAAGGAAAAACATGTTTCCGCTTCTTTATTTCTCTGCTGCTCAACTCATTGATGTAGGTACATTAAATAGAGTCTTACAATTCAGTAAGAATCACTTTACACCTGTTGCAATTAATACTTATTATGTCACTGCTAGCGCAATTAAATTCCTACACAATGAAACCAAATAAAAACCATTTATTTAATTCTTAACACCATTAAAAAAGCGAGGAAAAGAACGGAGACAGGAAGAAATGGAGCAAAACATAAAAGCAAAAGGAGGAACAAAACCAAAGCGGAGGAGAAATAAAAAGGGGTAATCTCAGAAAAGGAAAAGCTAGAAGGGGAATACTAGGCAAAGAGGCAAAGCTAGAAAAAAAGTTGTATGACGTAAATGTAGTAAGTACAAAAATAGTATGAACCTGAAACTGAAGATAAAAAGAAACTACGACCAAAGTAAACTTAAGAAAAGGGAAGGGATTTTTCAAACGTGCCAAAAGTAAAGGGGAAACGCTGTTCGGCTCGTTTTCCATAAATGAATAGAAAAGAGAAATAATCCAAGTAATCCGAGTGTATATGTGGATTTAAAGCCGCAGGTGTCGGTCAGTCGCTACAGGGCGGAAGAAGAAAAGTCTAAGATTGCGGCACTGGCTCGTACAGCGTACGCGTGTGTTGCATACAAAAGGCCCCTAACGCAATCTTCGGCCATTGCGACGTCGATGCATATATACATGCATACATACATATATAAGCAAAGTTTTTGGAATTCGACACGACGTCCTCGCCTACGACCATTTACTTGCCACGTCGATTCCAGACACGTTACGCTGGAACCGCAGGATACAAATTTAACAAAAGTAGGGCAAAAATCTGAATATATGGCGAGACGTCGAACTTTGAATTATCTAAGTAGTTTCGGTATCCTGACGTATTGGTTGTTTCCTCGGACGTGCTTTATACGCGCCAGGCATCGTTGAATTGCAAGCAATGGGATTTCAAGGAGCAACGCTTTTGGAATTTAAATAGGGACATGCCAGACGTCGCAAAAATTGCCACTGAATGTAGTAAAAGAGTAGGGAGTTGAATGACTACAAAGCAATGGTCTAAGTGTTTCCTCAACTGTACAATAACTACTGTCCAGTACCTTTACTTAATTTGTGTTTGTATCTTTAGCCAGACCATCACACGTGTATGCAATTAAATTCTAAAACCCCCAAGATTCTAGACCAAGGTGTCCACCAGGTATTCTTGATTTTCCCCTTTTGGATTTGCCAAACAGTAGACTACCACTGCTAAGAACTTCCTTGATTCCACTCCAAAATTTTCACCAATCAGAAAACAGTGTGTGAAGGGTTTACACATTTGGCTTCACTCGGTGAAGCTTCACAAAATTCTGTAAGATTCAGTTGCGGTAATAATAATGAGAATGAAGTCTGGAAGTAATCACGAAACGAACTCTCACACGTTACGCTCTCGCAGAACATTCAAGAATCCAGTGATTACTTTAGAGAAAGAATATGTTACTACATACTTAGTTGTAACAAGATTTAATACAAATGGGTAGAGAGACAGAATGTTAGTTTCATTATATTGCGATTATACTTTCGCAATGTAATGTATTTCAGTAACACTCGTATAAACAAAGTAAATTATCTAACAAGCACAACTGAAGTAAAAGATTGAGTACTCTGCTTGTGAGTATACTCTCTCAGGAGAGATATGAATTTATGGAAATGGGTAGGCCTTAAATAAATTATCTGTTTGGTGGCCAATAATGACCATAACCCCTAGCAATAGGATAAGTAACTTGTACTGTCTATGAGTTTGAATCTTGAAATAGAAAGTGTGGCGATCTGTGCCTTGTTTTAGATGGAATTGCTCAACAGTTTCAATCTCGCTTCTTACCTAATGGGCTCAAGCAAGCGAGAGAATATTTTTGTTAAGGTTGTAATTAATTATTATTTTATAATTTTTGAAATTATACAGTTGTTTTGGATTTATTATACATTGAAGAATTTAAAATTAATTGGATCTTTTAATAATTTTTTGTTTTTAATATTGAAATTGTTGCGTTTATCCACTAGTACACGGTAGGGTGGCCCTTATTTATACGTGTCGAAATTTTTTTTTTATTTCTTTGCTCTCACTCCCTAGAACTGTGCCATTTGATAAAAACATAGTAGTCTCTGAAAAAGTTTATTGCAATCGGACAACAGGAAAGGGTGCCGACCAGGCCTTAAAGTTTAGAATTCATCAATAGTTTGGATTTAAAAATTTCTCAAAAAAGGTAAGGCCTATCGAAATTTTCTTCAAATAATATTAGAAGAGCATTCAATTTTCTACAATTACTGTATATATAAGTGTTTTGTGCTTCCAACCATTTTTTAGATAATAGCGTTTGAATATAGAGAGGTCCGCACTATGCGCGTGTAGACAATACGTCACGCCGTACAGGTGGGACGCGCGAAGTGCGGCCCTCTCTATATTCAAACGCTATTATCTAAAAAATGGTTGGAAGCACAAAAAACTTATATATACAGTAATTGTAGAAAATTGAATGCTCTTTTAATATTATTTGAACAATATTTCGATAGGGCTTACCATTTTTGAGAAATTCTTCAAATTCAAACCATTGATGAATTCTAAACTTTAAGCCCTGGTCGGGAACCCTTTCTTGCTGTCCGATTACAATAAACTTTTTCAGGGACTATTTTTTTAAGAAATTAAACCATATTAGGGGGTGAGACAAAAGAAATCGCAGGCTGAAAATAAGGGCCACCGTATTGCTACGCAGGCCTTACCGGGTAGGTGTCTAATGGCTAACAGAATTCCAGCAGAATGCTGGTTATCCAATACTCTTCCTAAATTATCAGTGAAAAGTTATAACCTTCAGAGTTTGTCAGCTAGCATCCTGCCTAGCGATTGATATTATAAGCGTGCAGTGATTAATGATATGATTTCAATTTTATTACGCGTCGCGTGGCCGACGCATGAAAATTACAGATCACGGTTACCTCTTTGACGGCCGCTGTATTTGTGCAGGTGTTTCGAGCAAATGTTATCGCAGGCGTGAAATAGATTCACGTTTGCCGTGGATTAAAATCATATCAGAATTTTCGCAACACGTCCAGCCAGACGCTATCACGCAAACAGGGGCCTGGTGTAAGCGAAATATGTCCAGCCTTTGTGAGCCGAGATGGGGTGAAAATGGCATTTACTGGATGATCGCCTGTCGAACTATTTGCATAAATTTGTAGCGCAGAGAATTCGCAACGTACGGTCGCTTCGCAGACCCTCTTTCGAGCCCGTCGCTCTCGTCACTAATTTACCTCTCCCCCCGCCCCCCTCCTCAAAACATTCCGGGTTTTTGTTAAATATCATAGTTGCAGCGCGCGGCATGCATGCTACCCGCGATAGTTTGTTGCGGTTGGTGACTGCTCGATACACCGTTCGAAGTTTCATAAGCGCAGCGGAAAGTGCAGCTTTCATCGCCAGGTAGATGCAGAAACAGCGTTGCAATATATAATCAAAAGCGTGTCGTTAACGGGGTGAAGTCAACGGGCAGGGCGAGGAAAATTTACGAAGACGAAAGGGATAATGAGTAAGAGGAGGAAGGGAGGGTCAAATAACAGCACGGAGGGCCGCGGCGATATACATAATAAGAGAAGGGAAATGGCAGAGGGAGGGAAGCGTTTGTGCAGGAGATCTAAAGGATTGTAAAGGTAAGGCGGGCAGAATGGGAGCCCAGCGTGCAGATTGTAACGATGGCAAGCATAGATGATGTATTTCGTTACAACGGAACTATGAGGACGAAAAGCTCTGTGTTCGATGCTCCAGTCGAGTGGTATTTTGCTGAAAAGCAGGGGCGAAACGAGGAGTTAGAGGGAGGGAGAGCGAGTTTCAGGAAGTTGAGATACAGAGTCTGCAGCCAGAGCAGTCGGTTTGTTTAAGGAAGTTGCAGGGAAGGAGATGAAGATAAGATTCATCGGATACGTGTGTACCTGCTATATTCTGCTGGTAGAGAGTAAAAAGGATAGTGGGTAGATTTAACGGTAACATTGTTCTGAGGCGATCGACGTTCATGATTATGTGACATAGATGAACACTTGGTTAATGTGAATCCTTTGTCCTCTCCTATGCTGTGGAGCTTTACTGAATGATGAAATCAGATACGTATACTTCATCAAGCAACTATAAGACCTAAGTAGACAGGCCAAAAAATTGCTACAAGAATCTGTTACAAAAGTTGCATATAGTATGCGATATTCTCTGAAAACTGAATTGAACCAGTTGTTATCATAATCTCTATTAAAAAATTAGTTTTGTAAAGACTATAGAGGATCTCTCAAGAGTGTGAAACAATATCTAGACAACAAAGGTACCGTAAGAGTTACATCTAGAACATCCTTCCAAATCTTAAACAGTTGACCATTTAAGGAGGTTATGCCTAGTCTGCTTTCGAGAAAGCACGCGATTTTCGGGAATTTTTTGTGGAATATTTACTGCATATTTTTTACTACTATTCGCTTATTTTAAAAGCTTAGTTTATTTTCATAAAGAATAAGAGTTTTCATTAACTTCAATTTAGGTCCGGTCTGAAACTACATATTTTGTGAACATGCTTGTATTTGATTTGAATCGATTGGAACCTCCGTTTTGTGAGTTATCACTGCAAAACAAAAGAAACATTTTTAAAAAGCCTCTTTAATGATCCATCTGTAGCGTATATATAATGCATATTTTTTACTTAAGAAACATGTTTTTTCAAGCTTATGATGTTAATAAACTTCGTGCCAAAGAACAAGTCTCAGTTTCAATTTGTTTCTTTGTAATTAATTGAAACAGAAATTCTTCATTTTAGACAGGAACCACTGCCTAGTACCCCTAAATAATTCGAGTTTGCGTTAGATAAAGCATACATAGAAAAATAAATGAAAACACTGTTAATTGACAGAAGTTTCTCAGATTCGAGAAAAGCTAACTGCCACGCTGGCGAAACGTCATAATAGAATACGCTCCAAAGACTCGACTAATGATAGCTGTGCACAACACATACTTTGATGCACAGAGAATTTGTTGAAAACAAAAGGGCATGGATATACTGCGAAATAACAAGTAAAAACGTGAAACATTTATTTCCACCGTGATGGGCATGGGGAAAGAGGGAACCACCGGTTCGTTTCACAATCGTTTCAATAAAATAATTGTAACTATAAAAGTGTCAAATTGGTGGATTCTTCTGGAGTTGTGTTGAGTCGGATCAGAGACTTAAAATAAGAAATGCAGTAGGAATTCGGACTGAGCAAGTGTAATGGATTTTAATCCTCGTCTGCCGGATGCAGGGCTCATTTTAACCCATTCTAAATATCAATCTGCAAGTGTTACCTATTAATATTACTTCTTGTAGAAGATATGGATTTTAGATCATAACAGGATCTGATTATAATATAAATGCTTATCTGAGGTGCGCACGAATGAAATTATGGAGAAAAATGATCTCTACATGAGAGGTTTGGTCAAGTTACCCACCGTTAAGGATTTTGGAAGTAGAATAGGTAGCTGGGTAAAGCAAGATTTAGAAAGTGTGACGCAGTGACTAGAATTATGTAGTGCGTATCGATTTAGAAAACGTTGTTAAGAAGCCCACTACCAAGTATGGGCAAGATCCTCACTTGTGTCAACAAGGCTGTGTCGTTTTCACTGGCATTACCCCAAAAAGGGTTGACTTGACCTCGACTAAGCTTATCTGCTGATCAATTTAGGAGAATTATGGGAATATTAATAATAAGTATATCCCGATTTGCCACAGGCAATATTTCTGAGAAACTTCCTGTACATACTGGACCATTACTTTTTAAAAATTCTTAACCCCTTGCCGTACCAATTAGCTCGGCAAAAGGTGACGCGCGATGACGCTCGCAAAACGAGTGATTATTTAGATTTTAGCCGCTATCTTCACCACAAAAATACCTACTTCCTAAAATATAGCTCTAATTTAACACCGCGAGTATCACTAGTGACACTAATGTTTAGCCCGAACTTAATTCCACGAGTCTGACTCGTGACGTTCATGTTTGGTCCGAAATTGTTATCACGAATCGGACGCTTCAAAGTACGAAAAGGGGTTAATGCACACGGGACATATAATTAAGGCCCCGAATAAGGACAAGTACCTAAATTATATCGTGCCACGAAACAATGGCATTCCTGGCTCATCTGTCCCGCTGATTGCACTCGGTGCTTATTGTTAGTCGCTAATAATGCAAACACTGCTAGGCGTAAGCATCGGTCTAATGGCCTGTCCGGGTTGCAACCTGGACGATGTATCTCTCGAGGCGGCGGGCGATGGGCTCGAAGAACGTCTCGCAGCTCGCCGTGTTCAACGGAGATATCTATCTATAACACGTAACAAAGATCTGCAGTGGAGACCATTAAGGCTCGTTTGCCATTCCCTTGCTTCGTGAATTTATCTTAAGACCTCGGAAAAGACGGAATACGTACTCCCTTATCGGATACGTGTACAAAGCGTTCCCAGGGCGCGTCGTATAATTTTGTTGGATCTCCGTGGCGATTCATTCCACGGGCACAAACATCGTTGCAGGAGGAATGCTCGCCCTCGCAGCGAAACGTACCCTTCTCCGTGAATTACGGGCTGCACAGCTGTGTTCTTTTGAACTCTTATAAATGGTACCGCGGCATCCGCTGCTCTGGAGGACCTCTCTGGCCCGTTAGTTTGGGCAGCAATTCCTTTTATTGGCGAGGCTGTATGGCTCCTTCGCCTATTTCGATTATAATGGATTCCGTTAAAAGGCGAGATTTTGGGATAGTTAGGTAAAATTTATTCGAGAGGTGCACTGCTGCTCTGATACATCCTATACGTTGGTTGGGAGAATAGTGTACAACAGAAGCTGACTTGATTCTTCGTGAATAATGAATATGTGATGGATTACATGAGCAAACGTAGCTTACAAGGGAACATATGGAACCTACACGCGCCAATTTTGATGAGACTCTGCGGATTTGCATGTTAAGGTGGAATCAGACGGCACTAGGATCGGCGAGCCGGCTCGGCAAGCCATGGCTCGCCGATGATCGCCAAGCGGCTCGTCGAAGGGCTCGCCAAGGATCGCCGAGGACCGCCAAGCGGCTCGTCGAAGGGCTCGGCAAGGATCGCCGAGGATCGCCAAGCGGCTCGCCAAGGATCGCCAAGCGGCTCGTCGAAGGGCTCGCCAAGGATCGCCGAGGATCGCCAAGCGGCTCGTCGAAGGGCTCGCCAAGGATCGCCGAGGATCGCCAAGCGGCTCGTCGAAGGGCTCGCCAAGGATCGCCGAGGATCGCCAAGCGGCTCGCCGAGGATCGCCGAGGATCGCCCAGGATCGCGGATAGGCGATCCATGAGTGTTCTCACGGCGAGTGGGCTCGGCGAGTCTCGTGCCAGGCTCGCCGATCCTAGTGCCGTCTGATTCCACCTTTAGCGTCACCAAATTTAAGGGTGAGGTCGAAGGCGGATGGCCCCATGCTGTCTTGCCTTCAAGGATTTTATGGCAGGGACTTAGCCTGCGTGCGGTATTGATAGAGGGTACGCGAGACTAAACAGACCTGGTGACGGGTGATGGCTGATGACCACGTTGGGTCTCCTAGCCATCGGGTGTCGAAGGATTGGTTGTTTAGAGTAAGATAGAGATTATGGGAATGGCAATCGGCCCGACGCCGCATTGCCAAAGAATAGGGACTCTGTTCCTGGAGAATCTGACCACGCAGTGGGGAAGATTTTGCCTTCTCGTAAGACGACTGTGATGAACCACACGGGACTTACCCCAGAACTGTCCTGGAGCGCGCTTCCTTAGTTTCTTTTCCACCCGTACAGGGTAATGTTCTAACATGCAGAATAGTAAAACATATTTGACACGTGTTTTTTTGTTATCGGCAATCGTCCATTTTGAAGGGGTGAAAAGAACCCCTGAAGTTGAGGGGCGAAAACATATTTAATATCTCGAGAACTATTAAGCGTGGGACAATTTTTTTTTTAAATGTGAGTTTTTTAAGTCGAATCCAGCCCTCGGCTCAGTTTTTACAAAATTTCAGAAAATACGTTTTCGATCACGAACTTTAGGGGCTTTTCAAATAACAAAAAATACGTGTCAAATGTGTTTTACTATTCTGCAAATCTGCAGAGTCTTATCAAAATCGGGGTGTGTGAGTTCGATATGTTCCCTTGTTAGATGCAGTGTTGAAAGAAAATATTGACACAGCGCGCGATTACAAATATTTCTAATTATTGGAGAAATTGCTATATATTATTTTCGTATAGGTGTTCGTTTACAATATCTCACTCATCCATGTAGACAAACAGAACTGTGTACACAAAACTATGATAGTAAAAATGTGGTCTACAACTATTGTAGTGTCTGGACGAAACTATTGACACATTCATAAAAGAGTTTATTTAAACATAATATTTCATGGGAATTTTGATTTATGTTTCAACATAACATTTTTTTAAACAAATTTTTAAAATAAGTTTTCCGCGCATATTTTTATCCAGGCGTAAGATGATTCCAAAACACATTTTTACTGCCTCTGTGTTAAATATTTTGTTTACGCAGTTCCATGTTTCCATGTAGGCAATTAAGATATTGAAATAAAAATTCATACCGAAAACACGCAGAACAGCTGTTTTTCCAATAAGTAGAAAAAAATTGTATACTGAATCGCGTGCTGCGTCAATACTTCCGTTTAGCACAGTAGCTGCTGGACACACAAGTATATTTACAATGGCACATTTTGTTAATAGTTTCTCCATATAGTAAGCATCTTCATAAGAGTCACTAAGTTAATATCGAGAATTATTAAATTTTAACCTACTCTTGCTACAGTGCAGGACTCTCCAGAAACGAATGTAAGTGTAAATTTAGAGTGAACTGAAATATAGTTTATACCCTAGATATCTTATCTTAATATAGTTTAGATCTTTCATTGGGAAATGATAATAGACTGCAGAGACAGGACGAGTGATTCAAAGTGTGCATGAATATGAATATTGGAATAGAAAGTGAGTGCTGTCATAAGTAACTTGGTTTGGACGCAGTTGCTACAATGCTCATATCAGAAAGGTTCCTTAGTATCTAACAGAAGGCTAAGAGAATTATAGTCATCGAAAGTAGATAACAACTGCAAAAAGCTAGCTGCAATACTGGCAACACGTCAGAAAATTCTTCTAAAAGGACACAGTTGACACTCAGAAGACTGCAATAGTAGTGTAATGTATTTGTCTCCGTTGGACTAAAAGGTCTCTACGAAACACATGCATCTAGATCTCTCCTACAGTCTTCTAACCCACATCATCTACCCAGTCAACATGTCGGTAAACGTCACATCCCGTCAGTTCTTACATTATCTAAATTCCTTAGCCTAAAAACTGTCTACTTAATCCAGACACTGCATCACCGTTGACATGCACCTTGACAATCCTCCCTCACTTCCGTGAGAATATGCTCCAAGTTCTACCCTGACCCCTTCTCCTAAATCCACCCCTAAAATCCCTTATAAAGCCGTGTCTGAGTCAGTCTCTAGCATAGTTCCAAATCAGAATTGTATACATTATAACACAGAAACTGTTACTCGGTTCTATGTAAGATTCGTCTACGGAATAGTATTAACCCTTGGGGGTGGCTGTTTTTCTGTAGGCCTAAGCGAAACGTCGTCGGGTGTAATATTTAGTAATAATAGAGAAAACCTCCGAAATCGAAGGGTGGAAGAAACTTATGTAAAATAGTAGGATAATTACTACGGGTCGAAACTGACCCAGGCACAGTTTCCTCCGTGATGTCACGAAGAGAAATCAAAACCCTCCGGTCCACTTAACACACTTTATTAGGTATAACAAATAGAAATTTTAAAATAGGATAAACTATTAAATGCATATTTTCATCGCATTTGTCAAATGCATTTTTATTTTTTCTCAGTATATTGTAAAATGCTTCTAAGAGTTATTTTTTATTTATTTTTATAGCGTTTAAGTATATTTTTAAATAAAAGTTCTTACCTATAATAATGAAAAATGGGAATGTTCCAATTTAGGATATCTGTGGTCCAAATTAGGAAACCAGTTTCCTAGAGTGGACCATTGACACTAGTTTAAAAATATTTGTTTCTAACCAGCCACATAGCGTTTCAGTCGGTTCTATTAGATTTATGTATCACTTACAATGCTGATATTGTTCTAAAAATTTTCTGCTCAAATCTGGGAATACGTTTCCGATTTATGGGGTACTTTCTTAAGGGAGGAATTAGCCTATTCTTTGGGCTAAAAACAGCAAAATTGGGAATTTTTTTTTAAGAAATTAACGCTTTGTTTCGTCTGAAATTTGGACCATATTTTGACTCATCTTTGGGGAAACAGTAGTTTTTTTTTATGAATTTTTAATTACAAATATAGGAGTCGTACATGATCCGCTGGTGTGCGTGATATTAATCATCCTGGTAATTTAAAACAGAAAAATGGAACGGCGTTTCACTGTATACATATGTAGCCATAATTTGATGAGTTTGTTGGACATACGGGCCAAATTTGAAGGTAATCGGTTCAGTGGTTACAGAAATATCGTGCACACCAGCGGACAACGGCGGCGTGATGGTCGATCATGTATAACTTCTATATTTATAGTTAAAAATTAATAATAAAAAAACTACAACTTCTTCAAAGATGCGTAAAAACATGTTCCAAATTTCAGATTACTCGAATGGCTAGTTTCTTAAAAAAAATCTAAAATTTCGCTATATTTTTAACCCAAAGAATAGGATTCCCTCTTAAGTGGTCCGATATAGGGAACTTCCACCTACTCGTATTACTGCTTTTCGAACTATTTCTCCATCCCCTTTTTCGGGGTCCTAATATATCCCTTTTTTGGTGATGGAGTACAGGGTACTCCTGTCTTGTTTGCCACCGAACAACTCAGCGCAGACAGCTCAGAACAGTGGTAAGTCGAACCACTCGTCATCCCACGGTTAACAAACTATCTCCTGTTGTAACATTTTTCGTTCCCCATCTACTGCAGCAGCGACCTGGTTCGAGAAAGTCTGAAAAACCAAGAATTCCATGTATAAAACGTGCACAATGATCGAAAGGAACATGCTCGAGTTTCATGGGGGGAAGCCGCGATGACGTCCGTACTCTTTAATAAAGTAACAAACAAGCCGGTCGTTGCGTGTCACGGCAATACACGCCGACAGCGTGACGGATGTTTGGGAACTGTTTCTCCCTTTGCAAACGTCGTCACGTCCCCTGAGGGATTACAGCGTAAACGAATAATGGCTCGACCTCTTTACTCCTTCCTTGCCCCTCTTTTCCTTCACCGCCGGCTATTGCCGCTTATTGCATTACGCAATCTAATTAATGTATTCTCGGCGGCCACAGAGAACAACGTGCACCCGCAGGGCTACCGGATTCGCAGAATGAAATTTGACGGTTGTGGAGCTTCGATCCGAACGGAAGGAACGAGGGAACGCGCGGGCGTTGATAGTATTTTATGGAATTAGATCTAACACACACGGGAAAAGCGAAACAGGAATTTGCTTTTACCGCTCTGACTGTGGCCATGATTATCATTCACATGGACAAATGTTTTAATTGCCACAGCAGTGCACTTGGCGGGTGTAAAGGTTAGGGACATTTTCCTAACAAAGAGAGTGCCGGTGGTTCGGGTCACCGATTGGTCTCAAATTTTGGGTATTGCTAGTGCACACCATGTAGGGTAGGGTGGGGCTAAAAGTCCCGTTTTTCGTATAAACCTATGTAAAATTTAGTACTAACAATCTAGAGATATCGGGTGTTATTTTGTATAAACTATAACTATTATGCTTTACGTTCACGAAGTTCGTTTGTTGATACTGTTATTTTCTGTTGAGTTATACCACAAAATGTTTGTCAATGCAAAATGGACTTCTTGCCCCACGCACGAGGCAAAAAGTCCATTGCATAGGGTAGAAAGTACCTAATGTCTTTTCGCGTAATATTAAACGAAATAAGTAACAAAACTCTTTTCAAATCAACAAATATTCTTTTTGGTATACAATATTGAAAGAAAAGCATGACTTTTTTACCAAAAAATTAAAAATATAAGTCAGAGGCACACTTTGAACTAAAATCTAAAAAAAAATCGCTCAAATAAAACAAAAACACTATTTAAAGACTTTGGCGTCATTTCTTTATAGTTTGACCATTTCATTATGAAAACAAATGATAAAATATATATTTTCAGTCTGAGGGACTTTTTGCCACAATGGTACCTCTATAGTTTCTGCGACATACACGTTAGGAAATATTAACATTCAGCAATAAACAATATTATGCACACATTACTAAATGAACATACAATCTTAACAAACTCAATACATTGTTTAGGAGTAGAGATTTTGAATTCGGGACTTTTTACCCGCCGGACTTTTAGCCCCACCCTACTACGCGTGCTAATGTTATTTACAGAACGAAGTTACTACTTTTTAATAAGCATACAGGGAACAGTTAATAATGTGGCCCTGAACTTCAAATGAACACAGAAAAATATCTTAGTTGTGCCTTCAAAATTTATCTTTAGGTTAAAAATTGATTTCGAATACGTTGTGCCGTTAAAATTGGCCGCAGTGAAGTGAATAATCTCCTCAACGGTCCATCCACGTCATAAAATGTTACTCGATACCCGTGAAGATTGATTTCAGGGGTTGGAAGTTAAGTATCAGATGGCGCCCATTGTGCTGCCAGTGTACATATGTGCTCATCGCTGATGGAGAAAGAAGTGCAAGCAAAATAGTTATTTCCTCGTTAACTTTCGGTACCACGCGACGCGGGTTGCCAATGGCTGGAAGAGAAACGCACCACTTAGCCGTGTTATTAATAGCTTTAATACCTCTGCTATTAGAGCGGAACGATGGGAAGCTGAACACCTGTGTTAGTTCACATGCCAGAGAAGCTGCACAGATGGAAAGTCACGGTGCTCGGTCGATCTCGCTCAACTGTTCTTCGTTCCTGCTTCAAAGAATAACGCTCGTGTATTCAGATTTGATATTTATACCGTACTTGTAAAGAAGGGTAGTTTCCAGAACTGACCCTCTTTCTGTTGTTGTTGAACTTTGAACTTCTATCTCCATTACTCTTACTGCAGTGAAAGTAGAAACCCAGAGAATTATCTCTGAAACTGTTGTTGGATGGCCAGCTTTGGGAATAAGAATGTGAGTGAATGAGTCTCTTGTACGAATTCAGTTATTTAAAATTGGCAAAAATACCTTTGAAGCAATATTTTATAATAGAATGATGCGATATCATCTTATGACTGCGACTGTGAATATTACAGTATTGGTGTTTAATGCTGTGCCTTTTCGACTGTGCTACCAAGAAGTAATCACTGCTTTGAGCTATATTAGAAAAGAGACCCTGCTCTGCAGAGGCCCTCTATAATTGGGGACAAGATAAATCTACCTAAACAAGAAGATAGATAACAGAATATTGAAGAGTTATCTTTTAAAAACCCTTTAAACCTACTTGCAAGTCTTAGTACTGGGTAGGTACTTTGAAAACTTATCGCAGTACAGATCTATGTTAGACTTGACTCAAACATAACGTTTTGTATCGTTAATATGTAAATATAAAGCAGTAACGAACAAAGATTTCGTATAGAAGTAATATTTTATTGTATCTAGTATATGTCGTTGAGGGTTATACAGCGAGTTCAATCTCTTCTCGAAAACTCTTATCTGTGTTAACTGTCGCTTAACGATAACGACATGAATCATTACTGGAATACGTTCATAAGGAACAAGTTCCAACGAGCGTAGACTGACATTTCGCTTCTGAAGGAATACGAAGAAATACCCTGTAATCTCTGGTAAAGAAGATCGACTTTGTTGAAAGGTTCTGACTGGGAAGGGAAGATAAGGGGCTCGGTTTTAGCGATCTACTTCTCGCAATTTATGAGACGTCAGCCAATCCGCGAATTGGAGTTCCTTTAATGATCAAAGTTTCCTGGAATCAGTGGTAAATCGATTTAGTGTTCTACGCATGCCGAATGAAATTCAGATTAGGAGAAAGTAGTCGCGAGAGTATTATCTAAATGACTATATTCAGTTTACCTACGTACGAAATTACTCAAAATGGATTTTCTTTTACTTTTGCAGGTTTGTAGTTCTATTGAAGGGTCACTATTGACATTAATTTTCTATTCTAGCTTCAATGAAAGACGCAGGGAGGGGTGAAATTGCTCACCGTGCAAAATACAAAAGAGGTTATAATTTTTTAGGGGTTGAAGGTATTTAAATGATTCTTTTTCTAGAAAATAGAAAACAAAACGTATACTCACTACAAAATTTAAACAATTCAATAGCATAGTTTTATGCAACATAAAGAAAGCATTGAATTTTCATTCTAACAATTTTGTATACATATATGTATATAAATTACAAGATATACAGGCAAATAGAGGAACACACATTAACCGCTAAAAAGTGCTTTCACACTCAAGAACCAAAAAGTAATTGTTCGGTACTTCTGTTAAGATCCTCTACAAATCCGCAAAGTTTCCAAAGAATCGGAATTTTGGGGTCACCGAAGTTTCCATGTTAGTGACGATTTCACGACGACGAAAAAGATCCCCTGCGTGGAAGGAAGCCCCGAAGTTATAACGAATGCAGAACGCCAAACGTAATTACTTTCTTGTGCGTCGGTAGACAAGAGATGGATGGGGAGGTAGGTACGTAGACATGACATAGGGAAGAACTAAGGCAGATATCAAAGAGTTCATCCGTTAATCAATATTTCAAACTTTCTTGTCTTTCGAACTTCACGGAAAGGAATATCACTTTCTTATTGACATTGTATGCCTATTTGCGACATCGTGAGATATCAGAAATAAATTACCTTTATTTCCGTGCTCCACTGGCTCTTATTTCTTCTTAATATTGCTTCATAGCTATGATTCTTTTCACAATGAAAAATCAGTGCACATGAGATCCCATTTAATTTAACCACGTTACATTATTTTCAGAAACTATTTCGAGAAGAAAGTGCTTGTCTGAAAGGGGCAAATTTTTAGAATTTTCATGGTCATGTATATCTATTTTTTAATGAAATTATGCATTTGTATTGATATGGTCTTATAGATATAACTGACGTCAAGAGGAATTCACCTTGAGCATAAAAATATTTGTTTAAACTAATTAAACTAATTAGAAAACTGACATATTCCTTCCATAACAATTTAATTCTTAAGAAGGTGTTCACAGTATCTGTCGATGTAACTGGCCACTTCGATAGCTTTCTCGAGGCAAGGTAAATAAACGAATGCATCAGTGATTAAATTACTTACTGAACAATACATTGACACACATTGATATTACGAACTTTCACGAAAATTCAGGTGTTCCGCTACTTTAGTACATATAGAGTGTCTGTAAAATGCAAAAAAACTAGCTTAGGATCTGATGAAAAGTACAATTCTGAGTCAAACAGTTGCAGTAAGTACAGGGTGGACCGTGATTTGTGTTACAAGTGCGCTGGGGGAAATCCTACGGCTCAAAATAAATCGGTTGAAACGATAGAATTGTTATAATAGGAAATAAATTTAATCTTGTTAAAATAATTAATAGTATAAATGAATTAAATTAAATTAATAAATGCAGAATATTTAATGGGGTAAATATTATTAATGTTATTAAAATTCTTAAATTTATATTATTGATTGATTTTCTTATTAAATTAAATCAATAATTGAATAGAAACATTGAAATTTTAATTATTATTCTAACTATAATTAAAATATTTGTATTTATTGTTGCGTTCACTCTTCTAATATGTAAATGAAATAAAGTAGATAATTCTAGAATTGTAATTTTTAGATAAAAATAATTTTTTTATTTTGATCGTGCAAAGCTTCATTTTCCAGAAAAATTATATAAGTAATTAGGATAACACAATATGATTCACAATTTTTAGAATCGCCAAACATCCAAAAATAACATAAATTCAATGAAGACAGGAGAACTGAACGCCCTCCTATAATATCCTCAACTCTCAGCTTACAAAAGAAATGCAACAATTCACGTAGTCTTAGATCGTAAGATGAGCATTGTTGGATCCGTTGTTTGGCTACTATACGCATACGGGGTCGAGGCTCGCCATTCGCGGAGAAGGCTCTTCACCTGGGCCCCTTATTTCCCTGCGGTATAATTTTTCTGATTTCGACGACGTCGCGCGGGAAACAAATGCGCCGGAGTTGGGGATGCTTTTTCCCCTGCCGCTGCGCTGATTAAATGGAAGCTTCGATAATCACGCGGCGTCCGTTCGCTTTGGGATTCTATGTTCGCGCGTGCTCTTAAAAAAAAAAAAAAATCACATCTCACGGGTGTTATTCGTGGCGCCGTCGCGGTCGTACATGCATCCAGTGCGTCCGTCCTCATTCCGAAGTTCAGCTCGCTAAATCGCAGGGCCGTGTTGAAAGTTCGGCTGTCGCCTGCCCGTAATGGAGGCCGACGCATAATTCCTGCAATGTTTCACGCGATGCACCCGGTTACACGGGCTCGCTGACGCCTCGTGTCCGAACGGTAAACCACTTTAATCCTCTTCACCCGTTCATACTTGCGAATATACGGTTGTCCACTATTTTTCGGCGGTTTCTCCCCGTGTTCAGTCCACATCTATGTTTTCGCGACGATCTATTTTTGTCGGCTGGATCTTACTCGACATTTCAATTCTTTTTACTATATTCAGTGAATCCTGTTCACGTTGGTTCCTTAAAAACACGTGCTCCTGAATCAATATCGTCTGTCCGCCACTTTGTTTATATTACGAGTACACAGTACGAGTTACTCAATCCAAATACAACTGTCACTGCTGGTTTATATTGTCAGCAACTTGAAAGAGACAATGAGAATTTCAAGTAAAAGTGTACTTCGTTGAGGAGCAGAAAATATTGCTGCACGGAGTGCAGTCTATGGCCGGTCAACAGTTCGGATGGGAATTGCTATCTACGATTCGCCTGGCAATGTCGATTTTCGCGTACTTGGCGATCGGCCGTGCCCGATAAACACGTACGACTCATCTACCGAACGTACATACGAGACTTCGAACGTTCACGTAAAAGCCATTTCGAGCATTCTACTCTATTTTACGTCTTGTTTCTGCTGAGCAAAATCAATCACGTACTCGAATATTCGAGCATATGAATACGTAAATCAACCTACAGTAACGATCTTTCCTCTGTGCAATCAGGATGGACATCCTTGTTGAGATAAATTTGTGATAGGTAGGATAGATGTCTCAATTACTACTAGTGTTCCTATTAGTGCCGTTTTATTTATTTTACTTAATAAAAACGCAACGTATAAATAATAATAATAATAATAATAATAATAATAATATGAAGAAGAAGAAGAAGAAGAACAGTCCCAAGTAAAATAATTAAAATTAAGTGAATAAATAATTAAGTAAAATAAATAAAATGGTAGTAATAGGAAGTCTGTCAGTAATTGGGACCTCTACCCTACGTCAATCACTATTGAACGCTAGGAAAGACTCCAAGGATCCCTGTCATGATTGGGATTTGGAGTTTTCTACTGTTTATGGTGCCAGAAAACTTATATCTGTTCAAATCTAATAACAATGGATCGGGTCAGTTTTAAGTATTTGTAGATGTTTGAGTATCCCGCCCTTTTCAATTAATTTAAGATTCATATACAGGGTTCTTGGCAACAGGTGTCCGAAACTTTAAGAGGTGATTCATTATGCCATAATGAATATACTATCAAGAACGACGAAAGTGTGTTTAGGGGTTTGTTTCCGAGTTATTAATTTTTGAAAACACTCGTAAAAAGCTTCTGAAGCGAGGGACATAGACTACTGCCGGCACTATGCCTGACCGGGCGAACTTAATACTACTGCGCGCCGACAGTAGTGCAAGTCTCTCGCGTCAGACGCATTTTGCGGATATTTTCAACGATTAATAACTCGGAAACGAAGCCTCAACCGCAATTTCGGCACTCTTGGTTTTCGTCACATTTTGGTCTGTAGAATCATCCCTTAAAGTTACTAACTCCCCTTGCCGCACGCCCTGTATACATATTCAATTATATTAATAGAAATGGCGCGAATTTGTTGAAAAGAAACTAAGAAACTACAACAGTTTTTTATATCGAAGAATTATAACGTACTTTAATTTATTTTCGGTATCCACAGCGCGTTGCAATTCATCGTTATCATTGAAGTGTTTCAACTTGATTCCATTTATTCCAACGGAGAAATCTTCCGAGCTGCTTGAAGCATTCAAGTCTGCTCAAAATACTCGCGGAACTCGAAATACGACACAAGCTATCAAACAATCAAGCCACTCGAAACAGTTCGATTCTGCAAAACAGTTTCGATTTAAATTTCGAGATGCTCGAGTGTTGGAGCCTTTGACAGTCTTTCTTTAGACCTTCGAACCATCCGGACATCCGCAATACGGTGAACTCGGCAGAGTATAGTAATTAATATAATAATAAGCTTTTTTTCTTACTATATGCGTGCTGACCACTCCCGCCATATTTTTTGGCTTATTAGGCACGAACAGTACTTTACATTAGATGCCCGCAAAAGTGTCATCAATTAATTAGTAAGGCTTCCCTCACGAAAATAAGTCCAAACACTACTTATAATATGTACTTCACTGACAGAATGTGCTGATTCAAATTATATATCATTAAAATAGTTCAAACGAAACCGTATTTGAAGTCATTTCATTGAGCAAACACCGCCAATTCATAGGCCTACACTTTTGAAGGTCCACTAAAAAATATACATAGAAAGTTAAATTTCCACCCATAGATGATTCATTTGAATCATCGACAGCAGATAGAGTTGTAAATTGCCCTCGGCATTTCTCTACATCGTTCACTGTTGCTGTATCCACTTTACCGTCTTCGACAAACGATTTTGGCAAGAACTCAATCAGGCGTGGGATAGTTAGATTCTAAACACCCCTCTCTCTATATATGCAAGCAGTCAAACACGATCAGCATTCAGATATCCCAGAGTTGGTCATTAACTAAATAAAAAATTACTTAAATAACAGATCAAATAAAAGTTACTTTAACTTTAGATTGTTCGACGAATAAAGTTAATCCTGTGGCAGCATTATTCGACACATGACGAATAATTTTTTTAACTGTTATTCGCAATTCGAAATTTATTTAAATAAAAATTTTGCCCAACTGTGTCCGAGACTTCCAGTATTAACACCTCTGGATATCGTGCCCCACAAATCTGAGGGCGTCAGTGCAACCTTTGTTCCCAGGTTTCAAGGTTATGGTGCCTTACATCATTACTAATTAATCTATTACTTACATATGTAATCGTTGTGTCACCGATTCATCAGCGTCCAGTTCAAACCGTTTAACCTAGGAACGTGAAATTTGGAAGGTACATTGTTTTTGTGACGTAGGCGCCCACTAAGCAAGGATTTTTTTAAATTCCGTCCTGAAGGGGGTGAAAAGGGGGTGAAATATGTTTTCACGGATTCCTTAATATCTCTTAAGCCCGATTAGGTATCAACTTGGTTTTTACTTACAATGGTTACCCATAGAAATGCTTAAAAATCAATTCCAGGATTTTGCCCTAATCAACCCCTAAGGGGATAGTGGAAAGGGGTGAAATGTGTTCCCATGGAGCCCTTAACATCTCTCGGACCCAAAGCGAAGCGCGGTGGTATTTTGCTAGTCTCATATAAGTTCAAAATGATTTGCATAAAATATCACGTGCCTAAAATTACTTGTGCCCACTCTTACGTATCGACAGAATTTTGTGTCGTGCTTCGTAAATGTAGAATGGTTTTCACTAGATAGCAACGAGTACGTCTCGTTACAATAAGAGTCCTATGCTGCCAATAACGTATCTCACGTTCCCCGAGTCATCTGTAACAGTCCGGTGCTATCGACATGGGATATCACGTGTTTGAGTAACAGCGCTCTTGGCAGACGCGTCATATGGCGGAGGTGCTAGAATGCGCAAGGTCGATAAGGTTCGTGGATGTCTTCTTGCGCGATGCGGATATCAAGGAAGCTGGCACATGGTCGTTCGTTGTCCGGTTGACGTGCTTTGTTTCACGACGTGACAGCTGACATGACGTATCGCCATGTGGCAAACTCTTTAATAACGTACGGGCAACTTGAGCTAGCTGGATGGCAGTGGATGATGGAAAGCAGATAAGTCGGATGAACTGACGCGAAAAGCTTGCGCTTGCGTTTATTTTACCGTTCCTTGGCACTTGACTGATATACGCATCTGATAGATTTATTTCTGACGAATTGTTAATGGCCAGCAAACTGGTCAGCTCTTGAAAATGCAAAAGCACTGGCATTTTTACAGCGCATTCTTAATGTTCTTTTGTCTCCTTTCTCTGTTTCTATTGATAATACTTTAGATAGTAGTAGAGGATCGTGCAGTAGTCACTATAGATGTCAGAAACATATTATTTCATTCAGAACAGTAGCAATTACTTTTCTATACCAAAACAGAGACTTATAATTAAATCGTTAGTGTCATACATATAAGGCTTGCTTTTGAACATTGAAAGTATTGTTAAAACGTTCTTTGAGAAAAAGCTCTGCCTCTAATATGTTCAACGATATTTTAGCAAAATAGATATTGAACATTTCTATACACTTTCTATTCGTTTTTATTATTTATATCATTGGCTGTCGAATATATGACATGCACAGTTTACTTCATAGTTTAAGACTATAAGCTAAGCCTCCACAATTATATGGAGGACGTCTCAAATGGGACAACTGAAACCTCGTAACTCAAATCCGAATAATTAGTAGTTAATGAATTTTGTAATGATTCCAGCTATTACCATCTACAGCAGAACATAACGAATGTGGGGCATTGCCCCTTCTCCCTCCTCTCCTCTCCTATTTCCTGCCGAACGCGATAAGCTCGCAGAATCGTTTCCTTCAGAGTAAATTGAAGTACAAACTGAGTGTTGTTCCATGCCGAAGAAAAAAAGGGCATGACCTGGTAAAAAGGAGAGGAGTTTGGCCGGTACATTTTCTCGTTGTCGTAGGATGCGCCATAAGCGCGTTATGTAGCTATGGATGCGCCCGGGGAAAAGTAGAATAAGTGGGTAGAAGAAGGTTTTAAGAGAGGGAGCAGGGAAGGGAGGAGGAACGGATGGACGGAAGGATCGAAAGAAGGAGAAAGGGAGGAAGGATATACGCGGCCCAGGACGACACATCTGAGCTTGCAGGCTGCAACTTTTCCCATCAGCGCACAGCAAGCTGCAAGCTTGTTATGCGACGCTTGAAGCATGTAACGCCAGATGCCGCATATTGGCTCGCACCTGACCCACACCATTGAAAACCGAAACCTCTTTTCTGGATCCAAGCCATCCAGCCAGACGCAGTCCCTTTTCAAAGTAATCAGTGTACTTTCTACGGAATGTCATCGCTTTTCGAAACGGAAGCTCGCGAACTGTGAATGCCCCTTCCTCCGTTTCTGTGATTTCTTGTGAGAGATGTTTCATCGACTCGTCTTTTACCCAATGCATCGAAGACAGCAGAATGACTTCTTTCTAAATTTCACTATGTAAAGATCATATCGTGTTAGATACAGAAGTGTTGATCTGTACAAGTGGATTTAAAATGGATTCTCTTGATGATAGATTTGCGCAATTAGTCCACATTATTCGACGAGCTAACAGTTTGAACGGCAATATTTACCAACGGAAAGTAATCAACGCTTTCACCTATGCAAGTTAATTGAAACGCTCGAAGCTGTTTCAACGGAAAAGCAATAGGTGTGCGTAAAATGGTTGAGTGCGTGATAGAAACGGAGCTGGTGTTAGCATTTAAGGGACTCTAGTGTAACTGCCCGTTTTTCAACGCCATCTTCGGGAATTTATTTAACAAAAACTATAAGTTTATACTATCTGGCGTTTTGTCTGCATATTAAGGTATGTTTGAAGTAATACTCAGAATTTTTTTCAATTTTTTTATCGCAAATATAGTCGGTGGCGCAATATTGTTAAAAAAAATCTTTTCCGACGGACGTTCGTGTGGGAAATGTTCTAGTCATCAAAAGTGGAAAAACTAAGGTTAATTTTCTTTATTATGTTTGTCGCTATGGTTGGAACCTCGGACGAATATCTATCTTGTATAAAATTAATTCTACAGAACGAAAACAGCTAAATTTATGAGCAAAAATCGAACATTTTTTTTCAAAATGCTGTCATTCTGCAAATTTTTATTATCAGAGGGCCTCTGTGGTTCCAACCATAGCGACAAACATAATAAAGAAAATAAACCGTAGTTTTTCCATTTTGGATGGCTAGAACAGTTCCCACACCAACGCCAGTCGGAAAATAATATTTTTGAAGAAGTTTGCGTTACCGACTATATCTACGTATATGTGCGATAAAAAAGTTCAAAAAAATTCTGAGTATTACATCCAATATATCATAATATGTAAGAAAAACGCCAGATAGTATAAACTTATAGTTTCTGTTAAATAAATTGCCGAAGATGGCGTTGAAAAACGGGCAGTTACACTAGAGTCCCTTAATGTCGATCCACGTGTAAAGAACATTCTTTCATTTCTTTACCTACCAAATCTTCCAATACGCATATTCCTCTGGATGTTCTATCTTAATATATAAAGCAGAAAGCTTCTACATGTTTGTGTGTTTATCTGTCACCTAAAAACTTTCGAATGTGCCTCAGCTGATTATGCCTGACTAATACAGATGAATGTGACCATTTTCACAAAAGAAACTAAACAAAATTTTTTTCATAAAATCAGAATCTAAATTTCGGGCGAAGCCGAGTAATAAAGCTAGTTATTTATAATCCACATCTGACTGTAGAGGATCCCCAGCTACTTGATTTCCTTTCTATCTTCATTATGCTCCCTCGCTCTATATTTGCACTTTACAATCTTTCAATTACAAAATTATGATCTTGCTTTATCGTCAATAGAGCAGACGTAGCGACGTATTCGAGGCAGTGTTAGGAACATTCCAAAATTATTACCTTATCATCGATGCAATCCTAAATTTTGGAACTTGGAGACCCACACGATCTCCGCCACATCGTGATATTTAACACGCCTGCAACTCCAAAACTCCAGAACTCGGAGGCCTACAGGACCTCCGCCACTCAGCGTGATATCGGGCGATATCTTAACACCTGAAACAACCATAAATTGCAACGGCTCGAGCCCTATACGATTTTCCCGTGTCATCGTCATTTGTGTGTTTTCATAATTGAAATTCCTCGAAGAGGAACCTTATTAGTAGATAATATATAGTAGGAGTTTTCCAGCGCCTGTGATTTCTGCAACTCTGCAGTATAGATATGGACGCTGATGGAAAGCTTATCTTCGTCCGGCTTGTATGTGATATGGTGAAACACTTGTGCTTCTTATTTTCAGTAGTCTGGGAGCTATAAGCTCGCTCGATAAATCAGCGTCCTAATTCCGTTTCATAAGCGTGAGAAAGGATCGTAAACCTCTTACAAGTATATCAGGCTTTTCCCTCTTATAAGTTCCGTACAGAGAATTTAGGAGATCCTTTAATATGTTACATAATAAAATGAAACGCTGTGATGTTCCCTTCATCCGCCCCAACAACGTTTCGTAAAATATTATCGACCTTTATTTCAGAATCTGTAACAATTACGCTTTGGGTATTATTTCCCGATAATTCTTTTAAGACCTCTGATATCCATTTTAGAATATGTATCTACTTACTTCTTATTGTCCACACGAAGTGTTACGCGTCGATTATAACGAAGTAATGTAGAAGGTCGATAGAGAGCTAAACAGAATTTTCAGAAATTAATAACTCGGGAGCGAAGCCTGAGGCGCAATTTCGTCGATCCCGATTTTCATCTTATTATGGCTTGTAGAATCACTCCCTAAAAGGGTGCCCACGTGTAATCAAGCACACCGTGTAACAAGTAACAAAAAGTTTCCTCTTAACATATTTTCTTTTTATTTTTCTATCTAGGCATTTACAATTTGCCTATCGGCATTAAAGATATCTCGTAGGTATTCATCCAATAACTCAAACCAATTAAATATTTACATAATGTTTAATAGTTATGAAGTTATTTAAATCTACTGAAATCCAGAGACATGTTGCGTTTTAATTTTCTGGTGTCTTCTTTGTCCAGTATGTTCACTGCTATCTGATTAGGATGATTATTATGTCTCTTGATGTATTTTCCACTACAGTTAGCTATTTCTGCCTTTACTGTTATTATTTGCAAATCTTTCCTTATTAGTTCGTTTGTAATGAACCAAGGGGCGTTTACTATTATTCCTAACACTTTTGATCGAAACCTTTCTATTATCTTAATATATCATGTACTTTTCCTTAAAAATCAGAAGTGAAACGTGAGACTACCCTTTCAAGCAAACCCTCTGCGACACTATGTCACCCCATAATGATACATTCCTAGGCGAAAGATCTTCAAATCCGCTTACAGAAGTGTGTTGGTAGCATAAGGATGGAAATAAAAATTCTACTTTCTACCAAGGAATTACCACATCTGTTGGTTTTATGAATCCACTTTCGCGACGCACCGATAACCGTGCACCCATTATTGTATAGTTTCCCTTAAACACCGTCATACTTCACCAGCCGCGATCCACAATTTCCCTCACGCGTTATCTAAACGGCGAAGCGTACAAATGCGCAAACAGGGAGACCGGCGTTGGAGTTTTCCAGCTGGGTATCGCGGCAATCACGCGCGCCTTTTGCATATGTTCAGGGGGAGCGTAGAGAGTCGATAGAGGGAACGGCGGAGCCAATTGTCGAAGGGAAAATAAGGGAGGAAAATTGGTCGAAGGCAGTGAGATGAAGAAGATAAGCGCAGGGAGAGAAAAGGGAACGGACTGGGAAAGAGAATGAAATATACGGAAAGATAAATTGAAGATTACACAGGCAGGAGAAATAGGGGAGACTTCACTACCGCTTAAAATTTCGGGAATTTTCTGAGATGTTTAGATGGAATCAGCAACGGCTCACTCAAATTCGCAGGAAGCAGTTGTACTTCGTCATGCACAGTGCCCCGCGAATACAGCAATATTGGAAATGTAGGGATTCTAGATGAAAACTACCTACGTAGAAAGTACATAGAATATGAAATTTTCATAGAGGCTCCCATTTACGAGAAAATCGATGTTGAAAACTCATCTGGTACGTGTGCACCTAACAGTTGGCAGAATGCAGGAGTAAATATGGTGCAATTGCGGGTGGAATGAATGTTTGTGCAAGAAACGTCGGAATTGGACAATAGGTATTTCTTTTTTTTTTCGAATAGGGCTTTGTTTTGGAGGAAATTAAGGTAAATATACCAGTGCCCGGCCATGCCCCAGTACCTGAACAGTAATGCGAATTTTATTTATTTTTAAGCTTAATTTTGAATGTAATTAAAAACAAAATAAAAACACCATAATGTACAAGTATTTAGCAATATTAAATAAAATCATTAGTATAGAAAATTAAAAATCGTTAGATAGAAATAACTATTTTGTAACACACTTCTTACGCATAGCAGATTTCAAGAAATTTCTGAAGCTTTTGTCATTTACTAAGAAAATATTGACAGCATTTCTTATTTATAAATAGATTTAAATTTAGTTTAAGATGGTTAAATTTGCAAGAAAATTAATATTTTTTTAAACAAGTCTAAGTTTATTTACTGGTACAAGAATTTCGTGAATGTAAATAATTCAGATATCTGGACATGCATTTTTAGGTTGTCCACTTACTGAGACAACTGCATTTTTCGTATTTGCATTAATAAATACGTATATTATAATACAGAAAATTTGTTTTCTGTTTCTGATAGTATAATATTGTGTTATCTTCTACATTTCAACAACACTTTTTTACTTCATGATGATTTTACAAATTAAATTAGGAGACAAACTTTGCCGCTATTCCTTAAGCCCCTTAAGCGTCCGGGTACATTTACCTTAGTTTTCAAAATTTGACTATTTCTTGCAATTGGTTAAATGTGTACGTGCAAGTTCATGTACATTTATTCTATATTTTTTACTTGTTTTATCATTAACTACCAGTTCAGGTGTACTCGCTGCAAAACGTCCCACGAAGGTTTAAAATACGATTCTACCTAAGCAAAATTATTTTTGTCAGTATTTTTTCCTGTACGTATATGTATATACTAAGAATTTACTCATTTATTATTTTTAATGTTATTTCTACTTATTGATGATTATTTTTTGTTTGCTTTTGTGTGTAATTAAAAATACAAGTGTTCTCCATAAAAGTTAATATTTCCAGATTATAATCAATTAGTTTGTTGTAAATTTACAAATAAACAGAAAAATATTTTAGCAATAATCGAACAATGCATATAGTGTATATAGTATAAAAGTAGTGTGAAGCATTAGGAAGTGCTGCAATATTTAGTTTTTCTGGTACTTTGATTAATAGATTAATAGAATTTAAGGACAATTTTTTCTGGCTTTTGCAGTTTATTGAGAAACTATTCTTTTTAAGGGCATAGCCGACTTTCAAGAAGAAATTTAATTATTTTTTTGTAACCTACTATCGAGAAATATCAAAAAGTAACTTGTCAACATTAACATCGGATGTTATTGTTCTATTGGCAAATCCTTCGCCGTCGAATGAAGAAGACACCATTAAAATTAAGAATAAACCTGTTGCATAAGTTTGTACATGTTTATACTATACTTTTAATAATATTTCCTATCAACGGATACAATCAGGTAATATTAACTTTTATCTACAACACTTGTATTTTTACTTACACACGAAAACAAGCAAAAAATAATTATAAATAAGTAGAAATAACGTTAAAAATAATAAATGCGTAACTACTTTTAAAGTATATACCTACACGCACAGGAAAAAAATAATGACAAAAATAATTTTGCACAGCTTGAATCGCATTTTAAACCACTGCGTCCTTTACAGTCTCACAGAGTGGATGCGCAGAAATTACAGAGCCAAGCTGGAATTAAACATGAATTTTGAGGAAATTCAGTTTGCCCACCTTCCTAACGGTATAACATTGCAAACACTTTCAGTTTTCAATAGAATAAATGTTATTTCTCAAAATTGTTGACTTAACGCTACAGCATTAAACTGTCTTTTTACACAAACAATAAAATAAGGAATTCATGAATCCATGAGCTCGGAAGAAAATGGGCTTGCAGGAAGATAGTTGGAGATGTAAAATGAAGTTATCCTTTATTGCACTACACTATGTCAAACGTGCATAATGAGATAAATACTGTTGAAGATATCCAAATATTCGCAATCTTAGTAATCTTATTAGATGCTATACTTCTGAGGTATAATACATAAAAACATAAACAATAATAATAGTAATTATTATTTAATGATATGGTGACCAAATATCTCACCTTTGGAGTTTTATTTCTGGCGTGCAATTAAGTAATCAGTCCACACAAACACATTCGAATATCGTGAAGAATACGTATATGGCCATTTCATAACCATTTTTGCAACGATGCTGCCTTTCAACTTCGTCCGTGTTTAAACCACATTCACACGAACCTTTTTACTTTGTTTTACCTCCGTAATCACCTGCATTGAGGGGACCCTCCATTTACGAGACGCCCACAGATAAATGAGAAGACACGTTAACGATATCCAAATCTAAAATATAGAAACGAGAGCGAGAACAGTTTATCTCGACGAACTTTCGCCTGCGCGTGAGCTTGTCCCTGAATATCCTAGTTTTGTTATCAAACACCTCTGCTAATTTACAGCGATTTCGATAACCGTAATTACATCACATTTCCACGGGGCTCGCTAATAAATTCGAGGAACGGTTGCCTAATCGCGTAACGCGAGAATATATGTATATAAACCTTTATGCAGGCCGCGGCGGGGACCGCATTATCATTTATCCCCCTTGAGAATTTAACTTTCTGCCTCCGAACAATTACTTCCGAATTCAACACCGGTCCCGGCGATACGATCGCACACGAGCTTGGGGAGCTCGCATTCTTTTGGAGCTTAAATTTAATGTACCGCATCTTCCAGCCCCACACGCCCCCACGCGGACAGTCACGGCCGCCCTTCCTTTGCGGAGTTAATTACCCGGCCCGTATAAACGCAATTACGTAATAACTCGCATCCACCTCATTACTCAGACTCGCAGAAATGAGGAAAAACGAGAGACAGGATGAAAGTCGCGCGCATTGGTTCGGAAAAATTCCAAAACGTCACTCCCTTTCTATCACTGTTTATCCCGTCCCTGCCCTTCGGTTAATACCGTGTTTCAACGGTCATAACATTCGCACGATAATGGGGGTTAAATTAGTGCAAGATGTTGGCGGCGTTGTTGATACTAATGGTAGTAAACGAGTGTGAAATTTGGTGATTTAGAAAATGTAATTACTCGGATGGAGTTTGTGTTTTAATGTTGAAAAACGGGAAAGTGTGTATGCTTCCAGATCAGATTGTTCATTGACAGTTTTGGAGTAAGTGCTGTGCTATCTTCTCTACATACTTACATATAATTATCGAATGAAGGGTAAGGGGAAAAACAAGTAATGTCACAAAACAGATTTATTGAGAAAAAATAAGGCTCCTGACGTAGTGCAAGCTTACACTAATCAGAAATACATAGTGCAAGTAGGAAGACTGGGGGCATTCCTTGTTTTGTTCCAGTGGAGGGTGGACATTCCTTGTTTTTAACCGGAACCTACCTACACCGAATCTTTAACGGTGGCTTATGTGGACATTTCTACTTTATAACCCTTTGTGATTCGACCCTTTGTAAATTATTAAAAATGGATATTCCCTGTTTCCCCTTACTCTTCAAATAGGGACTGTCTGTTTGCATGTTACCTTATAACTCAGGAGCTAATAAATTAATTAATTTCGGCGCGGCTTTTTCTCACGTAGGTACAACAGAATTCTCGGGGAAGGTTTTTGGCTGTTTAACATTCTAGCTTTACCAGCGAGGGTGATTCTAGAACCAAAAACAGGGACCGATGATGATCCCTGTCAAGACTGTGCATAGTCGTCAATTGTTTTACTTCTACAACGATCATTGTAGTTGTTTTGCAGCATTGACTATCTGTAATTTTCAATTATTTTACCAATACAAAACCCTCTGCTGCTTATTTATTCGTGATATATTATAAATTATATTTACGCACTAAAATTTGATTAAAAAAATAAAATTCCTTATAATTCCAATATTAGAACACACTCTTATCTGCTTCAACAATGCTCTTATTTTTAAAGCCGAATAGCTTGAGGTTGTTTGTTATTCCAAAACGTTTCTATGTCCGCGAAGAATCATTTTTCACACACTTACATCATGACTTCGAGTCTCAAGCTAAACGTCCAGACCATGCAGACGAGTGTCCTCTGGTAAAGTTCCCACTCCAGCTAAAGTTCTCAGCACGTAACTCTTAACGTCACTTAAAAGTGCATCCATGTTAAATACAAACTAAACAATCCAGTTAACTTTACAACGATGATTTCCCAGCAAATCTATAATTTTCCAAATTATTCTAACATTTTTCCAAATTTAATTTTTTGATATTTGGCTTCGAAGTAAAAAAAAGTAACTCCTGGATTTATACTTTCAACTTGCTCTCGCTCCACTGTCCACTGTTTGAATCGTGTTTCTGGATTTTGTACATCCTCTTTTTTATATGAAAATAGAGTTTCATTTGGTGTCCTTTATCTATCGTTTTTCGACGTACACCATTCGACATTTTTTCTGTCCTACATACCCCTCCCGTAAACCGTCGAATTCCTATCATCTGTATTGACGTTGTTTATAGTGTATTCTATATTCCACGTCCGTCGACTTTTAAATCCGCGCTGGCTGACTCCATTTCTCGCCTTAACCTGCCAGATGTTTCGAATCATTCTGTATTAATGATCCGCTCGAAGCGTTAGAATTTTAAATTTATCGAATCTATGAAACATTCAATTCCCAACTAAATTGCAAATCGTATACGTTCGTGCATAACCAGAGAGCAGCGAGAACGATATCCAGCTCCATCCGAAGGATTGCGCGCGGTCCAGGTGTGTCGGAAATATAAAATCTCATGGATCCCATATAAATCACGTACATACCGGGCTTCATCCTCGAGTCTCGTGCACGAGGGATCTCATAATTTTTTCACCGGAATTTTAAGCACCCCGTTTCACCGATGACTTCAACGTTACCGCGCGCGTGACGATACACGTTGCTCAACACGCTCTCATGTTAATCTATCTTCTTTTATTTACATTTTCCATGGTGCACGCACGAAGAATTAAATTCCAGACGCGGCGCTGGCTCCTACACCGCGTTCCGATCGCGAGAGAGAGAGAGGAAAAAAGGACGAAGATACACGGCCGGGAATTGTGCTAGGAAAATCCTGGATAATCCGTGGAATTCCACGGTGAGACAAGGGGATGAAGGGTCCCTGCGAATTCCCAGTAGCGCTTCGTGTAATACGCACCTCCCTCGCCTCCTTTGCTCGAGTCTATGTCGCGCGCAATCTGCTCGACGGACGCTGAACTCAGAACAGAGCGGAAGGATTTGTGCTCCTTCGTTTTGTTCGCCCTGGTAAAGAGCTGGGAGAAAACATGGGGGGGAAGAGTTGTGCCCGTGAAACATAACGCGGTGGCGTCACGGTTTGTTAACCTGAGGACACGTTAGAGGGAACCTTTGACCAACGGCTCGTCAGTTCCTGAGCTAAGCTATGTTCGGTTTCTATAATAACAGCCCTGTAATTGACAATGACATCTCCTGAAGTATATAGTGTTTTTGGTATCTCGGTATTCATCGTACCTTGCTGTTCCCATTTAACTGAAGATGAAATGTATCAATTTGATAGGCTTAAAAATAATCATTCGCTACTCTTTGCCTAGGGAGCAGTTTATTTAGACAACATTGTAGTCTAAAGTGTTCAATGCAACTTATGTAGTCCACATTAACCAATTTGATATTGTGAATTTCAAATAAACACAGGCTCGAGATGTGTGGGGAGCATTAGTGGTGGCACCAGGTGTCATTAAATTGGCCAACGAAAATCCTATACATATATAAAAATATAAATAATAATTAATAAAAACATTTTCAAATTCCAAAGTTACCATTATAGATCTACCAACATTACAAGTTACATACAAAATAAAAATAAGTAAAGATAAAGAAAAAATAAAGTATAAAACATAAAATAATATCCAGAAATTAAACGCATTAATCACAACCCTCACTTTAAAATAATAACATAAACAATAATTAATCTAATCTCAAAAAAAATATTAAAAACCTCATTGAAACAAAAGTTAAAAATAAAACTAAAGTTAAAAACAAATTCAAAATAATTTAAAAAATTTCCCTTCTATCAATTACCTTAAAAATAATCCCCATTATAAAAAAAACAATATAACCAATTAATAAGAATATAAATTTAATCTTAAATTATAAGATTATACCTAGTTAGGCTGTATGTTGTTACAACCCTGTTTTTAAAAAACTGCATTGCTTTTAAATCGGAATCGTACACTTTTGTTATCTAAACTAATACCCTTCGTTTTTCTGAAAAATGAATATCTCTTGAAGTATCTTATATTAGCGAACATATGTATCAATTGGACAATAATTCGGGTCTCCTTTTTGAGTGCGTCTTACAGTGTACGTAAAAAGGTTTTAATCAGTTATTTTACACTCCACGCGGAAGTAGGGGTTTGTTCTCCCATTAATAGGACTTGGAGGTGACTTAGGTAGTCCCCTTATGGACATTAATCGCACAATCACTTTCCCGTTTTGAGGGATCTCCACATTTTCAGAAGCTCGTCGTATGAAGAGAGGAACTTTACTTGCGGGAGCGTGTATGTGCAAGTTCGTCGGGGGTCAGGCCCAAGTCTATGTAGCCAAGAAACTGAAGGGGGCTTCAGATTGTTGGACGAACCACTCCCTCTTGCCCAGGAGGTACAGCACACTTGTTCTCCACACTAAACCAGACTTCATCATCGACTATTCTAGGGGACAGCTTTGTAAACGTGTTCAAGGCTAAGCGACCGCCTTTGCCTTCCCACTTCGACCTTACCCTTCTCGCCTTTTCATAAGGCTCTCAATACATCTCTTGTGAGTAACATTTTCTACGATAACAAAACAGGGAACGAGGTTTCTACTTTGCACAGTAGTTTCCACTCCTCTTTAAATCAAATCTTTGGATTATTAAGAAAAGGAAATACTTTGGAAAACAGAAAATACATTGGAAATACTTTTGGGGCGGGTATGAATGTGGCAAAATGAGCGCAATGTTGTAATAAGTGACGAAGAATAGTACATTTGGGGGTTTGTACCCTCAGGGAGTCTCAGGTTAGTTACTATATCTCGGCTAGATATACACTATACCTTTCTATTAGAAAAATATTTAAACTAATTTTATTTTGAATATTTCTCCTTCTAGAAAGCCACGCTTGCATCCATACGCAGTCCAATGCGTAGCTGGTAATTTTCTTTTGTTAAGGGTGCTGCGTGTTGTGATCGGTAACGTAACCGATCCCGAGCAGTCGTGGCTTGAACACGGTAGGTATATAACCGTCGCGATATTTCTAACCATTCTTTTAAATTTCTGATTATTATACATATTAAATATAAGTTCAGTTCAATTCAAAGAGGTGTAATTCATTCAAACGGCCAAGACAGTGATTGATTGGGCAATAGATTTCCAACATTTCCATTGCTGTTGATCAATGTTACCAATAATGTACAGAAATTGCTACGCCCTCTTTGATCTAAAAATACACTGTATAATTTAACGAAAATTCTGACCTTGACACATGGATTTCCACGGGGCCGATTAAAACGGACCACGAATACGGAAAGTGCGGCTAAGCAGAAAAATATCCTGCCGTTTTCTCCACATTTTTATACACTGCACTGAATTTGCCGAATTATGGGGGCCGGTTAATGAAGTTTAATTCCGCAAAAAGGACCAGCCGGTTGCTCCGCGAAACAGCGTATTTACTTACGTCCGTCCCGCTGCCACTGAAATGAATTCAGGTGGCGGCATGAAATATGCGTTTCATTAAAATATGCATAATTCGAAACAATTCGCGGCACTCGCGTCGCGCCTGCTCTCGCTTCATCCTTATTTTGATGCCCGCCATTCCTTCTCCATAGAGTTGAAAATGAGTGTGCTGCACCAATTTTTCGAGGACCGATAGAATTTTATTATATATGTAGGTAGTCCTATGCCTGTGTGAAACGGAGATTGAAAGCAGAAAAGATATTGGGTTGTTGAAATAAATAAAAAGAATCTTTAGGCCAAGTAATAATAGTTGGAGAGAAGATATTTCTGTGATTCTTGACCGGTATTTTAGGAACATTTATATGAGGCATTGAGGGAAAAAACGGACACACATTAAAAAAAAATTTTTTTTTCCTAATTTATATGATTAGTACTGCCTATTGGAATATATTATTGCTACTAATTCAATTTCACAAAAATTTGGGAAAACAAGAAAAAGGAGGCAGAATATGTAGAATGGAGTGTAAAGACGAGGCTCAGCGTCTCTGCTCCTAAGCCTAAACCCAAAAAGTACTTGTATTTAAGGCCACACTATAAGGGCTTCTCCAAAAATGTGCGACAAGGTTTGTGTGACGTAAATCACGTAAGTGCGCAAGTGTCACAGTGACTAGCACCTTGTAAACCGGGCAAGGATGGCGAAGAATCCATCGCTGTCGAATATTTAACCACCCTGCACGTCAAAACAGTGACGTTATCACCACGCGCTACATCAGCTAGTCAAAAAGGGACATCACCAACAGCTGACATTATAAAATGTTGTACGCGTTGATCAAAGCATGGGGTAAAAGATTTAAAGAAAGTGGTGAAGGTTGCATGCTAACGAAAGTGGGTTAAATAGAAGGTTGAAGGGGGATAAGTATCGGTGGAGGCAAGAAGAGCCGATTACTAACAAGGAGGATTTGAAAGGATTTAACTGTGAAACGTGAGTTAGACCAGAGTATAAGCTGTTAAAGGTCTGGTTCGATTTCGCGCTTAGCAGATTCGGCGGAACTAGGATCGGAAGCTGTGGCTAGCTGGACAGATCTGCTAGTTAGGTACTACATACCCAAAGACAAAGTCTTGAGAGATATCTAATAAATTCTCAGAGAAGACGTGTTGTAATTACTCAACTGACGTATAGTCTGAGCCAGGTGCACCATGTTTTAAATTCCCGGTTGATGTCACGCAACAAAAGTTCGATAAATTTTTATTAGAATATTTGTGAGAAGTTTGTGATCAGTTCTGGCTGAAAAAGAGAACTTTAACAGAGACCAGCGGAGGGGGAATAAGAGAGAGGGTTCGCAATTCAGGCTAGGAAACGAAGAACCGCAGTGATATTTCTGACTCTTTGTTCGTATCTCGTCGACCGCCCTGTTGCGATCTATAATGCTTAAGGCGATTTATGTCGTAGGACGAGTGAAACGCATCAGATTCCCGTAAGATGCTCGTTTTGCCCGTGGTTGGAGGGGCTTGAATTTGAATAGTGTTGAGAGGTAGAATGACTGGATGGAATATTTTTCTATCACATACATTATCTATTAAGATATATTAACAGATAATAACAGATGTATTTACCACTATGTATTAGCTAATGGATCATTGACGTCCATATATATTCTTACAACTTACATATGTATTAATTGAAGAGTCCTTGTAGAAAACATTATAAGTGTAAAAATTTTTAAAAAAAAGTTTTATCGGAAAATGTACTTCGTTCTAATGGTAATACTATAGTACAGAATTTGATTTTTGGCACTTATAGTGTTTTCTACAAGGACTCTTCAATTATGTTTCCTTGATGGACACATACCAAAATTCTTAAACAACAGAATTTCTTAAGCAAATACCATACCACAATCCTAAAGCCTCGTTCACATTAGTCAAGTTTACTGGCTTCAAGTCACTTGAAATCAGTAAACTAACCTGTTATTCACTTCACTTGAAATATCCTTTCAAGTTTCAAGCAAAGTAGAGAGTGTTCCAACTTTTCTTGCCTTGAAATACTACAACTTGAACAGTGTAAACGTACGTACAAGAGTGAATACTTAAAGTCACGAAGCGACTTCAAGCCAGTAAACTTGACTAATGTGAACGAGGCTTAAGTAGTTACGTTTTCCAATATGTTATCGGTGACTGCCTGAAATTCTCCTGTATTCTCGTATTATACGAGATTCAAATTAGAACCGTGAAGAATTTGATATACAAACTTCAAAATATGGACTTATTTTTATATGAATTTTAAAAATACAAGAAAAAATACAAGAAGTATAAATTTCATGTAATTTTGTAATAATACTTTGCGTATTTATCCAGATCCAATTTTAATACGACTAAAGGAGTTGATGTTTGCATGAAACGATACTATTTTCTCTATCCTCTTCAGGCGATCTGAGGCAACGGATAAATAAATCTTTCCGCACCTTTAAGGTTGCCGGGCCGAGACAATAGACCCTGTTTCTTGGTTACGTTACATGCATATAGATATCCTACAAGTATAGAGAATTATTGGAATACTTCTAAAACTGCACGCAGGTTGCATATTTCACGCGGAAAGTAACGGCAGGAAGTTTAATTATGATTACTCGTGGGATGACTGTTACATGTATATTTTATGTAAAGGAAGGTACATTTAGATACGAATGTTAGAAGTATCGTACGGAAGGAAATGCACAAACTTTCATTCCACCAGGTATCTAATGTTTGGTTTTACACATTGAACGACTCTTCATTCATAAGAGTTCAAAATAGTATAATAGACATTACAAATGCTAACCAATTAAAAGTACCAATGAAAAAACGCAATTGAAGACCCTGCAGTAAAGCTGGGATTCCACTGAGGCAACTTTTTGGCAACCGGCAACCGGCAACATCGCCGCATCTTTTTTTCGCATGCAATACATGCTATAACTATCGCACTCATCGCATGCGACATGTTGCCTTGCGTTGCCTCAGTGGAATCCCACCTTAAGAGGGGTGCAGCTCCATCTTCACCAACTTCAAATGAATTAGAATAAACTGTTTATAAAATTATTGCTGTGACTTAGCATTGAAAAGAGAGCACTAATTGAAAAATACATATTTTTACACAATAAGTAGTAGTTATTGAGTTGATAAATTTTTATTTCTATTTTTTGAGAATTTTTTAAATCTGGAGCAACCCCTGAGTTACACCAAAATGTACAAAAAACGGTAGCTTTTTGATAAATGTCCACAATAAAGAGCACAATTTATTGATTTATTGTTGCTTTATTAACTAAATATGATTTTAGAAACAAAATAACAATAAAAATAACATTATTCTTGAGCCTGCTCGTCATCAGTGTCTGTGGAAATATCCTCATCCCCCAGTCAACACACAATTTGAGAGCCTTATAAAAAGGCTATTTTTAAGATGGGGCGTAGTTGTACATTCGTATTGCACAAAACAGTAATGGGTGCAGGTTCAAAATTTTCAAAAAATCGCGCATTTGTTTCCGGATTTGCATCAAACGTATATTACACGTCATAAGACAAAAACTGTCGAAAATAAAGCTGCACCCCTCTTGCTTCAGGGTCCTCAATTGCATCATGTAACATTTTTGATGCACTTACAAACAAATGAAGTTATAGGCTCAGTTATAGTATGCAGCATTTTCTTCTACCACTTCATTTTACTGTTTGTGTAAAATAGAGATAGCTCATTCCAGCAATAATCGATGATTCAACACTTGCTAGTCAAAATGAAGGCAGAAATCATCATAAACTTTGATTCATAAATTCCTTGTTTTCAATATGTAGCTAACAGTTTGTGGCTACGGATATCAAGTAGAATGGGTGTTAGAAAGTTTTGTCATCAATTTTATCATCAGTTTAACTCCGGTATAAAACCTTGAGTCATTTCGTCGTATTAAAACATAAAATAGTTGAACCTTGAAAGCAAAACATTTGGAAACCCACATATTTAGAGTACTGATCATAGTTCCCAGTTGGAGAATGCATAGCTAAGTTCCGTGACACCGTTTATAATAATTCGTTATAAAACAACGCTTGTATCTGCGATATAACTGTTTCATTGCCATCTAAATTCTCGGATATAAATCGCTGAAACGTTATTACCTTGACCAGCCATTGATCGTTCGAACTTCGCGATGAGAGGAAAGGGGTAGTTTATTTCAACTCCAACTTATTACGCTGCTGATCGAATCCATAAAACCGTTTCCTATTCGAAGACTTTTCATTCTTTTACTGCCGTGATACGCGAACGTCGAAGTTAACGATGTCGGCGGGACTTCGTCGCGCAAACAGGTTTGAAAATTCGAATGAAACGCTCTGAATGCTGAAACCCCCTCTCGAATCCGTGGTTTGCCGTGCTTTCATCGTGTCACCTTCCACCCCGTTGCCGTCGCGAACCTTTGCTTACGCGAAAAAGTATCGAAGGACCGACGAGTTACCTCAAATCAGAAGCTGCATTTCTATCAAAGGCTACAGTGGATTGTACAATGAATTCTGATTAGCACGCCCTCTTCTATAACATATATTTCAGAGGGTGTTCCGATTGTACGTCTCCCTGTAAGAGAACGGGATTTCTGAAAGACGAGCGTAAGTATTAGTTAAGCAAATTTTCCAGCGGCGTTGATTACCTACGAACGAGAAATTAAAATTTTCCTTCGGAAAATGAGAAGGAGGTTTCTTAACTTTATCATTAGGTAGCGCTGGGGAACAGAAATATCGTCTTCAACCTGGCAGATACTTTTACGCATTACTACTACTTACGGATGAAGTATTTATTGAAAATGATTGAAAGCAAATACATCGTTGCCACTGAACGCAACGAGATGTTTGAATGTAAAAACAGTTCCATGCTATACAAAATGTTAATCTATCCTCTGTCATGTTAATATATGAAAGAAATTATGTACACAAATTCGGAATAAGAATGTTTCCTGAACGATAAAGTGACTCACAAGATTCTATGCGAAAAACTACTACAACCATTTATCCGGACCCTGTAAATAATTTTATTCTATGCATTGGAATTGGAAAAGGTGGAATAACGGTTGGATACAAAAGGTAAGGTAATACAAATAAGTGCGCAAAAATCAACGATTACATTTAGGTACCCTTTGAAAGATTCACTGCTGTACGTGATGTTACACAGAGATATGCAGCGTGTCAGCCGCGTCGATCATCAGTGTTCTGCGGCGGATGGTCGATAGTAATTTCATGCACACTTATCTTGCGCATGAAAACGTTGGGACGTGCCTAGGAATGGGCGTCTTCCAGGTCGGGCATTTCTGGTCGTTGGACGCGAATCATCGCAATCCCCTGTGTTTTCGAAGCAAAAACCCGTATAGAACAGTAAATCACGTATTAAAGTCGAAGCCATCGATTTAGGTCTGTCAGGGTCATTTCTCAAACTGTAATTCAGGGCAAGCGCGGCCCAACTTTTTTGGTCTCGTACGTGCTTCAGTGCTTGTCACATACAGATGATAAAATTATGAGCTAAGAGCTTTGGACTTTCAGGTGTATCATGACACTGCAACACGATCTTCGGCGTTCCTCCTACCGCTAGATGCACCTTTCACTTTTCTTCTTCGCTCTGATATTTAATTTCTCACTCTTTCCCTACCAACTGTTTTCATGTTGATACATTATCTCTTTCCTCTCCAATATATTATTTTTTCGTTTCCTCGTGACTTATTTTTTTCGCGCAAAAGGACAGCTCACCCCTCTGTTTGTTGGAGAGATACATTGATTTGCTAAATCTCTTAACCACAGGAACACACATGTTCCATTTTGTAACTTTTCCACAAAATTGAGCAATCATTGATATTGGTGATCACATTAATTTTATTGCTGCTCTTCTGGCAGCGTTAAAAATATGTATGTAGCTTCCATTTAAAGAAAATTAGTTTTCTCAAAATCTCGAAAATTGTCATATTATAGAATATTTCCTATTAACCAGAACACCTGGAGCAGGTAACATATCTTTTTACACATTTTGCACTCCTGAAGAATCATGGAAATAATTATATAGAATGGTCGCGATAAAGGGCGCTCTGCACATGTAGATATACAATAATATAAGGTGTTCTGAGCAATAGTGAGGTTTGCAAAAGGAATTGAGGCATGGAGGTGGAAAATAAATCAATTCGTAGGAGTAATTTTCCAATATTTCTATAGTCATCCCGCTGTACCCATTGTACCATCTTTTGTATGGACATGCGCATCAATCGCCTCCCTGTTACTCGGTAGGTATATCTGTTGAAGCCATGTTCATATTTATGTCCACCGCACCGCTCGCGCTGCCTACTGTTTTAGACGGTGTCACCGTCAAATCTTGTTTTTAGTTTCATGGCGTACCTCTTGCGTGGCGCTGTAGTAGTTTGCCGTGTAGGCAGTTAGTCATTGTATAATATAGCAACAGTCATCGTCTTTGTAAGAACAAGTCTTACCTATACGTAAAATGCGTGGTAATTATAATTGCGGTTAAGCTAAACCAATTAAACGATACTTCTTTTGTTATTTTTTCTTTTGTATTACATAATTCATTGTATGAAAATATCCAGACGTTCTTCCTACGAAACAGTATCTACACGCATGCCTTCTAGGCGCTAAGCAACGCCTAAACTTCACTTCGAGATGGAGTGAAAGGATTGTGAAGAAAGAGACCGAAAACCAACGGGTCTAAATGCCTTGCGGACCGCGCTAAATGTTCTCTCTGCTTTAATACAACCTGTACACACCCCGTCACCCATACCAACACAAAGAAAGTAGACTGGCCGTTTAAGATTTAGCGTTCGTGTACCATGGGGCTGTTCAGCAAAAGGCACGAAGCTCTCCGGATGAAAACAAAAAAGGGGCATCGAAATAAACGCAACTTGCACCTTTAAATTCCCGAGCTCGGTGCCGTCAGCGAAATTCATTGCGGCTTCGTAAACGGCGTGGAAAAAAATTCCTGGGGTCGAACGCGAAGGAGGTGGAGCCGCGGGAGGGTGAAGGGGGAATGGCGCGGGAAAGAGGGACGGAGACAGAATTACGGGTAAATTTCGGGACTGTGCGTTGGAATTAAATTCCGCGAGCCGTGGAAAGAGGAAAAATCGTGTCGCACGGTTTTGGGCGTCGTCAGACGGCCCGAATATATCGCTCGGTATGCGACAAACTGACAGCTCGGTTTACGAGCGTTTTTCGAATCGATCGGAGTACAGATATTAACCGCGGTGCGTCCATCTATCGGAACTGATTGAATGACCTCTTAAATGCACGTAGTTTTGCATAATCATGCACGGACAACCATTCGTTAACGAAATATTCGAAGAAAGCGAAATGGTTGCCGTGTGACTTGAGCATTTAATGGTAGTGAAAGTGTTCCCTGATTTACACAAATTCTCAGTGAACTCTATGGCACTTTAAACTTAGCGTTTATATTACGAAGATGTCCATAATACAAACAGGGATTCTTAAACAGCTGTACGTAATATATGTGGAGTTAATAGTGAAATAATTGTTAAGAATTCAAGTATATATATATATATATAACTAGGGAACTATGTAACCTGAAAGAAAATAAATACCTTAACTTTAAAATAATGTGTCTCGCTTCTCGGCTCGACGCAGACTGTCTCGGCCGCGCAGTTCTCCCGGCCAATCGCCTAGCAACACTTTTCTGGCAACGCTGTGTCCAGGGTTCGGAGCGATTAAGCGCAGCGAATGGAGGGGGAAACACCTACAGGAGTGGTGGTTATGTGTGCATGAACCGCGTCTGCGTCAGTCACGCACACATTACCACCGCTCCTGTAGGTGTTTCCCCCTCCATTCACTGCGCTAAATCGCTCCGAACCCTGGCTGTATCTGCCGCGACGCGAGCCTACTACATATAGTTTCTTGAAAGATAACCATTCGTTGTCTACATCGTGATGTCCCACAGTATTAGCGTGAACTACTTGTCACAAATCGTGAGCGTTGAATAGATGAATAGATCTCTACCCGACATGACTATGCCCATTCTCCTATCTCCTATCTCCTTTTCCTATTGTTTAATTTTTTAATCTGAAATTCGCTTTCTAACCGCCCTCTCATTTTTCAAACAGGCAGTGACATTATTTTTTGCTAATCAACAATAGCAATTAACTCTTAACTCTTACTGCTGTTATTTTCAACGTCACACATATGGCTTTAGTCCTTACTCGCGATTACGTTATTTGGCTATCTACATCTATTTTCCATGTACACTATTTAGTGTTAGTTTTAAGTACTTTTAAGTGGTTAGGTTAACAACAGCTGACAGCTGTAAGTACCTATTTATCTAGTACTATTTTTCTCTTTCTTGTCATCTTATATATTTGTTTCTTTTATTTTTTTGTTACTTCGCTAATGTCTACTGGTGCAATAAAGAATTATTATTATTATTATCGTTACTTTTTGTAGGTAATATCTAGGAATTCCAACGCAGTGTACTTAGGGTAAGTTGGATAAGTCTGTATAATACAGCTACTTCCGTATTATACCATCTCTTATTGATCATAAATAAAAGTACCTTGTGGCTGCTCGTCAAAAGTAAATAAAAATTGCTCGACGATAGGAATCTGATATTATCGATACTGCCTAGAAATCCAGAGCGATCAGCGCTCCCGGTAATTCATTTAATCGGCGAATAGTTCCCTGAAACTTTCATAACTAGAACGAATTCGAAGTTCCGGGGAGCCTTATAATCGAGAGCGGGTAGTTTCCATGGCGTGGGATCGGCCGAAAGTTCCCAGCAATTACGGCATTGCGCGCGGGTGCGATTAGTTTGGGAATAGCTGTGCCGAACAGAAGAATTCAATAGTACGTCTTCGGGCATGCTGGAGCAAGAGGAAAGGTAAAACTCCCGGTTGTCGCATAAAGGTATCTCGCGTATCGGGTAACCGAGGTTGCTCCAGGGATTTTTCCACCGAGTGGAGAATTCGAGCGTGCGATCCGTTGATTTTCCGTGACACGATCCAGCCAAGTAAAACGCGCGAAATTAAATTCTTGTGAATATGAAACGATGACGCCGAAGGAGAGAACGGAAAACACAGGAAGCTTCGACTCCCGGGCACGTGGACACGATGGGCGACGGGATTATGGACGGAACCAGGGCGAGAAAGATTGACACGGGAATGTTATTAAAAATACACTGTCCCAGACACAACTGCCGCTCTATGCTTCGAGTATCACCGTGGAATTGGGTAATTTTGTACATCGAACTCGCCAACAGCCTCACTGGCTGCAAGGAAGGTGACAGATCTGTAGCTCAGAGGACGTGAAGGTAGTTAGAATTTCTAAATATAAATTTTTATTTGTGAGAAATACATGTAGGAGTGTCAGTTTTGAAGGTGTCGCTGAGAGAGGAGTCAAGGTCCTAAAGTTAATTAGTGAAAGATTTTTAAACAGCTATAAGCCACTTGCCTTGTAATGTTTTTGTTAACAGCTTGAGTTTCTCGTTTTCATAATTATTAGATATTGTGTGCAAAATATGAATACTCTCAGTAAATTTATATTTCATGATTAATGATTACCTGTCTTAATTAGTCTGGAATATTGTCTGCATACTTCTAGTAGTCTCTTTCTCGCCCCTATATCATCATCCCTGTCGTCAGCGTGATTTTACGACGATACATTCTTGAAAGCATAGAAAGTAGTCTCCGGGAGTGTCCGAATGTTTGTTTAAAAAACAATCCGAGCTTAATTTGTACCTCGCCAGGCATTCGTTCACTCAGTAGTCAAGCCTATGATGGGTCCCATCTAAATTTTCAAATTCTATATCTCTTATTAGATCTTTATCATAGTATTATCAACGAGTTTCTTCTCGATGAAAATGAGTCTAAAAACTCAACACCTTACTCGGACTACTTTTAATCAGGCGGTATAACACAATTGGTCTACTACGGAGTTCAGAAGTGATTCCATGTACCGTGCGCGACTGAGAAGATGGGAAGCGGAAGATATGCTGGTCCGATTGGTTAGAATCCTCAAACTCCCTTTGGCAGCCGGTGGAGTATGGTTGTAGGTAGGGCGGAAGGAGAGAAAATGAAGGGGTGCGTTCGTCCCAGGCGTGCTAGTGGACTCATTACCAGTGGGGCTTACATAGCAGACCCTGCCTTAAACGCGGGGATGTTAGTAGGTAGGACGAAACGGGTATATACATATAGGAGAGAGTAAACGAGGGAGGACTTGCGAGAGAGCGAGATCGGTCGAGAGGCCCTCTGGTGGTGGAGTCGGAGAAATCGCCACATCCCTATAGTACTTTCCGTTATGGACTGACGCGGCAACATTGACGAATCGGATCACACAACACCGCGTGACGAAGCGTATCATCAGAGCTAATCATCTTTCCAGCTCTGTACAGTATAATTAAAACCTGCCAGAATGAGATATTAAATGGACTTATTTTCATCGGCAAAATCTCGCACACGTATTGATATTACTCTAATGAAGGCTGATCGAAAATCTAGAAATTTAAATTTAAATTAATATCGGCGTGTGTTGAAAGCGCGGGGTGAGCTGGTCAAAGCTTTCCCTGCAGAAGCGATCGCTCGGAGAGGACTGACGGACTTGAAACCGTATTTCATTAAACCTTGTGCTACTCAAAGTGTTAATATCTCAACCAACAACGTTCCCCAATTAATTACTAATTAATTGCAAACGACATGGATTTTCCCCTGCCAAACAGGTAGCAAAAGCAAGTTAACTGAGTATTGAAAAGCAGAAGATGAAACAGCAAAGGGTATCGATTCCTCTCATAAACACCATCTAAATTAAAACGCTTCGCTTTGACAATTTTTAGGATCACTGGTGTTTAAGGAACATTGAGCAAACTTCTAGTGCGATGCCAAATCTATTTTCCAACAGAAAGTTGGTGTCTAGCAAACTTTTTATCGATTCTCATTTTCGTGGAGCCCCAAAACTTCCTGCCTAGTCTCCCCTCGCGCAGTCCCATGCCTTGTTGCTCCTCTCGTTTTAAATAGGCCTTTGTGCTCGTGGAAAATTTACAATTTCGCCGGCACGCTGGGAGCATTAAAAAGTATCACGAGGGAGAAACGGCCTGGCGAGATGCACGTTGCGTGGAACGTCGACACGTGTTGTGCTACAAGGACAGTCGCGGAATGGTAAATGGCGCGGATATTTCTCCCAGGGTGGCAATCGGGAGAGCTCTGGGCCGAGTTGGATCCCATGGATCGATGTCACGAGCTTTGTTACACGAGGGCCGATGGGCAATTATCGTCACACGTGCTCTCTTGTGTCTGGCGGGTAAAGGGAACGACTACGCTCGGCCTGAATTACAAACAGAGTTAGTCACCTCATTTAGATCTGCTTGCGACCGTGCGAGCGCTATGAAATCAGATGTTATCGTTTTGTCTGCGTCTCGTTCCATCCAAGTTCCATTCTTTCTTTGTCAATAATTAAATGTGACGCGAAAACCGATGCCTTAGTCAATCCTGGTACATATCGAGATCGTTACGCACAGTTTCGGTATTGCACAAATAGAGGGCAATGCACGTATAAATCTGGGATTATTGGACATCCGTGAGCTGTGTGTACCAAGGTATGACTGTGGGTCATTCCTGGTATCAGACACTGGAAGCTGATTTTTAATTGTTGTAGAACCGTATTAAGGGAAAAAGAAGAACTTTTACTGTTAAGCATCATAGAACACGAGACATCCAACGAGAAATAGAACTGTTCCCTTTCTTCGACACACTTTTGCTACACCTCCACCAGTTGTTTCACCTCAATAAGAACTAAATACACCAACTTGCCTCAATAACACACCACCATATATATTAAATAATGACCGTTGCACAGGTCTGCGCATTGCACTCATCGGTATCGTATGCATCAACCTCGACATCCACAAAGCAAACCAGGTTTTTCAAATTTAATTTATTATACAAGAGCAGCAGCATTTAATTTATCGTCGCGGTGTACCCCCCTTCCATCGCGATGCTGTGCTGCGGCAAACATTTTTCAAATGCGCATTCTGGATTAGATTTCAGATTATTGTTATTTATGATCGTTGGAAAAAAAATTGGTCAATCGTATTACTGTATCGAAATTCGAACCCAGATTTCTTCTCGCAAAGCTCGTAACCAGAAATGGCCTCAGTGGCTGCCGTCTGCATATATTACACTTATTTTATACCGTACATAGAATCTTTTCTGGCTACATAAATATTGCCAGTACGTGTCACAAACGACTTTACACTTTAGCTTAAAATACTGGACGAGTTCACTATTCAACGGTTTTCAGTTCTCTTACGAGCATTAAAGCCATTTTCCATTGTGCACAAAGCACAGCGTTTCTTAAACAAAGTCAATAGTCCCATATCAAACTGTATTGGTGTATACTCTAAACCATTTCGGCTATTAAACATACCATGCGAGGCCGAGCAACAAAATTCAGCCCATTCAACATCACCACACCGACATTCAAAATCCCTGAGGTGTTAATTACACTTCTCAAACCCTGCCAGGCCGAACCTCAATTGCACACGCCACTCCCTAACGTGTCCCATTTTTCGTAATAACTTACCGTAGATTTCACCTTTTCATTTACGATGTTTACGTGTCGCGTCCAGCTCTGTTGATCAATGATAAAATGAAGAATAAAACTTCTCAGACGAGGCAATACCACTTAACTCCGATTCGATTCATAAACGCAGCTATCGATGGCAACGGTGGCGAGGGATTGGATTCTAGAGCAACTAGCAGAGTAAGAAAAGTAACGACAACAGGGTGGCAACAAGTGCTCTTAACACCCTAATGGTTTCTATCGTCGTGGCTCGAGGGAACGTTACCGATGCGTTATTCCCAAAGGACCACGCTGGTGCCCTTTACGTGAGCCGTTGGAAGAAGTGGTTGCGGACTCGTGTGGAAGCTACAGGATGCCGCGTCGTGGCATTCCGCCTATCCGAATGAATTCTTAAACCGGTCCAACGCGGTGGAATGCGCGGCAGCAGCCTCATTTTCCTACCTCCTCCACATTCTCGTCCCTTCGCTTCCTATAGCAGAGCCTTCCTTTTGCGGCGCCATTTCCCTGGTCGTTTTTCTGACCTCCTTAGCTGGTTTAGCTCCTTTAAAGCCAACTTCTCCTCTCCCATCATATTCAGAAGTATACGGGTGTAGTCCCTGCTTAATGACTCACCCCTGTTTTCCATCTCCTTCGGCTGGGGTTCTGTTTACATAAGCCTAGTTATATAAATACCCCTAAATGTGTAGAGTTTGCTGCGCGTGCAATTACACGACGTCTGTCAGACGGCTCCCTTCATCTTCTTCTCTTCTGCAACTTCAGTACCTACCCTTTTTATTATTATGAGTAAGGTGGATGTTTATCGCCTGTGTTACTGTGTGGTGTACTTTTGGTGACATCTGCGCGACTGGATTGAAACCGGAAATGAAAGGATTTATGTGGATATTAATATGGAATGGAATATAAAAGGGGAAACATAGAATACATAGGTGTGGGCCTTTTTCTATCCATGTATGTCTTTTTTAAATGTTAGTTTGCTGCTACAAATCCGTACGTTCTATAGAAAGTTATTTAGATAATAGTTTTATTTACGTATGTATGTACATGTACAGTTACTCATACGTATAATATATTTTACTTGTTACATAAAGAATTACCCATTATAATTTTAATTACTATATTTTTAGTTATTACCATCTACCAAAGAAACACTCGATGAAATTTTGTTAGAAGAATGGAACTAAGTTTCACAAAAAATTAGTTGAATCTATGCATAATAGATTATAATAAAATTGCAGGAATATTAGACGAATTTGGATAAATTAAATATTGAATTTGAGCGAATATTTGTTTGCACGATCTCTGCTACTTCCACGGATAATAATACTTTTTTAAATAAACTGTAGATTTTTTCAAATTGAATGCGCCCCAAACAGAAGTATATTAATGTGAATTAGAATTGTGAATTCTTACTCCATATACATAATTATCACTGCTATAATTCCAAGTTGCTCCTTTGATACGATAAGCGACGAACTAAAAGAAGTTTTTTCCTAGAACGAGGTTAGTATTCTGAAACTTATAATAGTTATGACGAATTGGAAAGAATTGAGCACTGAAAACGACATTATAATCAATTTACGAGAAAAATTTCCAACGCGTTCTCAATAAAAAACGCCTTTGTCCCGCATTGCCAATGAAATTGATTCCGTCATACGTCGAAGGCCACACCCTGGCTGTAACTTAATATTGTCGGAGACGCGGGAACACGAGAAAAGAAATTCTCCGAGCGGTTCCCATCGGCATACGAGATACACTCGTAAATTCGGTCACGTCATTACCAGGAGGCGCGACTCGTAAATCGAATGAAACTGTTTCACGTTGGGTAGGCTAGTACTACCCTTGATGCTTTAAGGTGGGTAATATGGTCCACGACCATTTCATTCTACGCTGTTGGCGAAGGTGAGAGAGGTTTGGAGGAGCGGTCGATCTGTCAGGGCCAGACGCTTCGCGAAGGGTGCACTTTGATTTACTCTTTCCTTATTCCCCTCTTCTTTCACCATTCGCGACAGAAAGCGCGCAATTTTTTGACTAAAGAGAGAACTGGGGTCGCCGAGGATCGAAGCGTGAAGAGTGAATCTTACTCGAGTGTCCTCGACCACCGATCAGCGAAATTTCACTGACTCTTCCGCATAACCTAATACCACTCGCCCCTTATTATTTCTGACACCATATGGTTTGTAAAATTTAATAAAGTTTCTTCTCTTGATGCTTTCATTCTTTACAAACCAATAAAGTTATTTTTTACCTTGTTCGTCATTGATAATAAGTGTGTCAAGAGGTATTTGCTGCTCTATCGTTAGAAACGACTCAAACAGTCCTCCAGTGCAATGACAGGGATTTCATTCTAGTGTAGATTTCTTCTACGTTCAGACTGTCTGGGCATCAGATTTTTGCTCTATGATCAGTAATGCGTTTTCATATTTTATTTATATACAGGGTGTCCCAAAACTGGGGGACAATCCGGAACATGCAATATCCTGATGCAAAAAGACATCGAAAAGTCCTTTACCGTTTTGGGATCCGAAGCATCGTTTTCGAAATATTAACAGTTGAATATTAGCGGTGGAACTTCCGGGCCGCGCAGTTTAAAGCCGAGTCAGCTGAGCGCGGAGCAGTGACCGCTCGCACTCACACGCAGGAGGCACGCATAGATACGGACCCACGCACACATTAGGGCCGACCGCGCGGGTTCAAACCGTGAAAATGAGTTAGCGCGGCCGACTCTTCTATGTGCGTGGATCTGTGTCCACGCGTGCCTCCTGCACGCGCATACTTGCGTACGCTGCCTCGCGCTCAGCTGACTCGGCTTTAAACTGCGCGGTCCGGAAGTTCCACGGCTAATATTCAACTGTTAATATCTCGAGAACGAAGCTTCGGATCCCAAAACGGTAAAGGACTTTTCAATTTTTTTTTGCATCAGGATTGCACATCCCGGATTATCTCACAATTTTGGAACACCCTGTACGTACATGCGCATTTGGAAAAAGAAATTCACTTTTATCATTTCCAAGCTCTTTACAATTTAATTTGAGGTCAGTGAAGTACACTGCAAAAATAATTTAAGCTTGCACAGGGCCAAACCATACGTTTGTAAGAAACTCTATCCAATCCCATTTATACTCCACTCAACGATCGACTAATTGTATCGAGCTTTCCACGAAACATTTTACTCGCAGGAGAGTAGGTCAACGACCCACGAAAGCATAACAGTTTCTTCACTATTCAGTTTATACTGCCCTTTTTCCCTCTCGCGATCTCCGCCATCCTTTCTTTCTTTCGTTTCTTCTTAGCTTCTCCTCTAACCGTCGCAGCTATCACTTTTTGCAAGTGATTTAGAGCGAGCTCTTTCACCGTCATCTTTCGTGTTTTCCAAAGCCTGGAGGACCAACGGCCGGAAACCATTGCGACGGTGTGTCTGCTTCCCGTTTAGAGGACAAAGCTGACACGAACGCCGACCGCGCATTTCGGTTCTACATGGATCCTTCTGGTTTCTGTTTCAGCGTGAAGACGGATATGGGCACCAGCGGCGCGGTATCCAGGCTCTACATAGCAAACGCGAATAAAAAGGACAGCGGGAACTATAGCTGCGCCTTGGCGGATGTGGCCGCAGCCACTACGGTCTCCGTCCACGTGCTGAATGGTACGTTTTAACGTTTGTTCAATGGGATCGTTTCATTATTTACAGGTGGCATATGTTTCTTCTCATGCACGTTATTGGGAACCATTTCTATTAGGCGTCTGTTTAGTGGGAGTGCGATTATACAGGCCTGCGATGGAATCCTTTTTTACAATATTTTCGCTGTTTTTAACGTATCTTTGGGTGCTGGATTCGAATAACACAATCAAAATTTCATACCACGTTTCATTTGTCACTGCTAATTTCATTTAATCGCATAGTACAACGTAGAAACGTTAAAGCGAGTTGTGACGCAGCTATACCTGATGAGCCAATTTGCATTTAGAAGTCCAAATTCCTATAAAACCAGTATACATTTTTAAAAAAAATTTGATCCTCAATCCTGCAGCCCTGTCTTATTGCACAAAATGACGTGTTGGAATCCCGCGTAAGCAATGTTTTCGTAAAAAATTCATTGCTAAAAAATCCTTTTATTTAGGAATATTATGTTTATAGAATGCACATTCTAAAATTCATGTTATAATTCCTTAAAATGACAGAGTTATAGTGAATTATGAAGAACCAGTCAGAGACAGTCGGTGGTGCAGGTACAAGTGAAAAATGAATTGATTAATTACAAATAAATCAATTCAAGTCAAAGTACACCGTGATTTGATAGATTATTCCAAATTGAATTATATAGTCATTGCCATAGGGGTTTTCTGGCCGTTGCTTCCGTTTTTGCACTCTTTTGAATGCTACAAAGTGTACTTATAAATAAAATTTATGCTAATAAAAAAACTGTTAAAGGTAGACGTCTTTTTTGGCTCTGGGTGTATGTAGCTTTATAAGTAATATTCGGTAACGTTTCCATAAACAGCACAGTTTAAAATTGTACCCACTATCATGGTATCTTTACAATTAACTGTGACAAAACAAAGTAATCATAAACATTATACTATATTTTGGAAATGGCAGAAAAGATTGTGCAAGTTTTTAATGTGGAAGCAGAAAAGATGTGGAAGATAAAAAGTTTTTTTTGACAAACGTAAGTACCAAAGTTCTTTGCGGTAATTCAAAATTTTTACTATGTAGAAATGTGCTGTTTTGAAAAATCACTCCTCAACTTTAAGTACTCTGCGGAGGTGAAATAGATTTATGAATTTTAATTGAACTTAATATTTGCTTAAAATGGTATTTGAATAGTACTAGATGTGCCTAACTTATGCAACTGTGTTCCCCGCGTTTAACTAATTAGGCAACTTAAGCAATTTTCGTGTCCTAACTGACACTTAAAACTGACTGATTCCTAATGAATTAGAGGCCTGAATGCTCCTGAAACTGAGAGCCAAAATGTTATTGACATTGATTGTCTGGCGACTAGTTGCTAAGTGACTTCTAATTAAGCTATGCGAGTGCTACCAAACTAATATCCGATTTTCTGTTGAACCAAACCTGACACCTCAATCAATATGTAGTTACACATATCAGAGGGCATTGCGATCAACTTTCCATTTCACCCTTAGTAAACTTTTCTTGGTTAGCCAATGTGCAGATAACTCTCATTATGCGGCAGGAAGTTTAGTAATAAATTATGCAAAATTTTCTAAGACCTCGAGTTCCCATATCCAACTTCTAGTTTGCCTTTCAACTACATTTACATTTGCCACATGTCTCGTTTCTATTTTGGACGGGAGAAACTGGAAACTCGCGTTGGGATCATTTCGAATAAACTCCAATTTTTTGTTAAGACATTCTTTATTTCTGATCAACGCATGCTCATTGCATACTGAAATCTCTCAGCTAAAAACAGTAAACGTTTCACGCCACTTTTTCACGCCAATATTTGTTTGGCAAATATTTTTGTGTTGTGCGCAAGTTTCGCTCAACTGCGTTGGGACTGGAATGAAATGAATACCTAAATATTTGTAGAACAATTGGAACAAACAGTTTACAATTTTACAAACATTCCGTATAACGAGAAAACGCTTCTCGCTGAGAATTTTTCACATTACGGAGACAACATCTCGAATTAGTTGATTAATTCAGTGATTGTAATTCGGAATTTGCAGAAGCTTGTTTACCACAACTCAATTTGTGCGGGCTGCAAGAGTCTCACAAAAGGCTCGAGAACTTAATTACCAAGGCTATTCAAGCGCTATTCACTAACAGTGTTTTTGTCTTTCTATAGTCGCTTACAATTCTTTGTGTCGCAGGAAATGTGCATCGTGGAAACATGTTTCACCGTTGTAAAGAAATGTGGAGTAATAGCGTTGATTAAAATGAAGCGTTTAGAAGATGATCTCGTTTTGGATTGCACTTACAATTAGTAATCGTTTTTGTCTCCAGTAGACTGTCGTTTCATGTAATTAAATCCTTGTCGTTAACAGTAATTTTCAAATCAAGAAGTACGTTTCGTTGCAGATACAGGCCACTTGAAAGAACAATGACGCTCTTGAAAATAGAAGCGTGACGACACTTCTCCGCATATGTGAATATCGTTTACCAGATGAAAAGCGTAAACTACTTAAGGAAATAAATTTCTATTTTATGAGAGGAATATCTGGCAAAAGTACACGTTCTTAACGAAACAGTAGATACGCCATCCATTACATTTTACATTTCGTAGCACTTCCCCCTCACTCAGCACTTTTCTTGGGCTGTGTCCAATCTTCTACACGGACTACTCATCCCTTTTTCCTAATATCATTTTTCTCGCTTGCTCATATTAAATTTTCTGAATGTGGCCGACTGTGTGAAGGAGATAAAGTGTCTTCTTGGGCAACAAAACCTGCCCATGTAAGAAATTCTATAATTTTGTGAGTAGAAATGTAATTTAATGTTATTAACACAATCTGCTTCCTTGAGTCACATTTCCTTCATTCTATTGTGTAGATAGCCTGTGAAAATACGGGAACGCAAATTCATAAAAATGGTTAAGGAAAGGTCATTTAGTGCTTTTTAACTATTTAGCAAAGTATTAACTTTTATGGGTTAAAATTTGTGTCTGTTTAAAAGTATATACATTAATGTATTTTTATATAAGGTTTAACTAATTTTGTAAGAATGTCAGACTTAAGTAGCATTCCAGTAAATGTAAAAGTTGAACGAGTTTTTAAATAATACTGTAGTTTCTTCACTAGTAATAATTAAAATTATTTTTTTACGGAAAATAATGGTTCGTGAAATTCTAAATATCGATTTCTAGATATTTTCTGGCCGATATTTTTTATTTAAAAAGCAAATGGAAACACTAATAAAGCAGATTGAAAGTAACTAAATCCCGATAGATTGGCAGAATATTTATTTGTATGTTTTAAATAAGTCGGTTAAATATTTCCCGAAATATCATTCGTCGCCTTTTAGAAAATTGCGTTTGGCGATTCAATAGAAGATACTTCTCTAGCAACCCATTTGTATTCTGTTTTACCTCGATCACCGATTCCTAGTCAAGCGCATTTCACGGAAATGTACATACATACCACATATCAAAAGTGAGGATTGTAGGCACCCAGAGCACGCAACAGAATTCGAAATTTCAACTATTGACTGACTTGGAGGGCGAAATAATATTTTGAGCTTAGGGGTGGCTTTGTTCAAAATGCCCTAATTTTGTGGGTTATGTAAATTTTAACCTAATATTTTGGAAACACATTTTGAAGTTCAAAATTTGAACACACTGTACTTTAGGAAAAAACTGTTTTTTTTTAATGTATTTTGGTATAAGTAATCACTTAATTAATCGTGGATCTAACATTATTTAATCCTAGTTCCAATTAAAATTATAAATCAATACTTAGTCACACATTGTGTTTTAATAATATAGGGAAGGACTTGCGAAGGCTCAGAATAAAATAGATAAAAAACCTACATAGACAAGAATAGCTGTCATTATAAGGTGTAAGTGAGGTGGTGCGTTAAGGTAAACAAAATTATAGAAAAAGAGGCTGAATGGTAAATAACAAGTATTTTCATAAATACAGCGATGCCTTCGAAGAGTTCAATTACTCATTTTTTTAAATATCGTTATATATTCTTTTTTTTAGAAGAAATCACGAAATGTGTTTTATATATACATACGCTTTATTAAAGATGTTTAAACGGTCCATCGTTCCGTAGTAAGCATTTGCTGATCCTTTTTTTTTTGTGTTTTTCACTACAAAATTGAGATGGATGGTGACTATTTACGTTCAAACAATTTACTCTAGTGTTGTCACACTCACAAAATCCCCGCTAATCTCTACGCCCCAGCAACAACACAGCAGCGATGGTTTTTGGTATACTTCAATGTTTTGACCTGTGCCATTTATTCAATAACGTATTACTCAGTTAAAATTCTTTATAAAATTACAATACTGTTTTTCTGGAAATGCGTGGAAATGCATTATCGGAAAACTGCCACAATTCATACGTAGAAATTAATCCTCCTTTGGACGAAGAAATGATGCAAACAATTTTTTAGCGCGCAGTTTGCCTAATGAATACCAGAGTATTTTTTAACGACCATACCGTTTCTTAATGTTATTTTTCATGAACAAATTGCCTAGAGATTGACTCGAGTGCTGTAACTATCGAACATCCGATATGCTTCAATACAAATGGAGAAGCATTTTTGTATGTACTTCGTGGATTTCAACATCCACTGAAATGCGTAATAAAATTTAGTGACTATAGATGAGTGGAAACTCTCATACGGTATAGATTTAGAGTTTAAATGTTGGATTCTGAGAAGCTGAATGAAGACTCTGCCAAGCAGTGCCTTTCGGAAATACATGTTACAGCAAATTAGCTCCTAAATACTTGAATAACTGCAGAGCTAACAGATGGCTGATTAGCCAACATGGTATATCATTGCAAGGTTAACAGCCCTAGACGCTATCATACATGCAAACCTCCTTGCACACGCACGTCTACATTATTGGAACTACAAAACGTTCATGTCAATGGACCATCCCTTTATCTATACGAACCCATTACAAGGACTCAAGCAACACAAACTACAACGTACAGCACATTTGCTTAGCAGCTTATCGCGAGGGTCATCTGTCGAGTCTTTAGCCCGCTTGAAGTTATAGTAAATGCAGGGGGGCTCTGTTTCTCACTGATAACAGTGTTTGGGCGGCTCGAAAGAGAACGAAAGGTTATAGCCACCCTTCGGCTGCCTATCGATATAATTTTCCAGACCCTTGCACGATCGATAATTGATTCTCCATGGCTTTTCAACGACACAGCTGTCTATTATCGTACCCGTTCGCGCGGCTTCCTTCCTCGCCCCTCCCTTCGGCCCGTTCTTTTCTCTCCTCCCCACATTTATGAAAACCATGCTGCGAACGCGAATGAGTAATCGAAGAAGGTGAACGCGGCAGAGTCATGAAGATTCTGCCGATGACGGCTGGCTCGATTGCTATTCGCAGACCCCTGGTTTATCTCGATTTTCATTTTCCTCGAGCCGTTTACGTAACCGTCGACGCCGTCGACGGGGAACAACTTGAAGAAAATAGTCTACCGCCTGCTGTTAAGTACCCTGGACCCGAAGAGGCACTCGCTAAGACCGCTGAATAACGTTCGATCAGGGAGCCGTCTGTCCCGTAATTTCGAAGCTACAACTTGTTTACAATTTACTTGTACTCGTATTAGAAATTGCGCGTCGTGTGTGGTTTATGCGCAACACTTCTCCACCTCATTTTCCCCGTTCTCTTGTGGCCATTTTTAAATCAACGATTCGCAAATATGCAAATAGATCTACCATTTGACCATTTTGATCGTCAGATTGGAATTAATTAAATTTTAATATGTGGGGCGCATATTCATGAGTTATAGTGGAATAGTAGATAGGTAGCATACCTCTTTTGTCGATCAACTTTGACATATTTGGGTAGCTCACATCCAGAACAATTTTTGAACGACTGCCATTCCCATCCAAAGAATCCAATCGTTAGGAAAAAAATCATGGGTCATTTTCAATATCTCTAGAATGTGTTCCCATAGTTTTCTTTTATTGAAATTTTATCACAGTTTTTGTGGACAAATTCTAGATTACCATATGTCGAGAAAAATGAAGAAAATGTTCAAAAAACTGTAACTTTTACAAATTGCAATATTAGAAGCTGAAAATCTACCGAGTTGTTGTTCAGATATAATATTTTGAGAAAAAAATTGTTTATATGTCGGCTTTGGAGAAAAGGCATTTATTTTGCCTAGAGAAGGTACAGAGCGTCAAAATCAGCTTATGCGTGGCTCACATCCAGAGTGTCATCGAAAGGTTAAAGAACATTGTCAGGAAATCAATAGATTGACCAGAATTTTCAAACGCATTGAATGATTGAGCGACCATATTTATTCTCAGTTACCTTCTGGGGCGTTGAGCAGTAGGTATGTGATTCAGAACTTACAGTGTGGATAGTACTCACTAAGGAGAATAAATATATGATTAACATGTGTTGACAAATCACCGTTTTTAGAGTTAGAGGTGATTGTTTGTTTTGGTAACGAAAGTGATTTGCCCGCTTGTATTAATATTTATTGTATTAATATTTTAAATTTAAAAAACCGGTCTTAGATACTTGAATTAATATGTGACAAGTAATTAATTATTTAATTAAAAAACGTTATCATTTTAACTTGAACTCGCCTCGGGCACAAGCATATTGTAGTAAAAGTTCACTATAAAACTAATCTTTATGAGTTCATATTTCCTGAAGAAAAATTCTAAATGAAACAAAGATTTATAATTTGTATTTTGTACGGATTTTAGTTATTTAATTTTTTTTTATTTACTTGTTTTTGTATCGATAGAGTACATTTTATTTTGTTATATTTTTGTAAATACATAAATACTAAATAGACCGAAAATTTTTAAAATAAGTATAGATTTATATTTTACCGTTTTGTTTCTTTATTGCAAAAATTCGAAAACCGATTTTTTCAAACGTCGGTTTTTGTATAAACCCCACTTATAGCCTTCCCCAGTATGTCGTGGCGATTGTTACACCATCTCCAAAGAAAACAGTCACAGTGTTTGTCAATTAAACATCCCTGCAAGTGTCCATTAAATCATACTGTTTGCTGTCGCCCCGTTTTATCGCCATATTAACACAGACCATCTCGAATATGTCGTAACAGGTGGAATCCTAAACATTTCCGAAACACTAGTTACTGAAAGAACAATGTACACCTTTTCCTACGGTTGCCTTCAGAATCCGTTGTTCCTAGTTCACGGGTGTCGAACAGCGAGCTTTGTACGGCTAAATTTCAAACTTACTCCCCCCCCCCCCCCTCCCTCTGCCCGTTTGCCACGTCCTCGTCAGCCGTCCTTTCTCATTTCCCTGCCGGTTTCCGATCCTCGGGGTAACTGCAGTGTTTCGTATGCCGCTGACCCCCTCTCTGATGCTCTTGCATGGCGTATTCATGGAAAAGTTCGTCGGAGATATTCAGGTCGAGCCATTTCCTCCTACGACGAGTCTTCCTCTTCAGGCTCCGCTCCTTTTTCCACGATCTTCCCGGCCGCTTTCCCATTTCCATTCTCCCCTTTCCTTCCTCGTCTGCTCGCCACTCCTCCATCCTCCCCGATTCGTCGTCACTTTTCATTCCTTCGTTTTTTCTCCACATAACTCGCTACTCTCTATACTCTCCACCCGTCTAATCCATTATTCCTCCATACACAGGCTGCTTGTCTCCGTTTATGAGGACCAATATAGATGTACCGAAAGTATAGTCCCTTTACCGTGTTTCCTCCGCTCGCGTTTTTTCCCCGGTGCTTCGGGCTGGATGATTGATACACTCTGTTATTCGTGTTACGCAGCGCATGGCTGGTGGCCGTTTATTTCTCTTTGGATACTTCGTGTAGTATCTGTTCCCTTTTATCGGCTTTTTTCTCTACGCCGTGTTTTTGCACTCGTTTCTTACAGGATTATCCCGTCTGTCGCACGATGATAATGTTATTCGACTTTTAAATTCGACTCTTCTTGGTACGAATATCTGGGACCTGCGGATTAATTTCTTTGCCAAAATGGGGATTGTGATTGAAGTGTCTGGCACTCTAGTATGAAAGTCCGGGGCAGTCGGTCGACGTAACATAAAATGGCTATTAAAACTAATAAGTACTGATATTATTTATTTTATCAGAATAAACCTAATAAGAAAAAATAAGAAAGAAGCAAGAAAAATTATTTATGAGTGAATACTACAACTACAGGTTTATTGATATTTAATTTTCTTTACGCTAAAGAAGTAAAGAACACATCAAACAAAAAGTGAACTACCTACTGGCGAACTATACATGTGTTTTATTAGTTTTGGTAGGTTTTCCCTTGGTAGTATTGTTCAAGGCCTCTGTTTCTGCATATAAAGGGCCCCATACACGTTGAGATATGTATCGATACATGTATCAATGTTTCGATACTGAGACAGTCAAATGCACTTTGAGATTTGTATCGCGATACTGATATTTGCAACATGTATCAATACAGATCTCAACGTGTATGGACTCCTTAATATCGGTAGACTTGTTCGAGACCGCTTATTAGACATCTTCAGAGTAAAACGAGAGATGCAAGAGCGACATGTTTGCCTTACCAAGTTCTGTGTATTGTCCAAAAATCAACGAACATACATATATGTAAAATTTGAGAACAATTCACACAGTAGTTTATACTCTGTAAATTCTCGGATGCCAAAGAAACACCTTTAACCCTCAGACAGTGGACAGCTTAACAGTTGGCCACATTATGGGTACAGGGTCCATTGTGACCCATAATGTAACACCATTTGTATAGATTGTAAAACAAGCTGTTGTCTGAAATGTTCATTTCATTATAATTAAAAATTCTTATTCCCATAAAAGAAGTGATACCAACCCTTCGTGGTCACACCTTCTCATATTCACAAATTGGTCACACGAGGTTCACTGTCAGCGTCATTTTTTAATTACCAGTTTCGTAGTTTTGAATCTTTCAACATTTGAGTGATAAATTCGTAATATTCGTACAATCATGCTCTAATAGTATTTTCCCCGAAATGTAAATGTTGATATGCTGAAATTTGTAGTTGAAAAAATTGTTGATGAAAAAGCGATTTTTTGGTTGAAATTCGCCAAATTTTTAAATTTGAATATCACGGTCTAAAAATTTTCAAAAATATTGGCAAACACATATACTTCTGGCAGAAAATTGCCTGGGTTGTTATACACCCCGTGTGACCACAAAGGGTTAATAAATAACAGATGGACATGTATAGTAGTTTGTGTCCCGTGTCCGCCAAGCGAGGGTTAATTGCAGCAAGTACATATATCTCTACTTCAGCTTGCATCAGTCTCCTTAAAGTTCGAAGGAAGTTATGTCACAGTGAACTGACTTTCCTCCAAGTATTAGGCAACGTTGTTCCATATTCCTACGTCGTGCCTCGCCCCTCGCCCACGCAACAGCGTAAGCCCCGGTAACTTTTGTATCCCACCGAGAATCGCATGTAAGTCGAATCGATGAGGCACGCCGAGGTGTCGATAGGTACTGCTAAACGCAGGCTTTAGATCCGAGGATAGGGGAGGCTTTTGAAGTTTCAGCGAAGGATTCAACTAGTTTTCCATGGCGGCTTTCCGCGGCTCGGGCGCGCGAAAGTATCGGAAGTCCCGCGGCGGAGGCGTCGTGCATTATTTACAACGGATTACCGCCAGTCGGCTGAGCGCCGGAGTTCGATCATATCCGCGGCGAAACTTTCGACTGCAGTGATACGGGGCGAACAATAAAGCCTGGGAGGACGAAACAATTTCCGCGGCCCGATTTCACCGGGGCGGCGTGGAAGGTGATCGATAAAAAAATTTCATCGGCTTCCGTCATCCCGCGGCAATGCTCTCAATACTCGCGTCTCGCCAGATGGGAACTGTATTGACAAGGGGAGTGCACGAGGTTCCAGTCGTCGATTTGGCGAAACGCTCGCACAGTTAGTCGGAAAATTTCCAAGTTTTTTTCATTGGAGGTTTTGTTTCTGAGAAAGCCAGTTTAGGAGACGGGCTGTGTACGCGTGCATTTAGCGAAGCTCAGATCTATCGAACGACATTTTACCATTTATACAATTCTCACGAGTGATTAAGTTGAAAAAAGACCAAAATTATTACAATTTGTTTATTGTTTTAATCGAGGAATTTTTTAATTGCTTTTATTCCTTACGGAAAAATAGCACATACCGTAGTCAAAAAAATTATATGTACACCTGCGAAGGTCCTGTTAATTTGAATAACTTTTACTCGGATCATTTGCCCAAATAATAATCGTATTCGAAATTACAGAGAGGTATAGCTCCAAGCACATTGGTCCGCGTATTTTTCTGGCTATGGACGTTGTTCTTTCACATGGCCTCTCTCCCGCGGCTTCGTGTACAGATTCCAGTAGTACAGGTCAAGCATATCGCCGTATGTGTTGCCTACAGGCAACATTTAATCGTTTGACTGCGACGAGCACGATCGTTTTTACTTTCTACATACTCGTCGTTTTGTATGTTTGCACAGTTGTTAGTCACTTTTCATGTTATTTTTGGAAAAACCATTCAATTCTGGATATATACATATCTGTTGGTTGAAGAGAAAGTTTCTGCGTTTTCTACGGGGTCCCGCTATTACGTCCTACTACATTATTTCTTAGTAATTATTCTATTTTTAGAAGCTCTTATTTACCTTCACTTGTGAGTTCGTTAGTTAGTTTGTTAGGATGAAACCTTGTAAGCTAATTTGACCCCCTTCCGCATGTCCGATCGATTTGAAACTTTGTAGAAATACGTAGTTCCGATGACAATGCAATATTTTAACTAAAAAGCATAAAATAATGTATAGTAAAAATAATTGTTTAAACCCAAGCATTTATTAAAATGTACTAAGAAGGAAAAAATAATTTTTATACCAGCCTGAATGACTGCCTCAGAAGAATTCCCTTATGTGACTAAAAATAAAAGCGGGGGGTGTAAATATTGAACATTAAATGTTATGCAAAAATGTAATTGTTGAACGGCATGCTTTTGTATTGACTTTTACTTTGGTCAGATCTCAGGACAGACTTTGAATTGGGGAATTAGACAGCTCGCAATCAGGTGGAAAAAATTTGTGCAACAAAGATGCTCTAGCATAATGCGAAAACTAATGGCGAATATATTTTTTAACTGTTATGCGTTACTCGAAACTTTTATTTAAATAAAAATTCTGCCCATCTCTGGTCTCGCATAATTTGAATTTGGATCGAGTGAATCTGTTCGTGTTTACAGAAATATATCAGAATCCAAAGAACTCGCGCCTTCCCTTAGATCCTTAGAAAATACCACGATCGTCTTTAGTTTCGTTTTTCCACGAAAGCACGCGAGGCAGTGGAGCGCGCCGCCGATGCGCAATGGGTATGCGAGACGCGCCAGGCGGAAAGTTATTACCCTGGGTGTTGTATGCAGCTAACTATAAGGGCGGCCATAATGCTGGAAGTAATGCGAATTTGCTTGACAAGTAGTCGAACGGTTGCGGGCCGCATTCGAAATCAGTTCACTTTGGATCGGCGTCGGTGGATCTGCGCTCTGAAATTCCACGCGCGTGGCACCGCCGGCCCGTACGCTTCGCCAAATGCTCCCCGTGCCGTACGTGTGCCCATCTACGCTGACCAGCCGCGCGCGTTCTTCGTGAAAACGCTTCTCCGAGGATGCGAATTACGATCGATCCCGCGGCGACCGCGCGCCCTCGACAAACGTAATCGTCCGAGCGTTTTGACGACGGAAATCGGGCCACGGAATTTCGTGGCCGTCCACTTCAACGCTCGCCTCGCATTTTCGGCAGGACCGCCGCCGTTACGTCGAAAGCGGGATTGCACGCGAAATGACCGTAGTTGCGGAGAATGGTAAGAACATTTGCGTGAATTGTAGGAGACTGAAGGGTCTAATATTATCGGGGGTTGCTGGAAAATGTACTGCTCCAGTGATCAGGAATTTATGTAGAATATTTCGGAATTGGAAATGGCACCAAATAGGGGAAGGCAGGTACTCTCAGGGATTTACACACTACTTGAGTGGGTCGCAGATTAGTCACTGTGTCTGAGTAGGGTGGCCCTTATTTTCAACCTGCGATTTCTTTTGCTCTTACCCCCTAATATGGTTCCGTTTCATAAGAAAAATAGTCCCCGGAAAGGTTTATTGCAATCCGACAACAGAAAAGGGTGCCGACCAGGCCTTAAAGTTTAGAATTCATCAATGGTTTGAATTTGAAGAATTTCTCAAAAATGGTAAGCCCTATCGAAATTTTGTTCAAATAATATTAAAAGAGCATTAAATTTTCTACAATTACTGTGTATATAAGTTTTTCGTACTTCCAACCAGTTTTTAAATAATAGCGTTTGAATATAAAGAAATCCGCACTTCGCGCGTCCCACCTGTACGGCGTGACGTAATGTCTATACGCGCATAGCGCGGACCTCTCTATATTCAAACGCTATTATCTAAAGAATGGTTGGAAGCACGAAAGAGTTATATATACAGTAATTGTAGAAAATTGGATGCTCTTTTAATATTGTTTGATCAAAATTTCGATAGGGCTTATCAATTTGAGAAATTCTTTAAATCCAAACTATTGATGAATTCTAAACTTTAAGCCCTGGTCGGGAACCCTTTCTTGTTGTCCGATTACAATGAACTTTTTCAGGGACTATTTTTTTATAAAATGGCACCCTCCTAGGGGGTGAAAGCAAAGAAACACAAAAAAAATCAACACGTATAAATAAGGGTCACCCTAGTGTGACAGCAAGGCACAGCTGTGCGGTATGCAAAACATTGCAAATCTATTGTTTTGTGTGTTAATTCTATTGAAAGTATACAGTGCAGAGGGTAATTCAGTCCTGGCTTTTATGGAGCCCTTTCCTTCTGGACTTCCTTTGTGTTTGCTCTGGCTGCGCTGTTTGTGTCCGCGTGGTTCTACCCAAGCTGGAGGTTAATTGTCAAATTAATTTTAACGTGCGGGAGAAATGAACGAAGTTTCAGTTTGTTTAACAAGACGTCTGTTGAATTAATTGTAAGAATTGGAATTGGTGGCGGGTCGAGTTTGACTCGGTGTTGGATTAGTAATAAACTGGAATTGAACTAGAATGAGACTGGGTCTGTGGCTGACCTGGAGTCCCACTACATGCACTATTGGATTGGAACTGAGCCCGAGCAGGACGTTACAGCGAGCTTTTAGGGTCTTTGGTGCAGGAGTGTGGGTGATAGGACAGGGCAAAGTTTCGGAACTATATTGTTTTTAAGTATTTGAATCGGGATCGGTGACTGAGGAGCGAAGATAACGCGATTCAGGGGACGGAGATGGAATATAGAGGGAGAACCGGTTAAATACATCCTATATACTGTTGGGCACTATTTCTTGCCGAGTATATTCTTATGTATACATTAATTGATACATAAATGCCCAAGAAATGACATATAAAATTTTCTTAAAAATCATGTAAGAAGTAAATAAGACAGAGAAAACAATTTGAGTACACGAAATGTACATACAACTTTAGAAATCTTAAAACGAGGGCTAATTTATTGCGTCACTTTTTTTTACGATAAAGTTTGTCGCTTCGAATAGTCACTTGTTTACTAATTCTTAAATTTGAAATAATACGTCATCTTCTTCCAACTAATAATTGATCATTTAAAACAATGCAATCTACGTAGCAGATGATACACTATTTACTTTATATGAATTTCGTTTAACTTTTCACGTGACCGATCGGCAAAAAATAGTGTTCAGCAGTATACTCCATCTTTGCCGCTTTACTCATAAAATTCTGAAATCTAGCACACCGCCGTACCTTCGCGAGTTTCTTGTAACTACTTCAAAAGTATACTGTAATCAGTCAACTTTTACTAGGCACGTTTTGGATCCAGTTGCTCCTAGTCGTCACACGGCAAAGTTTCCGGGTGCATAAATATGCAAGAAATCTACGTAGCAACTTTTATTCTAACTTTCTACCCGCGGCGATAAGCCCATAGTCTTCCTATGAGATATTTAAATTGCAGTAGATTTAATAGCAGTGAACCACTCATTCTCGCTGAACCTCGTATATTAGATATTAATTATGATTTTATCTAACACAGATGATATTATTCCAAACTAGGTTTTCACAGAAAAGCACATACAATTATTAAACAATAATTTACAAACGCAGAATTATAAATTAATCACGTTTTGCCTTTATAACACACTTCATTATTTTTTAAACACAACTAGTTTATTATTTTACGTCACACAGTTACAAAAAGAACACAGTACTGGTGCGCCAACTCTCACTCGCTCAAACTAATAAATTAAAATTTAAATTACAATATTTACAATTTTATCCAACATTATTATCAGTTTAAAATTTTTAATTGTTTTGGAACACTCATAGCAACACAAGTAATTATTTTAATTTATGCGCTACATCCAGGAAAATATTTGTTACAACATATACTAAAAATATAATACTATGTATTTAATATTCCTCATCTTTGCAGTATGCTTATCACAACATAATAATAAGTAATACCTACGTTTAAGAATTCCTTATTACCCGGTTTACATTTTAATCCCAATATTCCACTTCATAGTTATGAGATATATTATATTATAATTTTGAACATCGTATTTCAGGAGGTAGATTTGGTTCACTGAACACCCCATAAATAAATTCCGCGTGAATTCCTGCGGAAGAGTATAGATTAATATACTTTTCAAGCACAGCAACAGGAGATAATATCAATGACATAGTCGGCGAAGAAATTATCATATAAATTAACAAAACAGTTTATCCTTTGGCAAACTTGATGCCACGAATTGGATCTCTATAGACCGCGGAAGAAAATTAATCGCGCAGCAACGTGCATCGTTTGAATATTACTTTCATGCGTTAGACAACGGGGATAATTTAGTGCACGTAATTACTTACTGTTTGTCGGCCATCGTGTTTGTGTGCGCTCGGGGGGGGGGGGCGGTAATGTGGATCACGGGTGCATCGGGGAGAGGGAGGACAGACATGGGTGGCTTTAATTTCGTTCGAGCAGAATACACGACTACCCTGTAGTCTCACTACCCTATCCTTTTAATTTTTTTTTTTTTGTATAATTAATATACATTACCCCTGGGATAAGCTGTGGTTATTAATTAAATGCCGCCCGTGTTGGAGATGAAGCACATTACTTGACACTATTCGCCAGGGGGCCTGGATCCTCCGTCCTCGTCTTTTCGCTTTTTTCTCTCCCGTGCTTCTTCGGGGACTAGCCTTATCTCCTTCTGCTGTCTCAATTGCTGCAAAACTTTCCGCGAAATTATCGTGGACGGCGTGGAAGTTGTCGATGGCCCCGCTGTTTTGCAAACTAATTCGACCGTGGTATACTTTGTTGCTTGAAACAAGGTAATTTGAGAAGTTTGGGTAATAAGGGTCACGCGGTCACGTCTCGTGAATTAATTCGCCTGTCACTTGGGGACACTGTAATAAAAAATTTTACGGCTATTACTGTTATTATTATTGCCTTTATTTCTGTGCAATGTGCTCCATTTGTGGATAGCATTGAACTGAGGATCGAATGAGTTGGAAGTGCAAGTAACTTTTCAGATGACACGTTTGTGGCTAACAACTGGTATTTTGGACACGTCCACGCAATTTCTGTGCCATTCTTTTATTATTGTTAAGAGTGAATTTCAGTATCTTTAAAAATAAGCGAGAATATCTGAAAATTGGGGGAATGAATCTTTATGCAATAATAAAGCACCCACGCGAAATTTTAGAAAAATTGATTCGGTAGTTTTTAAATTTTTTAACTTTCAATTTAACATGGGAAAACGCAATGTTGAGAAATATAACTACAAAAATACGAGTGAAATAATAGGCCAAAACGAAATTATCACAAAAATTCCGCACGAGAATATTTTCTCATTGCGCACCGGTGCCACGATCGCAAGAAACTTCCGACTCATGAAAATTATGTAGTTCTATTAATTTAATTAAGATATAAATGATCAACGCTCACTAAATACAATACATTGGCACACTTTTCACTGCTTTTCATGCAGGTAAAATGGAAAATTATAGTGTGATTATTTTATTTCTAGCAGTTGTTTTTCAGGTACCTACATTTCAACAAACAAGTTTATGATAAAAGATCAAATATTCAATAAATTGACAAAATGAAGTAAAAAGTAAGAGCGAATTCAACTGAATTTGCGATAAAAACACACCATTGCCATTTCTGTCTGGTTTTCATCACATAAAAAAGCTTTATTAATATATTGGAAATTGATTAACTTTTGACTAAGATTGTCACTGAAATTCATCCTTAAACCCACGCTGTACCTGTCATGTTGATATATCTGAAATACCAGTTGCGAGCCATTTTACTACCTCCAGTGATTACGATCTCATTTACTTTTTAATGATATACGTACGGTGTAATATTACCTTTGTCGCAGTTTTCGCTTCTCTCAATATCTCGGGGGCTCAGCATTAATCATTTGCAATCTCGATTATAGAGCATGAACCTTGAAACTGTTAATATCATGTTAACGCCACATCTCAGAATTATATTTGCGATAGCTATCTAAGAGAACCGCTATTTGTAATTATTAGTGGCACACTTTCAATTATATATATGTTTTTTATTTATTTATTTCCAAATGCACGGGTAAGATCCATTTTTGCCAGAAGAAGGTGTAAAAGACGCATAGTAGAGACACAGCGTTACAACAAAACAGAAGAAAAGAAAATTATAAAATTACAGTACAAAATTCGTTAATTAGAACAATAACAAACTATCTTTACGCTTCATTGTAACAACTTGTAATTTACGTAAATTCTGAGTAGCAATCTATCCAAATGATGTGACCCCGTGAAAATTCTCGGCCGAAATATATTCAAATTAGCCACCCCTGAATTCGCGTCACCCTTTCCGTTCAAAGTAAACGTAACGAAGGGGATCGTGGGAATCTTAAGAATCCGAGATCGCGCCGCAATCCGTGCTCTCCCTCGGCAAACGTTGACTTCCATTCCCGAAAACACCGATACCCCCACACAGCGCTGCGAAAGATAATTGTCGGGCGTCGCGGCGAGGAGGGCACGCGGGATGGGTTGGTAAGGAGGAAGAAGGTTCGCAAGCCGCTGGAAAAATGAAAGTAAAAACGTAATGAAAGCCAGAAGGAACGAGTTGGGGTGTAAGCGGTCGGAGCGAAAAAAGGAGGAAAAAGAAGGGGGTTGAAAAGGGTGGAGGAGGGTTGCCGGAGCGAGAAGAAGATAGGAAAGCCCTCGTTCTCGAAAATGAGCAGTTCTTGGCCCAGTTAACGCCTATGAGGAGACAAGCGACTGGCTATGGAGTGTGCTACTGGTTGGTCCTGGCATGGGACCGAGGTTAGAGAGGTTATTTCGCGGGGTGTCACGCCCGACCCATTAATAACCCTAGCCGCAAACTCTCGAGGACTAGGTGGTCCCCTCTCTATCTCTTCTTGCTGCTTCCCCTTTAGAGGCATGGCCTCTCTCTCTGGCGGGGCCACCCTTCATCCCCAGCCCCTCGGTTCTCTCACGGCCGCTCTGCTACGCGGACGACGTCGAGCGTGAGGGGTTTGCAAAGCTCTCCTCGCGAGACGTAGTTAACGGAAGCGGTGCACGCGGTCATGTATAATAGACAGAAGGAATCTCCCAAGGGTGCTCGGCAGCTCATTTCGCCTACGCCTTCTTTAGTAGCCCCCGTTTCTTCTTGTCGCTGTGCAACCCGTTGTCGGTGAAACGTTCGATGTCGGAAGTCGAGGGTGTCGCCAGCAACGAAACGCGCTCTCGTCTTCCGCGGGATTACCTTTCTCCGCGAGCAACGGGAAAACCAGCGACGAGCGTTCAATCTTCCCCCTTGCAAATTTACAATCGATTCGATAGCTGTTCTCCTTCAAATCACCTAGCATTTTCTTCGAACCTTAAGGGAAGGTTCCGATGCAGATTGTAGAGAAATGAGCCTTCTTTGAGAATTTTTCTTCATCGAGTGAAACGAGATGTCAATGTATGTTGATATTTTTATATTATAGTAATAGTATTTCGTATTTTGTAATAGTATTTCTAGTTTTATATTGTAATTTTGTTTATGAGAAAATGATCCATTTCTAGCGTCCTGGTGAATTCTAAGTGGCTTCATTTCATTACCTCTCCAATAGATTTTATTGGGGATTGAATGTAATTTCGGCGGACAATGTTGAAATCTGACAAAATTACAGCGATTCAATGTTAGAAGAATCTTTTCACCCCTTTTTATTTAACTTATTGCACCAGGAAATATATTAAATTGTCAATTTTTTTAGGGGGCTTAGGTCAGATCCTTCTCCAGTAAAAGTTATAAATTTTTAAAAGATGAAAGGTTCCAATTGGTTGGTTTACCTGTTCAAAAGTAATATGTTGGGTTAAATCTGCGAATGGGAGGAATTTCGTTATAAGAAGATCTCCCATATCAGAATACTATTAATATGGCCACACTAATTTACACATTTATGTTTGAACACCACTAATTTACAGTACCTACACATTTTCCACGCACAGAATTTGTTGAGACAGGTATGACTATTTTTAAACAAATTATTTATATAACAAAACGAAACTGTGCTTATTTTGTCCTTGATAATTTTGAAAATTTTGGTGGACCTTAGAAGTTTAATGAATCTTTTGTTTCTCATCTGATGTATGATAAATAGACAACGATTAATTTATCTTGACCAGCCATAAATATGGAAAGCATTAGTGACCTTAAACTATCGCGGGTATGGTTTTATATCGCCAGTTCTAATATTTTGAAAATACCTGAAACTATAAAGTTTGAACTTTTGTTAGTATGTATTTCACGAAGCCTTATCATTCGTTATAATATTTATTCCTGAGTGGGAGCTTTGCACGAACAAGGTTGCAAGTGTAGAAAATCGAGTTGCAGAATCTTCGTTAGAAACTTCTTTTCTCGAGCGACACAAGTCTGATGAAATGCTTTAATTGATTTATTTCTCCCATAGCTGGCCAAGCGTCGAGTGCCAGCAATTCGTTACCACCCTCTAAACTAGCTTATTTAAGAAGTCGCCGAGGTAGAGTTTTCCACGTCCAATTTCTCGTATAATGGAACTTAAATGTTAATAGAAGAATATAAAAAAGTTTGAAAGCTACTTAACCAAGATACCAGTTTCATTATAACATCTTTACGGCTAATACAAATCACAAAATTGAATTTAGTAAATCAATTCCTCAATACATTTAACAGATCGTCAGAGAAGATGGATGTTATATGAATTCTCATGAATGTTTTAATCCTTTCTAGCAAATAATTCGAATGTACTTTTTCTCAGAACGAACTTCTTAATATATTGGTGTTGAAATACGAAAAATTTATTCCTACATGTACCCGAACACTCTGTATAAGTTTGATGAATGGAATGGGTCCAAATTAAGGTGGAGCTTATTTTTCCACCATGAAAATATGATCTTATTACCATCTCAATTTGTTCCTTTTTATAAAAAATAAAATTGAGCAGCACATGAGCACAATAATTGATCAATTTTTAGGGGTAGCTCAATGATGGTGAAATTTCCAATGTACATGATAATTATATGGCAGGGCATGGAACACTAGAAATTTTTTCAAATTCATTCATTTGTTGATTAAGAAAAATAGAAACTGAGAAAAGATATCATTTTGCTCCATCTGGCGAGTAATTAAATAAAAGAATTAGTAGATTGTACCCTGACAGCAGGAAACAGACAATGCCTCTGTGAACAATAAATTTAACAAATTTTCAAATTTAAACGTGAATGTACTGTAACGTAAATATAAATGTGTAAATTATATATAAGATAATTTCTATAATCTTTGACTCACTTCAGCTACCCCTAAGCATAAGAATGTATTGTCCAAATTTTTTATATAGTGTTTGTATATCCAAAAGAACAAATCGGTGTGGTAAGACTTATAAAAAAATATTTAATTTTGTTTCCAACTTTTAACCTCCACCCTAGTCCAAATGTATTGTTTAAAACAAGCCTAAAGGAAAATGTTTCGCGGCCAATGGATTCGGATCTGTGTTGAAATAGTAGTATCTCTTTCTTGCATGATTTACGCGGACAGAGATTATCGGTGTAACTCTTCTGTCTCCATAAACGCGAGATTTAAGCGTTCGACTAATCCGATCGTTTCGCTGAATTCAGTGGAGCTGCGGTTTTATCGAGATCTTTTCCTTTTAATCATTGAATTTAATTTCATAAGAAACTTCCGTTCCGGGCGCAATCACAGGACGACACCTCCAAATCGATTCCTCTATGGCAGTCGGGAAAATAGGTTCGTTTCCTTTTCGAATGAACGAAGATGTCCCCGACGCCTTCTTCCAAGGGAATTCAAGAGATCCAATTAACGAGGCGAAGAACCGGAGCTAATCGCGAGAATCGGCTTACCAGCGGCGAGCGTAAACACAGTTGTAAATTTTTCCAGCGCTGACAGCGTTTAATTGAATCTCGAGAACGGCCCGCCATTGTGGAGCTTCTTCCAAACGGATCGCGTGGAATTCTTCTTCACTCTCGCGTCCGATCGAAGCTCAAGATTTCGAAGCCTGCTGATAATCACGTTTCTGGGCTTATATCACCTGCAAATTGTTTTTGTCACATTTTAGATTAATCAGATTTAAATGGAATAGCTTAACGGCTTAACCGTTATGTAGATAATATTATGGTAAACTGCTAAAATCATTTTCATTATTCAATATTTTTGAGAAGCTCCAAAATTAATTAGATACTTTTAACTTTTAAATTCGCTGGAATTTTTAAATTCGCTGGAAATTTAAATATGTATCGTAGGCGTCGCCATTCGGAGCCTGAGCCTGAAATTACTTTTAATTTCTTAGTAACATTGTTATTAACTTTTGTCATTTATTTGAAAGCTAGTATTTCAGTATCTATAAAAGTACAGAGTGAATGTTCTTATTTCGGTTTCATATTTCAGTACTCAGTGATTTCCTGGTTGGGCGAATTTTTAAGATCATCAACTTATTCGATGTTGAAAAAAAAATGGTAACAATAATATATTTATATGGACCTTCAACATCAGACTTTACTTACATGTTCTTATCACTGGTTTATTCTGAAAAATCCCTTCACTCTGTGCAACATGAAACAGAATATGCATACCTACTCCTTTTTTGCTCAAGGACGATGATTGCCAATCATGCTTAAATATTTATGGGTTGCTGCATAGAAAATCACATTTTATTCTCGTTCATTCATAATTCTTCTCTCTCAAGTTTCATAAATGCATTACTACATAATCATCCCTCAGAAGCCCAAAAACCATTTCGCGGATAATTAAAATTTTGCTTTAATTTCAGCTAAATTAATAAATTAATAAATGCGTACGTTCGTTCGGAAGAAAATTTTAAATATGAAAACTCTACAATTAGTTACCGTTTATAACACATTCAAGTGAATCTGAAGTTGTCTGGTTTTGCATAATAATTAGTTGGCCTGCACTACTTCGTCCACCGCGTTACCTGTTTTTTAATTCTGAAAATGCATTAAATCCTTTTGTCTTTATTATTCATCTCTATTTTCATATCCCCTTAATCCAGCACACGTTAATTCTCCGCGCTCCGATTTCTAATAAAATCCGATGACACTTCTGTCCCCGATTCGAAAGAGGCTTTTAATTGAAACTCTTGGCGAACTTTGCCCCAATGTTCGGCGTTAATTTCAGTCGCTCCACCTTACATATAATTATACGAGAAAATGCAATTAGGAACACTTAAGCCGGGGAAGGAAGATTACGGATTAGCGAAAAATCAAGAACCGTACATTAATCCATCCTAAGTCTGGGCTTCGCGATGTTTCTCCGTCCCTTTCACACCACCGTTCAGAGTGTCCGGCTCTCTCTCCCCCTCCATGCGCATTATCTCATTTTCCCTCCTATCATTTCCTTAACTGCTGATCCGTGCACGATTTTCTCGGCCAGGAGTTCTGTGGTTCTCGAAGAACGACGAGTACACGGCACTTTCCACAATTTCATATTGTCTGTTTCTTATTTTTCCACGGGATTCAGTGAAACACTAGATTCTGTATTTTCCAGACTGAGTGCTTACATAAACAAGCTGTGTGTTTCTTTTTAAAATATTTTTCTGCACGCATGCATTTTTGAAACGGAGGATCGATCAAGTCAATTAATTGTCTTCCATGATTAAAAAGATGTAAATTGTTGTATTATATGACGATAAGGTGTATATGGTTAATAATTTTCAACTGACTGATTCGAAGCGCTTTAATACAAATCATTATCTTACTTTCTTAACCCTTCGTGGTCACACAGGGTGTATCGCACCCTAGGATATGTATTTATCAACATTTCTGCAAATTTTTAGACCTTAATAATGAAATTTAAAAATTTTGTGAATTTGAACAAAAAATCGCTATTATCCACAACTATTTTTTCAAATATAAATTTCAACATATCAAAATTTACATTTCTTGAAAAAGATGTATGAGTATTGCGAATGTACAACTATAACTCACAAGTTAAAAGATTCAAAAATACAAAAATGGGAACTCAAAAATGACGCTGGGGTGCAGCGAGCCCCATGTGACCAATTTTTGATTGTAAGAAAGTGTGACCAAGGAGGGTTAAAACTAAACTGAAGATACTTTAGGTTAAGGAACTCTGAGCTAAAATTTCTGTCATTATAGTATCACTCAGATCGCTATAAGAGAATATTCCAAATATTTTTAATAATGTCTTGGAGAAACCTAACAGTTGCTGAACAAATACATTATACATATATGTGTACTAATGGACTTGTAAGTCAACTAATCTGTGAACCAAGTAAATTCGAGCTACCCCGAAATAATCGAGTAATCTCGATTTAATTATTGAAACTGTATAAAAAAAATTTATTCTGCGCTTTTAATATTTTCTGCATTTTATACGTATATGTGGACATAAAGCCAGTTGACGGTTTGACTCTTTATACATGGTCACTAACAGCGCGTTTTCTCTTCTCTTTCCGCTTGTATTCCCAGTCGAGTTTTAATTTGACGTATTTGAATGTTACTTGAATGTGCTTTCATGAGTTTTGAATCCACAAGTGCGCGAAATTTGCATTCGCTACAAATTGCAAGCTTCTGTCTGGCAGAAATATTTGAAACCCATTTCGAGTCACTGTTCGGTTCACTATTTTGAGTACGCTACCGACGAAAAACAGAACCATGGAATGCTGTTTCGAAAATTAAACCTTTTTACATAGCTTGGTGGTTCCAAAAACTTTTGAAACGGTTGTATAAATTCGCTTTTCCATACGCTCAATGCGCGTTTTCTCCTAGAACTTCGAAAATGGGTCGTGTCGCAGATACTATATCGTTCGTAAACATTTCCCCTTCTCTTTTTGCAGCGATTCATTATTTGAAAAGCAGGGCGGAATTGGATATTGAAATTGCTATACGTGTTCTCGAATCTGCGAAAGAAATCAGTGTATTTATAAAAACAATACTCGAATACACGTATCACAAAAACTACATGTGTAAAATAATTTAATTTGTGATTCACAAATATCTATCTTCCGTGCTGTTTATTCAAACAACAGTTGAAGGAACTTGGACCGAAAACAACAATAATAACTTCAGAAATTTTTAAGAACTGAATAACCAGTTCGAAGAATTATGTTTTCGATTGTTTTTCGATTGCAATCAGAATACGTCCGTCTGATTAATTCACTCATTTGACGAAATTAAAAATGCAATTATTGAAATACTCAACAAAGCTACAAATAACCCGAATAAAAATTGCAGAATGATGTCGCATGTACCATATCTATGATAATCGTAAATTTTTAAATTAAATTAAAATATACAGCACTGTAAGTTCGACGATTCTAAAATAACAGAGAAACAAAAATTGCTCCAGTGTGCGATCTTAATCTTTTACCAGTAATGTTATTGATGTTTCAGGTGAGAATCCAGCGGCCATGCAACACGGAGGCAGCGCTCACCTGAAATCAGTCTTCGTCCTAATCGTCCTCGCGACGCTGTCCTCGTCGCTCTTGAGGTGACCATGATGACTCGATTGTTCCGTGGGCCTGCAGTTCGAATGGTGCTAATTTTCTTTTTCCTCGTGGCGAGCCGATCGCGAGTGGATCGGTACATGCGAAGGAGTCGAGACTGTCGGCTCAGAGAGCCTCTATTTCGCGCAGCCGATTTTTCAATGATCAGACGCGCTTTCGTACGCGAAATCCACGTTCACACCGAAAGCAGGGAACTACTAAGGAACGGAAGCATTGTTCCACGGCGGGACGGGCAACCTGGTGAAATCAGTATAGCGTTTCGTCGCCCCAAACGAAAATGAATGCGACGGGAGTAAGGCTCTCCACTCCGGAGCCCTCGCCCCTGGCGAAAAAATCACTGACAAACTGCTTTCTATCTTTTCTTCCGTTCATTCTCTTGTTTTCCTTTATACGTGAAATTCTCCCGACACAGACAACGAAAATTCTCTTGGACCCAGACCATTTTGTAGATCATGTTTACACGCACAATCTCTTGCCAGACGCGCGTTCAATGCTCATGGGTTTAAAACATCTCGTGCGCGTCGCTGTACGTCAGTTATCGCGGACACATTTCTGTACAACAGCGCAAAGAGTTGGCGTGAAACGTTGAACAGGATGAGGCGGATCGTCCTCTGCTGACGTTTGTTCAAACGATTCCTTCGATCGCGTATGGTCGATCAGACTTTAACAGGGACGCGCTGTCATGTTTGTCGAGCACGAAACGAATGAACTTCTTACGGAGAGGATCAGATTAACATATCAGTCGATTTCGAGGAATGGAAGTTACCGATTCACTTGCTCGTTCTAATTTCAGTCGAAAAGCGCCTTGCCATTCGAGCGTTTTAGAATGAGAGGAGTGTTCGAGGAAAATGGATACAATTCGACAAGGTAGTGGCCATCGAATCCAACAAGCCCAATTGCTTTGAAGCACGAGAGCTTTCGAGAATAAATGTCGAACAAATATTGTTTATCCCAATCGAGTAGAGTTCAAACAAAGGTTGTGCCAAAGGGAAAGTTGTGAAAGCTATCAAGTGCTGTCGAAACACCTTCCGCCGCTTCTGTGTTATTCAGTTTTGCTAAAGCTGCTTGCACATTTTAATCACTCTAATGGGTGTTAAAGAAAGTCGGTTAAACGTATTTATCGGCAAAACGGCTTAGTCGTTCATTTGCGTATACTTACAAAGAGTATTTATGAGATTTGTAGATAGTCTGATATAGGAAATATGGAAATTGTTTTACAGCTAGAATTCATAAGCTTTTGCTGATCAACGCACGCAGGCGTGTCATAAAAGTGTGAGTAGGGAATAATCTAAATGAGAGGGAAACATTTTTTTTAAAGTGAGCTTAAAACTTGTTATTTGGCTGAACAAAAAAGCAATGATGACGATTTGGGTAAAAGAATACCATTTCTGGCATTAATAATCTTATGTTCCAGGCGAAATGAAATAAATATTGGCAATACGAACAAAGAAAATAGTTTGCGGAGACGATTTTCAAAAAATTTTACGAGTTATGTATGTTTCTGCCAGTCACAGTGCAGAAATATCTTAGCATATTTAACTACGAGGAATAACAACCTTCTCGTGTCTAAAAATATTTAACGCAAGTGCTTTTTCTAATATCAAAAACGCTGCAAAGAGTCCCAATGGCTTGTTAAACTTTCGTCAGTCTTGACAGTCTTTTATAAGAAAATTGTGCAGATTTTTTATAAGAATTAATTTCAACCATAATAAGACAGTGATTGGATAGGAAAATGGGTGGCCCTTGGTGTAACAGAATGTTCGAACACTACAGCCTTCGAGTGACAAAGTTCTTTGTCTGATCGTGTTCTATTCTTCTTAAAACATGTTGTTTATTACAAATGGTAAGTGTCATCTCTATGAACTTCAAACTCCCAGTAGGTGAAGTATGTCTTATAACAAATAAAAACTACAAAATGAACCAATTATTTATTAATTTAACTTCATTCCTGACTCAACAATAGACACAAATAAAATACTACGTGCTTATGTATTTTGCTACTGAATTCATTTTAAGGAGAACAAAATCGACCTGACGCTCGTGTAATGTCCCTTGTTAGACAAGAAAATCACAGCAGAAATCTCCTCACCAGCAATGAATATCATCCCGTTGCGAATTTCACAAGCGGCCGGCACACGACGCTGCAAACTCGAGGCATCGAATAATGGCTGGGCAGGGGCGTTCAAAATTATTGCTCAATATAAAGTACTCGTTTCTGCGCAACCAGGGGCACTCAGCCGGGCAGACAATGACCACTCATAAAATTTCGAATCACTTCCCGCTCCCACCAGCTCCTCCAGCCCTCACACTCCTCTGTGTTTATTGCGTGCCAGTATGCAAATTTGCTTTCACTTCGCGCCACCGCTGCAAATTTGACGCTTTGATTACTAGACCGTTGGGAGGACAATTATTTTTGCATCGGTCACTGGACTCGACCCCGACTTGCCGAACGTGTTTGCATAAACGCCGGATGCACGCGATCGACCTGTCCAATCCTCGTTCATCCACCCTGTGACGTACAATCGCGCGCGTTAATCGGTTTTTCTGCTCGCCGCGAGCGGATTCGATTTTTTCACCCCTCGTTCCCTTCTCACGGCGGTCAACGGAAAGGGATAACGCTGGTCACTTTGATATCGCGGTTTCTCCGCTTCATCGGGTTATATTCATCAATTCTCGTTGCGGCCGCGAATTTCAAGGGACCTCCTGATCGTCATGGGGAAAGATCTCGTAAACAACGATTAGCTTCCATTAGTCGACGAGTTGCAATGCTTTATTTGCTGAAGTAGGTTGAATTAGTTTACAATCTAGCTGGGGGTCTGTGGGAGCCATAGTGAATGCACTGTTGGCACTGTTTGATTGGTGCGGGAGAAACGTTTGTAAAAAATGAACACTTCACTTTTATCCTGAATAATTATCATAAATGTTACTTCTGCAAACGTCTTCAGGTTTCGAACGGTGGAATATTCAACCTTGGTTTCGAAGTGCGTGCTCTGTACGTGATTACATCTAGAATCTATACTCTTTGTTTCTTTAGAGTGCATTTAGTTTCAAGCAGAGTTGGACAGTAACGAAATGAAAAATTATTTAAATAACTGATCGAATAAAAGTTACTTTAACTTTTGATTATTCTACGAATAAAGTTAACTTCTTTATTCGACGAATAAAGTTGAAGGTAAAGTTAAAGTTAAAGTTGAAAAATTTATTCGACGATCAAGATGAAACACTCGACGAATAAGAAAATTAAATTTATTCGTCGAATAAAGTTAACGTCGTTAAACTTTATTCAACACATTACGAATAATTTTTTTAACTTTTATTCGTTATTCGAAATTTTTATTTAAATAAAAATTTTGCCCATCTCTGGTTTCAAGTACATAATGGTCGATTGATTGTATGAATAAAATTTTCTATTTATTCTTTTTTCATTTTAAGAGTGTCTTCTAGTCTAAAGTATACAAAAGGGTGTTTCTTTACAAATATTATTGACAATAATTTCTCCAAACGGTGCATGTTTATTTTATTGTCCTTGATTTTTTAAACTGAATTATTCTGACATTAAAAATGGCAAACGGCTGTGTTTAAGCAATTGAATCACAAGAGTAAGGGACTGGTACACAGTCGACTTGCGAATAAATGATCGCGGGTCAGAAAAGAAGAGTCTCTATCTCTCAAGTCAGCTGGAAGACATAATTCTTCATGCAGTTGCAATTCTGTAATACTCTATAATTCAGAAACTGTGTCATTATTTTGAACAAGAACTACTGCCTTAACTCACGAACTATAACACGATTTATTTTAGTATATGCATTCGTCCCTTGAAGTATTAAGCTGCTCTGTATATAATGTGCATCCGTTTGCCAAATTTCCATACAAAATTCAATTGACCCAACAACGTACAAATAACGGGGTGCAAAAATAAAGCTGCAATTTAAACATAAAAACTCTACTGCATTTTTGTGTTGCTTCAAATGCTTATATATGCTATATATTTCCTAAAAAAAAAAAACGGCGATTCGAACAATTACACAGAAATGTGATAAAGGCAGAACTAGTCGAACGTGCTTCCCCTTTTACTTCCGCCGATCTCACTCCTTTGTTAACTGAATTTTTCCCGCAAAAATCGCCAGTGAATATACGAATATATGCTACGGGGATCAATTACCACTCCAGTCCGCGCAATTCGAGCGGCCGGCAATGAGGCAGATGGAATTGAATTTCCCGCGTAATGCGCTTAAGAATTGATCGTGAAATCATCAACGATAAATCCGATTCAGAACTGTTAAACGGGTCGTGACAATGACATGGGAGTATTTCGGTGTAAATCAGCAGGTCCGGGCTGTACAGTAGCCACCCACAGCCCGTATAACATGATAATTTAACAGAAACATTATTGCACGGGCAGGTGCAAAATATTTCAGCAAGGCATGCGCTTGCACACGGACCCGCTGCACAAAAACCACATCCGTGTAACCGATGCCTGTGATACATTTAATTATCACCTGAACCTGAACGGGACACTTTCGAACACGCACTCGAATCCTAAGGATCTGAGAAAATCGAATTCCCTGCGTCTTTCAAAGGGACATTTTCCTTTTCGCTTTGCACCCTTTGTCTCTGCCGCTTCCATTCTCTGTTCTCTATTTTGAATGGCCAATATTGCATCTCGTTTTCTCCTTTAATCTTTTCTCCCCCGCTTTCTGTTCGACCTGTAAAACAGAAAATTAAATTAAATACTGAATCTTTCTGTTTTTGGTCCACCATAGGTTTTTGACGTTTCGCAGAGTTTGCGTTGAAGCATTAACCGTCGAACTGGAAGAATTTTTTAATTCAAGGAAGCTTAATTAACTTCGTGTATTTTCCTGCGGAAATACAATATAATTAATTCAGTTTAGCGTGTGCTATGCATACATGAGCGTTAACGGTTAACTTTATAGATTAATTTAATATAGGAATTGAAAGAATTAGAGAACGTTAATCATCGTTATATAAAGTTTCCGATTATACCTATTAGAGAAGACTGAAATACTGTTATAAATTTTATAGGGCGAGATTCTCATATGGTATTGATGGTATTGATTCTGGTTGCGATTCTAATATCGGTTACATATCAGTTCCCGTAGTGACTCCATATTAAATTCATTTACAAAATTTAGCATTATATTCAAATATCATTATGTACATACATACATACAGTATTTAACATTCTAAATATATCGATGGTTTAAAAAAACAAACTAAACCTCCATTTACCAATTACCGAAAAATTGTAATATTTCTTGAAGGCTTGATACCTTTAAACAAGGAATTAAAAACCAAAATGCTAATGATTTAATTTGTAAAATCGTTCCAATATGCCAATATTTTAAATAATAATAAACTTTATTTATACTATATCCAGATACAAATATATCTACAAATACGAAATTGCATCTAGTTTAGTGATAAACTCAAAAATCATTATTAATATCATATCTTTATCATTCTAATTTTTTAATTCCATATACGTATAACATTCCACATGTGTAAGAATTCTGGCACAATGAAGAAATGGAGAAAATTTTTGGATGAAATTTTTTCACACATTTTTTCATTCTTTCTAATTATTTTAGATGTCCCATGTATATTATGGGTATATTGTATTGTTTCATTCGATCTGAAGCCGATACTACATGCAATACTATAATCGATTAAGAAAACGATATGGAATGAACATGAAAATTGATGTTGAAATCGACGTGGAACCGATACAGAGTCGATATACATACAAAACGAATAAGCTCACCAATTTAGGCCCTCTTTGATTTTTATTCAATAGAATGATTCCTTGAAACTGTTTCAAGAACTGGAACTGATTTTAAATCAGTTTTAAACGCCTGGTTTAATATCCTATTAGTTGTGTGTGAATAGTCTAAAGTGTTTTTAAAACACTTAGACTATTCTTAGTGTCATATATACATATACAAGAATTGATTAATATATTTTTGATACGTCACGTTTGATATTTCATAAATGTTTCAAGCCGAAAACTAAAGAACTGATACGAAGTTGATTTTGTGATATGATACTAATTTCTTCATTACGCGGAATTTGTACATACATGTACGACATAAACAGTATCATCATTCCTCCGAGGCTTTATGTAAATAATTCAGATTTGCAGTAAATACGATTACGTATTTAATATTATAATATCAACGTTAAATGAATTCATTGATAATTTAGACTTATACACTTTCTATTAGTAATTCCATTAGTATTATTAATTCAATCGTTGTTAAAACATTTACTGTATAACAATGCCCTTGCTAGTGCGCAATAAAGGGCCCCATACACGTTGAAATCTGCAACGATACATGTTGCAAGTATCAGTATCGCGATACAAATCTCAACGTGCATGGGGCACTTAAATGGTTGAATTTCAATATTATAAATATCGACCATTTTACAAAAGAGTGAAAAGAAGCACATATCTCATGTTACTTTTACTCGTGATTCTTAAAACGACTATATACTTCAGAATAACGCACTTTAGGGAATTATTGTGTGAACATAAATTAAAAACAGTATTAGTATTTCCTTTAATAGTTAAGCAGTTCTGAATTTTAAAGCAAAGTGTGGGCGGAATTCTTTTGATGTCTAGACTATTTAGGGTTCTTTTTAATGTGGGCTTGACGAAAGAGTTATATACTCATCTTCGATAACTTCTAACTAAAAATTTAACATTTTATTCAATTTTAAATATAAACAAAACTCACAGCAGTATTAATATTAACATGTACTGTTAAATGTGCCCCTAACACAAAAAAAAAGATAAAAGCCCTCTAGGGACACAGTGACTGTGTTAAAGTATTGTGCACGTAACTTAATGCAAATTTTTCAACGCCTTCCCTTTCCTTTCTACAATCCCCAGAACAACCACTTTCATTTCTTGCTCGCAGAAAAATGATAATACATTTATCTCCTTAGCTTCTTAGTTCTCTTGTTTTTCTTCCCCGCATTTCCGTTTTCTCTATTTCACTGTTTCGCGTCTCTTCGTTTGATACCTTGTTTACCACTCCACACCGCCCACCTTCTTTTTCCTCCAACCCATCTTCTTCTTCGCAGCACCCTCGCCCTCCGCCGGAATCGCCATCCATTTCCATTACTCGAAGAGCGAACCGCTGTCGACGGCTGGAATTCGCAAAAAGCCGCATTTGCGAATTAATGGTAAACACTCGATGGCCCGGTTTCCATGATGAGACGCGTTCAGGGGAACTATTCTCAGAAAACCATCCTCGAAATGGAATCGTTGGTAGCTCTCCCCAATTTTGCATATTAAATGAATTAAATTTCTTATCTACGTCATACATTATATCCATTAATCCCAAATGCAAGTTGTCGCGAAACAGAACATCGTCCACATGATGGATTATTGAATAATGAAAAGGCTATTTAAAAATGCCAATACACAGTTTTTTTTTTCAATTCAATTTAATGTCACTTTGCTTTCAGTTTTATAGTTGGGAATCTCAAAACTGTTCAATTATCCATTTAGAATTCCCATTATGGTATGTTTATTTTGAAATATTTAGTTATATAAGATTTTAGTTAGTTTCTTAAATCAATATTATTATTTGTTTAAAATTTTCACGCCAATGTGCCGTTTACTTTAGATTTCTATATGCAGTAAGCTGCCTATTTTAAATTCATAAGATAGTTGCCCGCGTTTGAAAGCATGAACGCTGGGACGCGGGATTATTTATCGTTTCCGAGCGGCGAGGTTGATATAAAACAGTTCGTTAATTAAAAACACGACGCCTATGGGCGACTCATTAAAATAAGGCGCCATTATAATCGGGTCACGACTGGCTTAAAGCGTCGTCAAGAACCCCCGTTCCTTCTTGATGGCCGTAAAGCATTCGTCGTGGTTCGCGTGATTTCCGGAGTTTGCAAAATTAAGCAAAGCCGCCTGGAATAATTTTGAATGGAGAATGGAATATATTTCTGGGATTACGTTTCTGTTCAATAACATGTATAGCGGGGAAATTTTATTGAGTGACGTTTTTTTCCGGTCGCTTCCATATACAATACTCCAGTACGATTCCCCAAACCATCTTTCTCCATAAATCGATAGTTTAGCTTTTGATGAATAATTGTATGGTTCGTTTTATTGTTATAGGTACTGTTAGACTTGATGTTTTGTTCTTTAGTTTGCCACCAACTCCAATGTCTCTCACATAGTGGTTAGTAAATTATAATAATTGGAAAAAGTACAATTGATTTTTAATTGATCTAATAAAAATCAGTCCAAATAACAGTAATATCAATATTTATCTATGACGCACAGTGCAGAACGTAATGGACAAAAATCGAAATAATCAATGTTCAGTTTCGATCTAGTTATTCTATATACCTATTAGTTGGGAAGTACGGAATATGAATGTAAAATATAATATCCTAAAATCCCAACAGAGTATTTATTAGGTGTTAATTATAACCTGAAATCTAAAAATTTAGCGTCCTCGTGTATTATTCGTAATTGTTTGCTAATAATCTTTTAAATAGTGTTCATTAGACCTTAAATATGGATAATTTGAATGAAGGTATGTATAATTTTAATTTCCAATTAAATAAAATCATTTTTATTAAAAAAAGCAGTGCAAAGAGAATTGGTTCAAACTATCCAGTAATTTTTATAGGTCTGTATTAAAAGGCTATTGTATCACATTGTCGTATAAGTTTCATTTGCTGCACTGAATGTAGCGATAATTAATTTATCTTTACTAATGTCGATAAAATGATGTATTAATTATTTGTGTTTTATATATATGTATTATTTATTTGTATTTTATGTATAATTGATATATATTTTATTGTTTTGTTACTGTTAACGTTGCTTTTTATTATTTTATTATAATAGTTTAATACACTTTTTATTGTAATTAATATATTTATGCAAAAATACAACCAAACTTTCAGTTAACTTATTTAGTTAGAACAGTTTTGAATATAAAAATGTGAATTATCACCACATTATATGTATTCTTTTATTTTTGTTCCAAATCCCCATTGAAGTTCCGCACTGTGTGACGTAACAGATAATCTTATCAGCAGTAAAGTTGACAATTTGAATAGGTATTCTATGCTTATTGAAATCTTGCCAATATCTTTCAAATATTGTAGTATTTAAGTATTTTTGTTCGAACAAAAGTTATATTCAATACATTCAAAGATGTATTATTCCTTGAAAATGGTGAAATGGGTTTTGATCATCCTAGCTTCGATATTCTTTATTAAAACTGAAATCTTTTCTTCAGCTGGAAACATAGGTAATCGATGCAGAAAGTAGTTGTGAATAGGTCTCGTGACCTAGTAGTCTTGTGAAAATCTCTCAATACAGTTTCTTGTCAGTTTCTCACAGTGTACAATACACATAAGCAGTGAAATACTTGAATATCCAATTACACAAAAACTTGAATCTTAAATATGTGGTAATACCTTTATAAATAAATAATTTTAAAAAAAAAGTCGAATCCTCGAAGATTCGATATATACACAACGAATATTTGAATACAAAGGAAATAAACAAATTGTTTTACATGGGGAAAATAACGTTGTCCAAACCACAGAGGTTTCATTCTTCAACGCTGCATTTTGATTCTCCGTCGTGTTTAAAGTTTCGCATGAAACATGAAACTGTGCGGTTCTATTTAAACTACCTCACGTAAAATACCCAGGGAAAGCAAAATCGGACACGCGTTTGCTTTCTCGTGTTTGCTCGAACATTTTCTGAGTGGACTGTTCATGTTTGGTTTGCCGATCATGTGTGTGACAGCGGTAGAAGCTTTCCAATTTTTCCACGGCACTTGCCACCACAAAAGTCTGAAATGTCAATGCTCAATGAGATTCGAAGACTTTGATTACATCGTAATATTTGGGGAAATGCTCGAATGCTGGGCCTTTTTCTACCTTAAACATTTTCGGTTACGTATCATTTATCACATTTTATATTTCTATGGCGTAGTTACTGATATTAGGTCCCGACAATAATGGCACACAAACAGTAATGAACTGCATTTTAAACAGATGGAAATTCCTCAAAACAAAAGGTTGCGAAGGATTTTGTGTGGCAAGGATTCGCGTTGCTATTTAGGTGCACTTTTTATGTTCTCACATTTTTATTCTCTTTCTGAAAAGTATCTTAACTAACCACGTGGCAGGTAATTTTAAATACAGAAACAGAAATACACTGTTTCGTGTCAATGAGACGTTGTTAACCTGTACCTGTTGGTGACTTTTAATATTCGATTGTTATTTGAATAGGATTTGTTACTTTGAATAGGAAATAAAATGATTTCGCTTTATAGTTTATTGGCGCTGTCTATGATGTTTAAAATATAATTTATAGTAGAAAGGATGTTGTTATATTTTCAGAAAGAATTACACCATATTTTGTTTAAGAATGATTGTGCAAACATGAAGACACACATATTGCTTATGTTCAACCTTTCACGTATCGACTTATATTTTCAAAGAAAAATACTTATAATAATCAACGACGCTTTTCATGGAATAATGACAAATTTACCGAAGACGTTCATCAAATCTTTGACCAAAAACTGACGACAGCTCAAGCACTGGAAAGATGTGAATACGTCTTTCGATATAAATGTTGGTCGAAGTTGACGTATATGATAAATTAACGTCTAAGGTATGATAAACGCAATTCGTATACGAAGCGTTCTGTCGATGGGGGACACAAATTTTTTGTTGATTTTCGAGTGAATTCTTTCCTCTTAAAAATACATATACAATAATTTACGATGATATATCAATCGCTCGTAATACCTTTTTTATATGAATATTGTTGCTGAATATTGCGCTTTGGAAATAATTGATGAGTTTTACCAACACAAGCAAATAAAGGAAACAGATTGTTATCACTTAAACTAGTAACACAGATAAAAAAATACATTTCAGAATTCCTACGTTTTCTCTCCAAAAGGTTTACTTATCTCGGCAATCGTCAGTCGCTAATAATTGAGAAATGTGCTTGAAAGTCAACGGAAAATTTGATTCTTTTATCGAATTCCTCGGCAGCGCGCGACGAAATATTTGTGCGGAGGGAGGAGAACGAGCTCTCCTTCTAATTGTCAGTTAATGTCACGCCACTGGAATTTCTAATCGTCTCTGATTGAGTTCCCATTCGATCGACCCAGCATCATGGACGGCAAAAATTTCCGCGGTCGCGTTCTATAATACCTAACGGCTCCGTCATTCGTTTGTGAGTGAGAACATTTCTGCGTGTGTGCGTGAGTACGTCCGTTTGTATGTGTGCGTCCCCGCGTATCCTCCAGTACACGAGGACTTCGTAATGCATTTGATAAAAAAAAGGAAGTAAAATAAAAATAAGGGGGACAAAGTATTCTGAAATTAGAGAAAGTAAGTCACGCGCATCCCGTCATACCGATTGGAGATCAAAAAAATTCTGGTCATATTTTGAAGTGAGGAATACAGATTTAATTTTCTGTTTACTGACAGTTGCTCGCGGAATCTGAAATTTTAAGAAAACACTACCACCACATATGTAATTTCATCCAGAATGATTCTGAAGACTCGCGGTGTAAATACATAATCGTTAGAAAGCATTGTTATTAATAACAATTATAGTGTCTAATACTTTGGTATTGCTATATGCCTGTGTATTTGTGTCGCAAATGTTTGTAAGTGACGCATGTCAAATAGTTGATAGGGGTTTGGCACATGCGACGAATTCAGTGTTAATCTCTCTGATTTATTTGCACAGATGTGACTAATTAACAATAACATTGAAGCAATTTTCGAAGTTTTTAAATTTTCTTTAGGCTTATTTTGCTTCATAATCTACAGATTTCTGTTGTGATAGTGAATAGATCGTTTCTTTATTATTCTCTGTCTGTCATGCTTTCGACATAAAAATACAATGTATTGATTTGGATCTCCGATTGGGATGACGTTAATCGAAGTACATTTGGCTTAAATAATTCGTACCGTACTACCACGAATGCACGAAAGTCCGTAGAAAATAAAACTTCCTTCCTTAAAGAAGATCTGACATATCGATAATGTGCAAAATTCGTATGCAGAAAGTTATGGTATAAACGACAATGTAAATCGTTGCTGTGGCAACTTGGTCTTTTGTTATAAACTCATTAACAGTTTAATATAACACATCTGGAAAACACTCATATGGGTATAAGTCTATACTGTACGAAAAAAATAAGTGTAAAATATTTTAGCGACCAAAGCCGAATTAAATCACATAAAACAATAACTACTAATTTTGGGCATAAATTAAGGCATACTTCCTGAACAATGCCTCGTCACTTTTAATACTGTCGAAGGCTTAAAAAGTTCCAATGTTTAAATATTTCTTCATTTTTCAGTGAATTTACAAGGCAATTAATATTAATTAAGAAACGAGATCTATTCACTTACACCCATATCACGAAGACACTTCATAGAAATAGCAATGTTCTCCAACTCATTTTCTATTAAAACGTCTAAGAGAATTAAAGCCTCTGTGTATTAATCACCGACTACTAACAGAACAACGTGTCATCGAGCGATGAACAGTTTGGCGGAATGTTTTGCGCGTCTTGTTCTCTATCAGTTTCCGTGCATTTGCGATAGTATGATAAAAATTATTTAAGCGGAATATACATTATACGTAAAACCGAAGAGCATTCGTGTTAAGTCTTCGGCTCGATATATTTGCTCATCGCTAATCATGTCTCATCACCCATAGCAATGTATCTACGATAACAATAAAGTGAATAAAGAAAAGGCATGTCTATAAGCGTCTATAAGTTATTGGTACTATTAATGTCATTAACGCGGTTAAGAGTGTGCGAACTTGTTGTAAGGTAATAGGATTCAAAGAGAGAACGGAAAGGAAGAAACATAGGAAACTCATTTAGTGTCGGTATTCACTGTTCGCTATTTGTAAGACTCGAGAAGGTAAATATAATAAATTCATAGTATCTAACTGATTGTGTACTTTATTCCAATAAACCCCACCCTCACTGCGAAGAATGTTTAAACTTTTAGAATTTACTATCGAAAGGATCGATTGCCTGTTCTCTGTTAATACAAACTTGGAATTCACGAAACATTCTACTCGATAAGTCTTTCACTTTATAGTTGAAATTTTCATTTCCCTTACTTATTCCTGTAGAAATCATGGCTCGTAAATATGTTCCTTTGCATATGCAACGTTTCTGCATTCCATATTTGCATAACCACTCTGACACTTCTACCTATGTGCAACGAGAAAATTATATTTATCATTCAATTTTAGACTGGCGATTACTAACGGAATATTCTGAGTTTCGAGAGAAAACTCTCTGGTTTTTGTAATGACTGTACATTTATATACTTAAGTTTTCATAAGAACTTCCCGCTAGATTATATAAACACGGTGAGCGTGCTATTTGATTAAGAGTTCTCAACCTCTGCGGTGGTCGTACAACACTTTCATTAAGCTTGACGTAGTTATTAAAGTTTGAAACTACGAGCGCTTTTTAACGACTAAAATTTGAACTATACATTTTTTTTTGCATCTTCAAATCTGACACAGATATTTGTGTGTGTCGTTTTTCAGATTCCTGTACACTACGTGTGGATCATTCCACGGCAAATCGATCACTTTTCACACCTGACATCAAGGAATTGATGAAATTGAGAAATTAGAAGGGGTTTAAGTTATTAATTTACTTGTTTAGAATTTATTAAAAAAAGTGCAGGCCACGATATAAACTAACAATCGAAATGCAAACAGGTCTATAGGGTGTAAGTAACTAAATAGCCTCTCAATTCACGCGAACCTTGCAGCAGAAGACCCTCATGGTTCTTCTCATTTCGAAATCGAACCACTCAAGTTGAATGGTTTCATTCCTTCGTTTTTACAACTACTTCAACTGCAGTTGCAAACCTTATTGACGACAATAAGACTTTCTATCACCTCGTAACGGTAAAAAGAAATTGACTGTAAGAGTGCCTAGATCTGTCTTCCATTCGATTTTGTGTCCATCATCACAAACAGTTACTTTTACGCCTATTTCGATGTACATGGCGTAGTAACAACCTAAACTACAATTATGCATTTGATAGTAACACATACTACACGGTTCAATCAAAGCGTACCTACATTAAAACGTACAACATTCACTACTATTAAGGAGACTATTAGGCAGTCGTTTTCCGTGAAAGAAACACTTTGTCTTTAATGTATTTGTAAAAAAATGAAAGCAAATCCAGATGTATCTTTTCACCCAATGTTTACTAAAAATCTGCGACTTTTTAATTTTTTTTTACGAAAATCGCGAATTTTTACTGAACATACATAGTTTGCGCGGGAAATGGCACATGTTTTATACACCCTCTAACTTTTCAAGTCGATCTGAACCTCTGTTCATTCGCAACTATCTAGTAGAAAACCAAGAGAAAAAAAGATTAAAAAAAAACGCGTTTAAAGTTTCTGCCAAATCAATAATTTTGCGAATTTTAATACAAACGTAGCGGAATTTTATTCAGAAAAAATAGCACTTTCGAAAAATGTAATAAAAAGATCGATTTTTCGACTGCCTAGTCCCCTTAAGGGGTTAGCCTACTGTGAAACGGTTAAAAAATCGTAATTCTTTTTCGCTTAAACATTAGTTCAAAATCTTTAGAATGACATGCAGAAGGTTTGAAATATAAATGTAGGTTAATTTTGAAGATACAGAGCCGAACGCACACTCGAATGTCTGCGCGCCGAACGATACTTTCCAAAACGGTATATATGATTTCTCAATCTGTATTGATGCAATTGTGACCAAATTTTGCAGACATCTTTGAAGAATGTTGCTACATTCTCTAACCATTAACGGACCATTTCTTGAAAATTCCTTTTTTTACGGGAGTTGCAGACGAATCGTCGCGAAAATCGGCATCCTTTTCTTCAACATGCTTTTATTCAGTTAATTTTCAAAATATTAAAAAACGGGTCCGTTAATGCTTAGACATAACATTATACTTAATAGACAACTTTTGTTGTTTTGTCTTAGACATTCCAAATTTGACTTAGGAAGTACATCGTTTAAGAAAGACCATCAGTTCCGAGCCACCACGTGACACACATATATATATATTCTTAATTTTTATAATGGTTTTTAATGCTGTACAATATGCCAAAATCAAGTGCTGAATCGCAATTTAATCGGCTGCTTATTACCTACTTTTTCGGGCCGTCACAGTAGTCTACCCCCTTAAAAGTGATATCAGTAGTTAAACAAATACTGTAGTGCAGGATGTAAGTAATAATATCCCATACGAAACTGACGTGCTACGTCTGTATACGTATAGTACACGTAAGGTGATCGTAAATGTATTTGCAAAGCTTTAAAACCTTAAACCAGGAAATAAGTACATATGTATGTACGACATATTGACAGGTTACGCGAGGGGCGCGTAAGTATTGAAATCTACGTTCTAGAAATTTCTCAACGCAAACTAATAAACAGCCTGTATATAAAAACCGATAGAACACGACCGTGCTTTCGGTGTTACACGGTAACCGGGGTATTTCGCAGTATTCGATACTCTGCGGGACCCCCGCTGGCCCCCATTCAACCTATTCTTACGATGTGTATGCTGGTTTTACCTCGCGGAGATTGATATTCCTAACATTCGTTGAAACGGCTGGCTTTACTGCAGCTTTCGCGTTGAAAGCTCGCTTAGACGCGGCCGTACCTCGTAGCTGCCTGCCCTCTTCTTTCGTTTCAAATTCTGAGCCTCCATCTCCATTCCAGAGCCCGTTCCATGTCCCCTCCGACCTCGTTTTTCTTCTCCCACGTACTTTTGTTGTAACGGCGTGGCTCGCTCTTGGCGAAATTCCGTTTATCAAATTATTTCTCTTTCTAATAGCCGAAAGTTACGCGTCTAAATTCCACGAGCTCCGATACGCTCAGAGTGTCGCGTCAGAAATTACTTAGGCGAGAGCCCCGAAGATTCCTTTTATGCTCGCACTATTAATCAGGACCGTTATCCAATCGGAGGGTCGTCGTTTACGTTCCAAGCTGCCAGTTTAGATTCCGTAAATGTACACAGTTCGACCCAATTCTAATGGCAACAATAAGATTGTGAGTACAGAATTGCGGCAGAATTGTACTGTCGAGTATTCAGAGTCACGTCTGCCGTTGCGCCCTTCGAGGACCGTGTTTCCGGTGACCCTTCGAGAATACGATCGATTACGTGAAATTCAAGCGTTTCTCTCCATTTCCCGGGGACCTCCAAGCGGTTCGTGAATCGAAGAATACGGCGTCGCGGGGCTGGAAGTAAATCCTCCCTGAAAAGGGGGGTAGCTGGGCGGGGGTGAAACTTGGGGTTCGGTTTCCGAAACTCGAGAAAAAGCACATTTTAAGGCGCCATTATTCTCGATATCCCGTGTAGCCAGTCCCATTCCAAGCATTCTCTATTTTTCATCGCTAGCCCCGCACGGCCGAAAGCAACCTGGGACGATTTAGTATGGCTCGCGTGCGCAGAAAGGAGAATACCGCCTTAATCTCGTTGGCCTTAATTATAAGACCCATTACATATTCGAGCGACGAATAATATCATTAGCCGGGGTCGATAGTAACGAACGCGGCACCGGCTACGGAAACCGGCAAAGACATTTAATAATTTGTAATTTGGCTTCGTTCAGCTGGAAAAGCGGCCGTGCGTAGAATTATTATCTCTTTGGCGTCCTCCGTTTGGGCCCACCCCTCCCGCAGAGGGCTCTCACAATTTACGGGAATGGAATTTTCTGCTGAACGAAGTTTTGGGATTCTCGATCGACAGATTTACCAGAAAGGATATCGTTCGTTACGATGATCCCCTTCAGCCTTGTTTTGGGAGCGCACTCGAACGATCATCGTCATAATTTTACTTCGTTCTATCGTACACTTTAACGGGTGACAGAATCGTGCGCGATAGAATAATATAATTTGTAATCAAGACCATTATCACGATGTCAGAATCAGCGAAATGAACATTATCTGTTTGGATGAAATATCTGTTTTGTTATATAGGTACAATTATTCTGCATTCACATTTAAAGCAAATCTATCATCTTAATTATCACTTAATGAGACTGAATTAAACGAAACTAATCGATCAGTTTGTGTGAAATCGTATTCGAAGTTTCACGCACGCCGAAACAATTGTGGGGGTTAGCTGTGCGCTGGCGCATTGTTCAGTGACTCTCGACAATTAAGGGCGCGTCTAGAGTACAGGAAAATGCGGAGGCAGACACGATTAATGTTATTTTCAAACGTGTGAGTTTATACTTGTCGCAGAATTATGAAACTAAACGTGGGGTTGGCTGGCATTTAAGGATCCATTCTACTTTGCCGGTCGAAAAAGGGGCCTAGTTTCACAATTTTTTTTTCAAGAACTAATGTACGAATTTTAATGCGCTTTTTTATAAATATTTATTATCCCTTGCTGTATAGAATCGTATTTTTCATGTTTCCAAAATATGATTACAAATGTGTGGATTTAAATCGTAATCTTTTTTAAGGGATTATACCTAGTCAGGAGGCCGCAAGTAGGCGAATGTTTGTGAATTTTTTTTTAAAAAGCGGAAGCATATATTTTTTCCGAACTTGTTGCACTTAAAAGAGCAACTTTTGAAAAACATTTGGTAAGTTTTTTTGAAGAAAAATATTTACGTTTATAATAAAAATACAACGATATCCAAGGACCCTTTTTAAAAACGGTGAGCAAGATGGGAAAAATGGCTCGTCGATAAAATCGTAACTATACAATGGAAAAAAATCCCTCCGTCATTCAGTAGATTTTTAAATAAAAAAAATTAGCCCAGAAAATTTCAGAAAGATTGTTGCAGTAGTTTTTGAGATATCTTGCTCACCGTTTTTAAAAAGGTTTCTTGGATGTGGTTGTATTTTTATTAAAAACGAAAATATTTTTGTAAAAAAATTACCAAAAGTTCTTTAAATATTGCTCCTTTAAGTGCAAAAAGTTCTGTAAAAATATATGCTTCCGCTTTTTCAAAAAAATTCACAAACATTCGCCTCTTTTCGGCCTCCTGATTAGGTACATCTCCTTAAGGCTGTACTCAATGACATCCTCTTTTCCATGCCTCTCTTTCGGAGAAAACTCGACGGAAACAACAAAGGGAAAATCTCTCCTCTGGAGACATTAACAATCCCGTACTCAACCTCACCCAACTATAAAAACGTCCACATTTAGAGGCTACATATGCTTCCGCGATTTCGCATCCGCGCGCAAGGTGCTTCCGCAAAGCATTTCCTCGGTTTACCCGGATAGACTTTTCCCGGCTGAACGAGTCCGCTCGCAAGATTCCACTGGATTCGTCGAAGTCGCATATTTTTCGATCCTCTTTGCTTTCGCCCCTTCTTTCTTTGCCCGATCTTCTTTCACCCAGGAAAGAGCTCACCCGCGAACCGGGCTCTGTGTGCGTGGGTGGTCGCGCGACTGTCTCTCGTGCCGGTTCAAGGGTCTACGCGGCTCCGGAGGGTGTATCGGTGCAGAGGGGGGTTATAGCGGAAGGTATCGCAATGCTTGGAATGTTTAATACCGGCGCAACGACACGGCACGGAGAAATGGCCGGCTTCAGCCACGGAATAAATCTCGCGGAATCATACCTGCCTAGCCGCCATTTCTTCTCTGCCAGCAGGCGCCCACTTGAAAATTTTTCAGGAGGCTGCCGCAGAGAAAACGCTTATTGCGCCCCAATGTGAGAATGCTCCTCCTTTTTGCCCTCCCGTTCCTCCTCTTCAAGCAGAGCCTGCATTTCTATGACTGTGTAATGTAGCACCACCAAGCTTGGACCTTCGAACGCCTCGAATCTTAAAGGAGCTGACTGGCGGTGGATGTGCAACGCAAAGGCTTATTGTCAAACGAGCGAAAGTTATCATTGCATGGAACTAAGTAATATATATTACATATTTCCATGTAATGATAACCTTCGCGTAATCATAATTTGTTTGCGTTAGTGAATATTTGGGTCCAAAGCACACTTCGCAGTTTGGGGAAAAAAGAATACAGAGTTCAGAAAAGAAAATTCGCGACCTATGATGCAATACTGAGGAGACTATGCATTAGGGTGGCCCTTATTTTCAACCTGCTATTTGTTTTGCTCTCACCCCCTTATATGGTTCCATTTCATAAAAAAATAGTCCCTGAAAATGTTTACGAAGAGTGATATAAGTGAAATAAAATAAAGATCAAATATTGCAATATTCGAAGAATACATTGAAATTATAGAAACTTCATACGATGATTGGAACTTTCAATATTACAATACTGCCCCTTGCGCAAACTTGCAGGCAATTGCTCTCCCTCTCCCAATTAGTAAAATAAGTTGGCATTGAATCATATAGAAGGTACACCAGATAATAATACGATTACGTTGAAATATTTTCCAATAATTCGAGTATTTCCCTATATTTGTCTTCTATATTCTATTTTCACGGTAAAATCTACTATCCAAACTCGCAGATGTTCATAAAAACGTACCCTCTATCAAAGGGGAGAGAAATAAATGAGAGAAACTGGGAAACGTATCCCCTGTGGGGTCTCGTATAAGTTATTAATACGATTCCGTGTGCGCATCCTAAGGATCAGCATAATTTGTTTCGCTTTTAGCTCGGAGCGTGTCGTCGTCTTGTTGATGTTTTTACTGGCACCTGAAATTCTGCCATGTTGTCGGACGGCAGATCGGCGGTTTTTCCTCTACCGAGCAAAACAACCCGTTAATTACGCGGCCTTGTTTGCCCACCTGTGAAATACAAATGACCTTAGTAGCGTGGCGGGCTTTTAAGTGACGTAACGACCCTATCATCCTGGTACGGCGATGTTTGCCAGGAGCGTCTAATTGCGACCAGCAGGAGTGGACTCCATGGCATAGAACGTTAGAAATTCATTAGTAAGTTCGGAGTGATTCGCTTTGACAGGACCGTATCCCGCAAGTAGATGTGTAGCACGAGTTCGCTGTACGTTTGTCATTGACTTCTTTGATCGTAGAAATTGCCTAAGTAGGTGCAATGCTCCCTCCTATCTGATAACGCGTCTTTATATAACTGAATGAGGATGCCAACTACAAAATAAAAAATACGTTGGTATTACCCAAAGTAAACAATTTCCAAGTAACTACCAAACCAGTAAACAATTAAGAAAGAGAATAGAATTCAGAATTAAAAGAATGTCTCATGTTTTTTAATATCTTATACATGTACATAACTCTTATTCTAAAAATATTAAATATGTGATCATCCTAAAAAGCTTTAAAAAGATATACCAAATATTAAAAATATCTTCATCCTAAAAAGGCTTTAAAAAGATATACAAAATATTAAAAATGTCTTCTCCCTAAAAGCTTTAAAGAGGTATATATAATATTAGAAGTGTCATTAAAAAGCTTTAAAAAAATATCCAAAATATAAAAAATAATCCTCTATTGAGATCTAAAAATTAGTCAGGAAACAGAAACTGTCACTTGTCGAGAGGATAAACTTGTGGCTGATAATCCATGTAATTCGTCGTGTTGCAGGATGTGTCAATAACTTGATGTATGATGCTATTGGTGTATTTCGCGCGCATTGGTGGCCCACCAGAAATAAACACACCTTCCACCTTCTGTTCCGTGATATCCTTGTCATAAGGATCGCTGGAATACTTCGGAAATTTGTCGAAGCAGCCGTCAAAATTCCCACCAGGTTTCTTGGGGAATGGGATGTAAAATTGACCAGGCCCTATCATTTTCGGTTCGTGTACGATCGGCCGAATATACGTGGGCCCGGGAGATAGCTCTTTGTACGGATTTGGCGGGAAATGATCCAGTGGCGCGCTAGCACTTAGGAATCGACCCACCGGTTTCTCTGTTTGCACATACAAATAGAAACTGTTAGATGCTGACCAATCAACGGGAAAGAATTTCAAAGCATAGAAAAGATTCAGAAAAATGAAGAAAAAATCTTTAATTAACATCTGTAGCCTGAAATATCTCTGATAGTCTAAATATCTATTAAGAAAAATTAAAGATGCAGATTTTATGGTTTAGACTTTAGAGGGACACAAAATATGATGCCACTAATTTCGTTGTAGGCAGAGGTGTTCATATATCATAGAATAAAGTTCAAGATGAAACGAAGTGACTGTAACTATAGCGAATTCTAAGAAAAAAAATTAATGTACATGGCTCCTAAAATTAATAGTTTCGGAGATATTTCAATTTTAAGATAGTTTTAAGATATCGTTGCGCAATGGCGACCGTGGCTGCTGTAGAATTGCGGAGATACGTCAGCTGGACAGCGAGTAATTACTCTCTTTCACCCATCAAATGTAATACAAAAAAGATTATAAATTGTTGCGTCCATTTCTTTTAGTTGCATGGGAGATTCCTATATTTTCCCTTGATATTCTACTCTAATTCTTCGCGAACCGAGAAACTTGAAATTCGAGTCTAACGGATTCGGTTTATGCATTTGAACCAGTACCTAAAGACGGACAAGCGGTTTTACTTGACTTCGCAAAAATATTTCTAATGTATTTATATACTCACAATAAAGACATTACATAAATGTAGTTATGTATCAAATTGTAATAAAATTTAATTATACACACATTACATATTATTTACAATTTACATTTCTCTAATTCGATACGTGTTTCATATCATCTGTTTTTACCATTTGAATACTCAGAAGTATTGTATATAAACTTCGGTTATACCTACGTAATATTGAATAACAAATATCTTTGTTCCGTTACAACGAAAATACTGAAAACAAAACGGCAACGCTGAAGTTTTGAAAAGAAAACAAACAGTTTCAAATTCTGATAAAACCAACGATAAAAAGTTTCTATCTGAAAAAAGTTTTGGAAATGTAGTTTACTATATAGGTGACAGGACACGTAAGCAGATGTGATAAAATCATTTTCCTTCACATATTATTTATTTTAGATAAGCTTTCAGTGTACTAGGGCACACGACACGGCTGCAAATAAATGGTTTTTCATTGTAACATTTAATAAAGTAGGCGCGTTTAATTACCATGGGCACATAGGAAATAAGCAACAGCAAAGGTAATGAAAGAAGTTATTTAGAGTTAATTTCGCTTTTTAAACTCCCTCTGCTTTCGTTAAAATCAGTCTGGAATGAAGTTTGACGGCGTGCTCAGGGAAAAACTGTCCAAGTGCAGAGGGATTTCATTTTTCTACCTTCCCTTCCTTACGACAAAAATGTAATTAGTTACGTTGGCAAGCGAAACAAAATTTTGCCAAAAAACAGAGCGCAAGCCGGGAAAGCAAGGCTCCAATCTTCTTTCGCGTTGCAAACCCCCTTCGCGTTACTTTTTTACACGGTGATATTGCCCGTCGTGTCTACCATTCCCAGAAAAGGATAATGAACAAAAAATAAGAAATAAGGAGCAGCACTGCGCGGGGAATACAAAAATTGGAATCTAACGAGCGGTGCAATGCACACTCATATGTGTATTGTTACTACAGCAAAGTGTCCTGGCAAAGTAGTTACAAGCTTCTTGTCCAGCATTATTAAAGGTAACGATAACAATTTTTTGCGGCTTGTCACTATTTTGTTACGGTTTCTCATATCACTGGCAGGGTACAGGGGACATTTTTCTAAATGGAATGATGCTTAAGTATTTGTTTTGAGTAGCTCCCTAATAACATCTGAAATATTTTTTTTACGTAATTAAAAATATGTGATAAGAAACAGTTTAGAGAGGAATCTTATATGTGGAGACGAAAGGCATTAAATTCAGCATTCCGTGGCTAAAAAATTACTTTCTTAATTATTAAATTTGACTCGTTTCATTTGAATTTTTGAAAACAGTTTTCTCGAAAGCAATGCCTCGGGTAAAAAATTTAATTCTACATGTTAGGTACCTACGTATAGGCACTTTTAAATGTGTAATCTTTCCGTTTAGGTTATACCGAGCATCCATTGAAAAATAATCGCCATTGAGCATTTACATTTTTTAATAAATCGTGAGAATATTCTTCGCCTGAAATAACCAAACTGGGAATGAATTAAGCAACTTTTAAATGTTACGTAGCTTTAAGATCTCAATATACGGGTTAAAACGAGCAGTGAACAGATTGCGGACGCGGAATGTTAATGAAACTATTCAGCCAAGGTTCCTAAACATTGCGCGAGGGAGAATCGTGTTGCGATTTCCCAAAAGGGTGATTGACTTTCTCCGTTGGACGTTTCCTGATTGGATATTAATCGTGTACCTCCCAAGAGCAATGAACCCTCCATGAAACGATAGATATTGATTAATGTACAGCTTGGGAACGGTGAACCCCCTCCAAGATGTTACGAAACAATTTGTATGTAATTCAGATGTCCCCTAGAGAATGATCTAAGGATTAAAGACTCTGTTTACCCTATGTCGTGAATTTTAAAAATCGAACAGTACATCCCATTGATTAAACTTTTCTAAAGCAATCCAGGATAAGCAAAGGAATCGTTAAGTTCGGAGATTTTCCCAATACAAGAATGTTTCCAAGATTAATTGTGAAAAGAATTGTATCGTAAAGTAACATTTAAATAAATATCGCACTGAGCACAATTAGGTCTGTGCAACATAATTAAAATAACAACAATTATTTATAAAAGTAGCGTAGTGAAATCCATAAAATTCGGAGCACTTTTCTATTCTATTTGTTAGAAGTTTCACGATACAGGAAAGAATGTTGAATGAATTGCAGAAAAATCGACTTTACTACCTTTGACTTTTAATTCCACGTCGTAGGGTGAATGGGAGTACGTTGGGAAAGGATTGAGAGCGATGTCCGCGTATCCAGGTCCTCCCCGAGGATTAGGCTTGGTCTGCACGTTGGGTGGTTCAGGTGGAGCCCTTTTCGTCGGCCTTTCAGCAGGGCTAAAGTAAGTAACTTTTTCGAAACACCCATGCCAATCACCAGGCGTAGAATGCTTCTTCGCTGGAGAGGGTGGCAACATGCGGGGCCCAATCTTTGCCTGCTCGCGTTTTAACTACGAAACGGTCGATGAATCAGCTTCACTTCTTTAGCGCAGTAATTATGGCTGCAGTCTCGAGTTTCGAGGGTTTGTGAATCAGCCACTGCGATTGAAATATTAAGTTTTATAAATGCATAGTACAAGGTCGCTTCGCATTTCTTCCTCGAAACAAATAACCACCTTGGAACAAGTGAATCTATCACCGTTATTTATGTATTATTTGTCGTCAAATCATAGGCATTCTGATATGGTTTTAACGTGTCATTTACTCAGGTAGTATATCAAATGAAAGAAACGAAAATTGAAACTGAAAATCCAGAGAATTTTCAATGCAAAAACGCAGAGTGAGTCACCTAACATTTAAACCTACAATGTTTCCGTTGTTTTTAATGATACTAGAAAATGTCTAAGGAAAAAAATGTTTGCGATGAAGATTTTTTTTCTCAAGATCATATTTTCCGAAAATTCGAGGTCATCAACGTTTTTTTAAATGGGACGAGTGTCAACAAATTATAGATGGACGAATATGTCTTTTTATTGGCTATAACATCGCACTAATGAAATTACTTCATCCCATTTAAGGAACATGGATGACCTTGAAATTTAGGAAAATATAACCTTGAGACAATCGTATTCTCCATCACAATAATTGCCCCGTTGAAACAAACGTTTTTTTTCTTAAACATTTTCTCGTATAATTAAAAATAACGGAGATATTTTTAGTTTAAATTTTAGGTGACTCACCCCGGTATAGTTTCATATAATTAAAATCGTAGAAATAATTTCTCAACTATGTACTTCCGCAAATTCTATGAAGAATTCGTCCGTATTTACAATACAATAGGTACTTTAAAATATTTCTCTGAAAAGCATTGCGTAAAGGCATTTTTGTAGGAATATCTCGTCTGCAACGTGCGCTTGAAATTGGAATTAATCAATTATGTCGTTCGATTACCTCTTCTTGCGCTTCTATGCGCCATGGTTCAGTTAACGCCTCGCCGGTGAAAATCCGTACAAATTCCTTTTGGAATGAGTGTGTCCGAGGTCCAGGGTGCATTTGACGTCCTTTTTCGATACCTTCCCGAAACTCCACAGGACTTCCGCGATACTCGTCGAAGGGTGCCGGAGATGGATCGTGAAAGTACCCTTGGAGAATAAGGTAGAAGTACAAGTATGAAACGAGAAATTTCAACGATCGATGTGTACTTTACCAACTCGATCCAGATCCGTTTTTCCAAATTGTTTACCCAAAGGGCGCAACTCGACCTGTCTTCCCCTGCCCTTCATAGTTGCTTATAGGAACTTATATTATTTTATTTCGTCAAGTAACCTGTAATTTTAGCTGACTTTTCAAAGGAGTTATTCGCGTCAGTTTCTCCTTTTCGTGACAGAATGTCTTCTGTTTTAAAATCGAAAACGAACGTCAGGAACAACTTCGTTAGATGTATCATAATTTTATTTATACTGCTGACGCTTATTTAATGCCGATTTGCAGTCAGTAATTTAATGATAAACAATTTTAAGTTAAGTAAGGTTTCCGATCATTTGAGGACATTAGAGGACATGTAAATTTTAACATCCTAATCTCTAACTTATTAGTCTGTACTTTCTTTTGAAGATCTTAAATTTGAAACTTATTGTCTGTTTTTTCGAGAGCCGATCTTCGTAGGTAGTTATAAATCTTAGATTACCCAATTTGAAATTGTTGAACTCGGGTTTTTAAAAATTGAAGATTAGGTATTTAAAGTTTCTCAAATTTAAATACTTGATACTTTGGTTCAACAATCAAAATATTATGCACGAAGTCGTCTAATCCATACTTGCTGAATTTTAAATGTGTCACTGTGTTCTCTGAATTTATCCTCCACCAAGTTAAGAACTCGAAGCTGGAAGTCATTGACACAAATATATCCAATTTATTATACTTTTTTCCTTCATAAATATTTTGCAGGAGAATAATATGAAATTAGGCAACCGTATTTCAATTCGCATTTGAAAGGAAAGTTACGAAGGTTATGCAAATTCTAAAACCCTGATCCGAAACTTGTGCATTCCCCTTGTAATAAATATTATAAATATCCTATAGGTGGGTACCCGGGTACCCTGGTTATTGAGAACCAGCATGTAAACTTTGACGGGATAATTCTCCGACTCCAACACCAAAAAACGAAGTCTGAAACCATATTCCTCTTTCAAAATGTTGAAATAACGAAGATCCAAACGGTCATTTCGAAATTTTCACGGGAACATACAAATTTTTCATAAAACATGCCCAGGTGGGCACCCGGGTACCCGGTTATTGACATAAGGGTTAAAAAAAACTGCTTATAAAATTATTGCTTTGACTTAACATTAAGAAGAGAATATATGTTTTCACACATTAAGTAGTAGTTTTTAAATTGATAAGTTTTTATTTCTATTTTTGGCGAAAATATAATCTATAATAAAAATATTAATCTTAATAAATAAAGCAGAAAGAGTTTGTGTGTTTGTCTGTCGCCTAAAAACTTTCGTACGGAAAACTCTGGGGTCACGAAATGTGTCCCAGCACATTATGCCTAGCTAATCCAGACAAATTAGAGGACATGTAAATATATCCCCCAAAAAATTAAAAAAAAATTTTCTTTTATAAAATTGGAATCTAAATTTCGGGCGACGCCGAGTAGTAAAGCTAGTATTAATATATAGGTATAATATATTAACCCTTCGTGGTTACACCTTATAATCACAAATTGGTCACACGGGGTTCACTGTACCCCAGCGTCATTTTTGAGTTACCATTTTCGTATTTTTAAATCTTTTAACTTTTCAGTGATAATTGTACATTCGTAATACTTTTTCTAGAAATGTAAATTTTGATATGATAAAATTTGTAATTGAAAACGAACGATTTTCCATGGATGTGTGAAAAAACAGATTTTTAAAAAAAAAAATTATTTGTTTTGCGACAAATCCCCTTTGGAAGACGTAAATACACCCCGTGTGATCACGAAGGGTTAATATACATTAATATATATTAATGTATATATATAATATTAATATTAATATTTCTGTTTAAATTTTTTTCAATAAATAACAAGATTTATTATCGTATATTTCACGTCATAACAAAAAGGAGCTGCACCCCTCTTGCCGCAAGGTTCCCAATTGGTAACTCTGCCCTCAACATTAACGAAATATGTAAAATACGCCATACATATAGCGTGTGCGAATACTTTTGTAAGTACCTACCTGTATGCCCTCCCATTTCCGATCGTAGAAGCAATCCGTGTACTTGCGCAAGTCGCGTGGATAAGTGCACTGGCTGGTCTGCCTGGTACAAACCACACGCAAGCAGGTAAACGATCTCTGCAAACAACGCGGTAATGAAATGTTCGTACTGTTACCGCGGCGAATAGATGTCTGGCAATATCAACTCATTAAGAACTATTCGTTACCAGCGCGTGGCGGTTAGAACGTTCGCCGTCGACGAACACTTTCTTGCCTACCACGCCGTCAGCTAAATCTCGAGCATGTTTTCCTTGAGCGCGCGTCGATTCTGCGGAATCTGTAAGTCGCGGCGCAGAGATTTCGGAAGGATCACGAAGGGCTTTGGATCGGGCGGGATGTTCGTGGAAGGATCTACAGGCCTGTGGACTATTAGGAGAGCAGGATCGCGTGGCGGTGGCGAAAGAACGATTAAAGTTCCCGGCTGCGGAGACTCTCCTCGGGACTTTGAAGACCGGAACTGTTAGTGCAAATAGGGAAAACCTGGAATTATCCTTATACCGTCGAAACTTCGCGGCTGAGAATCGTCGGCGCAAATAGGGAAAACCTGAAACGCTTTCATTCTTATGCCGTTGGAGCTCTGAAGCTGGGAACCATTAGTACAAATAGAGGGGACTAGAAATGGTTCCAGGCTCTAGTATGGTTTTGACAAGAGACTCAGCTGGCTCTGTGTCTTCCTCGGGACTTTACAGCGCGCTGTGACTATTTACGTGTATGCACGCAAGTAGACGCCCTCTCAGACGCAAGTAAGGCTATCCCGTGAAGTTCCAGGCAAACGTATGTAATGGCAAAGCTATGTCGGATAAAGCTGGGATATGTTTACACCTGCGGGTGAAATGTACGAGCATTCGGATGTAACGAAATTACAGCGTTAAGCAGGGAATGGGGGACACGAAGTAAAACTCCAGCCGAAATTACAGCCAGCCCGTATGTGTCGCGGGGCTGGATGGCGGCCTGGGTTATTACTTTAAGTTTCGGGGGAATCTGCGTAACGAGGGAGGCATGATTCCCGGGAAGAGTGTTATGTTCACGAGTGAATGTTTTAAGGTAATGCGTGCCAAAGTTACATTACGAATTCGTGTAAGAGGGGTGGCGGGATACGGCAATGTGCACCGCGTTCGGATTCACTTGAATGGAAGTAGTAGTTGTTTCCAACGTAATTTGATATTCGCGTACGCGTAAATCTGTCGTTGGTTGTGCGATTATTATTATAATAATGACAGCAGGGGAGGGTTGCCACTTAAGATATTTTTTTCTACTTTACCACTGTACCACTTTAGAATTTTCCACTTTACCACTGTACCACTTTAGATTTGTGAATAACAAATAAAGGACAAAATGACATATTACACACAACAATTGGGACCATAGCAAATTTTGTTTTTCTTAAGGGGACATTCCTGTAATCACGCCGCAAAATTCGGCAACATTCAGGTTTTTTTTTTCTCAGTGAATAGGTACAATGAATAACAACGTCAACCTTTTTTTCATTTATTAATCTACTTATAATGTATACGGAACAATTTTTTAAATACACTTTTAATTGTGTTTTTTCAATGTTATCAGGAGTTAAAAATCGCGCGGAGAACGGTGCACGGGAAGCAAGAGCAAGAGTAAAAGATTAATAATTTGGTTAAAACTTGTAGATCATATTTTGGGGAATATTATAAACTAAATGTGTGCGAAATTTGAAGTTGATTGGTCAAATAGATTTTTAGTTATCCCGGGGCGCCAATTTTGAAAACGTGATTTCGAGAAAAATGCGTTTAAAATGCGTTTTAGGTATGCTAGGCGCTCGGCGTGCGCGCTGACTTACCTGGCTATAGTATCGATACGGAGTTGAATTTCGGCCTATATTGAGAATATATTTTTGAAACGTTTTAAAAGCGGTTTATGGAAATTTTTTTTTCAATTTTTCGATAGATTTATACGGTCTTCTCCCCTTAATCTCACGAATCTACAGTTGCATTATGTGAAATATATTCGATCCACCTTACAAGGAACATAATCCAATTAATAACCTCCGTATTTTATGAAATTTAGCACACAAGTAGAGCAATAGAAAATATTCGACAGTTAGGTGCTTGTTTATTGGCAAATATTTATGTTAAAAAGGTGCTAATAAAATTGTTCTTAAGCTTGGAAATAGATAATTACCTGCTTAGTTAAATTTCTCAAAAACTGATGGAGGTAGAAAAGAATGCATTGTATTTCATTGGCAATAATATGATCTAAACGTAAATTTAACCAAAATCACATTCTTAAAAAACACATTCTTGTTAGCTGAAAACGAATAAGCTACGAACAGATATTTCCTCAATTTTCCAGTTTGCTTGTTTATTAGCTTGCCAAAAATTATCTCCTTGAAAACCTTCCTTGTTGGTCTTATACTTTGCATCGAATCGTCCTACACTTGTAACGTAATCCTTTCGCTATAACAAAATCAACCCAGAATCGCCCAAACGCTCACTTTATTACAAATCGGCGTAACTAAAATAGTAATTCTCCTACATAGGAGAATCTGAATCTTAATACACAACGAATGTTCATTGCAGACGCTCACAATCATCCCCACAACTTGTCAGTAGCGAAAGGGTTAAAGTGTGAGGCAAAACACCATGAATTATATGAAACGCAATCGATTAAGTCGCCCGTCACCGACCCAGTGAGCCGCACCCCAAGTGCCTGCAGCCTTAGGTGGCGATGTAGTTCACGGGAATAAGGGAGTCTATTATCAAAACCCCTCGCCACCGTAATACAACTTTCGTTTTCACCGCGGGGATCGTTCCTCGCCGAATCTCGGCGACTCGGTGCCGTTGAATCGGTTACGCGTCGCGCCGTCGATTCCCTCCGCCCTATCTGCCGCCATATTTTCATGGGATCTTCCAGCGGCAACTCGCGAACCGAAGCGACAACGGTCACGATAATAACTAAACTTTCGATTGCCGAGGCAACCATTAAGATAAGACGGGCGAAACGGGCAGGCCAGCTTTTAAAGAGACCAACGAAAGATGAAGGTAAAAGAACGAAAGGCGGAAAGCGAGACAAAGGGTAGGGGTGGGGTTGGGGGGGCGGGGGGGTGGAGGGGGGAGTTAGAGCGAGGCGAAATGGAGAACAGTGAGGCGAAGCTGGAAGATCGGGGGAAGGTGTCGGAAAAAGGAAGTGGAACGGGACGGCTCTCCCTGAAAGGAAGTCAAGACGGTAGAGGGCGAAGGAGGGAAGGGTGGAGGCTCTCGCAAAACGAGAAAAGGACGCGGATATATATTTGGCTCCCGAGAGATCGATTAAGATTAAACGCCTAGTTGCTGGGCTTAAATCAGGGTACAATGGAAAAGCTGAGATTGGGTTTCACGGATTGAAATCAAGGACGTGGCCGTTTAATTTGCAAATGGAAAGGATCGTAGCTGCTCTCTCTCTCTCTCTCTCTCTCTCTATCCATCTCTTTATCGCTCGTTCTCGCTCTCTCTGTCCGTCAGGCAGAGTGACACGTGAATCCTTTGGCCGAAGAATATTTTCACATCGATGCATTCGAAGTCCTTGGTGGACCTTCGGAATCCAATGGACCTTTGAACCCTTGGTCATTGTTGTCGCAGGCAAAGGGATGCAATTCCCCAGGGCACCACTGACGAGACTCTGAGGAGCTGGTTGATTACAATTGATGATGGAAGACATCACAGGAAACAGATACTTTTGTATGCGAATTGAACGACGGTGGCTTGGCGACAGTGTAATGGAATTCGTGTACACGTTGGCGGGAAGAGAAATACGTTTTGTACTCTCATCTACAGGACATGATTTTATTTATATGCAAGTCCTGTTTAGTCGCTAGAAATGGAGTGTAGTCGGTGTCTGTGGTTGAGTGCTTTTATGTTAAAAAGTTGAGGTTTTGATATATGTGTTCTCTGTTGGGCGGAACGAAGCTAGGTCAGCTATCTTTGTTGGATTTGATCGCCAGCACTTAACCCACCTTTTCTAAAGGTAATAGTTCTGCCAACGGAGGAAGCCTCAGCTCCTCTAAAATCGACTGGCCCTACTAGGAAATTCCCAGGATCTGCCAGGCCCTTATTATTGAGAATTTTAATCGTCTGGAAACGAAAGTAACTGGACCTTGCAAACTGTTATCATGAAATATAAGCGTTAATCTCAGCCGATTTAAGAGGCACACTGCAAGAAAAGAGTATAATTAATTGAAACTTTTCATGTTTGAAATTCCACAGAAGATTACATGTAATTTCCACCAACCATTTGAGGCCCACTGAAGAAGTGTGCAATGAATGTGTAGACCCGACGACCAGAGCTGGGGAAAATAGATTTTTTAAATAGATAAATAGAAATAAGTATTTTTATTTCTTCGAGCGATACAGGATTTGACAAATAAACTTTTCTTTGAAGTAGTAGTTACATAAAGAAATAGTATTTTAAATATATATTTTAATACTAATTCATACGAACACACGTACTATTGTGAAATGAGTATTTCATTGAAATATAATAAAGTACAATATAATATAAGAAAGTAGTATTTCAAATAATAATATTTCGAACAATGCCTATTTAGTATTTCAAATAATGACTGACTGACTGACTGACAACACAAAAAATACTTGCAAGAAATATGAACCCGAATATATGTAATCTTCAAAAGGCAGCGAGCGACATTAAGGAGATCTGTTTGATTTTGAAATTCGTATCTCCTATTTTCAATCCCCTATTTCCCATATTTGAATCTGATTGTAAATGGTAAAAGTATTGCTCACGGTTTAAGAATTTAATGAAATAGTATTTTCAAATATTATTTGCTTATGGAAATATTTCAGTTTTTAGTATTTCGTCTCAAACTATTTCAAATTTTCCTCAGCCCTGCACACGACGCTTATTTAGGTATGTACGTACATAAATGGCTTGGTGCCCCAAGACCTCTAAGTACTGACGTCCAGAAATTAAGTATGCTGAAATGCAACCCTAGACTGTTGACGCCAAACACTAAACAGCACAAACGCCCTTGATCCTTACTGCTGCGGCAAGTTCATTATATCCGCTCGACCAACAAATCCAAAAGACGTGCCAGCCAATTAAATGGTCGTGCAAAGAGTCTAACAGGAACGCCAGAACAGCTTCTAAGCATGCTTCGACGTGTCGCGTGACAAATTTATTCCACACAACTACTTTTACCCAGCGTCATTATCCTTTCTTAAACGTCTCGAGGACCGGCATGATCGACGTCATGATAAAACCAGCTCGATTTATTACCGTTATTATAAGGCAATTAGGTTACTCAAGTGTGAAGAGCCGTCAGGTTGAACACGTACACGCCTGAGAATCATTCTTTTCCCCGCCTCGAAACCATGAGGGCTGGCAAAAAATGAGTGGAAACGCTAGGGTCTCCGGAGATTAATGCCTTAACGAGAATTTCAGGCCGTCCTCTTTATCTGGGTGCTGGCCACGCCGGAAGATACGTAATTTAAAAATCCCGAACGCGATGATACTGTTTTTCTCACACCCCCGCCATCCGCATCGCTATCATTCTTCCCTTCCTCAGCGTTTCGTCTGTACTTTTTAAAGTTATTACAGCACTAGCCAAGTAATCCTCCCCGCGACCTGATTCTTGCCACGTGAACCAATGAAAAATTAATTTTCCGGGTGAAGCATTGATATCGTAATAGACACAGTTAAGGTAAAGGTGGGTGAAATAAGAACGTTATTTTCGGGCGAAAGAGAGATATCAAAGGAACGATAATGAATTGCAGATCAGAGTCTTTTTATTCATATTTAACTGATGTGTCTAGAAACATGTGGGGAAATGTTTAAACAGTGAGGGGCACAATATCCAGTCAAGCTATAAATATAATGATCATATATTTATAATATAGATAATATAGATATTTATAATAGATATAATATATCTGATTCATTTATTATTATTTCTTATTTGAATTAGTTAACACCCCCATAAAATTAAAAATTGCCTTAAATTGCTTAAAATTAAAAAAAAAACCTTCTCAAAGGTTAAATAAATTTCGTTTACAAATATTCTTCGAATCGATCATTTCTGTAAGCTGATATATTAAGTTGTCCTGCACTCATACAAATGTGAAATTCGTCTGTATTCCCAGAACTTCTTGGTTCATTAACTTGCCAGATTTTGCGAACGTTCATTCGGACCGATCGATTCGCCGTGAAACAAATCCATTCGTAATTACAGATCCAATTTTCAGTGCCGCTTGGTCGCTTCCAATTCGTCTCCTAGTTTGCAAAATAAAAAAATACGAGTGAAAAACTGCCAAACTAGATTTGCGTCTTGTATCGATGTTCCGAAGCGGTCGTTAATCCCGCGTTTGCGTTTTTATGTACGTGCGCCGTGCACCCCCCCCTCCTCCTCCCCCCCCCCCCACGTGGGAAGCTCCCATGAATAATCAAGAAGTTTGTCACGAACGCGACCTGCCGGATATATGCGTCCGCCGAGGGATAACGAAGTTAAGGAAACGCTGGCCGATCCAGGCTATCGGTCTGCGAGGGGACGCCTTGGCCTGATTCGATCTCATTAGATGAAAAGACAGGAGCTCACAGCGGGAATTCCTTGTGAATACCGAAGCGCCAGGTCCAAAATGAAAAAGGAAAGGGGGCCGTCTCTTCCGTCGCAAAGAAAATTGCCGTTCCGGCGTGAATGATTTCTGAATCGTGATATTTAGGAGGCATTTCTCTTTATACATCGCCGCCCTACTCACATTCCACGGCTACTTTAGATTCTTTAACAGTTGTTCAACAGTTGCAGCCAGAGTTGGGCAAAATGTAATCTAATTACAAATTATATATTACGATTAAAATGAAATTGTGTAATTGATACACATTATTTTCTGTAATCGTTAATTTAGGTAGTTGGCAAAATTGTGGTCAAGTACCTAAATTAACGATTACAGAAAATAATGTGTATCAATTACACAATTAAGTACATTTTAATCGTAATTTGTAATTTGTAATTAAATTACATTTTGCCCAACTCTGGTTGCAGCCCTGCTCCATTTATGTGACACTTTAAACGCCGGCTTATCCCTACACCGTTTAACAAATAGCGTTCTTTAATAAAGCAACTGTAGTAGTAGCTGTGGGGAAAAATAATACATTAAATTTTAGGGCATGGAGATTTTGCGTCTAATTTTAGAATTGGCTTCGCATGGTTATGCTTTTATTGACATTAAGATGAATTTAATTATTCTTTGGCTAGCATCTAATTTCTAAGAAATCTTGGATGATTTTACTAATAATAAGTTAGTAAATTAGTAAAGGATGGGAAATCCAGGGTACGTTCAAATTTCTTTACAGTCAGGTTCCTTCTCTCTATGTGTCTTCTTGGAATATCCTGATTTTTTTTAACAATCTAATAAGTGATTGAATAGTAGTAGGTTTTCGTCACGAAATTTGTCATAAGGGTGCAAAAGGTAGTCTGCACCACAGTATTAAAAAGTTAAGAGTAAAAATGTATAAGGAAGGTTAAGCAATTAATAACAATGATGTGCTCGAAAAACACCACTTCGAGTATGTGAGAGCTAGCTTGGAGCAAACGTGAAATGGTTGCACCGCAGTGTGATGACAATTTTGGCACTGTACGATATGAACGATTATTCTGAAACGATTAAGCACCTGGTGGTGCAAATGTCCACCGAACTGCATCCTTTATTCACACTTCATCGTCTCCTACTCTTCATGGATGATGCTTTAGCGAGGCTGGTATGCTATGAATTGGTAAAGGAATGTGTGTCGCATATATTACAGTATCGTTCAAGCAGTGACCCGGATTTTAGGACGCCCAAACGATTTCAAGTCGCCGCGCAACTACTGCTACGTATAGGGCGCATCGTACGTTAATGAGACATTCGTCGTGGCAAAAAAGAACGATTGATAGAAGTGTCATAAGAATTGAAACAGACGATAGCTTGTACGCAGAACTAAGATTTTGATCGCGACACAGAATTTTACAGCGGGAAGATTGAAAAGCTGCGCAAATAGTAAGACCGGCAAATATTTATTAATTAGGTAGAATTTTACACTTGCATTATTACGTTTAATAAAAGTGTATTCCATCTCTAAACCTCGCCTTTTACATCACCAGTTACGTAATCACATTCTTTTGTCGTTGACTATTCCTTATCATATTATCGTTACTATTAAAAGACGTTACTGTTATTATTATCATCATCATGTTTTATAAAAGTTAATACACTAAAACGTCTAGGCCGGCGCCATTGGTTTTGTTCCTTTCAAGAATCCCTCCTCGTAAAATTACATATTTAGGATTACCTGCATCGAATCCCAACTACACCAGGATACTCCCCGCACCGGTGGAGAATTTTCTTTAGTTACTTAAACAACTTCAGCAGGGCTCTCTGTGTAGCGATTTCCCTTAAGAACAGTTTCCTAAGAAAGCTTAAAGTTTCGTTGAGCACCGCGAGTTTAACCGGAACAAAAACATTCCTGTTCAGTGCGGATTGTGACCGGTCTGAACGGCCGAAACGACTTTAATTATAATATACTATCGCGACGCGAGCCATCGCCTTGCGTCATAAAAAAATTTAATCAGAGAAGTAATTAATTAAATGTATCCCCCGGCCTTGCAACATCGCGCGATGCGTCTTCCCTCTTTTCTCGCCCAAGGCCGGGCCGGTACATTTCGTGCATCAACGTCAAATATTATGTTTGCCGAGGTACAAAATTTAATTCGCGAAATTGTGGGCATTAAGAAGGGAGGCTCTTCTGCAGAGAGAAAGTTATAGTATAAGCAGGAAAACGTTGCTTCAAATGCAGATGCTGTAGTCGACAGACAGCGATATTATTGAGTTCAGCACCGGAAGATATACAGGATGTACGGTATATCGTGACACAACCGAGCAGGGGATGAAGCCTCATGGGAAGACAACTATAAAGGATGGAAAAACCTTTTTTATTAGTCGTGTATTTCTTGAGAAAACTAACGAAGTTAATTAAATAAGTTTAGCACAATATGACTTTAATGTGTGTTTACTTTAAAGAATAACAGTCATGATAAAATAATATAAGTTCCTAAAGCCGTTTTTTATAGACACTGTGGATAGTATCGCCCCTGTTGTAAATAAAGTTTTCCTATTAAATGTTTATGTACCTATTAAGTCTAGCATGGTTCTAGTAAAATTCTGGCAACTTTTTGGTTGCTCAGGACTTGTCTCTTTAAAGTAAACAATTAGTTTACTGTGACCCTATAAGTCGAAATCTATAATACCTAAACAAATATGTAAGCTGCAAGGAAGGAATGCTAAAATTACTTTGCTCCAGAGTTGGGCAAAATGTAATCTAATTACAACTTACAATTTGCAATTAAAATGTAATTGTGTAGTTGATTACACATTATTTTCTGTAATTGTTAATGTAGGTTGACCACAATTTTATTAACTACCCAAATTAACGATTACAGAAAATAATGTGTAATCAACTACACAATTACAGTTTAATCGTAATTTGTAAGTTGTAATTAGATTACATTTCGCCCAACTCTGCTTTGCTCGAAGACAGAGTCACTAATTCAAAATATTTTTCTATATTTGTTATTTGTTTTCTTATGTTGTATCACGATTTATCTGGCACTCTGTATGTCACGATTACTTTGACGGAAATTTATCAACCTTAATATGTATATTTCTTCGCAATATTCAAGAATTCTGAACAGCTTTAAAGAAAAGCCTGTAAGTTCGGGTTAGGTACGTGCCAGTCATGAAACCTTACCAATACAGTTTATTTATCGTTTACTTGCCCAGGAAGACGTGCTTCAAATGGGATTCTAATGCGGGTCTATACCCAATTCCTATTCAGAAAGCGGCCAGAACTTCTACCCCTTTCACAGAAGTTCGTTACAATTCTTGACTAATGATATTCAAATTCAAGAATACTCGTTATATGAATTTCAAGCCGTTGAGAATTACACGTTTGTGAGTGGACGAGTATATGCATAACAATGAGAATGTTGAAGCTATACTGGAATAAATTTCATGTATCTCTCGTATCAACGTTACTACAATATAACAATAAAATTTTACAAACTTCATTACTTCACTAAAATCTCTGTATAGCACCATATAATTATTGGCAGGGTATATAGTGAAACTATATATAATGAAACATATAATGAAACTGTTAAAAGTTTTAATTAATTATGAAATAACTGTCATTTTGTAACTATTACCTTTTCTGTTCCGAGAAAACTGTTATAAAACGCAATGTATTAACTGAAACATTTATTCTATACATTTTTGTGTAAATAAGAAACTTTCATTATCTTGAATGTAAAAAAAAGTTCTAGTTAAACAGGAACATTTATTCTGCTCTAAAAAGAAGTTAAAGTTGTGACAAGCCGATTTCCTAAAAATGTTGTGGGGCAGATATATTTAGATATATCTTTTTAGAGCAGAATAAATGTATAGAAGAAATGTTTCAGTTAATACATTGCATTTTATAACAGTTTTCTCTGATCAGAAAAGGTAATAGTTACAAAATTGCAGTTATTTCATAATTAATTAAAACTTTTAACAGTTTCATTATATATTTCATTATATATAGTTTCACTATACCCCTGCCAATAATTATATGGTACTATACAGAGATTTTAGTGAAGTAATGAAGTTTGTCAAATTTTATTCGCCATTCAACTTTAGAGTTAAAACCTTAAACCGTTCGGTGAAAATAATTATGTACAAATCACAATGTGCTTTTTCTTCTATATTTGTCCTGTTTCCAATTCCTTAAATAATAATAATTAAAAAAATATTCCTAACTTTTATATGTTACCCTTAAATATCTGTTCAAAATTATATGAACCTCCAGAGCTTTTATTAATCAAACATAAACTAACTGTATATCAGAACTCTTACAACAGAGTTAAAGTGTTAATGTACAAAGTTAATTTAAAACAGAAAATAAACGATTTGAAAGTTAAAAGTTCGGTAAATAAGTTTAACTTATAAGAGCTAACAGGTTCATTCGTTTCCTGATGGTCCATTTGAAATAAACATATGGGAAAAAAATGACTCGGGCCTCACTATGGTCATTCTTCAGTAGCTCGCCTTTTTATCAGTTCCTATTAAACCTACTTCTAGAATGCACCCAGCAGGAACCCTAATTGGGATTCGGTACGCGGCCCTGGATCGTTCTGCTTCAATCAGTGCCGCCATTTAACTGCCGAATTTACGACTTCGCTGTATCTCTAACAGCAAGCATACATCATACAGTGGACAGTGTCTCTGAGAACTGTCCTCGCAAACAAGGCATGTCTGTTTTACTAATTCGAGACCGACAGCGTGGCGACAATCAAAATCGATTGGTCAAAGTCTCCCGGCTGCAGCAAGGTGGCCTGTCGCACTCTTGAAGCCGCTGGACAAACTAATTGCCCGGTGTAGCCGGAGCAACAGAAACGCTGTAGCTGAGGAACGTAGCTACCTATGCTCCACGAGTGGCACGCGCCCCAGGACCAATGAGAGAGGCCACAGAACTGCAGAATTATCGATGCCGCGGTGGCATTGCGGCGCTGTGTCCATTAATTCGACGTTAGCCTAAGGGGATTTAAATAATTAATCCCGCGACCCATCTGCCGCGATTAAACGACGCGATTAAACCGACCCGGGGGTTTACTTGACCGAAGATCGCCGACCTTCGAGCCACTGACTTTCTCCCTGAAACTTTGTACCATCTGGAATGTCCAACGAGCCGTGGCCAATGCTTCGTCGACCGAAAGTGCTTTAAAAATTCGTTCGATTGCCATTAAAAGGAGGCAAGAGTCAAGGGACTGGGAACGAAGCTATTATTAGCTTGGCCTCGGCTTGTGGGGCTCAAGATACAGTTCACAAAAATCGTGTTTATCAATATACTGGATTTAAGATAACAGCAATAGGAACCAACGAGTTACAGGTAGATATAGAGATACAGGTCCCACCGATTTGGATAAATTTTTTGACGCCTTGACTTTAACGATTCCCCAGGGCCGTCTGCAATGATTAATTTATAAAACAAAAAATATATTTCTATAATTTAAGACATCCTTAATACAATGCAAAAAGTCCCATTAAATTATATATAGTAGTTTTCTTTTAATTAATTTCTAAATATCACCTATTTTTTTGGGCTCTAGACCGGAAGGTCCCCTTAAGCTGGAATTTCCAATGCGCGGATCGCCGCTCCGGCCGGCGGCGGTCCCACTAGTACAAGGGAGAAACAGATGCATACTTCTCCCTTGCACTAGTCGGACCATCGCCGGCCGGAGCTTTAGACTGCTGCTCTCGCCATGTCTGACCTGGCTAACTTGATACTACTGCGCGCCGGCAGTAGTCTAAGTAAGTCTTTGACGGACCACGCGGCACTTACGGCAGAACCATTGGAACGTTCTCAATCGACATATCAATAGAATTTCTAACAAGCATCATACGAACATTTAAAAAGGAGGAACTATTACATGTATACATAAACTGATATATCTGTCATGTATATATCTAAATATGATTTGTTAAATGGGTGTGGATCGCTCTGTTCTAAATAAAAATATTTCTGTTCACCTGTAAAAGAAACGGTTTATATTTTAAATTTTCCCAAGTTACTTTCATTAAGAAACTGAAGTAACTTCAGGTACAAGTTTCAAGCGCCTGTAAATTAGGAAATATGTGTAAATTAGTGGAAAAAAAGCTGTAAATCGAAACTTTATAAATCTTAACTGAGCGAAAGCAAAGTACATATGAGTTGAATCGAGTACTTAAGTTCGTTAATAATACAGCAGCAATGAAACATTATTCAAAATTGTGTTGAGGTTTGATAGGTACATATATAGATGGAGTTTTGAAATTTTCGTGAAAAATAAACTCCAAAAACACGTTCAAATGCAGTTCTCGGAACGTGGACTTCAATGTTCACTTTAGGTCTTTCTTCTTAATTTTACATCGACCTGCTAGCAATTACATATTGGTTTCCTGATAATCACCGGAATTCACAGTTTAAGTATAATAACAGACATTAACGTCGCATGACATCGTGTATTAGCTGATATAACGCATGTGGCAGTAATCGATATTGTGTAATATAACAATGCGTGATACCGCGGTAATGAATGCCGTACAATACATTACGTGATATAACAGATTGGACTGACCGTTAACAATTCAATATTCATATATTACGCCTTACGGCTATAGAGTCGAATAACATGTAAATGTTATTGCACTAAATTGTAACACTAACACCGAACAATAAAGAAACAGGTTCCATTTTTATATCGATCAATCTGCCAAAAGTAATAGTTTAATTATGGAGTTGCATATACATGGTATAATATAAACCTGTATATAATATATACATGGCATGAACTGAAATTACTTAGTCGCGCAATTCAATTTCAATGCAAATGCTGAATAGATCATACTGTACAATTAGAATAATTAATTGCCTGATCGAGCGTATGTTATTGAACTCTTCGCGTACCTACATATTTAGTTTACAAGTTTCTTTTTTCTTATCATTTATAGAACTGTATTTTCATTTCTTCGCGATTACACTCTGTTCCTCTGCATTTATTTAACGATCATGAGTTTCTGTACCGTGCCACGTGACCATTTGCCCCTAGCATGACTGGTTTCCCTCTGTTTTGAGAAAAGCAACGCCTAATTAGTCGAGCCAGCTATAAGACGACCAAGAGTATTCTCTTGCATATTAATTCGCTTTGCACATCTTAAAGTATACAAACCAGAAGTGTGCACTGAGTAGGAAGAATGATTCGGGAGGCCCTTGATATTTAGTAATAATAGAATCGACATTTAGTTTATGTATTGAACAACTCAAGATATTATATTGCCTCATTAGAGTCGTTTTATAACATCGCGTCGATCAATTACTGAGCTTAGACATAAATATACTATTTGTTAATTTTGAATGCTCCATTTGTGAAAAAAACTCCCCCCTCCCAGATCTATTTCTGCTGCACTGACCACGAGGAACGAAAATATAGGTGAGCAGGAATGCTGAACCTCGCCGTTTCGTCACTTAATTAACACAAGTAAATTTTTTGATGCAATAAAGACGAATTATTATTATTATTATTATTATTATAATCTAAAGTATTATGACAAGTGCAAAATATTAAAATGCAGAATAGAAAGTAAATGAATAAAAATGAGTTGGAAAAGTGACGTTTAAAATTAGTGAAGTTAGTGAGTAAATGAATAATAAAACAAATTCGAGGAGGGTTTGGATAAATAGACCAAAGGGAACAAGGATGTCAACATTGCTGGCCCCCAAAAGCACAGTAATAATGTGTACCAGAGGAGGACCAATGCTCGAAGATGTTTCATTTGGGATGGTCAAAGTGACAACACGTTTATATACACGGTGCAGTGTCGCTATTGTTGGCAAATTGGCGGTGGACGGATCCGTCGACGATGACCGGGGTTTGATGAAGTAATGGACGTTCTCTGTCGACGTGTTGATCTGCGTCGATTATATGCACTGTAATAGGACATGCACAGAGGAGGAGAGGGGTGGGGGCGACAGGTGGCATAGTGACTACCGATACGTGTACTGTAGGGCTGTTTGAGTCCCGAAACATTCGAGCCAAGCGACGCTCGGTTTGTCCAACTGAGCCGAGATTCGAATGGTTTCGAGCGGCATGGATGCATTTCGTAGCAGGGAAAAATTCTGGCTGGAATAAATACAGCGAAATTGAGGTGTTCAAATGCAAATTTTGAATCGGAACGTTCAGTTTACATTGAAAATAAAAATATGTTCAAAACTTCGCGACAGACTATATAGTACTATCTATTTTCGCGAATTGAAACTGGTAGCTGGTAATATAGCACTGCGCTTTTTGTTTGGGACAAAGAACAGGTGCTTATCTGCGTATTAATTTGGTTACTGTTGGTCAGTTCCTTATATTATACCATTTCCATATACAAATTATTTTTAGTGAAATTGAAATTAAATTCTTATGTTCAATGCTCAGTTAGTGTATTATTTTAATGCATACTATATTGTTTGAAAATAGTTTTCATGAAAATTAATGTGCAAAGTTTAGAACACCATTTTCTGTTTTCTGTTGTTTTTTCCATTTTCAGACACAGAATCATATTCACGATTAAATGATGTAAATTTCACAGAGTATTATTATAAAAAGTCGTAGGAATGAGAGGCTGCATATTATGCACTCATTAACTTGTGTGAAGAGTGGTTACAAGGGAAGTTAGGTAACCCGGAAATTCAGAAAATTATGCAACATTGTGTGCAAGTACATTCGTAACACAACCCTCTTTTGTTGGTGCCATAGTGCGGTTCTGAGGCTGAAATTGCCCCTTAAAAAATGTAGAGTCTTCTTTTTAAGGGAATATCTTGAGAACGGTGAGAGATATCGAAAATAATCTTTTAAGGGGGGAATCCTATTTTATGGGTTAAAAACATAGCAAAATTTAGTATTTTTTTAAGAAACTAGCATTTCGATTCATCTGAAATTTGGACCATGTTTTTATGCATCCTTGAAGAAGTTACATTTTTTTTTATTATTCATTCTTAATAATAAATATAAGAGTTATGCATCACGCCGCGCAAAATTCGTCGTCCGCTGGTGTGCATGATATTTACCTTCCAGGTAATCTGAAACAGAAAAATGGAACGGCGTTTTACGTTGCACACCGCTCAATAAATTTTTATGTGTTTTGCTAGTTCATCACTTTCAAGCTACATATGTATTAAATAATATGCCGTTGCACTTTTCTGTTTCAGATTACCTGGTAGATAAATACCATGCACACCAGCAGACGACGAATTTTGCGCGGCGTGATGGTCGATCATGCATAACTACTATATTTATGGTTTAAAATTAATATAAAAAAAAATGTCGCTTCTTCAAAGATGCATCAAAACATGGTCCAATGATTCGAATCGCTGGATTCTTAAAAAAAAAAAAAATTTCTATGTTTTAGCCCAAAGAATAGGATTCCACCCTTAAGAGTTCTTCACATTCACTAGCTATGAATGTAACATGAATTAAGTAGAGTGTTAATTTTGCTGCTGTTGATATTATAATGCTCTGTGGCAGAGCACTGTATGAGATGAATGGTGCTGTTTACGCATGTTCGCTGTCCTAGTTACTACACCAGCAAATCTACGAAAAACTTGACTCTCTGGCAAAGGCAGTGATTTCACATAACAGTAAGTATTAACGTAACTATTCTCGTGGAACACACTTTTCATTGTAACAAATGCGTTGTTTCGCGTAATCACGTAACGGCGGCCTTCCCTTGGAGCGCATTTGTTTTCGTTGGAACGACTCGTTTCCGCGATTACGGTCCAGTGCAATAACTCCTCGTCGCCCGATGTCACTGCCACGAATTCGCCGAATTTAATTTAACACCGCGAAACGTAATTTCTAATTTAGTTAAAAACCACCTGTATATCGTCGCGTCTACTCATGACAATTGGTAATTTAAACCAACTTATTGTGGATACATATTTATGTAGGTAAATTATGAGCGAACTCGTGTTGGATCCGAACAAATTCCACTGAAGGCGTACACTTCTATCTGGACAGCACAGACGCGATATGTTTGACGCCCAATTTGATCAAATTTCGTACACAGTCGGAGATAAAATTAACTGGACAGTTGGTAGAGATTGTTATAATTGAAATTTAATCAAAACAGTACTATTCATAAATAGTTATGTTTCTTGTATTATTGTATATCCTTACCGTATGTAGAATACGTCGCGGACAATATCAACAAAATAGTTTAATGCGTAAGGCGACAAATTAAAGTGTAGAAATTTAAACAAACACCGAGTATATGTAACCTTCACAAATAGAAATTTTGAACAAATTTCTCTGTTGGCATTAAGTCACATTAGGTATGTTTACATGTATAAAGTAATGCCAGAAACGAAGGAAATTTTATTAGATTTTCAGTCAACGGTTTCAGTCTTTGAACTGAGCTTTCAAAGAAATCAAATACAAAGCATTATTTAATTTAATAAAGGAAATTAAATGAAGGGAGGATAAAAATGGTCGCAAATTCGATTACTTTTCAATGATGGTATTTATAATGAAATAAACACTTAGCGTTTCCAAAATTTCAGGGGTATATTGAGTCAATAAAAAAAATATCGAAATAATCTAAAATTCAATATAAAATAAAGAAATAATCATTTCGACCATATAAGTGGTTGAAAGATTGTAAAAGTTAGTTCTGGTAACTCATTGTAACAGTTAACTTCTGGACATCAGCTCATATAGTGGCAACTACCCCCCTTGCTCCTTCTCCAAAGCTATTTCAGACTCTGTATATTACAATGCTAATCCAAATGATAATTCCAGCCAGAACACTATTGTTCTTTTTGTTGTTGCTTGCTGGCAACTGTAACCACCTACAGGGTAAAATGCCAGTCGCTGATTGCGAGAATCAGTTCCCTGGGAAACGCGCCCTTACCATCCCACCCCCTGGTTTTTTGTAAATTCAGACAGCGGAGCGTAGTCACAATGATATATAACCAACCACCGGCGTGCATCCAGAAATTCCAGGCGCGACACAGTAGCTTCGTGCCATCACAATGCGAATTATGACAGAATGGTACTGCTGACTTTTTGCTCCTGTTTTGCCGAGAACAAAACGGAGGAACATGGAGGGAAAAGTACGGGAAGGGAGGGAAAATCTAACTACGCATTATATGTAGAAGGGAAACGTGAAACTAGAAATACTGAAAGATCATACTTTGAAATCGATATAATTATATAACTATCCACCTCTGAATAATAGCACTTTTAAGATACAGTGAGGTTTAATGTACAATCGAACTAGTATCACGCTTAACTGAATTTCAAACGTTCAATTTTCTCAATTAATGTTGCTGGAGAAGCTTACCTCGCCAATGATATCGAGTTATCATGGCAATATATCGCGATGATTGCTCCCATTGCTTCCCCTAATTACGGCTAATTTTTCTCGCGGAAATTCAATTAACCCTGATTGGCTTTAACGTTTATTGAGTTCAGTCACCTCCATTAAATGAAATATCCACTCTTTCGGCTTTAAAAGTAAAATATGGCGAGCCATTCGTTAACACCTCTCCGTTCTTCTTAATATTCTTAGTAGCCAAACTTGTTTCGTAAACTCGACCCTTCTATTCTACACTGCTGGACAGAATTAAAGCATCACTATAATTTCCCGAAATTTTTCTTCATTTTCAAATGGCTGTATCTCCGCGAAAAATGGTCACAAAACATATTTAAAAAAAGCATTTTAACGTTTCAAGTTTCTAGTTTTTTAATTAAGACCTCAAATTTTGTCATGCATTATGATACTGTTTTATTAAGATGAACGTCTAATTTGAACGTATGTACGGGCCCAAATTTTGTTTCTAGTAAATCCAATGGAGGGCGCTTGTAAATTTCTAAAAATTTGTTTTCTGTACTTCATCTTGTTAAAACAGTATACTTAATAATGGATAAAACAAATTTTGAGACCTTGGTTCAAAAACTAAAAACTTCCAACGTTGAAATGTTGTTTTTAAATATTTTTTGCGACCGTTTATCGTGGCACAGAATTTTCAAGAAATTGTAATGATTCATTAATTCTGCCCAGTAGTGTATTTCAAATTCATTGGCAACAAGTGTAAATACCCCTATAAGTTTTTATATTCTTATTCATTCTTGTAACATTACCTCAAAAGCGTCATTAATAATTTTATATAAAAAATTCACTCAAAATATACCGTAACTGCGAACGTCATTAAGAATACTTAATTACCCGAATTTGAAGTACTACGTTACTCGCATCGCAATCCAACAGAAGACACGAGAGTGTAAATGGGTACGAGAAGCTATTGAGCTGATGGCGCTTTTAATTTCAACAGACCCGATTCAATGAGAACGATACAAGAATAATTGGGTTCTCTAAATCCAGCCGGAAATAGGCGTTTAAACAAATTGTTTCGATGTGCAGCGACGCGGAAGAGGGCGTGATTGGAATCAGGAGCTGCGGGATACAATTTCCGGATGCATATCGTCGGGCGCGCAGTCTCGTTATTGTTACCTAAACAGTTACCCAATCGTTTTGTCGGTTGCAACTAGAATGGCCTGTATCAAATAATGTGCGAAACGGTTGCGAGCGGCTGGTCGGGTCCGCTGGAAATACATATGTAAGGTCCGTTTTTGTTCGGTGAACCACGACAATCCCTTTCCCCCCCGTGAATTACGAGAGCAATAAACGAGAAGTTGAATATTGCCACCGGAGTTCTTGCGCTTGGCAGGAGTTTAATGGAGAATTTTCACGGAAAAATTGTTGCTAAGAAAGTGGCGATAAAAAGTTTACCGAGGCCGGGGGAAGGATGAGCTGAAAGTATGAATCGCAGGATGTCAAGTGATACGGCAGAATCGTTCGTTAGTGGAGCATTTATTACGCGGCACTTTTAATCATGGCCGCAACAAAGGATTATCAAGCAAACTTTTTAATACATCCCAGTGAAGCGATGATAGAAGGAGGGTACATGAACTGGGGGATTGATAAAACTTTGCACTCATTGCATCTCGGTATTCGTTACAGTTGCCCGCTATTTTTAGTTAGGTACTTGTTACATGGTGTTCGTTACGCTTCGTCCGTAATAAGTAAATATATCGCGATGGAAAGACTGGTGCGAGAAAGGAGACAATGAATAATAAAGGTATTTCGCTCGAAGTGAAGCTGACAAATCGACTGTACCGTACTTTTTCCTCCATTTCTTTTGAATCAATTTACTGTCGCAGTTTGCAAGAGACAACCTTTCCCGGACAATTGCAGTTATATCAAAGTGTCGTTTTCTAAGAAATATTACGTCAGATTACCTGGGACTGTAAGGAGAGGAAAAACGGAGCGAAGAGTTCGCTGCGATGGAGGATCCTTGAGACTGCTCGCCCGCACATAAAAATAACATAAGATAAAAATTCTATAGTGGAATACTTCTCTTGGACGATGTTTCCTGTTAACCGATCACCTTCCCCCTGCATTTATACATAATCCAAACCATGGGATAGAAATTTCGATAGTTAAAAGAATTGCTAATTATTCCCATGGAATACATAACATCATTTCTGGACTAATTTAGAAAGTCTCTGTGTTATCTGTGATTCTGTGATACTTTTTTCTACTACGACACATTGTCTATTTGGAGGTTATTAACACATCCTTTGCCCATGTGTCACATGTAGCGTATGATCTTCGTCACGTGACACGGTGGCGCCACATGTAGCGTATAATTCTTCGTCACGTGACGCGCTGGCGTCAGATGTAGCGTATGATCTTCGTCACGTGACGCGCTGGCGCCACATGTAGCGTATCATCTTCGTCACGTGACACGGTGGCGCCCCATGTAGCGTATCATCTTCGTCGCGTGACACGGTGGCGCCACATGTAGCGTATGATCTTCGTCACGTGACACGGTTGCATTAGCCTGCTTTCATATGAAACACTGTTATACTACAGTGATGAACGCTAATAATTAGCCTTCAACATGATTCAGAAACTAGTTTAGCCTTCCTTTGTATACGAAAGAAGATCTAGGTACGTGTAGTTGCAAATATTTTCCCACGTAATGGACATCCGTGAATCTCTGCCGCAGTATTTTATGATAATAAGAGCCTAGATTGTATCTGCAACCACTTCTACCACATCCGGTAATAAGAGGTGTGAATTTATGAAACCAGTAAATAATTACTTTACAAGCTGCTTTATATCCCAAGCCCTGAAATTACTTCAAGAATCCAGCATTTATTGCTATCTTCTGTTCCCATCTGCAAGCAAGGTTTGTCTTCAAGGAAAAAGATTTAAACTGTTTCGATTTAAAATACTAATGGCAATCCTGCTACATACCGAAACATTAATTCACCCAGTAATTAAAAAAACTGCATGTAAAGTTTTTCTGACTACTTTTATTATTACTTTTATGATAAGATAATTCTATATAGTAATGAGTTCCAAGTCTTATGTGCATTATTATGAAATATCAGCTTCCACGCGTTAAACACCTTGGTGCATTTTGTGTAATTAATATCAACTCCTTACTAAAAGCATTCGTTTGCAGTAGATTGGGCACGGTGTAAAGCTAAATATGTAGATAAATTTTAGAAATCTAGCTAACATTTTCAATTAACGTGGAATTAAATGATACTACAATGATTATTATTCCACATTCAAAAGTGTCTCTCATTTGTTACATTTAGTAAAACGACCAGTACTATTTCACAAAGCATCATTTTCTGAAATGAGCTTCACGCAGCTAAGAATTTCTCAGTTTCAAGGAATCACTTTTGTCTTACGTATGATTCCTTTCACGAAGCATTTTACACACCAATTTTTCGGTATACTTCCAATGTATATTTAACTATTGCTACAATCCGCCATCCTCCTCTACGCCGACGTAATACACTCGCATTGCGTACGAGGAAATGACTTAAGGCAACCAGTTTCCTGGAGGTTTCTGGAAGGTTTCCAACAGTCAGCTGTGCAAGCCGGTCTCCACAACCTTGTTCACTATATGTTATCTGCTTTATTGAATCACCAACCACTGTTACCCTGACTCCTATCCCTGTGGGGCAATCTGCCATCCTTGCGTGGCTCTACTCTTATTTTTTCCTCCCCCTACCCACCACAAACTTACCCCCGCAGATCTCCGAATAAGGTGTACCTCGCTAACTCTCGATTTTACGAGGTCGCTTCTACGGCTCTTATTTCAACTGCTAAATCCGTTTCGATTTTCGTTTTGGCCATTCAAGCTTCCTACATCGACCACCGAACACGTGGACCACCCTACGGACTGATCCAATAGAATGCCCGCTCTGGTCGTTATGTTTTTTCCGCTCCCTGCATTTCTTGCATGTTCGAAGAAACCTGAAATTCTATTCAAATCTGAATTGTTCTGTATTCTCCTGTTGCATCATCCGCGGGAGGTTTACCGAAGGTCTCTTCTTCTAATATTCAAATTATTGTGCTTGAAGGTAAACTCGTAACGTGTTTTATACACACATCTTCCTGCAACGTGAAAAAGAGAAAGGATATGGAAGTTTAACGTAATTTATAGCAGCCTTCCTTGTTTTGGTGTAATATTTGGCGCATACTCTGCAGTCTCAGCCGAAAATTCAGACACACTTTGCTGATGGTTTTTATAATGAAATATTTCGTAGTGAAATTGAAATTTCGGACGACTGGATCATCTGAAATAAAAAAAAACCAAACTTATTTTTAATTTGCAGAAGAATGGCTATCCGGCTTACTTCGAACATGTTAAGTCTTCTTTAATATTTTCCCACTTTTTTATGTCGATTAAATGTAGAAATGAGATGCCACTTTCGGTACTTTCAACTTTGATCAACTGCCATTTTAATAATTTTTGTCAAAAATTATTCTTTCGCGGTATACCGCATAACCATACTTTTGCAAATTAAAAATATGTTTGTTTTTTTCTTTCAGATGATCCAGTCGTTCAAAATTTCAACCGCCAGCAAATTTCGAAGACGCAAACTTCACTGCGAAATATTTATCTAAACAAATTAAATAAACAAACAACAAAGATTTTTTCTTGAATATCAAGAGTGGTAGAATATACCCGCAAAGGGATGAAAACATTAAGTGTTTATTTCATTATAAAAACCATCATCGAAAAGTGGCCGAATTTTCGGACGAGACTGCAGAATGTCCCCTTAATAATTACAAAATGATGTAGGGGACGATTTGCATATTTGTTGGATCAAATTGGTTCGCAAAACTACATTAACTGGAAATTTTTTGTCTACCTTTGGCAGTACTGTTTGTCCAGACTCTAGATCTCTAGACTCTTTGATCTTACTTACAGAAAATAAGCCAATTACTTAAACCAATTTAAGAAAGTTCACGTTGTACGAGCAAAGAGGAATATCATCAGCAAAATAAAGAAATTAGCTCGACAAATTATACGTAATTTGCAAGAGCATTGAAACTTCGCAAATGAGCATTTACTTATTTAAAATACACATAAGCTGTTAGCAACTGCACGACCTTTTTCGGGAGCATACATTTATCATCTACTAAAACACCTTTATAAAAGCTTAGGAATCATTCGTTGTGACTTCTGTATCAACCTCAAACTTACCTTACACTCCCACTTACTCGTCTTCCGCCATTTTTCAAACACTATACATAATTCTATCTTCACCTGCACATTACTTTCTCCTGAGCGTTAAAAATGGACAGACTTCGATTTCCATACTTAACGTTGCGTCGTAATTGAATCTCGTTCGATAGCTGCGGAGACACATCGATCACCTGATTATGCTCTACTTTTGTGGCTCGCAAAAGAAGCGGAAGGTTTTCGATATCAATAAAGATGCTAAACGTCGATAATGGAAGAATCACGCCAGCGGCTACCACGTGAAACGAGATTCCAAACGAATGGCCGCCGAACTAGCCGCGGAATTGAATCTCGTGATAATCTTACGATCAACGCACATATATACACACATACATAGACGGAGAAAGACAGGATGGCTTATATAAGGTGGGTAGAGTTTTTGTCAGTTACAGTTTCATTGACGCCCTGATTTACGCGTTATCAGTGGAATAGAAGAGAGTGTGAGCAACGAAAAAATTAAAAATATGTATAAAAAAAAAATTTTATGTTAAACGATTTTATTAAAAATGCACTAAAATCTAAAAAATAATTCTTTTCTTGTACTACAATTTCGATGGTGCTCTTTCCCTTTAAATAAAATCGTGGAGCAGGGTATCTCACAACAAATTCATTTCGACGCTTGATGCTGTATTAAATTGATTCATATTCAGTCACATTACAAGCTGTATTCCACAATTAAAATATTTTGTTTGATTCATTAATGCGAACGAAAACTTTCTAACAACAAATTCATTTCCACGCTTGATTCTGTATTAAATTGATTCGTATTCTGTTATGACATACCCTGCTCCACGATTTTATTTAAAGTGAAAAAGCTCCATCGAAATTGTAGTACAAGAAAATAATTATTTTTAGTTTTTAGTGCATTTTTAATAAAATCGTTTAAAATAAAAAAAAATTTTTATATATTTTTATTTTCTAGTTTTTAGTGTTTGTGGATTTACATTTCCCAGCTCAGACTTCTTTACAAATATATTTTATTGCTGTATAGAGTTTAACATTTTGCTTAAACGCTACATTGCTGAAGTCACTAAAAAATCATTCTTTTCTTGTACTACAATTTCGATGGTGATATACTACGAACGCCTGCAAAGTTTTATTTTTTTTTAATATTCGTACATACGTGACGAATCATTTCTCGATAAATTATGTATTATCGGTAATCGCGATGCGACTAGCGTCCCGAACGCAGCGGCTTTTTGTCGTTTTCGTAAAGAACGGGAGTGGCTGTTTCAAGTCGTTTGGATTTGTGGTTATGGGTTATATTTATTGACGACTGGGTAATTTTTGCACCCGCTCGGGGTTAATTTTTTTTAAAAAATATTGTATTGTCATCCAAACTACGCACGCCTGCAAAGTTTCAAGACAATTGGATAGTTGGAAGTGGGTTAAATTTGACTTGCCAGATTTCAACCATACAAACAAACAAACATACAAACATACACACAAACATACAGAGGATCGAAGCTGAATAAAATCGTTTAAAAAAGGAAATTTAGGTGTGGTCTATACTGAATGCATCCACCACTAGATAATGAGTAGACGGTGGAAGTTTATACAAATATATATATATTTATAGTAAAGCACTAAACAGGTGCAACCTTGATAGAAATATGTGTCGTCATTAGAGGGTTTTAAAAATATATTTTTTATTTGGCATATTTTACATATCGTATACCTTTTGCATATGTTGCATATTTCTATCATATACAGAACTTGCTTTCAAATTAGCTCGACTATAGCAGCGGCCACAATATAGCGAGGTCGTAATTATCGTAATAAATATCATACTTGCATAAACTTCCGCAGTCTAGTAATGAGTTTAATATGGAAACGCCTTATCGGAGATGTCATTCTACGCTAATGATTTACTAATTAGCTTGAGCAGAATTACGTGCGATTTAATCCATACCCTGTGCATCACACGTGGTGCATGACACTGTCACGCGACACGGTTGCGTATATACGCAGCATGTTGGCACAACCGTACGTTTCCTTGCCAGAAACATGTGTGAGATATGTGTGTAATATAGATAAGAGAAAAAACTGCAATGCAACTTATACAAATTCTAATTTAGATAATAAGAATTTGGGTTTCTTTTCACTAATAAAACGATAAAAAGACTTAAAGACACTAAAGATATTATAAACCAACGATGAAGTTTTAATGAGTTTTAAGGTGTAAATTCTGAGAATCATCTCCAGACATCTATCATAATGCTTTTAGGATAAAACGTTAGTTGCATATCCTTTGGTTTTCTAATTATCCTCTTTTTTCAATTGTTCATTGTGTGACTGATTGACGGAGTATTAATGATGCGCGTTACCTTCAGATTACCTTTGATTTTTTTTTATTGCAACAAACTTGGCCATCACAGACTATCAGAAATGTCATCACTTTAAATAAGCACAGGCTCTCACATACACGAGCCCATTATGATCATGATTAGCTTCTTAAATTTAAACCCAGAGTATCGTGAATAGCAGCTGGAGCTTACCTCGTAGGTCAGATAATTCGGACACTAATTATATTGGTAGCATTACGCGAGCTTATATCTTGCACTTTAGCCGATCGATTATTGCCCATTGCTCTATAATTCTCACGCAATACGCGCCATTCACTTTGGCAAATTGAATTCTTCCTAAATACCACAAACATCTACACTTTTCGGTTTTCTGAGAAATGAAAATGAAAATTGGGGAGCACAGGATTTTGGAACTTTAATTTATAACTCATTGACCATTCAGAATTACATCTCGTAAAAAATTGAAAGATTTAAATGAAATAAAATGCTTTAAATTTTCCGTTCCTGAAAAACATACAGTTTCAAAGTGTACTTAATTGTATTGCATATGATTTTCTTTTTTTTTTTAGCAGTTGAGGCATTTAAATCAAATAACAATGAAGTTATCTTTAATAACCTTTATTGCACCTGAAACACCCAACAAAGTAAACATAACGAAAAGTTGTTGGACCCACTGCACTGGATATTTGCGCGAAGTTCCTAACTAACTTAGCGTCCGACTCGTGGATGTAATGTTTGTGAAGTTAAAACTGAAGGCTTCGTTGGAAGTCGACAGTTATTTTGCAAACTGTGCTGTCACAATAATTCTCTTTCAGCTTATTGCGTAAATATTTCTGTAAATATTAATAAATCTGCATATAACGAAATATATGGGGAGAAAATTTCGCCACCGGAGAAAAAACACTAATAAAGATCGACTGATAAAACAAATTATCGTACCTAACTTAGAAGGAAAGATCCCTGACGCGGAAATTCAAAAAATTCCAAAACTTTGGGAGTATGTGGGGGACTTTCTCCTGACTACAACGCAATTTTCGTTTGTTGTTCAAATTCACTCTAAGGAAAACTATTCCAAATTCACTCGAGTGAAATTAACCCTCGAAAATGCGGCTATGTTTTGATTTTATTCTGTAACTCGCAATCTGTAAGAGATAAAATAATGAATTTCCGGATTTGGGATCTTCCCTTGTTAGAGATTTTAAACAATTTCCTTATTAGTTAAAAACGAAATTAACCTCTGTGTTAAATCTTGCAGTTTGTTTCAAATTTACTGAAAGTAAAAAAATCACAAATATTATATCAACAAGCATTCAACAACCTAAATTTTGCAATAAGTACAGATTATCACGAGATTGACACACTGTCCTCTACACCATGCAGCTAAATGACAGAAAACAGTCACAGTCAGAAAGTAGATAGAGATTTAACACCACCGTCTAAAGTACACATAAAGAAACATCTGCATCTTTTACCTAATACATAATTTACTAAATATCTTCATTAACATAAATACCATACGAAGTGTTCATTAATATCCTTTACAATGAGGCACATACAAGAGTCATCAGGATTCAGGTGACGCGACAGTTGAAATGTTAAATCGCCAATATAATATTATCGCCCACTGCTACAGCAGTGTTCAGCTTTCTGCTCGGATTTATTAGATCCTACAGTCGGCCCGCATGAGTATCGATATTCCAAGCCGCGTCTATTCGGTCCTACGAGTCCTAGATCACGTAGGCGCCGGCGATAGCTCAAAACGTACTGCGAGGACAGACCCACGCGAATAGATAGCGTAATTTTTGGTGGTGCAGCCGTTCGAATTCCCCGAGAATTGCCCGCAAACCTACCTGATCATGAATCAAGCGATGTAGGGTAAGCCTACCGCCGATTGAGCTACCTGATACTATGAAGGTACACAACGCAATATGCCTCTGCTTTGCTACGCATACTAATCCCACGGAACGGGCCGATTCACTCTATGTACCACGGATGTTTCCTGTCTGGCATATCATTCACCCATGACTCTATTCCTCTTTGCTCGTTAGTCTCACTCTCTTCGCTGGTACAAATTATGCAAAGCCCTAATACCGAGTCTATCCAATCAGAATTCCCGCTACACCTGTACCGTGATTCGATCCTTTTTCGGTTGTCATATACACCAGTTACTGATAAATCGTTCAGAACGAGCGCAAGTGGATGGAGGTGGAGGCGTTCGTTCTTGAGGTAAATGATTGCTGGGTATTGAATCCGGACGGCACGAAGAATTGGCGGTGTTTTCTATTAATCTGGATGTCTTTTTTACATCAATCGAAACCATCGTTTAAGCACTGTATGCTTTTCCGGAATACCCTATGTTACTGGACATCATTAACCAGCACCCTATTCTTCTGGTATTCTAATTCCCCACGGTGCACAGTGCCGAGTTTGCCCCAAATCCTGGCCAAAAGTCCAAATACAAAGATTTTAATGTGTCAAATCTAATTAGTGCAATTTGATAATGACATAGCTGTGCATAATTTCTTGTTAATTAAAAATTCTAAACTGCAGCCGTTTTGTAGATATGTCAAGTTCAAAGGGAGGATTGAAATTTAAGGAGCTACTTTAAGATTTATTTTCAAATTATCCCCAGTCTACCTATCAAAGTAAGTAGTATGTATGTAGGATCGCGGAAAAAAGGGAAGCCTCGGCACGGGAATCGAACCCGCGAACTTCAGATTCGTTGCGCGCTGGCCAGCCGCCTTAGCCACCCTTTTTCTTTTTTTTTTTTATTAACAATACGTTTATTACTCAACAGTACAATAACATTACCACATCATTCCAACGTATAAAACGAATAACAGAATAATCCACTTTGTTATAGACTAAAGACCCTGTATCGGATACGCACAGTCTTATCGTTTAATAATAAGCTATCGCACCTTTGTGCTTCCACTGACCTGTGTTCTTATTGCTCTTTGGTCTCATGTCGTAGCGCTTACAATGTGCCAGGCACTACAATTAATCACAGTATAGAAAAATGGGTCTTATTACTAAAAAACTATACTTCTACTTTTGTTATTCAACGAATCCGCCTTAGCCACCTCGGCTACCGCCGACTCCCCCGACCATGGTTATTCCGTGCCCTCCCTTATTTGCCCTGCACTATTTTTGTTGTAAATGCGGACTCTCTGAAATCTGTTATAAATGAATACTGAAAACACATACATTTTTTGTCTATTGTTAAGCAAGAAGTTGAGAATAAAGTATTATAATTCTTAACGTTAAAAAATTACATTCTAATCTTCTTAGAGTCATATTGCAATACTGCAACAATTTATCTTACAATTGTAAATATTACTTTTGGCCAGGTTGTGGCGCAAATTCGCCACTGTGTAGTGTTAGGAAGCCCACCACTACCTATGAACAGGATCCTCACTTGTATCAACAACGATGTACCGTCTCCATTGGCGTTACCCCAAAAAGGGTTGAAAACCCACAACTGTTTTCGCTTTAACTAATTATTGCAAGCTTCTCGGCTGGTCAACGTAGGAGAATTATAACAATATTATGAAGAACTACATCTGGACTGCCAAAGGCAACATTTCTAGTCAAAGGAAACATTCTAGTGCACCCGGGACCACCATTAGGGCATACAAATAATGCCCCGGTGAACCCTAAAAGACATTTAGATTTCGACTTTCATCGTTAGTATTTCATAACTCTGTTACTCGCGGATCTATCTCGCACCTTCTCCAGCCCTCCAAAGTGTAAAAGCGTCTCGCATATTTAAATAACCCTTCGTGGTCACACGGGGTGTATCGCATCACTGGAAATTTTTTTTCTTTGCCAATATTTCTGCCAATTTTTAGACCTTAATATTAAAATATAAAAATTTGGCGAATTTTAACAAAAAAGTCACTTTTTTCACAACTATTTTTTCATCTTCAACATGATATCAAAATTTACATTTCTAGGAAAAGACTATTAGAGCGTGATGGTATCAATATTACGATTGTGTAATTGTCACTCAAAAGTTAATAGGTTCAAAAATACGAAAATGATAACTTAAGAATGACGCTAGGCTGCAGTGAACCCCATGTGAACAATTTGTAATTATAAGAAGGTATGACCACGAAGGGTTAAAATAAAATTGATTACTAACTTATTACACGTTAAAAATCGAGTGTTATCCTACACCGTATCAACGGTACTGAATATAATTTTCAAAACTTTAACCCCATCTTTTGCTGTCACACTTACTTAAAGAAACATTTAAAACCCGCATATTTGTCAAGTAGAGTCAGTACCAGTTGAGACTGAAAGCGATCAATTGAATTTAATTCGACTTCAAATTACCAGTTCAATTCAAACCTTATTTTTATTCAGTTACAATTCCAAATCTCAAGCAGTTCTAAAATGATTTCCAAACACAATGACCAAGAGTTCTTCGTGCGAATGACGCTATCACGTGTGCAGTGGTCCCAGGTTTCTATTTCCTCTTCCATTCTCGATCGCCGACAGATGTTGCAGTAATATTTTTTAACAGAAACATATGTTCATATCTCAACCGGTATTTTATTACCATTCGCATGTCATATATTATTTGTGTATATCTATACTTTTAATGCATTTAGTTTCAATTTCAGTGTTAACCCTTTACAGCCCAAGGATGCCTCCTAGGCGCAACAAAATGTGAATTAAAGTTACTTATCGATGTCATTAAATTTTATAAAAGTGCAAAAAATCGTGATTCGTAGAATTAAATGAATTCCCAAATTCATGAGGAGGAAACCGTATTGGAAGGTAAGGCAGAAAAGGAGAAAAGAAAAAAAATGTGCGTTTCGTCCTGGGCCTGCTGGTGAACTCATCAGTAAGGCTTACCTAGCAAACCCTACCTTAGTTGCGGGGATGTTAGGAGTTTTTTTTTATTCCCTCGTGTTAGAGTTTGCAGTGCCAGAGGGAATGCTCCCTTATACTCGCATATATCATGGGGTGTTAGGTGATATTAAAGTCTTGACATGTAGAAAGAAGACTTGTGTAGGATACAAGAAAAAGTTTCAAAAACCTGTAACACTTGGAATGGATTCATTAGTAGGTTGGTGGGTAAATGTTGATTTAGGGGGTTTAGTTTTTTGTTTAAATGGGAGTCGGGTTGCGTCATAGCTACCTAGACTTCTGATGAAATGATTTTCATGGTCCTGGTTGTTAGGAGATAGGACGAAACAGGTTTATTGAGGGAGAATTTTCGAGAGTGCGGAATCAGTGGAAATGCTCTCTTGTGGTGAGTATGAAGTAGTAACAACTTACACTTACACTACATTATTTTCTGCTCTAAAGTTGTATATTTGATAAGTGAGGCATTGAGGAAAAGGGCTCTGAAAGATTGACAAGCAATTCAGTTGGATTGCAAACGTTTAATTATTAATTAATAGCGTGTAATGCTGCATTAAATAATTACATGTAAAATAGAATCATACATGTATCTACATATGCGTATAAATATATTTATTGTTCCTTACGGATTACAATCTTGTCTCTCTCTACTATACGTACATTCCTTATTGTTGTCCTCACTTCAACGGTATGCTGTACTTATTATTCTACGCTTTTAACCTGTCGCGTTTGCTATCTCCTACTCACTATTACCTTCTTTCTGTTTACTACTCTACCTTATATCTAATTCTTTCTACCCTTATCGCTGTCGCCTTCTCCTATTCCTATTTTAATCTCCTTCACCTTCCTTCTAATCTCCTCCTTTCAAACCATCGCAACGAAGAAAATCTTCACTTTACCATTTACGACTGTTCCGATTCAGAATGTTAAAAGGAATCCGAAGGCCCGGCAGACGAAAATCAAATGCCGAAATTAAAACTCACCAATGCGTGAACTAACCGATCAGATTCGATCAATAGAGATTTAATTAAAACGCAGCCATTCGCTGTTTACCGTACTCGATTCGTGTGGAACGTTTCAATACGAGCACGAATATATGTACCTTTATAACGAGTCTACTCGAGCGTATCGATACGCAGACTGATATTTCCAACCATTATAACCAAAAATAGAAATATCACACAGCTCGATAACGTGCACAAATTGCTGGTGTGTTCTAACAGCGGTGCTGAAGACTTCGACAAAGAGTACAAAGGGTCTGAAACAAAGAAACATTACCCGGACTTGTTAGCCACGGTCTTTTGAATCTATTCGCTGTCCTAGAGCCACATGTTGCGTACGGCCATGCCACGTGACACGTTTGCCACACATAATAGCGCGCTGGTACGCTGCTACCTTTTCAGCGAATACCTAGAATCATTTCTAATTATATCATTTGAATATACATATACATAACATAGTTATTATAACTTGCAGAAGTGGAAATTTGGATGCTACTTTATTGTAACTTTTGAATAAAAAATATGTGTGTCTATGGTGAATATATGTATTTATTTATTCTTCCAAATGTAATGTTATTGCATATCACTCTACATCGTCAGATTTTTGATAACATTTCATATGTGTTGCTCTATTTACTATTATGTCCTTTGAACGTTTGCAATTTCTGCATACAATGTTTATTTCGTTAGAAAAATTTTCTGAGAGTGTCTTGCAAGGTCTTTAATCGTTGCTACCGCACATTGCATGATTTGTAGTATCTATGTTACTCGAAGCTCCAGTATGTTGTCTCAATTATTGAATAACAATATTGCACATATTTGGGCGTCAAATACATATTTGTCAAATTTTTTTTAGTCATCTTGAGGCACTTTCGTTTGCTTTTCAGGGATTATAATATGTAGCTACTTATATGCGCCAATAATAAATAATTCGCGGTTGATTTTCCGCATCGAAGAACAGACTGTAGAATATAGAGCATTCAAATGAAAATTTGCGTCTAATTTGCGCCTACAGCATTGAAACACCGGGCGTCAGACTTATGACCTGGAAATAAGTAATTAGCGGAAGAATTGGGTCAGTCATTAAACTGAGTAATTAATTTCATTTCGTATGCGAAAATGCACCGTCGAATTCAGCTTCTCATTGAGAACTTTCCGCGCGAACGGTACAAGCTGCTGCAATACCATTATCAGCTCAGGACAATTTCCCAAATATAAATTGCTTTCAATTCGATAGAAGTGTTTAAACATGCTCCGTGGCCAGCAATAAGAGTATTTCGAGGCAGTATCTCTAAATTTAAGCGAGACATAGGAACTTTTGTCTATAAACAACTGAAAAATATAAAAATAAACGAAATAAATAGACATACTCATCTGATAATAATGACAGTAATGATAATAATTTTAAGTTGCATATAACTAATTAAATTATATTTATTTATTGACAAGCATGAAAGAAGAGATGAGTCTCTCTGAGGATGGTGGAACCCGTGGACAACATCTAGAACTAGCATATTAATTTGTTGTCAATTCCTCCAACAAGCGTTGAAGCAGAGCGAGCTTTTCAGTGGCTGGTTATACATATTGGAAATAAAATAAGAAATCGACTATTTAGGATACTTTGGATACTTAGCTATTTCTTCGTCCGCATTTCCAAAAATCTTCATAATGTTTACTGATTTTACTTACTTATCCAGACTTTATTATTCTTCATTGTTCTGCTGTTTTTATTGTTGAATATGATTATAGTTTATCTTTGAGACTAATGACAGAAAGTAAGTTTGTTTACTTTAAATAAAGATTTAGAATTTTAACACGTGATAAATCATTGTAATTATTGCAATTTTCTGTTACCCAATCCCGTGATTAGTCCTGGAATCCCGAGATAGATTTTAAAAAAAAAACCGCAATCGCGAGATAGTAAATAATCACCGGGATTGTATTCCCTAGTCACACCAAGGTTATTTCTATTTTTTAAAGGTACATGTGTGTTTCCATGTACCTACATTTGTAGTCCATTTCTAACCGAGGAAACTGACCATGCATCGTCAAGATCCAAGTGTAGTCGAAAGGAACAGCGTACTGAAACCTTTATTTCCCTTTCATTACTGAGTGCCATGGGCACGAACTACAGGTGTGGATTTATTGCAAGGGTAAAGGTATGCGAAAGGAAAGCCGTCAGGCTAAAGAGGGATTAGTGTGGTAGCGTGTAGCCGCCTTAGGTTGTAGCCGCGGTTCGTAGTGATAGAAGGCCAATTCAGGGTATGAGACTGAACTTGGCTAGGGTTTACCCTGGGAGACAAGTGGTCCTTGTCGGGCTCGCATGTTGAAACAGTACAGAATTGAACGGACGAGGTCATCCCCCGACAGCGCCATTGTTTCCTTCAAATTCAAACTGTAGCCCCACTAAACCGCTTCCACGTTCGACGTCTTACACGTGTCATCTCTTTCTTTTCACTGTCCCTTTGTCTATTTACTTTATTTCGTGCCACCTATTGTCACTTTCCAACCTTACATTTATCCCTCGCTTCCTCAGCGCGCTTCCTTCTCCATTTTCTCTAGAGTTCTATTACGTTGGTCACAGTTTCGCCTACCTTTCTTCTTAAACTCCAAAAACGTATTCTACTTTCTTCTCTCTCTCCCTTTCTTGCTTCTACTCCCTGCCTGTTTTGTAGTTTCCCTTTCTTATTAGCTTTCCGTGTTTTCCTAGTACGACTTCGATGCTACTTTAACATCTTGTTCCTGCTCTCCTTTCGATTTTTCTTTACACCGCCCTAGAAATATTTGTTTCCCGAAACGTTCATTCAGTAGACGGAACATGTGCTTTTGCACATATTTGAGATATTTGAAAAGAAATATTAGCTACATATATCCATTGAAGCGTACAGTTCTAAATGGATGCAGGACTTCACATGAACTGTATATTGCCTTCGTTCTAAATGGAGATCGGAGAGAGGGGCGGATTTGGAGATTTGGCGCCCCTAGGCTAACAAGCGTCTGCCACACTTTCCGCGAAATATCATCAAATATTATAATTTAAGTCGAGACAATTTCAAAATTGAATTTAATATCTCACATCTGATTGTGAGTCGTTGCAAATTTGCTACATGAAAATAAAGTGAATTGCTTTTACAGGTGTCTCAGGCCTCTGTGTTTAGCCTTTTCCAATTTCTTTCGCTCAAAATTTGTTGTTCCCCAAAATATGCCGCTCCTTCAAATTTTGCGCTTTCCCGAAATTGTCACTCCCCAAAATTTGCTGCCCTCCAATATCTGCCGCTCCCCAAAATTTTGTCTTCACAAAAGCTTCTCAAAATTAGTCGCGTCCTAAATTTTGCCGCTCCCCATAATTTGTCGTTCCCCAAAATTTGACGCTTCCTAAAATTTGTCGTTCACTAAAATTTGCCGCTCATCATCTTTAATTCCTACAAATCTTATTATTCCTCGATATAGGTACCTATAATTGAGTATTGAGAGCAAAAACGGACTAACAAACATTTCTTGCGACATTGAGTTAGTAGCAATAATGTATTCCAATAAGGTGTACTAATCATATAAGATAGTAAAAATTTAATTTTTTTTCGATGTGGATTAGTCCATTTTTGCTCTCAATGGCTCAATTACACTCTGTCCACTCAGACTGTACAAAAAGATCCATTCTATATCCAGCAGCCAACTGGAACAGTCAAATTCTTTTCTATTTACAATCTTTAATGTAAGTTAACATATTCGTGGCCTACCTATTACAGAGGCAAACAGAAAGTTTTTTTTTATTATTTTTTTATTATGATGCTTATGAAACTCTTGTAAAACAGAAAGTTATTCGTTATCCTATAATTGCGTAATTATGTCCATCACCATTAATTCAATACGGACAAAACACCTTTGTGCCCTCGTTCCTTCGTTAAGTGTCCTTGGCATTTCGCTGTTTCTCTGTAACTCTGTGCTCATCCTCTCACACTTTCCTGCTTTCACAGTCAGTTGCAACTATCCCCTTTGTGCCCACCTCTCTCCTTCTCCCTTCCCTTGTCATTATACTTCCTGGTGTAAATGGGCCGACACATTACGCTGGCTTACCTATCATCGTTTCTACCTGCGATATCCACGTTCCTGATACCGCTCGAAAACTGGCTCGCTTCCGTCCGCACGCCCACCCGTGCTGTTCCGCAATTATCTAGCCGCTAATCCGCTGTCTCGTCGGCCATAAGCGACGTTTAGCTTCGACCGAATGCGCCGTTGCTGCTAAGTGACTTTTCGACGTGCTGGTGGCTTCTTCCGCCACGTTGCGGCCATGTTGGCCATGTTGGCCATGTTTTCGGGCAAAATCCTCAGCAGGAAAATGTGCATTCGACATTCTCACGAATCCGTCGCCATGTTGAGTATCTCCTCCAACTCGTCGCATTTGCTGCTTTCACAACTAAATTAGCGTCCAACTCATTGCCAGTGGTGCATAAATATTTGTGGAATACAAATTAAAAGCTTCGTTTGAAGTAAACAGTTGTTCCGTAAATTATAGTACTCGTGAGTTGTAATTCATTGTACGTTTCATGTTCGTTTGAGGGAGTAGTTATTTGCACACTTAAGTGCGATCAATTGGCCCAGATTGGTCAGCTGAAAGATAGAGAAGATTCGTGAGTAATGATTAATGATCCCTGATAGAGGCATAGGCACTTATAGGAAGCACAGCAGCATCAATACTTCGACCTTGACGAAGATATTAAGATCCATGATGAACCCTCAGAAAAATATTCTAAATGTATACTTTTCATGCCTGATAGCCTTAAGGAGGGATTCTCGTCTAACAGCCCCAAAAGTAACTGATATTTAAGAATTTTTTTTTAAAAAACTGTTGGTGATATTGGATTAAACTCTTTCCGGATATAATGAGGCATCTTCAAACTTGCAGAAAATATTTTTTTTATGTCGATCCTTCTTATTATTTATTAATTATTTTGGAATCTTGTCCACCTTTTCAACGATGTAACTCCTGTTGGCAGGATGTGTGGTACCTATCAGAGTCATCTGATTGCAGAAAAAATAGAAGTTTCCTAAAGTTAGATAGTTTACGCTGGTATTGGTCCGCTTTAAAGAGAAAACAATGAAAAATTGAAAGAGTTATAGCGGTTGAAGGCAAAAGTAAGTTTTTTCCTTAGATAAATTTTTCATATTATTCTTTATATGGACAAAAAAAAGTATTATAAATAAAAACTGAAATTAAAATTTTAGGTCCAGTATCAGCGTAAATTATTTAACTTTAAGAATATTATCTTCTTTTTGCCAATCAGGTGAGTGTGACAAGTGCTACACCTGCCGCCAACATCGCCGAAGAGGTTTACAATAATTAATAAATAATAAAAAGGATCGAGATAAAAAAATTTTTTCTGCAAGTTTAAAGATGCCTCCTTATATCCCCAACGAGTTTAATGCAATATTAACAATAGTTTTTCCAAAAGAAATTCATAAATTTCCGGGGCTCTTACAGCGGAATCCCCCCTTAAACAGTATTGACGCTACCATTTTCCCTTAATTTGTGAGCACGTGTATAAATTTGCATGATACAAATAAATCCAAGTGAAGCATTCAACAACAAGAGCTCACGCTACTACCAATGTCGCGCGTGAGCGTCAAGCAGCTGACTGACATCCCACCCTTCCCATGCACAGGAGGTATCGCCGTCTCTGACGAACGACTCAAGACAGCCGCGCCTGTGTCTGCCTTCCTCTAACAATAATTTAATTATTAACGGCAGAACGGCCATAGAGAGTACTACTCGAGGAGTGGCGAATGATTATCGCGATGCCGCCCGGTTGCCTCGGCGTTTCCCCCGACTACGGTACGTTCGAACTAAACTCGGATAACGACGTGCTCTTCATTCGCGATCTGCTTTAGCGCCCACGGAAACTGGCGAGTGCAACGCCGCGGGAAGGAAGAGGACATTCAGAGAGGGAGGACCTGTAAACGTGAGACAGCGCGAAAGGGGGTGCCACTCGAAGTTTCGAGGTGCCCGCACAGATACGCACGCGAAACTACATTATGATTTAATTAAAACGAAACTCCTCGGTTGGCACGCGCGGGCGCAGCAACTCGAACACAACGGGGACCACGGTCTCGTTTTCATTTATAAAACCGACCAACGTTTGCGGATGCGAGACTGTCGACAAATTAGCGAACCTCTGTCCCCGGCCGCCTGCCACACCCCGCGCGACCCGCCCGGCGAATCACGACTTGATAAACTTCTCAATTATCAGAATTAATTAAATTTGTGTGGTCGATGTTATGCCGGTTTTGCCGGTCGCCGGCACGGTAGGCGCTTGATCGCCGGCGAAGAAGGGCGGCCTCGTGTAAAAACAAATATAAATTTCGGTAACGGTAATTCCGGTTAAGCGAGCCGAGGCTGCCGCCGCATCTTTGAATTACGTACAACCGAATGTGGCTAGGCTGCCTCGATGCGGGCGATAGTCCTGTAATTAAATAGCCGAGTCCTCCAACTCTCGAAACCTGGGAAGCTGTGCGGATTTACGGTTTCTGGTAAAACTTCTTCTATGGGTGTTATAAAATGAGCTGCTTTCTTCATTTGATTTTGAACTACGAAGCGGAGCGCGGAGAGGTTTAATATCGATTTTCACCCCATTTGGATGCGCCAATTTACGTTACTTATTTGTTACTGTCACTTCCGTAAGAAAATTAGAATTCTTTATAAGAAGAGAATTAAAGCCTAACGTAAAGGCCTATTCTGGGATTTGTATGAGAGTAATTATTATGGATTATAAATAAGCACTGCAATCGTTGAGCGATTGATAATGAAGCTATCCGTTAGGTAAGGGTTAAAACTGAATACCTCACTCATTCGTGACTAAGAATTTTAGTTCTCTGTTTTAATTGAAAGTAGATGCAATGGGAATCAATGTTTCACAGAAATTAAGGTGTTTTAAGAATAATATTTTGTAGGGTTGCTTTATTTCTTGCAGCACGCTGTTGTAGTCGCAAAATTCCCCTCGTTTCTTGAAGGCAAGCTTTTATTTGTTTACTAAGTAGTTATGTGGTATGAGAAAACAGCATTTTTACTCAAACGATGCACGATTATTAGTTAAGTATCCTCGTGAAAATAGTCTAATAATGTCGACAGAACCAATGATATGTAATTGTGGTCAGCTAACTTACTTATCTACTTTATTTTTAACACAGATACCTTCTCACGTGCCACTCTGAATTAATTAATGTACATAATGTTCGGATAATCGATCTCTGCGAACAACCAAATGTTAAATTAAAATTGTTAATCCCCATCCTCTCTCTTTCGAGTCTGTGTGAAACATTAAATGAAATTTTTTCATTATTCCAAAGGTACACAGAAAAATATTAAAATTTATTAAAAATTCTGGGATAAATACTCGACAGAAACATAATAAAACTGTCAAGAAAACAGTTAAGTACATTGTGTTGAATTCGAAACTGAATCTACTGACCTAACAGTAGCAGGACCAATTAACGATGTAAGCTCCTCCCAGAATAGTCAGCAAATCGTCAAAGGGCTAGGAAACATTTAATTCTCTCGTTCCTTAATCACCATTTCCGTTCAGTGTAAAACCTTCGTCAGTAGAAGCAAAGGTAAGGATGGCAGGTTCATGTCTATCAGCAGCGAAAGATAAATTCACGAGCGGCCACGATGGACGTTAATGTCTCGAGGGGGTTGTATTTTCCACGCAGAATGCTCACGTTCTCTCGGTGAATTTCCAATTATCATTATCTTCTCCTTTGTTTGGGTGACCACAACAGCGCGGGAGGGTAGAACGTCGCGCATCGCTCGCCCTGACGTACGTTTTGGCATCCCATTTGTTTAACTTTTTCGAGGGGTCGTATTTTACACACGGCGTGACGCGCTGCTCGCCAGAACGAACCCTTCTCACCGATCCCCTCCCCTTCTCCCGCTCCCTCCTGTCACGCAACATCGCGACTACTTTTTCCTCCTCTTGGACGAAAATTACAGTTTCCACGGAGTTCCGTCGTTAAGTACAGCCTGCACATCCGCGTTATAATGTCGGCCGCCTGTGTCCCTACTGACGGAACTTACGGCTTCGATAATACGTTTTCCATTACTACTGGCCAAGGCTCGTGAAATGCTCGATTTAACTCCGACCTGTAACTGGAACAGCTACGAACAAAGAAAGATCGCGCCCCGGCGTCGAATTGCCTGCCTGCTGGTCCTTTAAAGAACGGAGAAGTGTGATTTTCTACTTATCGCACACGCGATTTCCCCGTTCAGTAGCTTTACCACTGCTCTCTTCGAGAGCTTCCATACTCGCAAGTCTTCCACTTTGCATGGGTTCCAGGATTATGGAGTACGTAATTGCACGCTTCCTAAAAGAAGCTCGCAACACTTTGCACTCCGAGTATTCCTCTCGGATACATCAACGATAAAAATGGCCCCATACACGGATATCATTATAATGATTAACGCCTTCTACATTTTTATCTGCAAGAATTCGTGATTCGCAGAATCAAATGAGTTATCGAGCTTGAAATTACTGTGGTATGTTTTTCTTTTCGTATTTCACAGTTCTGTATTTAATAAGTGTGGCATTTAGCAAAAAATTTCTGGTCGATTGACGAGCCAATAAGGTGGAGTGTAAAGGGTTAATTAAGTATATCATTAGATCAATTTCTTTTTACAAGCCTACTGTTTTTCAAAGTCCCGTCAATGCCCTTCATGTCCACCCTTATGCGTAGGGTGGTTAACAATTATATGCGTCGAAACGGTGCGTATGCAGTACATGGTTTCTTTTGAACTCCTTTTCTTCTCATAGAGCGGGGCACGTTGATGTAAAAAAACTTTAATATTAATTTTCAATGTAATAACAAATTTTGGGGAAAGTTTCGTTTACAAATTTCCACCGATCCAGAGGTATAGTCAGCCCTGAAAACGATGTCCATTACTTTTTATATACCCTATCTGCATTGCGACAACAGGTGCATCTGAGTCTTTTCCTGCTTTTCGATGCTGTGGTCCTACTTGACTCATTACTATCCTGCCCTACATTTTACTATAATTTGGTACGTTAAAATCATTAACTAGGGTGTATAACTTCTGTGTTCAGAGGCAAGCACGGTGGAATCATCTACAAGCTTTAGACTCTCAATCTGAATAAAACATTTAATCGAGTACGTAAGAATATTACAATTTACTTAGTGCTCCCCCTCTTTGTTTCGTTGTCAGGAATAATCAAACATTTTATAGATCCAGGAGTTTCTAAAATGCAATACACGTCTCGATTTTGACCGTTGCTTAGCTCAAACACACATGATAGTAAGTAGTGTTCTTACATGAAATTTATGTAAGCAGTTGATTCAATAAGATTGCCTGAATTGAATCTTGTTGAGAACGATGTGAGACAATATAGGTGCAACTGACCTCTAGAAAATATAAAATGATTTGACAATAAACTAACTACAGTGACATTGATTTTTTTTTGTTTAGCTAAGCAAATAATACTATTGACTACTAAACCTATCTGAAAATTTTGTTTGTATTCCATTTTTTCGGGTGACACGTTTCACACAGTACACTTTCGTTATTTTTATTCATTTCGAGAAAAAACGAGATAGTTTCTCCTTCTGAGTCTCACAAGGGAAGTTCTGTTACCCGAACATTCTGAGTTCTTTCAAACTTTCCAGGTTTCTAGAAGACTTCAATAGAAGTATCAGACAATTTTTCGTTTATGCCCATTTTCAATTCTTCAGGGTAACAACACCCCGTAAAGTTTAATGTGCAATTACCTATTTTCCAATATATCTTGAAAACTATAGTAGATATAGAAAAATCGTTATAAAGAAAATTTAATGCTTTTTATGCCGTATAAAAGTATGAAATCGAATTTTTTAAAATTTGCGGTGGGAAACATTTTCCTGTTTAAATTTCAAATTTTAAACAATTCAATTACACAGTTCTATAGAGCATAAACAAGCCGGTGAGTTTTCATCATAATAATTTTTTTATATCTACTTCAGTTTTCAAGATATACAGAAAAGTATGAAATCACATATTAAGGGGTGTTTTCAGCCTGAAGAACCGAAAAAGGGCACAAACGAAAAAATTGCCTGACACTTCTATCGACGTCCTCTACGAAACCGCTCAGTTTAAAAAAATTTGGAGTGTTCGGGTAACCAAACATCCCTCGCCAGTCTATTTGTCGAACTTTTAAATACCTACAATCGTTACATGAGAAGTTAGATTCCTTGTCTGCGGAGTTTCCAGAGTCGTTTCCATCCCCGCCGCGTAATGTGGCGGAGAGTTACCAAGCAGTGCTCTTGAAACTGTCGCATACCGGGGCAAACCTGTAAACAAGCAAACTTACGTGCCACGTGGAACTTCTCAGTTAAATCGAAGCCAACCAACACGCAGATCGGGAACCCTTGCGTGTGTTCGGCGTTAGAAACTCCCGGATGCTTAATTTCTGGAAGACCCCGAGCGTGGCAGAACTTCCGAGAATACCCTCAATCGGATGTCTGAAGTCACGTGCTACTCTCAGTCCCTTCGCTACGTAAATAGTAGGAACGTGAATAATTCTCTTCATAAGAAGCTTCATGTATCATGGATCAAAGGTATGACGTACCTATAAGTACGCAAGCTCGACTTCTGTTTTTATACTTTTCTGCTTTCTGAGTGTACGAGAAACGTCATTCCCTATGAATTCTATTCCTCGTGCTTGGAACATATTTACGTGCAATTGTACGATAAATGTAAAGAGAGAAAGCTTTTTCCCTTTAATACCATACTTAGAATTCTATGAATTTCTTATTTAAATCATTAATGTTGGATACAACACTATTAGACAGGAAATATGAACATATAAATTTCATTTATCGGCTTTTGGTTTTTGATATTGAACTTAAAATCTTTTGAAACTTTCGGGGTTGCGACTTGGAAATATATTGGAGACATTGGGTTTGAATTCCTTCATAGGATTTTCTATACCACAATGCGTACCTTCTGCTGCTGGTAATTCATATGCTCCTAATTTTCTTGCTAATAAAAGTAGATAAAATATATTTAATATCTCCTGTATGGTTAGTGCTGCAACAAGCTGTGTTTTAAAAAGACAAAGCTTTAAGAGCAATACTAATAATATACAAAGATAGGCTATTTCAAATTTCGAGATAAATTTTGTCGAGTTTAAAGAACAATTGTTTATAGTTAAAAATGTAAAGTTTATAATGTGATTTGCAATCCACAAGTGTAGATACATTGCGGTTGCCACTCGCCGTTAAAAATCTATCTCTTACAGGAATCGAATAATATCATTTTTATCCTGAGAATTAGATGGAAACATTTTAAAAAATATATTTGATGTTCCCAATTTCGAGGTTGCCAACAAGGGAAGCGGCAGCAACCTCTAATCTGGATGGAAGCACATACTTGGGGGAAGCACTTGAGGCACACTCAAGTGGTGCGTAAACGAAATCGTTGAAGGTCAAGTCGCCGAACGTATTTTTCGCGAGGAAAATTTAGAGAAATCTGCAGAAATCGATAATAATAATACGTGCGTGTTACACAAGGGTTGTGGACAAAATGTTTTGTGATATTCAGTTTAAAAAGATATAAAGAAATAAAGATACATCCATTAGAGTGAAATCATATGACACAATATGCTTTCATCGACGTAACAAATACCGAACATTGCAGGCAGATTTGAAAAGTGGCCGAAAGCAACCTGCTTACTCGGTATATCGGTTAACGGTATTCAGGCAAACCATAAAAGGCCTTTCATTTCATTTGTACGAAACGAAATTCAAACAATGTAGGGAACTATTGCGCTTTAATTCAAACTCTCAGTAACTGGGTAATTTAAATTGCTGTAATACATCACGCAGCGTGACGTTAGCCCCGATATAATATGCTTCCAGCAGCTCTCACAGTACTGTCTAAATACGCGGTTCTTCCTTTGTTCTCCCTTTCTCCGCTCGATTTAATTTGCCCTCCAGCCTTTCATCGTTCAACACCGCCCGGAATTAAATCAGTCCGATTTAATAATTAATCACTCTTACGCGCCGTACTCCTCACTGCTACGCGGCACACTCTGAAGCTCGCGCACGAGCTTTCGTCCTTTGCCGACGATTCCGTAATCTATTCTAAATAATTTACCGCTTTTCCGCTTCTCTCACGCGCATTCGGTTCTTCCTTCGTCTTACGTTTCCAGTATTTCACTCGGCCTTGTTGATGAAGTCGTCGTAACTTGGGTTATTCATAATTAAGCCAAGACGTTGCAGTGAAAGTCAGCAAGAACGTAAGTACTGATCTAGATTCGATGAGAAAATTTACGTGCTTACCCATATTAAGCACTTCTTACCGTTATCAACTAATAATAACCTAGTTAAAAATATATTTTGTTATATTTGTGCAATTTTAATTTGGAAAGTGGCAGTCGAGTTTCGAAGAAGGTAGAAAAACGTGCTTAAGGGGAGGTTCCGGTCTAAAAATCGATTGTTCAACCTTTTAGGAATACGGATTTAAAAGGATTTGTTGAAATTCGTAAAATTCCTGAAGTTTTAAGCATTTGAGTAGCGGCAAATGTATGGGTTACACCCGGCTACTCGGCACTAACATTAAACTTTAGACGCGTTTTTCTCGAAACAGTGTTGTCAAAATTGGTGGAACCTGTATCTCCAAAAGTTATTATCCGATTCGACACAAACTTTATTCTTTTGAAGAATATACTTCTGACTCATGGATAGACCTGTAAAGTTTTAAAAAAAAATGAAAATTTATAATTTTTAAAGCCGTTGAAAGGACGAAAAATATAGGGAAAAAGTAATTTCAAAATCAAGTGTCGTTATTTTCTCAAAAAATGTTATTTTTGTAATTTTTTCTGGTCTAGTCCACGAGCAAATTTCATGCTCTTTAATAATCTGGCATTGTTTTTTTATTTCTGGCCAATGGTTTCGGCGCTACAGGTTCCACCGATTTGGATGAATTTTTTTACGCCTCGACTTTAACTTCTCCCCAGTGCCGTCTGGAATGATTAATTATAAAACAAAAAATGTATTTCTATAGTTTAAGAAACTCTTAATACAATGAAATAAGTCCCATTAAATTATATGTGGTAGTTTTCTATTAATTAATTCCTAAAGATCACCTATTTTTATGGGCTCTAGACCGGAACAGCCCTTTAATGTTATATGGTACTATATTACGCTATAATACTGCATTGCTAAAACTTGAGAGTTTCAATAAAATTAATTTACACATTTCCGTAAAGAAGAACATTTGCAACTCGTAACTTCTTGAGACGAAGGATACGATAGAATTCAAAATTATTTATAGATGCTTTTTTACAACAGCAATAACGCCCTGCATATTTCCCAGGAAAAATAATAAAAAGTAAGTTAAGACGTCTGAGACATCTTATGAAATTCTTAATTATGGCAGACGATGCTTCGAATAGGTAACCATTAGGGGTGTGCGGGTACCCGAAATTACGGGACCCGATTTGCGATTCGGGAGCCGATTTTCTTGCTTAAAAATTCTCACATCTGATCGCACTACAAAATCACAACTTAAAAGTTATCGGGTACCCGTATTTCCTAGAAAAATTTTATACAGACATATGTAATTATTGCGGATGACTCGAATCTATAAAAAATAAATATACTGTGCCTTCTGAAGCAACCCCAATATATTTAAATAAAATTGAATTAGTAATCGCATTTTCAGTTAACAGAAAATACATGTCAGATTGAGCACTCTTCTAAACAACTTTAATTTACCAACATAGCCTTGGAATTATTCTTCCGGTGCACAAAACGCCTTGAAATTATCAAATATCTGCGATACATCTGTCTGGATTTACCCAAACTACTTTCTATTGGTCAATTCCCGAATGGGATGAGAGAAGCACGAATCCGCGACTTATGAAAAGGATTTAAGAGTTTCTCGCAGGTTGGCAGCAAGGTAGCCGTGAACGAGACTGGCGCGAGGGTCATCGATGAAGGCAATCACGCCCTATGTACCTGTCGTCGTTTCAACGGGAGCCGTCGGGAAACTATAAGACGGACCGTTTGAAATGACGTGCGTCTGGCGCGGAGCGAGGGTGCTCGACGAGGTGCCGAACTATACACAAATAGCACTTTGCACACACCTCTGAATGTATAGGGGTGCGTGCGCGTGTACAGGCGGAAGCAAACAGAGAGCCATAGCAACAGCCTCGATCTCTCTGGCCTTCTCGTCGCCCAGTATGTTTGCCCTCCCCGAGAGTTTCATACCCTCCAAACGGCAAATACGATCCACGCTCTTCTTTTTTCGCCGGACGGCTGCCTGTCGTTTTCGAAACTTCTGTCTGCGCTCCCCGTACGCCGTAGCCCCATCGACTCTCATTTCAAGCCTGACGCGTGATTCCCCCGCCCCTGCGACAATAGCGTTTCCACTTCCGTTCAATCTTTCCCCGCTTGCCATTCGAAGCTTCTTAGACAGCGGCAGCTCGCATCGCGGATGTTTCGGCGATGTCTGAATGGAAACGTTTCGACGCGAGCGTGTACCATTGGACTAAACACAGCGAGGCGAAGTTTGCTCTTTGTTTTCATGCCAGCGGGCGGATGTTTGACAACCATGGAAACGTGCTCGGGCCTCTTGAAAATAAATATTCAGATTGCAATAGGAAAAATTCGCAGAAGGCGAAGGAAATTTTTTGTGCAAATACTGACTCCAGAGATATCCGCGCGAACGTTTTATCCTATCACGTCATCAAACTTCCTGAATTAATATTTTAAATCATCACTCTTTCTGTTATATGTATTACCAGTTGGAATTTATATCGTATTTTGTATTTCCTGGCACTGTGCCGTTTCTATCAACCGTGATAAAATACTAGAAAACGACGGCGATGAAATCGCGCAGCCAGAATCGCGATTCGCCGCGAAGTGTCTCGCATAATTATTGCGAAATGTTTAGAACAGCGCTGGCTCCAATAACAGGCGCAATTACATAGCATTATTCAGCCTGAATTTTCTAATTATCCTGGCCGTCGTGTTCCCGCATCCTCCGCCGCATTTTTTCGCTCTCAGCTGGGAACTCAGTGCTCGTTCGCATCCGTCACTCGTGTTCATAATCAGTATGAGTACTCTCGCTGGCGCAGAGGACAGGCAGCGTATTCTTTTCATTTAATTCCCGAGGCTCGCGGGCTGTTTAAATGGATCCGCGAGTACGGCAACTACGCGAGGGAACGCTGTCCATTAACAAAACTGTCGCGAGATTCGGGGCAACTTTCAGCGTGACGCATCGCCGCGATATTTCACCGGCGAATTAATTAATGAACGTAGTATTTTATCGCGGGCCCGCGAGTCTTGACCCACTCGCAACTGGCGTCGTAATTTGTAACTAGACGGGGCCATCGCGATAGATATCAAACGTAACAAGTTACGCGCTCGGCGGGCGCCACGAAATCACTGCCAGCCCGCGCTAAAGTGAGAAGTCATTACAATCAGACGTGTCCCGCGTCGCGATTCCAGCGAGAATTAACAAACTGAATGATGGCGCCCCTTACGGCTTGGCATTCCAGTTTAGCTTTCGATTTGGGATTTGCATAGCTCGTTGAACGTGCGTCACGTGCTCGCGCTGTGGCTCGTTAATTTTATTCATCGAGAAATGGTAATCTGCGACCCAGGATATCAACTCCATTAAGGGTGCAGTCTTTTAACGTTCTAGTGACAAACTGTAGTAATGCTCGTGTAAGTGATGGAAGGGTTAGAAATACTAACGTGATTCAACTGGCTGACGGACCTACATGGTGGCAGAAATGGACTAATTTTTCCGACGGAGGAAAACCATGATAATTTTTTAGGATGCTGATTTCAAGTTTGTGGTCATTCTTGCAAAAACAGAAACTGAGTTTCAGTCCTGTAAACCAAATATTTCGAGATTTATACCTTAGAATTTTGTTAGAACGACCACAATAAATTTTCGCATCAGCACCCTCCGGAACTCCTAAAATATCACTTTTACATTTAATCGACGTAAGTAGTGACTGTTTTTTTCATTCTTTGTTGGTTTCAAAACGTCACTTTCTTTTACAATATTTAAACGAACGCAACTTTGCAAAAAAATGTTTTCCATTAGTGTGGTTGATTTTACTGAAAAGTATAATTCTTTAGCTTTAATTTCCAGCTCGGCTCATGTCAATACGATGTCTGGTTCTTAAGGGTCCATTCTACTTTGCCAGTCGAAAGCACATTTTCATAAATTTTTTTTCAATAACCAATGTACGAATTTTAATGCTTTTTTTTGTTAAATGTTTATTATTCCTAGCTGTATAGAATCGTATTTTTCATGTTTTCAAAATCTAATTACAAATGTGTGGATTTAAATCGCAATGTTTGTACCTCAGTGAGGACACAGGCCCTCTGCGGAAGTCCTCCTTGGTCTTAAAATGGTCCTAAAATGATAAAAATAGAATGAGTATATCTTATAGAGGTGTGCGCATAAAATGGACTAGAATCATCCGGGTATCAATAATAGTTTTTGCTCTGCCCATAAAAAAATCGAAAAATAGGCAGAAAATCCAAAACTTTTTCTTTACAAGGCCGCTATTTTGTAACCACAGTTGACAAATCAATAATTCTAGTCCACTTTATGCGTACAGCCCTACAGGACGCAATCAATCTATTTTATTATTTTAGAACCACTTTGACGCCGGGAAGGACATCCGCAGTATTCTCACTAAGACACAAACATTACGACTGAAATCCACACACTTGTCATCATATTTTGGAAATGTGAAAAATACAATTCTATACAGCAAGGAATAATAAATATTTACTAAAAAAAAACAACATTAAAATCCGCACAATAGTTCCGGAAAAAAATTCATGATAATAGGCTTCTTATTCGACTGGAAAAGAAGAATGGACCCTTGAGAGTTTATAGCTAGTCAGGCGGTCGAAAAGAGGCGAATGATTGTGAATTTTTTGCACATAACTAAGCAATATTTAAAGAACATTTGGTAATTTTGCCGTAGAAAAATATTTACGTTTATAATAAAGTAACAACAGACATCCGAAAAACAGATTTTTAAAAATAGTTCTTGGATGTCGGTTTCAATTTTATTATAAACGTAAATATTTTTCTACAAAAAATTACCAACTGTTCTTTAAATGTTGCTTACTTGTGTACAAAAAGTTCTGTAGAAATATATGCTTTCGCTTTTTCAAAAAAAATTCACAAACATTCGCCTCTTTTCGGCCGTCTGACTCGGGGAGGTACATTTTGATACGGTTTGGTTACCCCGAGTCACACTCGGGTTAATCCGCAAGCCGATTAAACGTGGCTAACAACTATTAATAACTAGCAATATTAACGTAAATATGTATCCATATTGCAGGATCGATTTTTATTTTTGAATTTGAGTCTACGTGTTTAAAGAAAATAGGACGAATCAACATTTAAAACGTTCCACACTTGATAGTTTCCACCCTTGGTATTATTCAAGCCATGGTGGGTCCTTTGCAACACACAACAGTATTGCTCCCAGTTGAGTCTCTTGCATGGTCTCAGCGCTGGTGAACTAGATTGCCTACTCCGTGGTCGCGATTCCCCCCTTGAGGATACGCCCAGACCACGAGAGAAAAATTCTCCACGCCCGTTTGTACTCAGATCAATGATAAATTAATCCTCTCGCCGACTGTGAGGACACACAAACACGTCCTTAGCCTGGCAGAACGTTCCAGGCATTCGCTATAAGGGTGGCGATGAAAACATTGGAAACAAACTAAATCTAACGCAAGTCCCTAAAGAGGAGTTTCAAGTTTAAGGAGAATATTGTGTGTAATATTTCCTAGTGGTAAGTTCGCTCTTCACACGTGAAAGTGTTGACTTGTTAGCACGCGATAAAAGAAAATCTATTGATGTTGAATACTCAGCATCTTTTAGTTCTATTTAAACTTAGATAAGACTATTATAATTCGTCGGAGATGACACTTTGACACTGTTTCAGGCTGCAAGATAACTTATAATTATCAGTCAAAGCCTGTTCAAATTCTGTGGATGAATCTCGAATGTAGACGGCGGACAATTACAACCGATTTTAACACAGTCCAGACAATGCTCTGTCACCCATATGTCGTAGCCTCGACACTTCAACGGACTGTGTAAATCAGCTTTAAATCAACTTGACGCGGGGGGGGGGGCAGGAAACCGAAAATGAAACCTGAATTGTCCGCGGCTGGAGGCCGTCACGTTTACATTGCCCAGAATCAAGCCACCTGCCACCGTCATATGACACCGTATATACACCACCGCTGAGAAGTCTAGGGTCGTGTGTCTCCCTTACATTCTGTGCTATACTATTTAAATGAGATGCAGAATACGACTGAGTTGATATGTACATATATATGCATCTACAAGTCTATTTAGCATCGAAATATTGATACTTTATTAAATAAAAGTGACACGTCACGATGGTTTCCTGTGCACCAACCTCTACCGACCTTCTTTCAAATAACTAATCCAAGTGTCTCATTATTAGTTTTCATCATTTACGAATTATGTCTTTGATACATTGCAAGCATAGTTCAAGATTGAGTTTTTTTCATGAATACCCGCGCAAGAGTTACACGAAACAAATAAATTTAAATTTGGATTGTCATTTGTCCATTGCGTCAAAACGATACACGAGTGTAAGGTTAGTACGCGGAGAATTACCTACGATGAAGAGGAAAAAGAAGTCACCGGGGTCCAAAGTGTCCACCAAAGGCAGAAAGCCAGTTGCCGAAGATTCTTGGCGTTCAGAAGTAGATGCTCTCTCGATCAACGACGACAACTGGTGGTGTATCGTGACCATGATGGTTGAGACGATTACCGAGCATTCGGAGTGTGTGTCCCTCTTCAACGACGGCGCTGAAGAGGGCAGGCGAAAAGCTATTTACGCTCTCAGCTGTCAGAAAGCGCTGGCTACTGTGAAAACGTTGTCGAAGGAAAGCCTAGACAAGTGCCCGACGGTCCAGGGCGTGTGTCATTATGCAAGTAAGGTTCTGAACGAGGAGAATGGCGCGTTGCCGACCTGGCTTATGGCTCGGGTCATCAAATATTTGATATACCGAGCCAAGGAAGAAAGCATCGGTATAGTGAAAAGGCTAGCCGACTTGGAACGTGAAGTAGACGAAGAGTATCGGATTATGCAAACCATTGCTGATTGGGGTTCGTGTCTGTACACGTGGGTATGACGATAACGTTCCCACTGATTTGCCATGCGTAACTTATCATGTGTTTATTCACTTAACTGTATTTGCTTGCTGCATTTATGGGAAATAATAACGATTGCCACTTAATGTTGGTATAAAAATCATACTCAGAGTACAGTAGCGGTAGAGCAAGAGGAGTGACTGAATTATATAATTGAATTTGAAAATGAAGAAATTGCAATTTATGGTTGCTCCAGTAATTTTTATTTTTATTTTTAATTTGAAATTGACCTATAATAATTTTGGTAGCGCTTGCAGGTGATATTGCAACATGTACTATTTTTAGACAGAGTATTAATTGCAATTAAAGATAAGAATTTGCTCAACAAAGTCCCTTTAGTACCTTCATATTTAGTCCCTAGTTATTTATGCGACGGTTCATTTTGAAATCTTACTTGCCCTTCAGTTTTTCAATATACTACTGTAAAGCCATGACTAAATTTGTTTATCTATTTCTTGTACATTCTCTCATAGCAGCTATCAGTTCTGGTTCAAATGAAATAATTCACTCACACTTCAATATGTATGTAAAAAATAAAATTTAAGTAAATAAAATTTTGTATAACCGATTTCTTTTTAAATACATCATTATTCACCCTCCTTCGGAAATGAAACAAATCTAAAAATGTATTTTTCTAGCTTCAAACTTTGAACATGTCTAAAATAAAATAACATGTGCATTTCCTTAGACATGAAGTAAAACTGAAGTAAAACATGCATGAGGCAAACGGTTAATTAAATATTCTTCCTAATATAGTTTCTTATCAATCTCCTCTTTGTCGTCCATTCCAGGAATCCCAGGATCGAAAAATTTCAATGCAGAAAAATTTAACAGCAAGGCGAACACAAAACTGCGAAAACGCAACGAGGAGTGGCGAGACGCCATCTATGTCGACGACGCGCCACTGAACGGGCCCAATTTCTACGTGATTCTCACTGGCTTTCACGATCCAGATCTTCCAGAACACTTAATAAACATCAGCACGCCATTGTCATTTATAATTCGGATTAAAAGACCATGGGAAAAATTGCGTTACACCGCGGAACACGAGACTCTAAGAGAATCTCAAGTAATGCAAAGGCTGCAGTTCATCGAACGTTACAGCAGTCACAAGCTTCATCTCTTTAAATTCTGGACGACGATCCACCAACGATCGATGAATCCTGAAGAGTATCCAGTCCTCTGCGACGTTGCCGTCCCTACTTTTTGTCCCCCGAAGCTGCCTAAGGCTTCCGATGACGCCGAATACGAACCTCTGGAGAAGGACATGTACGACAGGGTATCCTACTTCGTGTACGACCTGTATGACCTCCATCGACAGCATACTAATTATTTGAAGAGCATGAAGGTGGAGGATCGTATCCTTGGTGATGGTCAGCAAGCGCAGGACTTGAAAGTGTATGAGGCTCTATTGGATGTTATTCCTCTTGAACGCGTTTCTGTACCGCTGATATTGCATGCGTTGCTGATGCAAATTGAAGCTAACGATGGCAAAACTGTGACGAAGATGCGCACAGACGCAGGGGATGCGGGTGGTGATACGCATGATATCAAAATGGTAAGTAGTACAGTCGTATATTTTTGTGGTTGAAATAAACATAGCTGGCAAAGTGATTCATCAATTTTCTGCCAATACTTCGGGGGATGAATATCCCCTGAAGAATGGGGGGATACAGGACCAGAAAAATGAAAAACATGTCACATGGACGTAGATAATACCGTAATATAATGAATGGGTATGACAAAACAACAATTACGGAAGATAGAGTATGATGAATTCATTATTTCGTTGGTACAGTGATTCCAAAATATGGCTAACTAAACGGACATAGTTTCGGGCTGACTCGAACTTCTCTAACAAGGATTAGACCCAGATTAAAATGAGAGTAACAATGGGAGTGCACCAGGTTTGGGTCACCCATTAGGCTAACGCTTTGCATATCCTTAGTCCGTGCCATTTATAGTAACGCGTTAAGGGTAGGTTATACTTTACGCAACGCCAAAACAGGCCGATTTTCGGGGAATATTTTGGATCATACTTTTTCTCCAAAGCTCTACATTTCTGTCAATTTTGCACAAATTATACATAGGTCCAATTTAAACCATATTTGTAAATGCCTCGTGCATTCCATTTTTAAGATGAAGATCGAATTGTTAGTAGATTGAGTTTCAATTAGTACTGACATAATACTGCTTCTTGGTTGGCGAATGTACAAATTTCTGAAGGTTCTGTTGATTGAAATAAATGTTGGGGTCATACAGTGGCGTGCAAAAGTATTCGGCCACCCTTTAAAATCGCATAACTTTTTTCAAATTAATCCAAACGACTTGAGTTTTTTTGAGAAGCTAGAGGGATTAGTTTGCTAAATGGTGTGATCCGTCGGTTTGAAAAAAATGTACTTGGTCGGAATAGCAAAAAAAATAATAGTAAAGGTCGTTTTTTAAACTTTTTTTGTGAGCCCTTAATGAAAATTCAAAAAACCTGTTTGTAGATTTAAGTAAGTTGTATACGTGCCTAAAATTTCATCAAAATCGGTTAACGTTGCTCTGAGCTATGAACTCTTAAATATCGCAGAATAAGGTCGTAAATCGCGAAATTCCCCAAATCAGCGATTTTCGACCTTATGCTGCGATCTTTAAGCGTTCATAGCTCAGAGCAACGTTAACTAATTTTGATGCAATTTTATGCACGTATATAACTCACTTAAATCTACAAACGGGTTTTTCGAATTTTCATTAAGGTCTCACAAAAAAAATGTTTAAAAAACGACCTTTACTATTTTTTTTTTGCTATGCCGACCAAGTGCATTTTTTTCAAACCGACGGATCACACCATTTAGCAAACTAATCCCTCTAGCTTCTCAAAAAAACTCAAGTCGTTTGGAATAATTTAAAAAAAGTTATGCGATTTTAAAAGGAGGCCGAATACTTTTGCACGCCACTGTATGTTTGATGGCGTGGGAGGACTAGAATAACGCAGGCCTAAGTCAATGTTCACATGACGTATGGAATTCAGACTTTACCTTATTTGGCGAACCGAAAGGTCTAAGAACATCTGTTTTACAGAAATCATTTAATCCAGCTGGACAAATTTCTTGGGTTATTTATAGTGACTTAACGTAAATGCTAACATTGCTCCTATCTTTGCCCAAAAATGTGCGGTGCCTTTCGAATATCTTGAATCACATTCTTATCTTAGCACACCAACGTTTGCGTTCATTGAACGTATTTCAAGATTTATTCGTTACATGTAACGTTTACAATTTTCAGCAGGCGAGCGCAAACACGGAAACGGAACCTACAGTTACGATCCAGTCGGTTGCTTCTATCGTTGAACAACAGGTAAATGATCTCAACGTCGTATACGACCTCAAGGAAGAGAATAACGTTACCAGCACCGATGAGAACGTAACTGCCATTGAATTAATTCTTCACGGAGATACACTGAACGAAACCATTAGTGTTCTCGATAACTGTGCAAACCTTGGCATGTCAAGTACCTCCAATTTGATCGCCAACATCCTGCCTATCTTTTGGCATCCAAACATCATGGGTCTACATTCGGTACATGAAATCTCCCAGAAAAAGCTCGAAGAATACTCTCGTCACATTGATGAAGCTCGGCACTATTTCAACGTCGGAATAAACAAGGAAGAAATCAGGCACTACTTGCACGTTCTAATGTTCGACAGAATGATATTTGGACCGTTTCAGCGTCCACGCGAAATCTCAGAATGCAGATGCGAGAAATGTGTAGGACACGCAACAAACGTGCGTAGTTCGCTACAGTCAATGAAACGTGTGAAATCAGTTCCCAGTTTAACTTCTAGGGACAGGCCAGAGATCCATTTCCACAGCGATGGCAACATCGACTATGGCAAAATGGCACTGAAGCTCACCGACTGTTCTCCCTTATTCGATTTGATAGATCCCCGTGAAATGCTAGTCCCTGGCTATTTGAAAGCGAACGTCTTCAGAGCGAGATACAAAAATGGGCCGAATCTTGAAGAATTCGAGGACGTGGAGCTCTTATCGAATGGAGTTTTCTTACAGCTGGTTCACGAGTGTCTCCTCTCGTTCGATCGTTTCGAGGCTCTGTATTTCGAGCCCACAGACTCCGTGCTACTATACTTCGGTAACGAGTGGAGAGTTAATGGTGTGCACGAGGAAGAAAGAATGTCTGCCATTCGGACGCCAGTTTGCCTTCGTGATTTCTGCGAGTACGTGGTGGCCGAGGAAGGGGATTGGATACGACGGGAGGAGGAACTGTACAGATTGCAGACGACCCAGTCGATAGGAAGATTGATGAAGAGGGCCGAGGAAGTATACGAGGAGACGATGCTATTTCGCGACGAGGACTTCATCCTGCCTGGATCTTTGAAGGCTAGGGATCTTGCGGAAAGCGGCGTTTCTCTTAAACGAAAAGGGGACTCGGAAACGGGTAAGAGTAAAATCTCCAATTACTGTTCCATCCAAATACTTGTTATATGTTTTAAATAGGATTTCTTTTATATTTATCGTAAACAATAGGTACGCGATAACATTAAGGGGGAATCCTATTCTTTGGACTAAAAACATAGCAAAATTTGGGATTTTTTTTAAGAAACCGGCGATTCGATTCATCTGAAATTTGGACCATGTTTTGTTGCATCTTTGGGGAAGCTCCAGTTTTTTTTTTATTATTAATTTCTAACCATAAATATAGTAGTTATGCAAAACTCGTCGTCCGCTGGTGTGCACTATATTTATCTACCTGGTAATCTGAAGCAGAAAAATGAAATGGTATTCTATTATTTATTCGCTTATGTCTATCCTAACTTTCCTCACACTACCCCATGCTTGTACCTCCTCCGCACCTCTGCCTTCTATCCAATTTCTTCATCCATTCCTCACCTGTCTCTCTGTCATCCAATATTTCTCAGATTTCTGTACGTTCCTCCCCCTCCTCCTCCTCTCACGCATCTCAGCACATGTTCCCATTTTTAGCAGTGTAGTGTACTGATAACGTGATGACAGCATTAATTGAACAGTTTTTGTAGAAAGCACATTAAATGCCAAAATTAAAGAACAAAATTTTAAATGGAAAATGTCCTACGAGCGAATGGCAATACTTTAGTATAGAATTTTAATGCAATTTCCCTTTGCAAATAAGTTACCAATAGTGCTAAAAAATGGTAGGCGCACAGTGCGGCACTTGAATGGGGACTTGGGACAAAAATAAAAGAATAAATACAATGTGCTAATAATTCACATTTTTATATTAAAAATTGTTCTATCTAAGTTAACTGAGTTTTATTACATAAATATAGTAATAATAATGAAAATTATATTAGAATATTATTATAAAGTAATAAGAGGCAATATTAGTATTAACAAAACACTAAAAAACATGTTATATATATGAAGTATATATAAAACGCAAATAAATAATACATATATATTAATAAAAAACCAATAAATGATAGATAATTTTATTGATATTTTCTGCAACTAAATCGCAATTACGAATAGATTTTCCTAACAAAAAGGTAAATTACATTCAGTGTAGCAGTTTGTAGCAGAAAAAAAGATGTGGCAATGTGAGACAATAGCTTTATGATAGAGAACAATAAAAATTATAGGATGGTTTGTACCGTTCTTTTTGAAACTGTTTTTTTTTTAATTGGAAATGAAAATTATAGAAACCTCTGTGCAAATTATCCATATTTAAAATATAACAAATGCTATTTAAAAAAAATCACAAACACGAACGAATAATACACGAGGATGCTAATTTTTTAGTGTTTGGATTATAAGAATCTAATTATTGATACTCTATTGGTTTTTTTGGGTATTATATTTTACATTCATATTCCTTATTTTCGGACTAATGGTTATATCGGATAACTACTCAGATCGAAATTGAACATTGATTATTTCGACTTTTGTCAATTACGTGTGCACTGTGCGCTGGTACGTCTAACGCCACTTCTGTATAAACATATTTTCCTTATTCGTAAATAATATCACTATTTCCTACATACTCTGTTCCACGAGCTTCATTGAATAAACAATGGAAATAGGTATATCGTGAAACCTGTCTCATGAGAGTCTAGTGAAACCAATGCCAAAATAATTAAAAAATAATAAAATAATGAAATAATTGTCTCATGAGATTAAAGTCTCGAGAGACGCGATATTTTTGTCTCATCGTGTATTTGCACCTTAACACTTAGCTATCCCTTATATCCAGCAATTCACGAAATAGAAACAATGTTCACTTAAACGGTAAGTCGACACTGCAGAATCAATATACCTACTAAAAGATACTGACAACCGGCATGCAAAAAAAAAATTAGCTTAAAGCCAGGCCAATTCGAGCAAGACAGAGCTTCCAATCTCTTTCTTACCGGTAGATGTACAGTCTCGCTCCGCTGCCGAAGAGACAACACAGGATTCAAAGAGGGGGAAGGGCAAGAAAGGAAAGGCTGCAAAAAAGGGGAGAAAGGAGAAAGGAGAAAAGGCGAAAAAGGAGCAACAGACGGGAAGGATCGGCAAGGGGAAGAAGTCGGACGTAGACGAGAGCTCCTCGGCGACCTTGAAAAAAGGCTTGCCTGATTATGGCGCTGAAAAGGAGGCAACTTATGAGTTCGTTGGCTACGACCTCGGCAGACTTCGCGTGCAAGTAACCAGTCGCGTGAAAACCTTCCTCTCCGCCGATGGCACTCTGGTGAGGGCGGAGATGGACGATTGGCTTCACAAGAATAAGGATTTACGCATCACGGTTACCATCCGCGACAACAGTTTACGACTGTTCCCTCGGATTGGCACTATTGGCAGTCGTGAAGCGAACGAGCTGTTCCATTTAACGAGCAAAACGGGAATCATCGTTGGCTTCCAGAAACTGCCGGAACCACAACGTAAGGTTTCCCAGCCTCCCAAGAGTATCGAGTGCTCCTCCGACCTTACTGCGCGATCAGATTTACAACACCTCGAAACGAAACGAAAATCCTAGTTCCCTCTGACAGAACTGATAAATTTATTCCTTTCATTCTTCCTGCACTTTATTGGGGTGTATATTCGAGTTTACATCGAGATTCACGCGGCAAACAGCCTTGTTTCCCGACAATGGGGAGTAGTGGGGCGTTTATAAATGTGGAGTTTGTAAAAGTGAGCGTGTTGTGGGCTAAGATCTCTAAAATTCAGAGAGGTACGAAATTTTTGCTTCTTCAGGGGTTGTTTGGTCTCCAAGTGTTGATTTTAGAGCTTCGTGGCCATCGGGATTATGGATCGAACCGATCTATGAGGACGGGCTGGAGGGTCCGTTTTATATTCATCAATCCCATATTTCGAGGAGTTACGACGTCAACGGGGTCCACGAAGTTTGTCGGAAATTCTTGAGAAATGGGACCGTTTTGAAGTATCTCGTCGACGGAAAGATTATCGTTCTCCGCCCTAATGGAGACATAGTGACGTGCATAGCTTTTGAGAATCTTCAACCTAACGAAAGTGAAAAGTCTGCTAATGGAACCGGTAATGCACAAGGTACGAGAAATGATATTTAAGGGTACCCTTCCATAACATTTTTCCAAACAATCCATTTTTTTTTAAATATATTTTGGTAGTACATCATCTAAAGAATGATCAGTTAAAAATTGTCGTCAAAATTCGTAGCGATGTAGTTTATAGCTATAAAAGTGAGTTCGTATCTACAGCAGCTAAACTTTAAACAAGTATTCCTCAAAACGCGTTTTCTTAAAACTGCGAAAGTCGTAACAAAAAAAATAATCGACCGATTTAAAAAATTCTTGCGGGATTTCGTTCATTACTAAATTCTCCGTGAAATCATCTATGGCCAATCTGTGCGACAATCGTTTTCTTTTCAACGTCTGCCAACGCATGAGATTACAATATTTTGCTATGACCGTTGATGATTCTACCATCAATCTTATAAACTTTAAGAATTTTCGGGGTTTGTTGATTTCGCATAATTCTACGAGGCGTTGAAAATTCTGCAGATGAGGAACTTTTTTTGTCTGCCCCGGACAGTCACAGCCACCAGCAGCCAGCAGTGTTAGTTAAAATTTCCAATTTCTTTTTATTGTCTTTAAAGATGTACAAATACAGCCCAAAAGGTTTTTTGACTCTGCGACGTTTACTTTTTTTTTAAAAATAAATTCCTAAAAATTACCTATTTCTGGAGTGATTTGATGGAAGGGTACCCTTAAGTATCCATTGTAATAATAGCGTGTTCTATATTACATACTATTAATCCTCATAAGTATTCCCATTCTCCTCATATGAACGCAACGAGAAATTTGAAACGTATTGTTTAATTTCGATATACGAATATCGGTAGACTTAGTCTCTTCAAGATAATATTGTTTAAGGAGCGAAGGCTATCCATGTTTCTCCAATATAATATCCGAAATATTTATATAGAGGAGTGTTCAATCAAATTCAAGAATCTAGACTCAAGTTTCTATTATAAAGATTCTTCTTACACTATGCTTGAAGACTGACAGATTAATAGATATTCCACTACACAGAAAGACTTAAAATTGATAAACAAAACCACGAAAGCGTTGTTTCCAAAGTAACCATCATCCATATATTTATAAAATAACATTATGTATATGCAAAGAGGAATTTAAGTTTTCGTTGCGCAGAAAATATAGAAGGAACGTTATTCTTGTGTACGAAAGCACCTCCTGCATAAATGGAGCCCGAAAATTATTTGTAAATTAAAGCGGAATTGTTAAACGTTTATGTCTGTCCCGCTTTCAAAGGCACTGGACCAGTCGCAGTTTCGAAGCCTCGATCTAAAGGTAAAAAGAAACCGGCGAGTTTCTTGAAGTCGCAATTGCCTGGAGTGGTCGAGGAGGGTCGTACGCTCGCACAGCAGGATCCGACTACGGCGAATCAAGTAACCGTTAAATTTCGTTTTGACCGAGATACCAGAATGATTTAATTCAACGAGAAAAAGGCTCGGGCCTTTGACATCCCTTAATGCCTTGACATTTGCTCGTTGACATTCAATACCTACACTAGAGAACCACTTAAACATCGCCTTAGACATTAAAAAGCAACGCTTCTTTCGCCTTGCACGACTGTTTATTGAAATTTCTCTTGAAAAGCTCACTATAGATAAGAAATACAATTAATTTCGATCAAATCGATAGAAACGTATCCGTAGGTTTAAAAAGCAACGGTTACTGTTGTGGAAAATATTTTTATGAAGAATTTTTGAAATATTTCTGATATTCGAAACTTTGTATACGTTTCATGCATAAGGTAATCAACAACAAATATCAAAGTTCATTTTAAACACATATTTTGCTTGTAATATTTTAATCATTTCTATCATTGATACACATTGCCGTTTATAAAAGGATACCTGCTGTTTATCCACAAAATGTGATATTTGATACAGATTGAATACTTTTCACTGAAATGAGTTTCTGATTTTAATTTGAAATACCGCGCAAAGTAAGCTCTTTAATAAACTCCCAACGTTTTCACAAATATTATTCCACGCATAGTAGATGTCATAATACTTATGAACGGTAGTGTGTGTGTTACACTGTTACCTGAGCTAAAATACAGAATATCCGCCGTTAAATAAATGAAAATTCTACTATTACAAAAATACCTACCAACTCCTCATTATATATAGTTCAATTCAGTAAATTTCTGCTGCATTTTACGAAAGTAAATCTGTATTCCAGAACAAAATGGGAAGATAATTATTGTTTAGAAACGTCTGCATGTTACTGTAAATTGAACAAAGATGAGCAATATTTTTATTAAAATAAAAAAATTTCGAATAACGAATAAAAGTTAAAAAAAATATTCGTCATGTATCTAATAAAGTTAACCGTTCTATTCGACGAATAAAGTTAATTTCTTTTTTCGTCGAACGTTTAATGGCTTTAGCTTCAGCTGCCACTTCACCTTTAGCTTCAGCTTCAGGTTCACCTCCACCTTCAGTTTCACCTCCAGCTTCAGTTCCAGCTTTAGCTTTAGCTTTAACTTTTATTCGATCCGTTATTTAAATAACTTTTAATTTAGTTAATGCCCAACTTTGAAATTGCACCACGATACAATTGGAGGGCATACTCTTTTTCGCCGTTTTGATGCAGTATATCTTCTCACTAGGCCCCTAAAAGCGCTTCCTCCATGACAGACACCACAGTCAAAGTGTTACGATACACAGTACTGAATCACGTGGGCCAACGGTACGAGGTGGTCGACGACTTGGTCGTAGGTGAACATCATCGATTACTCGTGAGGACAGCGTCTGACTACGAGGTCAACGAGAAATTCACGCGTCGCGCCGACGGCACCGACATGTTGCTGAATTCTAACGGAGAATTGATCGTCAGTTTCCCTGGTAAGTTCAGCAAGCATTTCTTTTTACCCATTGCAATTATTGCTTACCTTTGTCTTCGATTAATATACATTGTGGGCGTAATTCGCGACACAGCCAGAGAAGGATTAATTCTCTGTGTACAAACAAATCAAAAATGTAAAATAATTTTTTATAAGGGACTTAATTTTCGAAATAATTTATTTTAAACAGTTTTCGAAATATACAATTTGGTTAACGCGTCTGTCTAATACTCACTACTTCAACTTACGCGTTAGTATTCGTCTACATTGAAGATGGTCAAATGATGCAAGAAATTTTTAAAAAGTTTTAGTTCCATTTTATCCTAAAAATTGTATTTGGATTGGTCATTGTGGTAAACTAACTTAGCTTCCAAAATAGAAGACACGATGTCCTTTGATTTATAGTTAGGAGTCACCTTAAAGATATTAATGCAGGTAAATTATTAAAATTTAAATCCGCGAGGAAGAACACAAATGGTTTACAAATGAACAGAAACATTTGTGCAAGAATTAAGAAAATTAAAAAATTAAAATACATTGTCGCTTTTCCTTTTGCTTTTTGAGCTCGCCAAACAGGATTCTGTGTCGGACTGCGGGAGCAGAATTTTCAACCATTTTCCAACACAATAACAAGATTAATGGTCTGCACAAATACTATGATATGTGTTTTTGCCGTATCACATGTCTGTAAATACAACCAAACTCCGCAACGCGCCGCTGATCGCCGAATTGCCGTGTTTCAGATATTACTGACCCGAATCTTTAAATACTTATTACCTAGTAATTAAAAAGCAAAGCCCCAACGGCAGTTTTAATACTCTCGATTCTCGCCTTATTTTATCACGTAGAATTATTATTATTATTATATATTATACAGGCAATATTGGAGACAAATCAGCGAGCCAATTAATTTTCAGAAAATTAATTTCGAATATCTGTTTTTTTTTCCCGAAAAATTGGACTTTTCACAATTATATTACTATTTTCACCGCGTACGATATTTATTAATTGGCAAATCATTCGCAGCAGTGGAATATTAATCCCAGAGAATCCCTTTAACGTGCTCTCGCATTTTTATCAAACATTTTGCCCACGTTTCGCTATTATCAAGTCTCGGAGCGGTAAATATTTATTTTCCACGGCCGGATAAAATTATGCAACGATTCCCGCCTGCACCACGTGAACCGTTTTCATGTAACATATGCGGGTGGCCAAGTTCATAAACTTTCATCCCAACTTTCCTCATCTCGGCCGTGTTTTGTGTGCTCGCTGCAACAGTTTCTACAAACAGTTGAGAAACTCGCGCCAGGGTGAACCCGACGATTTTAGTCATCCTAATGAGATTCTTTTCGTTTGTAATGTACGGCGCCTTTGCGCGGCGAAGTTTGCATTTTCTCGTAAGCATCGTACGTTGCGCCCTGATCAGCAAACTTTTTTTATGCCTATTGTCAGCCATTTAATGCTGATTCGTTCCTTGATGGTAATACGCGTTTTCTCATGCAAAGAAAGTTTCCACCTTCGAATGAGTTCGCTCCACTTTCGATAACGTCGATTTTAATGTAACCGCGGGAGCTTCGACGCTTTTAAATTCATTACTCGTTGAACAGCTTGAGCAAGTTCTCGGAAAGTAGTTACGCGGCCGCTTGTAATGTACATTCGTTTCGAACTATGAAAAAGCATATAAAGTTAAAAGGCAGATTTTACATCTCATGAAAAGGAATTGAGGCGGAAAGTACCTATTTGTCTTATTCTTCCATCCTTCGACTAGTTACATCTTCATTCCCACATAAAAATACGTTTCGAACGTTTATCTTCTATTTCTTATCTAATGTAGGCTATACCAGTGATTCCCAAACTGTGGGTCGCGAAGTGTTTTCTGGGAGTCGCCACAGTTATTTTTAGTTATAGATTTTTGGCACGTATTTATTTTAATTATTATTTTAGAATTATATTCTGAAATACCTATTTTTAATGTGTTTTCTTTACCTTATTAAATTTACCTTAATTTATACGGGGGGGGGAGGGGGGTCGTAGGTTATTTGAGTACCTACTATAAAAGAGGATCGCAACTTAACAAAGGTTGGGAAACAGTGCTCTATATACCATTGAATTAGAAGTTTGAGTTCTCCTACCTGTACGACCAATTGCAATTTTCGTATTAGATTCGGATTTACGTTATCTACTACAATCTTACTTGGTGGTGTTTCCCTCGATTATAAATTTTAAGACTCTGTCTTCCATATTTCATTCCTGCAGCATTACTAAACACCTCAAAATTGCTTCGCTCGCTTCCCTGAATGTTTCTTTTCGTTCCTCAATACAAAAATTCTTCGTACAAAGAATACGAAGGATTTTCTTGTACTTTCGGTGTGGTATTTTAAGACATTTCTCCTGCATTACAAAGGTGTTCCGGCTTCTAGAGACCAGTGTAATTCAACACTCTCTCGTGGATTTTAGACGGAACACGCATCACGACCGGTTACACGATAGAAGAGGAGCCAGTGATGTGTGAGTGGACCGAAGAAGAAATTCTGCGATACTTTACATCCCCTTGGACAAAAGGAGAAGACGAGGGCTATGACGGTGCATCGTTTTCGAGCTTTAAAGAGGCTTCCTCGAGATCGAGCGGGGAATACGAAAACGAAATGCCTGGAATATTGATCGACGAGGGCTTTGTCTCTATCCTGTTGACATGTTGCATGGAGCACAAGAAGTACGCCACAGTGTTCTACGATCAGTCAGCAGTTAGCTTCACTCTATCTATGCCCGACGATCTTCGAGTCAGCATATCGAGAAGAGGTCATTACAAAGTTTCGATGGCGGGCGGAGTTAATCTAGAGGTAATCGAACCCCGCGAGATGAGATTCGCTGGAAAGCCAGCACCCAATACCGAGATATCCCAATGTTTCAAATATTGGAACGTAACGTGAAGTTGCGATTTCGTCGATCTTTGTAAGAAATTTTAATTAATATTACGCCTTAGAGATAAAACGTACGGTTAAACAGTCGTCGTTAATTGTACAAAGTAACTTCTTATTGGCGTAGGGCCAAATTACCAAACTCTTAATGTCGCACGAACAAATTGAATGTATAAGTGTGGAAGAAGTGTTTAAACGAGCACAGGCGTCGAACACGTCAGCATTTCAAAACGAATGGCTTCTCATTAGATCGAAGAAGATGGCCTGTCATTGAAGGGCAACGCCTGCGCGATTTGCGGTAACCAGTCAACGTCCACCTACAACTTTTTCCCGCTCGAGTCGCCAGCCGTCATATTCAGCACCAGCGACGTCTTCGGAAGTATCTTCGAAATCAAGGACGACGGCACGACGCGTTATAGACGCGGAAGGCAGCCGCCTGGCTATTGGAAATCCACCGCGAAAGCGGATGTTCAGGAATCAAGCCAGGAGGAAGATAGTCGGGAGGAATCACCGTGGGGTGGGTCGGAGGGAGACGAAAATCACGAGCATAAACAGGGTTGCGACCACGAGAGACTTTGCCACGAGACCAGAAGCAGACGATGCAGAATATTTTCGGTGAATCGAGATCTGACGGCCAACGAGTACCATCATCGATCTGCCAGGCAGGAGGCGGAGCTCGCGGCGGTCTTCGATAACGAGACGAGCGTGATCTTGTATCCAACTTCGCGTCGTCCAGAACTTCGCCGTCTGATTACATTTGAGACGGTGAAACCTAAGTCACGATCAAAGGATCTGCTATCATTACGGGTTAGATAATCGGGCCGGCCAGCCCCGCTATCGTTTGCTTCCTTCTCGTCTTTCCGCGACTGCTTACTTTAACAAAGTAGTCTTTGAACTTGAGCCACCGACGAAGAAAATCGATGGTACGCGAAGGGAATTGTACAGAGTCTGCTTTCTTAATTCAAGGGGGTGAGTTGGCCAAAGGACGAGCCCGGGGAATACGATAGAGATTCGAAGTCCTCTGCATTGGGATTAACTTGCTCGATGTAAAGCTTGAGATAATATTTATCCTGACAGTGATCATCGAGAACAGTTTATGTTTCTTGGTATTCTTTTATTCCATTGCTCACGGGCTGCTGAAAATATTCTCAGCAATGTTCCAACGCAATTGAAAGTATCATAATGACAGAGTTATACAGAATTCGATGAACGCGGAATCTTCAAATAAAATGATTACATCATGAAAATAAAAAAATTCATAGATTTGTAACGACTTTCTGTACCTTCCATTACCTGTTCTCTTATTTTTACTTTATTAATGCTAGGTAAGAAAATTGAAGCCAACGAATTTTGACAGAAGAGACTTAATCCGTAGCACTTACTCGATCCCATACGATTGGCCATTCCCTTTCGGCAGAAACGGCGATGGAATTTGGAACAATACCTACGATCTGCCTTTCACCGGTACCATGGAGCGTCCCATGCCCAAATTATTGAAAATTCGTATCCTATGCGGTTTCAAGGAACCAGGTGGAAACGCAGTGATCGATATCCAAAGAGCACTCGGACGCTATTGGATGTCCGTTAGTGAATTAATGTCCTTTTTATGAAGCTACTGCCAGATGTTTCAATTAAATTATTCGGCCAGCCACCGCCTTTCTTTTGCATATTATGCAAAGTTATCACCGTTTGTATCGGTTAAATTATTTACTCAAATATCGCCCCCTCCCCGACGGCGAAAAAGTTTTTCTCTATTGAATCTAATTTATTGCACCGCCATCATCATATGATTAATAAAAAATGCAAATTGGATTATTCAGAGGTGAATCGGTGATTTGAAAATATGTATAACTTTGCATCAGTATGTATTGAATTCTGAGTCGATGTTAATTAGTTCGCCCTGTGTGTTTCATATACATATAATTGAAGAGCCCTCGTAGAAAACACTGTAAGTGCCAAAAATCAAAATTTTCAGGAGAGAGAAAACACTTTCCTGACTTTATATTATTTACGGAATTTAATTTGCTTTAATTGCTAACTATGCTTAAGTATGCAATAACCTAAATGCATCACAAAATTTCTTATTTTCTACATTAATATAGTCCAAACTCATGAAAAATAGAATTGTATTTGTAAAAAACCCTCTATGTGCCACCTCTTAGTTGTAGAGAAAATTGATTGTGTCACCTCTTAGTTGTAGAGAAATCGGAATCTGCACTTCTTTAAATTTGCAAGCACTGAAAGTGCCAATCCTACTCGCCTATCGACTAATTTGTTCTTACATTGTTTTCTACAGAAGTGGCATTTAACGTGCCAGCGGTACCATTTTTTGGCACCATTGGTAACTTATTTACAAAGGGGAATTGCATTCAAATTCTAGACCATAGAATTACGATTAGCACGTAGAACATTTTCCGATAAAATTGTTTTTTTTTCACATTTACCGTATAAATGCCTCCGATGTCACATTCCAATACACATTTACAATCGTAACCAGTTAGTTGGCAGTACCGTTGGATCGTCCATCGCCACAAACGGAGAAGAAGACAGGCAGGAGAAAGAGGAGATAGCTTACGGATATTTGGAGGACATTCTGCAAGACCTGGCGCTGGGTATCAAACAGGCGATTGACGTCGCAACGTTCAGAAGCGGCTTGGAAAGGCAGTCGAAGGTATCGAGTGTGAAGGCGCCGCAAAGATCGATCAAACTCGACGAACTACTCAAGCAAAGAGCTTCAAAGAAGGAGGCGCTTGAATGGTACAAACGCTGCATGAGGGAAAGATGCGTTGTACCGTACTTCCAGAATATCACCGGGACGTGTTTCCTCTTGATAGAGGGTTGCGTGAAAAACGCTCTAGCGATATCGCTGACAAGTCGATCGTCTACTGGGCTTGGCGAAAGTGAAGAGTTTTTGGTCTGCGACGATGACGCAGGCTCTGAACTTTTATAGAATTTAGACTAACCTTTCGCTTGCTACGCTGGGTCTAGCAAAATTTTCATCGACACTAAATTAGGTCGGCCAACGAATGTTCTTGAATGTTCACGAACTTATGAAACTTGGACCAAGTTTGTTTTGCTCCAAATGTTGCACCCAGTGCACAACGTGTACAATAATATTAAAGACACGAGGTACACTACAGAAAAGTTTATGAAAAAATCGAGTTCAAAAGCTGTGCTCCCCTAACCTTCGATATGTGCACGCATACACAACCCGGTTGTTTCCCTACAAAGCAGTAGGAAGCAATTTCACAGTAGTTTAAAATATTCGCAACACCTTATTTATCAGGTCAGTTTAAAAGTTCGTTCGCTTTATTAAACCAAAGTGTTTATTAAAAGTAAAAGTGTATTCCACGTTTCTTTAATAAGAATATTTACTTTGGCTATCTATCTTTTCTGGTAAACGTAGGATAGTAATAAAAGACATTTCCGCTACTTTTGCACCGACCGAATAAAAATAAATACCGCACACAAATTTTCAATCAGTCCCGTGTTTTGAAACTTTCAAGAAATGTTTCCCCGTTCAAGAGAAATTAACAACTCTTCCGGTCATCGTTGTCACGCTTTAAAACGAATCCGAAATACTCGTACGCCGCAGACTGCACATCGAATTATGCTAACTGCCTGCAGTTGGACATCATCGGGCGTTCGCATTTAGCGCTCGATACTGGATGCCAATATCGACGGAGCGCCTCGAACTCGAGCACTTGTTTAATATAGGCGTATCATCCGGCGGGGATGGCATCGACGCTCAAGGCGCGGGCATTCTCGTCCCGCATGCACGTTTTTAGCAGCTGGTGATTTCGGGACGCGTGGCAGGAATACCGAGGGTGGCGAGTTAGAAAAGGGCAGCGAAAGCCGTAAAGGGGTAACAGCCGTCACAGTACCATATGCCTCGCACATTACTCGCGAAAGTAGGGAAGACTCGTAAAAGTATGGCACACGTTTTTTTATTCCCCGCCCCGTTACCTTCCCGGCGTTCTTACGATTCCGTCTTCCTCCACGAGTACAGTCCGACTTTCTTTCCTGGCGATTAACGCCTCCCTTTCTTTCGGTTTTCATTACCAGACGCTTTGGTTGCATCGAGCACTGTTTCTACAATGCTCCCCAACTCGCCCCTCCCCCTGCCACGTTTTCTTTCTCCCGTTTGTTACAAAATATAAAACGCCTGGCGAAGGAGGTTTCGCTATTTGGGTGCCACCTGCGTGGCGTGTTACCCGAGACAATAAAAATGTAACGGCGTTTTATTTTTATTGTACACTCGGAGGCCGTGGGAAAAACTAAGACGTTTTCGAAGGGGAATGCGGATTCTTGCTGGACGCGACCTGGATGACACTAATCGCGAACGGAAGAGTGAAAAGTGAGAGGGGGGAGAAGAGTGGGAAAGTGAATGGAAAGAGGAGAAATATTTTCAATGAAGTGATACATTAGTGTTGCAGGCTTTGTGATGTATCTCTGCAGAGTGGCATCGACTTGGCAGGTTTATCTCCACAGAAGATCGTGTAAAAATTAGTCGGAAATGGGGAATAAATTTTGTTCATTCGCGGCTTCATTTCTGAGAAAATCAATTCTGATAACTCTGCAAGTACAAGCACAGAATATTGCAGTAAATATTGTACAGCTTCAAATGCACAGCTTGAAATTGTAGTATCGAACAGAATCTTGATTTTGAGAAAGGGGTTCGGTCTCTTTTGGTTTAAATCTCACTCAAGTGCACATGTACTTACTCCGTCGATTTTTCAGAGATGACTTTTTCATAAACGAAGCTCTCTCTCTGAAGAAATTCTATTGTACATTTTCAGCTTATTTTTACATGAAACTTTACTCACTTTTCAGTTCAAGTTTTACTACCAATTCACTGATGAAAGCATTTGAATTTGAAAAGCAAGAGGAATTTCTGTTACATTTTTGAAATTATTGTACCAAAACTAATTAAGTACTTATTGTCTACTAACTACTAAGGTTTATTTGTAACGAATCAGAGCAGTTGAATTAACTACTATAATTTTCAGTTTCACAACCTGCAACATGTGGAACATTGTAAATAATTATTTTCGTGCACTTTATGGACTAATAAATAATGTGTAATAAGTATTTCGTATTATTTTTTTAATACAACCCCTAAAATGATATCCTAAAATCATTATTTTTCGTCGCAGCTAAACGTATGTAACTCCTTAACGCTGGCAAGAATGTACCGTTTACTATGAATTCTAATGAACGTTCTTTCAACGAGATAAGTTGCATTTCCTTTCAGTATGATGCTTCCTTGAGAAATGTCTTAAAGACTGCTTCCCTCGTATAGCTTGTGGAATAGCACGATGTCGCCCAGGGATGCACAGTCAACTTCGTATTTCCGCTGGGCTCTGGACCTCTTGAAAGATTTCGCTCACGTATTTTTAACCTATATCATTTTCCCTTCCAAAACGTCATGTGACGTAGCACGATGAAGAAAAAAAACTCGTTCATCTCATGTATTCCTCTTTCTGGAGTTGGTCTCACGAGAATCCCTATAGGCTGGGTGGTTCCACGGCATTACTTTTACCATTCATGCTTCACCTGCTTTATTAATGGTAGAAACTGTATGGAAATATATTCAAGTTTCCCTGCCACAAAATTACACTAAAAAGATTATAAGGTACAATACGGAAATAATACTTACAGCTTGTTGCGTGTGTAATATGTAGGATTCAGCGTAATTTCTGGAACCAACAAAGTATATGTGACTCTGCATGTAAAAACGAATTGAAAATGTGGAAGGAAATTTCTCCGTACGTGGCTACGGTTTCGAGAAAACGAATTTCGAAGATTCGTAACGTTGTTTTATATGTTTTCTTGTTTGTTTGTATTTATAAACGTTGGTGATGTATGGTTAAAAAAATACATCATTGTATTCGCACAGTGATTAATTTTCTTATTGTGTGGGAAAATTGTTGAAAATATTGCTATTGCTGTCGCATAAAGTGTTCTGTTTGACGAATGAAATAGACAAACATGAAAAATACCAACGTATTCATTTCTTAATTTTTCGTATCCGTACATAATTTATTCTGTTAACTTTGAAAACGTTTCCAGCTCCTTCTTTGTAGACTTTATTCTTAGTATCTGTATATTTAATAATTTCTTTAATTTAACGTCTCAGCAAACATCTATGGGTGTGATATCTGACGATTTTGAAAGTGACAAATCCAAACACGATTTTTAGGATAATAAAAAACTAATAATCTGTAAAAGTGTATTGTATTATTTAAATCAGATCATCGCCAGTATTTACAATCCTGACGTGCAAGTGGAAGTAGTAAGTAATAGACAGACACGCCGGATAAATTCGGAATCGATTATTTAAAAAACAAAGCCCTTTAAGCGGGAAATCCTATTCTTTGGACTAAAAACATCGCAAAATTTGGGATTTGTTTTTAAGAAACCAGCGTTTCGATTCATCTGAAATTTAGACCATGTTTTGATGCATCTTTGAAGAAGCTGCAGTTTTTTTAAAAATAATTTTTAACCATAAATATAGTAGTTATCCATGTTCGACCATCACGCCGCGCAAAATTCACCAAAAATCTTTTCGTGCTGCGGTCCCTATGCTATTCTTCCTCCGACTCATGAATCCTGATTCTGAAACAGAAAAACAATTGTGCAAATCTCGCTTTGTGTTATCAGTATTATTACTCTTTCTCTTTCTCTCTCTCTCTCCTCTACCAGGAAACCCCGAAAGCCCTCTGCGGCGTTCTATTCAAGCTCTGTTCCAAACCAATGCCAGTCCAGTTCTGCTGCCTGCGAGTTCAGTCTCAATCCCAGTCTAGGTCGATACAATTCTCCGTGCAAGTTTTACTTTCGCTTTGCGTCTCGTTTTAATGTGCTTTCAATTCATTATTAATTTTCAAAGCTTCAACTATTAATTACGATTCCAGTTTAAATCCGATTACCCCGACTTTTACCTTACTTCCGTTAAAATCTGTTACGATTTCGTACACCACCAACCTTCTACCTCTTAAGATTAGTTGACTAAACGTTTCACGAAACGAATTGGTCTTTCCCTTTTCTTTTGTTATGCCCATGTTATGAACGGTGCTATCAGTCACGCAAGGAGATACATATCAAGCAAGAAACAGACCAAAAACAAACGAACACGTATGGAGAGGGTTGGGGGAGGGAGGAGAGGGGGGGGGGGGGAGGCAGAATTTTCGAAGTATTGCGCAAATATATCGAGTTGGACCGGGTTTAGCCTGGGCGTGTATACGGACGTTTACGTATCACGTTATTGGACAAAAGTTGCACCATCGGTTTTAGACGCGACGCGATCTGATTTATCGCCCAGCGTGGATTTTTCGGTACGAGAGGGAGAAACTACGAGACGGGCCATTTTTCTCAGGCTACAGCTGGATAACGTGCAACTCTCTCCGCCACTCCTGTCTCCCGAGCCACCCTCCCCCTCTTGCCCCCATTCACCCTCATTCCCTGTTGTTCTTTCCCGCTACCCGCGAAATATATGAACTGTATACGCTCGCAGAGCCCAACGATGGCGAATCTATCCGGTCGTTGCTTCCACTAAGGCTAAAGACAGTTAACATATCGTGGTAGACATCGGCGATATAGATCTCGCACGTGCGCAGCTCCGATCGGTTCGCAGGGCCCGCGAGCCTCGATCACAGAGGAGGCTCATTCTGTTCCGGGGAATTGATATTATCACTGCACGGATATTAACCGCGTCCTTTGCTGGCAACCGCTCGTGGCCGCCCAACACCCATCGATCAATATCGCGTCGCAGCGTTGTTCATATTATTCAATAAAATCCGAAACGACTGGCAATTTAATTTGACCCGTCACCGCCTACGCGTACGTGCGCCGAGCTTTCGCCATTTTCGCTGTGTAATTAATTTCCGATCGGCAATTGAATAAACGTTGGCCTTTGACTTTCCATAAGTCTCTTTGCTGCGAGCGTGGTTTTCCCTACCTGTATATTTCGCGACGAATGCGGCGGGCTCGAACGTGCCGGGACGATGTGTAGGTCGGTTCACTGATTAGAGGCCGTTGGATATTTTATTAAATTACAGTTTGCATCTTTATCGTGTTGATATAAATAAGTGAGTGACGGTGGAACATGTCCAAGTAGGGATTTCCTGGGAAAACTGTATTTACATGCATATACAAGGTGTCCCAGTATTGATGGTACAACCGGGGAGGCGGTGGTTCTACGTGGAAAAAAGTCAAATGCATTGAATAAATTTCTTTCATTTGAGGTTTTATTTTTGGAGGCTTTATGTCTTATTTTTATTTATATACCCACTCTAAGCAGACGGAGAAATACATAATAGCAGATAATATTGATAAGGAAACAACATTACGTATGATATTTTGTAATGCTATTTATTAACAACACGTCAAGTGCATGTGTTAAGGGCACACGCACTCGAAGAATATTTAAAATTCATTTTCTCGGAAATAAAGCGTCAAATGAAAAAAATTTATTGTATATTTCCAACTTGTTTTTCCATCAAGAATCACCCCGTCCTTGCACAGTGGTACGGATCTCAGAAATCGCGAGAAAAAAATTGTTATGTTAATAACACACGATTATTCATTATAAAAACGGTTGATAGGGGGATATTTTAGGTCGCAGATTTTCTGGTTAAAATTTGTATTCCAGTAAAATTAATCTCTCTATAGAGGGGGGAGGTGTTACTGAAATGCTTTAACTTTTATTTATGAATACTTTTCGATTGAAAATACAAATGCAAATTTTAACCAGAAAATATTCTATCAACCGTTTTTACAATTAATAGTCGTGCGTCATTAACGTAAACATTTGTTTCCGCGATTTCTGAGATCCGTACCGACCACTGTGCCTCGATTGCGCCATCAATACTGAGACACCCTGCATGCAGACGTTATGAATAAGTAATGTAGAATACACTTCGTGTGCACTTGAGTCGTTTCTGTAACGTCTAAACTCTACGGCAAATTTTCCGCATTAAGCCTTCTCCTTAATGAAGCTAAGAAATTCGGAAAGTTGTTATTAAGATGAAACGCGAAATTTAATTCCCGTACTAAGTGAAAACTAGAACTCGTAGTAATTAGGAGGAAATAACGTTTTGAACTTTCGCACGGAAATTATAAGTGGAATTATTATGCTTGAAAATTTTCAGCAACCAAAGCCTCAGACTCTGATGTTACTATCCTGACTTGCGTTATAGTTATTGGATAATTCACGGTAGACAGTCAATTATTTTGTTGAAGATATTTACAGACCTGTTATGTAAAAATCTTCAACAAAATCACGTTCTTATGAGACGCTGCGTGCTTTAAACTAACAATAAATATAAAAGTATTTAGGAATATAATTCAAAGAATCCAAAGAATAGTCAAAAACTGTTCAGTTCTGAAAAATCTGGAAACTTATCCAGTATAAGCAGTATGTGGTTTTTGTTGTATTAATGCATTCATTTGTTCTTATTCACTAAATATTGCGATACGATAAAAATCTCTTTCTTTATAGTGATGTTATGTAATGGTAAGGTTTTCAAATCCCTCAGCGTTGACGTTTTTTAAAGGTGTTACTTTAAGAGAAAATGTGACTTCCTATCATGTCAACACCATTAAAGAATTAAAGGCTCGCATCCAATAATAAATTAAAGGCAACTGATAAGAAAATTCATACAAGGTAACAGTTTTGTTAAGCACCTTCAAGCGTGAATGGCGGAGAAGAAATCCAAAAGATACCGACACTTTTCGGAATAATTTAATTGTTGTAAAATATTCAATTGGACTGTTCGTACTTTGATGACTTTTGTTTATACGTGATTCAGTTATTACATTGTGAAGGTAGGTATCTGCCTGCATTAGAACTATTAGTTTAAAATAGAAATATTAGTGCATTTTATAAACAAACTTGTAAGAGAGTGAATCTCTACTGAAACTTGATGACACAAGGTTCTTTTTATACCAAAATCTGGGTATATTGAAAGTTATAAGTCACACTACGGGATGCGATGTAATCTTATCCACGAAATGGTACTTAATCGACTAATAATTCCCTATATATAGTATTTAATTCTGCCTCTTTTTTTCTATGCCTTCAAGTGCTTCCCTCCCTCATTCTTTAAATATTCAACAAGTTTTCTACCAATGATCAATCAATTTCTGCCATTTTACTTGAGTCGAAAGGACGAGTGAAAAAGGAAAACAAATGGTCAGGATTGAAGTATGTTAGTGGAAACACATTTTTACAAGTGGCAGGAAGGCAAATTTCCTGTCACTGCCATATAAGTACAGAGAATTCTTTAAGTATAAAGAATATTGGGGCTAGCCACTAGCTTGTAGCATACTAGGAACAAAATCATACTTATTGCCAGAGTATATATATAATACTGTATTTATTTTCCGTTGTCTTAATAATTTAAACTAACGTGAATAGTTACAGTCGGTTGTCTGTCGCCAGCTAAGCGGACACCGGAAATCAACCTTCTTTACAGTCAGAATGAAAGGGGGATGGACGAAGTGGAGAGGGTAAAAACGGTTGCCGCATTCGAGGCTCTAAGTTGGGATTGTTTTTGTTGAGAATTCGAGAAGTCATAGGGACAGAGATACGGTCGATCCACGTGGGGCGTCCTCGTTGGCGGACGTGATCCGATTTCGGATTCAGCTGTTCTCCATCGCGCCCTACACTTTTGCCCGTGCCAGGAGCGAACATATACCTTCCCGCGATTTTCGCATCTTAAAAATTCCCTCGCAAACTGTCGCGTACCGTTGGCGAACCAACTGATCGTGCTTCCGCTCCGTTCTCGTCCGTGCACGCTCCGCTTTACGACGATCCATTTCCGCTCCCCTGACGTTACATTCGTCCCCGGATATAACGGAACCTTTGTTGGAAGAAAAAAAGCGTGATGAGCGATCGGTGGAGCACTACAACAGTGATGCGAATAATTCTCGGTCGCTCTCACCTTTCAAATGTTTCCCACTGAGCAAAATGGAAGGCAGTAATAGCAGTAGATTAAGTATACCTATAGGATTTAACTTCTTGTAGAAATAATTAATTATTATTGAGTTTATAATACGTTATTTAATGAAATTAAATACCAAATAAATCTACACGACCTTAAAATTCGCAAAATTCAATTAATATCAAAGTAATTTTTATAAATACAATTGCCCTCCAATAATCAAAATAATTTAAATATTTTTAATAAAATTAATTACCAAATAATGGTATATAATATTTTACTGTTCTGAACGTTAATAAGACGAAAAGTAGAAAACATTGCTCGGTTGATTTTGATTTCAAGCATAGAGTCAAAACCTTAATTTATTGGAATTCATGTAACGAACATATTGATGACATGCTTTTCGTTCAAAGTTGACAGCGTGCGTGCTTTGCTGTAATATAGCTGCTATTTGCACCATTTTATTCGAGTATGTGAAGCGATGAATTTTTCACTTGCAGTTTGTTTGGCGTATATTATGTATAATAAAGGTACACATGTATATATGTTAGCTTTCATTGTCAGTTCATTCCCAGCATTTTTCAGTTTCGATGCAGTTTAAAAATAAATTAATATTCCAATAATTAAATATAAGCATTCTTCAGTTTCGATGCAGTTTAAAAATAAAAAAATTTTATAATTTAATTATAATAATTTATATATATATATAAATTATTTATATACTAATTTATATATATATATATATATATATGTGTGTGTAAATATAAATATATATTCCATTCATTAAATATATTAAATAAATATATATTAATCAATTATTTATATTTCTCGTGTTTGCAATTTTCTTATTAAAATATATAAAGTATTAATAACTTTTTCATGCGGTGACCGGTTTTTGTATTTCCTTTTTTTAATCCTACACTTAATATACGCCCAACAGCTCGGTTATTTATTTATGAATTAAATCTAATAAATGATAGATGCGCCCGTTACAGATACCTACCTACTACCATTTTAATGAAATGTGATTTTCAGCCACAACGAATGCAATGAGCTAGACCACTGAGTTTGATCAACCAGTATTGCATGAATTCCGTGACATTAAATTCGCAGATAGATTTCGCTTCGTTTAACATCAAACGTATTTTCAATCAAACAAACTGCAATTGTCCATTTCCCACTGTATAATTCGCAAATTTGTTGTTTCCAAATACGTTTCGCTTTGGTCGAAAATTTCTAGCAGTCGTTTCCAGGGAACGTGGAATTTTTTTAAAATGTTCAGAAATATGCAAATTCTTCTGCTCGATTTATTTTTCGCAGCAGCTTCGGTTTTTAAACCAACTTTTTAAGAACGAAATCGTATTGAGATACAAGTGAACAAATTTGGAAATAAGACATGTAAGCATGGCTCACTTGAATCGACAAAGAAGTCGATAGGTTAATTACGTGGGAAAATAAGCATATGATATTTATTTAACAGCTTCAGCAACTTTAACATGCGTCACCGAACATTAGAACGATCTCTATTATTTATAATCAGTAGCATTATTTCGTATTATATTTGTGTGCAGAGTAAAAAAAAAGGAACAGAAATAAAATCCATCTATTCTTCAGCTTATTACTTGAGATCGTCTTTCTATTCTAAGTATTCGTATTGAAGAGTAGTATTTTCAATAGTGTTAAATGGTTTAGACACTTTGAGTAAACTTATATTCAATGTGCTGCAAATAGAATTGCTAGTAGCTGACATATCATTTTAATCCGTCTCCATTTTTGTATATTCCGTATATCCTTATTGAATAATAAATAATGTAAAAACAAGAATGAATTGTCTGCCCCGCAATTACTCACTAAAGTAGGTATATACATTTTACATGATAGACACTTTAGATTCATTTCCATGAACTAATATTTTCCGAGTCTATATAAAAGTTTCCCAAAATCTGCGAACCAAATCAACTCTTCCGACATTATTTTTCTCAAATTCTAAAGCGAAGATTTAAAGCGTTACCGCTTTTGTTTGTTTTCGATGCACGTAATAAGCGTGCGTTTCCCTTCAGAGTCCACGGATCTCCAGTGGGGATTTTCAAAACGCCAACCCTCGCGGCTATGGAAAGCTACACTCGACCGCAGGTGAATAAGAGATGAGAAGACGGCTTGGGATTTTCGGTACGAAGCGATCGTCGGCTGTGCAATCTTGATTTTTAAACGCTGCATAATTAGGGCAACCTCCCCAGTGAGATATACATTCGTCGTTGACAGGGGTAGAAAATGCAAAACTAGAAAAGTGTTAAGCATACGCTGAATATATTAAATAGGTATCTAAAAGAATCATTTATTAAATCGCTTGCGTCAAACAGTCAACGAGTGGCTCAAAACCATTCGAAATTTCTGGCGAAACATCAGGAACTTTAGTGGTTAACTACTTTGCCGTGGCTGACGCTGAAGCGGTGCACGAAGTTTAATTATCAACTCCCTGCCCGTGATTAGTAATATTGTCAGACGAAGTTCGTTGAAAGCTCAAATCGAGTGGAGTATATTTCTTGAGAATAAATTACAGCCTTTATATAACGTCGATCACAATATAGTTCCATCTAAAGTAAAAATGCACATGAAGCGCGACACGAATTCATTGTTTCAATAAAACAAAACAGAGCTTCATAGAAGCGGTGATTTAAAATAAAATAAAATTTTTATTCATTTCACATAAATTGGCCACATTCTGCTTTGGTTCGATGCAACGCGACGTCATGTGTGGCTGCAGTGTTAATTAACGAATAATTATAGTGGTTGATAAAAGTATCTGCGATCGGCATGGAAAGTGATACAGCAGGACCAAGTGGGACCAAGCAAAAATCCATCGCAACGGAATCCAGGCATTCAGTAAGCTTCTCTCCAATTATCGACTTGTTACGTTCTTGCTGCGCCACAGTGCGGGCAACGGGGTTTTGGTACTCGAACAGCTTAAATGGAAGAAAAACTTTTGATGGCTCGGTAATAGATTCTTAAAGGAAAAGTTCTTGCTGCGTGGAAAATTGTTTCTTCCGTTCGAAAGAAGTAGAACGTTTTAGAGAAATCGCGATAATTGAACCTTATGTTTAGTTTGTAGAACGATTATCTCTCTAACCAATGAACTCTCCGTAAGTGTAATCGATAAATGCTGGTAGTTTTGCTGGATATGAAATATGATAAAGCTTCATTGGCAATCAATACATCATTTTCAAACGACTATGTACAATTTTTACTAGTTATGTCATCCAAATTGAAAAATCTCGTTGTTAAATAAGCATTACTATTTAAGCAGTTGTAGTAATTCGTTTATAAAACGTAAATTGAAGACCTTGCGGCAGAGTTGCACTTGCAACTTTAACTAAATAAAAAATTGTTTAAATAACGGATCGAATAAAAGTTAATGTTTTTATTCGACGAGAATTTGTTAATCTCTTTTTATTCAAATCCAAAGAACGAATCACCGATCCGTTTCGTGCAAATCCAATAACAAATGACCAATTTCTTGCAAATTTGCAATCTGCACCCATTACCCTACTGCAAGTCAGAGGCAGTCCCAGATTTGAAAAATTCGCCAAAAATAGAAATAAAAACTTATCAATTCAATAACTACTACTTATTGTGTGAAAATATATATGTTTCAATTAGTGTTCTCTTTTCAATGTTAAGTCGAAGCAATGATTTTATAAACAATTTTTCTAATTTATTCAAAGTTGGAAATGGTGGTGCTGTAGGGGAAAGCGGGGTAATTCCGGCCAGCGGGTAATTCCGGTCACTTCTATTTCTTTAAATAAAAACCGCGTAACTTGACTCTGTATGGTACTCCCACTTGTTAATGATGCGGCAAGGTAAAATTCATGGTTTCCATGACAATAACAGTCTTTTGATTAAAAAAAATCCGGGAGGGTTCATTTCGCACCGTAATCTTATAACAGTGGTCGAGTGTTAAGCAAGGTAAGTTAGTACATGGAATAGATATGAATTATTAATATTAATCTCATTAAATAGAGGAATGTTTCTACTTTCGAACTCACATTTGGTTTTTGGTGATATGTATGTATATTCAATTCAGTGTATTACTTCAAATATCTGAACATAAGGTGTGGGGTAATACCGGCCAAAAGTGAGGGGTAATTCCAGCCAGATTTTAAAATTGCTTTTTTTCTGGCTTAGATGCCACGTACAATTCAAATATTTGTGACGAAAAAATAGAGCACGATATTTGCTCCTTTTGCAAAGATAACGGAAAAGGTGTTGAAATGTAGTTTCGGTGCACAGTATGTGGTCAATGGGCACATGCAGAATGTTCAGGATGGGATACCCCTGAAGAATACATTTGTGATATATGTACTAATTAATTTTAAAATAAAAAATAACACAATTTTTATTAATTTAACAATTTTCCTATCTCTTTTATAAAAAAAAAATCATGGCCGGAATTACCCCACTAGTGGGGTAATTTGGGCCAAATGACTATTTTTGTGTTATTGCTCCCAAATTTGTTACAACGTAAATTTATGCTTTCTCGGTCATACTAATACAAACTAGACACTTCAAACTATCAATCAATATAAAAAAAATAACAAATGTGTAACTTGTTCAAATTTTATAGCATTTACTGCTTATGTGGCCGGAATTACCCCGCTTTCCCCTACCCCTCTTTTGCTGCAAGGTCCTCAATTTGATTTCAAATCGTAAAATAAGCGAAATTCAATCAGAAGTACTACTCACTTAAAATTCTACCAACAATACTTGCAACCCACGTTAATTTACTTTACAATCGCTTAGTATGTAGTTATGTACTTATTTCTATGCCAACTTGCCATCTCAAAATCTCTGTCTTTACCATTATTTCTACATAATACGTTGTCATTATTATCTAATTACCACAACTTCAAAGCCCAACGAATTTCAATTCAATAGCTTTGACGGCGTCAGCTCGATTGCCCATACACCTCGATTTTTCACGTTCCACGAAATTCACCGCGGCCACGGTGAATCTACAATTTCGAGCGTCCACAAAGTGAATCGTTATCGGAGGAAAATTTTTATTCCTGGCGAACGTTGCACACGTCGCGGGGCGAGGGGTAAGTTAGTATGTGGCTCACGGTCGACCCCGTAGAGAAGCAGATAACTTGGTACGTAATAAAAATGATCGTCGATAAGCATTCGAAACAGAAACTTCGGGGGATCGCTCGCATGGCGGACGCGCACGGGCCACGTACGCGAGGGTGGGTAAGCGGACATAACTCCTGCTTATTACGCGAGGCGATGCAGTCTCGAAAATTATTCGTATTCGTCGAACCATGCCATTTATGTCTCAATAGGAGGCCAACCTTTATAAAAACCATGGACCATTCACTGAATTGGTTACGAGTTAAAACCGACATCTGCTAAATGTAAATTATATGCACAAATTTCCCAATTTTCTTTCTCACATTTCTCTGCAATTCTATCTTAGGAAAATAAACAAAACATACATAGGTACAAACGTACTTTAATTGTGCATGTTACTGTGTGTTTAACATCCTAAGAAAATAAAGGTACGTATTATAAATAAAAAATATATCTCAGTGGGAAGACAGTGGTAGGGTGGAAGAGAGAGAGAAAGGGAGATGAAGATAGCGAAGAGGTATACTTACAATTCGAGCATGGAGATAGGATTTTCAATGTAGTGTGGTCAACCGCATGGGCAATAACTCACAGTGGCTCTGTGTTCAGGAAGCACAGTTCGGGATTGTAGATGCATAATTTTAACTCGATAAATTTAAAGGTGGAGTATGGTTTTTTGTTAGAAAAGAAACTTCATTTATGTATACAAATTTTATTACCGAGACAACTATGTCTTCCTATTATCGTTTAATTCCTAATTAGGTATGGAATTAGATACGGTATTTTCTAATCCATTTCTTATCTGATCATTTTAAGTGACTTCTATTACGTTGGTGCTAAAATAATTGCGGTTTTCAACTTTTTCTATTTTTCAATTTGGTGCAAATGTTAAACAATTGTTGGATGATCAATATTTAGTCCTACATTTGCAACCTCTCGAGTCGTTTTGCGTGAATCCGATACAATAATGGCCCTCAATTGATTATCAAACAAAACTATTGCCATAAATCGATAGAGCGAATTTCACGCTTTAAAATTGTATATTGCATTAACGTAGTTAAAGTAAAATTTATTCCAAAATAAGTATCAAAGATTAAAGTAGCAGAAACCGCAATTTTTACATCAACATAAAATTTTGTACATTTTGCTCTAAAAATTACTTACAGACAATTCTTTCTCCAATGAGAATAAATTGGAAAATTGATATACGTATAGAGCATTTAACAAGAAAAAGCACAATACAAAAAAAGTATAACCATATACATGACATGAGTGGAAAAGTCAACACTTTCTAAGTTACAAGCAAATTTCAGTTTTAGTAACACGTAAAGTAGTTTGCTTGGTATCATCTTTGCTAACTATAATAATTCATTCTTGGTTTGTTGTTCCATTATTTCCTTGTTCCTCTTTCGAATGAAATGTGGATTTTCTTGAAATACGAAGGGAGATGTTCGCGTTTTAATATTTTCGATATTTTATCGTCGAATGACATGGACACTAACAAATTCAACATGCCATGACCAGAATACACTTCCAAGGATATGGATATAAGATAATATAAATGCATTACACGTCACTTAAAATGTAACTACAAATCAAAACATGTTGCATGTCTGCTTTCCATTCGTTCAGATTTAACTTTGATATTCAGGACACCCTTTACATTATATTTCTGGTATTTCCAAAATTTGAGTTATTTCTCAGAATCTAATATTTGATTTTGCAACCACTTCCAATTGCATAATTTCTTCCAGTTTTCTAATCATACAGCTGACAGTTAGGTACCTACATCTACAATCGTTGAAAGAAAAGTATAAACAGCTGTTCTGAACCATAGCACAAAATTCAATTTGTTAGAAGAGCTGTACGAAATATTACTATGAAATCCAACGATATTATTAGCTTCGTGAAACTTAACCTTTTTGTGGTTAAATGCAGTTAATTCCTTTAATGAATAGTAGTGACCAAAATTCCGGTGCAGCGGAGGAAGCTGAGTCACATCCAAGTTGCAAGCCGTGTTAGACCCTAAGTTTAATTTTCAGACTCAAGACTGTATACGTTAATTCACTCGCAAGTTCAGTATTCTTGTTTTAACACGCACACACACTTAATCTGAATAAGAATAAAGGCCAGCGGTATGAAGTAGAATTGGGACACTAAGAGTTCTGCAGTCGTAAGTCAATGGCACACATAGGTAGGTACGTTACTTAAAATATTATGAAAAGCTATCGAATATTTAGATATAGAAACTGTACTTACCACCTCAGAAATGCTCGAATAAAATTAATACATACAGTGAGTCTAAATAATAGACTGTTAAACTATTTAATTATGAAAGCCTCTACCTTGCTTTTGCTTGATGCCTAGGTTAACATCACTTGACCCATAACTTTAATACTAAAAATAAGATTATAGGCAATAATGCATTTGGAGTTCGCCAGTCAATCATGATTAGGACTTAATATCACATGCGTTATATGGCAACTTCATCAATGAAAGATGTAAACCTATGGAATTGATATTATTACTAATGTTTACAAATGAATTGTATTCTAATCCTTTACCTTAGAACACCCAATGTATAATAAACACAAGACACCCACCATAACCAATGATATATTGCCAGACTTTTAATAAAGCTAAGCATCCTGGTCAAACCATAAAACACAGTTTCAAGAAGACAAAGCTTACAAAAAAACCTCGAAAAATAACATATAGTCCTATGCAAAGATGTAATAATGTCATAAAAGTAGGATGAAGCGAAATTGTTAAGACCCTTGAGTGTTCTGCTGATAAGTCACGAATTCAATTTCTTTAATTAATTAGTATAAGGTCCTCGGACGCGCATGGATATGGTTCAAGTAGGTACATAAGTACAACTCTTTGATAGGTGAGGAAGAACACATTCAGCCGTTTGCACACTTAGGGATATCACTTTACACACCACTTGAGTGGCTCCCAAGTTAGTCGCTATATCCGTGTAAAGCAGGGTGCAGCAAAGTTCTCGGTATGCACGCCAATTAGTCACGCAATATTAAGTTGGCGTGCGACAGGGAAAATCGGGAGTGTCGCTCCAATGTGCAAGTCACAGGGAACGATTTAGTATGCCCGCCGACCCAGTTGTACATCGTCCAGATGAGAACGAACAATTTGTGGTGTTTTTAACAAAATCAATGCGGCTGAATCTTCGAAGGCTGGACAACAGCCAGACTCTGACGTCACCTCGAAATGTACAGCGAGTGTCGGTTCGAATCCTCACTCTGAAAATGTATCAGGCCTTTTACACGTTCTTGCGCAAAAAGCACAGGCAAAGGGCCAAGCAGACCAGCAACCGTTCCGAAATGGAGAAACAATAGTCCTACAAACTGAAGGTGTGGTGCAACGAACTAAGCTGAGAATCTTTATCGATGCATTGCTTGGCAAATAACAGTGTTTGCGTTGTCTTGAACGTATAGTAACCTCTAAGGGATGAAGATGATTTTGCTGCAGCATTTGAATGCCATTCTATTCTTTGCATACTAAAAACGATTGTCTTGAATCGTTGGTTCAACTTTGTATGCTCAAGGTAACAATTTAACATGGCTGACGGACTTATGGGAGAGTCTGAAGTGGATCTTTGGCGTTTAAGTGATCTATATCACATACATATTATAGAAGCAATTAAAACGGTTAATCAAGTCGAGATTAACAGTTGTTGGATACAAGTGCGACGGTTACTGAATCCAGACTAACTATTGTTTCCAACAGAGGCAGATTTGGGTATAAGCTAAGTAGGCTGCAGCGTAGGGCGGTCAATTTTGGGGACCGACAAATTTAGAGAGCGACAAAATTTTGGGGGCGATAAATTTTGAAAAACGACAAATTTTAGGGAGCGGCTAATTTTGAGCAACGACAAATTTTGAGCGAAAGAAGTTGGGAAAGGTTTAAACACAAAGACTGGAGACAACTTTAAAAACAATTCACTGTTTTCATGTAACGAATTAGCAATAACTCATATGTAAATTGCCATATTGAATTAATTTTGAAATTGTGTCGACTCTTTTAAATTAAAATATTCGCTGATATTTTAATTTAAAAGGACGGCAGGCGCCTGTTAGCCTAGTGGCGTAAAATCTTCAAATCCGTCCCTGGTTTTCAAATATGATTGAAATGCAGTGTGTAATAGAAGTAGTTAGATGGGGTTTTTCTTCGTTACAGTGCCTTGCAGAAATATAACTATATGGTGAAAGCAGCAAAAAGAAAAGTCAGTAGCGTTTTAGAATGTCTTTTCTAAAGTCAGGATCCCAGAGATGAATTCAGTATACTTGTACATTAGTACTGTGAACGCCAGAAGTGTGTAGGAATGTGATCAAATGAGTGCAGCTTTCTAATAGATGACACTTCATGGTTTGTACCTTCAGGGATATCACCATACATATCTACTATTATAGTGTGCCCCATCTTAATCACTATATCTCTGCAAGGTGCAGTACGTGACATTTGTCCAGAGGGAAATTAGGAAATGCGAGGAAAGGGGATATTTTTTGGACAGGAGAAATGCAGAGGAAAATCTGCAGGTAATTAAGGAGGGTCCAGTTCTCGGAGTTATGAAATTTAGGGTACCATTATGGCATAGCCGGTGTGCAGAATTTATGAGGTGACTGCGCGCCTCGCTAGCCCTCCAGAGGTTGCTTCAAACTCAGTGGATTACAATACACACTTAAATAATAAAATTCGGAACGGTGGGAAATAAAGGCTCTGCTAGGAAACGAGTGATTGTAAAGGTTTCCTCCATCGATATATCAAGGCTTTAAGCGCGGAGGTGAGTAGAGCAGTAAGTGCCATTGGACGCCTGCTGTTTGAACCGACAATGAATTTCTACTTGAAATTTAACGTCCGTTGAGGAGGGCTGGTTAAAAGGCGATAAGAAATCTCAGAACCGGGAAGATCTCCCCGTACTTGAAGACAGCCTGGATATTATAAGAAGCCCTGGGTTGAATAATGCTGGGTTATATTTCTCGGGGTTTCGTGACGGTCGAAACTCATTCGTGGACCTGCTCAGGCTATTGCTCTCGCTGAGTTGTCTGGCCCCTTAAGGAGGGAATCCTATTTTATGGGCTAAAAACATAGCAAAATTTGGGATTTTTTTTTAAGAAACTAGCAATTCGATTCATCTGAAATTTGAACCACGTTTTTAAGCATCCTTGAAGATAGTCATCTTATAGATATCGCTGCAGGAATTCTCGATTCGTTAGTGACCAATGAGAATTCAGTCAGGATGCAGTAATTTTCAATAGTTTGTGACTCTTCTTGTTAATATTAGGGGTTACATAGGCTTCTAGTAATTCATTAATCTAAAAGCACTCACAATCGGAGTTTGAGCATTATGAGTAGCATACACCCACATGTTCAGGCGCCATATTAATGAATAGTGTGAGGCAATTAGAATCTTAAATTAGAAGCAGCTAAACTTGGAAGACTTTGAAGCAACCACACCTGTTATCTTCATTAACGCTTCCCCCTTGGACGGTCCTTAAGTACAGTATTTAAAGGCGGTGATCAAGACAGGTCACGGTCGTGGTCGTAATAGCTCAAAGTCTACTATTACCACCCAATTTCAGTACGCAAAGCAGCCATTCAAACGAAAAAGTCTAGTTAGTCCTAAGGATAAGGTTAACACTGCTCTATATTATGCCACCAGATGGCTAAATTGCTGCTACAGCAAGCAATCCGCTGTTACCAGCGTGAGCAAATTACTTCTGGGAATAGACCGCGCTCCTCTGATCGTCGATATCAAGAATCGCCCGAATGACCAGAGGGATCTAATCATTGATTATTCCTTTTCCCAGCTGAAAACAGGACCTGCTCGACACTGGTACCTACGCGTCATACGTATATACGTACGACGACATTGGAAAGCTTATCGTCTCTCCTGTGAGATCGCGAGCTTCGTCCCAGGATGATCCCGCTGCGGAGAAACAAAGAACACGATCATATCTGTTAGAGAGTAAAACGGCAAAGAAGGAAGACCACGGAACAGAAGAATTGATAAGGGGGCCGGGATGGTGGAATCGAGACGGAAAGTGGGAGGGAAAGAGAAGCTGTATTACTACACCGCGATATCGGGAACGAGATATCGAGGGCGGTTGCTCGTAGACCTACCAAGCTCGAAGCGATATACAGGGATATCGACGCAACCTCAGGGGACTCCGAGGAGTCCAGCGTAGCTAATGGGTATGTCATTTCGCGAATCTACGAGCACATAAAACCGGGAACCCTTTCAGTTGTATTCCAATTCCCGCGACATCCCATTTGATCCAGTATCCTTATAAAACCACTCTAAATGGCTTTAGACCTACTTCAGAGCTCCAGGTTTTCGAGGTCCAGCAAAGTGACTTGTGCACATTTAGGCCACGCAATATTTTTGTACTTTCATAATCGCTCTCGATCATCTAGTATTGCAATGGTGGAGTTAGCTACCGAGTATCACAATTACACGGCGGTATGCGTAGAACGACGTTTAGAAAGTTGCTTGTAATTGGATTAATTAAATACTAAAGATGGAATGGATAAAAATGTCTTTGATAGTTTGTGGATGAACGCGATTTAAATTTGCAGGCAATTTCACTGCAATCGTGGATTATTTAAACGAGAAAAAAATATGAGTCTTTCATCACACCTTTCTCGGTGAATATTGCTGTTTATTTTGAGATGTCCTATACACGGTATTGCAGAAGCTTTTCCACAACACGATTGATTACCCATGAGAGATCGATTAGAATACCACAAACTAAGTGTTTAAGAATTAGGGATTTTCAGGTGGTGATATGAGTTTCTATGTAGAAAAATTACGAACACTGCCATCAGAACAAACGTATTGATTTGTGGGAAGATTTAACTGCTAACAGGAACAAAATTCAATTTCCATACTTGGCTCTGGGGTAAAAGTAATTCGAAATATATATTTCTGTTGCATTTCAATTCATACCAGCATCGTACTGTTCTCATTTAGACAGTTTATGTAAATCCCCGTAAATCCTCTTTATTCTTATTCTTGCCGTTTCCAGTATTCTTCAACAGTGCCCCCGTTATAAATGAGGAATATTCTTGCATAAGCTGACTCGCAAACGCAATTCTCTTCTGTAATAGTCTAGGCCACGTCATAACTCCACCGCTAATTATTCATCTTCTTAGGTAACAAAATCGATGAAGATTACGTAATGCAATATACAGGTTATATTCTTACAGATGGAACTCTCTTCAGGGATGCATTCTACGTTGAAGAACGATGGAAAGGTTCGCGCAAACATATGATTTATGTATTTCTATCCGCTCTAGAATTTCAGAAATTCTTAGGTTTTTGCTGTGTAAAGATAGGCTCTCACTACGCCTCGCCTCGCCTCGGCGCAACTTCTTTCCACACTCACATCTAGGCTCGCGCCGCCACGGTTTCCCGTACCTGAAGTTATCTGAGCTTGCCTCGGTTCATGTGTTTGGTCAGTTGCTCAGAGAACCTCTTTCTTCCTCTTTTAGCGGTCACCGAAAGCGGCGGCCTCTACCTCAAAATATTTTCGAAGAAGAATCCGCGGCTCGAAGTGGCGCCGAGGCGAAGCGAGGCGTGATGAGAGCCTAACTTAATTCTCTGATTTGAAATTACGACGACGTAATTTCTCAAACGCCAAGTGCATTCAATTAATTTCACTGTTGGTTCAAGCTTATTGTATTCTTAGCGACACTTACAATTAAATTATAATAAGTAACTGAGGGCCTGATTGTTTCACCCCCAATAACTAAGTACAATTGCTTTCTTAACTGACGTCGAGTTTCATTACTTTTGCCTGTAACTATTTGTGGTGTTTGATCCTAGGAGGTCTTGATTCAGTCTAACAAAATCAGACGCCGTGTTGCTAACTGACTTCGCCCATACTAGCATTGCTAACTAGACTGCTAGAAACCAAAGTGCTTCCTAAGTGGTTTCTGATTGACTAAACTAAAACTGATACACCAATCAATGAGTCAGAGGGCATCGCGATCTCCCACTCTTATTGTTAGTGCGCTCTGCTTGGAAAGGGTTGCAGCGATACCTCCTTTACGTTCAATGAACGGGATATTGGCACCAATACGGAACTTCCATCAAGTCTCGAGTTCTACTTCTAGTGTATGAAACCTGTTATATAGATTCTCTAATCGATCTTTCGAAAATCTTGGTTTGCCCGGCACTTCTGTGTGCTACTGAAGATGAGATAAAACACCACCACAGTATCTGCAATAAAATTCCATTTCTGCCATCAGGACGTACTTTACTTGCAATAGAGACGCGCTGCTCAGAAGCTAATGTTTGGCAGTTTAAATATAACAATATTCTGCGACCATGTCATACATTTCTGTTAGCTGCTAGGTCCTAACAGTTAGAGCCAAGAAAATGGTCCCTGCCAATTTCCAAGATCGCAATCCTTGAGAGCTACAACAGACATTGCAGAAGCTTCCTCAATCACTTGGTTTCTGCTAGTACAATTGTGGAACCGCCAGAAGCAATTTTCCGTTTGCTATCGAACAATTTAGAAAGAAAATAGAACCCGTGTACCGTGCTGCATTTGTGGCCGACCGGAGTGTCCATCAAACGCGAGAGTCAGTCGCGTTTAACGATCAGCAAAGCTGGATCTTCCAATTGAGCGGCTGTTTCGTGCATTAAAGGGAACCTATCGATGCGAAGAAACTGTCTGTCTCTCCTGAATTCCCCTACCTCCCCCCCCCCCCCCCGTTCGCCGCCATTCGCCCCGTTGCGCGTCGAATTGGGACGCAAAACGTAATTTCGAGGGAAATCGGGCAACCCGTTTGTCGATCGACTTCGACGTGACTCACTGTACCACTCTCCAATTCCCTATGTTCCCTCCTTCTCTCTTTTCTCTCGCCCACCCTTCGCGACTCTCCTTTTCTTCTCCTTCAAACTATTTCGCTCTGCATCCCTTTCGCTCTGCCTCCCTCGTTCTTCTGCACGCTGAACGCTATAACCATCGGACCTTCGTTACTTCAACTAATTGGGAGCCTGATTAATTAGGGAACTTTGGTTGAATTACAGTTCGACCCTCCGTTCCGCGGTCTACGCTGGAAGCCTCGAAAATGCGAAGAGTGTTTCAAAAGACGACGTGAGCTGGGAGGGTGTGGTGGTGGGGGCAAAACACTGCGGGAAGGATTAGGAACGTGTCTGTTAAGTCTGAAAAGCGTTCGATAGCTCCACGTTCGGCCTTGTAATTGTCCAATCTGCCTCCCACTCTTTAACTGGCAGCAGAGCGACTTCAATAACGTCCCATGGTTGGCAGGTTTTTTCATGTGTTCGACTTGTAACTGTCATAAATTACTTCGGAGGTGCAGACTCAATGAGAAACAGATAGGTATCAGGTTTCCAAACACGCGTTTAAAGTATGGATTAGTACTTCTTTTTTCTTTGCAAGCACAGCCTCGACGTGAAAACACTAAATAGCCTTCAAAGTATAAATGGTGACTATAAACTATTTTCTCGTTGGTAGAAATATTGAATAGAAATTTGTATCGTCAATCAGAGCCATTGCTACAGGCACGTGTTAATTAGCTGTACCTACGAATTACAATTACAGGTGAAAACTGAATACTAAATACAACGATCACTCATTCCATAAGCGCTTCCCTTCTTCTTTATATAAATCTGTACTCTCACTACCACCTTTTTTCGGCCTATTTCGCGCAAGCGACCGTCGTCCAGGTGCACTCAACGCTTGACAGCTAAGATGATTAAGATTTATGTGCGTAATGAGTCTTCTCCGAATGAAAATTTTTATTTTCCATTACACTACATTACTAATGGACTGTAGAGGTCTTTCTCGATAAGAACAAGTCCAAAGTGACCTCATGTCCACTACCTTTAATTATGTTTTAATAATGCTATTAAGTTGTAGAGGGCTGTTTCAAATCACGTATAATTAAATATAGCCCAAATGTGGTTATGTTTAGACACATTTTCACCAAGAGAACCTCGCAAATTTCTTGGCCATACTTTCATGAATATCTGACGCAGGACATAAAAATTCAAATTTTTATTTGTGAGTTCACCACGCGCTTTTTACTTATCGCCCTCGACTGCCGTACGCCAAGCAAAACGTAATTGCTTGTAATTCTACCTCGCTTACTCTGCGTGCATCCCCTTCACTCCCCTCGTCAAACTATTCGTGCTAAAATCGCTCCAGACATGAAATAATTTGAATTACTGAAATGAAAACTGCACCGCCCCTCTTTATATGCACACGGACATATTTACTGTACCTATTTAGCAAGTGTTGAAGTAATTTGTAGGTACATTTCAACACGGCTGGATTCCTCAAACGGGCAGCTTTGCAGATAAATATTACTGCAAACGTTTGGACAGCATACGATCGAAGGCGATAAAGCCAGCGTTTCGTGTAGAAATGTCGCGATGTCGCGTGAGGAAAGCGACTCAAAGACACGGAATCCGTCATTCCGCGAGCGTGGCTGGTCGATCGACCGCTTTGACGTGTAGCTCTGATGAGATATCGCCAGGTTTGACGCGTCACGGAGTCGAATGCCGTCGTCGGGAAAATAAAGAGTGCTGAACGATCGAGGGTCCCGCGACTGCGCCAGTTTCCTACGTTTTAATTTCGTATCGGGTGTATTAAGCGACCTTTCAACAATAAATCCATTCCAAGGTTCGCTCGCGAGGGCGAAAATGCAGACTGCTGACGCGCCGGAGAGGATATAACGACGTTATCGGTATCGGAAAGATTAATGAGGCTGCGAATCGATCGATGGAAATATTCTCTACTTTCGACATCCGCGAAAGAAGTTGTTGGGAATTTTAGTCTTCGGGTATGTACCATCAAACAAGCGAACAGATAAATTGTGATAATCATAACACGCATTTGAATCTGGACCAAAAAGGATTGAGTTTCTTGAGTATATTATGCATTGTATTATATCTATTTTACAAAAGTAACTCAGTTTCGGTAATTCTTACGATATATTTTGTTGCAAATTGGTGTATATAGACTTCTCTGACTGGCTGTACTTTGTTAATAAAACATTTTGTGCAAATAAGCTAATGAGGGAACATCGCGAATCCTCACTCACCGATTGGAACGGAACTTTGTGGGGTTTTAAAGTGACTCGAGACAAGAATAACGGTATGTTTCATTCCTGCCCCATCACCCTTTAAAGGTGTGAAAATTAACCTGGAAGTTAAATGGGCACCCACACTTTTTCGCTTATAACTTCTAAAGTACAAGAGACAGAAAAAAGAATTTCAAACAAAAGTTTAATTGTACAATAAGCGCTGCAAAGTTGCGCTAACGAAATTTTGAAACAAAGTTTTTTTCGTCAGGTATTTTTCTAGACTCTTTTCAACATTTTGTTAACGCAAGTTTGCAGCGCTTATTGTACCATTAAACTTTTGTTTGAAAATCTTTTTCGTTTGAAATGCTTTTAATTCACATATTGAAAAACAATTTTTAAACTATGGCGCCTTTTATAACCTTCATTTCTGCTGCAAAAAAACGGTAACAACCCTCTGCAAAGATTATTCGAGCAGAGTTCAAATTCGGACAAATATACTCATTCTAATTCAAATTGGATGCATTACAAATTCAGTAAAAAATTAGAGACTATCCATTACCAGTTTCAATTCTAATTTAAATTCGATTCAATATATTTTTGGTCCACCTTCTGACCAATTTCGTATACCAGCAACAGAGTTAATCGAATAAATGCTTCGTTAATCCTTAGATAGACGGATACGGGGTGTTTTTTGACACATAACACAAATTCGATCATATCATTCTCAGAATAAACTTTTATATTAAGCTTCGATCTTGTTATTATCTGAAATTCCTACTTTCTTGTAGCAGTGATACTAATAGATAATGAAAAACGTAAATAGTTTCGGTTGGAACTAAATGGACCCTGAATCCATCAGACGAGTGTTAAATAAACTAGTATTTATTCCTTTTCACGTGTTCCTTATAATGATAATGCAAGGTAAGTCAGAAAGCTTGGCACTTTCTACATTCAGACGTTACCAACAGTCGGATAATTAACTTATTGATTTTGACACAGACGAGGTATAGGATAGACCTACCACCTTATGGATGTTCGTATCGCCATCGACGAAGTATAGGCACAGACGGCATCACGCAATATAATTTTGTGTCGCACGCTCGGGGGGCTCGCGAGCCCCCTTACCATTTTCATGTCACACCCAACGTTATCGATTCAGTCTAAAATAAGATTGTAACGCTACGCGTGGAATTAGAATTCAACACGGGTAAAACTTAGATCGTTTGAAACCCGCGATTTACAAATGATTCTGTTAGAGTAACAATGTAAAGATCGTTTTATAAACGTATTCCGTGCAACGACAGAGAAAGAAGGATCACAACAAAACAAGAATACATACGCCTTATAACCTTGCTGTTCTATTCCAGTTTATTTAACGCAAAACAAATTTATTGAACATACAAATTTCCCCGATAACAACCCTGCCTGCAGTCTGTCAGCAGATGTACAGCAGAGTCTGACAAGGCAGGGTCTGCCGGCAGATGGACGGCAGATCCGCAGCAGATCCTGCCTTCAGATGGCGCTATTGGATGAGTCAGACGGGCAGCAGGATCTGCTGCGGATCCTGCCTTGTCAGGGTCTGCCGGCAGAACAGTAGTTGAATGCGGACATAGACGGCGCCGGATCTGCCGGCAGACCTGGTTATCAGGGTTTATATAAACAACAGCATTATTTGTGGAAGACATGCTTTCATGATGTAACGTGGAATACCTCGCCAAGGAATATATTTCAATAAGGTGCTGAAGCCAAGAGGACTTTAAAAATGGTCAAAAACCCATCAGTTCCAGTATCTCGCTGAAATATTCCAACTTGCACTTATCCGTCTAACGTAACACTATACTCGTGTTCTGGGGACCGGTAGGAACCAATCAAACAACATTTCAAGTTACATATTTTATTCTTTTGGGTTAGAGAAATTCTTATATCTAATTAGAATATTTGACAATCGCAGCTATCGGCTCGGTTCTCACCGATTACCAGATCTCACCACGAGGAGGTTGCTACGTTTCGAGACCCGTAGAGAGATAGATGATACATGAAACTCTTAGCCTACTAAACCAAAGAGATGGTTCGAAACAAAGTTCCATCGATCCCTTCGGTTTAGATATCGAATCTAGGGAACTGCCAAGCAATCAAGCATGCGCACGGGCGGCGCCGGGGGGCGTGCGCGCAGGGCCCAGACCGCTTAAGATGGAAAAGTTTCGAAAAAAAACAAATTTTCCGAACAGTCGAAAAAAACTCGCGCATGCGCACGAGCGGCGCCAGGGGGACGTGCGTGCAGAGCCCAGACCGCGGAAGATGGAAAAGTTTCGAAAATTCTTTTTTCCAAAAAGTCGAAAAATACTCGCGCATGCGCACGAGCGGCGCCGGGGGGACGTGCGCGCAGAGCCCAGACCGCGGAAGATGGAAAAGTTTCGAAAATTTTTTTTTTCCGAAAAGTCGAAAAATACTCGCGCATGCGCACGAGCAGCGCCGGGGGCACGTGCGCGCAGGGCCCAGACCGCGGAAGATGGAAAAGTTTCGAGAAAAAAAATTTTCCGAACAGTCGAAAAAAACTCGCGCATGCGCACGAGCGGCGCCGGGGGGACGTGCGCGCAGAGCCCAGACCGCGGAAGATGGAAAAGTTTCGAAAAAAATTTTTTTTCCGAAAAGTCGAAAAATACTCGCGCATGCGCACGAGCGGCGCCGGGGGGACGTGCGCGCAGAGCCCAGACCGCGGAAGATGGAAAAGTTTCGAAAAACTTTTTTTTCCGAAAAGTCGAAAAATACTCGCGCATGCGCACGAGCGGCGCCGGGGGGACGTGCGCGCAGAGCCCAGACCGCGGAAGATGGAAAAGTTTCGAAAAAATTTTATTTTCCGAAAAGTCGAAAAATACTCGCGCATGCGCACGAGCGGCGCCGGGGGGACGTGCGCACAGAGCCCAGACCGCGGAAGATGGAAAAGTTTCGAAAAAATTTTTTTTTCCGAAAAGTCGAAAAATACTCGCGCATGCGCACGAGCGGCGCCGGGGGGACGTGCGCGCAGAGCCCAGACCGCGGAAGATGGAAAAGTTTCGAACAAAAAAAAATTTCCGAAAAGTCGAAAAATACTCGCGCATGCGCACGAGCGGCGCCGGGGGGACGTGCGCGCAGAGCCCAGACCGCGGAAGATGGAAAAGTTTCGAAAAAAAAAAAATTTCCGAAAAGTCGGAAAATACTCGCGCATGCGCACGAGCGGCGCCGGGGGGACGTGCGCGCAGAGCCCAGACCGCGGAAGATGGAAAAGTTTCGAAAAATTTTTTTTTTCCGAAAAGTCGAAAAATACTCGCGCATGCGCACGAGCGGCGCCGGGGGGACGTGCGCGCAGAGCCCAGACCGCGGAAGATGGAAAAGTTTCGAAAAAAAAAAAAATTTCCGAAAAGTCGGAAAATACTCGCGCATGCGCACGAGCGGCGCCGGGGGGACGTGCGTGCAGAGCCCAGACCGCGGAAGATGGAAAAGTTTCGAGAAAAAAAATTTTCCGAACAGTCGAAAAAAACTCGCGCATGCGCACGAGCGGCGCCGGGGGGACGTGCGCGCAGAGCCCAGACCGCGGAAGATGGAAAAGTTTCGAAAAAAATTTTTTTCCGAAAAGTCGAAAAATACTCGCGCATGCGCACGAGCGGCGCCGGGGGGACGTGCGCGCAGAGCCCAGACCGCGGAAGATGGAAAAGTTTCGAAAAACTTTTTTTTCCGAAAAGTCGAAAAATACTCGCGCATGCGCACGAGCGGCGCCGGGGGGACGTGCGCGCAGAGCCCAGACCGCGGAAGATGGAAAAGTTTCGAAAAAATTTTTTTTTCCGAAAAGTCGAAAAATACTCGCGCATGCGCACGAGCGGCGCCGGGGGGACGTGCGCACAGAGCCCAGACCGCGGAAGATGGAAAAGTTTCGAAAAAATTTTTTTTTCCGAAAAGTCGAAAAATACTCGCGCATGCGCACGAGCGGCGCCGGGGGGACGTGCGCGCAGAGCCCAGACCGCGGAAGATGGAAAAGTTTCGAACAAAAAAAAATTTCCGAAAAGTCGAAAAATACTCGCGCATGCGCACGAGCGGCGCCGGGGGGACGTGCGCGCAGAGCCCAGACCGCGGAAGATGGAAAAGTTTCGAAAAAAAAAAAATTTCCGAAAAGTCGGAAAATACTCGCGCATGCGCACGAGCGGCGCCGGGGGGACGTGCGCGCAGAGCCCAGACCGCGGAAGATGGAAAAGTTTCGAAAAATTTTTTTTTTCCGAAAAGTCGAAAAATACTCGCGCATGCGCACGAGCGGCGCCGGGGGGACGTGCGCGCAGAGCCCAGACCGCGGAAGATGGAAAAGTTTCGAAAATTTTTTTTTTCCGAAAAGTCGGAAAATACTCGCGCATGCGCACGAGCGGCGCCGGGGGGACGTGCGTGCAGAGCCCAGACCGCGGAAGATGGAAAAGTTTCGAAAAAATTTTTTTTTCCGAAAAGTCGAAAAATACTCGCGCATGCGCACGAGCGGCGCCGGGGGGACGTGCGCGCAGAGCCCAGACCGCGGAAGATGGAAAAGTTTCGAAAAAAAAAAAATTTCCGAAAAGTCGAAAAAAACTCGCGCATGCGCACGAGCGGCGCCGGGGGCACGTGCGCGCAGAGCCCAGACCGCGGAAGATGGAAAAGTTTCGAAAAAAAAAAAAATTTCCGAAAAGTCGAAAAATACTCGCGCATGCGCACGAGCGGCGCCGGGGGGACGTGCGCGCAGAGCCCAGACCGCGGAAGATGGAAAAGTATCGAAAAACTTTTTTTTCCGAAAAGTCGAAAAATACTCGCGCATGCGCACGAGCGGCGCCGGGGGGACGTGCGCGCAGAGCCCAGACCGCGGAAGATGGAAAAGTTTCGAAAAAAAATTTTTTTCCGAAAAGTCGAAAAATACTCGCGCATGCGCACGAGCGGCGCCGGGGGGGCGTGCGCACAGAGCCCAGACCGCGGAAGATGGAAAAGTTTCGAAAAAATTTTTTTTTCCGAAAAGTCGAAAAATACTCGCGCATGCGCACGAGCGGCGCCGGGGGGACGTGCGCGCAGAGCCCAGACCGCGGAAGATGGAAAAGTATCGAAAAACTTTTTTTTCCGAAAAGTCGAAAAATACTCGCGCATGCGCACGAGCGGCGCCGGGGGGACGTGCGCGCAGAGCCCAGACCGCGGAAGATGGAAAAGTTTCGAAAAAAATTTTTTTTCCGAAAAGTCGAAAAATACTCGCGCATGCGCACGAGCGGCGCCGGGGGGACGTGCGCACAGAGCCCAGACCGCGGAAGATGGAAAAGTTTCGAAAAAATTTTTTTTTCCGAAAAGTCGAAAAATACTCGCGCATGCGCACGAGCGGCGCCGGGGGGACGTGCGCGCAGAGCCCAGACCGCGGAAGATGGAAAAGTTTCGAAAAACTTTTTTTTCCGAAAAGTCGAAAAATACTCGCGCATGCGCACGAGCGGCGCCGGGGGCACGTGCGCGCAGAGCCCAGACCGCGGAAGATGGAAAAGTTTCGAAAAAAAAAAAAATTTCCGAAAAGTCGAAAAATACTCGCGCATGCGCACGAGCGGCGCCGGGGGGACGTGCGCGCAGAGCCCAGACCGCGGAAGATGGAAAAGTTTCGAAAAACTTTTTTTTCCGAAAAGTCGAAAAATACTCGCGCATGCGCACGAGCGGCGCCGGGGGGACGTGCGCGCAGAGCCCAGACCGCGGAAGATGGAAAAGTTTCGAAAAAATTTTTTTTTCCGAAAAGTCGAAAAATACTCGCGCATGCGCACGAGCGGCGCCGGGGGGACGTGCGCGCAGAGCCCAGACCGCGGAAGATGGAAAAGTTTCGAAAAAAATTTTTTTTTCCGAAAAGTCGAAAAATACTCGCGCATGCGCACGAGCGGCGCCGGGGGGACGTGCGCGCAGAGCCCAGACCGCGGAAGATGGAAAAGTTTCGAAAAAAAAAAAAATTCCGAAAAGTCGAAAAATACTCGCGCATGCGCACGAGCGGCGCCGGGGGGACGTGCGCGCAGAGCCCAGACCGCGGAAGATGGAAAAGTTCCGAAAAAATTTTTTTTTCCGAAAAGTCGAAAAATACTCGCGCATGCGCACGAGCGGCCCCGGGGGGGCGTACGCGCAGAGCCCAGACCGCGGAAGATGGAAAAGTTTCGAAAAAATTTTTTTTTCCGAAAAGTCGAAAAATACTCGCGCATGCGCACGAGCGGCGCCGGGGGGACGTGCGCGCAGAGCCCAGACCGCGGAAGATGGAAAAGTTTCGAAAAAATTTTTTTTTCCGAAAAGTCGAAAAATACTCGCGCATGCGCACGAGCGGCCCCGGGGGGGGGGCGTGCGCGCAGAGCCTAGACCGCGGAAGATGGAAAAGTTTCGAAAAAATTTTTTTTTCTGAAAAGTCGAAAAATACTCGCGCATGCGCACGAGCGGCGCCGGGGGGACGTGCGCGCAGAGCCCAGACCGCGGAAGATGGAAAAGTTTCGAACAAAAAAAAATTTCCGAAAAGTCGAAAAATACTCGCGCATGCGCACGAGCGGCGCCGGGGAACGTGCGCGGAGGGTCCAGACGCGGAAGATGGAAAAGTTTCGAAAAAAATTTTTTTTCCGAAAATTCGAAAAATACTCGCGCATGCGCACGAGCGGCGCCGGGGGGACGTGCGCGCAGAGCCCAGACCGCGGAAGATGGAAAAGTTTCGAAAAAATTTTTTTTTCCGAAAAGTCGAAAAATACTCGCGCATGCGCACGAGCGGCGCCGGGGGGACGTGCGCGCAGAGCCCAGACCGCGGAAGATGGAAAAGTTTCGAAAAAAAAAAATTTTAACAAAAGTGTCAATATTCAGATAAATGTTACTTCTTTCTATCAAATGAGCTACTAAAAACTTGTTTTCAGTGCGTTATTTTAATTAAATTGAGTAAAACCGCAAATAGTTATGTGTACCAGTGCATGGACAATAGAATTCTGATTTGTCCCAGCGTCCAACTTTTGATGTCCCAATACCTGGTCAATGGGGAAGATAACGCAATGCTTGGCGCAGAGGGCGCCACTAGTGTTTGTGTGAATGGTTTGCGAATTTTTCATTTTTCAATTTTGGTTATGTTGAAAATGTAGCATGCAATTGACTAAAAATATGAATTGAAAATAAAAAACTGTTAATTTATGTACACTATACTTGTACTTACACTTTTGATATACAAAAATTTGAGAAAACACAGACACTTTACCGGTTCGACAATGCGGTCAGGTATTGAGACTTCACCTAAGCGTTCAAAATGCTGACAAGTCGACCAACTGGACGGCTGGTCAGTTATTGGGACAGCGTGCAGAGGACAAGATTATTATGTACCGGTACGTGAACACGTATATGTTTAATTAAAATCAACATTAACCGATCAATGTTTTGTTTTGTATGTAACAAGAAACTTCTTAAGATTCTGTACATACGTTTTTTCTCAGATAATCGTTACATAACGATTATTATCACCTTAACAACTAACTGTATTTTTCTTAAGAATTACTTAAGAAATCTACGCAGAATTCGAGTGCATGCACCTCCGATATTTAAAGACTGTTTTATATATTAAACTTTACATCTAGGGCTTTCTTAATTTGTTATATAAGAGATCAAGTTACAAAATAACATATGTTCCCAACAATATTGTTCTAAAGTTTCTATGAAGCTTAATAAAAATATAAATGTCATTGGTGTCCAGGTATTGGGACGTGTCCAGTTATTGGTACTTTTACCTTAGTACTTTGCGTGTGGTAGAACTCTTTCGCGTATCGTACGCCGAAAAGTATTAAAAATTCACGCCGTTACTGACATTCCCGCAAGTTTCTAATGCACTGTTTAATCATTCCAGTGAAGTAATGATAATTTGATTCTACTTGCTCCGAGTATTAGTTTACCGCCGACATTGATATTTACAGTAAAACCTAATTCATAAAAGCCTCGCAGAACGTTGCATGATGCATGAGTGGCGTGGGGTGCATGGATGCAACTGCAAATCGCGTTACGTTCGAAACCCGCGTTGCGAAATAAGATTTAGTCTAGCCCTGAGAAATTTCAGTTTTTAGTTACAAATAAAAAACAGTTTGATGATATTTAAACATGTCGCAATTCAAATTTCGGCAACTTAACATGTGTTTGAGGATGGAATAGAGATTGACGAAGATTGATGATCGCAGCCAATCGGCTCGTATTACTTGTCACGTAATTAATAATTGTATTACAATGTTACTTGCGATACGATTAGTAATTATACTTCAAATAATACAGATTGCCCAGGTCTCACCACGTGGAGGCGCTGCGAGTGGAGACCCGCCCTAACCGCGGCCCATCCACCCTCCTTTTATGCAAAATTTTATTTTCATTTCCATAGATCCCCCTGATGCACGGTTGCAAAACGATCCTCGATCGCTCCACAACCGGGCAACAGAAGGAGTCCTTCTGTAAAAACCTACCGCGATGAAACTAAAGCAGAATTTAAAACATTTCTTTGTTTCTTTCATTTAAAATTGGAAGAATTTTCTGGTATATTTCTACCATGATAATTATTCATTAATTGGGAATGAAACAAAGAAAAAAGGGGGAATATTTCCCAATTAGTGAATAATTCAAATTTTCTACTCATTAATTGGAAATATGCCAGTGCATATTTCCTATGGCTACTTAAATACTAATAATTCCTACGGATACGAGCGCTCGTATTTAATAATTGCTACTTATATTTAGTTAAACACTGCAGTGTTTATTTTATTCCTTAAAAACTACTTAATTCTATGTGGCCACTAAACACCTTACCTAACCATACACATATCTACTTAAATTTAAATAATGACCTGCCTAATAAAAATCTGAAGTTGTCATGTGTTTCTTACTTCCCTCGATGGACCCACGATGTTACCTGAAACATTTTTAAAAGTATTAATAAAAATTCCTTGACGTTTCGTTTTTCAAGGATGATGAGCCTCAAATCCTATTTTTGCAATATTCTTCACACATAACACTCTGCAACAGAAACTTTCTCAATGAATTAGTACTTACAATCTATCTCGATTAAGTAATGTAATTTCAACAGATATAGTCTTTTCATTGAATCGCTATTGCCCAAATATTGAAATATCACATTTGAAGCTACAGTTTAAAACTCAATATGGAATATCGATTCGGTAATAAAATGAAAGAAGGAAAAGATTAAAAAATACTGCTTCATTATCAGCAGACAAAGTAGGCAATTAACCTTTAGCAATACTTTAGCAATTCATGAAAAAGAAGGTACTAATCATATTACATTTCATTCCGAAGCAATTGATATTCATAATATTAAGTACATTGGGTGCTCTGTTACATCAACTTAATAATTTCCTTGTAGTTTCTCATTGATTGGCATCTTCAAAGTTTATCTATCAATGACTCGACAATCAATCATAATATACAATGGGTAATCAAAAACATTTATGCAAATGTTGAAAATTGGAATAATTGCACTTTACTGCACAGTAATCGAAATTACTTTCATACAGAAAGTAGCAACAACGAGCACACGTTAATATTGAAAATTTACTATCAATATAAAGTGATGTATTGCATTTACCTACTTTTTCAGTGCAAATTTCCTTTTAATATCATCAAATGAAGCAACAATCGCGGGTGAATTTTGATTAATGCAAAGGAATGTTGAAAATTTATAAAAATAAAAAACTACATTTCTTATCAATCTGATAGGAAATACAACGATTGACGAAGTTACTATGCAAAAATCAGCAACGTTAATGAGGAATAGCTACTACTACTTTTCAAAGACTCTAATTAGAACTTCAATTGAATGGAGGTGTGTCAGAAGTCTGCAATTTCTATTACAAATAATGAATCACACCTTTCATCGCCATTCTTTCAGTCACAGAATAAAATTTTGGAATGCTATTCAATAAAAATTGGAACTTCAAATTTAAAAATATTCTAAAAAAATAGAAAACATTTATCTGCAAAATATGAATATACTTTTAAAACAATATTTCCAGTGACAAACATTCGATTCAAGGGTGGGGAGGTGGTGGTAGGAGAAGGAGGATGGTGCAGCCACTTAGGGCTGCTAGGAAAAATGATCAGTAGCCAGAAGGGCAGCTGATCATTGTCCACTCATTAATGCAAAAAAACCGTGAGTGAACCGTTTCTTTCTTTCGCAACGCTAACTCACTACAGACTAAAATCAACTCCCGAGCATAGTCACTAGGACTTTGGACTACCCGCAGCACTAATTTCTCAAATAAATTCAAAATTCCCGGATGGTGCTTCATTACTGAAAATTCTACTATACTCAATACAAATCCCGAATAGCAAACGAAAAAGCTACCGAGAACCACCACGTGGGTGGTTTCATTTTTCGCAACACTAATAAAAATTCAGTGCACCTGTGTCTCGTAATACGCAACTCTAACTTTAATTCGTTGCAGCCTTCCTGAAGGCTGTGTAGAGTCCCATGTGCAGCAGATCCAGCTGCTCGGGACTCTTTTTTCCCAGGAACATGTCTCTGGACATGTCCCAGGATAGTTTTGGGGCATTGGGGGGTGGGGGTCGCAACTCTAATTACAAACGCGATCAGTCATCATCGCAACACTAACTCAAAAAAATATTAAGAATCAAACTAGGACGAGTTATTAAAAAAACGCGATCAGTCGCATCGCAACTCTAATAAAAAGAATACCATGAATCAAAAGTAATGCAATAAATCAAACTCTAGTAAGTCCAATTAAAAATACAAGAATAATCTGAAAAACAATCGCGATTTTTTTTTCGAAACACTACAAGCAACCACGATCGATATTTATTCGCAACGCTATGCTAGAACCAGACGCGGGGAATGCTTGATTCGCAACGCTAATTCAAACCGTGATCAACATTTAGTCGCAACACTAACTGGCCCCGTAATCTTCTTCGCAACTCTAATTGAAAAACGCGGTGGGCTCAATATCAGGGGAGGGGGTATCGATTAGGGTGGATCGAAATATAGGGGCAAAATATTTTTTTATTATTCATGACTTCTAATAGTGAGCAAAAGTTGCCTTTTATAATGGTATTTAAGCTACCAAACTTTGAACGTGATCGACAAATTTTTTCAAGTGCCGCAAGCCTTTCAAAAATTAATATTTCAGTAAATATTAATATTTGAAGGGCTTGCGACACCTCAAAAAAATTTGATGATCACGTTCAAACTTTGGCAGCTTAAATTCCATTATAAAAGGGAACTTTTGCCCTCTATTAAAAGTCATGAATAATAAAAAAAATATTTTACCCTTATATTTCGTTCCACGCTTGTCTCGATGGGTCAGCCTATGGCCAACCAAACTACTACTACTACTACAACTACCGGCGAGCATAATGGCAATATAATACATAAGAATGACCCTGCACCCGAGGATGCAGGGCCATTCTTGGTAGCCCACATGATGTGGCCTTTTCTCTGGCCGGGCTATCTTCGGCTCTTTGGCCACTTCTTGCTTCGGGCGGTCCGCCCTTCTGAAAGTGAATAGCGTGCCCAAGCCCGTCCTGCCGACCGCGACCAGCGACAATGTGCAATGTCCCACTGGCGTCAAAAAGTCGACATAGCGAGGCTAGAAGCGAGGGCATACCCCACTCGCACTAGTCTGGCCGTCGACTTTTCTCACAAATTTCCTGAAAGCAGGTCATCGCGCGGGGGAACATGCGATCAGAGAATACGACGACCTGCCCCGGCCCTACCTACTTATATTTAAGTCACACATTCGTACCAGAAGGTAAGTTACCTATCCTACACAAAACCTATATTTAAAAAATATCAAAACAGTCTCTCAAACACAATCATCAGTCAACCCACTCCACGATTCTCAAGCATCACCGCCCGGGTGCAAAGCCTACACTAGAGAGACCGTCCCGGGACAACTCCGTCACCCGAGCTTGGCCACAATCACACTCTAATAAGTACGTACCAGTTTTCACTGAAATCGGCTGGCAAAGGCAGTGACCATTGCGTATAAGTATGATTTACATAGCAATTAATTATTTTCAATTTCAAAGAATGGATTACTTGATAATGTGCATTGTACGTATTAGGTACATACATCAAGCGTTATTACTTTACTTTCTCGTTTGATTGTACGAGATTGATTAACTTTCATATTCCAAGATTATTTACTAGAATGATCATCGTGTGCAACAAGGAATATGATACATTGGTATCGTTATTGCAATGAATAATAATATAATGTTATAGTTTCGTTAACATGGTCTTTGATAAAAATCTTTCACCGACGCAAATTCCACCGCCTAACCACACAAACACACACAGGTGGAAAATGAGGCGTGCACGATACACTAACGCAATGCCAGCCGCCGACATGTAATTATTTAGTAAAGAAAGTCATCGTGCCCCATTGCCTTCACCCACCCAAGTAACGCATGGGCACGTGGATGAGTTAAAAGGCAATGGGTACGGAAAGATATCCTGAAAATCCTCAACTAGAAAATATGATTAGTCTGTATAGTGTCTAGCACGCTAGTATTCTTTCATTTTTTATTATAAAGCAAAATTACTCGACTTTCAACTTGTCAATAGTTTAAAGTTTGATAAATAAGAAAGGACTCTACTTTAGATGAAGAAAAAGGACTCTACTCGACATTCAATTAGTGAGAAAAAAGACTATAAAATTGGATTATTTAAGAAAATGACTCTAAAACATGAAGAATTTAATTTAAGAATTTAAAACGGGCGATTCCATCGTCAAAGTAAATTTCATATAGGTAATAAGAATGTATGTTCTCATGCTAATTACTTTGAATCTGAAATTTGCCCACCCTCAATTGTCTTCTTGCACATGGAAATTAATTATTCTTTGTGTACGCAAACGAGTGACCTTTATAAGAAAGGAATTACACTTGTATGTCTATTATCATCATTTAGACATCAAGTTACTTTTGAACACGTAAGTAGTATCAGAAAAATAAAAGAAATTCAACTCATTATAATCGTCGCAATGACGGAATCGGAGGGCATCCGATTTTTCGACTACATATTAGATAAAAATGATCGTAGCTGTGGAGTCTGAGAGTATCAGACTTCTTCGCTACATAAAAATTAGCATTCAGCCGTATTGATATTCATATCAAATATCAATACCTCCTGAGCTGCTATGCATCTTTAGGTGCATTATTTAATAAATATCTACATCAATGTATGATCAATGATAAACATTCGCGTTAGGAAACGTTTATCTTGGAAATTATGATTATAATTTGATTCTATTGAAAAGGCGCGGTGCACAAGAAGACCCTAGCCCTCGTCTAAGAAATACATACACAGACAAAATGTTACAATTCACGGGCATGGTTACCATACCCGCGGTCATTATGCTCGCCAAAGTATACAACCGGTCACTCGTGTCGATTTGGACCAAACGTCCTACGACATGACTGAGTGACCAGAGGAACCATAATGCATGCGCACTCACATTTCGCTGTGCCCCGGTGACGAAGGCGCCAACACCTCTGCAACTGCTCAGGGGAAGTCATCAAGCTGCTAGAAAAAGTCATCAGGTTGCTCAGCTGCCCCTAGACTGTAACGAAAGAACAAAACACGATTATAATTTCTTTCTAAACTTACGATTGTTCGATCTCTAATAAAGAACCACGAAACAATTCAAAACGAAATTTTTTATCATTCAGACATTTTAAGAAAAAATTAAAAAATTAAATATTAAAAAATAAAATTAACAAATTTTTTTCTTAAAATGTCTAAATTGTAAAAAGTTTCGTTAGTTTTGAATTTCTTGGTGATTCTATTCTAGAAATTAATTTTCTTTTAATTTTTTAATTTTTTGTTTCTGGAATTTTGAAGAATGAACTCTACTTTAAAGGAATTAAATGAAATGCATAGATACTTACATCTTTCCAATAATATTCTGCGCACAAATCTCCTCTTCAGCTGACGCACTGACTCTAATTTCCGATAACGAGTTTCGCTTTCAAAAGTAAAAAAAATAAAGAAATAGACTATCAACGCGCCCCAAAGATCATAATTGTCGAACAAACCGCAGAATCTATTCTCGCGATTCGAAAGTCAGAGCCCCGATGCTCGCAAAAGAATATAAATTGCGTAGAAAACACTGACTCTACCCTCGCGTATCCCAAAATAGTTAACGACACTCTACTATGAGCAACTGTGCTCTTCAAAACGAAAAACTTCGTACGACATAAACACTGACTCTATTTGGCCGCATTGCACGCGGTCACAATCTCTGAAAAATAAGTAGGATAGGAGGGTGGGGTGGATGTGGTTTGATCGAGTGTTTGTCACGAGGAAATATTGTTTTTCTTGGAACCAGCCAAGGAACTTTCACTCCTTGTTATTTAGAATACAAGGTGTGATGCGAAAATACAGAATGCTCGCTCGATAGGAGCAGCTTAACATTTCAGTAACACGATATTATCCAGAATATTCTACATCAGAAATAATTATTACATTTAAATGAACCGTAGTAGTGGCTTTCGTCATTAAAGTTGTAAGCACGTTCGTGTTATTCTAATAATACTTTAAAATATATCACGATCTTTATAAATATCCAAAATTCATTGCAAGAATCAAAATTCGTTAATTATTCATGCTTGAATAGCATGGCCTCGATCAACTACGCAGTTTCTGTACATAAAGAACAAAACTTGCATCCAAAACCGAACGTAAATGCAATTACACTAGCTTCATAGAGATAGATTCTTAAAAATCATTGAAATATTATTGAATTCTACGTAAACGCGACCGAAATGCAATAAAATTCGATCATTCCAATATTTCGTAAACATCTACTGACGCCATTTTGAAATGTTTAAACAAATCCGAATAGAATTATTGAATTTATCATAATTCAATCTTTTCCCATTTCATCCCGATATTAACCGACTGCAAAGTTACCCATCACCCTCACAGCCAACAATAATTCAATAAAATAACGATAAAAAAAAGTATACCACACGTATTGCCATCTTCTTTTTCCAAGGAGTGACCAGTCGCCATCCAAGCACCGTTCAAATTAACCGCCAAGTGTCATGGCGTTGCCTGTCCTTTGGTTTCGATTCCCGCCTCAACGTCTGTAACCGAACGATTGCATGTAAGGCAATTAAACAACAAATAAACTTGAAATATACCCGGAAAGGGATGTAATTGAATACCGAAACACGATATGTGTGCACTAAATGTGCAGAAATATCGGTACGAAGGCAACGAAGGGAATACGCGACGAACGTCTAACGGTTTTCTCGCGATATTTAATCAATTTCGGGACGAAAGTGTATTAATAGTAGCAGCAAGTGACGGTAGACTGTAAAGAAGAAGACTAATAATGAATAGAAGTAATTAGGTGACGATAGATAATGTAGGCGTACCATTTATGTACGCAGCTATTGAAACGTCTTAACTCAACGATGTCCACAGAACGAATGACCCCCGCGCCCCGCCAATGTACCGCGGCGAATATGGGCTTTGGTGGGGGGAGAGCAAGCAGGCCTCGCGAGAGAATACACGCGTACGTATCGTACTTCGTCGATGGTATAGGATAGACCTATCACGCAATGTAATTTTATGTCACACGCTCGGGGGGCTCGCGAGCCCCCTTACCATTTTCGTGTCTCACCCAACGTTATCGATTCAGTCTAAAATAAGATTGTAACGCTAAACGTGGTAGGAATTAGAAATTAAAAATAGGACATTCGAAACCCGCGATTTACAAATGATTCTCATAAAGTAACAATGTAAAGATCGTTTTAGAAACGTATTCCGTGCAACGACAGAGAGAAAAGTGTCACAACAAGAACACATACGCCGTTTAACCTTGCTGTCCTATTCGAGTGTATTTAACACAAAATAAATTTATTTAACATAAAAATATATATAAACAACAACATTAGTTGTGGAAGACATGCTTTCATGATGTAACGTGGGATACCTCGCAAAGGAATTGTAACTTAGTATAATTCAATAAGGTGCTGAAGCAGAGAGGACTTTAAAAATTGTCATAAAACCCATCAGTTCCAGTATCTCGCTGAATGTTTCTTTAAAAAAGTAAAAAAATTACGTCAAGTACATGAAATAAAAAAAATACAAAAATTGAAAAATACAAAAAAATTGAATCACAAAGTAAAAAAAGATGTGAAATCAAAATAAGCTGCAAGCACATAAAGGTGCTTTCCTGCAGCGTGCAACGGCGACACTGTGTAACACAATAAAAGACAAGAAAATATGTCCACGGCCTGGAAGTCAAATACTTGGCGTGGTCAGGCAAAGTATTGTCAGATGATCAATACCCATACCTTCCCCCTCCGCAGGCTTTCAGATAATTAGTCTATTTAAAACACAGCCAATATGAGTATATTTTCATTATATTGCGTTTTAAAATAATTGTAAGATCATTCATCGACACCGATGCCTTTCTTCTCATAAGCTTTCACATAATTTGTAAATTTAAAACTCTGACAATATGAATACACTTTAAATAAATACACCTCGACCTTTCCTGGCCACGCCAAGTATTTGACTTCCAGGCCGCGGACATATTTTCTTATCTTTTCTAGTAACGACGTTTGTTATGACTGAACGATGCCCCAGCTTTGGAAGTCACCTCTGTTCAGACGGTTCGGCCACGAGACGCGATATATACGTCACTCGGCGTGCAATAACCGACCGATATTCCAACTCTTCGGAAATACGTACGCGTGTATTCTCTCGCGAGGCCCGCTTGCTCTCCCCCCACCAAAGCCCATATTCGCCGCGGTACATTGGCGGGGCGCGGGGGTCATTCGTTCTGTGGACATCGTTGAGTTAAGACGTTTCAATAGCTGCGTACATAAATGGTACGCCTACATTATCTATCGTCACCTAATTACTTCTATTCATTATTAGTCTTCTTCTTTACAGTCTACCGTCACTTGCTGCTACTATTAATACACTTTCGTCCCGAAATTGATTAAATATCGCGAGAAAACCGTTAGACGTTCGTCGCGTATTCCCTTCGTTGCCTTCGTACCGATATTTCTGCACATTTAGTGCACACATATCGTGTTTCGGTATTCAATTACATCCCTTTCCGGGTATATTTCAAGTTTATTTGTTGTTTAATTGCCTTACATGCAATCGTTCGGTTACAGACGTTGAGGCGGGAATCGAAACCAAAGGACAGGCAACGCCATGACACTTGGCGGTTAATTTGAACGGTGCTTGGATGGCGACTGGTCACTCCTTGGAAAAAGAAGATGGCAATACGTGTGGTATACTTTTTTTTATCGTTATTTTATTGAATTATTGTTGGCTGTGAGGGTGATGGGTAACTTTGCAGTCGGTTAATATCGGGATGAAATGGGAAAAGATTGAATTATGATAAATTCAATAATTCTATTCGGATTTGTTTAAACATTTCAAAATGGCGTCAGTAGATGTTTACGAAATATTGGAATGATCGAATTTTATTGCATTTCGGTCGCGTTTACGTAGAATTCAATAATATTTCAATGATTTTTAAGAATCTATCTCTATGAAGCTAGTGTAATTGCATTTACGTTCGGTTTTGGATGCAAGTTTTGTTCTTTATGTACAGAAACTGCGTAGTTGATCGAGGCCATGCTATTCAAGCATGAATAATTAACGAATTTTGATTCTTGCAATGAATTTTGGATATTTATAAAGATCGTGATATATTTTAAAGTATTATTAGAATAACACGAACGTGCTTACAACTTTAATGACGAAAGCCACTACTACGGTTCATTTAAATGTAATAATTATTTCTGATGTAGAATATTCTGGATAATATCGTGTTACTGAAATGTTAAGCTGCTCCTATCGAGCGAGCATTCTGTATTTTCGCATCACACCTTGTATTCTAAATAACAAGGAGTGAAAGTTCCTTGGCTGGTTCCAAGAAAAACAATATTTCCTCGTGACAAACACTCGATCAAACCACATCCACCCCACCCTCCTATCCTACTTATTTTTCAGAGATTGTGACCGCGTGCAATGCGGCCAAATAGAGTCAGTGTTTATGTCGTACGAAGTTTTTCGTTTTGAAGAGCACAGTTGCTCATAGTAGAGTGTCGTTAACTATTTTGGGATACGCGAGGGTAGAGTCAGTGTTTTCTACGCAATTTATATTCTTTTGCGAGCATCGGGGCTCTGACTTTCGAATCGCGAGAATAGATTCTGCGGTTTGTTCGACAATTATGATCTTTGGGGCGCGTTGATAGTCTATTTCTTTATTTTTTTTACTTTTGAAAGCGAAACTCGTTATCGGAAATTAGAGTCAGTGCGTCAGCTGAAGAGGAGATTTGTGCGCAGAATATTATTGGAAAGATGTAAGTATCTATGCATTTCATTTAATTCCTTTAAAGTAGAGTTCATTCTTCAAAATTCCAGAAACAAAAAATTAAAAAATTAAAAGAAAATTAATTTCTAGAATAGAATCACCAAGAAATTCAAAACTAACGAAACTTTTTACAATTTAGACATTTTAAGAAAAAAATTTGTTAATTTTATTTTTTAATATTTAATTTTTTAATTTTTTCTTAAAATGTCTGAATGATAAAAAATTTCGTTTTGAATTGTTTCGTGGTTCTTTATTAGAGATCGAACAATCGTAAGTTTAGAAAGAAATTATAATCGTGTTTTGTTCTTTCGTTACAGTCTAGGGGCAGCTGAGCAACCTGATGACTTTTTCTAGCAGCTTGATGACTTCCCCTGAGCAGTTGCAGAGGTGTTGGCGCCTTCGTCACCGGGGCACAGCGAAATGTGAGTGCGCATGCATTATGGTTCCTCTGGTCACTCAGTCATGTCGTAGGACGTTTGGTCCAAATCGACACGAGTGACCGGTTGTATACTTTGGCGAGCATAATGACCGCGGGTATGGTAACCATGCCCGTGAATTGTAACATTTTGTCTGTGTATGTATTTCTTAGACGAGGGCTAGGGTCTTCTTGTGCACCGCGCCTTTTCAATAGAATCAAATTATAATCATAATTTCCAAGATAAACGTTTCCTAACGCGAATGTTTATCATTGATCATACATTGATGTAGATATTTATTAAATAATGCACCTAAAGATGCATAGCAGCTCAGGAGGTATTGATATTTGATATGAATATCAATACGGCTGAATGCTAATTTTTATGTAGCGAAGAAGTCTGATACTCTCAGACTCCACAGCTACGATCATTTTTATCTAATATGTAGTCGAAAAATCGGATGCCCTCCGATTCCGTCATTGCGACGATTATAATGAGTTGAATTTCTTTTATTTTTCTGATACTACTTACGTGTTCAAAAGTAACTTGATGTCTAAATGATGATAATAGACATACAAGTGTAATTCCTTTCTTATAAAGGTCACTCGTTTGCGTACACAAAGAATAATTAATTTCCATGTGCAAGAAGACAATTGAGGGTGGGCAAATTTCAGATTCAAAGTAATTAGCATGAGAACATACATTCTTATTACCTATATGAAATTTACTTTGACGATGGAATCGCCCGTTTTAAATTCTTAAATTAAATTCTTCATGTTTTAGAGTCATTTTCTTAAATAATCCAATTTTATAGTCTTTTTTCTCACTAATTGAATGTCGAGTAGAGTCCTTTTTCTTCATCTAAAGTAGAGTCCTTTCTTATTTATCAAACTTTAAACTATTGACAAGTTGAAAGTCGAGTAATTTTGCTTTATAATAAAAAATGAAAGAATACTAGCGTGCTAGACACTATACAGACTAATCATATTTTCTAGTTGAGGATTTTCAGGATATCTTTCCGTACCCATTGCCTTTTAACTCATCCACGTGCCCATGCGTTACTTGGGTGGGTGAAGGCAATGGGGCACGATGACTTTCTTTACTAAATAATTACATGTCGGCGGCTGGCATTGCGTTAGTGTATCGTGCACGCCTCATTTTCCACCTGTGTGTGTTTGTGTGGTTAGGCGGTGGAATTTGCGTCGGTGAAAGATTTTTATCAAAGACCATGTTAACGAAACTATAACATTATATTATTATTCATTGCAATAACGATACCAATGTATCATATTCCTTGTTGCACACGATGATCATTCTAGTAAATAATCTTGGAATATGAAAGTTAATCAATCTCGTACAATCAAACGAGAAAGTAAAGTAATAACGCTTGATGTATGTACCTAATACGTACAATGCACATTATCAAGTAATCCATTCTTTGAAATTGAAAATAATTAATTGCTATGTAAATCATACTTATACGCAATGGTCACTGCCTTTGCCAGCCGATTTCAGTGAAAACTGGTACGTACTTATTAGAGTGTGATTGTGGCCAAGCTCGGGTGACGGAGTTGTCCCGGGACGGTCTCTCTAGTGTAGGCTTTGCACCCGGGCGGTGATGCTTGAGAATCGTGGAGTGGGTTGACTGATGATTGTGTTTGAGAGACTGTTTTGATATTTTTTAAATATAGGTTTTGTGTAGGATAGGTAACTTACCTTCTGGTACGAATGTGTGACTTAAATATAAGTAGGTAGGGCCGGGGCAGGTCGTCGTATTCTCTGATCGCATGTTCCCCCGCGCGATGACCTGCTTTCAGGAAATTTGTGAGAAAAGTCGACGGCCAGACTAGTGCGAGTGGGGTATGCCCTCGCTTCTAGCCTCGCTATGTCGACTTTTTGACGCCAGTGGGACATTGCACATTGTCGCTGGTCGCGGTCGGCAGGACGGGCTTGGGCACGCTATTCACTTTCAGAAGGGCGGACCGCCCGAAGCAAGAAGTGGCCAAAGAGCCGAAGATAGCCCGGCCAGAGAAAAGGCCACATCATGTGGGCTACCAAGAATGGCCCTGCATCCTCGGGTGCAGGGTCATTCTTATGTATTATATTGCCATTATGCTCGCCGGTAGTTGTAGTAGTAGTAGTAGTTTGGTTGGCCATAGGCTGACCCATCGAGACAAGCGTGGAACGAAATATAAGGGTAAAATATTTTTTTTATTATTCATGACTTTTAATAGAGGGCAAAAGTTCCCTTTTATAATGGAATTTAAGCTGCCAAAGTTTGAACGTGATCATCAAATTTTTTTGAGGTGTCGCAAGCCCTTCAAATATTAATATTTACTGAAATATTAATTTTTGAAAGGCTTGCGGCACTTGAAAAAATTTGTCGATCACGTTCAAAGTTTGGTAGCTTAAATACCATTATAAAAGGCAACTTTTGCTCACTATTAGAAGTCATGAATAATAAAAAAATATTTTGCCCCTATATTTCGATCCACCCTAATCGATACCCCCTCCCCTGATATTGAGCCCACCGCGTTTTTCAATTAGAGTTGCGAAGAAGATTACGGGGCCAGTTAGTGTTGCGACTAAATGTTGATCACGGTTTGAATTAGCGTTGCGAATCAAGCATTCCCCGCGTCTGGTTCTAGCATAGCGTTGCGAATAAATATCGATCGTGGTTGCTTGTAGTGTTTCGAAAAAAAAATCGCGATTGTTTTTCAGATTATTCTTGTATTTTTAATTGGACTTACTAGAGTTTGATTTATTGCATTACTTTTGATTCATGGTATTCTTTTTATTAGAGTTGCGATGCGACTGATCGCGTTTTTTTAATAACTCGTCCTAGTTTGATTCTTAATATTTTTTTGAGTTAGTGTTGCGATGATGACTGATCGCGTTTGTAATTAGAGTTGCGACCCCCACCCCCCAATGCCCCAAAACTATCCTGGGACATGTCCAGAGACATGTTCCTGGGAAAAAAGAGTCCCGAGCAGCTGGATCTGCTGCACATGGGACTCTACACAGCCTTCAGGAAGGCTGCAACGAATTAAAGTTAGAGTTGCGTATTACGAGACACAGGTGCACTGAATTTTTATTAGTGTTGCGAAAAATGAAACCACCCACGTGGTGGTTCTCGGTAGCTTTTTCGTTTGCTATTCGGGATTTGTATTGAGTATAGTAGAATTTTCAGTAATGAAGCACCATCCGGGAATTTTGAATTTATTTGAGAAATTAGTGCTGCGGGTAGTCCAAAGTCCTAGTGACTATGCTCGGGAGTTGATTTTAGTCTGTAGTGAGTTAGCGTTGCGAAAGAAAGAAACGGTTCACTCACGGTTTTTTTGCATTAATGAGTGGACAATGATCAGCTGCCCTTCTGGCTACTGATCATTTTTCCTAGCAGCCCTAAGTGGCTGCACCATCCTCCTTCTCCTACCACCACCTCCCCACCCTTGAATCGAATGTTTGTCACTGGAAATATTGTTTTAAAAGTATATTCATATTTTGCAGATAAATGTTTTCTATTTTTTTAGAATATTTTTAAATTTGAAGTTCCAATTTTTATTGAATAGCATTCCAAAATTTTATTCTGTGACTGAAAGAATGGCGATGAAAGGTGTGATTCATTATTTGTAATAGAAATTGCAGACTTCTGACACACCTCCATTCAATTGAAGTTCTAATTAGAGTCTTTGAAAAGTAGTAGTAGCTATTCCTCATTAACGTTGCTGATTTTTGCATAGTAACTTCGTCAATCGTTGTATTTCCTATCAGATTGATAAGAAATGTAGTTTTTTATTTTTATAAATTTTCAACATTCCTTTGCATTAATCAAAATTCACCCGCGATTGTTGCTTCATTTGATGATATTAAAAGGAAATTTGCACTGAAAAAGTAGGTAAATGCAATACATCACTTTATATTGATAGTAAATTTTCAATATTAACGTGTGCTCGTTGTTGCTACTTTCTGTATGAAAGTAATTTCGATTACTGTGCAGTAAAGTGCAATTATTCCAATTTTCAACATTTGCATAAATGTTTTTGATTACCCATTGTATATTATGATTGATTGTCGAGTCATTGATAGATAAACTTTGAAGATGCCAATCAATGAGAAACTACAAGGAAATTATTAAGTTGATGTAACAGAGCACCCAATGTACTTAATATTATGAATATCAATTGCTTCGGAATGAAATGTAATATGATTAGTACCTTCTTTTTCATGAATTGCTAAAGTATTGCTAAAGGTTAATTGCCTACTTTGTCTGCTGATAATGAAGCAGTATTTTTTAATCTTTTCCTTCTTTCATTTTATTACCGAATCGATATTCCATATTGAGTTTTAAACTGTAGCTTCAAATGTGATATTTCAATATTTGGGCAATAGCGATTCAATGAAAAGACTATATCTGTTGAAATTACATTACTTAATCGAGATAGATTGTAAGTACTAATTCATTGAGAAAGTTTCTGTTGCAGAGTGTTATGTGTGAAGAATATTGCAAAAATAGGATTTGAGGCTCATCATCCTTGAAAAACGAAACGTCAAGGAATTTTTATTAATACTTTTAAAAATGTTTCAGGTAACATCGTGGGTCCATCGAGGGAAGTAAGAAACACATGACAACTTCAGATTTTTATTAGGCAGGTCATTATTTAAATTTAAGTAGATATGTGTATGGTTAGGTAAGGTGTTTAGTGGCCACATAGAATTAAGTAGTTTTTAAGGAATAAAATAAACACTGCAGTGTTTAACTAAATATAAGTAGCAATTATTAAATACGAGCGCTCGTATCCGTAGGAATTATTAGTATTTAAGTAGCCATAGGAAATATGCACTGGCATATTTCCAATTAATGAGTAGAAAATTTGAATTATTCACTAATTGGGAAATATTCCCCCTTTTTTCTTTGTTTCATTCCCAATTAATGAATAATTATCATGGTAGAAATATACCAGAAAATTCTTCCAATTTTAAATGAAAGAAACAAAGAAATGTTTTAAATTCTGCTTTAGTTTCATCGCGGTAGGTTTTTACAGAAGGACTCCTTCTGTTGCCCGGTTGTGGAGCGATCGAGGATCGTTTTGCAACCGTGCATCAGGGGGATCTATGGAAATGAAAATAAAATTTTGCATAAAAGGAGGGTGGATGGGCCGCGGTTAGGGCGGGTCTCCACTCGCAGCGCCTCCACGTGGTGAGACCTGGGCAATCTGTATTATTTGAAGTATAATTACTAATCGTATCGCAAGTAACATTGTAATACAATTATTAATTACGTGACAAGTAATACGAGCCGATTGGCTGCGATCATCAATCTTCGTCAATCTCTATTCCATCCTCAAACACATGTTAAGTTGCCGAAATTTGAATTGCGACATGTTTAAATATCATCAAACTGTTTTTTATTTGTAACTAAAAACTGAAATTTCTCAGGGCTAGACTAAATCTTATTTCGCAACGCGGGTTTCGAACGTAACGCGATTTGCAGTTGCATCCATGCACCCCACGCCACTCATGCATCATGCAACGTTCTGCGAGGCTTTTATGAATTAGGTTTTACTGTAAATATCAATGTCGGCGGTAAACTAATACTCGGAGCAAGTAGAATCAAATTATCATTACTTCACTGGAATGATTAAACAGTGCATTAGAAACTTGCGGGAATGTCAGTAACGGCGTGAATTTTTAATACTTTTCGGCGTACGATACGCGAAAGAGTTCTACCACACGCAAAGTACTAAGGTAAAAGTACCAATAACTGGACACGTCCCAATACCTGGACACCAATGACATTTATATTTTTATTAAGCTTCATAGAAACTTTAGAACAATATTGTTGGGAACATATGTTATTTTGTAACTTGATCTCTTATATAACAAATTAAGAAAGCCCTAGATGTAAAGTTTAATATATAAAACAGTCTTTAAATATCGGAGGTGCATGCACTCGAATTCTGCGTAGATTTCTTAAGTAATTCTTAAGAAAAATACAGTTAGTTGTTAAGGTGATAATAATCGTTATGTAACGATTATCTGAGAAAAAACGTATGTACAGAATCTTAAGAAGTTTCTTGTTACATACAAAACAAAACATTGATCGGTTAATGTTGATTTTAATTAAACATATACGTGTTCACGTACCGGTACATAATAATCTTGTCCTCTGCACGCTGTCCCAATAACTGACCAGCCGTCCAGTTGGTCGACTTGTCAGCATTTTGAACGCTTAGGTGAAGTCTCAATACCTGACCGCATTGTCGAACCGGTAAAGTGTCTGTGTTTTCTCAAATTTTTGTATATCAAAAGTGTAAGTACAAGTATAGTGTACATAAATTAACAGTTTTTTATTTTCAATTCATATTTTTAGTCAATTGCATGCTACATTTTCAACATAACCAAAATTGAAAAATGAAAAATTCGCAAACCATTCACACAAACACTAGTGGCGCCCTCTGCGCCAAGCATTGCGTTATCTTCCCCATTGACCAGGTATTGGGACATCAAAAGTTGGACGCTGGGACAAATCAGAATTCTATTGTCCATGCACTGGTACACATAACTATTTGCGGTTTTACTCAATTTAATTAAAATAACGCACTGAAAACAAGTTTTTAGTAGCTCATTTGATAGAAAGAAGTAACATTTATCTGAATATTGACACTTTTGTTAAAAAGGACATTTATTTCTAGTCCATTTTTAAGATATACAACTTTGATATCCTTAAGTGTCCAGTTATTGGTACTTTTACCATACTTAATAACCAATGTCGTCTTGCAATTTATAGCTTACACGGGCTTTGAAGAAATACCATTCTTGAGCGCCATAGTCTCTTGATCCCCGAAATGGATTTTCGGAAAGAAATCCGCGTGAGTCGTAGACAAGCTGTGCCAAAGCATAGCGTAGCAAAAGCGCTGCCTTCTATGTCAAACTCTCACACTGAACAAATCACACATATACAAGCACGCACACACCTTTCAGCATCTCAACACATTTCAGTGTAGTTGCTGAGCTGGACGCTGTTCATAAGCATATGCCACTACATTCAGTTCTGATATTATGGGTCGGTAAGACAGTTTGGGTGGCGACACGAACTTCCATAAGGTGATAGCTCTATCCTATACCTCGTCTGTGGTGGCATCTGCTTATGAACAGCGTCCAGCTCAGCAACTACACTGAAATGCGTTGAGATGCTGAAAGGTGTGTGCGTGCTTGTATACGTGTGATTTGTTCAGTGCGAGAGTTTGACATAGAAGGCAGGGCCTTTGCTACGCTATGCTTTGGCACAGCTTGTCTCTACGACTCACGCGGATTTCTTTCCGAAAATCCATTTCGGGGATCAAGAGACTAGGTAGGGGGGTTGGGGCACTTTGATGCAGAGGGCACAATGAAACATTAATATTATCTTGATATCCATAGGGTATCATCTTATAATCTGATATCATCTTTCAAGATCATAGAGTATACTGTTTTGTGATCATTTTTTGAACTTCTGACTGTTTCTAGATATCAAGAGAATATTAATGTTTCACTGTGCCCCTTGCACCAAAGTGCCTCAACTCCCCCTATGGCGCTCAAAAATGGTATTTCTTCAAGGCCCGTGTAAGCTATAAATTGCAAGATGACATTGGTTATTAGTACTTTGCGTGTAGTAGAACCGTTTCACGTATCGTACGCCGAAAAGTATTAAAAATTCACTGTTACGACAGTCCCGCAGGTAGTGATAGAATTCGAAGCGCTTCGAACCGCTTCGAATCTGTCTTGAATATCAGGCGAGTACTGTTAAGCACTTTTAACATGATTCGTAGCTTAAAACTCTTGAAAGTCTTGAAACGTATAGAGTCTTGAAACTCTTGCTTCAAAGCCTTAGTAGGTTTTGGACCCGTATCTACGTCCACCGCCGACTCGCGGGACAATACAGTCATAAACTGCGATCCTGGCGAGGCTCTCTGGCCGATAAACCTGGCTAATTTTTTGCAACCAGATGTTCATTTTCAAGACTTTCAAGACATCCAAGACTTCCAAGACTTCCAAGACCTATCAAAACTCAAGACTTATCAAGACTTTCAAAAGTTTTAAGCTTTGAATCATGTTCGAAGTGCTTCGAAGTTTTCATCATATATGTAGATTCGAAGCGCTATTAATTTACATCCAGTTCAAATAAAATGTATTTATACATTATAAATAATACTATGTAATATGTATAAGCATTAACATTCACTTATCGAACGATTAAACATTGAGAATAAAAGAGAATTCATTCGGCGTAGAAAATCATTTGCAAATCCAAGGCCAAATGTTACTTAGTGCGTGATATCTCGAGTTGTATCGATTATAATTAATAATTGTTTATACTGGGCGGTTAGGATAAATATTGCTAACATGATTTTTCATAGTAATAGTCACTGGAATGAATATTTCAGTGGAAATATCAATTTTTGTCGAATAATTAACTAGCTTTCGCAAATGAAATTAACCGTTGACCTTGTTGTGATCGCGGCTGTTGGTTCCCAAAGTGCTTGCTTATTATTAGTACCACTCGTACCTCCAAATCCTCAGTCACCGTCGGTCCTTCGAGCCGGCAGGACCTCCAGGTACGCGGGAGGAAACAGAACGATGCGTTCGCCACACCCTCTCTTCCTGCCAAGCACCCCCCCTCCCCATAGTAGGGGGGCCCATCCAGGAGGGGGTACATCCACCTCCTCCGACTGAACTGTTTCCGAGCTATGTATTGGGGTGGCGCATGAACCGCTGCTGCTAGGGCCAGGCACGAGCCCCCGCTCGTCGAACCTGCTTCGTCACGCAAGCCTCCGCTGGAAGATGATTGACTAGCCGGGGGGTCCCAGCAGGTGAAAAATGGGCACCCATCCTTCCCCAGTACGTCGCCCCGTGATGTTTAACTTTGGTGCTCGCACGGTCGCGATATGTAATGGAAATCCCGGGTGTTGTGGCGGGCGATTTGGGCGTAAAGGCGGCCGTTCCAATAAGCGGCTGGCGACTACGGCTGGCGACGCTTCCACTAGTGCAAGGCAGAAGTATGCATCTGTTTCTCCCTTCCACTAGTGGAAGCGTCGCCAGCCGCAGTCGCCAGCCGCTTATTGGAACGGCCGCCTTAAGTGAACGCACCCCCGGTGTTTCCATCACTGGTAAAAAAATTGTCTGACAGACTTAGTATCAGTAATCTCAGTCATTAAGAGAATCACCAATGTGGAATCATGTCATTTTTTCTACCTTTGCGTTCGATCACCTTCCTCGTATAGGCAGGAAAGTGGGTGTCAGTGGACGCAAAGGTTAAATTTTTTATATTGAAAAAGTGCAACTCGTGAAGCTCCCCCCAGTGCGAGGGAAAGAGGATGGGGAGTGATAACTCCGATGTGAGGTTATGGGAGGAGAGAGGGGGAAGAAAGGAGAACCGCGCGCGTAAGGCGATGGGTGTGAAAGCAACAACACACCGCTCAGAAAAGCGGTCACCCATCTCACTGCGGTACGCCGTGAAAGGAGCGTTGGCGTAGCAGAACGACCGAAGATGAGTATAACACTCATGCGCAACGCTCCTTGTATAAGATACCTAGACCTATCACCCAATGCATTTTTCTGTCACCGGTTTGTGGGGTCCTAGGACTCCATTACCAATTATTAGTGTCACATGCAGCGTGCGGACCAATTATGCTCAACAATGAAGGGGGGAAAAACACCTTCAGAGTGGTGGTAATGGTGTGCGTGACTGAACAGCGTCAGTTCACGCACACCATTACCACCACTCTGAAGGTGTTTTTCCCCCCTTCATTGTTGAGCATAATTGGTCCGCACGCTGGTCACATGCAACGTAACGCTACGCATAGTAGGAATTAGAATTCAACACGGGTAAAACTAGGTCATTTAAAACCCGCGATTTACAAATGATTCTGTTAGAGTAACAATTTAATGATCGTTTTATAAACGTATTCCGTTCAACGACAGGGGAAGAAGGATCACAACAAAACAAGAACACATACGCCTTTTAACCTTGGTGTCCTATTCGGCTTTATTTAACGCAAAACAAATTTATTTAACATAAAAATTTATATAAATAACAACATTATTTGTGGAATACATGCTTTGATGAAGTAACGTGGAATATCTTAGCAAGGAATTGCAAGTTGGTTTATTTCAATAACATGCTGAAGCCGAGAGAACTTCAACAGTTATCAAAAACCCATCAGTTCCAGTATCTCGCTGAAATATTCCAACTTGCACTTATCCTTCTATCTTAACACTATACTCGTGTTCTGGGGTCGGGTAGGAACAATCGAACAACATTTCAAGTTACATATTTTATTCTTACATTTCACCAAAGTATTGCAACTCAAAGAAATTCTTATACCCACCTAGAACATTTGACAATCGCAGCCATCGGCTCGGTTCTCACCGATTGCCAGGTCTCACCACGAGGAGGTTGATGCGCTTGGAGACCCGTAGAGAGATAGGTGGAGTCAATGTTCCATCGATCTCCTTGTACATAAAAACGTTAGCCTACCAAACCAAAGCGATGGGTGGAAACAAAGTTCCATCGATCCCTTCAGTTTATGTATAGAATCTAGGGAACTGCCAAGCAATCGCTCGATTAAACAAAGAAATTCAGAAAAAAAAGGAAAGACCAGGGGTAAGCATGAAACGAGTATTGAATGGCGCAGTTCCTACCACCCTGCTGTTCGAGTCGAAAGGGAAAGCGTTCAAATCGTTTAGCCTAGGAATGTGAAATGTGGAAGGTATATTGTTTTCATGACGTAGGCACCCACTACGAAATGATTTTTGGAAATTCCATCCCCAAGGGGGGTGAAAAGGGGTAATGTATTTTCTCTGACTCCCTAATGCCCTAATATCTCTTAGGTCCGATTAGATATCAACTTGGTTCTTACTCGCAAAGATTACCCACAGAAATGCCTAAAAACCAATTTCAGGTTTTTCCCTAACCAACCCCTAAGGGGGTGAAAAGGGGTGAAATGTATTTTCACAGATTCCTCAAAATGTCTTAAGCCTGATTAGATATCAAGTTGCGTGAGTTGTTGATAAACCGAGCCAAAGCGCAATCTAAACAAGTCACACGTATGCAGGCACATACGCCTTTCAGCATTTTGACCAGCGCTGTTCAAGGTCGCTCCCGCGGGAGATTGGGGTTCTCCCACTCTCGTCCGCGTTGTCAGGGATACCACGCGACGCTAAAGAGGCGACCATGACGGACCAGTCGATAGCCTGGATAGCCCGTCATAGGAGCTTTCGTAACATCGCGCGGTCTCCTTGACAACGGAAGGCACGCTGCGGGAAAGAAAGATTGTAAGGGGAAGCAGGCGCGTGAGGGGCCCCTACGCTGGTCAGCGCTGATTTTGAACCATTTCAGAGTAGTTCCTGAGTTGAACGCTGTTCATGAACAGAGGCCGCTATATTCAGTCCTCAAATTATGGGTCGGTAACACAGTTTTGGTGGTGACACAAAGGCCGGTATTCATAGTCGCTACTTATTCTTAAGATCGTCTTAAGCATGCGGCATCTTCTACTAACCTAGTAAACTAGTAAAGGATGCCGAATGCTTAAGACGATCTTAGTCTTAAGCAACGACTATGAATACCGCCCAAAGTCCCATAAGGTGATACCACAGACGAGATATAGGATAGACCTATCACCTTATGGATGTTCGTTTCGCCACCCAAACTGTGTTACCGACCCATAATTTGAGGACTGAATGTAGTGGCATCTGCTCATGAACAGCGTCCAATTCAGCAACTACTCTCATGTGATGCAATGCTGAAAAGTGTGTGCGTGCTTGTATACATTTGGCTTGTTCAGAGAGAGAGTTTACATAGAGGGCAGGCTTTTGCTACACTATGCTTTGGCACGGCTTGTCAACGATTCACGCAGATTTCTTTCCGAAAATCCATTTCGGGGATCAAGATACTATGGCGCTAAAAAAAAGGCATTTCTACAAAGCCCGTGTAAGCTATAAATTGCAAGATGACATTGGTTATTAGCACTGCGTGTAGTAGAATCCTTTCACGTATCGTACGCCGAAAAGTATTAAAAATTCACGCTGTTACTGACATTCTCGCAACTTTATAATGCACTGTTTAATCATTCTAATGAAGTAATAATAATTGTATTCTATTTGCCCCGAGTATTAGTTTACCGCCGACGTTGAAATTTACAGTAAAATCTAATTCTTAAAGGCCTCGCAGAGAGTTGCATGATGCATGAGTGTCGTGGGGTGCATGGATGCAACTGCAAATCGCGTTACTAATGAAACCCGCTTTGCGAAATAAGATTTTGTTTAGCCCTGAGAAATTCATCGGTTCAGTGTTCAGTGAAGTGTGTGCATATCATAGTGCATATTATTTCGTGATTTCTCAATTCGTGCATCAATTTTGATCGATTACTGGACCATGTGGGAGGCCTTTTAACAGAATCCCACTGAGATATACCCGTTATCTAGAAGACTTTTTCAGAAACTGAATACTTCATCGATGTTAGTAACTAAGGGGGAGAAACAAGTATGTCACTCATATTTCTCAAAAAATTCTTCCAACTATTCATTTACCCCAACTTCAACTAAAATGCATTTATACATTATAAATAATACTATGTGATATGTATAAGCATTAACATTCATTTATCGAACGATTAAACATTGAGAATAAAAGAGAATTCATTCGGCGTAGAAAATCATTTACAAATTCAAGGCCAAATGTTACTAATTGCTTGATATCGCGAGTTGTATCGATCATAGTTAATAATAATTTATACTGGCCGGTCAGTGCAAATGTTGTTAACATTATTTGTCATAGCAATAGCCACTGGAATGGATATTTTAGCGGAAAATCCATTTTTGCCGAAGAATTCGTTGGATTTCGCAATTGTAATTAACCGTCGACCTTGTTTTGATCGGGGGACATGGTTTCCCGAAGTGTATATAGGGAGCTCACGAAGCTCCATGTACTCAGTCGTCGTCGGTCCTCCGGGCCTGGAGGACCTCCGGGGACCCGGGAGCTGCCGAGCCACCGAGTCACCGAGCCACCTGGATCTACCGGACCTACTGGACTTGCTGGACTTCCTGGGGACCTGGTCAGGGTTTCAGTCCTGGTCTTTCCTGCACCCCCTCGGCCCCCCGAAATGGATTTCCCGCGCCACCTGGACCTTTCGGACCTACTGGACCTGCTGGACTTCCTGGGGACCTGGTCAGGGTTTCAACCCTGGTCTTTCCTGCACCCCCTCGCCCCCCTCGAATGGATTTCCCGAGCCACCTGGACCATTCGGACCTACTGGACAACCTGGACTTCCTGGGGACGAGGTAATAAAATGAATTCATGCATTTCTTCGATAGGTTTAAACGATTTAATTTATTCGATGCATTTCTTCGATAGGTTTAAATGATTTAATTTATTCGATGAATTTCTTCGATGTGTTTACATGATTTATGTTATTTTATGCATTTCTTCGATGGGTTTACATGATTCATTTTATTTGATGCATTCTTTTGATGGTTTTGCATGATTTGTTCCCTCTCATGCATCTCATCGATGGATATATATTTCCTGTTCTTCTTCATGTAGGTATCTCTACGATGGTTCTGCATGCTCGTGCGTGCTCTTCTGACATTTCAAATCATCTGGATCAGCACCAACCCAATAAGTATTTTCTTAGTTTCCTCTGAAGCCCACCACACCATTGCTAACATAACGTAGTTGTTTGTTTCAGCATTTCAGGTCCGCACTCTCGCGGGAAAGGAGTTTAATTAAATAATATATTTAAAAGAAATTAGTGAAAAGTGATAGTGACCAATGGTAGTGAACGAAGACATCTAAAGAAGCCTAGGTTAATTTATTATAGCATGAAGTATTTAAGGCCCCTTGTAAAATTGCCAAGTAGTTACAGAATTTTATTAGCTTTCTTGATCATTCGTTGGCTCCTCATCTCTGATGAGGAGGTTGCCGCTGCTTCCATTTTCGGAAGCAAGTGACTGAGCATGAAATTAGTATGGGTGGATCAGTTTCGTCCCCTGGTGTTCTTGTCCAAAGGGAAAAGTTTCGAGCGTTGGGGGTGTATCTTTTGGTACACTGCCTGCGTGAGTCACCGGGTTCGACTTCCCACTCACCGCATTAGTCGGCTCGCAATCCTCAGGTCTACCTGACGGGTCGCTCGGTGCAAGAGGAATCGTCTGGGAAACGCCGAGCGCTTTTCCCTTTCGACTCGGACAGCAGGGTGGTAGGAACTGCGCCATTCAATACTCCTTTCATGCTCATCCGTAGTCTTTCCTTCTTTGCTGAGTTTATTTTAATCGAGTGATTGCTTGACACTTCCCTAGATTCGATATCGAAATCGAAGGGATCGATGGAACTTTGTTTCCATCCATCTCTTTGGTTTAGTAGGCTAAGGGTTTCATGTACAGGGAGATCGATGGAACTTTGATTCCATCTATCTCTCTACGGGTCTCCAAACATAGTAACCTCCTCGCGGTGAGACCTGGTAATCGGTGAAATCACCGAGCCGATGGCTGCGATTGTCAAATATTTTAGTTGGATATAAGATTTTCTTTGAGTTGTAATGTTATTGGATTGTTCCTACCCGACCCCAGAGCACGAGTATAGTGTTATGATAGAAGGATAAGTACAAGTTGGAAACTTTCAGCGAGATACTAGAACTGATGGTTTTATGACAACTGTTGAAGTCCTCTCTGCTTCAGCACCTTATTGAATTATACTAAGTTACAATTCCTTTGCGAGGTATCCCACGTTACATCATGAAAGCATGTCTTCCACAAATAATGTTGTTGTTTATATATATTTTTATGTTAAATAAATTTATTTTGTGCTAAATACACTCGAATAGGACAGCAAGGTTAAATGGCGTATATGTTCTTCTTGTGATCCTTTTTTCTCTGTCGTTGCACGGAATACGTTACTCTATGAGAATCATTTGTAAATCGCGGGTTTCGAATGTCCTATTTTTCATTTCTAATTCCTACCACGCGTAGCGTTACAATCTTATTTTAGACTGAATCGATAACGTTGGGTGTGACTCGAAAATGGTAAGGGGGCTCGCGAGCCCCCCGAGCGTGTGACACAAAATTACATTGCGTGATAGGTCTATCCCAGTGGTCGGCAAACTGCGGCTCTTTGGCCCCTTGAATGCGGCTCTGCCACAAATGATTAGAATTTAGGTTTTATCAATAAATAAGATCATTATTAACTATGATATAAAGTTTTATTGAGTGTACCTATAGTTTAATTAAGACTTAAAACTATAATTAAAGTTTATTAAGTTAATAAACAGTGTACCTACCTATATAGTTTAAGTTTAAGCAATTTGGCTCTCAAAAGAAATCTCAATCGTTGTACTGTTGATATTTGGCTCTGTTGACTAATGAGTTTGCCGACCACTGGTCTATCCTATACTTCGTCGATGGTGGTATTCCCAGGCGCGCGACCCTCTTCGTCGGCGAAGTCTGCGTCCTGGTCTCGCGATCCATGCGCTATCTCGAACTGGACAGCTACTTACTGGAGCTGGACGCGCCACTTTGGGGCCCTGGGTCGCCGATTGGAGAAACAGATAGGTCGACATCATGGTTAAAAGAGACTATGTGCATTTAATGGAAAATTGGCAAGCTTATAAAAAAAAGGTATCGGTCACAGGGAATTATTTTCCAATTCTCTAATTAAAGCCATACTTCTCTGTAATTTATCATCGCGTGAAAAGGAAAAAAATTAAATATATATAGATATACCATCAACTATGTTCCACGTTTATATTTTTTTAAATATTACATTTGTAATATTCAAACAATCTGCGTGTGGTATAACTTAAAAATTTCTTCGGCATTTTTTATTTAAAATCGCTTCAAGTAATTAGCAAATACCGAAACGAATTCAGCAAGCGTTACAGAGCATTCCTATAAAAATTAAGTATTAAATTTAAAAATATGATTAACCTCCATACGTTCGACACACTTACCGTAGCGATATTCGCAGTCGAATATCCCGTTTCGACGTTTCAAATCCCTCCTAAGTAGTCAATGCGCACATAAGAAATATAAATAAATCAGGTATAAAGACAGTTAGGCCGTTGATTCTTCACAAAAATTTTATTTTCGCACATTTCTCGCGTTCCTTTTACAACTCTTCCTACGTTTTATACAATTTACAAAAAGACCCTTCGTCTGTCACATATGACAAATCGTGCGTGTTCCAACAAATTAAACGCATACCCCTTAATGGAAATTATTCAATGAACGAATGTAATGAGAGAACTAATCAACAAAGATGCTCGACGAAGAATGACAGTGGCGTAGGTCGATGAACGATGACGATACAATAAGAATAATTTATTTGCGTAGGTAGATAATAATAAGTAACAACTACGGGCAACGATAATATCATTAATCGCTTGGAAAGAAACGGTTCCCGTTTCCCTTGCTCTCGTTCATTCTCCTCCGTTTACTAGCTCCGCCTCTTTGGCTTGTGAACATTTATGACTGACGGTGAATAGTATAAATAAATAAATAACTAGAGAAAGATATCCATCGAATTTACCAAATGAACCTCTTATTTTTATCTCGGCGAATCCATCTCCTAGAATCCCCACTTAACTTCCCTTCACGGGAAACTCTGGTATTCCGTCTATTCGCATTTCTTCGGAGGGAGATTCGCTTAATCTGTCTTTTCTCTCGCAAGAGGAGTGCGCGAGGTTTAGGTGACTGATTCGGCAAAAGTTCCGCGCGCAGTTCGTTCACACTGTGCATAATACGTTAAAAGCACAGAACGCACTACTACAAATGTCGTAAATCGAGTTCAGATTTCTCACTTTCCCAGATACTGTATATAAATATGTACGCAAGAACGATGCCGATTAACTAGTCACAGGAATAATGAACAATACTTAGAATTACTACATGGATTATAATCGCAGGGCAATTCAATCACACTTTGCATATATCGGTGGTCTGGAAAAGGCGACACTTTCAACACTATTTCCTGCTATATTTCCCAGCAGTGCGTTCTATTCCTTTGCTATATCACATTGTACACGCCGCTCTATATCACTACCTACACGCGTAGTTTCAACAGGATCGGTCACTCGAACCACGGCGCACTCCCCTTGTTAATTAAAAAAAAATTACGACTACGTTACGGTCGATTTAAACTCGCGAGGAACCTGCCCTGGCCTGAGTAGATGAATGGAAAAAATGTGGTCCAGTCGTGAACTCGATCAATCCCCACATTAAGCTACTAAATTCAAGGGAACATTCCTCCCACGCTGCTAACAGCCAAGCGAGCCGGATACTTGCTCGTCGATCGACTTGCTGATAGCTATGAAAAATTGCGAGCGAACAACAAAAGTTCCTATTAAAAGATCCCTGCGGTGGATGTGTATCCCGATCTCAATCGCCTTCAAAATAATCATTCGCGTCATTCACCCTTACGAGCAACGATGGACACTTGCTAATCGGTCCCGCCAGTCTGAAACTCCTCTACATCGTGACGTTGAAACGTGTCATAGAGATAGACTTTTTCGTTGAATTTTTCATACCAAATGGAAAGGAATACACCGGGGAAACACTCTTAAGCTGACACATTTGTAAGTTTCCATGTGAAGCTGTGTTCACGCCACTGTAACAACGTCACGAAGTATCAACTTTCGTTGGTCAATAATTAAACATCGATCGGCGATCGACCATCGCATTGGCGTCTTAATACCTTTGTATGACCGAGAACATAAAGGACCCCGCATCCCCCAGACGTTCCATTAAAATTTCGTTGAAAACAGCGTTAGAAAAATAGTGAACGTCGCTCGCAGAAGGTACAATCGATTCGTTGCTCGCCGGACCATCGTATTAAAAGTCGACCGTGAAATTCGAATTCCGACGTCGCCGTTTAATTTCTACAAGGAGCGCGCCGTTGCTCCTCCAACCCTTTCTCTTTCTCGATTACAAGCTTGACGGAAGCGCCCTCGCCGCGAGGGGCACGATCGAAGTGTGTCGAGACACGTCGATTAAAAAACATAAATAGAAAGAAATGCCCGTGACGATCGTAGGAATCGGGAAAGAAAAAGTAGCCGTGTCTCAGCGCATAGCACTGATAAAAAAAAATTGCGAGCTACGCGGCTCGAAGTCGCTCGAGTGTCCGGAAGGGGACTGGAACGTAGCCGCCGTTGCGTGGATCTGCACCCGCGACACAGTGCCTGTGCTAATAATTCGGGCGCTTTAAACAAATTTCTGCTCTAACCGAGCATCGATGATTAAACGAGAAATAAATAATAGGCGGGAAGGAAGTATGTACATCTGTCGAGGCCGCGGTTCTCAATCGCAGAAATGAATTGAAAAAGGAAATGATACGTATACGTCGGCGACACTCGAGCTCCTTCGGCGTGGACGAGGATCCACATTGTTTAATCTATAAATAATTTAACGAATAACTTATTAGCGACTTACAATAAACCCTTCGTCGGCTCTATTAAATTATGCTTCTAGATTAACTTTGCTACACCGTAACTTTTACACTGCTCTCGCGGTAACGATAAGTGGGCACGCTTCTCATAAATAAATTAACACGAAATGAGGGCGGAGGACTAACAATAAGATCACGCGCGCAGTAGACACGGTTTAAATTCAAAGAAGCGCTTACTGAGCTGTGATTTCCGATTGGGAGGCTTAGCGATTCGGTTCCTTTTGGGGAGTTTGTTGAACAGCGTGTTATCTCTTTTTTTTGGCAGATCTTTTGGTCGGCAGTCTGCGGACAATCGACGATTGGCAACCAAAAGCTTCATCATTCTCATCTGGTTCGTCCTCGCAATTCGGTTTATACATTATACGTGTGCCAAGCACTAGTGAAGTTGGGTGGCTTGGTTACTGAACTCTGTTGAAACAGGCGCACTGGAGGTCTCACTACTGCTCGATACACCTGTAGCATATAGTCTTTACGTTCCTATCGAGCTGAGTCAACGTCGACAGTTCAACCGTGTTTATTATTCCGGGAACAGCTAGTTTTTCACCTTCCCACGTACCAGAAAAAGGATTGTTTAATAATTACCCGTGATTTCGTTCCAATTAGTTGCGATTAATCTCGAGATGAACTATATACTAGCAGGCAGTTTCAACGACCGTTACCATCGAATTATTCGACCCAAGGCTACGGCGCGAACAATTCCCCGTAGCATGAATTCACCATCGCAATGATTTAATCGCAATTTACACGTAACTGCCTGATTTAATGCGACGGATGTGACGCACGATCAGAAATCAAAGCGAACAGGTTTTGCTCGACACATTCGGTTTAAAAGGTCGCTATCATTCAATGAATTCAAAAATGAGATTGATCAGGGCAGTCGGAAACGAAAGAAAAGGAGAAACAAAAGGCGATGCGCCATTTAATTAAACGGGCCAATTAATTGGTTGCGTTGCGGGTATTCATGCGATTTGGGTTGCAACTATGACTATTCAGTATAACGTATAAAGACATTTTAGTCCAACGCGGTCAGCAGCGACGGTAAATAATGAATGTAAATTCTAATCAATTTTATGCACTTGATAGTCCCTGGATGTTCTAATTGCCCACAAATGTGCGCCAGATGTAACAGATGGGAAAACACGGTTGAGATATGGTCGACGATGATTATCGTTTTGACTGTCGATTAAGTGGCTGGACGTGACAGGCAGAGCCAGGAGAATGTCGAAAATTACTTGCCACCGTAATGTAGCCGGAAGCTGCCTCGAGTAGCAACTATTCGGCGGCGCGCGCTCGATTCTTTGGAACGTGTCAGGGATTTCAAGACGATAGACCGAATCGATCTGTTATTCTCGAGCGAACTTTGCGAGCCGCTACTCGCTTCTTAAAACGAAAAAAAAAAAAGAAAAAATAGGAAAAACAACTGTTCTTCGGCAATGTCTTAATGTTTTAGCTGCCCCTTGCCGCTACTAATTGACTAGCATCGTTAATCACTCTCGGTTTGAACACGCTCGCCTTTTCGCCTTCGACTCTTTGGTGAAAATTTCCTTTCCCTTCTATTCTCATTCCTTTTACCCCTAAGTTGAGCGCGCGGCGCTGCTCCTGTCCCGCAAAATTCGAAAAGACGACTATCCTTCGCGAACCGACGAAAACTTTGCGCCCACGGGAAACACCGAACGAGATGTCTATTCTTCCAAGCCATACCATAGGATGTTTCGTTGAACGTAGAATATAATGCGGATGCATGATAAACGGAAGGAGATTAAAAGAATCCGTGATCGGTAACTGACCACGCGATCGAAAGCAAAATAGTCGACAATGGTAGCTAAAAGAATGTTTCGAATATTACACATGTGTATAAATAATTAATACTGAGGCTTCACTCGGTATATTGGTATTACTCAAATAAATATAAATGCAGTTCCTTTTCCTCAAATTATAGCACTTTTGCTTTCGCTTGCCTCTCAAACTTTCTTTCAACCACCACTGCAGATTCGTTCAGAAATCAAGTGATAAAGACAGTATGCAAATGCAAATTCTGGGATCTTCGGCTCGGAATAAATTGCAACGTGACAATCGATCGAAGAGTTCTTCCCCAGGGCGCGAAGCGTCGGTTCATATGCAAATCGAAAGGAAAGAAACAGCAGACGGAATCGCCGAGTGGAGTAGAATACAGGAAATCGAGCTCGCGAAATCGCCGACGGCACGCTTATCGAAGGGAAGATGATCAATAAATAGAAATAAGCTTTACACTGGCGTCGCTGGAGGTAACGGCGACAAAGAATAAGTATCGCAAATAAGTTAAGAAATATCGGGAGAAAGATGGCGGGCGCGTCTAGTCCAGGCGGCAGTGCCGGCCACCGGCTCGTCCCGCCGAAACGCAACCACTCTGCAAGCATACCGAAACGCTCCCGCGCGGGACGCGGCACAACTGATAAATCAGGGATTCCGAATCAACGTGTCCCGCGAAGGATCGCACAAACGACACCGCGCGCGTCTCTCACACCTCGGAAACTGAACAATAACTCGCACGAACGTCTTCGTTCTCGCCTTCGACGTTTCTTACAACTGTCTACTACGCATTGGGCTGGGTGCAGACGGGTGTAACGCAACACGCGACGCAAAGTGTAATGCAAGGGGAATTCTGCGGACGGGCGCCCCACGTAACACGTTCAGGCGTCCTAATCGCCTTACCTTACACGTTCCGTCGCACCTTGGCCTTGCACTGCCATCGTAGCCGACGCTTCAGATTTCGGAGACTCGTACGAATCGGTTCCCGTCGGTCCGAGGCGTCGATACGGTCTCGCGGGTGAAGGAAAGCCGTGCAAATCCGTGAAAAGTCTGGTTGAAAATAATCTGCTTCTTCCTTCACGCACGACAATCTCTCGCAATTATCCGACTAGATCGCGTGGGCTGTCCCACGAGCTTGTTACCTTGGCGTTCACCCGATATTCCGTTACACGCTGCTCGCTGTTCGTCGTTCAATCATTCACACACTCGCATACTCGCGCGCGCATACACACATACAGACACGCGCGCGCGTCCGTTATCTCAACTATGTACAGTATTATTTACAGGTTAAGTGGTATACGAGTTAGGCGCGAGCCTGTAACCGCCGTCGAGAATATCCGCGACACGGCGATGGTAAGCGCGAGTGATCCGTGCTAATAACGGGAGACGATCATTGGATCGGTGCAGTTCGCCCGCGAAAGTATCTTGTGTGACGAACGCTGCGTCTCGTGCTGATTACGTAAATGCCCTGAAGATTCCTGAAGGCAGCGTGCAGAATCGTACCTGCATTTAAACTCTATGCTTCCTCGACGTTGCGTTTCGAATCGTTCCTCGTCTCCAATAATCGTTACCTGATCGTCCGGTTATCCTAATCCATAAGTGCACCGAGCAGTAAAGAGGTCTTCAACGCGCACGCGCAAAGGTGGTCATGCCCTCTCCTCCTCATAGCGCAAACTCGGTGTAAAGTAGAATAGATTGACTGAATTCCAGGTTTGCTAAACGACTTCTCTAGTTTCCCATCGTCTGTGTACTTATTAGAGACCCCGTCATTGCTTGGTACACCTATATACTTCTAGCGAAACGACCATCGAGAGGCATTTGCAGCCGCATTTACAAGCATAATGAGATGTTTGTTGGACAAGCGGAATGTACCGCGGTGACGAGTGGAGTATTTCTTTGTCCAATTGCCCACGACTGTCCCATCCCCGCGCTCCCTTCAGGAACTAATCACCCACGCGACGAAATCTTCTTTCGATGTTCCTTCTCGTAGAAGTGCCTCGGGGCGATTGATATTCTTACACATTTTTCTTTTCCCTTGTATCTACATACTTTGAGTTCCCGATGCTGCAAAGGAGCACCGAACCGTTTTGCCTCTATCGCCGTTTTTCCTCATCCGCCCACCTTCGAAAAGTCAAGTCCAAAACAGGAGAAAGGACTTCGCTCCATACGATTCTTTGGTTTCTTTGTGCCACCGGAGCGGCCGATGAACGAGGAAATGCGCCGCAAAGAAGAATCGTATCTCTTTCTTCTCTTGACTGATTCCTCTCGTAATAGAAAGACCTTTCTTTCCCGTCTGCCTTCGCTCTCCCTTCGCCAAGAGCCGCCGCGACTCGTCGCAATTCTGCAGCGTCGCGTCGCCATTCTTGCTTCGAAAGACTTCGGGTCCTGAAAACGGATTCCCAGAGGTATCTCGAATCTTTGGTTTTTCACCGGGGAAATAGACAAAATGGTAGCGCTCGAGGGAAAGGAACCGTCCCTGCGATTCGAATTCACACGGTCTAGTTGTGTGCCATCTTGCTTTTCTGTTTTCCGCTCTTTGGCTGGCTCCTATTTCAAGTTCATCCCTCGGTTTGCTCTTTCGAAACGGGAGAAGATAACGCGATCGACCGTCGTGCAAGGAACACGAAAGCAACTTTTTATATTGTATAGCGTTCACTTTCGTTTTTCATTTTTTATTAGTTACTTATCTTTACGATCTTAATTGGTACTCCTCCGCCAAGTTCGCCTCGTCGCCGGAATTCCTGCTGTTTCTACTTAATCGATTGTTAGATCAAAGGTGCAACTGTAGTGGAGTGAATTTTATCGAGACTTTTTTTTTAATAATCCTTCTTCTTTTATCCTTGCTTTCATTTTAATCGAAATGTTATGAACTTTATTCTTCGGCGATGTAGGAGTGTTAAATTTTAAACTTTGATAGTTGCTTTAGTAATAGTAACTTGTTAAGTAATAAGCAATTGATCCCTTGCACGATCAGTTTTGCATTCATTACGAGCAACTAAAACGCTTCCTCTTTTTTCCAATTAATATTCACAAACTTGTTGTTCTTCTTTTTAATTTTTCTAAAAAATCGTTTGAAATTATATGTCGCGTTGCCAACGAATTTCTTCCTGTTTAGTTTCCCTCGTTCCTTTCTATCCCGTGTCTTCAAATTTCGCGCGCCTGCGTGTTCCAAGTGTCTCTTAAGCCAATACTACTTTAAAAAAAAAAAATAATAAACTTCAACGCTCCTTGTACGTGCATCTTCAATAGGAATAACAGACTTGCATTATTTCCTTCATTGCCTTGCGCAAATTCCATCGTTCAATGATCCCGATGCACCAAAGAGCTACAAGCCAACTTCCTCCCCTCGAGAAAAAGATTTCGCCCCGTGTCTCCTTACCCTTCGCGCATTCTCTACGCGGATACAAGGCCGAGCGGAACAGCTTATCGGTTCGTCGTGAAATCATCCCAGTCAGAGAACCCTAGCTTCCTTTTCTTCGATCCATTTCATTCCTCGCGCCCGATTTTCCAGGAACCCCTCCAAAAGAGACCAAGCGCACCTCTAACGATCGTTTTACATCTGTTCCGCGAAACATTCACCGGGATTCGCCCTCAAAATCATTCCCTTCCCTCGTCCTCTTCTGGCGCTGCACACTCCTTTCCCATCCAATTCTTCTTCTTCCGTTTCTTTTTCGTTGAGTGCTGTTCAGCTTCGCGTTACGTGGTTCGCGGTTGCCCGTACGCGAAGCTGACCTCGCGTCATGGATAGTCCGGGTGCATCAGGTTGTACATGATCGCGAAGATGGTGCAGGCCGCGTAGACGCCGAGCGCCACCCACCAGAGCAGCTGCTCGTGGAGCCTCTGCTCGAAGTTCTTGAGCACCAGCAGCCCGATCGTCAGGCCCGCCAATGCGCCAGTCAGATGCGCAACGTACGAGACCGGCGGGCCCATCTGCTCGGCCGCGTACCTGTCGTAGATCGCGAACCCCACGTCGGCGCTGGCTGAAAATTAAACGGTTCCTATGTTAAGGAATAAGGAGATTTTATTTCAACTGATTTTAATGGAACTTTGTGAAATATTTATATGGACAGTTGATAGTTTATGAGGTGTTTAACTGTAATGATAAAGTTATAATAGTGATGGTGCATTTCCAGGGTTGCCACCTCTCCGATTTTCGCCCGGAGACTTCGGGTTTTGAAGCAAATCTTCGAGCTCCGGTTTTAATGGAAAAATCTCCGGGTTGTAGAAAAAAATGAGATAATAAGAAATTGTGGTATTATATGAATTTTATATATAATAAAAGTTATTAATTTAAAGAAAAAAACAGATACTTTTAAATTCTGAATTGTTTGAGCTTAAAAGAATTGCACATTTGTTTTCCGGATATTCGAGAATAAAATTTTTTTCCTTTTTCCATCTTCGGGTTTATCTTCGAATCTCCGGGTTGGAATGTGTGGCACTCCGGGATTTATGTGGTGATAAAGTGACAACCCTGTGCATTTCTGATTTTTTAAGATTGGGTTTCCTAGCAAACGCGTTAAAACGAAATTCAGACTGGGCATTTCTGTATCACAGTACTTCCACTCTTACCCACTGGTTTCTCGGCTTGCTTCGAACAAGTTTGAAGTTTCGACCTGAAGAATTTCAAACGGAGTTGTGAACTAACACGATTTCTGTCGTTAAATAGTATCTCATAAACTATCGAGTGTCTACAAATTGACACCAGTGGTTCTTTCGTTGAACAAACTTGAGCAAAGGGAACTTAGTATCAAGTTTAATAAAAAAACTGCCTTTAAAATCTTACCAATTACGAAGATGCCTATTAACCGAACTATGCCGAACTCCATGTTGTTGTAATTCAAGAGAACGTTGGCCAGATGAGCAGCGAGAAGAGCGTAAACGCCCCCGCTGGCGCCAACGAGGTACACGTCCGTGTCGAACACCGATGTACCCAGAGAACCTGTAAATATAAAGCCACCTCATTGTACTTTGTATTCTAAATTTATTTGCCTCACAGTAATACCATCCGGAGTTTAGAACAGGCACCCCTCGAAGCAACAAATCGGTGTTAACTCTTTACTTGCAGTGGGGAGTCGGAAATACTGTCTCAAAGCATGGCAGGACTTTTTACGAATGAGCTTTTATTTTACTTCCACTTATCGTGAACTGAAACGTATCAATATTTTGTTTAAATAAGACTGCTTTGCATCTATAGATAGTACAAATCTAAATAATTACGTTGAAAGTGAAATAGGAATTGAAATTAGATTTATAGACTTTATAGTGCCAATTGTATTTGCAGTTACTTATCTTTGGTATCCTTCTTTTGATCACTCGCACAAAGCATCAGTGAATTAATTCGTATCCAGGGATTCGTAAAAAAGTATGTCTTATTGTGGGGATGGATCGCTAATTGGATGTTGAGGTGGACGAGGGGCCGATGGGTAATAACAAATCTGAGGATATAAGTTTCAATATTACTTAATATTATTCCTCGAACTACTGGACGTTGTTTGTAATATTTTTAATGTAATTATTTAATATGAAATTGGTTTGAACGCTCCTTTTCGAATGTCAAATCGCCTTTTAGGGGCCGTTCTTAAATTACGTAAGGATAATTGTGGCGATTTTTTACATCCTCCCTCTCCCAGTATAAAAATTCATCAGATTTTATATTCCAACCCTCTTCCCCGCCCTCCCATACGTAATATTTTTTACATCGCATTTTTTCAGTTATTAAAATTCTTTTAAAGGTTTATATAATTCATTTAATTCATTTTTAGGCTACTCACATTGAAAAAATAGGTTAAAAAGTATTACTTAAGACGCTACCTGACGACTCCCTCTCCCCCTTTTAAGAAAAAGTAAGAAATTCGCGACACCCTCCCGCCTCAAAAAGCCTGACGTAATTTAACCTTTGTAAAGTTATTATTGTGCATAGATATTTCGCGCATTTTCGGTTAGGTTTGATAACGCTCTGGGTGATTTATAGGGAAAGGGTGCAACCATAAACAAGTAAACTGTAGCATAGAGTTACTTCGAGTTGGAAATCGGATAGGTACCTATGTGTTTCTGTACTATGAAGGAAACCCGTTAGTTTAGAATGAAAGTGACTATTATCTGGAAATTAATCGATAAACTGTATCAGCTACTCTGCGAACCTGGCACTCATCGGAGAAAAAGTTAGAACAAGCACAAAGTTTAAGTCTGGAGACTGTACTTTTACGCAACAACAGATCGTTTATATTGATTACCTAATTTAGTTAAGCTTTGCAACTGTCTATTAACAATCTGATAAAATTATGAATAGAAATTGCGAATCATGGAAAAAATTCAATTGCCTAAATGATTAATTATACAAGAGCAGCTCAAGCGATTTATCATCGATGTACAGAAAATGCATAAAAATGTGATGTAACTCTATTCTTCGCAATGTTACAAAGAAGATATATCAATTACCTACGAAGATGGTGGAGAGGGATTTGGAGTGAGACGTAAAAGTAAGACGTAAGAAGTTCGAACAACCAACTGACACAATTTGCAGCCTGGGATTATGAAATTTACTTAAACCCTCGTTGGTGCCTGCAGCCCCTGCGCGGGGCAAAGAAAGGCCAGAAAGGGGGGAAAGGAAAAAATGAGGAAGGAAATAGAAATAGGTCGAGTGAAGTCGCGTCGAGGCAAAGATGCGAGGCTTAATGTCCCTGCGACCCGTTCCAACCCTCCCCCGCGCGGACCTACACGAGTGTGTTCGGTTATTTTGCTGGCACGCGAAGGGAAATGGAGTCTTCTGTCGCCAGGTTCAGCAGACATTGCGATTAAGACAATATTAGTCTGCTTTTTATGACGCACATTTAAATACGAAATTATATGGGGTTTTGAATAAAATGACGAGCAAATTTACACTTGTTAGTTTACTAAACCTTGAATGCGTTTGTCTCAGAATGATATTTGTTAAAGTCGTGACCCCGATATGTTGAAAATTAAATAATCGAGTGGATTGAAGATTTGAACCCCTCTTTAGTAGCTTAGTAAACATTTTCTTATAACGTAGGAAGAAATTATAAAAACAATGATTTCGTTTTTTTTTTGACTTGTATGAATTTTATTTACAAAGAAGATTTTGTTTCTGATGACTTGATGAAGTCTGATTATGTCACTTTTGGCACATTGTTGCGGCATTGCTATATGCTAACGTGCATCGCTCAAATAAATTGAATAGAAAAATTCACACCGTATCCTCACAAGTATACTAACGTCAACTTCGTAAGTATATAATGTATTAATTAATTAATTGACACGCGAAGCTTCGTTTTAACAAGTCGTGTATTTCTGCAGAAAAATTTTTAAAGATCGTCCATTTTCGGTCCAGAGACACGAAACTACCCCCTCGATATGAAATATATACTTACACCAGTTACGTTCAATTATCAGCAAAAATTCATCTACGTTAGTAAATTCCATCGAGATCACCACTGACCACTTTCATTTTCACGTTCAGGCGGTTCAGGAGACATTACTGCTAAACGATCCTCCCTTTTTCTTCTCTATCTTTTTCGCAATAATAGTTCTTGCAACTAGAACGCGAGCAACAGGTGCAGCGAATCAAGTACGAACGCTGCAACCAATAGCAAAAAAAAAGTCTCTGAAGAGCACAGGTACCAGCATCGTCCTACGGGGACTGTGCACACACACACACACACACGTACGTGCATGCAACGCAGATTTTAATACTTGTGTCCTAGTTAATCCTTTAGCTGTGACGCGCTTTAAATGGAAATCGGCCACTGCGCGCTTCTTCATTGGTCTACGTTGACAGTTACGATAAGAACCGAACGCCAGGAAAGCATTAAGGACGGTTGATATAATTTGCATAATTTACTTATTCTTTCCGCCTTGTCTTGTTCCATGCGCACGTACTTTTTAATTTGCTTTTAACTTCACTCTACTTTTTGTGTCATTCAGATGTTTAGCTTTAAGTGTCAAGATTACTTTTAATGGAGTCTATTCTTATAATTTGTTATGTTTGTTTGTTGTTGTTTCTATTTTAGTTTAGTGTATAGCACACCTGCAGCCTGGTCTTTACTGTTATTCTCTACCCAGCTGTAAATACTCTAGTTTCTTCTTTCTTGAGTAATAAAGACGATTAATAATAATAAAAATAAAGTATCGAGAACAATATGCATAGTGACAAATGTATATACATAGTTTTAAGATTAACATTAAAGTGATTTATTTTCACCTAAAGGTACCGAAAAATTTTCAAATGGGATTATATAGAAGAATTTCTTAAAGTTTTGGAAATATAGCAGGTGTGCATGTTCTCTTCGGTTAACGCGATTTTACCTACCCTAGAAAAAAGGGATTGTTCAATAAAATCGATTCATTTAAATAGTTTCGAAAAATGTTTCAGATAATAGTTGAATGGTTTCGATGGGCATAACCTCGTTTTTTTTGTGCGGGGCGAATGTGTGCGGGAGATATGACAGGCAACTTTCTTTAATTAAAAAAAATTATATACTTTTTAATACATTAATCTATGTAACTATTCGTGCACTGTAAATAAGTATTAAAATATTTGTGTCAACAAGGCAGTAGTTTCGAAGATATTTAATATTGCAATATTAAAATTAAAATTAATATATCTCGTAAACCAATACTTGATCTCCTCTACACCACAACCCACAAAACAACCGTTGACATTAAATTATGCCCCAATAGAAACCATCAAAATGTTATCTGAAATATTTGTCAATATCACCAATAGTTTCAAACACCCTGTATATACTATTACAATCTGGAACCTCGGGTGATAGGTTTCCAAACGCGTCCCCAAAACTTGCCCACGAACAAGGCAAAGAAAATGCAATCATCTATCTAAAAATAATCATAGTTTCCCTTAAAATCCCCTCACAGTCTTCATTCCGAAGGATCGTCCCTATCGTATCATCGCCACTCTTCCCTGGTTATCCCTTTCGCTGCATATTTAAATTTTCGGACGATTCATACATATCAGTCTGCCCAGACAATTATTATTATCCACATGTTCTCAAGCTTCGCAGTTTCTTTACACCAATCACTTCAGGCAAACTAAACCGCTCAAAATTCGTTAAACACAAAATTCGTTAAACACAAAAAAATTTACAGAACGAACCAGTGGCGCACTCAGGGTTTAATTTAGGAGGGAGGACGAGTTGAACCGATAAGAATACTTCCAATGCAAATTCAATAAAATTCATTAGGTGATTATAAAAATTTATTTAAAGAATAAAATGCAATTTTCTTTTCTTCTTACAAAGCCCCATCTTTGGGGGTGCCAGGGCCCTTTGGCCACCCCTCTGGATGCACCAGCGTAGCGAACAACCTTCTCGACTAATGGAGCACGCGAGAAAGAGGTACCTAAGTAGACGCATCAAAAGTGTTTGTCATTTGTCTGCCGCAACACGAAAGAAGCAAATTCCATTATACGCAGATCCTCCGTGCACCTGCGAGGTAGGGAAGAAGTCCTTAGAATTTCCTTACGCGTGCCCCCCTCCGCCGATTCCCCTGTATAGAAAAGCGTGCCGAGAATCGAGGCGCGATAGAAATGGAGATGGGACAGGGAGAAATATATAGAGGAAAGGGGGAGCGAATAAAGCGGGAAAGCGAGTCGCAAAAGATAGGCGATGCATTCCGTATTGCTCGAGACGAGAAAATAGAGCGCGCATTTAGAAGGCGAGTGCAAGGCACGTCGATGCATTCGTAAAGAGGGACACGAAGGTAATGGAACGGGGAGGGCGGGGAGGAAGGCAGGAGCAGAACGAGCACGAGGACGAGCACCAAGATAAAGCTGGGGACAAAGACGAACGCGATATTTTAAGGTCGAATAAAAATTACACGAGAACGTATCTAATTAAGGTTAAAAGCGATTTTATACGTGCGAAGGGTGATTTAAAATTTCGATTCTGTTGCGTGACCACGGGAGCACTCTTTCCGATTATTTCTGAAATCGAAAGAAAATAACAGCGACGGAAATGTCGAATTTGAAAGTTCGCGATTGAGGACAGCTTTGGTAAGAAACTTGTTGAGATTAATCAAACTGTTATGGATTAAATAACTCACTCGTTTGTGATCAAACATTTTGATCGAATTGTTTGAAAAATAATGTCTCGTAGGTGTTCTCCATTCTCCCCATTCTTTCTGTGTACGATAATGCACGACTTTCTTAGAAAAATCGTGATAACTTGCATTTTCCATTTCACGTATCCGAATGACAAAGATAAAATGAAAATATCCCGGACAGAAAGGAGATATCGACGCGCAAGTGGAATTCCCCCTCCCGTTCCTTAAGCAAAAGTACATATTGGCGCAGGAGCGGGTAGAATAAAAGCAAACTGATTGCAGGGAGAAGGAAAATAAACTCTATTCGATACGTTGAACAGTTTCTTTCGGTATGCCCCACGTACGTTGTCCTTAGAGTGTTCCGCTTTACGCTTTCCTATAAGCAGAAACCGTTAACTCGCTACCAGAGTTAACCAGAGCGCGCAGGCTCAGGAATTAGGTACACATACCGTAGATTTCGTCTCTTTACGCGCTACGACATACCGAAATATACTTTTCATCGCATAAACGAGTCCCGTGAATTGAGAAAATAATTTGAAAATATTCAGTACATTCGTTTGTCATGTTTCACGCGCACCGCCCTGTACATCGAAATAATTGCAGATAGACAGTAGTGGGATCGATAGGTGAGTGGCTGGCAGCGAAGTACGGGAAAAAGAAGAAAAGTGTGCGTGGAAGGAACGCGACGGGAATGCGCAATAACGAGAACAAGGGTGGAAATTTGCGAAGGGGGAGTTTGCTTGGGGGCAAATAACGGCGATAAAGAGTTCCAGGGAAGGCGAGGCAGACGGCTGTCTAGCATCAAGGGGTACCGTGTCTCCGATTGCGCATGCAAAATGCATCACGCATAGAGAAACGTTCCCCGGCTATATGCAGATACCGTCGTATAATTGTCCGTGTCACGCAATCGGCACGGCGCCGTTGATTCTGCGACACGGCGCGCGGCGTCCCGCCAATGAACGCTCGGAAGCGCGGGGCCGGAGGCACGGGCGGTGGTCGGGGAGCCTGTTGACGGAATGAATGAAATTACGCGGAAATTAAGCTCCCCTATCTGGAAATTACTCCCGAAGCATACCGCGCTTCTTTCCCGCTCCTCAAGGATCCTTATCCCTTTGCCTCGCTGACTTCGCATTATTCGCGCTCCGCGGTATGCACTGTACTACGTCCGAGTAATTTATATTTACGAGTATTGGGCTGGTGCTTTGGTGCGCAAGGTTTTGCCTATAATTTTCGCGTTGGACAAGTGACTGTTTCGTGCGAAGGGAAATTTATTCGGAAGGATCGATACTTATTGATTAAGGGGAGAACCTGGTTTAGGACGCTGAAAAAAGGTGATTTTCGCAAATATTTTTTAACACGGAAAAATATAGTCATCTTTCAAAAACTTTAGGGGTGTTTTAATAGACATTTATGCAATACCAAAAAAAAATTCATCCAATAAAAGTTCATTGCGTCGGAAATGATTAGTCATTGATGTGCATCGCTACTGGAAATTTGAAATAGCGAGAAAAATGGGGCTTTTATTTTTGCCCAAAATAAACAAACCGAAGTTTTTCACAGTTTTCACGAATTCACATTGTTGATGAACTAAACAAATGAGAAAAATTGATCAAATTGTGGGACTTTAAAGACAAAGTTATGGTTTCGGGGAAAAAATTTGGTGATTGTTTTAGGCGAAAAATATGGTACAGTTTAATTTTCTCATAAATGTTAGTTCATCGACGATGGGTGATTTTTATTTAACTAAAAGGCCCCGGAAAAGTCGATCGGTCAAATAGCTTTTTTGCTATCTCTCTCGCCAACTTGAAAAATACTGTTTTGAGAAAAACCGTTTTACAGTTTACGTTTTCATTTCACTCGAAATTCACTCTGAAACTTTAGGAATATGAATATATTCTAAGAGTAGAATTCCAAGAGTATTACTATCGATTAAAGTAAAAAAAAAAATCGAAAAATTTGACCCTATAAACCAGGTTCTTCCCTCAAAATAACAGATGAATGAAGTTTGTCCGATTACTAGTTTCAGAGATAAAGGTGTACCTCTTAGTTATAGAATCTGTTTTCGGGAAGATAGGTAAAGAATTGGGAAGCTTGACGGTTTGAATTTTTTCAACGAATTCGATATTTAATTTCTCCCCTTAATTTTGGGTGGGCTACACCATATTTGAATTTAAGAAACAACCATTGACATTTAGTGAAAAGTATGGTCGATCTGAAAGGGAATGGCCCATAGGCGAACCAATACTTAGAGAAAGGAGTGAATGATTGGAGGAACGTGTAAGTATCGTGAAACACAAAGAATGATGGTGAACAATTAGAAGAAAAGAGATAGCAATTTAAACGGAGGGAAAGGTGCCTGAAGATGGGTGCCGTTGTACTTGCGTATTGTTGCAATCGCATCGTTACGACCGCGATGCATACGAAGTAATCTTACGCGATGGCCTCAGACAAGCTGTCGCCAGCTCGAGTTCACACGGAAAGGAAAGGAACAGTAGAGCGACGGATCGTCGGAAGAAACGATAGGGAGAACGCACGAGGAAGAGAAAGCAAGAGAGGAAGAGATCTGCTGAAGTGGCCCCTTAGTCTCATCAGAACTCTCAATCAATATTCCCAGGACGTTTCTCAGGTCTTCGTTGATCTGACGATACCGCACCATGGCAAAGTAAAAATTTCTGCCTATCAATAACTCTGCAGCTCGCTTTCAGTTTCTTCTCGCACCGCTGGCATCAAATAAGCATTTGGAGTAAAATCGATCGAGCATGAAAGTGCAGGAGTGTAGGTAAATATTGAGAATTTCCGTTGCCGAAAATTTAGATTACCCTTTCGTGATTTATGACCGGAGGAAACTTCTAGAAAGGGTAATTATATGTACGTATGTACTGTGATTGTATTGCAGTTAACCTTAATTGCTGTGGCACACACCATAAATCCTCCGCAATGGTTAAAGTGAAACTCAAATGTTCAACCTTTCTTCACTTAACAGACCTGGCGTATGCATGCATAAATTACTTCGGTAATTATTTACTTTAGGTTTTTATCGCCGAGTAGAGTAGTTCATTCGTAACACAAAACTATTTTTTGTTGGTGCCACAGTGCGGTTTTAGGAGATGAAATCACCCCTTGAAAAAATGCAGAATTTTTTATCGCGGAGTAGTATCTCGAGAACAGTGAGAGATATGGAAAAGAAATTTAAACATAAGTTGGATCTTTTTTTTCATATCTACAAAACTGCGCAAAAAGAATTATCGAATCAAGGATTCGACCATTTGGTTTATTTTCGACCGTTGTAGAAACATTTATACATTTATAGAAACAGTAGATAAGCGATAAACTGACGCATACGCTTCCATGGACACGCAGAATTCATTGTAGGTAATAGTAGCAGCAGTTTTTCGCGATTATCTCGAAAACTATATCCGAGCGATGGTAACATGTATAGGGAAAAGTTGATCAGAATGATGGCCGTGACGACATTTTTCAAAGTCAGCGAAATGGGTGATGAAAACCAGAAGTAAATAATTGCCAAAAAATTGAAGAGTTACCTAGCAGTGATTTATTCTGTTTTATATATTAAAAATTAATCGACAATGCTCATTAGTAATTACACTGAAGTCATTACACTAAATTAAATTATGGCTACCAAACTTATCGATAGGTCAACACTGTCCTCGTGGTTTCCTAATAGGATGCTGATGTTTCAGAAAAGTAACGCATTCGTATAAGATAAGTAAAAGCACTGGCACCTTAATAAGAAACGCGAAGGCAGTTCGAGAAGATGAGACTGTTTTGCATTTCAGCCTTCACGATTAACTTAGTTTTCTACTTTATAAACATTACGTTTTGCACTTTTACTATTGCTTTAACTTTCCACAATCTTTCCGTTAATATTTAAGCAATGCTTTCCCACATTTCCCTTACTTTCTAGGCAATTCAATTAATGCAAAGGTTACTAATTTCACTGTTAATTCTACATTCCCCGTTCAGGAAAACTTGTATGTGAAAATCCTCCAGGAATCAATTGAACAATCCTTGTGGAAAACACTGTAAGTGCCAAAATTGAAAAAAGAGAATTGTTCTTGGAAAATGTTCTACGTGCCAATGGTAATACTATAGCATCGAATTTGATTTTTGGCATTTACAGTGTTATCTACAAGGACTCTTCAATTCTTCCCTTCTCGGATATTTGAATTCTGCATTCTTTTCTGGGCAGGGCAATATATGTATACCTAATTCATCCAAAGTCTATCGGAATAACGACGATTAAATTCGAGGTTTAGCAAGCTATCTGATGACTGTCAGCCAAACACCTCCGACACATTCCCCTTCCCCACTCCCTGCTCTTAACACCGCCTACAAATCTCAATATTGCTCGGTACACTTCTACCTATCTTTCTATCTCCGAGGCAGTGTTACCACCTTTACGGATTTTTTTATCTTCCCTACGGACCTACATATTTCAAACCAAAATCTACAGATTTCTGGTCTTTTGTTTCTTTTGTTATTCGTAATGGTATGGTCAACAAATGAATCATTTTATTGTAGCGGCCTCAATCGCCACGTGCCTTCGACAGGGTTGCCGGGAATGTTCTTGATGGACAAGATTATCAGTACAGGGGAAACACCTACAGGAGTGAGTGGAATTCCAATACCCCATTATAGGACTCCAGGATTAAATCAATAAGATAACAAAATTTCTTCTACTGTTACACTGGTAATATTGCTAATGCAAAAATAATACTAATACGAATGTAATATTATGAATAATATTCATAAGCTTCGAATAAACAGTAATTATTATCAGTGTAAAAGTCGCAGAAATGTCGTTCGATCAAAAGTCAGAAATTCAAACTAGTCAATTACTGACAGAACCACAGAATATCGTGACATAGATGGGAATGTCGTTTTTCATACCATCAATCGGGAAGCAGGAGTGGGGTTAACGTGTATTTTGCTCATATATCAGAATATATATGATTATATATGATTATTCTATATATATAGAATAATCATATATATATACCTAACTAAACATGTATAATTTTATACATGTGACAACTGTGAATAGCAATTTTTAGCCTTTTGACATTTTAACAAAAAACTTCGTAGATTTACGGATTTTCCAAGGGGAATCTACGGTGTTCTACGGAATTTTCAGCCCTTCCTTACGGAGTTCGAAAAATCTAAGGTGGCAACACTACCCCGAGGAGAAACCATTCATCGTTCACCGCTCCCCTTCTATCATCATCTTTCTTTCTCTATCTTCTAATTACCAACCACGCTTCGTATCGCCCATTCCCCAGCCACCCACCCCAAGGATTCTGCACATTTACGCGATGTATCCCGAATCTCTCGGGCCAACTTTATTATTCATGCGCCCTATTTTGCAACGTTTTACTTTCATGACTGCTAATAACCGGGGCGAGGGAGAGGGGGGGGGGGTAAAGGGGGATCCGCGTCTAATCGAATTTATGCAAATGGCAATTAGGTTTACACGAATGCGCGCTCACCGTATGCGCGCCGACTCGGTCCATCGTAATACGTGTACCACCCGTGCACGCGTAGATGCACGCGACCACACGCGGTATGCGTGCGCCTGTATGTATTATGTACTTGCGTCCCCTTTTCGGGTTTACGCGAGAGGGACGAATGAAAATAATGGAAAGAGAAGAACGAAGGACGAACGGTTCGTTACAAGGCCAGAGGGAAAGGGGCAGAGACAGCGGGAAAAGCGGGAGGGAGAGGTGGGGGCGCAGGGGGTGAGAAGGAGAGAGTAAAAACACGTTTCAGGCTGGGAAAATCCCGAAACACGGTAAATGGAAAGAGGGACAAATTGTGTTACAGAGAAGAAATAGAGTCGTGGCCCGGCAGCTGCAGCCGGAGCATTTACGCGGGTGAGAATCGCCGAGTGATTTAAATTTACGAATATCGTTCCGCGCACCCGTGCATTACTGTATTACATGTCGGCGCATAATCGCCCGTGGAGCTATCGACGCCGCCCCTCCTGCAGCAAACATTTGCGTGGAACGCACTTGGACCGGAGCTTTCGCTAATCGCATTTTGTTGACAACGGATAACGCTCGCCATTCCCTTCATTTTGCGTTATTCCGCTCCTACGTATCAGCCGTTATTCCCGGTTTTATTGTCTCCTTTATTGGACACCCTTCGCGGGTATCTGTTTCTAATTAGAAGAAAATAAAGTTCCGTTGATCGAACACGTGCATCCCCGGCGACACTAAATCCAACGATATCGAATAAAGTTCAATATTAAGTCCGTGAAGTGATTTGCGACCACAGATCCTTAATGTATAGCCATCCATCTGCTGGGTCCTTTCCCTTCACATTATAAGGCGCAGAATTTTATGGCGAAATTGTAAATTGCTGTCGCTATGCACCGAATTTATCGATACATCGACTTCGTCGTTATTGATTCGTCCGAATCGAGATTTAGTTGGAATCGAGACAGTGGTGGTCTGGTTTGAAAGGAATCGCGGGACTTAAGGATGGCGGTGTACTCGAGAAACGTTAATTTCATCGGTTTAATTGCAAGTGTCGTTGTAGGTGGAACCAAGTGTGTAATTTGTGCGAATAAAATTCAAGAACTTGTAATGCATGGTCGTTTTACTTACCAGCAAGAACACCGGCCATATAAACCGCCGCGATCCTCAGGCTTCCATGCACCATTTCCAAGGGAAGTCCCACGACCACTTGCACTCCTAGGTTAAATAACAGGTGAAGCCACCTGAAACGTAAGCACAGACATTCCTAAGACAGTCCTCCATTTTATTCGAATGAACGGCGTGCGTGGCTACTCAAAGTTCATTAAAGCAGCGTGCTTCAACATTTTTACATACGCGGACCGGCGAAAATAAGAATCAATGTAGATAGTATTTTATATATTTCCGCGGACCACCGGTTGAGGGACACTGCATTAAAGGACGCTAGCGCACGGAAGGAGCTTTAATTATATATTCCTCCTCGATATCTTTCGCCCCATGTTTCTCGTATTTTCCCGACGAAATTTATTTGTACACCAGAAAAAAGGAAATTTCCCTGTTAAATGTTGCACTTCATTTTGCATTTGTAAATGTTATTGTTTTTTAACCGATGCGATAAATGTATCTAAAACTGTTTATCGAATAATTAATGTCGAGAAAAAAATTTTTAAAAAAAATTAAAACCGACTTAAAAAAATACAAATGCGCCTCATCACTTACACTGTGTAAATCTGGTGCCGTCTTAAAACATATGAGAGTCGTAGATTAAATATGGGAACAAATTATTTTTTATTTTTTAGTGCATTTTTATTTTTTTTTAAGTCGGTTTTAATTTTTTAACATTTTTTTCTTTTTTACTTTTTAGTTTTATATATATTGACACCACATGCTGAGGAGATATGCGTGTTCGTAAATAAAATAATAATTAATAGGTGACAATAGTCATTATTATTAACCGGAACTGACAAAATATTGGGCCAATATCGATGCAGTTTAGGATGGGATCACCGCGACATCGCCCTCTTTCAAATAAAAAAAAGATTATCAAAATCGGTCCATATGCTGAGGAGTTATGCGGGAACAAACATAAAAACAAACATACGGGTCGAGTACATTTTTAACCGACTTAAAAAAGGAGAAGGTTATAGATTCGTCTATAACCTTCTCCTTTTTTAAGTCGGTTAAAAATGTACTTCAACTTTACAGTTAAAGTTTATGGGGTGTAACTGATCGTTTTTCGAATGATAATTTTTCATCTGCGAGGGACTGTTTTACCTGTCAATATTGAGATTAATCGTAAGTAGAGTCGAGAAATTCGTGTGCCTTTTGATCGGTAGTTTTGGACATTCGCTGCTTGGCATAAAAAGTGGCATAACTAAAAAAATGTCAATTTAAACAAATTATATAATCAGTATTTAAGTATTAATCAAATGCAAATTTTAAATTGGTCTGCCTGTAAAATCTACATTTTCGCAAAATGTTAACATTGTACTTTTACGGTTTCGCGTGTATTCGCGATAATTTCTTTGAAAGGGTGTTTGGTGTCGTCCTTAAATTACGTAAGGCTTCTTGGGAAGGGAGGGCGGGTCACGAATTTCTTACGTTTTCTTGCAAGGGAGGAGGGTGGTAGTCAGGCAGCGTCTCACGTAATATTTTTGTAACCTAATTTTCAATATGAGTAGCCTAAAAACCCTCTGGTGGAGGAATGGTGCTTAGGTGGGCGACGTGAGGGTGTTAATAAAATGTACGTCTAGGTAAACTCAACAAAGTAATGTTCATTGAAAGAGACGACACGCAACCTTCTGTGTAAAAATGGCGAGCGGACAAAAAACACGACCGCTCAAGACGCTCACTCGCAACCGAATGTCTGGTCAACGGTCGCATTCCTTTCGTTTTTGAAGGAAACGCGTACCGCCGCTAAACCAGGAAAAACCCCCAAGTCACGAAAACGGGGAGGTTTCGTCGCCTGGCAAAGTCCAAACACCAAGGTCACGAAACCTTCGGTTGAACTTTACGACCCCATGCTTCACCGCCTTCTGCTCCGCTCGAAAACCAAAGCTACGCACGCCACAGGGTAAGAAATTGCCAAAATTACCCTTACGTAAGGGCGGCCCCATTCCACCCCTCGGACAATTTCACTGCCAAAACAAAAAATGTTCACGTTATTACCATAACTTGAACCTCATTTCTGCAAAGTTTAAATCTTTTTTCAATTTTCTAATTGCCGAGCATCCCTTGTTAGAACTCATTGCCAAGCAACATGTTCCAAAAGAGAAGAAAATGAATTCCAAACATATCAGCGATCGAGTCGTTACCATAACTTATCGCCGCAAGAACACAACAACGAAAAGAATCCCCTTTTACATTCAACTCTGTCCTCAATAACTCGAACTTCCGTTCAGGATGACGAAACTTCACGATTTCAAAGAAACTACCTACAGACAACTACGTAGACGTTCAGTCGCCCAAATATAGTCTCCCCATGAAAAGAAGTATCCGAACGACAGTACTTTTTTTCCCAGAGGAAGTTAGAATTACTTCAAAACTTCCACTGCCCGAGATAAATCTGTGGAGAGCCACGAAGAAATGAGAATAACCCCGGGACGTCTTCGACCCCGCGATTCTTGAACCGACATAAGAAACAAACGATTAATCCCAGCGACCCACATTTTATGCGACGAGACGACGTTGGAGATCGTCGGACGGGAATTGAAATTAATCACGAAGGGCGGCGACGCGAACAAAATTAAAGGGAAAAGATAAAAGCCAGGGGGTTGGGTCGGGGGAACGATACCTTGGGCGATGCTCCCCAGGAAATTTGGCTCGGGGATCAACGATTATCGCGGCGGCAACGCATAACGGTGGACAGTGGAATTAAAGCAATTATGAATTTCACCCTGCCACCACCGACCAAACTTTCTTCGCGGAAACGAAGATGATCAACCTTATCTACAGCTCCCGATGGCCGTAGAAAGATTCCCCGAGGGGAGATTCGTTTGACTGGCCAACTCATTCGTTCTTAAAACTCAATCCTTAATTCTGCTGTTACAGGTGTTTCAACGTTTATGGTTCATCCATATAATTTCTATCTTTAAAGTAATACTAAAAAAATGGAATGTAGAAAATGGTTAGGGAGGATCTTTCAAACCATTCCCTGAGAGTATTCGACTGGGAATGATAGGTACCTACTTCTTTCTTCCCTGAAATAAGTCTTCAGGACTCTGATGCGTCCGTGCAGCGAATAGTGACCCATTAAAAAATTGTATTACTTTATTTTATTACTTTTGACCCAGTCGCCTTTTCGTTTCTTTCAGGACTTTCCTAATTCTAGGTTTGAGGAAATTCTAACGGAGTGCTACTTCTCATTTTTTAACATTAAATTGAATAAACTAAGTTGAACTGAAGGTCATAGCAGGGTTAATGTAAGGGAAAGTAAGCTGAAGAATATTAATCTTGTCCACTGGGAACTGAGATTTGCGTCGCCCAATACAAACGCCAAATACTTTTCTATGACTCGAAAGATAATGGTGGGGGCAAGAATTTCAATGATTATTTAAAATAAAAGGACTGCTCGACACGAGAATAAAGCTGTGCCGACCGAAAAGGCGGCCGACAACCGAAAAGAAAGTCCCTAGACAGCAACGCGAAGAAAAAACGTTGCGACGAAGGAATTCCAGAAGCGAGTTCGACTGTCTGATATGCAAGCTGAGTCGCCCGAGTAAAACGTGAGTCTATTAAGCGCACAATTTGCATCCTCGACGAGTCTGAGCGCCGTCGCGTCTCTAGTTACAATGCGGTCGACGCACCGAACAGTCCGATCGGCCGTCGAGGAGGCATCGAGACGCCCGGAGAAGTTCACAGGCGCCGTTTGTCGTTCTGGTCGCCTCTTTGGCCTGAAACGAATGCCACGGATCGCGCCGAACAGCCTGCGATTAGGCCCAACGTGGAATCATCCGCTGCGCGCCCCAACGGTTCTTTTCGTACGCCGTTTCTCGAATAGAAAGTACGCCAGATTAGCGAGCCATTAACAAAACAAAGAAACAGAGGGAAGGGGAGCAGGGCGCGTTAAAACTAAGCTAACGTGAAAAAAAAAACAAAAAGTATTGAAATTTCTACGAAGCCGATGCAATATTTGACGTTCTGCCGGATGGTGATAAATGGTATCTAAAATGTTATTGAATTAAATTTAGTATTATCGCTGGGCCAAAGTGCTGAAAGCTTTACTGTGTATTTTAAAGTGATAGAGGAGAACCCGCGGCGAGACGTGCAGGGTGTATAGACAGAAGCTCCGGCGTGGAACAATTTTGCAAGTGCAAAGATGGAAGGGTATATACGTTCGATTCGTCCAAAGTACGCAATCCTCCAAATGGAGCATGCAAAAAGGAACTCCGGGCCACTTCCGTGCGGAGGACAACTGGGAGCCGAGGAGGACGGCGAAACGATAAGACATGGGAATAGATATCCCCCTTTGTGAGGGCAACGAGAGGCCGCTATCCGTCATTCCTATCCGTGAGATAGAAATTTCGATCCAGCAGGATCATCCTTCAGTAGGGACTGGAAGCCGACAATCTGGTGTAATTCGTCCACGAAGACAATGCAGGAGGATTCGTCTAATTGCTATCCAATTAACTGAAACTGCCGTCCCCTACGCCGAGCGTCCCACTGCTCCCTGTCTGGAACCCTTCGCCGTGTCGTGACTCGAATATCATCGCTCGGATACACGTGGATTTCAATAAGCCATTTATGAGGCGTCGATAAGCCCGTTACACTATTTTTTTTTGTTTCGTTCATTTAATCCTTGTCGTCCAAAGCAGTGTTGAAGCTGAAACTGTTTATAATAGATTGAACTGATTGCTGCACGCCATTAGTGGCAATGTTATACGTAATTCGAAGTTCCCGCATCCAACAAATTTTGAAATCACACCGTGAATCAAGGGATGCAGGGTTTTCTTACTAAATAAGTCAGTGTTTTCCAACCCTTTTCGTGTTGCGGCTCCCTTGAATTGGTAAATTTAATAAGGTAAAGAAAACGCATTAAAAGTACTTAATAATATTTTATTATCTTAATACACGTATCTAAAAAAAAAAAACTAAAAATAACCGCGGGGACTCTGCAGAAAACTCGAGGTCGCGACCGCAGGTTGGGAAACACTGAAATAAGTACACGAAGAGTAACAAGTAACGAATAATCATGCATCATGGTTTCAATGAAAATCGACGGATTGATTTAAAACTTTAGTCTAAGAGTGTATATCAAACTTATTTTTAGTATTACAATACTTATTAGTAGTATCCCTTGTCTAAAAAAATCAGAATTTCAACAGCAAGATTAGAATTGTATGAAAAGGCTTATCTGAAATTTGTAGGAATGAAACTAGATTCGGGTTCAAAATGAACCCTGTATCCGTTGCATCGTTGGTTAAAAACGTCGAAAAATCGATTTCTTCTATTTCATTTTTCGAATGTGTAACCTTTTAAAATTCGAAACATTCCTGAAGTCATAGGTTTTTGTGCGACGAATGCGTGGGTAAAACCGGACCACTCGCCGCCTACGTAAAATTTTAAACGCGTTTTTCTAGAAACAGTGTGCGTCAAATCGGTGGGGAAAATATCTGGAAAAGTTATTCGATTCGATTGAAACATTTTTATTTTGAAGAATATACTTCTGTGCAGTGGAGAAATCTCTAACATTTAAAAAAATTGAAAATCTGCATTTTTCAAAGGCGTTGATAAGACGAAAAACATCGGGAAAAGTGATTTCAAATTTGAAGTGTCATTATCTTGTTAAAAAATGTAATTTCTTATCATTATTAAAGCTACTTCCACTAAGGAATTTCATGCCCATTAATAATCTGACATTGTTTCTTATTTCAGACCAATGGTCCCACCGTTTTGGATGAATTTTTTTACGCCTCCACTTCAACGAAACCCCAGTGCCATTTTCAACATTACATAAACAATATATATTTCTATAGTTTAAGATATTCTTAATACAATGCACAAAGTCCCGTTAAATTGTCTGTGACAGTTTTCCTTTAATTAATTCCTAAAGATCACCTATTTTATAGGCTTTAAAATGGAACATCCACTTACGCCCTTAAGCTATCCGCTGTCGAAGGGTTGAAAGAGTAATCTAGAATATTGAACATACAACGTGAGAGGACGAAAGGGTGAAAAGTATTGTCAATTGAAATCGATCCGAATGGAAACTCGCCGTGGAGCAGAAAGATAAAGGTGGGTGGTAAAGTTCCGCGCAAGTTGGCTTCAATGTTCCCTGGACGCAAGTGAGGTCCCCCAGTCGGTCTTAACTACTTACTACTAGTTAATTACGCTCCCAAAACTTCTAACTTATCACTGAACCATGCACGAGTTTGTCGAGTCTGATGTCTCAGCATTTCGCGATCCTAATAGAGAACCAATGCAAGCCTGTGCCTTTTCGATGGCACTCGCCCCCCTCACCATCAACTTTCTGCCTGACAAACGACTTTCGACCCATCGTAACTTCATCGAGCAACCCCTCAATCCGAACGCGCTTCAAATGAGCATAGACACGCTGTGTGACTGGGACAATCGTGTTCAATGAGAAAATCTTCGTTTACTTTACTTAGGCATTATTCAGAGTCTTCGAAGTGAGGTTCTGGGTTAGATTCCTAGGGTTAACCCTCTAATAGCGAACGATTCGAGTGATCACATGGAAGTCTGTTATTTTCCGTTTTCATTGTTTTTTTTTTACGTATTGGTCCTTTACCCTATGTTTGGATATTTGTCAATTAATACTGACAGAATAAAATGTATATTTTTATTATCATTATTTTGTTTTCACTTGAAAATTGCGTTTTGTCATCTAAATTATATACCATTAGAAATAGAAAATTATTTAATCAAAAGATAAACAAAAATTGTAAAATTACGAAAACAATGGAATGGTGTATGGACCGTATGGAGTATCTACCTATGCCACCCATTTCTTTGCGTAACTATTCATGGCCCAAATCCCAGACGATTAACAATCCTTTTTCTTACAAGAAGAGGATTTCAGGTGTCTGCTTCCGATTACTTTGATTTTCGGATGTTTTAGAGAACCGATAAATAACAAATACCTACGTGTTTTTTTCTTTCGGCTCGTTTGCATATTTAGGGGGTGAAACCACCCCTGAAAGTTCATAAGAAAGGGTATAAAAGTTCCTATTGATAGTTTAAAGAACATTATAACATTCTGCTGAATAATACTTGCTATAAAACTTGATATACACAATGTTATAATATTCTTATAAATAACAATAAGAACTTTTGTACCTCTTCTTATGAACTTCGAGGGGTGCTTTCACCCCCTAAATATCCAAACGGCCAAAAATAAAAAAACACGTATTTGCTATTTTTTTGGTCCTCAAAAAAATATCGGAAGACCAAAGCAATCGGAGGCGGACACCTGAAAATCTCTCCTTATTAGACCAGTAGAGGATTTATAATTTTCTCGATTTCTCAAGTTTCCCCTACGATCATTACACTCGGCAACGTTACGCGTGGGTCCAGAAAGACCCAGCACCGCCGGCCGTGAGACAAAGACACAAGTTGCCAGCGGTGTATCGTCGTGGCCAAAAGAATCTGCGTGGTCCGAAGCGGTTTTGTAACGAACTGCAATCTACGGCGTCGATCCCTCCCCGTTGCTAATCCCCTGGCCCCTTATAAAACGCACTTCCCGCGTGGCTCGTCGCGCCAGCGCTCGGAAATCTTGCACGGTCGAGGGACAGGCAAAAGTTTTCGTTTGCACGTGGCGCGTCGTCCTGGCGCAAGGAGTAAGGACGCTGTCGCGGGTATTAGGGACGAGGCCTTCTTTTCTGCATTTATACGACATTAGACGAGTCTTCGTAATGGTTTCCCTCGTCGGGCATGCATAATGTCCGCATCGGCAGCCGGTGACGAGGGATCCACCACGCCGACGGCCCAAGAGGATGGACGTCGTTATTTAAATCGTGCCGATGCTCTCGAATCTTAAACTACGCCTCGCATTTTTTGCCTTCTACAGAAATTCTCTGTTACAGAGGGACTGAGAGCGAGAGATAAGGAGCGGAGATTTTCATTCTGGAAATCACTTCTTCCGTAGGAATTTATTTAGGACTCCCAGCGAAAGCCCTCTCGCCACGGGCTGTTTCAATTTCTGATTTCTCATTGCATTTTTATAAGGGGACGAAGGAGAGGGAAGGATCCAGGGAAACGAAGTTATGACACCGAGTTTCGGGGAATTCGCTCATGGATTTCCATGGGGAATTAATCCCGTTTGTCGCGCGCGCTTTTCTCTTGTATAATTCGGGGAAAGTTGCCTGGATGAAAGTTCCCCTAAGTAATCGTTTCTGTTCGCGAGCACGGGAACACATCTTTTCAACGGCCGCCCGTCCCCCTTATTTTCGCGAGCGCCGCGGTACTATTGTCTGATACAACGGTGTGCCGCGTTCACTTCCTGCAATTACCGCGATTGTCTCGATTTTTCTTCGCTTCCACGTTTCTCACGACGCTCCCCCGTGAACCATCCGCGTTACAGGCAATGTGGAGACGGCGGGATCCGCGGTCGAAAGGTGGGGGACACATTCTCGCGGCGATAACAAGCGCGATAAACGTCTCTAGGAACAAAGACGCGTGACGGGAGGTGGAGGGGTTTTTGGCGGTGCATTTGAGCTCGTTTTATTTGCAATTACGGATTGCTGCACGGTGTGAACGGTGTACAGAATTTGGCTGACAAGGGGAGTGCATTGTATAATGATATATTAAACACGCAGAGTGCACTATTGAAGAATTTACGTCTTTTCAAAGTTGCGCCTTTGCCAAACCCTCGATATATGCATGTGCAAACATGAAACCATAATTTTTTCCAGAGGGGGAGGGGGACTTCGAGAAACAGTCAAGTTGACAGCCGACGATTGGTTACTTGATTAAACACATTTTGTAGCGCCAATTTGATTAACATTTGAAATTTAAAAATATTCAGTTTTTAGAATAAATTATATAAAGACTAGTTTGTACAAATACAAGCGATTTTTTGCTCAAGCCAGGGGATGGCATTACCTCTCCTTAACCCCTCTGCGGACCCTCATGAATTCAATTCTAATCCTTTTATCTATTTTTTTACTATTTCCTTGACGACTTATTCAACCCTTCCTGGTCACACGGGGTGTATCGCACCCAAGGATGTGTCTTTGACAATATTTCTGTAAATTTCTAGACCTTAATAATAAAATTTAAAAATTTGGTGAATTTTAACAAAAAAACATCTGTTTTATCTACAACTATTTTTTTTCAAATACAAATTTCAGTATATCAAAATTTACATTTTTAGGCAAATAATATTAGAGCACGATTGTATGAGTATTACGAATGTACGTACAATTATCACTCAAGAGTTAAAATATTCAAAAATACGAAAATGGGAACTCAAAAATGACGTTGGAGTGCAGTGGAGGGTTAAATTAGTCCCGTTCTTGCGAGTATGCGGATGTATACGTAGGATTTGGAGTAGACGAAGCTTTCAACTTGTTTCCCCGAAAAATTCTCAGTAATCCGCCTTGTACATTAAATGATTTACTATACGCGGCATGGACTAACTAGTACACAGAAGATTTTCGCCGAATCGATCATCCGAATAATATGCACTCCCCCTGCATGTAATGAGAAATAATTGTAAGTGAGAGTATATGAGTAATTTTACATGAAATCTTTCAAATGCATATCGCAAAAGTGAGAAGTATTTATGTCGATTATACAGTACAAGTCTTGAATAGTGGTAAATATGAAATAGAAAATATTTAAAGATTGCAAAATGGTAGAATAATTATCGAAATAATTCATTAGAATAATTTTAGAATTTTTAGTGGTGCATCTGGACTCTGTCGGTCACTAGAGTTTACGCACAAAATTTGTAATACTGCGCTCTATGTAACATTAGAATTTTATATAAGAATTTAGTGAAATTGGTTACTCGAAGCATTAACACTCCCCTTCTTTTTTATCAATAATCTACAATAGGTAATTGAAGGCGACAATTTTAGGCAAACATTTACGCGAAAATATCGAGCTTGTCGATAATGGAGCTTCGAAAGGGTACAGTCATCCGTCGAAGGAAAAGGAATAAATACTTCTCGTATGAATAGCAGTCATATCGCAAATATCCTCCCAGCAACAAGGGAGGCACTTGCAGGGAAGACTGATAGTGCCGCGGACGAAGGGAAGGAACAAAGAGAAAGTAGAGAGGGTGGGGAACACGTCGAGGAAGAAGGCACACGGTCTATGGGAAAACGTCGGGTCACTCTTATCACCGTTTCCATACGCACGTAGGGAAAATGGTCGCCTTATCTGGCGTTTCCATGAATAATTTAGAGAGCTTCGCTGCTGAAAACTTCTCTGCCGGCCTGGTTCTATCGTTCCACGACCCTTCTCGTGCGTTGCCCCTCTGTGCACAAGCTATCGTCGAGAGGAGAGAAAACGCGACAAAGAAAGGCACCGATGGAAGCCATTACGGGGAAAACAGAAAATCGGAAAGACGTACCTAGAACCATTTCTAAAGAGCATAGGTTTGTAGTTTCATTTAAAAAAAAAAAGAAGCAAAGTGCAGGAGAAGCACATTGTCTGTAAAAAATTGAAGATCGAGAGTTGCTTTTAACTCGAAAGTAATCGAGTATTAACAATAGATTTTATTGCGAATAAATTGTTGACTTCTTACGTGAAAGAATCTTAAGGAACTCGCCTAGTTCGCCAAAGCGCACCCCCATTGTCATCGCTATACTTTAACACGGTATACTATGATATACGGTACGCTACGATCATATCATAAACTATCATTTTCTCCACCGCCTTCTGCGCCGTCTCGTCAGAACAAATACAATAAGCGGCCCCACCGATACGAAGCATATGGCAGCGGAGCAGTTTCTAGCGGAGGCTGTACCATAAATTCGTAATGTGACCGAATAAATTTCCGTACCCTTCGACGTTTTCACTGATCTCCCGCATTACAGGAGCGAAGAAAAACGTGAAATGAAACAAGGGTGGAGGAGGATAGAAAGGGAAATGGAAAGGGAAAGGGAGAAGGAAAAGTTTTGCGAGACGGCACCTTTAGAAACGTAGCTAGCCAGACGGGGAGGGTGGGGGTGTAGAAAGAAAGCGTATTTTCTAGCACAGGATCCAGCGCGCGCCAGGACATTTACGTAATTCCGTTCGAGTCGCGGAACGATGGCTGAATTCGATTCGTGCCGGGTGTAGAGGGATTGCAACGTGATTCGCCACAGTAGGGAAGCGAAGTTAGCGTCAAGGATTAACACAGGACTTACGTCGCAGGGCGGCCAATCGCGAAAAGTGGTCAGCGAAATGTGCAAATTGCCACACGTGACACCCTTTCCGCGGGACACGGCCTGAATCTTAATTATCGAGCGTTTCTTTCCCTTTTCCTCTTTTCCTTTTTACCAACTATGCATCTGCGATTTCTCTGCACAGGGTCAGATTGGTATTCCTACGAAATACAGCGGCGATATTGTTCGGAGCATTTTCACGCAGTCCTTTTGACGTTGAAGGTTTCAATTTTATCGATAATAGTCGAAGAAGTATTCTGATTATTGAAAAACGTGGAATGTACGAAGATATTATATACCGTGGTGAATGATGCTAGGAATAGTACGTATAAAATGTTAATTTTCTGTCGGTAATACCATTAACGGGTGGACCCTCGAAAGGCGATAAATAGAGAAAGATATGATTGATGGACTCGGCGAAATTTGTTACCAAAAATTGAACATTCCGCTTAGAAACGATATAGCTGCTGAACTAGGGTAATACAGGAAATATTCCGTGATCAGTGACCATCAAAATTGGAAATAATATAGATGAAATGCTAAACAACCCAAAGCACAGGAAGAAATTAATCGACTATCTGAGAAAAAAATCAATATACTTCAAAATCTAAGTAACCTATAACTAAGTCTCAATCAGTATCTCAAAATCCTTATGAATCTGTACTACTTAGGTATATAATAAATACTAATAAACTGTAAAGGCTGTTCCACATTGAAAAAAATAAAAATTTCCCATATTATATGATTAATACAGCCTATTGCATCACATTATTGCTACTAACTCCATTTCGCAAAAAAAATGTGGGTTAGGTCCGTTTTGGTTCTCAATGCCTTATACGTGTGTATGTAAAGTTTGTAATTGTCTTTTTTATTGTATAGTTAATGTATGCCTTATTTATATGTATGTCCCTAATAACATGTAGCAGTTGATGCGACAATAATAAGTAATTAAATTAAAATTTTTAAAAAAATTGGAAAATGTTGAATACCCAGCTGTTCTTCCATTTTGCATACTTACACTTACTTGCAATTTGATAGAAACATTCTTACAGAAAATGGCCATTCAAATAAAAAATTATATCTATAGTAGATGAATCAAGTTCTTGCCCAGTTTATACACAGAATTTATTTGCGCCATAAAAATGTATACAATAAACTTCAGTCTTCTAAATAAAAGTCGTTGTACTTCACATATTCCACAGTTATTATATTATGGGTTACGATATTAACTCATATTCCTGTTAATTGTGTGTATTTCATACTGTACCACACAAAAGGCTTTGAAACCAACAAAAGGCACAGAATACTGTAAACTGGGAATGAAACTTATGAGTCAGCCAGTGAATTTCGTGTGGAGAACTTGACAATACTCACCCAGCATGAAGGAACATGTAGAACGCGAACCTCCAGAGTTCAAGACGTTTGTCCGGTCTGTAAATGAAGACACTATCGATTGGTACCGGCCCCGACGGATTCACCTTTCCCATTGCTACTGTATAATATGTGAAGAAACCCAGCTGCAAAGAGAAGCCAATGGAAATTATTCGATAAATGTATACTACTCACACATAAAACGATCGAAAATTTTCAACCGTTTACGAATACAGCATGCAACAGAGTATAAGTTTAACCTGCTAATCGGCGAAGACGAATCGTCTCGTCATTGAATAATTCCCTCGTTGGTTAAGAGAAGTTGAAAAATGTTACTGTATCAGGGTGTACTATGTCAAATTCACTATAGACATAACGAGGGAATTCCTCAATGGGCTTTTTTAATTACACTGAAAACGTTTTTCATGGAGAAGTGATCCAGTTAGCAGGTTAATTGAACGAAGAATGAATTGTTGGAAGACAAATGAGGCGAATGTGAATGAGAATTTGAACTTTATCTAACTACATTGTGTTTTACGATCGCAATCATTGTTATGTGTTTCTTACGAATAGATATTTCTTTGAAGTTACTGATATTCTTCATTCAATATTTCTCATTGTTCACGTATTGTATTTACCTTAAGCTACATAATTGGTTATTCATAATTACGAGCGCTATAAGTACGTCTCATAACTGAATAACCAGTAATTTTAATTTATTCGTATATATTTATACATATTTGGAGAGCTAATAAACCAATCAGTGTAAGTCCTACTTTCCCTGAAAATGAATTACGTAATTCAAAAACCTTTTTATTGTTGAAACTTTTAGTGCATAAATCAATTAAGTCACTGCTTACATACGTGAGCAATAAATGGTGGTACTTACATTGACCACGGAATTACCAGGCAACATTATTCAGAGGACAAACAGTGTAAATCTCGATTTTAATGCTAATGAACTTACACTGATTGGCTTTTGAGCCCTCCATATATTCATGTACCTAAGTGGAGGTACATTGTCTTCCATGTAACTTAGATTGCCTGCACATTTTACAGGCCGTTACACATATGCGTAGTATTACAATGATACTTTTTAAAAGTTAATTTCGACACCTTTGATCGAGACAATCTTGAAAGATCACAGGTATCAACACCTAAATCAAAATCTTCAGTGAGGTCCCTTCGGTGATTTTATGAATTTCATATAGGCTTTGTACACGCGATACGTAAACGTTACATAAGTACACGGCTCCCACTCCAAAGTTTTCGGATAACACGATTTGTTTGTCAAATAAAAAAAATATAGATATAGAAAAAAAATTTAAGGTAAACGATTTTATTTAATTTGATAGAAAATGTACTAAAAACTAAAAAACAATTCTTTTTCTTGTACTACAATGATGATGGTGATATGTCATTTTGAATAAAATCGTGGGGCAGGACATTTCATCGCTTTTCATCGCTCATTTCGACGCTTGATTCTATATTAAATTGATTCATATACCTATCCTGTTATGAAATATCCTGCAGCACGATTTTATTTAAAGTGACATATCACCATCGTAATTGTAGTACAAGAAAGGAATTAATGTTTTTAGTGCATTTTCGATCTAATTAAATAAAATCGTTTAACTTCAAAATTTTTTATACATTTTTTATTATTTACTTTTTAGTGTTTGAGTTTTGCAACTAAGAAAATTTAGTGCATTTTCGAGAAGTAGGCGAGAGACTGATTTCAAGTCGTTTGGATTTGTGGTTATATATATTTATTGTAGGGGATGCAATTTTGTCACCCCCTCGAGGGAAAGTTCTTTTTATAAAATTTGTATTCTCATCATAACTACGTATTTCTGCAAAGGTTCAAGTCTATTGGATAGTTGGAAGTGGGTTAAAATTGAGTTTCTAGATTTGAACCAAACAAACATACAAACAAACAAACAGAGGATCGAAGCTGAATAAAAATTGTTTTAAAAAAAGGACTCCTGGTACCTACTATGACCTGGTACTTGACTGAAGAAACGGTTCACATTCGTGCGCGGAGCGTGGCGCAAAAATGACTGACGTAATTTCATTTTGACAGTTGCTCGGACGCGGTCGTAACAAAAGGCAACACGGAGGGGGTAAGTAATGCGCATAATATTTTCGTTTGCCGTTTTTATCGTTACAGCGGGAATATCGTGTAATCCTATCAGTGCGAATTAATCCACCTATTTCCTGAAAGGATTACTCGCGTCGTATCCATTAAAATGAAACGGAGTCGTTTATCATCCGTCTAGAGATGCATATTTCTCCTCTCCCGCGGGAGAGAATCTTTCCATAAACGGATATCGCCCAAATACAGAGCTTACGATCGGCCATGGCATTATACAAACTGTGCGCCGTTTCGTAATGATGCACCGTCGATATTCCATGGAAATATTAGAATGTAATGGCCCCGTGGCCCATCCCCTGTCTATCGAGGGGACGTAACGCGCGCACTTATGCCATGTCCCCAGATATTTATGCATGTTCCCTGAACTGCATCTGAAGCAGAATAACCCTGTATGTAATGTTAGGTCGGTGCAAAAGTTCCTTCGGTTTATTGAACCAAACTTTTCATTAAAAGTACAAATATAGGGTAACGCATACAGATGTTGACCCCTACACAATGATTCACCCTCTTTCCCAAAAAGTAGGAAATATAATATAATGCTTTTTTATATAATAAAATATATCTATATTTCGGTGGCCCAAATATTTTTGTTCAGAATACAATTATATTTTATTATATAAAAAAAAACATTATATACTTCTTGGGGAAGAGGGGCAATCATTTTATAGGGATCAACATTTGTATGCGTTACACTAGTGCATGTTTTTTTAACTAAAGTATTTTCACTAGCTACCTATGAGCTTTTGCCACTTTTCACCAAACATCACGTGACCTAATATTTCTGAAACTCAACTGTACACGAAATCTCAATCTTTTATCGACTTTTTGGTATCCAAGATGGCGTCATTGTGACGAAGTTAATTAAAGATCTTGCAGCAAGAGGGCTGTAATTCCATCTTTACCAGTTTCGAGTAAACTGGAAAAAACTGTTTATAAAATTATTGCGATGACATAACATTAAAAGGAGAACACTAATTGAAAAATATACATTTTCACACAGCAAGTAGTAGTTATTGACTTGATAAGTTTTTATATCTATTTTTGGCGAATTTTCCGCATCTTGATTTGCATCAAACTTGCGCCAAACGATGCAGATTTTTTTACGAATATTAAACGTCATAACTAAAAAACTGTCAAAAGTGGAGTTACATCCCTCTTGCTGCAAGGTCTTCAATTGTTTTCTATTTACCTAACCACCTTCCACTATTTTTGCGATCACCCTGTATATATCTACCTTATGATATTACGAATAAAATATACACACACGTGTATGTAATCCAAAAGTCTCGCTTTTCGCCCCGGTTATAGTCTCGCGAGTGGACATTATATGAGGCATTGAGAGCAAAAACGGACTAGCTCACATTGAAAAAAAATTAATTTCTTCTATTTTATACTATTAGTACAGCCTAGTCGAATACATTATCGGTACAAACTCAATTTCGCGAAAAATGCCTGGTATAGGTACAAAACTGTAAGGGGAGTCTACAGATCTGGCGTTTAAATGACATATTGCTTTCCGCAAATGGATTTTTAACGAATAACGCAAAACGAGCAAACGGAACGGTAAAAATAGTAGCGTTACGTGGCACTTTAGAAGCGTGGCGGCACGCGCAAATGTAATAAGGGAGACGAGTGACACACGGCATGGTAAGGACGTTTATTACGTCATAATGATCCAGGCTGCCGGGTTTCCGAGTGAATGTAAGCGATGGATGGAAGGCGGCGGTGCGTGCAGCATTAAGGCAGTGGTTGGGCGTGAATGGTCGATATAAATCAGGGTTTGTAATATCGTGTCGACGCCGAGTCGACGCCAGTGTTGCAGGGACGCTTAGGCGTATTGTTTCTGAAAACCGGGGAAATGCCGTAACGACACAGGCCACGCAGACCACCCCTCCACCGTGGTCGACGAACACGGAGTTCCGTCGCCAACAAATTAGGCCTGCCAGTAGTCGTTAAATTCTGAATATTCATCAACGAATGCGTATGTGGATTCGGGGAATGTATCCTCGATCAAAAAGAAGGAGAATTACTTGGGGAATTTGTAATGTAGGATGCTTTCTGCTTTCAGCTGTTAACGTTACTCGAAGGTGGATGATTAATGATTATTGGATGTTTTGAAACAATTTTAATAAGATTATTACAGAAGGATACCTAAATAAGTCTTGAAGATAACTATGATATCGCACAATTTTTATTAATTTTGGAAGCAAACAGGCAAACGATTGAGAGGTCTAAAATATTTTCTGCATAACGATTTATACGTTGATCCTTTCACTAGCGCGGACGTGATTTCACGCCGAGACAGTATTATTTTCTGGTGCGGACGCGTTTGTATTTACTATTTAGTGGTTGTAGCGTAGAAGTATTATTGAACTACTCTAGAAATGGTGCAGAGGTATTTCAAAGCGTAAAACGATGTACTGGAAATTTCTGGCCAATTCTATAGCATCCAGGATTCAGACTTTCGTTTCCAATGAAATAGCGTGTTTCCGTGTTGTTTCTGGTAGAAGTTGATCCATCCCAAACGTCTTCTTTGGAGGTGACCCATCTGATTAGCAACGTTTTATTATCTGTAATTCCGTTTCTCCAGGGTCTCCCGACTTAATCGTTCGCTCTCAATTAAGCCCCTTTAATTGCAACCCTGGCACTAAACCAGCCGAAGTCCTTTAATTCCGATGCCCGAGAAACGCGTGTCTGTCGCGTTCCTTTGTGCTAATGGAACAGAGAAATTCGCGAGAACACAGCGGAGAATGGAGACTGCGCCCTCGTCGGGCAGCTGGAAAAGTCTTGGAACGCGGTCGCCGAGAATAGAAACGTCTTTCGTCGAGTTTTAAAACAGAAAAGAGGGAAGGACGACGGGAACGAGAGAGCGCGGGAATGGCAGGAAAAAGAAGAAGAGGAGGGAGAGAGAAAGAGACAGAAGGGTAGCAAGAAACGTGAAAGGGAATCAAAGATGAATGATGGGTGAGAAAGAAAAAACGGCGACGATAAAGGGAATGGGAAACAAAGAGGGATAAGAAGTAAGAAATGAAAGTATAAAAGCGAGGTTGTGGAAGTAAACGAAGGGTGCGGACGAATTGATTAATTTGACAAAGCGATGCACGAACGTGGAGCAACGTAGGGAACGAACTGATGTGGGGGACTAAGAAACAAGGGAGATGGTGCAAAAAAGGGAAAAGTGTAATGCGGGAGTAGGGGAAAGGAGAGAGCGCTAGGGTAAAAGATTGTCACGGGTCTGCTGTTGTTAGTTGAGATCTTCAGGACCATGTCGATCCAGGCACAGAGGGATGCAAATGATAATGGCAGACTCGATATGCAAAAGAAGGGAAGGGATGAGGGATAGGTTGTGTATTTATTTTATAAGAAAGTGAAGGGTGTGGAAGGAGTGGAATATGGAGGGTGTATATAATCTTCTGATAATGATGCATGTGAGAGACATTCCCAATGAATTTTCTTTAATAAGAGCCGTAAGTGTTTGTAGCATATTTTGAATTTTGCTACATGATGAAATGCACAAAAGGGTTAAGAATTTACATACGCTTGATATATAATTGAAAGAAAGGACCGAATATGGATTTTTTTCTAGACACTGGCAACTTTCGTTGCCTTCGAATAAAATTTTATCAAAATTTTTCTGTAAAATATCAGAATTTTCAGCGCTTAGGTACGTTTGCGAATGTTTGAATCTTTTACTCAAAATAAAGTGGCGATCTTTGGAATATTAAATATCGAGTCTTTCGTATTTTGCTGTTCATTTTCTAATTAACAAAAAATTTAGGTAAATCCAGCTAGTTTCATAGAATATTTGTGGAAAATTTCAAAGAAATTGTTGTGAGATGTGACGCATACCGTCTTGAAAATCGCGGTTTGGAGAAAACCGAGATTATAGATTCAGTCGGAGTTCCTTTTAAAGCAGGGCACAATATCCTACAGTACTTTGATCTTCGATTTCTGGTCAAACGAATTCCACAGAAGTGTGTGCACAATGGCAAAAGAAAGTGGATTATTCAGAGAACGTAGTAGCATATCGAAATTCTGTCAGTATTGTTGATCATGGATATACAGAACGAAGGAGTGTCATATATCGTATGCTTTTGAGTTTCTTCACTTAAACTTCCACAAATTCTCAAATTATGCCGATTTTAACCATAGAACTATCAAACTGCTTAGTCAAAACGACGGGTTTTCATTTAAAATTATACCCAAATTTGTGACTTTGCATTTCAGAATTTTTTTCCTGAATTTCATTGCAATACCTAAAGAATTAAATTTACCAATTCGTCTTCCCCTCTCCTCTACCCTATTCAAAGTTACATATATACTATACTTTTTTTCGTTAGATAAAATGTCGGAAAATACGAAACGAAATTCGAATAAACGTATCAAATTCAATATTGCAGAAATAATAAAACCAATAATACGTTCGATAGATGCAAGAAATATCCTTGCTCTACCCCATTTTTAGGAACTGTCTTCACTAATAATAAATTTACTATTTTTAAATATAAAAAAGTGTATTTTCTAAGTAGCATAAATATGTAAATATATACTTTTTAATAATATAAAAATTAAAGAAATCAGGACAAAGATTCATTTCCCTTGCATAACGTATTTTATAAATAACCAGTCATTTTGACTGGCCTGGCAGAAATAGGTTTATATTAATTCCCAGTAGTTCCAGTGTTAATGCAATATTTTACGATAACGTTCCGGGAACCTCGTATTTTAAGACAAAGCGAAAAGACAAAACTCAATATCTTCTGAAATAGAAACACAGCATGCGAAATCCATCAGCATTAAAAATATAAGGACGAAGGAATTTTTCGGAATAGAAATTCGCAATGCGGAGAACTGTCTATAATCCCATCCCAGATTGTCGTAGACGATACGTTCACTATTTATCTCTGTTTCATGCATGGCAAGCATAAAATATGTTTTATGATCAACTTCGTTAACGCGTTCATTACGGTTAATGCGTTCGTTACAGATATCGCGAGTATTTTGGCTACGCGCCACGTTACCGAAACATTTATCAGCGGTGTAATGTAAGGCAAAATATGTGTATAAATTTATGTGCAATATCATCCAGTAACGTAATATAAGCGTATTCGTAGTGTCTCGGCTTGAAACTTTGTGCTGGCACTTGGTAGCAGTTTGACGCATGTAAAGCGTGGTCTGTTTAAGTTGATTATTCGGAGTGTGCCTGTCATTGTTCGTAATACGGGTGAATATTACGGAAATTGTTTACGGCGGAATATATATTCTGAATAATCATCATTACACGAAATAAGAATATATGTGAAGAGAAGATGCAATGAGATTTAAGGGGGGATTCTCGTATAACAGCCCCCGAAATTTATGATTTTTAAAAAAAAACAAACTATTGTTAATATTGCATTAAACCCTTTTGGGATATAAGGAGGCGTCTTGAAACTTTTTTTATGTCTATCCTTCTTATTATTTATTAATTATTGTGGAATCGGGGGTTAACCTCTTCGACCTCTTAATCCAATATGACCAACAGGATTTTTAAAAGAAATTCTAAAATATCAGTTACTTTTGGGGCTGTTAGACGAGAATCCCCCCTTAAGAAGCGACTTAGAAAATGACAATTTGTCTTTGCACCGACCGAATATTGAACAATATTAGAAGAAAGAAACTTCGGTGAGGCTTATATTTTTTTCGGGGAATCCGTCACCAACTATAATTTTTATTAATAAGGTGGCTATGATGTCAGGAAGTAGGGAATAATGGAAGAACAGATTCAAAATGGATGTATTATGTACTAATGAAGAGGTTATAGGGTAATTTTTGCGATTTTTTACATCCTCCTTCCCCCAATATAAATATTGGAAAGATTTTATATTCCAATCCGCCCCTCTTCCTTCCTTACTCCTAAATTTTTTCATTAAATTTTTTTCACAATTTAAAACAAAATTATCTATATAACCTGTGTGCGATAAAAACATATTACGTAAGATTCTATCTGACTGCCCCCCTCCCCTGTAAGAAAACGTAAGAAATTTGACCCCCCCCCCTCAGAGCCTTACGTAATTTAAGGACGATCCCTAGCGAGGAACTTGAGGAATCTTTTGTTTATCGCCTGCAAAAGCAAGGCTGTGTTAATAATTATGTTAAACACTTGGTGAATTGTGTTGTGCATTAAATTTCTTACTAATGAGAATTTCTCAAAGAAAAATTCGTGCTACAAAGTATCAGATAATCGCTTTTATTCGTTGCGTAATTTACCCAAAGATATTTTCCTCTTAACAGAAATCATACGAGCACTGAATCCACCATTTTAATATTTCTTTACTAAAATTTAGTTCTGTATCTTAAACAGCAAATTCAGCGAATTTTCGTAGATACTCTCAGTCTTCTTCCCTCTCTATAAACACAGAAACAAGTTTAACAAGAGAATTTCAATATAGAAAATTCACCGATATTACACGCGTGTAGTCTGGCAGTTTGTCATTGCTTTACCTTCCCCTATCTCCATAAAAACAAAAGACGGTTTAAGAACAAAATCCTCGCTATTTTTCACGTCCCATCGTTCAGTCGGTACATGCAGGGCACTCAAGTCGTCGGAGCTGGCAGTTTTGCGGAATCACGTAACGCGTATATGCACGCAGGCGCGTCCCTTTTACAGGAAGGGTCGCGTATAATCCGAGGGAGCATTGGAAAGCGTCGCTGCGCCATTCTTGTTCACAGTATGCAGAGAAAGATGGTAGGTATTTCCCTAGCTGTTCCAGAATGTAGTTGCACAGGCATGGCTGTTCAATTCTGAAATTCTGAACAGTTCTCAAGGGAAGCTGGTTGCCTTGCACTGGGGGAAGAAATGAGACAATAAAATGAAACGCCAACTAATAGACCTTAATAAGGGGTGCTACTTATATTCATGCAAAGGCTTTCCATTATTTCCAATTTTTCGTTTAGTGCTTCAATTAGTACTTCAACCTCTCCTCCTATTTCACAGTCTTTCGTTTTCGTTTCTAAGATGAGAAATTTATCGTACACGTGATCGATCGCCTTTGTGGAGTTAGCGAATGGTTGGAAATTTTTACGGTAACGAGGATGTCAGTATTAATATTTATATACAGGATCTGGGAGAAATAAACGTTTCAACTTAAATTCCTTATTTTAAGTATCTTGCCCTATGCATTCAGTGCATTTTATGTGTTAGTCTGATTCCTTTGAGATTATTGATCACTATCTAATCAATAGACTCTGGCAGAAACGCCATAGAGCTCTTTAACCTTTTACTGATTCCCTCGGTTCGTTCCACGCCAAATCAATCACTTTTTGAACTCACTGCCGGGGCTTTCAATGAAATTGAAATAAGACATGGTCTACGTGAAACTATGTGAGGTTTAAGTTTCGAATTTGATAAAAAAATATTTGCCCGTCAAAATTGTAGGTAAATATTAATTTCTATAGCCTGTTCTCGGAAAGATGGTTAAATGGGTTTTAAACAAATAGCAAAATGATGGTTTCACCCGATTTACCTCCACGTAGACTACATCGTTCTTCAACTTCATCAAAATCCCAAACGTCGATTGTGAAAATGTGATTGATTTAACATAGCCTCGCCCTAACGCGAGGATGTTTTAAAATTTCTAGAGAGAAACTTTGAAACCCAAATTCAATAAGATTTCTTTTCGTATGTTATTCTCCCATCCTCCATACAAACACCAATACCAATCGTTCATTTAACCAGTTCGGACCCTGAACCGGAAGTGGAATTTTTAAACGTACTCGCCTCGCGTAACGCTGTAAACCAATCTGCGTAAATGAACCAGTGAATTTTGATAGTTGGTCCTGCCAGACACCTTTTAGATTCCCCGTAAATCTTGCGGCGCGCGGCTGTGAACCGCGGCTCGTGATATTGCAATATCACAGCGGAGACAGGCGGACGCCCCCGCCTTTGGAAACTTCTTTTCCCTTTGTGATTTTCGAGTTCCGACGTTAATCCCGGCCGTTGCCTCTTTCTATGTCCGGCATGAACCGCGTGAGCTTCGTAATTAATTAATTCTCTCCCCCCTCCCCAAGCTTCGGTCATTATTGCACCTTTCGGCCGTTTCCGTTTTTCCCTTTCTGTTTTTTATAACGGCGGATGATCTCTGGTCTGCCTCGTTTTGTTCCATTCAACCCTCAGGGGAGCTGTTAATAAATTAGTTCTACCTTTATACAGAGTCCCTCTTGCGCGAGATTTCGTAGAATGTTGTACCGTAACGTTTTCGAAATGCGCAACATTCGTGTCACTGATTTGATTACAATGCTTGCATGTGATTAGTACATATTATACGTAACAACGTTTTGAATGCACAGGGCGTATTACTGAAATCTTTGCGAGAAAAGCAACTTCGAAGCTTTGCGTTTTCTAAAACTTGTACGTGGATCTATGCGTAAGTACGGGGCCAGTTTAAATAAGCATGCGTGAACTGTAAATAATTTTTTTATCCAATGATAGATCTAATTGGAAGAAGAACTTTTTTTTCTATCTCTTACAGTTCGCGAGTTATAACACAAAATTGGAAAATAGCCGAATTTCCAGGGGTTACTTTCACCCCTTTCGAGTGAATTTGGGCAGCAAACAAAAATTGCAAAAATACATATTCACAACGTTACAGAATTTTTTAAATTTTCGTGTTCGGGATGTTCCCTTGTTAGTTCCATAAGGATGAGGAACAAACTCATCTTCCCTAAACACCTTTATCTTCCCCCATTGTGAAAAGTCTCGAATCTCACAACGCAAGGAAAACATCCGTCAGCTGGATTGGTCCGAAAAAGAATAGCAACCGAAAGCTCGGAAGAACGCGTGGATCGTTTGAACTCGATTGAAAAAAATCAGAGGATAAAACCGAATGCACACTGCACCAATAGAAACGGGGCTTTATAATGAAAAGCCACATATTTCACATTCTTGCGGGCGCTTTTCACGCGATTCAAGAGCAGTGCGAAGTCCGGGGCGAACGGTATTTTTCTGAGCCCTAATAACGTGCTGCTTATTATCCCATTTCCCCAGCGTTCCGTGGAAATTAATCGAGTTTTCTCTCTTGTTGCGACACAGTGCACCGAAAATATTTATAGTTTCATATCTTTTTTACGAGTACCTACTTTTACAGTAATACAATACAGCTTCAAATGGCCGAGGTTAAGCTTTCAAAAAGAGACGGCAGGAAATTTGGAAATAAAAGGATAATAAAATGTTCAGTGTTGGTTTAGATATTCCACAGCCATAAGAGAAAATTACTATTTTCAAATATGACGCGGGAAATGTTGAGAATCGAGAACCGCGGATGGAAAACGCCAGTTGCCAAATACAATTATGTTGTGTTAATTAGATAGGGGAATCAACAGAATCGTTAATCAATTACCGTTTCTCGATGTCGTGCCAAAATGTCTAACTATTTAAATACACATATTTGGTGTCCATTCTGTGAACATTTCCACTATGCTTATACAGTAAACATGTTACTAGGGTAGAAGCTTACAGTGTGCCTTTGCCCTAATAACATATTTACTATGATAATAGTGTAATTATGTACAGCATGGTAAATATGCTACTAAGTAAGTAGGCCTACGTTGCGACCCTGCCCCAGTCCATACATGCAATGTTTACGAAGCACAATTGAAGTGTTCGCAAAATGTATGCCAATCACGTGAAGCTGGCCCACTCTTCACCGTGGGCACTTATGTTACAGCGGATTAAATAGAATGAACCTGCGCATGATAGCCGCTTAAACTGCGCGGAAAATATCATCGAAATCAGTGATACGGAGATACGCGCAAGTGAGAGTTAGGCGAGAAGGGTGAGCGGCATGAAATCCCATCGCGGGAATAATACATATTCTCCCTAGCCCGCTCCCTTCGGCTTCGACGATATATTTTGTCTCCTGCCTCTGGGATTTCTCCTTCGTCAGCGTGCATCGGGGCGCGGTAGTGAGGTGTTAGCAGGATTTATGCATTTATAGGATCGCGGTGGCAGCGGATGCAGCCGAGGAGTATGCCCATCCCAGGGAATCTCTCGATAATCGTCGCCGTGTAATCGCGTTTGCACTCGAACCGACGATTTATGACCAGTCACGTCAGTGCCAAGCGTAACGTGGCGCCCCACCTTTGCCAGCTGATTAATGCGTGCAGACACCGTCATGGAAATAATATACAGGCTCGTGCCCCTCAGGTGGATAATCGTCGCCGCGATGCCTGGGATCCTTCTCCTCCCTGGCTCCCAATTTTTCACGCGATGGTAGGTACCTTATCACTTATCTTCGCGATAGCGTCACAATAATCGCGGAAGAAATTGGAAACCTTTGGGAAATTTCACTCGTATCTATATCCCTCTGGAGTGGAAGGGGTCACCCAGCTTCCCATCTTTTGCTTGGGCATGCGCGTTTCGAGACCTCACTATTACTTGGTATACCTAACAATTAGGTTGAATGTAGATGAAGGAGTCAATGCGCAACTATTTTTAATTTATACAAGTAGATCGTATTGCCCCAAGTAGTGATGCAACAAATTGACGTTAATGCATTTGCTTCGTGTCAATTGGACATTTCGTTTCGAGCTACTTATTTTTAGGCTTCTTTACCTTCGTGAAGTATAAACATTCTATTTTATTATGATACTCTTTTTCATAGTCATATCATAGTCATTTATTATCACCGTATGCTAAAGGGATTACCCGTAAATAAATAGATAGATAAAAATAGTTAGTTTACTATCGGTTGCGTAATAAATATTTACTTATATGTCTGTATGCAAAATTGAAATACATGGAATATTACACAAAAGTGGCGTGGTGCGTACTTAATACTGGGACCACAAACGTACATGTAAAATGGAGGTAATGAAAGGTAAATAGATTCCAAGCACAGAATTACGGGTACGCGCGTACCCGTACGTGAATCTACCTCCAATTCATCTTGCCGCGTGTGAATGTCATTGTCGTTGGCGTCGACGGTTGTCGGTGGCAAAAAGTCTCTTTCACGCTCCCAGGATCCCGCGCCATCTTTCTGGGCTTAGGTGGTTTTTGCTGGCTAGTCAGTGGGGAAACGGATGAAGTTCGATAATGCGAAAATTTCCATGGCTGCTATTGACTAACTTGAAAAAGTCACTCTTCGCGAAGATTCGTGAAACAAACAACATTTAGTAATTTATATAAAAAAAAGGAATAAAAGTATGAAATTAGTGTCGAATTACGTCCAGCGACGTAGGGGTTTTGAAATTTATACGAATCATTTTAGACCACCCGTAGCTTCGAGACGGATTGAAAAATTTATTCACGAAAATATTACATTTTAATAAAAATTTTGAGAATATATCTCATCATTGTGATATAACACGAGTGTGCGAGTAAAAACGATGATATTTCAGAGGTATTAGTGAAGAGTTTAAGTGTTTTATATTTAAATTTTTTTCAAATTTGACCTGTATGTCCAACAAACATTACTTTATACTTTGACGAACCAGGATACCGATACCGTTACATACTTCTTTGATTACACAAGAAAATTGGCGCAAAATTACATAGCAAAAGTAAAAGTTTCAGAACTTTCAATTTGAAAACTCTCCACATCCCCAAAAAAATTGTTGTATTTTTTCCCGGCTCATCAAATTATGTCCACATATGTATACAGTGAATCGCCGTTTCATTTTTCTGTTTAGATTACCAGGAAGATAAATATCATGCACATCAGCGGACGACGAATTTTGCGCGGTGTGTTGGTCGATCGTGTATAACTCTTATATTTGTTATCAAAAATTCGTAAAAAAAAAACTATTGCTTCCTCAAAGATGCATCAAAATATGGTCCATAATTCAGATGAATCAAATCGCTATTTGCCGAAAAAAAAATCTCCAATTTTACTATGTTTTTAGCCCAAAGAATATGATTCCCCCCTTAATGGACTTGTGCTTTAAATACCTATGACTATATTATCAGAGATGGATGCTAAATAAAATTGTCCCTTTTATAACACTTCTTCCCTACATATGTTCGAACGTCTGGATAATTTCTAAAGTGGCGAGGCGTTACCTTCTTCCAACGCAGATATTCGCCCTATAAGCGATTTAAAATCAGAGAAAGCGCGCCTTCACGACAAAACAAGATTCGCTTGTTTGCAAAATCCACGTTCTCGTTGACATTCCTTCCTCCAGGCTCTCGCACCCCCGCGAAACAGCATTCCCCGTCCTCGAGTTGACAAATTGAAGATAATCAACGGGAGGACGTCGACAAAAGTAAAGAAACTCGGTGACGGGCAGGCGTGAGAAATACTTTCCCTTGAAACGCGATTTATTTTCGCAGGCGAGACCGCTCGCGACACCGTCCTTTCCCAGCATCTGACCGCCCTTAAAATTCAGTTCTAGTCTTGCAAAATGTGGAAGGAAGCTCGAAAGCTATCGTCGAGTGCGCAGTGTAATATTGTTAGGTATGCAAATTAAACCATTCAAAAGCCCTGATGAACTTCCGCGAGTTCTAGCGAGCTTGCAAAAAAAAATATAAAAGGGGGAAAAAAGAAGGGGAAGGTGGCGGTCGAGTTGGGGCACCGGGGGACGAAGGGATGGAAAAGCAAGGAACGAAGTTTTATCCAGCTTTGAACGACAGCCGATTCGGGAGCTTTCAGCTGCGCGCCAGACAAACGATTTTGCTTACATTTTAAGCGCGAGTAAAAGCTTCGAGACAATAATACTACCCGGTAATCACTGCTTATAGATTTTTCGCCGAATTCTTGAATTCTAGTAATTATTATCTTTACTGAGAGTTTCAGTTTTGATGGGTAAAAAAATAGAAAAAATTAAGAAATAAAGAATAGAGACATTTTACAGAAAGTGGAATTGATTACTTCTGTTTGGCCTGCTTGCTCATTGCTCCCCCCCCCCCCCCCCTTTTTCCTGGATGTCATATATAATATAATGTTTAATTTCAACGTGGATGAAATCCAAGGTATTTGCAAGTTTTTAGAATTACAGCAAGAGAAATATATTTCTCGAAATTATATTTCGCCTCCACAGAGCAAACAAATTTATCATAATGCTCGTAACAACTTTTAGACTTATTCTGCTCCGATCTTATTTCCACATACCTATATTTTCATTACCTCCACTCTCACCCCCAACTGCATAAAAATTCTTTCCGCTAAGCTGCTTATTTACAGTTTAGAAATTAAATTAAACGAAACCACGCGTGGCTTCTTTACGCCCACTTCTCGCCCCATTTTTGTTCCACAAAGATAACAAAAAAGCCAGGACAGTCAGCTTACCCAGGCCCGCCCATATCCACCTGCACATTCTGCTCAAATTGCTCGACACTAAATAAGCACATAATATTTGCATTTTTTCATCGCAAACGGGGCGAGCTGATGCAAATAGTCGCAGCAAGGGTATCGCCGAGTTAATAATTCGTTAAGAAGCATGTTACGCGACATGAGTAATAGGTTATTAGACATAGGGTTATTAGTATGGCTGAAGCCTCGAGGGAGCGAAAATTACTTGTGACCCCCTTCGGAGAGCGTCTGAACTCCGTACGTCCCTTCCTACGTATCCCCGTGACCTCGTAAAATATCCAAAAGCACCGAGATTTACTGTAACTGCGGCTTTCGTCCTAGCCAGGGCCTTCCACATTCGCAGGAAAATATTAGGCATAAAGTATCGCGAGCCGGCCTGCACGGAGTACAACGTTTTTCCGCGCGTGCACAGCTAATATTCGCGAATGGATTATCTTAACCGTGGCAATAACTCTCGCCCGTGGCTTAGGTTCGAAGCCATATGTCGTTGTTTATCGCGACACCGACGAATTTTCAAGCTCCGTTCTTTCACCGTGCGCGCCTACGCACCGCGACTGCGCTAAATCAAAGCCGCCTGGGCAGGCTTAAAAGTCGCGGGATTTAGTGGGAAATATCTTTATTACCGTTCGACAGTGTGTTTACGATCCGTGGCAGGGATTAAAAGATTTCTGGTTGGAAAATAATCTTTGTGCTGACGTCCCGTTTTTTGGCCTTCACTTCTATTACATACACCTCTCTTTCGACGGCCGCGAGTATGGACAGATTTCAATTTTACTCCCCAGCGTGACCATTGTCGCACTCGTCGAGTGATTTTTACGCGAAATTATTTAACGCTTCACCGCATAACGAGTGTACATTTTAAATTCAGAGTTTTGATGGGAAATATATTTGATTTATGTTGTGTGAAATACCTCTTTTGTGGGTCAATACCTCTTGTGATGTTTAAAAATTAGAAATATTGTTTACATCAATATAGAAGAGATTCGAAATTTGAAGATCGTACGCGGAGAAACCGCGTTTCTTTAGTTGTACAAGCAACTAAGAATAAATATTTCCATTCATCAGACCAATGAAACTTGTGCCTATATATATATTACAATAGCGTGGATTCGATTATTTTCGTTCCGTCTCGCTAAAAGTGTCGACTACAGTGGCCACTACGTCTGACCATTGACTGTACTCGGGCTTCTAGGTAGCGACTCACCGTGCCTGACCATACCATCGATCCTAACCACTGTATTCATGGAAACGCGCTGGAACTATGTTCCAGAAGATGGCATCGACTGCCGTGTCATTATTATCGCGTTAAAAAGTGTACAACACAGTGCCCATAAGACTTCTTTGATCAATTAAAAAATGAGGAATAATTTTTATGGAAAAACTTTGCACATTTACTTCAAATAAAATGGATCACGTTCTTCCCCTCAACACTCGCATCAACTCAATTTTCAAGCAGCCTAAGTTAATCTTACTGTTCACTCCCCAGTCCTTTACAATGATGCAGATTGTGGAACGTGGATTTTTATTATCGCCCGAAACAAACAGCAGTAGTTGCGCGCAAAGCATTCCACGAAGCAGAGGCGCCAGACAAAGGCAGGCTCGAGGAATAGTTTGGAAGCGGAATTGGCGAACCTGCTATTTCGATTAATTAAATTTTCCTATTCGTTCGTTCGACACGGTTCAAACGATTCCGGGCCAGGTGTATATTTGGTGTTGGTATGCGTGTACTTAGAGCAAGGTGATTCGACCGGGGGAGATCTCTAGATGTAAGGCTGACTCTTGATAGAAAATGTGATCGTAAAATAATTATCCAGAAATCCATACTTTTCAAGTTACCCCCATCACCAATCCTTAATTTCATAATTATTATTACGCAGTGGTGTAGATATAAAAAAAGATGCAACTTTTGTTTAAACTAATTTTCAGTATCTCTCACCGTTCTCGAGATATTCCACGAAAAAGAAAATTCTGCATTTTACAAGAGGTAATTTCACCCCCTAAAACCGCACTATGGTACCAACACAAATTAGGTTTTTGTTAAGGCTACTCTACTTGTACACAAAATTGTACAATTTTCTGAATTTTCGGGTTGCCCAACTTCCCTTGTCAGTACTGTCTACCCTAAAAGTATTGTACTATTTTTTTCAACACCCTATATAGGTCTGAATCTCACTCCAGGAGGTCTTCACGGGAGGGAGAGAATTAAATATTAACTTGCAAGGTACATATTATCTTCCAGGATTAACCTTGTAACTTTTGAATTACAATAATTCTTCATAGGTAGGTACATCTAACGTATAAAATATTGCGTTCGAATTCTGGGGCCCCCGGATTCATATACGTTTTGTACACTTGATTTTTAAAATTCTATTACCTATATCTACCCAGGGTCCGTCCACATTATTATCAGCATTTTTAGCTAACAATTATCGCAGTGTTTGCGATTAACACAATTATTATTTGCCACCGCCGCCACGAGCTCCGTTCGAAGCCAACGAATTGCCCGACTCGGGATTAGAGAAATAGCGAAAAGGGAAAGCAGGGGTGGAACGGAGGGGGGTCGATGTGGGCGGTGGCGGCCACTCTCGCGTAACTTGAAACGGTTTAACGCGATCTCGTGCAAATTTGTATGCGGCCAAGTTTATATGGTACCCGAGTCGCGCGTTACCTCCATCCTCTTCGCGAGGCGTCCTTTTCGCCCCTTCGTTCGTCGATTCTCTCTTCCCCAGCTTTTCGCCCAGGTCGGCATTACTCTCAAGTGAAAACCGCGCAAGGACGCGCGTGGCGCCGCCGTTGTGTGCGCTTACACTGGCCGCGTGTTTGCGGACGCGTCCGACGCGTTCGCGTGTTGCAGCGGAATACAGATGATGCACAGGATCTTGTTAGCAACGGTGCCGTATAAACGCGCCTGTATCTCGCCGCCACGCGCGTATCGTAATGCAATCGTTTTCAATGCGAGCTTTTGTCTCATCTTTATGCCACCGCTGTTACCGCTCCATCTTGGCACGACAGTTCCCACGACGAGACGCCGGCTGGCCGTAGTCGTGACAGATTAGCGCGATGCAAAATAATACGAATTACGAATTCTTCTGGTTCTTTAAGGTTCAGTGATATCGGCATGAAACCTTGAGGGGCAGACCAGCTTGGACAGATCAAGAAATATCGCATCTTTGGGAATTTATATCTAACTGACAAAAACGCTTTTTTCCAATAAAATTTTTCAATAAAGACAGGGGCATCTTTGAATAATATTTAAATGTTTCTTTTTTTTGTTTCAAGTTTTCCTTACGCTACCCTTTACACTGCTTTAGTCGAGTGTACGCTATTTCTGATGAACAAGTCTCTTAACAATAGAATATTAAAATAAAACTAAGTTGCCTATCGGCGTTCAATTTTTTCGATATTGTAATTTTTACCTGACTTATGCGTACGTAAATAACGGTGAATTTTCTTCCACACTATACTGAGCTTTGTACTTCAAAGTGTAGCTATTTCGTTATTTTTCAACCAATCGAAAAAATTTAACGTGGGCCAGTAGACAATTTAGTTTTATTTAATATTCTATTGTTAAAATTTCGTTTCAGAAACCTGTTCATCAGAAACGACGCACACCGCCGCACCGTACACACCATGGTATAATCTCGCCCACCATATTTGTTTTTAAAGAACAGTTGAAAAAATTGTATATATTATTCCAAGATGTCTCTATCTTTATTGAAAATTTTAATCGAAAAAAGTGTTCTTTTTTTCACTTAGAAATAAATTCCCAAAGATACAGTATTTCTCAACTTGGCCAATGTGGTCTAACCCCTTAACATTAACTCGAGGTAACATTGCAACGAAATATTATCACTGCTCCTTTTGTTATTGATACTTAATGTAACCTGTACACACGAATATCTAAGAGGGGGCCCACAAAAGGCAAACAAGAAAGTAATTTTTTACATTTTCGAGATGGAACACTCTTTACTAGTGAATTGGAATGAATGGAAAATAACGTTGAAATTATTTGCATTTTATCTGAATATTTTAGAAGCATATTCTAGTAAGCATGAAATTATATTATGGATAAAAATAGATCCGCGTCTGCTGTCGGCAAGTTGTCAGTGGTCTAAAGTTTAATATAGTAATTAGCAAGAGAAGAATCAATACCAATACCAACAGAAACGAGACAGCGCATGAATTACGATGCACACTATTAAGTATGGAAGAAGAAAGTGCGACCCGAACGCGAGAAACACTGGTGTAGATATAAAGACAAATTACGACTACATTTTCCCCTTTTTTCCTCGAAGAAACAGCTAAAGGTACTTCAATAAAGAGTAGTTTGACGGGGTAGATCTGCATGAAAGAGGAGGCTAGGCCTCGGGTGCGTCGTATGTCGTCTCCGTCGGACGTCGAAATAGGTTTTCCCGTCTCTGGGGGCGTAGGCCTCTGCCGCCACGTACTTCTTTGCCCAGCTGAATCTCGATCGAGCCTATATAGGCTGCCGCATAATACGTGGGCTACTTCACGGACAAAATTACTACATAAAAGTAGGATAAATTCACGTGAACGGGTACCCTGTTTTACGCTCTCTCCCAGTTACACCGACCGATTTTATTTAAGGCGATGTTTTAAAGACGCTCCTTGACTATCGCATGCATAGTTAGCGCTGCATCGTGTCCAAGTTTCTAGAGCACCTAAACGTCTACGCTTTTCGGGACACTTTTTGTACTTGTGTGCTCTACCTGTATGCCTTGTTTTTATCAAAATTAGCTTCAGAGGCGAAAGTGAATGTACTTCTCGTGGACAAAACTGAGGGGACTGAGGACTGACTCTTATCCAATTCCTCCACTTTTGTTCGCGAGGACTATACTCGACTCTGACCCATCTCTAGGAAGCAGACTGGGGTACACTGTTAGGATCCCACTCTAAACCCTCCCTCAGTCGTAATTTAGAGCTCATTTAAAGAATGCTCTCGCAAGAAGAGTTCCCCAAGTGTCACACCCATATCTAAACGAGCTTTTGCACAGCGATAAGGCTTGAGATACAGAAGCTAGTGATATATGGTTTTTAGTGCAAACGGTTATCACTGTGCAGAAGCTCATTTAAAATCGTCTCATTTGGGGAGCTCTCCTTGTCAGCCGGGCCTGCTGCAGAGTCTCGGCACTGCTGAGACAGCTCGGGATCCCAGGAGCGCCTGTTACCGCTCTTAGATGCTCCTGGGGTTTCAAACACCCGTGGAGGCACACCTCAAGCCCTGGGGGATCTTGATTACCATGAGTGAAAGATGATACTATCGTATTCCGAGTTGTCAGAGTGGTTAACGTGCTAGACTCGTAACTCAAGGTTCACGCAATTAGTACAGTCACCAGGTATTCGTGAAATGTTTCATTTTTGTTATACTGACTACTGCTGGGTTGCACTGCTGACTTCGTGCTGGGTTGCACGAACTCCATTCTTGGAACTGTAGCTGAGGAAACTATATAAATCAATTGCTTCGGCAGGTATTCTTTTTGCGGAACCGTTAAAGGTCATTAATTAATTGCATGATTGTATGTGGTTAAGCATTTAAAAATTCTGTATGGAAATATTGGTAAAATTCTTTTACTACTCAAAAGTAAGGTAACAAACAAAATCTGATGACAAATTTGCAAGAAATTATCTTATCTCGAAAAGAGAATAACAATCTTTTGCAATGAGACAGATATTAAAATATTTATAACAATGCCTTTCCCGCAAATTAATAAAATTTGTTTTAGACATTTCAAACTTACCAATATTTAGCAACATTTGTAACGATTTCAGTTTCATGTTTTCGAATGATTAATCGATGCTATCGATTCACGTAACTCCAATAACTATTGTCTTGAAATCTGGAATAGGTTCCATAAGACAATACATTATTTACATTCAGACCACTAATTAATCATGTTCTTGGATTCTCAAGAATGCCCAAAATTTAAAATTTAAAAAGTGTTCAGTTTATCTATTGTTCATTGGTGTATTCACGTAACACAGTTTTCGGTTAAAAAGCACATGAGATGCCAAAGAAATTGTCAGCTCCCATAGCTAAACGCAAGCCTACATTTCCACGTACCAAAATACTTTAATGTTCGCGTAAACAATTTAATACTGCGCACAGAAAACAACTTAAACAGTTACACGTGAGCTTTGCAAAGAGTTTTAACAATGGATGGTACTAAAATCGATGCGGCGCATTTCCCTTACCGCCCCGGCGCCGATTATTTTCTATTATTACATCATTACCGCTAATGCACGCGGAGCAACAAAACAATCATTTAATCGCCGCCGCGATTACGATGTGTCCAAGTCCCTGACAGTGGCCTAGGCGAAATATTATACATACATCTGTGGAGAGTAATAACGTTATTGCGCCGAATACGACGTAATTTGATAATTCGCGGCCCAGCACGCTCAATGGCCAATAACGCTAATGGATTATGTACATTCATGGCTATGGTAGTTCGCTCGTATCCATGACACAGCTGCTCTTCTTGACGCACAGAAGTAACTCTGATGTGCACAGTAGCACATATGCGAGAAAATTCTGTTGCCCTGAAGTTACAGTAACAAAGAATACGGAGATAAGTATTTTGCTCTCCTTAGTTAAAAGGTCCTATCTAGCATTTCGATACATCCGAGAAAACAGAAGTTTTCATATTTTCTTTGCGCCGTCCTTGTAAAAAAATAAACATTTTAGACTGTTTCTAGATCTCTACGAAACACGTAGGGTTTTCTAACTTTACTTAAAAGGTAAAAGATGTGGGAACTTGAAATATTTCAACATTTTTTTAAAAATGGTAAAATCCTAGATAGGACATTTTAAGTAAGGAGAATAGTGTTATAGGAGCACTGAGCAATCGTAAGGTTCGTAGGAGTTAAGAGGGGAGACGAGAGACAATTATAGGAAATAATTCCTCGATGATAGATCATCTACCAATACTTCTGTCTATCTACAGTACTGCTTCCATTATTCGCACAACCACTCGGGACCGCTCGCGTGCGATTTTCGGCGCATGGTCGCGATTTTTATCGCCGTCGAGGACAGTAAACGAGAGTAAGCAGATGGGACTCGAGGCAGGGATGTCGATTATGCGTTTTCTGAAAGATAGACCCTGTGTGCTGTTTATAAAGCACGACTGTAGTTCATTACTATCGCCACAGTGGAGGGGATCGGTGGCTACCCCCACTTTACCATCTTCGCTTTGGGTGTGCGCGATGAGCACTTCACTAGTGTTTGGTATACCCGTATAGAGACCTTTGTTGCTTTCGTGGAATTCATTTTGTAATATAAGTGGAGTATATGCCTAAAGGGAAGATATGTGAAGGATAAGGGGAAAAACTGGGAATGTCCATTTTTCGTGATTTTGCGATTTATAGCATATTTTGTTGGTGGCAACTGGGACTACAGAATAGGGTTTGTCGGTTTTTAAAAACCAGGTTTATTTATAAATTTGTAAAATTCGAGAAATAGTTTTTAAATTTAAAAACCCGGTTTTATATACTAGAATTAATATGTAGAAATGATTTAATTATTTAATGAAAAACGTTAACATTTTTACTTGAAATCGCCCCGGACTCAAGCATATTGTAGTAGGTAAAGCAGTTTACTGTAAAACTAATGTTCATGAATTCGTATTTTCTGAAGAAAAATACTAAATGAAAAAAAGATTTATAATTTGGTACCACCTTTAAAAAGATATATACTTTGTGCAGATATTACTTATTATATTCTTTTTCATTTGGTTTTGTATGCAGTCTATTTTATTGTGTTATATTTTTGCAATTCCATAATATTAAGGAAACTGAATATTTTTCAAATAAGAACAAATATTTATTTACTATTTTAATTATATTTTTTTGTGAAAATTCGAAAACCAGTTCAACCGGTTTTTGGGGAATAGTAGAATTCGAAATACGGTTTTTTCAGAAGTCCGTTTTTGTATAAACCCTACTACAGAACTGTCGAAACACAAAAGGTTATAAAGTCCGAATACCCCCGTAAAATAACGATAAAGATTTGGTATACTAGTTAAAAGCAGGGAATGTTCACTCTGCACTGGAACAAAATACGGAATGGTCCCACTATTTGCCTAAGCATAAGCTTCTGTCGTCAAAGTAAAACAAGAAATTATTTAAGAAGAAAATTATATATGAAAATTAAATTCATTAAACCTTGTTTCATTGGTGGTGGACTAAAGTATTAAAACTTAATTTCCTCGATAACGCTGTTTTGTAACATTCCCTGTTTTCCCTTATCCTTCATGTAAACCTTTCCAGAAAAGCATTTTTGACACAAAATTACAGTTTGGAAATAGAGTAAAATCATATGCATCCTGTATTTTTGAAAACTTAAGCGCACTTCGAAATTTTAGCTGACAATTTAAATTTTACACGATGTGTACATATATTGTTAGATCACAAATACTTCTTACTATAGGGAACTGAAGAAGCAGTCAAAAGACAGTAAAATATCAGAGTTACAGAAGAATGAATGCGTAGGGTTGCAGGTTCGATTTCGTAGGTTAAAAAGGTAGAAGAATACGAGGGATGAAGGATAAACTGGCTAGGCAACGGCCAATCGGTTTCGAAGCGAGAAATCTAGGTACATAGAAAGAAATAAAGACTTATGATATTAGAAAACGCGCAGAATTGTATTTCTCTCGTCCCGGGATCTGCAGAAATGGAAAACAAGGGAAGTTTTATACCGACGGCTCTTAGCGAACGAGAATCTGAAGAAACTCGTGTACCTATCTTTCAGATGCGATAAGAAGTTGAGAAGTAAACATTTCAGATCTGTGGAAAAGCAACTGTCGGTGAAAAAAGTAGCTCCTTTGCGTTACGAAAGCTTCTAAGAATGGTAGGAATCACGAAACTCTTTACGAGAACCGCGTAGGAGAAACGTTTTAAAATAATACTACCTATATAGGAGTAGAGATAAACATTGTGTTATTATGATCGAACAAAGTAGCGTTATTTAAACAGCTTTTTTGTCAAACGATGAGTCAACCCTGTACTGTTACGTATAAAAATACGTATGTTGGGAAATAATTTGAACGAACAATGTGACTCAAACGAGTTCAATTTAAAGTTTGAAATGCAGCTATGAAATGGAATTTATAAAATATTGCGCGTCTGTAATTAGTGTTATAAATAATTATCAAACGAGATGACTGAAGCATCAGTTTTAAATAGAGTTTCGTTGTAATTATTTCTTTTATTATTCACCGGTCTCTAATTACGAAGCATTATAATATTCCTTAACAAAAAATAAAACTGGGTCTAACTGAAAATTATGTCTGATGATTTTGCCTTGATTCTTGCACAATACTCACAAGTAATAATATCTGGCGGTGTTGGCTTACCTGAAACAGAAATAAGTATATACTTATTACAAAGTAAATAAATACCTTTTTGCGTTGGTGATAAAGGTTATAAAATAGGTCAATTTAAATCGTTCCACTTCATTTTAATATTTGGCAATGTTTATGACAATTATAGACTAAGAAAGCTTTTAGCATAATCAATGCCATCATTGTCAAAGTGAAACACTCTGTTATAAATAATTGACTGAACATATTAAAAAAGGAAATGTGGAAACAAAACTTGCTTAAAAACCAAAAGCACAAATGAAATCGAAGAAATACGGATTAACTTTTCTAATTTGTCAGTTTTGATATTAAATAATTATATTGTTTTATACAAATAATATTGAGGTAAGAAAAAATTCTGAGAGTTAAAAAATTATTTCCCTTCTCAGGTGCCTAAAAAAATATAAAATAAAGTAAAAAATTTACACATCAAAACCAGTGAAACATAACGAAAGTGTGTACAATTCTAAGATGATTTAGTAATCCGTGCTAACGGAGAAGGATTGATTTTATTTCGTCCCCGAAAATATATTGATTTCACTGGGAACCGAATGTTCTGTTTCTGGTGCGAGATCTACGAGTGGAGCCGCGGAGAAACACTGGCCGAGCTGGTGAAAATAAACGATTCAAGCAAAGAGAACGAGGAAAACAATAAAGAGGAAAGCTCGAACGTGACGGCCAAAAAAGAATCGACGGAGAAAGGTTGGGAAGAAATCGGGGAAAGAGCGCAGACATAGCTGAAAAGAACTTTCACCGCGACCTTTCCTCCCAACAAACTTTCCTTTCCCCTTTTCGAAAATGGCCAAACTACTTTCTATGGAAGCGCGCAATGCCAGACGAAAAAAAGAAAACTCGAAAATGGACGGAAACTTCGCGAAGACGCGGACGGACTTAAACAAATTGGCAAGAAAGGAATTGAGTTTGAAACACAGTAACCTGCGATTCGCTCATTTATGCTTGTTTTCAAGAGAAAATTGCCACTGATTTATTCGGAGGAAGAAAGTAAGCAAAGAAATGGACCCAAGATTGAAAACTGAAACTAGAAATGAGGGAATGAAAGAGAGAAATGAGATGTATAAGAAATAAAAAGTGAAAGCTAAAGCAAAACGAAAAGCACATGTGGCAAAATTGATGCAAAATTGATGCAAGAATATATGTATACATATGTACTGATAATTCGTTGCTTAATGTCGAAAATTCTAAGTTTAACATTAATAAACAAATGTATAGATAGTCGAAAATAAATTGAGTGGAAACAAGAATTATTATTTTCTGTAACTTGTTTCAGTCTTTCATAAATATGCTCGAGATTGAAATTTTAAATAATTATCGTGTTGCAAATTTAATACAGCAATTGCTTTAACGTTTAATTGGGGAGGCAGTCTTCTATTCATAACGAGAAGAAGCCAAGAATCAGTGAGGAAGATACATTAATAAGAGCTTCTCTGTAACGTTAACCTTTATATCGAGATTCAGTAGTACAAGCAAGCACATAGTCGGCCAAGTAGTATTCTCAATGATTTAGCAGATCATTTAAGAAATTTGGAGCACATTCCTTATACCTACTTTTTAATATTTCTGAGCGACGTGATCTTGAAAACCCCGTGTATTAATAGTAATAACAAGATGAAAAAGATAATTTTTCATGTAAAATAATGTGAAGCAAAATTTTTTTAATTTCTAAAGAATTAGAATGCAAACTATTAATAAGGTTATAATAACACAAATATACTACACTAATATCATTACGACTTTAACAACTGCATATTTAGTAAACAAATGATAAACATCATTACAAAATTCAGTTTCATGTTCGTAAATATTTAGGATTTATAAAATTAAAAATATTAACGAAGAGGGAAGTGTCTTGAAAATTACGAACGGTCAGAGAATTCCCCCGAACAAGAACTGTTTCGTTTATATGATGGAACGTTGAGTACACATATTGGAAAATGGCGCGATGGTATGGAACTCTTTCTTCGCGCACTTGTGCTCGTGAGGTGCAATGTTTGCGTATCTAAAAGTACAACATCGTCATGTATTCGTCGTATCAACGTTCCTAACTATTTATGTATGTGTTCAGGTGGGTACCAAGCCAGCTTTCATGCTCTTATGGGTTCATTACTCCCATAATTCATTACCAACGTATTTCTAATAGCATTAAAAGTGGTAACACTTCCATCTCCACACTGGATTAATTTTATACTCCTCAACTAACTTTCACGCGTATACGAGTCTAATGCCGTTTTAATACCAACACACATGTTCGGTAACTAGATACGATGTTTAAAGAAGAATAAGTACTTGACCCAATGGTAACCTATTGTTTTTACTTGCGCGTAATCTTGCTCAACGGCACGTGAAATAAAGGCGTTCCACGTAAAAAAACATAAAGGAAACCCCTAATCCGGCCATTACTACAAACTCGTCCATTAGCGAATAGGGGAGCGAGGGGCAAACGAGGGGAGGGGGAGAAAGAGAAAGAAGATCAAATAGAAGTCTCGAAGGACTCGAATGCAGGTTCCTAGAAGGTCATCGACCTTCGAAGGATTTCGAGGGTGGAATTAGCCAAAGAGAGGGGAGCAGAGGGAGGATTCGACGATGGGGGCGGGAGAGCTTGACGGGGTGGGGGAGGAAGGAGATGGTTATCTGGCAGCATTTGTTTTGGGAAAGGAGCGAAAAAAGGCGAAAGGGGGAAAGGGAGGGGGCGGGGAGTAGGTAGGGAAGGATGGAGGAGAAAGGAAAAGCCCGTATTCGCGTTATCTCGTGGAAGAAGATAGGGAGGAGAGCAGAGAGGACCAGTGGTGGAAGGCAGAAGAGAGGCAAACCCGTATTTGTGTTATCTGGAAAAAGGGGGACAACATAGAAGTGCCTTAATACCTACTACGGATTTACGAAATTATTATCGTTTCTCTGGTTAAACGAGATGCTCCGCGTGATCGTGGCGCCCGAACCAGATCCGTAGATCCCCGCGGATTAAACCGCCTGGACCTTCTTACTTTTTTCTACTTTATTTTGCAGGGTACACAGCCACCGTTAAACGCGGATCCCGAATTCGGCGAAAATTCGTCCGCCGTAAATTCCAGCAGCGAATCCCTCAAGATTACACCCCGCGCAATATTATTTTCTCCCCTGGCTGGCTTCGCTACGATCTGATTTTTCCTCCTTGTTGAAACTTTTCTTTTATATAAAACCCATCGTTTTTTATTCGACTATATTCAAAGGTGATGAAATTTTAAATTCATGCCGCAGAAACTTGTGTTATAATATTTCATCGTATGTTGTGTTATTGTAATTCTATTTTGTTATTAAATTATATTGATAATCAAGTATTTAGTAGAGGTAGGTTACGCACCTTTATGTATTTATTTTTCACTCCCATTCTTTCGTCATCATTCGTGTTTTTATATGTGCATTTTTAACCAATTTTAATTTTTAATTGTGTAACTCTTTCCTTGCGTTTTATCAAATATGTACTTTGACAAAATGTCAGAACTCATTGGCAGAACGAAGACGAAGTCAATATAAAAATTAGGCGGGGAATCCCAAAGTTTTCAAATTTTTACCACTGTCGTGGAAAACCATCGGCTTTAACCGTAATTTTGTTCCTCGCTTTAACGGTGCACGAAAACAAAAAGGAGCCTGTTTATTCCGCAACACGTATTACAGGAGAATAAACGAAGGAAAAACGAGTTGTTCGCGCGCACGCTGCAAGGAAAACGACTGAAACCACGATAAAATCCTTTATTTAAACGAAGGGCAAAACGAGAACAGTAAGAACACGGCTGTTTACGCGAGGTGTTCATTTAAGATTAACTTAAGGGGGTCTTCTGGGCCAAAGCACTAAGAAGGGTGTTTCTTCACGAATTTTTTACTAAAATACTATTGCCAACATTGTCTTCAAACTTTGCACACGTATTTACACATATTTCAAGAAAATATATATATTTCTTTCATAAAGAAATATTAATTCATCCAAGAGATACATTAACCTAAACTGTTTAAAAAACATCGACCTGACTAAAAAAAGAATGGGAAATGCTCTTGTTAACTTCGATATACATAGGTATCGTCAAAAGTACCAAGGTAAAATATTCAACATTTTTTAAATAATGGCACTTTGAAGAAGAGTAGTATAATTTTACAGCAACAAGTATAGACAAGTAAAATAATGTACTTGGGTTTAACAAACTTAAAATGTACGTCACATTCTTCTTAATAACATGAAAAGGAAAAAGTACAAAAATCTGGTCAATTTTAATCGTGTGTAGTAAATACGGATATACTGTCGTTCGCAACGAATTTACGTTGAATATTTGAAATATTTGAGGCAACGAGTAAAACGGAAGGATCGATGCAAGTGGCGAGAAGGATTTGCATACTTTATCCCCAGCCACCGAAATAGAAGAAAGTGGAAGTGAAAAGATTTTGAGGGAAGGAGATATCGCGCGAAGAGTGTTCGGAGCGGAAAAAGTTAGTTGTTGCGTTATCTGTGAAAGAGAAGTCTGGCAAGAGCCGCGGCAAAAATGGAGAAAAGCTCGACGGACTGAAAGAGAAATCAGGGAGCAGACGATTAGCCAAGTACAAATGAAGTATCTTCATACTTTAACGAAAGATTTAACGGTACTGAAAATACCTGTTAGAAGAAATACACGAGGATTTCTACAGAATATACTTCCTAGAGGCAATACATTGAAATTCAAGTTTCGCGTATCTTGAAATCAATTTGTTTCACAATCAAATTCGAATTTTAAAATAAGTCACTCTACAATTTCGACTTATTTTTGCAGAAAGGCTCATTTCATCCACAAACTGCATCATATTTACTCACATTATATACTCACATACTTGAAGAATTCTTCAACTGAATTCTTCCAAAAACGTTCTATGAAAACACTTCACCTCACAATTTCTACTATTATTCTAATTCTACTATGATTCTAATTTCTACTATCCATTACAAGACACTTTATTTATAATAACGATTTCATTCGTGTACACTCCAGAATAAGCTTCTACTTTAAATTTTCACTTAACCGATCGAAAATTCTAATTCTTCTCATGAAGTGGTACGAGCAAGTAATAAGTAATACAAGTAGCTGGATAACCAGAATTGAGATCGAATGGACCCATACTCTGGGTCTTTACGGCCTGGCCTCCCCGTTTAAGAAGATTAGGTTTACACGGATCTTGGTTTTTCTTTGAATTTACGAAATCGCAGGCCGCAGGAGGTATCCACGGTGCAGGGCTAGCCGAGAGTTTTATGCGAGTTTAAAGCAGAAAGTTCAGGGACCCTCGCTACTTTTATTTAGTTGGGGAAAATAAGAGTGCTGGGAAGAGGGCGATTGTTTTCGCTACATTTGTTTCGCGAATATACAAGGGAACAGGGGGGGAGAAATTGGGAACGCAAGGGGGCGGAGAAGAAGGGAACTCGGATGTACTTGCTCGACAGAGATTGGAAGGTAGGATTACGTAACATTGGGTTTGTAAGATTCTTAATTCTCCTTGAAACGACTCGGTTCGAGGGAATGGACCAAGATTTCACTGTTTATATATACTGAAGACGGCAGATTTTAAGGCCGGATGCTTTGGTTTAATAGAAGTAAACACTCCTTACCGAACCTCATCGCTTGCAGTACCACAAATTAAGATTTTTTTTTTTATATTTTCCATGATATAATGATCTCTATTTTACCCTATATATCTAATGTAATGTTTGGGTACGTTTAAGAAAGGTGTGTGAAATGGAAGATATTTTGAACACCAAGCTAGATTGTTAAAAAAGTACACGAATAAAAAATCTTTTAACCATCTAAAGCGCAGGAAACTTCAAAAATGCAAACCTAAGTAAAGATGTACTTCATTATTGACAACCCTCGAAAGTAGTTACTGAAGACCAAGCTACACCCCCAAGGTTGTTCGAAGCTCAGTTTCGGTCACACGTATCGAGTGAATGGCAAGGGATATTGGGGAAACGCGGGGCTGAGTAAAAATGTACAGCACGAAGTCCGTCTGCGCCAGTTTTAGGCGAATTCGAAAGGGTGGATGCGGATGGCGCGGGACTTTCCGGTCGTGGAACCAGGAGAATCCGCAGTTCGAGACAGTGTTCTCGCTGACACGGGTCTGACTCGTTGATTTTGCATAATTCAGGAGGCGAGCGAGGACCACGCGGTTACCCTGTGTTATTCCAACCTTATCTTATCCCGCCTTCAGACTTCCGTTCATCTCGTGATATCAGATTTGCGGGGAGGCTTCTGCGGGAAACCGTAAAGTCTGCCCGGTCCAATCCTAGCTTCGCCGCGTGAAAAATTGTCTTCCTACGAGAATGGAAAGTAGAGGTGATTCTCCGCGAGAATTATTGGACTTCGGCCGACTTATACACCGAGTTTCGCTGCAAGATTTTTATCACGCTTTTCAATAATTGACGAGCTACGACTGACAATTTCAAAGCAACTGCGCAACGTCCGAGGGTAAACTGCAGAGCAGATATTGTAATAATTATAACACAAATGTATGTACTTATTTAGATACTATTCGCGGATTCATCGTTCGTTCAGAGTTTCCTAGGAGTGCATACAAAACTCAGGAAGACGTATGCAACACTTAGGTTCACGAATTTCAGTTTTTTGTAGTTTCACGTTCTTCTCTTTAAGTTTTATTTTAACATCAAATCGAACAATATACCTAAGTAGTTTCTCCTTTAATCAAAGTTTTGCACGTGCGAAGTATCGTGAGGTACCAGCGACTGAATCCTCTAACCCGTCGACAGTTTATCCCGTGCGAGGGCAGAAGAAAAAAACAGAAAGAGGTTCACACTTTTTATCATAAACGAAAATATTTTACAACTTTTCAAGCCGAAATTTGGAATTCTATTAGCCTGTCGAAGGTTTAAATATAGACTGCAAAGCCTCAATTTTGGATATAATTTAAAAAATTATTACAAGCACATACCTACCCAGAAATAACTATTCAATATGAATTCTAACAATAACGAAATACCCCGGACATTCATGAAACATGTCGTTAGTTTCTTGGTAACACTGACCAAGTCCACTTTGTTCAAAAATGAGAGTTTGGTATTTAGAAAATGATTGTCGATCAGTTAGTAGGAGGTCGAAATATTTTGAATGAAAAAATTTATGTAACTGGACCAAATTTAAATATTTTTCTTTTAGCAGTTAATTTTAACATTAATATAGATAATAGCAAAGTAAATAATTAGAATCTATATATATTTAAATGTGGAAATTATAATTGAGATAAAAAATGTCGATCACTAAATTACGGTCGGAACTAGTTGTCGATCAGTAATTGCTCTATTAATCAATCAAGAAAAGAGAGGTTATAAAGAAAACTTAAAGTACGAAAACGGGTAACAAATCCTTCCGAAACATTTATAAATAATTTATCTCATTAAAGTATCTTATAAATTTTAAGAATTCAATATTTATTAAATACTTAAGTACAAAAATTTTTTTTTTTATAAAATACTTGTATAAACATACAAAACATGTTCAACACAAACTTTTCAATTACTAATAAATAGCAATAATAAGGTATGCTTAATTTCCATCTTATTATTTATTCTTTTCAAAAAGGTTGTTTAATATTATTTTGAACACCTTTTATGGCTATCATAATATTTGTGAAAATGATCGAGAACTGGGAATTGATCGACAACTGGGGCAATTACCTTATCTAGCATATCGACCCCTAAATTTGTATTTACCGAAAGTGAATCCATCTGAAACTCTGAAAGTGACCCTCCGCCGAAGGTATCGAACCGAATCTCCCCTGCACCGGAGCTCGGCGCAAGAGGCCGATTCGGTACGAACCGCTTCGGGACCCGACTAAAAAAATCTCGTGATTGCGCAAGCTGATCTCGTCGTAGTTACATTAGCGTGTTACGTGACGAACTTGCCTGATTTTACAGAAAAACTGTCGGCAGCGAGAGCACGGGAGGAAGCGGAAGCGAAATGTGAGAACGGGAGCGCAGCAGAGTGGACAAAGGGAAGGGGGAAGAAACGGTGGCGAAGGGTTGAAAAGGGTGGGGGGGGGGGGGGGGGGGTAAGAGGGAAGGAAATAAAAATGGAAAGGGGTACGAGGATGGTAGTTTTAATTCGTCGAGAAAATAAAGTCAGAACAGCCCGTGGGCGAAATCGACCACTTCGCCGAGATTTTAGGCGATTGGTACCCCTGGAGCTTTCTTCGTCTGCTTCTTTAGTCGGGTAAAACAGCGCCTGCTGTAAAGAGAAGAATTAAGCTACCGAGCTTTCGCGTACAAACTTTCTACCAACCCCTACTCAGGCGTGTCCTTCCCTTTCCCTCTTCACGCTGCTACTTTCCGTTTCCTTCGAATCTTTCCGTTCCAGATCATAGATCAACATCGAGCGGCGCCAATCTCTTCCCCTACAGACTTTGTCTGACTGTCAGCGCTGGCTGACTTTTCGTTTGGATCCTTCGCGAGGAAGGTTGCTCGGGAACGACTAGTTGAAGTTAATTGCTTAATTTCTACAGAGAACCATCGAAACATATAGTTTGAAGATTCTAGTGGGATTTATGTTTTTTCACGAAACAGATTTTTAGATGGGAGAATTTTTCTATAATTTTTCGTAACTTGTCTTTTTGTGATGCGTTTATTAAATAAACAACTTCGGTATACAGTAAAATACAGTTCAGTGATTTCAAAATTAATGATTCATTTAATTATATGAATGACGAATTCTTGCACCTTTACCAAGGTATAATAATATCTGGAGGCAGATTTAAAATTTATTTAGAATCGATAAAAGCAAAGAAAATATAGGTTTGCCTGTCAATGATAAAGGAATTACACATATACTTTGTCGCTTTGTAGAATTACAGGTAATGCCACGTAGTACGTAATTATGGAAGAAGGCAACTCACCCTAATTTTGGCACTTTGCTGCATCCACTCCACAATCGCTCTACGCTTGCATTCATATAAATACTAAGGTACCCATTTCTCTCAGAGTAAGGGGAGTACAGATAATAGCCACTTTGAATTAAAGGCGCGAACACGAAAACGCGACCGAAAAAATTTGTAAACACGTTTCCCAGCGGACGTGGGAATAAAAATCCAGGTGAAAGAAACCGCTATGGAGGGAATACTATCTAAACGCGTGATCAAATTTATATTTATTTCTGCCTCGTTTTCGCGACTGGGACTGAATAAATGGCGGCGATATTTCAAAGGTAATCTGCCGTGGGAGAGAGGGAGAGGAGTGAAATAGGAAAAAAGACGTTGGCCACCGAGATCGGGATCGACTTTCGAATTCACCCTCACAGCCAACGGTTCCTCTAATTATATTGCACTTTTAATTAATACTCGATATCGGTTTTTTCTTTCTAGAATTGCAATTCTGTGTATGAATTCCATATTGGAATCGATTATCTCTTCGCTACAAACATGCACATTTTTCAACTTGTGTAGAAAAAAAAGTGGAGTAAAGATTCATCGAATTCGTTCGCGAATTTTTTTGCAGCCTACATAGTCGTCCTTGCATCATATTTGGTAGATGGACATTTCTTGAAATGCACGGCAATTAAGCCGAGTGCAGAAGAGGGTGGAGCGCGAGGCTTGGAGCTGCATCGGGGATTGCACGATTCTCTGCGATCGATTATACTCGACCAGCGGCGAAATTTGTAGCGGAGGCACGGATGAACATTTGCGCCAATTCACGCTATCTAGGTGGCTTCGTCCGACGCAAAAACGTCAATGACGACCGCTGTAAATCATAGGCCACGGCGATTGTTCGACGTTTAAAAGGTTAATCGGTAACGCGGTTATTATCACCCGTGGCTAATCTATGGACGCAAAAGCGCGGGCTGCTCGTGTACAGAATGGGCCAAAGTTCGTGGCAACCTCGAGAAAGGGATGATTCTACACTTGAAAGTAAGTTGAAATTGTTGAATAAAATTTCTTTGTACAAGCTCTAGTTTTCAAGAAAATCTAATTCGAAAATTCTTGGGATACCAAGTTCTTGTACCATATTTCTTCGAATCGCTACCAAGTGTGATTAAACGTAACGTGACTTTGAAATAATAATGGCACACATTTGATTAGAAGTATTTCCTATTAATAAAATAATATTCCTATAAATATATACAGCTGGAACAGTATAAAAATATTTAAATTGCAATGATTGACTGTTTCTTAAATATCTACAGCGTTTTTCGATTTGGTAAATAGTTTGGGACCAATTTAAGGAAGACTATTTTTGCTGGCGAGCTTTAGGTGTTCAAAGAGGTTCCATCCTCGTGAACTCCTAACATTTTTTAATCCTCTACTTTATGCCAAACCTTTGAACCTAATTTTCTCGTAATTTTTTTAATAGCGCGCCCCACGTGTTGCACCCATTGTTACACACGTTGTACACTAACTACATACAAAATCTGAACCAAATGGGTGGCTTGAATTGATAAATTTATGGAATATATTGAACTAAATTAATTAATAATTCGATGAACCCATAATTTATCTATATATTATCAAGTTCGAAAGATTTATTTATAGATACCTAATGGTATCAGTAAAAATAAATTTTGATTTATGTATGGGCATCGTGCACATCCCTTGTGAGTACTATCCACCCTGCAAGTCGTCTCCTTATTAACGTCCATGTAACAAAAATTGGAAGAATCGTCCAGCCAACTCAACGGTAGTAGAAATAAGGGACCATTAACGAGGATTAACGAAGAGCTACTGTTTGGTCTGCACATCGACACAGAAGCTGACCTCCCTTCCTCGGAAATCTTTATCTGGGACTGTTCATCCCTTCGGAGCCGTGAATTTATTGGCTCGCGTTTCTACCCAAATAAAGAAATACTAGTTGAGGAACCAAGTTTCTTGGAGAACGAAAGCTTCTAAGTCCCAGCTTCGCTCCGCTTTTTTACCTGCAACACTCAGGATCTAGGGTTACTATCCGAGGCTAAAAGGTCATCAGATCGCGAATGGACTGCGCCTTCCTCTTGGGTCTTTATCAACAGCCACGAAGGGATCCGCTTTCTTCGTTTCGTTACGACACCCCTATCTGTTGAGGCCACTTGCGCGGAAATAAATGTTAACCAACGAATGATAATTTATTGGATAACGCCAAACAGGTTTAACGTGGGAAGCAGTGAAAGAATGGGAAAAATATTGGAGTACTGTGAACGTTTATATCTGAACGCGATAACGAAATTTTGGAAATACAAATAGAATCCATTTGTGCCCACGATGACACCAATAACATTGGTCGTTCCAAGTACCGATATTTATCGAATAAAATGTGTTGTAAAGAGATCTAGTATCTTAAGTAAACAGACAAAACTGGCGTAAAATATATTTTATTACTAAAATGTCGATATATTAGTATCCACGTGGTATCAAATTCAAATATCCAATTTTTTAAGGCAAAAAATTTATCCGTTTTAGTACACAAATGGAGGGAAAGAGCTACAACCCCCCTTTGATCTGCTTAATTATTTTTAAAAGACCGACTCTCCAAGTCTATTTATCGAAATTGTTCTCACATTATTAGTTGCTTCCACTAAAAACGGACAAAAAAAAGACACGAAAGCCGTTTAGCGAGAATGGAGTCTCTGTGAAGCGAGCACTTGTATTATAACACTTTTACTGTGAAAACAGTCGGTGGTAATCTTCTTCCCTTGGTTATCCTGTAATTCTACTCCCGCGCGTGTAATCTTCCTTTACTTTACGATTTTCAGCCTCCACCTTCATCCCCATTTCCGTATTTGCTCAACGGGAGAAACCGACGTGTAAGCGTGGAAACGTTTACGAAGAATTTATTCCCATTAGCATGACCTCGCGATAGGCCACGGAAATGGCGGAGGAACGTCCTAAACTTTGCGGCACGAACGGTACAACAGTTTCGTCAGTTTTCAGATGACACAAGAAGCGAGAAACCGCGTTTCACCCTCGGTATCAATAATTGTCCGGATGTTCTCACTAATGAAGCGAGGCTTCGACTTAATGACCGTGCTTAATTGGCAAAACTTTCAAGGGTCCGTACTTCCTGTTAGACAAGAACGTGCCACTATCTGCGACGTCTACTATGTATACACAGAAACGGTACTTCTGACTGCGATGCCAGAGGGGTAACTGAACGATCCAGCGTTACTCTATGTTTACCTCTTCGGTTGAAGCATTTAGTTTTCTTCGATAGAAGCAGAAAATTCGAATAAATTGGAATGCACTATTTTTCACTAGATACAATGAATAATTAATATACACAGACATGTGCTCGACAAAATGGGCAGAAAATCGAGAAATCAACGATCAAAGTTAAGATATTTTAACAGGTAGGTACTGATTAATTGATGCTTCAGGAACACAAAAGACTAACAATAACATTGTTTAACTATTGTTTCGAGTATCTTGTGTGACTTCTACTATACCTTCAAGAAAGAATGTTAAACCGTCAAATTAAATTAAGGGCAATAATTTTCGTATAGTGGAAACACAATCTCCATTATTCTCACAATAATAAGTTGTGGGGCTACAAAACGCAAACACACGTGTTCTAACAAGATTTCCATTTGTGCCATTCTATTTCGAAGTGAAAGACTTCCGCCACGCGACCAGCGCCCGAAGACGAAATAAGTTTGGCGGGGGTTAAAAGTACGGTTGGTAGATAGGACAGAAGGAGAGAAAAGGAAATCGCGTTTCGTCCTGGGCCTGGCTAGTGGACTTATCACAGTAAGTCTTAGACTCGGGGATGTTAGAAGGTGGGACGAAACGGTTATATAGGTATAGGAACGAGTAGATGAGGGAGAACTCGCGAGAGAGCGGGACCGGTCGAGAGGCCCTCTTCTGACGGATCGTGAAATCAGTGGAAATCATTTCGGCGTTCGTAAATATTATCGTTATTCGTCGCTAACGGCCCTCCTTAATTGGCAAAACTTTCAAGGAGCCCTTCTTCCCCGGGGCAAGAAGTTCACTATCTGCACGTACCCCACTCGCGCACTTTACGGGCCCCCTGATAGTTGGTACGCTTGCAGCCACCCCCCTTCCGCCCCCTCGCCGTGCCAACAGTTGGTATTCTCGCGGTGGCGGCGATCACGGTAAGGGTGGCAAAACGTGGCTGGCGTTATCCGATATTCTCTCTGTGGTTGGTCCATGATCTCGAGCAGGGGAGGGGGAGGAATGGGTATCGTAGGATCAAACGAGGTGCACCAAGGTATATCGAGCCACGGTTCGGCGCTCACCGGTTTCCGGAAGCTTATTGGAGCCACGTAGTTTACACTGCGGGAGGCAGGAAGCGATAGAGGAAGATACGAAGAGGGAGCACGGATAGATACTCTGCTACGCGTCGAGTAGTTCCCTTCTACACAGATGCTCCGAATAGAAGGGCGAGCAACTATTCTTGAATTATAGTTGCGCGAGTACGTGTGAACGTGACTTTTTCATATTAAGTATGAATTTTTATTGTTGCCGCTAGTAGTGGAAGTAGAAGTACGAGTAGAAGTAGTAGTATAAGTAGAAGTAGAAGTAGAAGTAGAAGTAGTAGCATAAGTAGAAGTAGTAGTATCAGTAGAAGTAGTAGTATAAGTAGAAGTAGTAGTAGAAGTAGAATCACAAATGGTAGTAGTAATACTATTATTGCTATGACTATTATTGCAATCTCATCATGTCTGACAGACATGCGTGATCACGATTGAATCAGTATCGCTATTATTGCTGTTATTATAGCCTAGAGGCCATAGATATACTAATACCTTTATTACTATTATCCCCTTTAGAACGTGTGTAACCTACCCCGCAATTTCGTCTGTAATGTACCACTAGATTACAGCCGCCATTAGCATCAAGCGAGCTAGATATTCCTGTCACATCAGGAATATTATGAAACTACCCCTTTGAGAAATTGAAAGGGGAAGAGGTTGCAATTTAAGGGGGAACACCACTGGTGACGGCCGGAAAAGTAAGCCATTTTTAAGAATTTTATTCAGGACTAATTTACAGGTTTCATAGAAAATTTTTATTACGTACCTTTAGTGCGCTGTCTTAAGAGACTATACAAAAAAAAAATAGAAAAACATCTATAAATTTTAATATATTAATTAATCTTCTAGACTCCCCTGCGCAAGCTGGTCGAATGTGTAACTATGGAACAGCATGTCTGAAATCAAATTTCATTTTTTTTTTATAAACTATATGAGTGTAGTTTCCGTTGTACGTACCGATTTCTTGAACAAATTATTTTTGTAAAAATGGTGCGCTTTAGAAAAAAAGTTTCGAAAATCCGCGAATAGGGTGGACAGTTCTTCGAGCGTATTTCAAAAAGTTTGTTTTCAATCAAAAAATCCGTAAGCACAACGGAAACTGCACTCATATAGTTTATAAAAAAAAATTAGGTTTTATTTCGGACCAGCTGTTTCATAGTTATACATTCGATCAGCTCGCGTGGAGAGGTCTAGAAGATTAATTAATATATTCAAATTTATGGATGTTTTTCTATTTATTTTTTTTTGTATAACCTCTTAAGACAACGTACTAAAGGTAGGTAAACAAAATTTTCGATGAAAACTATAAATTATTTCTGAAAAAAAATTCTTAAAAATGGCTTACTTTTCCAGCCGTCACAGTGGTGTTCCCCCTTTAGTGAGCAATTTGTGGGCGATACCAAGCTCCAAGACGTGGGAACTGAACTTAAGAAAAATCTAACACGCTAGGGCGCTATTTTCGTAAAAATTAAGTATTCAGCAGTACAGAAATATAGGGTGCGCCGAAATTGGTCGTATGGTCGCGAAAAGAACGATTTTACACTTTAAAAAAGGTGAAAATCACGGTTTTCGTATTTTTCATCACGGTCTTCGTATTCGAAAAAAACACTGAAAATGACTTGGGTACGCGTTAGTCCGACAAATTATAAGGGTTGGCAAAATGGTGTGAATATGACACGACAGATGAAATGAATTCAGTTGAAATTGCGGAACAAATTATTTCCGATCAAGGCTTCATTCTTATGGAATTTGGTGTTGAACAGATTCTGTGCCAAGTGCACGTGTGCTCAGTGGACTATCAAAATCGATTCTATTCGAGTTGTCTTCTTAGAAAATCTCGTTATATCAACGCTGAAATTTAAGTGCATTTTACATTTTCATGTATGTGTCTTCCATGAGCACATATTTTCTACAACGCACGTGAACGATACACAAAGTAAGTAAATTTATTTCTGCCTGAAAATATTTAAAAGTTGAAATTCACTTTAGAAACTAAGCCTGGATGACATTAGCAGCGGTTATTATACTCTGTTCACGGTCATCCCCGGAATTTATTTAAAGCGTTAATATTGAATACGCTGTTGTTCGCGGTATTTAACTGGGGGCACGGCAGTGTCTGGCTTGCGAAAGCTCATTTATATTAGGTAGTTCACCAACAGCATGGTGGAAGGAGACCACTAGAGATAAGAAGGGAAATAAGAGGTTTTGTAAACCGAGCTTGTGTCACGCAGGGACCGAGTGCAGGTATCTTTGACATAATAAGAATGGTAAATTTAAATTCGTGGTAGGTAATATTTATATTATCGCAACAGGGATCAACGATTCTTAAGAAAAGAACTTACGAATCAAGATCTAGTACAAATTTAAAGAAGTACATGCTAAATACTTGTTCAACACAGTTACAATTTATCGCCAAAGTCCCACAAGCGAGATAAAAGTACCTAATGAAAGAATAGAACTTTCAATTCAGTTCGTGATAAACCAAATTTTAACAAGTAGGTAAGTAAGTGGTAATTTCTAATTTTTACGTATAGGTACTCTGCTTTTATTTATCAGACTAACAAACATAAAGGAGGAAACTCATAATATAACGTCATAATTATCTTTCCACTGTGATGTAATAAACTACTTACAATTAACCATTTAACCAAAACTCTTTTCCAGCCCCCCCCCCCCCCCCCGTGTACTATTTATACTAGCCGAGGTACGTGTCAGTCTGTAATGAGAAGGAAAAGCGGTGAACATAGAGAAAAGAATGTTACGAGAAGAAAGGATGAAGAGAGCGGGGGGGGGGGGGAGTGACGATTCGTCGAAAGAACAGAGGGTAGCGATGTAGAGACAGGCTCCGTAGGGTAGCAACCCTGGGACCTTAATTAGACAAACGCTGGACAGACGGAGGAAACTGGTAGGAAACGGATGAAAAACCTCGAGGAAACTGCCCCCACCCCCCCCCCCCTTTCCGCAGCTTCTGCCAGGAATGTCGTTCGATAAAAAAGAAATCGATTCCTCCCACTTAGAACTGGGAGAAAAAATATATGTCGAGGGAGGGAACGTGGAATCTGTCGGGTTCCCGTCACGCACGGAACGTCCCGACGCCATGGAAAAAGTTGGTGGCGTCCACGGTGCCATTATCTGCTCACGTGATGTTTTCGCTAGAAATGTTTTGCACGATACACTGCGCGAAAACCAAAACTGCAATTTCAGATTTCTTGTTACTATTGTTGTCAGTGAAGAGGAATGTATCGTTTCCAGGAGCACAGTATTTGTAACCAGTGGCGCACTCAGGATTTAATTTTGGCGGCAGCCGAGTTGAACGGATAAAAATATTTTTAATGGAAATTCAATAAAATTCATTAGGGGGTTATAATAATTTATTTAACCAATAAAATCCAGGTTTCCTTTCTTTTTACAAAGCCTCTTCTTTGGGGGCTGCCAGTGCCGCCACCCCCCCCCCCCTCTCTCTTTCTCTCTCGGTGCGCCACTGTTTGTAACTGAATATTTGCCAATTAAATATCTATTAGATAGTAGCTATATTGGCAAGGCTTACTCTCAAATTTATGGTAATACTCTAATAAATGCGCGAAACACATCGATATCCAATAACTTCAGTGAATACAAATGATACACATTTCGACCATTAAAATCTCCTATTAACGCAGAATCGCAATTTTGAATTAGATAATGTAATATTGATCGATAATCGATACTAATAAATTGCTTGCCAGAATCGTTACGATTAAACCGCTTAGCATGAGCAGCACATTCAATCTATGAAATATATAAATAATCGCGACGAATTTCAGGTTTATGTCAGTAAGAAAGTCACAAAGGCACCTTTGCCTGTAATCGGTTTTTAACGTATTTTCAGATTCTCTTAAATGTTTCATACCCACACGGGAATAAGTGTTTCATGAAAATAAAACTGCCTATTATTTCAAATAAACCTTTCTCTACGATCCAAAATTCTTGTTTGCCCAAGAAAGGGAAAAATTTCGGTGCATTTTAAGGAACGAATATTCTTAAGGATGTGCCGCACGTACAATATTAGACAAAAGTATATGAAATTTGAAATACTGGAATATCTACGTCTTACGCATACTAAATCTAGATGTAAGGAACTCGAACGACAGTTGGAGCCTTATTTTTACTCCTAGAAAGGTATTTTTCACTTTACAAATGCTTTTTTAAGCATTACTTGCTAAACTTTTAGCAGTGAAAATGCCGTGAATTCGCAGTTTTCTTAGGTTATAATTTATTTCTTTAAAACGGTGCTGTAAAAACAATTGAAACTCGGCAGATATTTTCATCTATCCATATACTACATATACAAAAAATATGATAACATTGGTACCAATTCATCAACATTTCTTCAGCTGTTTTATCCGTCAAGATCGTCCCTTTCCATAAGAGTGCGTGTAAAATCAGTGAAAATTAAAATCGTTATAACTCAGCTAGTGAATTCCTTTAGTGAATTCGTTTAAAATGTTTAGTGCATATCAGGAAGAATAAAAAGAACAATCTCGCAAGTTTGCATTAACTTGGTACCATTTTGAAGATAGGTCCGATTCATCCTTAAGCACACAAATGGATAGAAGGATGCTGTCAAGTGGTGACACAGAACCAATATGCAAATAACGGCGAGAAGTAGGATATAGGCCAACCGTGTACCTCTTCCATCTACACCAAATCCGTAAACAACCTGACCATTATTTTCTATATTTTATAACACTATTCCACAACTCGATAACATAAATTTAGCGACCTCGCGTAACTTGTGTGTAGTAGCAAGATATAAGTGGCGGAATAAGCAGAAACACAGCTAAGCAGAGAAAGACCACTCTTTCCCAGTAGTGCGGAGGTGGATGTAAAGAGGGGGCCCAAAGGGGGCGAAGCTGTTGAGCGCCTTGTCCACGCGCCAACGGCGCCTGTTTCTGTCACTGGCAACGGAACACACGTGAAAACGCGTGCACACGGGCTCGTTAACGAGCCAACCACTCGTGGTAGCACTCAGAAATCGTAGAGGGACGCGGGCAGGGCCCGAATGGTTTTCCACGGGAGGAAAGGCCATCTGGATCCAGCCGGACATTCTACGCTTCTAAAAGCGGACCCCACCGCTTGATACGTTACAAATTCAGAAAGGAGCCGACTGAAATCGGATTCGTAACGTTCCAAATGGACGTGGCAGTGGAGAAAAGTGCCTTTCCCTCTGCACGCCAGATGACTTCCTTTTCGACGGAATATTAATGTATCTCGATTAAGGGGATGTTCCGGTCTGAAAATCGATTTTTTTATTTCATTTTTCGAATGTTCAAACTTTTAGGAATACGTGTTTAAAAGGATTTCTTGAAATTCGTAAAATTCCCGAAATTACAGGCATTTGAGTAGCGGAAAATGCATAGCAACACCCGGCCACTCGGCGCTCACGTAAAACTATAACGCATTTTTCTCAAAACAGTGTTCTTAAAATCGGTGAATCGTCTATCTCGAAAAGTTATTATCCGACTCGACTGAAACTTTTTTATTTTGATGTATATACTTCTGGCACGTGGAGAAACCAGTAAAATTTAAAATAAACGGAAAATTTGTATTTTTAATGCCGTTGAACGGTAGAATAAAATCTAGCGTGCTTTGAGTATGAGAACATTTTGGGGGATGGAGGAATTATACACATTAAGCAGTGTTTAAAATGAAAATTCGTGTATTTATGTAAACAAAAGAGAATTATTTAACGATATTTTTTAATAATAAAATCTGTATCTTGTATATTAATCGCTGTTATTTGCCTGTCCTTTTTCTATTTTAAATATGAATGTTAATTTGAAAGTATCATAAATGTTCTCTTATTCACTGTTTAATAATGAATTACTGAAGTTCCGAAATGAATACCCTGTAATAACGAACTAATACACGTCTCGTTGAAACGTTAACAAAAACTTTCTGGTTTTTCAAATATGTGTCGTTAATCGTCGCGTATAATTATGTGACTGGTAATGGCTAACGAGCTCGTTATTAATGATTCCAATGGACACTGCATTATTCTGCATCGAAGGTCCTCGTTGGACGAGATAAAAATCTTTTGACACCACTCATAATGTTCGGCGACAGGATCGCCAAATTACCAATCAACGATGACTGCGGGGTTAATTTCCTGACGGTATGCATAATTTCCGAATATATTATCAGCGATCGATTTCGTTGCTGAACTTCAACGTCACCGTTAATATGAACTCGCGCTAATGAGTAAATTACGATTGAGATTACGGTGTTTAGTGTGGAATGATTAGAAGCTGTTAAGATATCGCGAAGAGTAAAATCGGGGGGAAACGTATCCTTTCTATTAGCAAATTCCTTTTTTGGATTCCTTTGACGTTCGCTGTATCGATAACGTCACGAAACCTTTGACCAAATGAATTTTTCAAGCTTTCATTACTTTTTCGCCAAGCATTTAAGGTATGCGCGCACGTATCTCCACTCTAATTAATACTATTCCCGTGCTAGAAGGCATTCCAAATGAACGAAGCAGAACTTTTAATTGATTACCTACCTGAGTTCCGAGCAAACAGTACTTTTCCCGTTTTTAATCGAACCGAATGCGGCTGAATCGGAAATAATGCACTCGGGGTTCATTAATGAAAATTGTAATCTTGGCAGATTGAGAGGATTGAATAAAAGCGAACGCACCGACGGAACAGAGTTTACCAATTTTCATGTATCGAGGATCAACAATTAGTTATATTTGTAACATTTTACAGATACTGCTACTTTAGGTATATCTACTATATACAGAGGGTGGCCAAATTATTATACTCAAAACATGTTCATCAAAATCTGTGAAAGTTGTGGCTGTAATTAAAGTAACAATGCACGAATGTTATTCATTTTTCATTTATTGATTAGCTGCAACATCTGGCAACATTGCGAGTAATTCTTCAACATATATGATTTATATGTCTAATAATATGTATTAAATTTATAAATCTAATTCGTTTTTAAGAGGGCGGCGGTAAAATTATTACAAGTAAGACAGAAATAATAGAGAATATCATCAGAGTATGGCAGAATATTCCAAATCTGCAGGAAGTAGCGACAGAATGTATTGAAAGCATGCCACGCCGAATTCAATCCGCAATAAAAGCTAAAGGCGGAGTCACCAAATATTGAGTAATTGTGTTTCTCGTACAATATAGTCTAAAAACCTATATACCTAAATGTATTTAATTTGCATTCTTAAATACATATACTAGTATTAAAAAATAATATTATAACATTAAAAACGAGACATCTATTTTATTCCATCGCTTAAACTTACCAAATCTCAAACCTTTTTGTTTGAGTATAATAATTTGGCCACCCACTGTACGTATGTGTGATATCTGGTATATTATAGGTAGCATTTGTTATTATAGATGTTACAAATAATTCATTGCTTCAGTTATAGGCGATTGGTAATCGACTCAATATTAAAAATATTAAATATAAAATGTCGTTTAATATTAAAGATATTAAAAAAATATTAACTAGTATTTATTTAATACTAGAAAACTGAAATATTATTGAAATATGGTATATATGTATTGACGAATATACAATGGTAATTAATCCAATGTTCCTAACATTATATAATATTTAATCTTTCTTTCATATATCAATATTACGGAGTAGGTACTGGAAATTTTAAATATTATTTCAATTTTAAAAATATTCAAATAGTAAATACAGAACAGTACTACCGACGCATTAGTGAAATATTAAATATTACATTATAAATGCACTCATGGTATAATATAAATTATAAATACACTCACTTGTTGCATATCAATGCGTTATACATATACCTACCAAAGCACATGGAATACTGCCGTGTGCATCTTCGAGAGAGGTTGTCGAAATTCTTGCACGTATAATACCGCACACGTCTGCTCGACTTTGCCTCAGTGATCGAGAAAGTTGGAGGAACTTGTTGCACTATCACTAACTTTATGTGTGCACAAAACGAAAAACAGTGAGTGAACGATGTGGACGGGGTATATACGTATGGGGTGGTTCACTAGACGCGACATATATCGTTTACGAGTGTCGAACGCGTACTGCCTACTTCCCAGCAAGAAATCCAAGTTCTTAACAAGAATATCGTCTTATTGGCGATTTCCCTAACTGGAAGGGTAAGTAGAGGAAGTGCAGCATATTTGGAATACTGTTGGTAATTTGGAATACCGAAGTATCTAATAAACTACTAACGCTATTTAATTTGTAACACCGTAGATTATAGGGGCTAATGACCTGTTCACTAATGACATTTGTGGATGAACCGCAATTTTTACATATTCTACTTAATCTGCAGAGGAAGCAAACGTCAGTCTGCAAAACTTTTTCAGTACGTATTCAATCGTTCCAATCATGGTTAAAATATGTCAAAACTTTAGTGTTAAACACTTAATCGACTCATTTGCATGTTCCTTCTATGGTTCCGTGCCAGTTTTGGCGATAATTTCGAGAATACAAAGTGTGACATGAAATTTTAGGTTTCAATGCCATGTTGCTAATTCGGAATACCGAAGGTGAAGGTAATTTGGAATATTCCAAAGCCTACCGATGCTTTTGTTTCACGCGTAATGGCTACCACAGCGTCAGTTTCGTCTATCACCTATATAACCTTTTTTAGCATTTGTGTAAATATTGTCTTATAGATATCTACATAAAATTGTTCCTTAATTGTGATTTCTTAGCCTGATTACGTCATAAAATAAACTAATTTTATTATCTACATGTTTTGTTTAAGTTTATAAAGTGAAGGTAAATTGGAATATCGGTATTCCAAATTACCTGCACCTTAACGAAATCGATACTTCTTGTCATTTTTCATTCAAACCAAAATTTCAGTTACTTTTTGTTTTTTATTTTTACTGACACTAAGAAATATGAAAGTTTATTAGTTTCCCTATGATATTATGTAGTTTAATTTGTTTCCATCCTCTGTCGTAATTTTTTATTCGTCTTAAACAAACTGGTATTCCAAATATACTGCACTTCCTCTATGATTACCTGATTGGCGGGTACTCGCTGTGTGGCAACTGGTAGATGTTTGAAGAGAGGGTCCTTGTTTTTCAAATTCCTGGGAATGTTTACAAAGGTCGTCTTATCTAACCTACTACTGCTTACTTGGTATACAGATACTCACGAATCCTTCCTCGCAAGGACTATAAATTAATTTCGAAGCCTTCTTGACCCAACAAAACGATTACTCCCCGTTTAATCCCGGTCTAATTAATAGTTCAAGCAGAAAACCAATTTAATGGCTTGGAAAACCCCTAAATCCACAATTTTCGTAAGGAGAAACGATAAAATCTGACGTTTTCAAAATTACAAATGAAATAATTGTAAATGAAAACTATTTATTTGACCCATCACTTTCTTCCAAATCGAAACAGAAATTTAAATTATACATTTCTTAGCACTATATAGAAGACACAAGATAAAATCGAATAAAAATGTTATTCATAACTTAACGTTCACTTTACTTATGTACCTATATCAATTTCGAAGACTCGCATATAATTCATGCTATAAATTAAATTGGCTGTATCTAAAAAACAAACAATTTTAGGACCCACGTAGTATATTAGACCTTCTTCGTTCATTTCAAGCTATTAATACGCTAAATTGTTTGATTCACCCTTGTGTAAACAGATTAAAAGCACACGGGGCGCGTGAAAAAAAAACAGAGAGGGTGAATTGGACAGGAAGAAGCAAGTGAAAGGAGGGGACGGGAGCACCCAGCATTCCTGCTGGAAGATGTGAAGGGGCTGGGGTAGCTTTTTATCTGGAAGGAAGGGCAGAGAGGCATAAAAGGGATCTCCTTCGGTGGCAAGTGACGAGCCACGTGCCCTTAACACCTACGGCCTTATCGATTCACGTTTATCTCGAGGGCTTAACCGTGTATCTTCCTTACCCACCTTATTCAAAACCGATAAGGATGATTTGCGAGCGCACCACTACCGTTTGACTGTCCCTATCCGCGATAACCAACTTATGCAACTACGTGATGGAATTAAACGCTCCTACGATAAAGTATGTATCTCGACTGTACGCGTGATGCTTCTTATTTCGAATCTACTATCTCGACTACTTACTCGCGTAGTTACGCTGTTAGTCAGACTATCGTTTATAGTGAAATATTCATTGCCATTTTATTACACAGCCGAACCTCGATAACTCGAGAACCTCTATAAGATGAAAATTTTCTTCATTCCTTCCGCTCCGCTGTAAATACCTCTACAACTCGAAATAAAACATCCTTAACTCGAACTATATTTTGCATGTTAGATTATGTGTTTCACCTCTACTACTCGAATTTAAAAGAATTCCGACCTCTGCAAGTCGAAGTTTATTTCTACATATGTATTACGAAATTTCGTAGAATGATATCAAAATATTGAGGAAAATGTTTTCTCTGCATTATTCACAATTGATATTCCGCTGTTGATTTACAATACACTAAAAGACTAGCACAAAGCAAAAACACAAATATTTTTAATATGTAATAAAGAGTAATATTTCGAGCATAAAATATGTCTTATAATTATTTTTATATATGTAGATATATGTAGATATATATATATATATATATATATCTATAAATATATATATATATATATATCTACATATATCTACATATATATGTATATATATCTACATATATCTACATATATATATATATCTACATATATCTACATATATATATATATATATATATATATATTTATAGATAGTATAATATATTAACTTGAACGTATATTTGATTATAGGTATACAATAAACAATTATCCTTTAAAATTGGAATGGGTCTTGTTTTACAGCTTCACAAGTCGAAAAATTAAGTCTTACAAAGCCTCTATAAGTCGAAATTTTGTTTGTTGAACCTCCCTTACTCGATTAGCCGAAACCAGTATAATTCGAAGATTTTTTCCCTTCCCTTGAGATTCGAGTTATCAAGGTTCGACGGTATCTCAATTCCTGAATCAAGCTTCCGCAACGTAAACACGCGGGCATAGTTATTACAATGATTGAACTGATTTAATCCATGATATCGAATCGTAAATATGACACAAAACGGTCTACCATGCATTGATTCTAGTGATAAGTGCGTGCAAAGAGAAATTGAAAGTGTAGAATAAAATTTGTTTTGCTTCATGGGGATATTCACTGTATACAATTTCATTCGTACATATCCTAGAATCCAAAATTTGTATTTTTCTCAAGATGCGGTACTAATAAATAATAAGTATCATAATATAAATAGTTTGATATACTTGATGAGTCGAAGTGGGCCCTGCACCCACTTGGGCGACGATGATAGAGAATAGACGGCACAGTCACTTCGTCGTAGAAAATCGTGAAAGTGTCCGTGAAGTTCGACGAAAAAGAACGGCTTCGCAGAAAAAGAAAAACGGGGAGCGTGACTACGAAATGCTTCTCTTGAATTTTTCACGAGCGTCGCCTGGCTCTCATCTCAGAAAAATCTCGGCTGCATTTCCTCGTAATATTCCGCTCGGTTATCCGTAGTTCGGGCACTCGGTATCTGCCAGAGATTTCTCGCTATTAATTATTAAACAGCGTTACCTGCCACGTATTTTCCATGCACTGCTTTATGGGCTCGCTTTTAGAATTGCCCCTTCGATAAAAGCAACGGGATTATTATTATGTGTAATTTTTTATATACTACACATTAATGTTAGTAAAATTATTGATGGCGTAGGACGAACGAGGGTGATTCTTGCCGAAAAAATAAGTGGAAACTTTGGAATACTTGCAATTATATCATACTAGCAAAATACCCGCGCCCCGCTACGGTAGAATAATTAAAAGCAATTATATCTGTTTTTTAAGTGATTTTGTATGTAATTTCTGTGAAGTAACCTTTGCTTAACGAACATTCATGTATGCATATGTTGGTTTTTAGGCATTTGTGGGGATAAAATTTGTAAGTAAAAACCAAGTTCATATCTAATCAAGACTAAGAGATGTTAAGAAGTCCTAGAAAACAGATTTTACCCCTTCTCACTCCCTTGGGGTTGGAATTTCATGGGACATGTTTTATTTTATAAACAGACCATTCTGTATAAAATAATCGTAAGACTTGTAGTTATATAGGACAAAAGTTTAATGCAGAATAATTCCTTCCCGCGAAACGCATGCGATCGATAGTCTGAAGCGTATTAATGCACAATTTGCAACAGGAAATTTCCTGTAGGATTGTCAGAACGTGTTGCAGGAATGTTTCTGTCGTTTCGTCGCACGCAATGTCTGCAACACGACGTTCCCAGCGCTTAACGTTGCTCGCCGTTACGAATATTTAACGATGAGGTGAGAGTTTAATTGACCGTCCAACGAGAAAACTTTTGAAAATCTAATTTCTCCCTTACAACTACGCTGAGATTATTCTGTCGGCTCGTAAGAAATTAACAAGCTCCGAGTATTGTCGTCATCGACGTAACCGTGCATTTATAATACCTTGTTGGAGGAGCTTAATATTGCATATGAAATGTGCCTGGGAAGTAGTCGTTAACAAAGGTGGCAGCGGAGGGGCAAAATGGCTGAAGAAACGTTGATAAAATAATAGGAAAGTAAAGTTAAAGCCTTTGTATTATGCAGCATAATTTAAAATTGCTGTGTTATTATGTGGTCGTTCAACACAATCGAAATACCACTCTTTTTATCTTCCTTGTTAAGAAAATTGTTGTACCAAAACATCATTCCCTCTGGTTTTTAGGTATCTGTTGTTAGGTATCATTAATGTACAAAGGGTTTTTCTTTAAATAGATACACCTAGTGGATTCTTATTTACAAGTAACAGTGGTGAATTTAGCAGTTGCTGCCTTGGCCCCTGGCCAGAAGGCGCCCTACGGTCCCATCTTCCCAAGAAAAAAAGATTTTATCCAAACACTATATTTTTTCCTGTATTGCTCCACTTTGCCCATTTTTAGTAAACTATCTCATCATTTTTTTTTTCCGAAAAATGGGCCCCTCAGAACGTTTGCTACCTGGGATTTTTTTCATAAATCTGCCACTGGTATTCATGGATTTAGAAAAATTCGCCATTAATTCGAACAATGATGATTAAACGTAGAACGCGCTTTTCTGCTCCTATTCCTCGATTGCAAGCGGAATTACTTTTTACTCTATGAGCCACGATGTATCATATCATTAAAATAATTCCATTACGCAACACAGACTATCCAAAGTTCTTCCAATAATTTATCGTTTTTATCGTGAAAGTACTACAATACAATTGAAATACGAGGTTAAAAAATTATTATACGCTATCTAAGAAAAATTATCCATCACAATTTTATTGCTGGTCACTCCAAAAATGCCTAATCCGATTTTTCTCTATCTGAAGGACACATATTTTCCTTTCCCTTTTTCTTAACATTTTCGCTGAAATGTATATAGCTAACAAACAAAAAGCACAATAAGATATTTAATTCCTAAACCAATCCCCCCGCTCATTACAGCAGCATAATGTCTTAAGCGTCGAGGAATCAGTCAAACACCCCGCTCGCATTCGATTTCAGATAAAACGGAACCTAAAGGGGAGACCATATTGGTAAGTTATGAAGCCCCGTTTGCGGGGTATTAAAAAAAGAAGTTGAAAACGAAGGGGTTAAAGGACACTTTACCACTCTTCTCGTTTCGAAAATATATTACCCCCTCGAACAATAAACTGGTCCCACCCTCTTCTATCCGATATCCATGAATGGCCCAACGGATGCGGTTCCCTGGGATTTACCGGCTACTAAATAACGAGGCCAATAATGGCTATAATAATGATAGCGCGGATGAGATTATCGGAATTGGAAAGACGCCAAAAGATTCACGATGTTTACGTTCTCGCCTGCCAGCAAGCTTTTTCACGCGTTCCCTGCCCCTATACGCAAACGTATGATACTTGCTAAAGAGATAGGGCCGCCATATTGCAATTTTCGGCTCGGCCACCCCTCTATATCCTTTTTCCACGATTCGCATTTGATACGCTGATGGTACTGAACGTCTCACTACTGCATCCCTCGTGATACATTACGATTTCAATGACATTTACATTGTAGCGTGGACGTTATAAATTATACTACACAATAAATTCTTGAATGCTTAAGGGGACCTTCCGGTCTAGAGCCCAAAAAAATAGGTGATATTTAGGAATTAATTAAAGGAAAACTACAATATATAATTTAATGAGACTTTTTGCATTGTATTAAGGATGTCTTAAATTATAGAAATATATTTTTTGTTTTATAATTAATCATTGCAGACGGCCCTGGGGAATCATTAAAGTCAAGGCGTCAAAAAATTGATCCAAATCGGTGGGACCTGTATCGCCAAAAGTTATTATCCGATTTGACTGAAACCTTTTTTATTTTGCAGATTATTCTTCTGGCTAGGGGGGGGGGGGGGGGGCTGGAAAAATGACAAAAATGACTTTTTTTTAGAAAATAACGACACTTCAAGGTTGAAATCACTTTTCCCTGTATTTTTCGTCCTTTCAACGCCTTTGAAAATTATAAATTTTCAATTTTTTGTAATTTTTTCTAGTCCCCCCCCTAGCCAGAAGTATATTCTTCAAAATAAAAAAGTTTCAATCGAATCGGATAATAACTTTTGGAGGTACAGGTCCCACCGTTTTGAGAACACTGTTTCGAGAAAAACGCGTTTAAAGTTTTACGTGAGTGCCGAGTGGCCGGGTGTTGCCCATGCATTTGCCGCTACTCAAATGCCTATAACTTCGGGAATTTTACGAATTTCAACAAATCCTTTTAAACACGTATTCCTAAAAGATTGAACATTCGAAAAATGAAATAAATAAAAAAATCGACTTTTAGACCGGAAGGTCCCCTTAATGTAAGAACTAAGGTATCTTCTGTTTACGTGTAAATACATTCAATTTCTTTCCTACAAATTTATATTTTTCTTATATGTATGAATTTAAATAGTTTGTGTCTGTGTCTTATGCAAGACGAGTAAAGATATGGAATTAGGTGATGCTAATCGTGCAGATTACTCATATTTGATCTGTCTGCGATATTCCCTAGAATGTCAACAGATCCTATTGAACGTAATACACGATTAACCAATCCCAAAGACGAGACACCAAATCCATTTGCACGGCGTCGTTGTGTTCAGTGTACATAGGCTCAAGATGCAGACGCATATTGCACAGGTGCGCGTGGGTACACGTGCATGTCATGGTGCATACGGTTGGAACGTTGTTAGTACCCATTGACATCAAGCTGATAGACAGACGATAGATATCTAGTGACAAACGAGTGGACTGACCGAGTCCTGCGCAAATTATTTCGTAACTTCACATACCTATATTGGTTTGGTAGAAGTGTTTAATAATGGTAAGAAGGTTTAATAATGGTAGGCAGAAATGGGGGATGCCTGAAATTCATCGAAGTACCAGTCATGAGACGCAGAAGCGTCCAAGGGCCTTAAGGCCTTTTCGGACGGGGCACTCCTGCGGTTAACAACTGGTACTTTAGTCAAATTAACATATTTCTCATCCACTGTTATTTCTATTAAGGTATCAGGTGCTACACCTGACGCCAACATCGTCGAAGAGATTCCACAATAATTAATACGTATATAAGAAGGATCGACATAAAAAAAATATTTTCTGCTAGTTTAAAGATGCCTCCTTATATCCCAAAAGAGTTTAATGCAATATTAACAATAGCGTTTTAAAAAAAAAATCATAAATTTCGGGGGCTGTTAGACGAGAATCCCCCTCTTAAGCGATCATATCCAAAATACAGGCCACAAAGGTCTTCCATGCGAAAAGACCTTAAATTTTTCCCTTTCTGTCTTTCTCGAAACCACCCCATTTTCTACATTCCCACACTTGCTTTATATTCCTATCTTTCGTAAACCGGCACTGCCTCCGTCAAGCTAATACATCTGTCCAAAATACTAAACCTGAGCAACAGAAGTCTTCCGTGCGAAAAGGACCTAAAAGTCAAACCCTCCTCGTCTTCAGCATTCACAGACTTTCTTCCCCCGGCTCTTGCAAACTCGCATAGTATCTGCTAAGTGAAGATATTCAAAGCACCGCTCGTAAGTCACGAAAATCTCCCGCGTCAAAGGGCCTTTATCAGAAAGACGAGGGAACGGACAGCAGCGATAAACGAGCATGATCGGGAGGAAACAAAGAAATGGATGAGCAGCAGGGCAGGAAGCGCAAAGCGGAGAAAGGGGAAGGTAGAGGCGCACAGGTGTGGAAGCCCGTACGGTCGACCATTTGTGTGCATTATGACACCGTGGCAGAGGTGAACGCACGGATGACACAATATCCAAGCGATATCAAATTGATGTTTATCAAGTGGCCATGACTTATACGCAGGATCAGGGCGGTGGAGTGTGTGTGGAGCCTCTGCTCTCCACGCAACCTGCCCCTCGCTATATGCTGCATCTCAACTATTTACACAGCACACCCCCTTCCGTCCCACCGTCAACTACTTGCCCCTTTCTCGTTGATAGCACGCAGTCGCTGTACGCGCGTTTAGGGTGACTTTGATTTGGTAGAAAATATATGTGTGAAAATGGCATAACATTTTAATTTGAGGAGGATACTTCTGTAAACCTACGAATTCACGTTTTTTATTTATACCGAATAAAGTGACGAATTTTACATTTGATAATTACATTAAAAATTATTAAATTTTTCTATTAAAAAAATAAATTATATGCCCATTCTTCGTGATTTTGCGATTTATAGTATATTTTGTTGGTGGCAACTGGGACTACAGGACTGTCGACTCGTAAAGAATTATAAAGTTTAAATAAATTGAAGATTTAGTATACTGATTAAAAACAGGAAATGTTCACTCTGCACTGGAACAAAATACGGAATGCCCCCACTCTTTGCCTAGGCATAGGCTTTTGTCGTCAAGGTAAAACAAGAAATTATTTAAGAAGAAAATTATATAAGAAAATTAAAATCATTGAAGCATTTTTCTTTACTGGTGGACTAAAGTATTGAAACTCAATTTTCCCGATAAAGGTGTTTTGTAGCATTCCCTGTTTTTCCCCTTACCCTTCATTTACCTCAAAACATATTAATTTGAACTTCGTTAATAATGATACAGTATTGATTAATGAGCTTGCTATATTTGGCTTATCTTCATTTAAGTTTCATTAAGTTTAAATGAAAAGGTGGTATATTAATAATTGGTGTACTAATAATTAAACAATTATTGTTTGTAAGCACCACAAATTCAACATTTTTGTGGGGTTTAAGATTAGTAGTATGTTCGAATGATATTATGCTATTCAAAATCATCATTTTGAATTGCCTTATGGATTTGAGGCTCGGTGTAGGGATCAGAATGTGAATTATGAAGAAACTAACAAAATGGACGCGTTAATTTCTTTGGGAAGTGTGATCCTTCCAAAAAGTTTTCAGTAAACATACGCGAGCAGTACTGAATCTGCTAGATGCATTACATCGTATAAACTTTCATGCATTTTTGAGCATTTGCGTTCTCGCGTTAAAAGTTACAAGTTTTGAAAAATATCATCTAACTTCAACACTCGTACATCTGAAACCGGGACACGATGCTTTAAAAGCTACTTTTACGCAACGCAGCGGCTGAAAATAAGCTTGGAATACGTAATGCTCTATTATATTTCTCACTCTTTCATTTAATTTTACTAGACTGTAGACAATCCTATTCTTCATATAATTTGCTGTTCTATATTTCTGCTACGTTAAATAAAATATTGCAGAGTAATATTTTTAATAAATTGTGACACTCAGATTCTCAACTACATGGTGTCAGCTTAATCCTCCTAAGTGAACAAATTATAACTACTAAAAATACAACAAAAAGATACCGCAAATACCAAAGAGAACAAACAATTCCTTACAAAAAATCAATAAATCATCTAAAGGAAAACACCAATTCGACATTTAATTATTTTCACTAATAAAATAATAATTTAATAAAATACGTTACTAAAATCTGAACTCAACTGTCATTAAATTCCTTGAAATTTTATCAGCCACAAAACAACTTAATGACAACAGATAACTCCTCATGAAATTAATATTTTGCACCGATTTCTATTTCATTCCCCACATATTAATAAATTATAAAATTAACCTCGCTACTGGAACCAGCACAGCCGTTGTTATCCTCCTTAAAGCGCGGATGCCCAAGGAAGTTCCTCTTATAATTCGTCGTCAGATCAAACAGATACGAATTGACAAACTAACTGGAAACGAGATAGGTAAATAGGGCGGAGGGACAGAAAATCTGCAAATAGAACGCTCTAAACAATTTACAGCGCTACGGACTGGCGTGACTAACGGGCGCATTGTAAAATGCGATGCACGCGTGTATGTACATGCGGCTGGCAGCACCGTTACGCATTCGCGAATAAATACCTACTTACGTATGTAGATCCGGACGTTGCACGCAGGATAATCGTCGTTCGAGTCGTTTTTGCAAAGAGGAAAGACTGCCACTGGATTGTAATAAGTGAAACTGCCGTCTGCGCACCGCTGCTTCTCTTTCTCTTTTACGACATCTATTGCTTTTGCGATGGTGAATTACGAGGGGAAAGGATGAAGAACCGTAACCAGTGGCTTCAAATTCTTCTATTTTCCCCTGCACACGTTTGCTCCCCTCTCCCTCCTCTTTTTCTTGACACAACTTGGAAACGGAGAGGACCTTGTAGGAGCGAGAGGGGTGCAGCTCCATTTGTTACAGTTTTTCAGTTTCTGGTGCACGTTTGATGCAAATCCGATAACAAATGAGCAATTTATTGCAAATAAATAAAAATAGAAATATTAATATTAATATTTTTATTATAATATAATTAATATAATATTACTTATGCACTTATTACATATTACTTATATTATAATATTATCTTAATATTAATATTTTTATTATAGAACACATTTTCGCCAAAAATAGAAATAAAAACTTATCAACTCAATAACTACTACTTATTGTGTGAAAATATATAGGTATTTTTCAATTTGTGTTCTCTTTTTAATGTTAAGTCAAAGCAATAATTTTATAAACAGTTTTTTCTAATTTACTCGAAGTTGGTAGAGATGGAACTTCTCCCCTGTTGCTGCAAGGTCCACAATTAAATCATATTTTGATATGATTGCGCCTTTAGCTTCTACTGGGGTATTTGAATATCTTTGACAGCTTTTAACTCGTTAACTTGGCTAGACGACTTAACTCGTTGTTTAAATGTTTCTAAGCGTTGGATTAGACGATCTCAATTCTTATTTTCAAGTATACAAGAAATGATCCATTCAACATGTTGACTACATCCCACCGCGTGCGTAGAGTCGTGAGTTCTCCATGCAGATATTTTTTTATTTTTGAATCTTGAAGTTATTGACATCCAAGTTCCTCAAGACATCAATCATTCCACAGTACATAGCTTAGCACCATCTCACACATTTTCTTCATCTTCTTTATCGTCGCGGGTTTTACTAGTCAATCACATTCAAATGCATTAAATTCCCAATTTATTCGTCCGAAGGGGACAGGCGAACGTTTCGAGAAAATTAAAGGGAGAGAAGGGAAGTGGCGCTATTTGGAAAGCGGGCGTTACGTATACACACATTTGAATAGCGTATCCGTAAGCGCAGTTATTGCCCATGAACGATCGCGACCACCGAGTAAAAATGTTTCACCGTCGATCGAGTGCACCTACGTATATAGTGTGTACGTTTACGACGGCGCACGGCAATGCACGCGCACATCCACGCAAAATATTCTATCAAAACCCCTCGCAGCGATCGAGGCAGATGGAAATTTAATTCCCGAAGGCAGCCTGGTATCTAGGGGGCCAAGGAGGGCGGGTAAAGTCGCGGAATTGAATTTTGAAAGGTCCTCTATGTATAAGACCTTCCAGGATGTCGATATACGCTTGCCACATCCGCTCTCGCCGTGGAATCGAATATTTTCAGGAAAATGCCGAAACAACGGGGCGGGCTATGGGAAACCTTTCAATATCGAATTCTGTTTAGCCATCGAATGATGATAACGCTCGCAATCGCTACTTGTATACGTAAAACGGGGGATAATACGAATCGGAGGGAATCATCCGATTTTCGATTGGTACCCGCGTGCCGCCCCTTATTGCCTCCGTTTATTGTGTCGTAATGCCGCAGGAATTTTCGTTGCGATGGAACAGAAGTTTATGAATAGAATAGGGAATTCATAGAGTGAAATGAAATTTAATTGTAATAAAACATTAGAAGAATAGAACAGATGCCAATTGAGCCTAGTTATGCAGATAACTACCAATCCTCAAAATTACAAAAAATTAGGTAAACACAGTACGGATCCCATAATTTTGTGATCTTTATTTTGCAAAAAATTATCAAACCATAGAACAACTCTTATATTATAAAACTATTAAAACTACCAAGCTATAGTTCCATTTTAGGCTTGAAAAGCAAAAACTACAGAAAATTTAAGATATCATCAATTATACTACTCACTATTAAAGAACCCATAAAAAAAATATTGTAAAACAATAAGTATCAAGAAATAAAATATATCCAATAGAAATAAATCTACTTTTCTTGAATAATTAAAATTGTTAAACTAAATTTACTCAGTTTCAGATCATTAAACAGGAAATTAACAAAATGAAAGAAGATTTCATTTTAACAAAATAAATGTTACTTAATTATAACAGAAAATTAATGAAATGGAAGAAATGTTATTTTCAGCAGAAAGTTAATAGAATAGAATAGGAATGAATTAAAAAAGAAAATTAATAAGACAGGCAATAATTTAATTGTAATAGAATATAAATTAATTGTAACAGAAACTTTACAGAATACAGTAAGTACATAGCTCGTTTTACACAAACTTAGACATACACATATTTTCTATTCCTATGTCGATGACTTGGTTGCACTTTGATAATGCATTGGAGTTTAAACATACTATTCGCCTTACATGCTTATTGCGTGGATAATTACGCGCGTATATTTGCACGAGTTTTACCTTTTGTAACTGATAAGAATTTAATTAAAATCGAGAACAATTGAGTTCCAATGGATTTGTGCTTCGATACAATCGATTGGAAATTTTGTTCAATAGAATGTCACCATGAACGTGATGAATGCCCCATTGAAAAATATATTATCACGTGGGTGGGGGATTTTAATATTTTAGATATTAATCCTCGTTCATTTAACGAAGTTGTTACAATATTACAATGAAAAATTAAGCTAAAGAGATATTACCCATAATGATTACAATTACGAAATATTGGAATTGGAATATTGTAGTCAACGTAATATTCGTTTTACTTTATTCTTCATTGTAATAAGGATACTGTAAACGTCACAATAATATATTATCACAGTAATGGTATAATAATATGCAACCTTCATATTTTTATAATTGATGAGTGCCAAAATTCAAATTCTATGCTACAGTATTACCATTGGCACGTACGATATTTCCGGATAAATATTTTTTAAATTTTGCCACTTACAGTGTTTACCACAAAGACTCCACAATTCACATGGATTCTAAAGTTTTACGCGCCATCCAAAATTTTATATTTCATTTGGACAATCCTTATTCATAACTACCTACACATCTCACGTGATTTCACGCGTAAACACAAGATAAATGGTTTCAAAGTCGATCATTCGTTAAATTTGTGCTTTCGACAACAGTAATTGTCCGTGTTTAAATCAACATTGTGAGACAGAAGCGCAAACAAATTTCGTGAGTTCTTCGGCACAACTATAGTCGTCAGATCTCGAAACAAAATATAATGTTCTCGCGGGAAGTGGCGGTTAGCGGAATGACATTACAGATAGCCATCTAATCTCTCTTTTCTGTTTCTTCATTTCCACATTTACAAGCACTGCCGGCTCGTTATGCGGCACTGTAAACGAAAATGCAATTCCCTATGCATTTCCGTTAGTTAATGCAGAGCAATGCCGGCGCACGCAACGGCCACGCGTTATTCATAATCCGTCCGAGTCATTAGGACTGCAGCCGTCACGAGTCGCGCGTCGATACCGCAACATACCAGCTCGTAAGTCACGATACGTGCATTGATCGAATCAACTTTAATAACAGGTCATTACATTCGTAGTTTTCCGCTTGGCGGTCTTGAGCAGAAAAATAGCTGCACGCCAGAATCCGAATGTGTGCGCGAAGCAATTTCTGCGTCGACCGAATCTGTTGTTACACAACTGCATCAAGTTGAAATCATCTCGTTCGAATATTAAAGAAGCGAGAAAATAATTTTTGCAGAAAAAAATTTTCACCGAATTCTCGGTCAGAGGAGGTCTCCTTGTCAGCGCAAGTGGACGAGTCAGAGGCGCCGAAGCGAGCAGCGATCTTCTCCCAAACGCGCGGGTAGTTTGATCGCGGAAAGTTATTCGCGAGGCAGCGAGGCTTGGCATTGTTGCGGGAAGACGAAAGCACGCGAGGTGGAGGCAGGGAACGGCGGAGAACTCCGGCCATACATAAGGGAGAAGTCCGCGGGCACAGACAGCGGGCAGACGGACAAAGACGCGCTCGCAGGAGGCAAGAGGCCCAAGGACAAAAAGCCACCTTCCACCGGCGTGGTAGTTGTGCACGCCATACGTCGCGCGAGGAGCCGCACGGGGAACAGCCCCCGACACGCTGATACATCACGCGGGCAGAGATAAAAGTTTGCCGCTCATTCCCGGGATATATGGTGGCAGCCAGCCGCGCTCACCTACAAACGGCTGCAGCTAGTTATCGCGTAAACAATATACGGAGGGCGTTCTTAAAACGTTCGGGCGAACTTTAACCAGCCCGAGTACTTTGTCCACGGTACTATGGAGAACCGCTGAAAACATATTGCGGAAATATGGGACGGCGAACGATTGATGTCTTTATGAACCCTTGGAGGACACTTTCGCTGGTTTGTATGCTTGAGGGTTTTGGATCAGGGTGGTTGATAAAAGGGTGCATGCCAAGTGTGTTTCCGAAGTGGCAATCACTTCTATATGATATATATAAAAAGATAGTGTTTCCATTTAAAAAGGGGTGCAAATGACATTTAAAAAATACACGGAGTGTCCCAATTTCACGAAGCATAAGTCATGCAACGTTGACGTGAAATTTACGCGAATACACCTGTCATGAATATCTCTCTGTACTTTACGCATTACGAACCCGAAACGCGGTGATTCGTTAAAATTCAGATGTTCGGGTAATTTGACAGGAATATTCAGCCCCGGGCATTTTTAATACACCGGCGCGAGTTTGAAAACAAAGCCCCGTGGTTGAAATACTTGGGATAGTTGGATATCCGAATAGCAGGGACTAATGACCATTCGCCTCGTTTATAATACGAGCCATCGATGCATATGCACGTAAATGTCACCCCGCTGTCTGTAAATATCTGTATTATTCAGGCAGATATATGCGCGCGTATGAGCGTTTGCGCAATAATAAACGGCAGGGAGAATCGGGAATGAGCGCGTCGATGGAAATATCGGGAAAAGCACGAGGGCAAAGGGACCTATCAGCAGTGGGTTAATAAAACGGGAAATAAGTGTGAAGAGGAGGAAAAAAAATACTAGGGCACTGGAGCATAAAAAGGACAAAGGGAGGGGCTCACGAGAAAAGAAAAAGAGGGCAGAAAAGCAAACTAATAATAGAGACAGAATTAATACTGTTGGGAAGATCAATAAAGATCAACTTAACCTATTTGAGTTCTATTCGAATTTTACCATTTCCCACAGAAATTAATTGTGAATATTACTCTATATCAATACTGCCCTCCTCAATTAAAATGTCCTATCTAGCATTCATTTTATCATTATTTCGTTAATAGTCTAATCATTTTTTTTAATACGTGTACCGGTAGACCGGTAATAGGTACGTTATTAACGTAATAATTAATTAAATGTTTGAAACAGGATATTGTAAACCATCTGAAAAGCTGTTAGGTTAAATACATTAGACTGTTCCTGGATCTCTGCGAAGAACGTATGATTTTCTAACTCTACTTAAATAACTCTACTTCAAATATTTCAACATACCTTGAAAAATGCTAGATAGGACATTTTAACTAAAAAGGGTAGAATAAGAGGGGATTCAAATTTTGTTTACCTGGTTCGAAAATCTATGGAATAAATTGGCTCTGGATTATTTTCAAATCAAACACAGCAGACGCGCCAACCGTAGGTGGTCATACGATTTTATGGTGTTGCGATTAAGTGCGAGCACTGGTTACAATCAGATTCGAACGGTTTCAGTAATATTTCCGGAGGATATGTTTAAACACAAAATGAAGGGGAAGTAGAAGGTGCAAGTAGATGTGAAGGCAGATAACAAGGTGTAAGGTGTACGAGGAAGTGAAGGGAAATAGGGAAATAGGAGGCGATGCATTCTCATTAGAATGGGGCACGAATTTGACAATCTCCAGCATGCGTGAATCATGCATTAACCCCGACGCTAATGGGCATTCAGCGAGAGGTTATTCGATGGGCAGTTCGTTTAAAATCATAATCTCCATCTCTATAGACAAACACACGTCACTGGTGAACTCTTACCTATTCGCGTGGGTACCGTTCGTTAATAGCGCGGTTTCACCTTTCAGATTTTCATTATATAATATTTTTTCGACTTTTATAAATAAACTGATCTACAGATGTGAAATCCAGCAGAGAAACTTTATCGGATTCCCATTAATACTGAACAGTTTTTCTCAAAATTATTATTTGTTAAACAAAGATTTTACAAATGTATCAACATTAGGGTGGGCCGAAAAACCTAAATTTTCAAAACCCGATACGGCCTAGTTTGGAAAAGTTGCCTTTAGGGAAGACAAATTGAGGCAAAAGAATTTTTTTTAAATCGATCAATATTTGGCCCCGCTACGATTTTAAAAATTTTCTTTTGCCTCGATTTGCCTTCCCCAAAGACACCTTTTCCGCACTAGGCCCACCCTAATCAACATGCCTCAAAGGAGTATAAACTTGCCCCTTAGTGAGGTAAATTGATACACTTAGCTTACACCGAAATAACATTTTTTTTCATTTATTTTGTATGTATTTTCTCTATTTCCCACTTACAATATATTAAAGAGGAAGGACCAATGTATATTTTAGCATATTTGTTATTACGTAATCAATTCAATCAAAAATGACAAAAAATTGAAAACTGAAAAACGTATCAACCTGCCTGGCAACTGGTAGGTACTTTTATATATTCATAAATTTATTATCCTTTTGTATATCTTTTACAGCATTGTTGTGTTAAACAATTTTGAGAAGTACTCAAGAAAAAATCATTATTGATGGTAACGAACGATTTATGTTTGAAGAATTTTGTCAGTTTGCTAGTAAATTCGCCACGATTAAGAACACACTTTTTAAAATATGACCACTGCTGTCTCGAAAGCGCAACATTTTATAATGCGCACGCAGGGAATGTTGAACTTTGAATATTTAAATTTCACTTGCTCCGCGTTTCTTTCGAGATAAATTGTAAACAGAGGCACGGCCGAATTTGCATTCGACGGGGACAGCCATATTTTCCGTCGAAATTCTGTTGGCTTGGTCAATTCATTTAAATATTAGAATTTTACAGCTAACCTGTACCTCCATGAGATCGCGCGAATCATCTACGCAGGGAAATACACCTCGCCTGATTTGTTATGGAAGTTGTTTAAACGATCGTGACGCTTGGAAAAAAACCGAACTTAACAGAAAAAACTTAACAGAAAAAAAACGATCATTCTTACAACACCCGAGGCAATTCAATTTTGCTAGTCTGTACAGGTAGGTACATGAAGCAACAGTAACATATCTGTCAGAAAATATCTGTCAGACATCCAAGGGACATTGGGTCTAGAATGCAATAAAAAAATAGATGGTACAAGGTAAAAAGGCAAAAAGTTATAAAGGAAGGAATTCATTGTAATCCCCATGGAATGAAGAAAGTCACTTATTCCTACTTTAAAGGAGCACTGATGCAAAAATGTCCTCTAAAAGAATGTAGTTTCCAAGCAGCGTGAAACATTTCGTCTGCAAAGCTCCACTATAAAGTTCAGCTGGGTTTTCCAAGTTGCCCCTGATGTTTCAATTACAGTACGTTAGGATAGCCTGGATTGGTAGCCACATTGGGTCGATGTCGCTTACGGGATTGTAGTTTACGCCGCGGGCTGCACTTGGAGGTTTAATTAACGATCTGCTCTGATCGGGAAGCATTGCCTACACGTATATCTGTGCTCCACCTGAGACCCTTCATTTCGCCGCGTATTTAAGAACATTCTGCGGGCTTAGAAGCTTTTAGACACGCCTGCGCGAAAGCTACTCTCGCTGACACTCGGTCCTACAATACATTAACTGATGGGACATTCTTCGCACTTATGTGGACTCTCAGCGTCTTCGGAAACAACGCGTTTGAACAAAAATATAATTTTTGGCAAATTTATGAAGTAAATATAAATGTGATTCTTATATGGCAAAAAGAGGCAGTCATAAAAACTAAAATTTCACAAAAAGCGGACATATTTGTGCACTAAGCCATCGATTTGTACCGTCGTTCTGCATCACTGTAAATTACACTCTTCCTTTTTTCAGAAAGAAATGTCAAATTGTTTGTTTCTTAGTGGTGATTTGTTCGATTTCGATATCAAGGGAGACGTCGAAGAGGAAATTCCAAGAGTTTTAAACTTTCTGCTAGCAAACTGAAATAACCAGCGTCCAGCATGTCATTTCCAATCAAACATTGATGTTCGTTAACGTAGATCGCTGCGAAACGGTCCGATTAAAAATTCATCGGAGTGCCTGCATCGGTGATATTTATCTAGAATGAAGCTTTGCACACTGGATACGGGGATGCAAACAACGACTCATTATTTACCTCGGCGGACGTGTATCATGTCGGCGCAGTAACAGAAATTCTTCCTGCACGAAGTAACTTGTTAAAAAAATGGTAATCGTGTTACGTGCCTACGCGCGTGACATCAAAAGGAAAAAGGAGTGCGCATGTGAATTATCCCACGAACGGGATGCTCTTGTTGCAAAAGGATTTCATCAACTGTCAGCTTTCACAAAAGTGGTAAAAATAATGACAAAAGCTCGTTGACAAACTGTATTGTGGTGACCGTTGACGGTCCTAGACGTCGTTAGCCCGAACTTTTCGCGAAGCGGAATGAGTATGAAGCGGAAGAGTAGTTTGAAGTAACATTTCTCTCGCGCTCGTAGCAATGGAAATCTCGCTTTTATTGTAAATAAAATCCACCGCTTGCTTTCCCTTTTCCTCGTGGTTGCCCATGAAAAGCTACTCCCACTAATCAACTTCCGCTTGAAGTACGTGTAATAAATTTGCTAATTACTCTCCCAAGTTATCCAACTGCAAGTCACGCGAACAACGCGAAAACACCTGCCAACAATTTTTAATAGCGCTTCCCTTCGCATCGCGATAGATAGGTGCCCTCGCGGAACAGGAGGGTCGTCGACACTGGCGTTTAACTATTCGCGAGCGTTAAGAGAGTCGACTTTACTTTGGCAACGGGTTAATATCGTCGTTTTAAAATTAAATGATAATTGGAGGGGAAAATAACCGACGAGAAAAATGCCACGGATTTTTCGCCCGACGTTCGCCTAAGTAGGCACATCGTAGAATTCCTACAGCGTTTGTTTTAGCGACCCGATCCCCTTTTTCTACTCGTTAAGACGCGGAAAATAAGGAAGACCGGTATCGCCGCCCCGCGACGGTTTAATATCGCTTTAACGCGAATAACGTACAATTTCCCGTATTATGCGCACCGCGGGATAATTTAAGGCACTGGCCAGGGGAACCCGCGCCCCACCATAATGCGCGTTGCACCGATTCTACACGATCCTCCGCGGCGTTTTACGCCCTCCACGCTGTAAACCACCCCCGTTTTGTGGACTCGGAGTTCGCCGGCGTAATGTAAACCGAAATTAACGGCCGCGCCTCGCGCCCACGGATTCTTCGTCGCGAGTGAAAGCGAATTCCTACCGAAGCAAATTTAATAACCCGTCTAAGCGACAATACGGCGAGCAAAAAGACGCGGGATCCATTCGGCGTCAAACGGGCCGAGCTGTGGCCTGCTATCGCGATATTAATCGCCGCACGATGCAAAAGCAACGTTATGGTATTTGGAGAAGAGTGGGGGCGAGGGACGTGGCTGTCAAAGGCATTTTTAATAAATAGCGGGGCTGCCCGAATATCCTCGTTTTATCTGCCCATTTTCCGCGGCATCTTTGGACCGTGTGTTTTCATTAAACATTTATTAGCGGCAGGTTACGCGGCGAGATCAAAGCCCGCGAGCTGCACGCTGTATATGCACGCGTCGCGCGCCGCGCGAGTTGCGAAGAACGAGGACCGCTACTGACCTCCACAAGGGTGATGAGGATGATGAAGAGAGGCGGTGGGCAGCACGTGTAGTGATCAGCGTAGTACTTGCGGTCCCTTTCCTCCGTAAGGAATTCGTCGCCGATCATGCGGACCATCCTGCAACCAAAAGAATGATCTCTGATGAGTTTGCGTGGTAGAAAAGTGGTCTAATATTTTGCAGGCGTATACATATAGAGATTAGCAAAAAAATTATTTAAATAAAATTTCGAGTAACGAATAAAAGTTTAAAAAAATTATTCATCAGGTGTGGAATAAGAAAAGTAACTTTATTCGTCGAGTGAATTCTCGTCGAATAAAAAATTAACTTTATTCGTCGAATAATCTAAAGTTAATGTAACTTTTATTCGATCCATTATTTAACTAATTTTTTATTTAGTTAATGCCCAACTCTGACCCTGTGATACTTGTAATTGATTTGTGTAATACAATGCAATGCGAATCAACTGTCTGGCGTAATTGCGTTAAATTGGGAATTCATTATCGATGAAAACCAGATGCGATCCTATAAATATTCTTGCATCATCGTGTTATTCAAATAATAATTCCAGAGTGACAGGAATTAGAATATATTTGTTGGCCTTGTGGATGAAAGAAAGGGATCCATCCGAACTATTAGGAGATGTGACGAAGGGGAACGGATTTTATTGCAAGACACTTTGGGATTTCAAAATTAATCTATCGATAGCTGGAGGATATTCTTCAACTAATCAGTCGGGCTGCAGCAATTTTCGCGCCAAAGGGTAGCTGCGTGGCCTCGTTAATCGTTGCCAGAGGTAGCGAAATAACGAGGGATTAACTTCACCAATCGGACTTCGCCTGAAAAGAAAAGGGAAAAACACTCTCGCGCAATTACGAACGACTTTTGGCATCTATAGTTCTTCATTATCCTCGCCTGTCAATATCTGGCGGCGCTCGTAAAACGACCCTCGCGCATATACTCGACGTACCTTCACCTGTCTCGAAACCTATCCTGCAACTATCCAATTTAATTATCGTTAATGAATTGCTCATCGCCGATGTAACGTAACTGTCAAGAATTGCTAAATTAAAAAAAAAAACAAAAGATTACCTATCGTAAAAATTACCAACCCTAAACATTAACTTCATTAAAAAAGAAAAAATAATCTCCATTAGAACTATACAATGATACGCCATGCATCATCATTTTGTTATTAAAAGCAGCTTTAAACGTTTGTATCCTGAATGTTTAAATGTAAACGGATTTCATGTTCTGGAACAGTCGAAATGAGAGGATTTAGGATTACAACTCATGTCGACCGTCTCGATTTCATATATAAATATGATGTAAAATGTACAAAAGGGAAGGTATTATTTTAAAGTACAAAATAAATATTGTGAACGAAATGGTGGATGTCTCAGTTTGTTCCCCTCGAAGCTCCAACATTTTAATACTTTCTATCTAGCAAGCAGCTCGAGAACCAGCAGCCGGAAATGCTGGAGTTATTTAGCTCGAGATTATCGGCGAATGTTGTGTATTTAAAGAAATTGATAACGGCGGAGTGGAATTTTATGCGAAGCGGGACTAGACCCCACCGTGGAATAATCATAAAGAAATACTGGTCCGTAACTCGATGTCTAGCAGGTTTATGGTTCTGAAGATAAACTGTCTCCTCGTTTCCATTGACTCGGGGGTGGGGAAGCGTAAGAACGGGAGCAAAAAGGATGGTGGTGCAGCGGAGGGATGTAAAAACGGGAAGAAATTAGCGGAAGGACGAACGAGTCGCGGCAGAAAGAAAATCAAGCGGAACGGATGCAACAGCTGGTGGACGGAAGGAAATGAAGGATCGGGGTACTAAAGTAATGAGTAAGGCGTATTATAAAATTATGTAGAGATCGATGAAAGTGATGGGAGAAGTTCTGGCGACGTGGAGCGGGCATGGAAAGAGTATAAAAGTATCAGATAGTGATACTAATAGTAAGAGGGAATTATATGAAGAAGATATGAACACAAGATATTTCTTTAGAGTATTTCTTTTAAAAACATAAGACAGAGAATGTCTCTCTGGAGAATTTCTCTCTCAAAGAAAATTATCTAAATGATCACATTGCGCTTCAATACAAGTCCCAGCAGGTAAGGGAGAGGTGCTATAAAAGGGACAAATCATATTGCCGAAGTTCTAAACACATTACAAGTTATTTTCCTGTTTACAATAAGCTTGATTGATTATTTTCTTTCTGACTCGAGCATGGGTTTATGAAAACGAGCGACACTATTAACAAATAATTCTAAAAATGAGTGCTGCGTTTGTTGAGAAAACTTTGCTACCAGTAAAGAAGAAGATGTCCCTTTTATGACGTCTAACATCCCGTTTAAGACTACATAGTCGTGAAAGGGACATTTTCGACTTATGTATTTGGAAATGGAAAATTTCGTTACTTTCTGTTATTATTAAAGAGTATCCTATAAGTATATTTTTATTGAAGGCCAATAAATATACTTCCTATTAATGGACTTGTGTTTTAAGGGGACATTCCTATCAAATCGCTAAAAAAAAATAGGTGATCTTTAGGATTTTTTTTTTCCAAAAATGTATACAACATGCAGTGAAAAAACTTTATGGTCTTTCTTTATTCGTTCTTCAAGGATATAAAAACTTCTTTTTTTTCATTTTCCTGTAATGGTTCGAATTTTACGTGGCGCTCAGTGCAACTGCTGCAACAGAATAGGCGTACACGGTAGACAGTAGAACTCGACGTAGGATTGTCCGAAATAAAAAAACCAAAGATATTTTTATAAGTTATTTCAGTCACTATCGCATCACCCCTTAAGAAGGTGAATAAAGTAAAACAGCGATGTTTGGCACACGTTTGAACACGAACATGCAAAAAAGGGGGTAATTCTACGCCTAAAAATATTAATAACAAAGAACAATGACCTCTACAATTGATGGTCAAAGGCTGATGGGATAGTGAATTCAATTACAAAGAAAATGCTACCAGGATTGCTGAAATCGGTTCATAATTTCTTTTGTTCTGCTGTCTACCGATCGAAAAATCATGTTTCCAGATAAATGCGTTTAAAGTTTTACTTGTATGTTGCCTGTATTCTGAGGTCGAGATGCTTCTCTCGTTGTAGAATCTATATCATTACAAATTTCGTCTTACATTTACTGAGTATTCGTCAGACACTATACTATAGAGTATAGATGTACGCAAAAAAAATCGATTTTCTGACAAATTTTGATAGGAATGTCTCCTTAAATACTTATCATGATATTATCAGAAATGGACGGTAAATAAAATTGTCCCTTTTACAGCGCCTCTCCGCTACTTATTTATTAAACAGGAATTATTGAAACAAAGAATCGATACAAAGTCACACAGAACAAATATTTACATTAAACCCCTTCGTTACTTCCGTGTGACCAATTCACCAATAAAGTCAAGCCGAATAAATTCTCGACCTCCTATTCGCCCAGATTCAGAGTAGCCAATAGAATCGAACACCGGAGCTACATGGTGCAGCCATGGCTTACAAAGAGTCAAAGAAGAGCAACTCACTCTCGATGCGAAACAAGAGACGAAACGAAAAATAGGAGAGAAGTAACGAAGCTGTTAAGTTACACCGTATTTTCTTTCATAGATGGAGGGGAGCAGCAGTACCTGGCCATGGAATGGAAAGCTAAACTGTCTCTGCGTGGAATCAGTGAAAATGGAGAGGGGCAGAAATGCGAGATACGGTCTCACTGAAGGAAAAAACCACGATATCTCGAATGCAGAGTGCCCCCGTGCGCGGCTGACAGGTCCGTAGGTGCACACCTAATTGCTGGTGCGCCTCGAGACAGCGTAGATCGCACGAGCGATTTCCAATTAGCGATGTGACTGATATACCCGGGTTCAAGGAAACGAGAAAGGGGTCGTCTGCCCTCCTTCTCTCGCTGCCGCTGTTTGTGAGCACAGGTGGCGGCCTCGACGTCCGCCACGCTCCTCTGGAACCGGGCGGTATATAGCAGGCGAGATCGCGGGAGAATTAGAAATAACACTGCCGCCAAGGATAACGATTAAATGTATCGACCAAAGTGCACCGCACTTCCGTCATTCACTGTCGGAATGACCGAAGAGCCACCGCTGATTGATCGAGTGCGCGCGAGATCGTGGCACACCGGAGCCACGGTTAGAATTTTTAGACAACCAGTAAAGTGAGCCGTGACTCAACTTTCGGGAAAGTCCACGCAAGGAAGATACTGGTAGAAATGATTCTAACGATGACGATGGTAATAGACTGTTATTGCCGTTGGACTAAGTAGATATCTACATACACATGGTGTACTACTTAGTAAAATACCCGTGCTTCATTACGGTAGAATAATTAATAGGAATTACATTTAAGTATTTCTTTTTTTATTTTCTTTTTAAGTAATTTTATATGTAATTTGCGTAAAGTAACCATTATATAACGAACATTTATATATGTAGTTATACGTTCGTTCACACCTACTATTAACAAATTAAAACATCTTACAAAAAAATCTGTTACCAGATCTAGATTTGACCCTTTTAGTGTTGATTGCGGCAAAATTTAGATATTAGTTTTTAGGTATTTGCGTTCTGGCTAAAAACAAGTATCGATATCGAATTGGGCCGAAGAGATTTTGAGGAATTCATGAACACACATTTTACTCCTTTTCAACCCTATTCAGGCAAAATTTAATTGGCATGTAATGAGAATAAACGACACCGTAAGGTATTAAATCTTGTGGAAGAAGTTAAAATACCTGTGCTATAAATCACTAAGTATTCTTCCTATGTATATTCGACTTCATTATTGAAAGCTTCTGATCGATTCGATATGTCTAAAAGCATATGAAATGTTGAATCAGGTCAGTGACCGGTGACTCCATCTTCCTGTTTCTTCAAAGAAATTTCGAACAGCTTAAATCAAACTCACTGCTCTGGCATGGATGCTATATAGCAGAGTGAGTAAAGCGGCCTGTAGACGGTCAATATTATTGTGCAATATTCAATATTGCACAATATTATTGACCGTATGTGGATCATATTGGAAGGTTGCACAATAATATTGAAAGGTTGAACAATATATTGTGTGAATGAAGAAGAAAATCGACCCCTAGGCGCTCAATATATTGTTCAATATTAATATTGCACAATAATATTGACCGTCTGTGGATCACATTGGAAGATTGTACAATATATTGTGTGAATCAAAAAACGGTTTTGATATTTATTGTCCAATATTGAATATTGCACAATAATATTGACCGTCTGTGGGACACCCAGCGAAATATTGTGCAATATATAGCACAATAATATTGACTGTAAGCAGCCCCTAGACGGACAATATATTGCGCTATAAATTGCACAATAATATTGACCGTGTAGGATACCCAGCGTAAATATTGCGCCATATATTACACAATAATATTGACCGTGTGGGACACCCAGCATAAATATTGTGCAATATATAGCAGAATAATATTGCCCGTAAGCAGCCCCTAGACGGTCAATATATTGCGCAATATATTGCACAATAATATTGACCGTGTAAGATACCCAGCATAAATATTGCACAATAATATTGACCGTGTGGGACACGCAGCATAAATATTATGCAATAGATAGCAAAATAATATTTACAGTAAGCAGCCCCTAAACGGTCAATATATTGTGCATGTGAGGCATGTGGGGCATCCAGCATAAATATTGTACAATATATTGCACAAGAATATTGACCGTCTACAGGCCGCTTAAGATATCAGTCGAATCGTTTGAAAAATCGGCCCAACTACTTTGGTGAGTTACGTAATCAGACTTGAAACTTCGAACTCGCACTAAGCGGTCGGATAAATGATCGCATCGCATAGCACCTTGCACGCAGACAGAGAGGACGAAGATCAAGAGGCGCGCGAATCGTTACAGATAACTGTTGCTTTATATTGCGCAACTTTCCGCAAAACTCTATTTTATCGAATGAATCTGATGACACATTATCAGCCAGGCTATATCGCTATACGTATCCTGCGCTGTCTAACGAAACTGATCTCTCGAGCTTTCCAGTGAAACATCCGCACATCGTTCCCGCGGGGATTTCCGCGACCACCGAATGGAAAGTGAGGAAATGGACCCAGGAAGCCGAGGTAAGTAAGCTTGTAACGAGTTTAACTACCATGTCAACCTACATCGCCTTTAATTACACGGACGTCTACGACGTGGAAGTTGTAACGTTGTGACGCCACTCTCGTGATCGTGGGGAAGTTAGCCCTTCTGAACTTGGCGCAAAGTGGAAGAATCGTGTTTCGGAAAGTCCGGTGTGCTAATCAGAAAAGCTCGTCCTTTTGCCTTTGCCCTAGCTTGTTCTTTCTAATTCTACCACGTAATACGAACATGATAATAAGTAGGTACTAACGTCGGAGGTGAACACGTTCAATGTTGACATGCAGTTTCAGGTTCTTGGTAGAATTTACAAAATGGGTGGAAGGGTTAGATTGGTATATAAGCGTTTGTGCTACTTTCGTTTAAATTCAGTTATTGCTCCCAGGTAGAACAAAAATAGTTCATCTATGTGTATATTAAATACGAAAACCTTCTGCATTGAAACTGAAGATATAACAGATTATATTTCGGACGTAGGGGAGGGTTGCCTATATCGTACCACTTAAGACATTTTACGTTATATTTCATATTTGGTACTAATTTGAACGCAAATGACTATTGGATATTGTAGCTTAATCTTTTAGGCACCTACTATTATATGCTTAACCTTTTGTTCAGAACAAATTAATTTGTTATTAATCTTTTTGTCACATAGTGTAAAAGGTACGATTTAGGCAACAGGTCTTCTAAATCGTACCCCTCGGTTTCCAAAATCGTACATCCACCAAAAATAGTATCAATAACAAATAGAGTAGCAAATATTCAACATAAAGTAATGATTATTATATAGTTACATATACATATGTATATGGATCACACACAGGCCGCAATAACCTATGATGAATATGATATACGTACATAACCTATTTAACATACGAGTTGTCAAATCCTACTGGTACGATTGTAGTGGTACGATTTAGGAAACATGATCAATTTATTTATAAATATTAATTTAAACTTTATAATGAATGTAATATGTACTTAAAATGAATGTAAAATATTCTACATTAAACCCGCTTTTAGAAAAATACAAAAATACAGGACGAAATTGCATTGTTTGATTATTATCAGCTAAAATAAACTGGTAAAAAGTTACATCAATCATACCTGATTTTTTAAAATGTTTATAACACGCACAAAATAGGGTGTAAGCTCAAATGATTTTGTTTCTATTTCTTATTTCGCATTTACTTGATATTTTTATTATCCAATGTCGTTTAGATTCATTAATTACTGAGAAATTGATGAGGTACGATTTAGGTGACCAGTACGATATTGGCAACTCTCCCCTACATCGTACTATGTAAATCGATCCCTGATTTTGGGCGTATTTACCAAATGCTCCTTTGGATTTTATGAAATACTAGCTTAAAGAACCCGGCGTTGCCCGGGTAAAACTTTGATTGTTACAGAGCGTGAAGGGATGATATAAGGGGGAAGAGGTGGGATGTCTAGATTTCATGGTGGTCCATATTTTCCCCAGGGTTCTAGAGAGTAATTGTGCAAAATTTGGTCCAGATCGGTTAAAAAAATCGGGATTGAAAGTATCCTATATGTTATTCCTGGTCCTAGACTATTTGTATACAAAATTTTAGAAAGATCCGTTGCGTAGTTGCGACGTGATTGAGTAACAAACATCCAAACACACTTTCGCAATTATTATATTAGTAGGATTAGTAGGATTTTGCGGGTTTGTCAGAAATATTTAGTTACCTTTTTATCCAGATTTAATATTTAATCTAATCCGATTTATATAAAATACCAATGGCATAACACAAAATACTAAGAAGTCATCTATCTCAGAACCACCTTTTAACCAGATAGATACCTACGCCCTTTCGAATTAACACGGCAGCATAGGTATTCTGATCAGTAGGGAAGTCTATAAATTCGCATGACCAAACAGAAGAGCTCCACTGCGCAAATTTTCGAGGTTTTGGTAGAAGAGTAGCTGAGAATCAGATCTTCTATAGACTCCTCTTTTTTCATCTTCCTCCGAACTCTTGAATACCTCACTGTTAATCAGTACACCTACATATATCTCATTACACACAGGTACCTACCATTTTTAAAAAGATACGAGGGGATAATTTTAAATCCATTGCGAACGAAGCAACGAAAATCACATAACATTTTCATTTCCTCACGTGAGTAATAAAATATTATGTCATACTTTAAAAAGTCTAATTTTATGGCAAACTTAATCCCTCGATTTAATCATGCGACCACCATTTAAAAGATTATACACTCTGCCGCGAATTATTGAAAAGTTACAGTACTGTTGCAGCGAAACAGCGAACACAATTACACGAATCTTTTTCAATGACGTGCAATAATGCACCAAAACGGGAGAATAATGGCTCAATTTATTACGGATTACGTGTCCTCGCGACAGGAACGTTGAGCACATGATTCCTCCTGAGCACACATGTAGGAGGGGAATAATACCTCCGTAAGAATCGTCTTCTTATCCTTTATACCGTGTCTGGGTATAAGGAATCCTGAGAGATAAGTAGTCCTTAAACCCGATTTTACCCGTCCACGATCAAAGCCGTCGGAAAATCGAATCTCCCTACGATCGCCTACACCGCGTGCAGATTGGGAATCGATTGACGAGACAGAATATTGGAGCCACCGATAGTCGATACCAGCGGCAGAAATGCGCGCGTGCATGTACGCGTGTAAAGTGCATAAAGCCGATCAATGAAAGCGTCAGCAATTCCTTTTTTCGCTTGTTAAACGCGCGATTATTCCGCGATTCACATCTAGCACTGTCTTTTTGAGGCAGCGCCATCGCGATCAAAAGGAAGAGTGAATAATCGTGTATTTGTTGGCAGCGAGTGACTCTTTGGAACGTGGAACTAAGTGAATCGTGAAATAATATGAGTGGAAATGCATGTGCAATCTAGTCTAGAATATTATCGCACTGAAAATCAAATGTAAGTGGCGAGTACAATGTAATAAGTAGACACACTCACTAAGAAAGTGGGATACAAATATTATTCATAACTTTTGTAAGGCTCGATGCAAGGAAATTTTCATGTATAGGTTTAGTTTTAAAAGTTCTGCGTGCAAATTCTTCATATCAAACATTTATCTCTAATTAATATTACACAATAAAGCGAATATTCTGCTCCTAAGCAATTTTGATGATTGCAAATTTCAGAAGGGGGAATATAAAGGGTAATCCGAAACGGATTATAAATGAAAGGGGAAAAGGAGATCAGAGTAATTATCCATTGTTCCTAATATTCACTTCACAGTGAAATTCGTGCACTTGATTGAAAATCGAGTTAAATTTTCATGGATTATCCCCCTATTCAAAGCAAGGTATTCTACTTTTTCGACTTGCCTTTCCACTAGGCCCATTTTTATTCGAGGTTGTACTACATTTACTCATAAATTACGTTCAATTTTCATGGTCGATATTTTCGAAATGTCAAAAACTTTTATTCCGCATAGATACTCTATTTATTTTTGCTAAAAAATTCACCCCACTCTCGGTGGTACCATTCTTCCTCACGCACCCTATATATTCAATTAGGTATCGCGCCTTATTACCATACTTTTTCATTTCGTTAGGGAAACACATCGCTGATCTTTCCAGTAAAATTCATGAATTCTGCTCGAAAATATTCTTAAGACAATAATAGGGAACCCGCACATATTTCATTTAGACGGTCCATAGGGAGACGAAGATCGAGAAGGGAGAAACGAAGATCGAAGAGGGGGAGATGAAGATCGAGAAGGGAAAGACGAAGATCGAGAAGGAAGAGACGAAGATCGAGAAGGGAGAGATGAAGATCGAGAAGACGAATGAAAGGCGAGAGGACAGGCGGGACAGGGAGGTAGGAAGGACGTTTGATCGCAGAGGGGTGGTTGGGGTGCACCGCATGCCCGAGAAAGCATGAAATTGCGCTCAGGTCGCGGCATATTAGATTATTAGGACTCTGCGCGCGCGCGCATCCTGACGTCGTCCTGCTGTATTCCCCTTGGGAGAACAAGGGAAATTTCGCGATAAATCAAACGTAGCCGAGCCGCAACTATGTCCATCGGGGAAACAAGATTTTCGGCGAAACGACCGTAGTCGTTTAATGCCCTATGTTTCGTGCCCCCATCGCCCACATGGACCCCATACCCACCGACGTAAAACAGTCGAATCGAATAAACCGTAAGGGTAAACTTTTCCATTTGGTATTCCACCGTGACTATTACCATTCGTGCGTCGATCCTGAAACCATAAATATGGTACGTCGTAATAGAATTCCAGACGTTTCAAAAAGTCCTGAGATAAAACTCTAAACTAAAGAAATACTGAACGGTTTCACAAGAGCAATGTGTTTGGTAGTATTATAGAATCTTGCAAGTTTTGTAAAATCTTGCAAGATAAATAAAATTGTTAAGTTTTGAATTTTTAATGCTTTACTTTCGTTTCGAAATTCTGTTGACTCAAAAATAAGCAAGAATAGGACAGATGTGACGATACCAGAGCACAGGATTAACATTTCCAAGACTTCCAAAATTTTCAAACGTACTTCACTCCCAAAGTGTCTCAAAAATCTGTATACCTGTTTTGTTCAAACAAATGCAAAGCGATATCTTTCAGAGAGCAAGCCACTAAATGTCTTCATCGTCACTTATAAAAGAGCCACACTTATTTGATCCCATCTTACCCACTCCAATACTATCACGTACCAATTGCCAAAACAACACACTGAATACAGCCCTGGGTTCTCAACTTGTTAGCAAGATATTCAGTGACCCCACAGACCTCGTCCATCGCTACTAGGGATTGCAAATTTACCGACTTTTTCAATTACCGGTAATTCGGTAAAATTTTCAATCAAAACCGGTTTACCGGTAATTAACCGCTATTTTTTTAAGGAATTAAATGACTCTTAAAATATAAGAGTAAACGTTACAAAAAACTTTTTTTGAACTCTAATCGTGCATTATAAAAAATATATGCATGTGAAACTATTCTGAACATAAAATATAAAATGATGTAACACAAAATATATATATTTGTATAACTATTTACAATACTTATTAATATGGATCTTCACCAGGCAAACAATGAAAAGAATCTTATCTTACATACATAATTAAATATTTTTTATTTTACAATTCTTTTTAACAAATAAGTACGTAAAAAATATAATTTGTCTAAACTTTAGTTTCCTGATCGCGACCTAATTTTTGTAAAAAATAATCCAGCCACGGATAAAGCGCTCTCATATTCAACACTTTTTGGTCGGGTCATCATTAAGAAATCATATGCCATTTGTATATACTTTCCCCTTACTTTTTCTACTTAAAAATGCGTCCATTTTTTTGATGACATGATTCAGATTCTTAGTTTTCTTTTGGATCAGAGTTGGTTCTCCATGAGATACTTCGGTTTTCGTCTTTATTAGTAACTGAAGTTCTTTTTCACTGGTAACATAGTAGATGTCGACGGAATTAATAAACGCTTATATGTGTTATATTGCTATACGTAATTTATCGAATTACCGGTAAAAATTTGGCGAATTACCGGTAAAAATTTAAGGGTATTTCTCGCGATTTACCGGGAAACCGGTAAACGGGTTTACCGGTATTGCAATCCCTAATCGCTACACCTCTGCAATGCACAATAATATCCGCCCTGCCAGCAAAAAGTTTCCGTACACCTTGGCTTCTAGATATCAGCCACCAATAACTCCTCCCATAAATCACCAAACTCTATTGAATTCCATTCTAACATCTACCACAGACGCTGAAGAAAATAGTAACGCGCGGTACAGCGCCAGAGAATGGGACGGTAGCGAATGAAGAGGAACGAGTCCGGCTCTCGAAAGGCGACGGGACACAGGTGGACCTACGTTTGTGTTAGGTCTGGTTAAGGTTAGGCAATACGTCTCTCGAAATGCTACAGGACATGGGTAAACCTATGTTTGGAACGGGGAAGAAAGGACTTTGTCGAAGACGGAAATTGACTTCTGGCAGGTAAAGACGCGTGCTTGGACTACGTGCAAGCTGTCTGCCGCTGTTAAGCAGCCCCGGCGCACGTCGTGCCATAAGCTCATAAACGTAGTTCGCCGTCCAAGAGTGGCTCGTAAAAAAAAGCTACTGTCCCCTCGTTCGCGCTCGTGCTCCCCTGCATTCACCCCCTGCATGCGCCCACGTACACGCGCCGACCGTCTACGTCTCGGCTTCGTCGTCTACTCGTCCTCCCTTAACGTTTTCACAACATACTTTCCACCGGGGTGCTGCAAACCTGCTAAATCCGCGGTGCATCGGGTGCCTAATCTGAGCGACTCTATTTCAGCGAGTACGGAAAAAGAAAATGGGCAGGCAGGTGGTTATAACTCGTAAATAAATGGTCGAAATCTTTGGTCCCATGGTTACTTTATTGCAGTAGTTATCTGTTTACTCCCGTATGTGGATACGCGTGGATGATGGAGCTGGTATGGCGATAGTCTGTGATGGAGATACAGCGATGTCGTAAATTCGGTGGTTAAGTGGCGGCGACAATTGAGGTAGAAAGATCTAGTACGCTATCCCGGTTTAGGGTTATGTGCATCCTACAGCGAGATTGATGGGAACTGAATCAGAATTCAGATACCTATTGCTACAGTTACTAAACTGTGGCGCCATGGTTCTTTCGAGTTGTTTGTATCGACAACTCGAAGAAACATGTTCAGTTTACCCATGGCTGATTTTAGAATTTCACAGGGCGTTATTGGGACCAAGGTATTCGGGGCCCACTCGTGCAAATCAAACGTGTTTTTTCATCACTTGTTACACGATCCCATGGGGTCCACTTAATTAAAGCCCTTTTTAAATTTTTTTATCCTTTTAGGTTTATTTAGCTACACAAATATGAACGTGATCAATAAATTTTCAAATGTAGGTACAGCAGACAACATAGAAATTAAATGCGTAAATTACACTCTTTGAAGAAGGCACAAATATTATTGATGCATAAATATTTGGCGTGGCTATAAACATATCGATATTTAGCGGTACATGGAAGCCTAATTTGTGGAGTGACTTTATTAGCTTGAATTTTCTTTTATTTTGTAAGAGCAGATGAATGAAATGTTTTTAATAAATACCAATTCTCAATTTTTCATCATTGAAAAAATATTATATCGTAGGGCTGCGCAGCCCTGAGGCGTAGTACTTTCTTCGCCCGAAAATTAAGCATTCTTTGAGAATTTTTTCCTGTATGAAAATGAAAAACTAGAAAGATGGGACTTGTTGCACATTAAAGATCACTGTTTAAAAGTATTAACAGCACTTTTATTTTAAAAAAGAACAGCTGGAGCGGAGCAGGAGCAGAGCAAACAAAAAATTGTTCTGCACCAATCCCTTGGTTTACAATACCAACGCGAGCGAGGGAAGCGGCTAAATTGTAGTGGTCAGCTCGCAATGCTCGCATTCTATTAATTGTAACGATCATATCTCCACTTGGATTTTTATGTGCGTGCCAAGGTGAACCACTATCTTCGAAGAATCTTTGGAAGTATTTTCTACCCTTAGTTAAACCTTAATTTCTTGAATTTATTGGTTTGCAGTTCCGCCCGTTTCTTAAATTTTTCGCACAGATCAGTATGGAGAATTTTGGGAATATCATGGAAGTCTGAGTGAGTTGCTTTTTACTACTTATTACAGGATAAGTAAGACCAAAAACGCCTAACCACCTTACGACTACTTAGTGTGCCTAAGTTCTGTAATCTACTCGGGTCCAAAAAACTATGTTGAAAGCATCTCCAGACCATTGACTCCCCAACCCAACTATACTAACACTTCCAACCCTCAGCAGGGTTACGACAACGCTACATCTGCTCCACGAACTATTATTATTATATAGTACCCATAACTCTGCTGAATTCATCTCTGGGCTATCACGGAGCTCTAGTTGGACAGTTGCGCTTTTTCGTGAACAGTGTTTTCAAAAACGAAAACATAAAGAAGTAGGGATATAAGCATTTTGAACGAATAGTAAAAAAAAATATTGTACATTAGAGTATCTAATGAATTTTGACTTTCATACCCTAAGCTTCTTTCCATGCTCTGTGTTTCAGTCTTTCTCTCTTTCCCTTCCCTGCCACTCTGATTTAAACAGTCAGAATACTGGGCTGCTCTGCGGACAAGTCGTTCAGCCAAGTGAGAGGGAATCGCTTCGTAAGAAGCCCCGAGTCTCAAAGGAGAGGATTGAATAGTTCTTTGCTTTGCAGAATGGTTCCCTTCATTCAATCAACTTCGATACACCATCTACAGAAATCCCAAACGCATGGGCTGCATCCTATCTGGTGATCTATGTCAGAACGAACCTCCTTCAATGGAATTTTCGCGATTATTCGATGCTGCAGAGAAAGAGTAGCACCGCGAAGAGACACAATGGAAAGCAAAGCAAGAAGCAGCTTTCTTCCATCCAGTGATTACTTCTACCGCGTCTGGAATGCGAGAAACAGGAAGCAGGGAAAGGAAGTAAGGGACAAGAAGAGCAAACGGATAAGCAGCGATAGATAGGCAGAGATAAGGAGAACGAGAGAAAGGAAATCTATAAAAGACGAGAATAATCGTAAATTCGGTACACCCACTATGTAATACAAAGTCATTGATACACTTCGAAACTCTCAGTAACATAATTAGCACCACATTTAACGTAGAAATTAAGATCATTTGTAATTGCATGGTAATCGAGATTTTACGTTTTCGATTTTACTGTTTTTTTTTTTTAAATGCGTAAAGTTTTTATAGTGGAGTACGCAGCTAAGCACACAATTAATTCTTGGAGAAATATTAAAGAAAAGAGAAGAATAAAGAAAGTTGTAAACACTTTTGATACTTATAGGGAGTTTTCGCTGAAACCTTTACAGATTTGTGTCAAAATTTTCCAATAACTCAATAACTTTCTTCCAAAAGAACGATAAAATGAAATAACACTGTAAAATGGAAAACTGAAAATATCTTTAAAAGCAAATAAACGTATTAATGTAGATTATAGTAAATTATAAATAAAACAAAGAATTGCTCATTTAATGTTGCTTTCAAGTAAATATAACACGTAAATATAATCTTGTAATCTTTTATCATGGTAAATCATGAGCGAACACTTATCAGCAGCAGTGTAAGTATAGCTGCCTGACCAATTTCAGCCGTTACTACTTGGATTAGGCTGGACCGCCAGGGGAATGAAAAAGGATACGTGGAAATCTGGCAGGCAAAATTGATACCGCGTTTTACAGATTTAGCGACAGAAAGGGATCGTTCTCAATTTTCCGCCATTGTGTGGGAGAGGTCTGTGCGTGTGCACGTGTGTGTAGTGACCACGGTGCTTGAATCATTCTGACTTGCTCACCATGCTCGGATAACCGGCGCAACTGGCGGTGAGGGTGGTTAAACCGACGCAAACCAGCCGATGATGTACGACCGTACGGTAAACCACGCATGCACTAACTGAACCTGTGTCTACCTCCGTAATGGTGCCCTCTTTTCGAGACTTTCTACGCTCGTGCTTCTTCAATTACGTTTCAACGCGTTCAGTAGACCACATATTTAAGAAACTGATGAACATAGGCTTTAAGAAACTGATAAAAAGGCAGCACTGCAATAGTGAATTATAGGAAAGGTAATGTTACGATAAATTCATCGTATTTTCAGCTTCTAATCTCCCTTATTTTATGTCATAGAATTGAAGAATATGCTTCTCCCTTTTATAAAAGCTTTACTCGAGATAAATATCCTGAACAACCAATGAGTGTTATTTTCTTTTGTTAGTAATTGCTATAGGACTGACAGTGAAGTGTTTTAAATGAGAACTATTTTAAATGGTTGATCTTGCTGTATAAAAAAAATTAAATTCTGCATACTCAGAATATTTGGATTATTGTTTATTTCGTTAACATTGACCCTAGTAGTCGGTAAACATTTTCAGTCAGGTTGCTTTTAAACAATTAACATCATCATCTGGAAATTACGACAAGCATTTTGATATACAGGGAAGAATAATGATAAAAAGGAAGTATCGATGTACTATTGCACGTAACGTCACTTATGCAGCTCGTAAATTAATAATGACACGCGGCCACGATATAGCCAATAACCAAGCAGATAAGCGATCTTTGATAGATACAGGCGATTGGATAACGCGCAATCAAATGCAATCAATCAAATGACCAAGTCACCGTGCAAAACCATACATTACGATCAGGCGACTCGTCTTGATGGTCAACAGGGGTGGTTCGAAGAGGGTGGAGGGGCTTGTCACCCTTCCCTAATTTACTGATCTTCCCCAATAGGGACGGAGGTGAACATTCCAGAAACATTATCGCCATTTTCTATAGCACAGTACCATCTTAATTGAAAATCTACTGAAACACTATTCCTCGACGTAGAAACTTTAAAAATAAGCAATCTTGTCTGCCTCTGACGGGGTAGTAAAATATAGAATAAATACCCACAAATATACTTCAGAAAATGGGGTCAATGATTCCTGCAATATCCAGCCCATAATTTTCCTTTTCCGAAAATTTCTAATTTTATTATTTTTTTCTATAAATGAATTCTTTCGATGTACAAAGATGTTCCCGCCAAAGAGTTCCGTGGCAAAATTTAATCAGGGAACACTGGGATACAGAAAGGTAAGTTTGCCACCACTCGCTAAGCTCATTCCAAAAGTTGCCTATCATATAAAATCAAAAACAGTAAGAATAAACAACGCGAAAAATTCAAAGCAATCGAGAAGATTTAAAATAAACACTCTTGCAAAGACCAACGTTGCAAGAAATTTCAGAAATTCTCCATTGAGAGGACGGTTCTAAAACCGATGCCGATAGCTGGATCCCGCGGCGCGATTAATCGGTCATGGCATAGCGTACGAGTCGACCGTCGAAATTTCCAAAATTATCGGGATGACACGCCACGAAATAGCTCGCGTCGAGAGGGAAGCGAGGACGAGTAGGGGGGTAGGGGGAGGAGGAGAAACACTTCGTCGCGAGGAACAATAGCTCGTTTGGGGTCGCGTAGCTATGCAACGTATGACGTATAGCCCAATATCCTTGGTACACGCCAGCCATATGGTCTTGTCTCTTTCTCCCCCGCCCTTTCCACAGCCCCTCTCGCCATCCCCCTTTCATCACACCCTACTCGAATCCCGACTCCTCTCGTCCTTACAACCAGGATCGTCGTCCCGTTTCCTACCGTGGAAGCTCGGTGTACACGCGTGCAAGCGGCTGCGAAGGTGAACGTGTAATTACGTACGGGTTGGCTAATTAATCCGGCGGATCTGCACGCTCTTCCTAGCCGGGGCACGAGAGAAAAAGGGAGAACGACGCAGGCGAGGCGGAGAGAGATCGAGCAAAGAAAGTATGATGTATTAAATGGGTAGGCGAGCTCGCTTCAGGCGGCGTATCTGAGCGACGGCATCCTGAGCGTAGGTATTGGCTTGGGCATGGAGTAGTTCTTGTGTCAAATGGATGTACTGTTTAGAGTAGTAGGAAAGGATGTACAGGTGCGTCGAGCTGTTGCGAGGGCTCCGACTGCGCAGGATCAAACAGAAGGAAGCGCCAAGACGCGAGTTTTGTAGGGACAGAGATAAGGAGACTCGAGGTTTTGTGGGGATTCAAAGGTGATGCCCAACTTCCTTTGTCTTCCACCTCTTCCTCCTAACTTACTCTACAGATCTCACTATTGCTTGGTGTGCCTGTTTTTAAATAAAATGTACGGGGCGTTTCAGAGTTTACTATATAGTGTATTTTCCTCGTCTTGGGGATGAAAATACCTATGTTATTAGACTTATACTGTAAGTAGACTACGGATGTTTATACACGTAATATATGCAAAAAGCATGTGCAAATGTGCACGTAAAATGTGCCATGTCTATTTTTATGGAATTTGTTAAGTGGTTGACCGACAGGTCCCAATTACTTTATTGTGGCTGGAAGAATTTGTAAATGTGCCTTAATAAATGTTAAATTTTTAGCAACTTGTGTCTGTTGGAAAACATTCTGAGCAGTTGCAATTGCAACGACATTATTTCCATTAAAAGTTTCAACCGCCTATTTGCAGAAATAAAATAAAGAGTGAAAACGAATAATTTTACTATTTTCGGGTGTTAAGAGAACAAAATGGCCGAACCTCTTTAATTTTATCGAAATTGTTTATGTGTATCGGGCGATTGTAATGAATGAATAATTAATAAATAAGTCTCTACCAACTTATTCTATCGCATGATATCAACATTCCTACTTATCATTAATGTCACATAATGGCTCGATAATTTATCTATAATCGGAACCAAATACAGTGAGATATATATAAAATAATTATGTAACATACATGCATATGCCTTTAACAAAGCATGTGCAATATGCAAAATAATTTTTGCGTGTCAATATATGCATTTGCATAAACATCCGCAATTTAACTATAAGTATAGTTGACGTTTCTTCTTAGATATGAATAATAACAGCACTTGTAATCCAGTGAATCAGCTTATCGTACTCTTAATTGCTACCTTGGAAACATTCCAAAATTCTATAGTATTTAAAATGTGTTTATAACTCAAAAAAGCAGCGTTTTTAAATCCATACTTACGCCACTTCTTTTCGTCCAATAGAGGGACAAAAACGCATGTAAAATCTGATCAACTACTGCTGAAACACTATGTACACGAATTGAAGAATAAAGAACTAGGCGACAACTTGACAACTTCTCTTCCCTTTTTCATGTTTGTTCTAGTCAATGAAGCGCGCTTGCCTTTCCAACATTAAACTGAAATTTAAGCCATTGAAGAAAAGTGGCCCAAACCGTTTCTCACTTTTATTATCCACGTGGAAAATAAAAGTGACAAAGCGCTACGAATCCTCACTGCTGCGTACGACAAACTAACAGTCCCTTTCGTACGACTTTCCGTGCATATTTTTCAGCGCTCGCCAGAAATCCGGCATCGCTTGGCAACGTGCACAGAGCGCAGGTGGATAAAGGGAAACAATACTAGCAAAACGTCCGAATTTGCATGAATCACGATAACGAGACGCGATTTTGGCTCACCTCGTTGTACGCGTTTGCGTCCGTATGCATGTGAATAGGTAGAGGGTACACCGCGGAGATGGTAATCAAGACCGTTTTTACTAATCTACGGAACGGAACTCGTGCATTAATTTTCTACGATATTCGAAAACGTCAAAGTCCAAACAGATTTTAAGGTTTCGCCTGCGATATGTTGGGATCGTTGCCTTTGGTGCAACAACGGGCAAATTGTGATTAGTAGATTTATCCAAAATATGATTTTTGGTTGAAATTTAAAATAATACTTGACTTTTTGTAATTAAAGTTTGGTTTGACTTTATCTTGTATGTTAAAAGTACAGTTTGTTGAGAGAAATTCATTATGCCACAATAATCTTATTTACAGTTAGTTATTTAAAAAATAATAGAGTTTACTTAAGATAAGAAAATTTATAATGTTAACGATCTTCAGAAACGTAATGAAGCTGTTTGCAAAGGAATGTTTACGATTTCGTGGCCTTTACAATAATGGTTACATCAGAAATCAATTCGCAGTAGTAAGTCCTACGATTAGTCAGCCGTCAGCACGTTAGATACTGTCGCCCGTATGTCTGCTGCTACTACTTCCAATATAAATTGAATTCCATATCCCCTGTATCTATTATGCTGTATATCGAATCCATGTCCATACATTCAAACAGTTGTTATAACGCTTTTAGCAAACAAGATACAGGCAGTTTGATGAAACAGAATAAAAAGAAAAGTTGAGGAAACTGGTGAGTTTTCAAATCAAACCTTAATTTTTGCTATTCCCCTCTTAATCAAAATTCACCAATTTACTTATGTAACAAAAAAGGAATATATAACTTATCCGTATTCCGGTTCATGAAACCGAAGCTACATATGTATAAAGTAAAACGCCGTTTCATTTTTCTATTTCAGATTACTTAGTAGATAAATATCATGCACACCGGCGGACGACGAACTTTTGAAAATAGTTTGAAAATTAAAAATGAAAAATTAGTAAGAAAACTGCAACTTCTTCAAAGATGTTCAGAAAGATGTTCAGAAACATGTTCCAAATTTCAGATAGAATCAAATCGCTAGCTCCTTAAAAAAAAATCCCCAAATTTGCTGTTCTCAGCCCCAAAAATAGGATTCTCTCAACTCCACCCTGCGCGTTTTTTTGTGTAAAAAAAATAGTTTCTAACGTAGATTTTTAATGCGAATCCGGTAAAAATGATTACACATTTTTGGGTTACGTGTGTATGTTTTTATTGAAATTAATATACAGGTAGATATCATATCTGATATGACATGCAGTGGGAGTACATTTAATGTAAGTACTTCATTGATTATGAAATTTTACAAAACAATTATTATTTTTCTTCAGACAGAAGTGCAAGCAACATTCTTAACATTTTTTTATAAATGAAAATAGTTTGCATCCTGGGACTTTGCATCTTTGCCCAGTCTCATCATGTATAGATTTATCCAGTGACTAACCACAAAATCGGTTGAATGCCAAACTGCCCAAAATAACGGTACATATATACCATTTCATATAAGAGTAGACCTACGCCCCCACCGATTTGCAACCGATCTGCGCAGCTCCCACTACCGCCAATCAACAGCATCCCCGAGTCATCGTTGCGCGGAACGAATCTACTCTTAAGTGGCATTCAATATGTTCAAAAGAGTCAATGCAGAAAGAAATGTTACTGGTTCTATTTTACTCCGGACTTAAAAGTGGTGTATCGGATCGTCTACAATGCGCAGTGTAGGGTTAAAATCTTCGATTGCGGAAAATAAGAAAGGGCGCTAACAACGTTATAATAGCTCCAACGTCGGAGGATTCTCGTCCCATTCGAGAACAAAGGTCCAAATTCACGAAGCACCCGTAAATGAAGCCACTGTGACCCTAAATACAACGTGCGGTCTGATCCAGTAATTCCGTTGATAGCGCGACGCGGGAAGGGGGTACGTGATCGAAAAACACAATTCGACCGGACTTTATCGCTGGAGGACACGATCGAGCGCCGAGCTACAAAGCAGTTTTCCCCCGCGATCAGCAAAATTGCCGCCAGTGGAGGAGTTGGCGAGAGAAACAGAGGCAGAGGGAGGGCGGAGGGCCGAACAGCCGTACGTACAACACTCGACGTATAGTCGACACCTTGGACCTTCGACGGGTGTAACCTGCCAGTACAGCAGTCACCCTCTTCTAGACGTACGTCCATCGGGGAAGGCTAAGCCATAAACCCGCGCGCCGTACGCCGGCCTCGAACGTTCGAGATTCGAGGGTGAACGTCAGGGCGTACTGAGCAGGAAGCAGTTCGTACCGAACGGCCCCGTCGCTCGTTAGCGCCGGTAATTGTCACTTGTTAGGTGGCAGGCTGTCCCCCACCGCCCAGTAACCCCCCAGTTTTGCGTCAACTACCCCTTCTCCCTCGCCCCTGACTCGCCACTCGAAAGGCCTGCACAGCGCGCGGCCGAGGACTTTTTCAAAAGCGCTTCAACGCTCGAAAGCTCGACCGACTCTTGTCGACAAGTCCTTCTATTTACCCTCTTCCACCGACCGCTCCTCCTTTCGTCCCACCCTCCGCGCTATTCTTTCTGCTTCTGGGGCCCCGCTTTCGCCTCCCGCGCCCAAACACCGTGACAGCCCCGCGATACGTTCGCGACAGCAACTGGCAGCGTCTTTATTGGGACCGAACGATTGTTCGTTGACCGTGGACGGTGTATTTCTGGTTACGCTGAGTGGCGTTTTGGTCCTTGATCGTTACAGTTGCGAAGATGGTCGTCTTTGTGAGGAGAATTCTAACTATTTCCACTCGTGCAATTTTAATGGCAGCTCTGGCGTCCTATCGAGGTTGGTGTTCGTGAAATTGCCGATCGCGGATAGCGTGAGAGTTCCTTTGTTTACGGTGGGGATGAAGCAAGAATTGCTACCGCTGGGTTACGACTTGAGAGATGTCCCAGAAACTCAGAAAAATATATAAAATAGTTCAAAAGCAAAAAAGGTTTTCATTCAACCCCAGCCTAATACTTATTGCGTCAACACAGTGGGCAAAGAAATATTTTTTATATAATATGTTGATAATTACCGATTTTTTGGTATACCAGCTTCAAGTGTAATTTTGTCGAGCTAAAGATACGAATATGTATAGAATAATTACTTTAATTGCTTGCCTTAATTACTTCCAATGCTCCGGTAAGGCATTTGCGGTCTAGGCCTCTTTTCATTCAGGACTGCCCGCGTATTTTCATTGTACAATCGACGCTATTAATAGTTTTATGTGTTACGCCAATCAACACTTGAATGATGTTGATCCTTCCATAGGCTCGTTCAGCTCATTTAGGACGATGTTACACAGGCAGGTAACTCATCCACGCGTTAATAATTAATCATTAAATTCAACTATGTAAGCGCTGTATTGTTCACATACATGTAAACTATGGGGATTCATGTTAATAATAATAATAATAATATGTAATAATAACATGGAATAGGGGAGACCGGGGCTAGTTGATACAGGGGCAGGTTGATACAGACGAATTATCTCGACACCGTATATATATATATACCTCCATTTGAGCGAGATATGTGAAGTTAACAATCGTTTTTTAACTGTTTTCGTTTATAGGTATAGAGAAAAAGTAAATAGTTTTGATACACCCAAATTGATCATACAAATAACATTTTTTCATTCATTTTGTATGTATTTTCTCAAGTTTTCGCTTACTATATATTAAAGAGAAAGGACTAAAGTATATTTTGGCATATTTGTTATGAGTAATTAATTCAAATAAAGAATGAAAAAAATTGAAAACAGAATAACGTATCAACTAGCCCCGCAGTGGGATAAATTGATACATTTTGCCTTCGTCCAAATAAAATTTTTTCATTCATTTTGTATGTATTTTCTCAAGTTTTCGCTTACTATATATTAAAGAGAAAGGATCAAAGTATATTTTCGCATATTTGTTATTAAGTAACTAATTCAAATAAAAATGAAAAAAATTGAAAACAGAATAACGTATCAACTAGCCCCGGTCTCCCCTATTAATTTCTCTTTATTTCGCTGAAAGATATATTAAAATTATCCTTGTAACCTTGGGGTATTTTCAAGTAATTATTAAGATTTACTGTAATCGATATTCCTCAAGTTACACGCCAACCCTTTAGAATCTTTAGATATAGCATCCAGTGTAAGCAGGTCAGTTGACGAACTGCATAAGAAGTAAACGTTTGTCCCTAAATGAGTCCGGTGTTTAATTGCAATAATAATGCATTCTGCTACCTCTGTTTGGACACGTAGGCTAAACAAACAGGGGCTACGGACACCGACTGAAACCAACATTGTTAAATGCGAGATGATTCGCTGGCGAAAGTGAAGGACAAGAGTGGTGCTGCAACGAACAATTTACGCCAATGAAAGGGTGTCGGGGCGCTTGCAGTGTTGATCGATTGTTACTGCGTTGGAGCTATAAAAGCAGAATGCTAAGTGCTTTCATAGCCGCGAAACGTTTTTATTGATCTGGCGAGAAGGGTTCACAAACGATTTCAATTGTGACTGCTTTCGAGCGCGTCGAGGGAAAAAATGAAGGACGTGTCGTATCGGTTGTGCTGCGTATCGTTTGCAACAATATTTCAACGCGGACAATTTTGTTACTTGACACTAAAACGTATATTCACAGTATCTCGAGGCAAAACTAAAAAAGGAGGAGTGACAAAACCTTCGAGCACGAAAACTTCGTTCAGAGGTAGCATCGATCGATTCAAGTAGGCATGTTTACAAGCTAGACTGCGTCTTAACGTTGGAAATTCAGTTGCTCGAAGTCAGGCAGACTGATTTCTGTAAAAAATTCAAAAGGCACATGTAACAGATCTTTCGAGGAGGAAAACTTCCTTCAAGGGTGGTATCGATCGATTCAACTATATTTACAAGCCAGACTGCATCTATGCACTCGGAATAGATTTCGTATGCACCTGACGCCGAAGGGAAACCCAGGATGGCGCGTGCCCGTGTTCCTCCACCGAGGTAAGATTATTGAACAGCTATAAAGACGTATCTAAATTTTATTGTCACCCATATCTCATTTATGGCAGTTCGTAAAATCCGCCGCGTCTCTGTGCAGGCTGACATATTTCCTTTTTACAATTGGAGGGAAGACGGGTGAGGGGGAGAATCGTACCTGTATATATTTTTGGCAAGAAACGCTGACGTATCATATACATGTATAACGAATAACGTGCTTTCTGTTGTACAATGTTACACGAGATATTTCGTTATTTAGGAATTTCAAAAAATTTATATCGCTACACAGAGTAGTCAAATTTGGGAACCTACCTAACGTTATAGTTTTCAAATTATAGTAGGTGCCACGTTATAGTCTCAGTGTCATAGTAGATCACACGTTACAATTTTCAAGTAACTGTAGTTTTCTGCGCATAGCAGTTGTCATATTATAGTTTTCTATGCATAGTAGTTGTCACGTTATAGTTTTCTAAGCAAAATAATTGCCACGTTATTGTTTTTTAGGCATAGCAGTTACCATGTTATAACTAGAGAAAACGCGAAATTAACAAATAAAATGAGTCCTTCATCACTTTCAATATTCAAAATATTTTCATGGGGAGCTGATATATTCCGTGTTTATATATTAGCCATAGATGCTTTAAATCGTATCTCACGAGTGCAAAAGAAATCAAAATTTGCCTTTAATAATCATAAGAATAATATAATATAGAAAATACGAAACAGTTGATAAAACTGCAAGTATATGGGGAAGTATAATTCCAATATAAAATAAAAATGAAACTATTAAATCCGTTATACCTCTGATTAAACCTCGTTAATTAAGAATGGCAAAAATATCACCAGCACAAATTTTAAATATTCCAAACTGTTAAATGTCGTGATAAAACCAAAATCAATTTATTCGCGACAGAATTGAACTTCATGCCAATCTGACATTAACATGTTCAATATTCCGCTAAATATAGTATGAAAACGTCACTTATACATCTTCCTTATAACACCTCATCCACGCTTGATGTTAATCAATATCTCACAAGGGAACATCCAGAACCCGGAAATTCAAAAAAATTCTGAACCTTTGTAAATATGTGGGGGATGTCCTCCTGATTACAACGAAATTTTTGTTTGCTGCCCAAATTCACTCAAAGGGGGTGAAATTAACCCCTGAAAATTCGACTATTTTCCGATTTTGTGTTATAACTCGCGAACTATAAGAGATAGAAAAAAGTTTCAAGACAAAAGTTACTTCTTTTCATTAGATCTATCATTTGGTAAAAAAAAATATTTTATAGTTCACGAGTTATAACACAAAATCGGAAAATAATCGGATTTTCAGGGGTCAATTCCACCCCCTTAGAGTGAATTTGTACAACAAACTAAAATTGCGTTGTAATCAGAAGGAAATTCCCTACATATTCGCAGTTTCAGAATTTTTTGAATTTCCGTTCCCTTGTCAGTAACCCACTTAACTTTGTTGCAAACAATCTAAACAATTTTTCAACAACATTCACCCTAATTTTTCAGCCAGATCTAACACCACTGCAAATATTTTAATCATTCTTTTTTTCTTCACAAAATCCATTGCAATGCTCCAGCTAGATTAATTGTGGCTATGCCATTGGATTTATCGTTATTACGTTAACGACAATAATTGCAGATATCCAGGACGGAAAGCCTGTATGTATATCGTCGGTGTTCGCGCGTATCGTGTTACAATAGATAATTAAATATGAGAGGCTTAATACTCCACGTAGGGTGGTACGGGGAGGGGACGTGTAGCTTAACGAGGAAAATTATTAGGCCGATTAACTCAGCCCGATGATCGAGATCGAATCCGCAAACACGCAGCTGTAGCATTCGAATTTCCAGGTGGATGCAGAAACCGTGAATTCGAAATTAGAATCGAAAACTGACGGAAAAAGAAAAACTGTTTTTAGAGGAAAAGTTTTCGAGAGGCAACATGTGTCTCGAAAGACGGGAATTGGAGGGAAAGTGAAACGATTTAAATGTCCGGTGGAAAAGATAGAAAAATTGAAGGTTCGATAGAGGAAATAGAATGCCTGGATTATTATCCGAGTAATTCGAGAACGAACCAAGAAATTAAACTGAAAGTGTATACAGAACGAGTGGAATAACAAAGGTGGAGGCAGTGGAGGGAAAAGGAATTACTAACAAGTGTGATTTATGATCGTAATATGATTGGCGAGTGCTGACGCGATGATCTTTATCTTTGCAGCATTCGTTTCGTTATTAATGATTATTATGGCTCGTACGCGAAACATCGCTTTTTCGAAAGAAGGGCCTCAAACCTGCGTTGTGCATGAACGTTCTATCCAATAAATTGTGTATCGCGTTACAATAAAAATCAATTTCGCTGCAACAAATAAACGTAAACTTCGACTGTCTAAACGAACATTAAAACACCGCCCTTTGTGTGTTTGAAATTAATACTCGACGGTACGAACGTTACGAACAATTACGATGAAATAAATCAGTGGCCACAAAAATGGCCGCAAATCGTGTTACAATGCACGGTGTTTTAAAACTGGTCGATATTAATTTTGCAAAGCTGAGCATCGGATGCGCGAACTTATTGCGTGAAAAGTAGTAACGTGACGGCATTCAAATTGTTATTCGGCGGATAAAATATTCAAATTATATGCGCGCATGGGTTGGAGAGGAACTAACGAGTTTACAATTTTGCAGACAAAAATTGTACATTGGTCTGGACAGTGTGAGAAACTTAGTTTCTTCTTCATTCCTCTACATTACCACTCTTACTACCCCATTCTTTCTCTCGCCCTCAACTTGGAATAAAGTTTCGCATTTTCTTCGAGACTGCATTCCGCGACAGGGCGGCGCCCAAATAGAATACTCGGCAGACTTAAAACTAAGTAAATACGCGGTTGAAGTATATTCAATTTGCAAATCCACGCGGCGCTGTAAAGTTTCCAAAGTGGCGATGATGAAATTATTGCGGAAAGAAGAATTTCCGAGCCGCGTTAAAAATATGCACCAACTGCAACTCGACGATGCCAAAGTATTTCTATTTCGTTTCCTGCTGTTTGTGAAATTCGAAATATTGGAGTACAATTCGAATGCAGCCTTTTATACGAATAGAAATATATTCGAATTCAGCCCTAATTCAAATATAAATACATTCGAATACAGTTTAAATTCGAATACAATTCTAATATAAATATATTCGAGTGCCACCCTAATTCGAATATAAGATTAGAATACTGCAATATTCAAAGAACGCATGTAAAATTCAACTACTCATGTTTTCGAATACTGAATGATTCGGATATCCTTAACCTTATTTGGAGCACGCCTATCGGTTCGTTCGAAAGAAACGTTCATCCCTTAGGGAGCCAGTGGTGGCTTCCGTGGAAAAGCTCGTTCCGCCTAAATCTGACGGCAATTATTTACGAGTGCCGCAATGCGTGGCCTGGTCAATTCTATACAGACCAAAATGTCGATGGTTCGCCGGTAGATGCAGGCGGGCGTAATAATTTCTGACATATTTCGCGTGTTGTGCCGATAATAACGCGCATTGTCCGACGCGAAATGGATCGTTTGGTAAACGACAAATCGACGCGGGCAAACCTAATAGATTAGCAGTGTCTAACGATTGTCAGCAACTCTATCATGCGTCCACCAATATTATCGTAAATATGTATACCGAAAGCTGATCCACGATATGCCCCCGAAACTATTAAATTCGAGGAATATTCGGCACCACCTCTTCATTATTCTTCGCTGCTGACCCGCTTAGTATTGAATTTTCAACTGCATTCTCAATATGTTTGTGCAGAATACTTATGAAGTTCTGACTTGTACCTTTGCTTTTTTAGCTTTGTTTAATTAACCATGGTGTCACGTGCAGTTTAATTTTTGCAGTATATTTCACTCTTTGCCACTCCAAAATACGCTAGACAACACTAAACTTCCATAACAATGAAAAAAAGAACATCTAACATCTCTAATATATATAATAATATATTATAAACTATATAAACTATAATAATAAATTCATTTGTTTTCATGAAACTATGAATATGTACCAGTAACTTGATGAGATCGAAATACCAGACAATCAGTTTATCAAATAATATTATTCTACAGTTTTTGTTTATATTGTAAACCATTGTAGCTTGCAACAGTAGCGTAAAATACGTAACCGGATTTCATGTTCCATTAGCAACATTTCCATCGTCCCACCGTAAAAGGTAAATACGAGAAAACGTTTCTTACAATGCATATATTGTGAACACAATGTTTCTACCGACATAAAGTATAAAAACAGAACTGTACGAAACTCAGTGTGCGGCGAATGATGAAATAAAAATTGCGTTTTTATCAAATTACAGATTGCTTACGAAACGGAACAACAAATGTCATATACAAAGTTAATACAAGTTAAACGGTGTGCGAAGAAATTTAAACGAAACTATTGATTAGGAGCATGGAACATTATTTCGTGAAACAAACACATGGCAGCCAAGTTCTCGTGGGCACGGCGTAATCCCGTTTCCTTTTTTGCAAGATGCAGAAAGAGAGAAAGCAAGTCAGTAACGTTCGTTACACGTCCATTGTTCCCGGTGTCGTTTCACGGAAAAATAAATAGAGTCAAGACCATCAGGACGACCTCTTGCACGAAGGACTCGCCTATTTGTCTCGAATGAAACGAAAACACAGAGCGAGGCAAAAAAGTTGCTTATTATACGAGGTGTCCTCAAAACGAGGAGGCACGAGAAATGCAACTTTTAGGTAAACAGTTCTGGTAAACATATGTCCGGAAATTCTTCCTTAAATTATTGCTGAAAAATCTTTTTACCTGGGAGTATAATAAAATTACAATATTCAACACACTCGGGAACACTGTTTCCTTACGATACTGATGATTTATTATAAAATTTCTTCCACCATCTTGTCATTAACTAATTAACAACATTTTATAGAGTTCATTTTGCTGTTCCTCATAAGATTACGTGATTTTAATATTTGTACAGTCAATTTCTTTCCACTCAATTAAATTCCCTCTTTCAATTCTCCCCAGGCATAAGAATTTTGAAATATTGTCAATACCTTTTTAAGGAAACAATTGCGAATGTATTTTTGCAAGAACTTTATTGCTAAGAACTACATTTTCTATCAGATTCCTAGCTGATAACCTCTTGTTTGTGGACACCCCGTATACGACCTCTGTATCTTTTCGTGCGATGGGTTCTTGAGGCGACACAACGAACCGAAACACTTTTCTCATTATCCTCGACGAATCTTGAGCGCACACTTCGCATAGGAGACTACTTTTTAGCAGATGTATCAAGTATCATTTCCTAAGATGTCGTGCAACCATTCTACGAGAGCATCCTGCGTTTTTGCTAGCGTCAAAACAGAGCGTGTAACAGAAAAACTACTGATACATTTTCCTTTAGTTTTTTCTTCAAAATACATCATGAGATATTGCCCGTAGAGTAGATCTGCACGATCTCCACGCAATTTGCTGCAGAATATCGGACAACAACGCCGCAAATACTGCTTTATCGCAACACCAACCGGCAGGAAATAAGGTTCTCGAAACGCTTTTCACTACGTACCTACTCGAGACGCTATTCTATGCAGCTTCAGCATCGAACGTCCGATGGGACGCAAATAAAAAGATAAATAGAATTTGGTAAGAGCAAACACAATGCACTTTATTTACAGATAATAGGAAACTAAAAATGTTGACAGCTAGGTACTTATTCATTCTTAAAAGCTGATATCATAACTGTTATAAGACAAATTTTAAAAGTTATGATATAATTGTTAATATCTTTAATTAAATGATTTTGGTTACGCACAACCGTTATGAATGATTGTCAATTTTTTGGCTACCAGTAACCATTATCGATGGCGGAAATTTTATTTTGGTTACCGATATAAACATTATCGACGGCAAAAATGTTTTCTGGTTACATTCGATCATTGTCAATTATTCTTATCAATGTTACTGATAATTAGTATTCATTGATAACATAAAAAAATAATAATTACGGTAGGAAAATATATGAATCAAATAACTGGTAACCAAAATTACATTTTCGTCGGCAATAATGGTTACTGGTGGCCAAAAAAAATTTATCATTCATAATGGTTAGTTGTAATCAGAACAATTAAAAGTATTTTTTAATCATTTCATTTTTGAGAAATTTCTTTGAGATTTAATGGCAACTGGCTTCCATTTAAATAAAAATTCATTTTTATTTAACGACTTTTTCCCCAAAAAATTTAAAATAACTATTATTTTGGATCACTGCTTAAAAGCCTTCTCGACAGTATGTTGTAAATGAAATAGAGATGAGCTGATGGAATACTTTAAATGATGACACATGGAATAATATCGAATTGCTATGTGGCTACATATGTGACAGCTAGAGATAAAGTATAAAATTTCATGCTACTGGAAAAATAAGATCTACTCTATTACCCAGAAATTTCATCCCTTACCCGGATCATATTTCGATTAAAACGGACTCCAATCTATTTTCAAAAATGTATATTTAATAATCATCCGAAGCGAAGTAACTCATTTCGACCGAAATACGATGGCCGTTCTAATATATTATACGCTACTTCTGCACGAGTGCAATTTTAAAATTTTCGCGACGGGTTAACTCGTCCCATCCCACGAAAAGAAAATTTCAATTAATTATTTAATTTCTTCTCTCCTAGTTAACCCAATTGGGCAGATATATTTTCTCGATGTTGGTCATATTAATTAGAAGATCTTAAAATTCGAAATAGTGTAGTAGAATAACTCCACTTCCAATAATACAATTAAATTTACAATCTACAAATTCTTACATTTTTAGAAAATTCAATAACGTCACTATGGGACACCAGTTCAAAGTTTGATGTGCGCGGAGAAAAGAAAGAAACGCGACGGGAAAGGATCGTCGGTAGCGTTGTTACACGAAAATTTGATTTTTGGAACAATTCATTTATCGACAAATGGCCAGGGCGAAAACAGTGCCGCGTTTCATGCGAGGCAGCGAGAGAACGCTCCGAGCGAAAAAAATTGCAAGTTCCAGTAAATAGTATACGATGGCGATTTTTTCCGTCACTTTAGTTTGGGCCTCGGTTTATAGAACGACGAGGGTTTGCACAACACGAGGCTAATGGGAGGGGATGATCCCATCGAATGGTAAAAACCGCGCGCAGAGAGTCGGAAGAGCGAAAAGGGTCGAAAGAAAAGGGAGTGGAAAAAAAAGGAGTCGACGCACGCCTTTTTCGTGCGTCTCGATTTTCCTACTCCTCGATGAAAAACGCTCGTTTCTCGGTCGACAGATGTTGCCGACAAATCGAGTCCGGCCAGCCGAGAGAATTTCAGAAGCCGCACGCCCTCACTGTCCTTCCTCAAAATTCTCATCGAAGCGCATCGCGTCCAATCACTTGGCCGTCAAAAGATGGCAAATACGCTTCAAACTTTTCATCCGGCACTTTTTTGTCCATTTTTCCTCTCCCTTTCTTTTTCCTTTTTTTAGAAATTTGTCGTTTCTACGAAAACAAGGGTAGGAGACTAAAAAGTCATCCAGGTACACCATATCAGTGATAAAGGTTGACACTGAACCTTTAACATTCTGCGAACATGTTACAGCAGCCTTTTAATGCTGTACATATAGTTTCATGAACTGCTTGAAAAATAGTATACACATATTTACACTAACTATGGATTAAAAATAGTTAATGAAGGACGGTATAGCGTTGTTACTTCTACAACGATAAATAATTAACTTGGGCAAGGAATACGGGGTCCACTTTGACCCATAGATTTTATATTGAATTTTGATATTTGTTCATTCGTCATAAGTAACAATAAATAGATTAGTTTAGATATTAAATGGGTCCACATGGACCCTGCATCTGCTAGGTGAGGAGCAAAGGTAAACTTGCCAATCAAACTTCTGTATTAATTGGATTGATTAGTAAGTAACTGATTTGCTTATCACAATTTGTGAAATTAATGGCAGGACATGTACAGATAGTGTGACACTAGATGGAGACGAATTTAACGCATGTAAAAAGGGCAAAGAAATGGTTGTCGTATAAATTCTATCCCACCTCTTTCAAATCATTTCGCACTTTTACCATCTTCGAAGGGGCTTGAATAAAACTCTTAACTATTCAATAAAGAAACTGGATATTGAAAGGGGAAAAAAGTGGAGGGACACTGCCCTTTGTTATACTTATGAAATAGACCATTCCTGCAGCATGATAAATTTTTCCAAAGATTTAACAAGAGAAGTAATTACATAGTTTTCATTAGAGTCGTTCGGAAGAAATTTATATTATTTGATTTCAAAAAACGATCCTTCACATCTGGGATAAATGGAATATCTAAATTTTTATGAAACAATACACATTTAACTGCGCGTGAAAAATACAAGTCGAGCACTCGTTTTGCAGACAATCTCACTCAACGGCAAAAATATGAGGCAAGCACTACAGTTCCTCGGAGAAACGATAACGACATCCCGGCAACGACTTTTAACACAAACACTCGTCGAATTAACGTAAACAACAAGCACCCGTGAACGCGACGGTCGTCGACACGATTTTCAAAAGATCAGCTCTTGCGTCAAATTTGGTCGTTGGGCGCTGTCGAAGTGGCGTTTAAAATTTTCGAGGTGATATTTTCGTCGATTTCCAGGTATGTGATTGAAATAAAAGGTGCGAATTGAAGATCGATGGCTATTTCACGGATCCAAATAAACGATACAGTTCACGGTGACAGAAAAAGGTGTACAACTTGACCTCTGGACTTCATCCAACAGTAACATTTCACACAAAACGAGGAATTAAAAAGTATACACAGTAGAATATGCTGGAATAGAATATTATTCGTTGAAAAATATAAAATAAATATAGTGGAAAGTGTAAACTAGTATTTATGAAATATTGTAAATTAAACAATAAAATTGGGGGAAATCCCTTCTTGTGTATACCTGACTTATTGATTCTGATCATATATTATGCACTGACTATAAACATTAATAACAATAATATGACTATAATAGAGTATATATTGTTTGAAAATTAAATAGTCTGGGTAAATTCTAAATTTTGGGATTTATGTAGAAAATTATTGTTGGCTGAAACCAAGAGGACAAGATAAATCTTTTTCTGTCATTCAACTGATGTATATTTTACAGCTCCCACTGCATTTTATTCAGTACTCCTCTGCTTGTACTTAGCGTTATTCGAGGAAAAATGTATTTTAGGGACAGTGACATTTTCTTCTATTATAAAGTGAAATACTGAATACTTATACCAACTAATTAGGTACTTTTTAAATGTTCCAAACTACTTATAAGTTAGGTATCATATAATACTTAAAAGAAAACACATTTTACGCAATCCCTTATTTGTCCTTCACCGAGCAGCTAAAGTATTCGTAAAGGTAAACTTTGGTCGTGGAGACGGCTCGAGTTGTTGATACATATCGGAAAGGTTAGAGTTAGAACTGTGTTCGAAAGTCCCTACTGATTCCTTTGTCAAAACTGAGAAGATTCCTATTTCATTATAATTTAAAGATTCAACTGCTATCACTTTCAGAATAATCTGCGATCGTCACGCATTTCGACAAAGGACGATAGTGCCTCCTACGAAAGATTTGCAACAATGTTTGAAATCTAAAAACACGCAAACGACAATGGAATCAGTTGTGTTTCGATGACACACTGCTTCTAAAAGCTCGGACTTCTGCTACAATATTCAGGCTCTTTCCACGTGATGCGTATATTCACGCGGTAGAGGTAGCGCTGGTTAAGAAAGATAGAAAAAGACAGAAATCGCGTGAACACGCTGCAACACCAGTTGCGAGCTACAGCAGAGTCTCACGTGGGAAGCCGCCGAGACAAGCCGTAAAAGAAAGAAATAGAGAGACACCGAGAATGGAGACCGGAATAATAATAAACTTCAGCTGTTCGTATAGATATCTATGACAGCTTAAACACGTTTCGAAGAATCGTCAAACTCGTGACTCTTTCGCGAGAAACCAAACTAATCGGCTGCACGTTCAACTCCGCTACTTCAGTACACAATTAGTCCTTAGCTTATCAATATCCTCTATTTTTTACTGATCAATTTGGCTTCCACGATGCAATAAAGAGAAAGAATAGATCATATTTACATGATCGACGTATGCTGCGGCCTATCCGTCTCGCCGGCATTGTTCGTCCCTCCTGTTAATCCTTGCACCTGTACGTTGGTCGCGATGCTAGTCCTTGCCGGGTGCCTGCCACTATCCTTGAGTATTTTCGTCGCGCTGAGCGGCGTGGCTGTCACGCACATTGTCTTGCGCGATATCACGATCACCTTGGCAGCACGCACTTTGAAGGAGCACCGTCGCGTGCACAGAACGGCGAGCGTCGGTCACGATTGACGAAAACCAGGGGACGGCGAGGGCTCGCGCGAGGACCGCCGGTCGGGGGGAGAGGCGCGGGGAGGGAGCATACGTGAAAAAAGTTTGCGAGGGGCACGGATCTTCGCGGTGTGATTTACCCGAGGCCTAGCGCGCGGCGGTTCGCTCGCACGGCGCGAGGTATCGAGAATCGATTCGGTGGCCGCGAGCGTGCCGACGCATAGCGAGGAAGAAAAAAAAGGAATACTATCGCCAGGAGGTAGAGTCACGAGCGGCGGCCTGACTGCTCGTTTCCTTCGGCGAGAGATAAGGCCCGCAGCAACACGGGCGTAAATAAAAACTCGCGTGTCGTTCGTTCACAGATCCCACCTCATAGCGCACCGCGGGCCTACCGAGTGACTGACTGACTGAGTGACTGCCGCGAGCTTCGAGCCACGAGCCACGAGCCACGAGCCACCCTGCGTGGGTGCACACGCGGTCTCGCTGCGCGGAGGGGCAGCTGGCGCTCCCGTTGGCCCGCGCCACTGTCTAGCCCTCGGGGGGGGTTGTCGTCCGCCAATCGCCGCTCGCGATTCACCACCGTGCTACCGAGCAAGCCCGACTCGACGTTACCCCAGCACTCTATCGCGAGCCGTCGTGCGGTGCGTGTTGTCTTTCTCGATTCACTGTTCGTCGTTCACCGTTGTTTGTCGAACTTCTTGCGGGAAACGTTTTCGTGCCTCGTTCGTTCCTTTCTTTCTGCTTCCCAAAGACATGGGAACATTGGAAAATCGCGAAGAGAATCTCTAATCCGTGCTGCAGCTTGTCCCTCCCTGGTGATTCTTCGGCCGTGGAAGTGTCGAAGGTTTCGACGGAACGCTCCTGGGCGCTCGAGTGATCCAAGTGCTACAGATCGTACGCAAGTGTCTCTAAATCGGAGAGTTGTGACGTTAGCGCGACGTGCCTTCGAAGTGTGATGTACCTCGAAAAGTGGCAGGGGATTCTTCAGCGGCTGTGCACTCTTTCGAAGACAGTTTTTCAACTGTTTGTGATAAGTTATATTAAGCTGTGTGCGGACATTTCACGCTGGACGATTCTATTCACGCTTTTGTAAATAAAGTGCCCATGATTGCACAGAGAGTGAATGTATCTGGTTCGAACGAAATACGGACTTGGCATGAATACCAGACACGAGTCACGTTTTTCTTGAAATTTCTCTTAGCGGGTGACGCGTCGTTCCGTGATTCGAAACCTGTCAACCAGTGAATCGTCCGACGTTACGAAACTGTGACAATGACTCATTGGACAAGTTTTATTAACCCACTCGAATCATATTTAAATGACACCCACGTTCCGCAGAGATCCGGTTCAAATGTGCGATAACGGGGAAAAAATTAATAAAAATTCAACAAAATAACGATAAAACGCAAGATTATTTTCAATGTCAGAGATATAAGACCTCCCAAGATTTTACGATCCGGTAAGCGGCTGCGGGCATTGGTCGTCATCCGAGTCGAGTGGCTTAATGACGATGTTCCTAGCGCGCTAAACATCTACCCGAAATCCAATCATCGGTGATCGATGAACCCCTATCAAAACACTTGTGTCCAGCCTCTTTTCTCTTCGCACGCTCGGTGTCGCAATTGCGATTTATAAACACGGGCAATTCTGCAAATTGAAGAGTCCTTGTAGAAAACACTGAGTGCTAAAATTGAAAAAAAAAATTATCGGAAGATGTTCTGCGTGCCAGTGGTAATACTATAGTACAGAATTCGATTTTGAGCGCTTGCAGTGTTTTCTACGAGAACTCTTCAATTACATGGTACAGTTTCGAAACGAGGCGAGGCACGGTATCTTTACGGCGGAAAAGTGTCGCAGGTTCGGACAGGTACAGGCAGGTACAGCCACATCTGGGAAAGTAAATTGGCCGCTGGCACGGGAGGGGGGGGGGGGGGGGTGTACCTGTGTAAACGTGCTCGGCGAATTTCCTCGCCCTGTTTGGCGGCTGTTGGGCCCGAATCGAAGCGAAGGGGGCTGACCAGGTGTGCCGGGGCCAGGCATTCGGGTCTGCTGGCGTTCGCCTAAGTGTTTTTCACGACCCAGTAGTTTACAACAGCTCCTTTATGCCCATTATTAACTCCGAGATTCGGCGCTACGTGACCGGGTCGAGTTCTCGACGGATTTGTCAGTCGGTGACGGGACCAGGAACCCGAGACTTTATCGCTTTTTCCACGGCTACAGAATTAACAAGATCGCTGGCGTCGACTAAACTGTTGTAACCAAGGCTGGCTCCTGGTCGCGGCGAAAAATATATGCGGCTAATCGCGTGCTTCTCGGGACCAAGGCCCTACTGTCTCTGTTTTTGTCGTTCGTCGAACGAAAATCGGATGTATGTACAGTACTGGAAATATTTTCATCGCTGGAATAAATACGTTGTCACTTATACCTTTTTTAATATTAGTAGGAACAGTGGCGCGCTCAGGATTTAATTTTGGGGGTAGTCGAGTTGAACGGATAAAAATATTTTTAATGCAAATTCAACAAAATACATTAGGTGAATATGAAAATTTATTTCAAGAATTTAATCTAGTTTTCTTTTCTTTTTTTAAAGCTCTTGGATCACTTCAGTCGTGGTTACATTCATTTTATTTTCCCTTTTCCTTTGGGAGGTGCAGGGCCCCTCCCCCTTCCCTTTGGGTGCGCCACTGAGTAGAGAAATATTATTGCAAAATTGTCTAACTCGGCATCTTGGCCGAAATAAGTTGGGTGCGAATCATCTTATGAATCATATAGCTATGAAAATTCTGCGTTCTACGTAAATTTCAGAGTGCTGCAATAAATATTTCCAGTACTGTAAATCCTTGGAAATTGCAAAGTTAGGCGTGACCTGTGGTTTATTCTCTGATAGACTCTTCATTTGGTGTATGGATGGAAAATGCTTGATTTAATCTTTGAAGAAGATGTACTTTAAAAAATTCGTTTTATTACTTTAATAATTTGTGTTAGTGTGGTATACTATTTAGAACTTGCTTTGCGAACTGTTCAAAATTCTTACCAGTTTCAAATTCGATATCAATGCGAAACTTTTGGTCGAAGACGCGTGGGAAAGTAGACGGTGATGTATCGAACCGAAGGATAGAAGAAAAATAAACAGTGGGCGAATTGAAAGTATGTGTTTCATTTTCGATCAGAATTGTCCACAACTTGAGATAGGAATCTTGTTTATGTACCTCCTATACGTTGTACAAAATCGCCAAGTTTATTGACAACTGTAAGTAAAACAGTGAAGACAAGTAAGTGCACTTGTAGTCTGTATGAAGGATTAATGAATTTATCTGAAGGAAGCTTTGTTTTCATTCGAAAATACTGTCAGATAACTTCTCCACGAAATAAACACGACAATGAGGAAAAAATTCACGCGACGTTTTCTCTTAAACCCTCGTACCTTGCAACGTTGATAAAGAAAGAAAAAAGGGAGGCCAATGAATGTATGAACTTTTAGTCCGCGTAAACTGCGAGATATCGCGCTTTTAGTTGGTAACGCAACCTGATTTTCCCCGGCGAGAGGCAGAAGAAAAATCACTGTATTGTTTCAGCGGCCGCGTTGAATAGAAAATGGGGTGGCTTTTAATGAGCGGCATAATAAATGCGGCGGCGATCAAACAAAAACAGCTTCAAAGGCATCGAGCAAGTTGCCAAAGCTCTTTCGCTGGAAATCCCGGAGTTTTGCAAACACAGTTATCGAAATCAAAGAGCCCGGGGATTTCGTCTAAAGTTTCGTTCCCCCCACTTTCTCCCCTTTGCATCGGCAGGCTCGTTATTTCTATGAAGTGCAGAGAGCGGCGCGAAAAAGAAGCCCCAGAAATCTGGATGCACTCGCGAAAAAAAAGAAGCAAATCTCTGCGCCCGTAGCTTACAGGTCGTCCGCGTCACGGGAAATTCAATTAGCAGATTTTACTTTCTACGGCTGGATCCGATGCGTCGTGTGTTCTACTGCAAAGGGAATTACATGGAATGAAGGGCGACGAAAGCCCTCGCCCTCGGCGAAATACTGAGAAGCAACGGGAAGAGGAAATGAATTTTTTTTTAAGATTCACGCACGGTGCAACCTTTTGCTTAATTTATTTTGCTGTATGTTGGTGTGAAATGATACCGCGTCCAACGCGTGATATTGATTTTCCGCAGTGGCTCCCATAAATTACCGTCTTTCACATTTAAATATTGCATGAAATAACTTTTCGCTTTGCACAGATCGTTGTAACACTGGAAGTGATGCTGATTCTGGCAGGGTATTCTATATAGTTTATTAAAGGAAAGGAAAAGAGATCATGGGCGATCGAAAATAATGCGGTGTTGTCTTAAATGTTAAAAGAAAATCAGAAAATATGTAGATATACATACTTTTGCCTTAAATCAGGTATGACGAACCTATGGCACGGACGAAAATTTTGCTGGCACGTTAGTGATTCACAGGCGATACCATGAATATCTGTATATTATTATATATTTTTTATATATACCGTATATTACTGTATATTTTTGGTTTCGTATTTTATTTTTTTTGTAACATATTGCATTTATGTTTTCTTTCTATTATTATTGTACTTTGCAGTTTGCTGCTTTTAAGTCTAACCCGAAGAATAATGACAATAATGTTGTTGGGGAATCTAATAAAGACGTATTATTATTATTAATATTATTATTATTCTGAAATAATTATTACATGGTTATGAAAATCCAGCATTCTTATGAAATTCTATGTTAATTTTTAATCTTGTCTCAATAAAATTCTGCAGTGATTAATTTTCTTTTAATTTTGAATCCCTATTAAAAACTTCCCGGCACGTTATCAATTCGATAAATATTAGTTATAAATTTTTGGCACGCGCAGATAAAAATGATGCGATGAAAATCACGAAGTTGCAAGGACATGAAAACAATCGAAGTATGTAGTCGAAGAAATTGTTTACAATAAAATGCCTTTGTAGTGGTTGCCTTGAAAAGGTACGCAATGCATTAGTACCTTCGAAGGATGTAACAAGTTTATCATTTATAACGTAGGTATAAATTTATGCGAAATAGGTTACCAAAAAGCTTTTATTAATTCTCTCCTTTAACGTAAGTAAATACCGTATCCCCCCCCCCCTTTACGCACTCACTTGGTACATATGCCGAGGGGATCCTACACGTGCCGAATTTATCTTCAAACTTTATTTTACCCATTATCTAATTATTATTACGTTACTGTGTAAAAACGATGATCAAAATTACACTGTGACATGTCAAATGAAACACAAAAGTCAAGCATTACCTTAGGTATTAATTAACCCTTCGTGGTCACACGGAGTGTATCGCACCCCAAAAGCAATTTTCGAGTTGAAATGTCGCGCCTTTACGACTTCCAAAGGGTATTTTTCGCAAAAAAACAAAACAAATTTCTAGAAAAAGACTATTACACCATGATTGTATATGTATAACGAATGTACAATTATCGCTGAAAAGTTAAAAGATTCAAAAATACAAGAATGGTAACTCAAAAAATGACACTGGGGTACAGTGAACCCCATGTGACCAATTTGTGATTATAAGGTGTGACCACGAAGGGTTAAAAAAGTCGAGTGAACTCATTATTTAAAAATACCACCACTTGGGACAAAATTAGTTAATAGCGCATGAAAATGTAAAGTAACACTTGCAAGAAAAAGAAATACTGTACTCTATTCTAGCACCCACTGCAATCGAAACGAATTAATTCCATTTTAGTGTTTCTTGAATGCATGTTTCAGAATTCGCAAGGGACATTTCTGCGGGAAAAATAATTTAGTTACCGGGTTAATAGGTGGGTAATTCTCTGTAACTCGCGCTTCGTTTGTTGCATCGAAAGAAATCATGGTTCAAAGCGGGAAAAGGAGAAGGGGAGCGGTATTAGCGTTGAATTGCAAAGAGAATTCGCGTCTGTTGGTTTTTACTGTATCGCGGGCTCGTCGCTTTTTCACGGGGATGTTATAGGGAAAGGGCGAAGTGCTGGGGGAAACGCGTGGAAATGGGACGCGCGTTTACAAAGAAGCACAGACTGCATTGTCGTCTATGGCCTCTAATTTGCTGGCTTCTTTTCCGTTCTCTACGATCTTTGACGTTCCGAGGGAGACAGGGGGGCCCTTTGAGGGTCGACAATAAGCACGGGATACATACAATATATAGGCGAACGGCAAAGTTGCCGTGGACGTTGTTATCTCGTGGTAGAATCTATCGTGACTCTATTCCCCTCGTTCCATAAACACCTTTGATTCACGTAACTGGCGAGCGTGAAAAGTTTCGGTGCACTTCTTTTTAGAAATTGTTGCTTGTTTGGTGCAAACAGTATACATGAAATAAAACATTTCGACGAAGATCGATGGCCCTCTCCACTTTATATTTGAAAATAATTATTTAGAATTGAATATAAAGGGCGGTAAAAATCAGATGTGCCCAGGGAAAGGCGTCTTCAAACTTTAGCTGCCGTATCAGGCGTGCGTAGGCTCACGATTTTGAGCTGTTATCGACGGTGAAGTTTAGATGTTAATCTTGTCTCGTGATTATGCAGTAGAAATCACGGTGAATAATGTAACATGCAATCGTTTGTTCTTATTAATTTAGGATAACTGTGTCCGAGCTACGATATTATTTGAGGTAAGAATAAAAATTCTAAATAATTGTGTACAGCACGAAGAGTATGTACTGCAGTGAAGTTAATAAATTCTGTGTCGAAAAATTTGTATCACTTGGTATTTATTTATTATGGGGGTGGAGATGGCGGGGAGCTGACAATCTTTTTCGAAAAAGATAAGCGTTTAACTTATAAAATATTCAAATGCTTTCGTTTTTTTATACGTAGAACAAACAAATTGGAAATCCTCCATCAAATTGGATATTGCTTGTGTAGGTATACATATCGATCTTGCATAGTTTGCTCTTTCTTGAACAAACTCTTACAGTGGATGATAAATGAAAGAAGTAAGATATTCATGAAGTGATCGTGGTGTAAAATTAATTTAGCTTTACTGGATGCAACAAAGGGCTGCTTATTATTAAACGATTAATATTAGCTTCGATCCTCTTTAAGTTTGGTGTTTGTTTCCTTGATGTATGGTTCAAATGTGGCAACTCAATTTTCACCCACTTCCACCAGTCCCATTCTCTTGAAACTTTGTAGGCGTGCGTGGGTGTGATTGCAATACAATTTTTTATAAAAAAAAAATTCAAAAATGAAAAGAAAAAAAAGAAAAATAAAAAATGTACAATTTCGTACTGAACACGCTGGCGTCATAAAATCGTGGTGCTGTATTAAATTGATTCGTATTGTGTTATGAAATATCTCGCGCCACGATTTTATTTAACGTGAAAAAACATCATCGAAATTGTAGTACAAGAAAATAATTATTTTTTAGGTTTTAGTGCATTTTATAAATCGTTTAACTTAAAAAGTTTTTTTATATATTTTTTTCTATCAGTTTGTTTTTGTTCCTAATTAATTCATATCACCTCTCCTATACCTTGGGAGAAATTGAAGCAAGGGGTACGATTAGTACAAAATCAGTTTTTGGAATTTGCTTTCCATATGTAATAATCAATTATTGAACAAAAAACGAAAGAATAACGCAACAGAGAACACGAGGGATCCAGATTTAGGTCGTGATGTAATGATGCATTAACGTTAAATCTTTCGAAATTGTGCTGGGAAAATATGTTCTCAATTGCGATTTTTCGCAAAGTTAAAACCATTTGCTTTAATACGTAAATAAGTATCTAAATTGGTGTACAGCTGTGCTGGTAATTCCTCTTTCCTTTATTTAATGAGGTAAACTTGAATTGATCTTTGTGACTCTCCTGTCTTTGATTCCGCAAGATTTCTCGGCGACGTCAATTTACGTCAATCCATCGGCAAATTATATTCTCTGCGATGTCAATTTACGTCAGTTGCCTTTTCTGGCAATGGTTTTAACGCCCCCGAGACACTTGACATTCAACGGCAACAAGTATGAAAGACAGAAGGTAGGAGAAGGAAGATAAGGAAGATAAAGCAGAGGGATAGGTAAGCTACCATATTGACCATTGAGAAGAAGTAAGAAATTGACAGATTCAAAATTGGCAAATAGAAGGAAATAAAAATGCAATATAATATGACTTCCTTTTGTATGACATATCGTTGCAATTGTTCACAGTGCTGTGTCAAATATATGGTTAGGTGATATTACAAAATTGTTTGTTATGGCATGTTAAAATTCGTGCTTTTGAAATGGACGAATGTTGAAAATTATCAGCTGAATTTTAATGATCTAAATTCTAAACTGAAAATGATTATATAAACGTTCCTTAATCTATGACATATTATTTTAATACATAATGAAGCAAACGGAAATTACATTAATACATGTATTTTTTATTTCCCTTCCAATATACTATAAATCTATTTTCTCCTAAGATAATTAAAAAATAATCACAATTCTCAACGTCTACATAAATCATGCATTTATTCGACGAATCGATTCATCACCCCACGACTGTGGCTACATAATTACATACCTTTAATTTCAATATTCCAGTTTTGTACATTGTTCCAACAATAATTCGACAATTATAATGGCCCAGATGTGGTAGAATTTAAATTCAATTAATTTAGTGAATTAATCACGTCTAGCTCTTCACGAAACGTGAATAATTAATTGCAAACACTTTATACTGCAAAAATCGTAATATAAATACATATACATGTACCCAGATTTCCCAGACCTTTATTTTACATAGGACAAACCTCGACGAGTTTTGTCCCACTGTTAAAAGGAGATCTGTAGGCAAGATGGCGATGCTGTGCGCAGCAGCTACAGCAGGGCAAAAACGAAATCGGTCGTATTAACGCGTCGGCCTTAACTAAAATTTAAACAGCGCAAATGGGGGGGGGGGGGGAGGTGGTCTTTGTTTCGCGGTTCTGTGGCGGATTATACATATCTATTCGAGACGGTTTATGTATTATGTATCCGCAGACTGGGCACGCAGAAAGCCAGCCTCGAACCCGACTCTCCCGCCGAGGGTGAGGCATAAAACGAGCGCTTTCGCGCAAGGAATGAGGGAACCGCCGCGCGACGGCTTTATAAAGCGAGGGAGTGGAAGAACAGAAAGGAATCTACGCTTAATAGCCGTGTTTCTCGTAGAAATTTTCCCGCTCGCCACGCGCTCCAGGGGGAACTGCGATTAAAAACGTCTCTCTCTTGCGCGCGTGCCGGCGAAAGCGACGTATAGACGGCGGCAGATTAAAATTATGGAGCACAGGCTGCTAAAGATCCGCGCGTGCCTCTCTGCTTTTAAACTTAAAGCTGACCCCTTCCGGGGAAATGTCGTTAGAACAACGGTGCTCGCAAAGGCACGGTTTCGATGGAATAAACGCAGTGCTGGATTAACCAATAAGAAAATAAGCACGTTGCTAAGGGACCAGGAGAAGGGGCGAAGGGTCACCATGGAAATTTTCTGAATTTTAAAATCTAACTTTTGTTAGAAACACTTTTTAGTGAAATTATCGGAAATGCCTAAGAAATCGCGTTGAAGTGATCACCCTGTGTAAGGGGGCCTCAAAGCTTTTAAATGCTTAGGGCCTCTAAAGGTTCTAATTCGGCCCTGAATAAATGCCCGAACGATTGAGAGTGAAATGTTTATGGAAGAGTAAAACACCGTTTCATTACCTACTCTTCTTGATGATCATCTGTTTATTATGCCGGGGCGATACGAAGCCTTTTCTTTATCTGGCAATTCTAGTATAACAGCATATTGGTCTATTTTTATTTGTTACTGATGTCATTACCTAATGTGTATGTGGTATTGATGCGGTAAAGAGCAATAATATTGTTACTACTTAGGAATTAGTAATATCAATATTATCGAGTTCATTCGTGTGTAAAATAAAGTTCTGCTGGAAAAAAGTTACCCCACAAATTCGACTGACTTTTTTCACAAGGGTTCATTTCATTCGCAGTTTTACTGTAATTGGTAGATATTTTTGCCAGTTTCCCCGAAAACCGAAATCATTTTCCACTTAATTTTTTATGTAGAAACACCAAACCCTTCAACAAAATGTAAACCAATTCGGTGGCCGAATCCACATTCGCATCGGCATTCGTAGTCCTTTCAGGACGTATCGGACGTACAATATTGGACAAAAGTATATGAAATTTGAAATACTTGAATATCTACGTCTTACGCATAGTAAATCTAGATGAAAGGAACTCGAACGACACTTGGAGTCTTAATTTTACTCCTAGAAAGTTATTTTTCAATTTACAAATGCTTTTTCAAGCATTATTTGCTAAAATTTTGGCAGCGAAAATGCCCTGAATTCACAATTTTCTCAAGTTATAATTTATTTCTTTAAAACGGTGCAGTGAAAACAATTGAAACTCGGCAGATATTTTCATTTGTCCATATACTGCATATACAAAAAAAAAATGGTACCATTTCTTCAACATTTTTTCAGCTGTTTTATCCGTCAAGATTGTTTCTTTCCATAAGAGTACGTGTAAAATCAGTGAAAATTAAAATCGTTATAACTCATCAACCGTTCAGTGAATTCGTTTAATTATTTTGGAGCACATCAGGAAGATTACAAAGAACAATCTCACAAATTTTCATCAACTTGGTACCATTTTGAAGATAAGTCCGATACATCCTTAACGAGTTATCAAGTCGCTGTTGCGACTGATCTACACTTATATGCTTAAATCAAGTGCTTATATCGGGAGTCCACAAAATGCAGAATTTAAAACCGTATTTCCCAGCCAATTTATCAGCAGCACGGTCTACGCGTTTGATAAATGATCACACACATTGTCCACCAATAATATGCGATAGTTCGCCCTGAAATCGGTGACAGGAACCTCGGTCACCCTGCTCACGGGTAACCGAAACGACGCCTCGGCTTTCGTCACCGTCGGGCGATTGTAAAATCTAAGCGTATGACGAATGGATGGACAAATCGTTGGCTCCGCCGACCCGGCGCTATCTCGAATTCACCGCGTTCGTTTGCGATTGCCCCAAGGAAGACTAGTCGCCTGCAATAAAGTATCCTCAGTTTCTCGATGTCAAAGCGGCCCGCGGTCTCCTGGGTGCCATGCCAGCCACTTTTACACCTTTCCCCCGGCTCGCCGCAAAAATTTGCATGGTTCTCCGCCGGCGCCGTGGTCGGCGACGAAAGGGGGCGTCGAGGCGTCGGGGTGTCGTGGCTGCGGAACAGGAGCGTCGACGAGGAAAGGGGCTGCGCCGCGAGACTTAAGGGCTCTACTCGCGTCGAATTCCAAGCGTGCTCGCGCTACCTGCCTGGAATATCGTCTCGTTATATTTCCGCCCGGCCACCCTCCGTTTCCCTGCTCTTTCCTCCCTCCTCTCATCCCGCCCGCCTCGCCCCCTGCCCGCTTGACGCCCGAGCGATATTTTATTTGCAAAGAGCTTGTCTGCAGGTTGCCGTTGCTTCTTATCTTGTGTGCGCAGGAATTTCTCCTTGGTAGCGCAGAGATTTCATACTGTAGCAGACGAAACAGAGGGAGGGAGAGAGGGTAGGGACGTCGCTGGCGGCGCTGGGGGTAGGACAGGGCTGCGAATTATTACGTTTTGCTCTACTTTTACTTTTGATTTGCTTCGCCTCTCTATGCTCCTCGATGCTTTTATCGCCACCCTCCCCCCGCTCATCTTTCGTAATTTTCGTCGCTGCCCCTTGTTCCCCTCTCTCTCTCTCTCTCTCTCCTCCCTGTCCCATCATTTTTATTTTATCTCTGTGAAACCGTGGTCATTATTTAGGTGAATCTATTAACGAGGGAAAATTTTAAACGGCTTTAATGGAACATTGAATGCATGTCCGTTGTGACGTGTCGCGTCTCGGTGTGTTTGGAAAAATTTTGTAGTTTTATTGTTGGGGGTGAGGGACGGGCAAAAGGTACTCAACTTTGCTATACTTTCTGTTTATGCAACATTTGACCAGGTAGGTGAATTTTTTTTACAGCGCTCTGGTGTATTCGAGGCTCATTCGAGGAATTTCATGTGTACTTTGCAGATAGGTATCAGAGCACATGTTGATAAATTTGAAAATATAGTTAGTGTTTAAATATTGGCGAATTTTCTTTCTCAAAATTCTCTCTATATTCGAAAGTTTATCAATCATTAACTGTAAACAGTTGACTTGATATATAAACAATTATCAAAGAAATGAGGAATTTTACTGTCTTTACAGTTCCATGCATACAGAATTACAGAGGATCTGGAGCTTGAAATAATTTCCATCAACTACCGTAAGAAAAAAGACTGATTTTATTCCAGACATGTTTCAGAATTTAGTACGAAATAAATCGTTTATACGAGATACTCTTCCCCTCATTTTATGCCCATTATGTTGGAATGTTTCGCTGGACTGAAAGATACCTAAGAAATTTCTTAAAGTGACAAGGCAATGGTACGGAATCCTAAGACAAAATGATAGAACCTGATAAATTAAAAATTTTCATAAAAAATAATCCATGTCACAAATTAAAGCAACTCCCCACACTTTCCATCGGACGACTTGACTTTTCGCAAGCGCACCTGCTTCATTATCTACCCTCATTAATTTTTTCTTCAAAGACACTTGCAAAGACTCTTCCCCCACACATTTAATCGTTTGTTTCTCTTCAGCCCCGTTTCTTCATTCTTCACCCTTTGATCTCTCTGTACACACCGTGTTTTCTGCATTTCTGCTCCCGTCCGCAATTTTCCCTTCATTTATTTTTTTTCCCCCTCCCGCCTCACCTCCCCCCAACCCCTTCTGCCGCGTGCACGTTTGTCGCGTCTTTTCTTGTTCCTGTTACTCTGGTTTCCTCCCTTCCACCGTGCTTTCGTTTTTCTCCCGTTTCCCCTTCTGATCTTCTGCGCCGACGATACGATGAATTATTTATGAATGGCACCCAGAAACAAGTCGAATCGACTACGCTCGAGAGACCCGGCTCCTCCTCGATCCTTGATACATACCCCTGCCTATTAATCTTATCAGGTTGCTCACGGGAGGAAAAATCGATTAATTTCGCTGCCACGCACCCCGGGGACTGTCGTCGACTGGAATGTCCCCGGTTATGAATCGAATATCTTGTTGCATGCGCGCAGATCCCGGCTGACGTGCCCGATTAACGCATTGATAGAGACATGCTTCGAAGATGCTTGAGGCAAGTTATAATAAATACACTAAGCTATATTTCTGTTTCTTTAAAGTTATAGCAGTGTCGATTGCCAGGACCATTTTCTGACTGAACAAAATTTCTACACAAAACTGAAACTTGTTGATTTATACACGTTTGAATGATTCAAAGAAAAATAATCGAGCCGCGTTAAAATTGAACAGAATAGTCTCTATGCCTCTAAAATTTATCACCGTTCCCTTCCCCGTCTAGAGAAGGGGCATCGAGTAAAAGAATGGCAGCTGTGTATAATCAAGGAAATATTTTAAGCAAACTGTGAAGCCGAATCTCTAAAGTCTAAGCATTGGCTGGAAAATGCGTTCACTCGCTCTGTAGGATAGAAGCAACGGGGGGCAACGGAGTAGCAACCGAAAAAGACAGTGGAGCGTCACGCTGAGGAGGGGGCGTGTAGTAGGAAGCAGGAAGACGTTGATGTTTCACAGGTCATCGCGTGTATACGTCGCTACTTTCTCGAGGTTCTCTCGCATGGGTAACGATGCGAGACATAAAATTGCAGAACAGAAATACTGTAAGAACGGTCCTCGACGTCACTGTCGTCGGATGTTTCAGCGGAATAATAAAATGCGGGACCTTCTACTTCTCTTTGCCGCCGTCCCACCTGCTCCTCTACTTTGCCTCAGCCGCTTTCCGCTTCCTACGTTCGCCTTTTAACGTCGCGTCGTTGACGGATTGCCTTTATCAGGCTCCACCTCGCCGAGCTTTTTCTTCGAAATTAATTTGACTTGCACTCGGATATCTTCTCTTGCTCAGAGAGCTACGAGGCATTTGGTATCAGCATTGTACAGAGTGGTACTTGGGTTAGCGGTGGTGCGATAGCATAGGGGTGATTGTTTACAGTTTACGAGAACAAAAATTGAAAATGTGGAATATTTATTTTTGGGGCTTAGTATGAGGAAAACTTGATTTTGAGAATTTTGGGGAAATAGATACTTGCTAGGATTTATACAAAAACCGACTTTTGAATAAATCGATTTTCGAATTCCACTATTCCCGAAAAACGGTTGAACAGGTTTCCGAATTTTTACAGAAAATATAATTAAAATTGAAAAAAAATATTTGTAGTTATTTTAAACCTTTTAACTTTTTTTAATATGTATAGAATTATCAAAATATAACAAAATAATATATACTCTGTTAAAACCAAATAAATAAAAAAAAAAAATTTTAATCTGAAATCCGTACCAATCCGTACAATTTTTGAGTTCATTTAATATTTATGGATCTACAAAAATATAACACAATAAAATACACTGCATACAAAACCAAATGAAAGAAAAAACTAAAATAACTAAAATCCGTACAAAGTATAAATTATAAATCTTTATTTTATTTAGTATTTTTCTTCAGAAAATATGAACTAAGGAAGATTAGTTTTACAGTAAAGTGTTACCTACTACACTATGCTTGTATCCGAGGCGATTTCAAGTAAAAATGTTATCGTTTTTACATATTGATTCTAGTATATAAAACCATTTTTTTTTTCATTTAAAAACCTGTTTTCGAAGGTTGTAAATTTATATAAAAAATCCAGATTTTAAACCCGGCTTTTAAAAACCGACAAACCCTAATCCGTGCGCACAAATGATACGAAATTGTAAAATGAGTTTACGGTTTTGAAGATGGAAATGATTTTTAATCAAGTCTACACGTACTTGTATTTTCGGAAATGATTTTCTCCGAGAATAAAGCCTGTTTTGTAATGTGGGGCCCATTTTGACCCGCAATGTGATTTTATTTATACACATCCTAAACTCTGAAGTAAACTCGTATATTGTATTTTGATCTCATTATGATCTAAGACAGTATTTCTTCGCTAGAAGCTCGCGGCTGCGGACCCGAGGCGGTGAGCATCTAACGTAGAGAGGGCACGATTCCGAGCGGTTATTTCTTGCTTCTTTCGCGAGACCGTTCCATCTCGCTCTCGGCTTCGCAGAACAAGAGTGAGCCAGAAGTGATGGAGATAGCACGGGTTTTTTAACGTGTAGGCCAAACTGAACTCTTAGCGAATAAATTCTGTACTATGATTTTTTAAAAATAAATGATACTAATATACGGGATGGCTACAAATAACCCCTGCATTCGCCAAATGAAGATTAAGCAATGAGCTGTGACGAACTTTAATATTAAAAAGTAAAAGTGGCATTTTGGTCAATACCTATTTCTTATTATACAATACCTATTTCTTATTATGCAATAGCGTGTTGCAAATTGCTATAAAATTGTTGATCATTAAAATGTGCTTGTGCATTATTCCTGAATAGAACTGACGCCATTGAAAACGAAATATAATAATTGCCTTGGTAATTCATACCTGTGAAAAAGAGGAGGTTCCTGCACGAGGAGATGAAAATCGTTTTCCGAGCAAACCTCACGGTCACGATGGTGAACCGCGCACTTGAAGCTCCTAGTTCGTTTGCCACTCATCTGCAACAGGGACCAGGAAATGTTAATTTACTTATTGTGTCACTGCAATCGTGCATCATACATTCATAAAATTACACAACAAACTAATGTGCAGTTTCGCCGCAACATCTCTTCATAAATAATGTACATGCAAACTTCGTGCCAACACTATGCGCGAATAAAATTTCCATTCCATTACAGTTATTGGAATAAGTATCGCGTATCGTGTACATGTTATTGTATTTTTTGACACCCTAGAGTACCAGCCATTAACCCTCGCCTGACAGTTGCAGGGTCCATTTTGACCCATCGTACATATCAGACTACTCGTGCTACTTATTATTAATTCTACTTAGCAAAATTCCTCCGCGCTTCGCATTAAGGACTCCGTGAAAACATTTCATCACTTTTCACCACCCCCTTAAGGGTTGATTACAGCAACTGCTGAATTTGGTTTTTAGGCATTTGTGTGGGTAACTTTGTAAGTAAAAACCAAGTTGATATTTAATCGAGCCTAAGAAATAATAAGGAGTCGGAGAAAACATATTTCACCCCTTTTTACCCCCTTCGGGTTGGAATTTCAAAAAATCCCTTCTTATCGAGCACCTACGTCGCAAAAGGAATATACTCTCCGAATTTAATGTTTCTAGGGCCAGCGGCTTGAACTGGACGGTGATGAATAAGTGACAAAACGATTATATAAGTATAGATACGTAATATGTATGGCATTGTATGGATTCCTTTCTCAAAAATAGTGGGAATTTTGTATCTAACATAACAGCTTATTCTGAGATCTACATATATGAATTAATTACATGATTGATCAAATCAGACAATGTATCCATCACGAGGCCAGCTACCAAGTCATCCATGGTTTAAAGTTAAAGTTCAACATTAACGAATCTTCTCACAAATAATTTCGAAGATTGCATTTTCGACCAGAACCAATGGCGTGTATCGTAACAATTCGCCAGCGACGTGCATAGAATTCAGCAACGTAGAACATTTTATTTAAAAAACGATTGCATGTTGCGCAAGCCTTTACAAAAACTTTTAAAGCCACTGCTGAACGGCAGGACCCTCGACTCTTCCGAGGGGGCTGAACGGCAGAAAAGGTGGTTGCAGTTCTTGGCACGATCCAGTTGAGGAAGCTTTCGGCTGAGCGCCCTTCGGGGTACGGGTGGCTGATATTTGGATCAGGATCCGTTAACGCGGTTAGGCAAATGCAAGCAAGAACGCTAGCAAACTCCTCGAGCTAAGTCGTGTATGTACATAGAGCGAGTCTGTAGCACAAGGACACGGACAAACATCCACGGGCACGGTGTACGCCCGTCTTATAACGCGTGCAGTTTGTAGCAATGTATGTAGAAGGAAGGGAGGGTGTATGTACAGTGGCGTAAGAGCCACCGAGAAGTCGCTACCCATGGAGCACGTGGGACGGCTCGCTATTATATTTACCACGGCGCTGTGTGGTGTGGCAAATACACGCTAAGGGAACCTTTCCGGCGATTATCGCCAATAAATATTTACGAACGCCCTTGCTGGAAATTGTTGCGCGAGCGAAGGAATGGATGGAACTGCGGACACAGGGAACGTTCGCTGGCACCGGGGTTTACAATGTTGCTGGCTACAATCGTTGTTTAAATGGAATATATTAATGGGAGCGTGGGGGGATTAGTATGCATGATATGAAGCTGGAGTTTTAAGTGCGAAACAGTAGAAATCCTTGTATGTGGTTACTCCTAGTAATGTTGTAGAATTTAGTTGGTTTACGACTATGATGAGAGGAAAATTTAGCGGTTGAGTTTGTGATTAGTCATTCTGGCAATGTGAGTGACAGTGGAAGGGAAATAGTGGAAGTGTTATATTATTAATGGAAATTAGATTACGTAGGTATTGGGTTTACAAGCTTAAATTAAATGATGTTGTCGTTAGTGGTGCATGTAATGGGGTTGGTGTTGGTTCTGTTGAAGATATTGGGACCATTACTGTACCAAATAAATTTTTAAATAAAATTATAATGGTGTTAATAGATTGTTAAAGGCACATAGTAAGACTGTATAGTTTTGTATGAACAACTTAAACTACTTTAACTGTGTCGTCACCTCACCCTATGACTAATAATTATTATCCTTCGAACCTTAAGGATTATATCGAAAATGATCCTTAACAGATTCAGTCGAATCTATTACTGCTTTACTTTTTTGTTTTAGCAAGGAAATTAATAAAACTGAACTCCTTCAATCTTACATTAATAATTTGTAATTTCCTAATTTTTTGCAGCAGAATTCAAACTTCTATCAATTATTACTTCTTTGCAATGTCACAAACGTCTGCAATTCGCGCTTATTAAATAAACTTAAGTGTATTCCTACTGGTTTAGTCCCTGTACCAAGTGTGTACTACGTCCTCGATAGTTGCGTCTTTAATTTACGTAATATCAGGGTGATCAAAGGATTTGGGGTTCACTGGCACCGGGCACAGCGCAGGGGAAACTGTTTTTCGAAAGTTAGAGTGCTTTGCTCGCGAAAACAGTCAACAGGGCCAAACAACTTTCTCCATGTGCTTAATAAGTTTTATGAAAATTTCTCTGAATTTCCCAAGGCTACGACCGTGCGCGGTGGCAACGCGAGACAAACTTTGAAGCAGCAAGTTCTGCCCACGAAGAACCAGCTGCCGGAAGCCGCAGCGTTTCTTGCTCGTTTGATTGCCAAAAGGAAGCGGTCGCGGGGGTAGACTGACAGGAAGGGTGTACACACCGAAGAATCCGGGGAAAGGACTTCTGTCTAGCTGACGAAGAAAATTAAGTTTGCTGTTACAGTGGAATCGGTGTTTCCACTGTATCTATCGCCACGTGTAGGTACTCCCTCTTCCTTCGTTTCTCCACACCCGCTACTCTCGAATTAAAAAGTTCTATAATTGGTAATAGGTAATCACTAATCGTGATACATTATATACATTAGTACCACAAGACGTAGTCCGTCTGACGTACGCTAATAGTATCCAGAAGAATGTGGTTTATAGTGTTTATATTACAGCTGTAAATATTCGAATATCCGAATATCCGAATATCCGAATATTCGAATAATTCGAATAAATTCGGATTCGAATAATTTGAATAATTTCGAATACGAATAATTTGAATAATTTCGAATGCGAATAATTTGAATAATTTCGAATACGAATAATTTGAATAATTTCGAATACGAATAATTCGAATGATTCGAATAACTTCGAATACGAATAATTTAAATAATTTCGAATACGAATAATATGAATAATTTCGAATACGAATAATTTGAGTAATTTCGAATACGAATAATTTGAACAATTTCGAATACGAATAATCTGAATAATTTTCACACAAACATGTATGTAGTTTTATAGTCAGTAGATCCAAAATGTTTCAGTTTATGAACCAGGTCTAAAATCCTTGGAAATTATTCGCCTTCCGAATTAATCGGGCCAGTTATGAACTCGAAGAGCAAATAACAAAGCGGAAATTTCGATTGCCTTCAGAAGCCAAGCACACGGCATACGTAACTACTTAAATTACATTTATTTAACGAGATCGACCGCAGTTTGTGACACACTCTGTTATTCTGTCGGGGGGGGGGGGGGGGGGGGTACGCGTAATCCTGGCTGTCCACCCGTTAATGAGAAAACGGACGTGCGGCGTTTAACCTTAAATATTCCTACGTAAGGTTTTACTGGCGGCGAGGCACGCGAGATTCGTTGCCGACCAGTGTCCAGCTAAGTAAGTAAATCTTCGACGTGAATTTACGATCCCGTGGGGAGGCGCTCCGTGTGTCTCGTAGTCGTGGCCGGGATCGATAGTATCGTATAAGGGGCTCAAGGACTCGTTCTATTAATCTCGATCATTTGTACGGAGTTTATCGTCCTGCCGCAACGCGGTCAGGATATTTAGAAAAGGCTGACATTTGGTCGTGCCACTACATGCGCTGTTGAAGGAGTACCCAAGTAAATATACTAGTGAAGGCAGTAGGGAGTGATGGTGTTATACTCTACTAGTATAATCCCTAGTAACATTTTTGGTTGGCTAATGGTAGCCAACAGTTGGGAATTAGTTGGGATATAGTTAGTGTTTTGCCTACAAATTCCCAACATAGGGCCTACGGCAAAAAACTTACAACAGTTGGCCAACGAATATTCAATGTTGGGCCTACAATTATAATGGTTGGTTAATTAACAAAAAGTTACGACAGTTTGCCAACGAATATTCAATGTTGGGCCTACAATTATAATGGTTGGTTAATTAACAAAGTTACGACAGTTTGCCAACGAATATTCAATGTTGGGCCTACAATTATTATAGTTGGTTAATTAACAAAAAGTTACGACAGTTTGCCTACGAATATTCAATGTTGGGCCTACAATTACTAGATATGGTTGGTTAATTAACAAAATATTTACAACGATGATTAAATGTCGTCTTACAAACGACAAAAAATTTGCTACATCCAAAAACCTGTTATTATATTCCAAGTTGTGATTTTTCTTTTCTTATTTATAAATACGTAATGAGGACGTCTGTCTTGAGACGAATGTCAAATTTTAAAGAATGAGTCTAAAGGTCGAATGATGCTCTTTTGTAGAATATTTCGCGTCACTGCGCAGTTTTTATAAACAATTAATATTAGTTATGTAACTAGAAATTAGAATTGTCTACAAGGAAATGTGTTGGGTAAGTGGGAACAGCGGTTGCTTCGTAAGCGGAAAGTTTGGGTTCGATGCTTCTCACCCCGAATTTATTTTTTCCTAAGATATGTTTACAACCTGAAAAAGACGTATTTACAACGTCTTTTAACGTTCTTCAAGATGCCTTCTGGACGTCTGTACGATGTTTTTTTGGAAAGAAACTGTTGGGCTTATGGAAAGAAACCTTCAGTTGGGCCTATGGAAAGAAACCTTCAATTGGACCTGCGTTAGGTTACAATCGTTGGCCCATTTAAAAATAGCGCGACACTTCAACAGTTGGCCAACGGATATCACGTCATTGGCCCAACAAAGTCCCAGCAAATAAATGCTACTAGGGCTAGGTAGTGTTTAGGGAGGGATAGTCTATGGAAGCGTTCATAGTAGTTTTTGGAAGCTACGTAACATATCTAGTTGATACTCATTGATGGATTCGGGGTTGAACAGCCCAGAGAAGTATTCAGCAAAGCCTTTGGAGTCTACGCAATAGACTCGGTGCTAAAATGACGTTCGAAATTTTCCACCCTTTCGATAATCAAATTCCCCCTTGGATCATCGATTGCAGCGTATTGGATACATCGATCTTTCCCCCGCGAAGTGATCGATTTTAGTGTCTTCGGTAGCTGTTGCAGAACTTTTCCACGCAGTCTCGGTGGCTGAAGATTACTCAAGGCAAACGGGGCCCCGCGGAACGCTCGAGCGGTGTGGTTTCCATCGGACGATAACAGAGATCGATGAGAAACGCCAGGCCCCCAGGCCTTTCGTCGCTGCTCCGCATAAGGGTGGTCAATGGGCGCCGAGTATGCGGCCATTATCGCGCGAACGCTGCAAATCCAAACCGACGAGTCAGCCCATCGTAAACACGGGTACAACCGGCCAGTTTAATTCGATTAGGGCACGATCATCGGATTGCTCGATCGTCCGGGCAGGGGGATCCCTCGTCGCGCCGCCGCCCATCTCTAACTTCGCGCACTCGCGCGCTTTGCAATCTAAATGGCAGCCCTGTGAACACTGGCGAACGGGCAACCAAGTGGGATGCGTTGATGAACGCATTCGGCGTTCGAAATTAGAGAGAAATCAAAGCGGTCGAGCGCAAAGAGAATGCGAAATACGGAGTGGAAATGACCGGAGCCTGGACGTCCGTAACGTAGTTTCCTCGAAGCTAGTTTTTCGTTCGCCGCGCTCCGTTTTTAGTTTAATTGATATTAAGTGGAGGACGGAAGTTGGTGTTTTCTCTTTTCTGCGGATGGAGCATTGATGGGTTTCATTTACGTGGTGAACTGTTTTTAATACCTCAGAATGAATCACGTTTCAGGTTTGTGGTACATTGTGAAAAAATATAATAGGTATACCTAGATACTTTTCAGAGGAATGTGGTATAAAATAAAATTACTTATTTTTCAAATGTGTATTTCTTGGTGGATTTTACATTATTAATTAATTTATTGTCTTTCACAAATGTGGCGAAGGTTTGATTGCATTGAATGTCCAAATTAACATAGATAGGAAGCTCATTTTCTATTAGAGATACATAGACTTGCTCTGTTCTGTCTTTCCGCCACTTCATGTTCATTGCAGAAAAAATCCTCCCTGTTAAAGCTGAAGTTGTGGAAATAGGGAGAAAGAATGAAAGTATTTTATATAAATTTGGACAAACAGATCATAGATAACACATTATTTAAGTCGCGTTCAAAAGTTCAAATTCGCACATTAAAGTTTTGATGTTACTACAGAATAAAGAAATAAGTACGAATTGCAGAATTTTATCATTTTTTAATTATAGTGGTACTCAAGAATCGCAGAATTTATCATTGGAAATTTGGATCGTCTGTATTGTTTAAACAAATTCGAAACCAATAAAATGATGACTTAAACCCCCACTAATTTCACGCGGACTACATCATACTTCAAGTCCACAAAAATTCCTCAAGTATTTAAGTCATGCACCGTATTCTACTGATACTACGAGCATTGAGAGCAAAAACTGACTAACCCATATTGAAAAAAATTGAAGAAACTTAATATTTCCTATTTTACATAATCAGTACAGCCTATTGAAATACATTATTTGTCCTCAATGCCAATAACAGTAGGCATTTGAATATCATCGCTCAATATTTACACAAGTATTCCTAAACCTATAACTTTCTAACACTCGAACTACACGATTATTGGAAGACAGAATGAAACCAACAAGCACCCAGTCTTATTTAAAAACGAAGCGTGCTATCGCGTCGAAATCGAATTACGTGGCGAAGAAAGGCCGAGAAGGAGGGAAGTGGATCGATGGATGAAGGGAAAAGGTAAACAAGTTATATCCCCCTCGCCCCGGTACGGTATGTAACGCGCGCACACTTTCAGGCGACGAAGAAACAGGCGTTCCCGTGGATCCTCTCGCGCGTTCGTTTCATCGCCGGGAAGGGTGCACGATACACGTAACACGTATACACGTGGCTACGCAGAGTGAATTTTCCGGGGCATTGTCGAGAAGCACGGCTCTATTCGATTTCGATTCGAAATCGAATAGGGGAAGGGGGTGGCTCGCAGCAGGCCAGCGGGAAACCGACGTTTGCGCGACCAGGAGAATTTACCCCATTGGCCGGCCTAATGGCACGGATTTCATTATGCTGGGTTTACACGACGGCGGGCCTACATTACGCGGCAAGTCAGCCCCCCCGACGATTTGGAATGCAAAACTGTTGCCCGGGCAAATTTGCTCCCGGAGAATATTGGTCCGTGGAATGGTTTAATCATGTTGACGATCCCACGGCGAAGAAGAGCTCCGGGTCATCAAACGTTAAAGGAACCCCACGCTGTTCGAATCAACCCCCCCCCCCCCCTCCCCCCACAGAATCATTGGACCAATATTATTCAGCAGACAGGTAGAAACGTGTCGTCTCGTTATACCTATCGTAGCTCTGCGAAGTATTCTAGTATTTCAAGGAAATTTTTGGTTTTTTTCTTTTGCGGAGGGAGGGAGCTAATTTAGACCTTAGAAAAGAATAAAATAATTCTTGAGGGGGGGGGCCGTTTTTGGATTTGATTTGGATATTCGATGAGAGTGAAATTGTTATGTAAAGGGGTTGAAAGATGTGCGTGGGAAAATTGTTTAATTGCTGACAGAACTTCTATGCTTTTAGAGTAATTAAATAGACAAGCATCGGGAGGGTGTAATTGAAACGATGCGCAAGAGTTTTCAGCGACTGAGGTAGAACTCTTTTTCTGTTTTTTTTTTTTTTTTTTAAATAACTATCACGTCAAAGGAGATATACATGATTTTTAGTTTTGAAATTAGATTTGGCGAGATTCCAACGTATCGACGTGAGAAGCACGCTCTTCGAGTACGCTCACGTGCAAAGGTAATCCACTAGGCGGGCGCGCTTAAAGCTTTCACGATAATTGGACTGGTTTATGCGGGCATAAACAACCCACGACAGATTTAACCCGTAAAATTTGATTAACATTTCTCTTTCGTGGAATTAATAAATTTGATGAGATTTCGTTGTCGTGCCGTTTCAGTTTTGTCGATGAAATTAGAAACAAACGATTATCGATTTTTCTCGTGTGTCTGAGCGATATCGTAATTGCTTGAAAAATACAGCTTTCTAAGAGATTACGTTATTTATACGTGTACAGTGACGGGGCGACGAGTTACGAATACGAGCGCTGTATAATTTAATTCTGCTTCCAACTCGTCTAATAAATTTTGGATGAGAATATCAGAGTGCAGATTAAAGCATTTATCATGTAACATTATTAACCCTAGAGTATTTTAGCGAAATACGAGAAGTCTTTAACAAAATTAATCACTTTATGCGTTACACTTTAACAAAATTAATCGTTTTATGTGTCACACTTTAACAGAATTAATCATGGTATGTGTCACATGAAGTACACTTTTCATTATACGAACACGTTGTTATAGTATAATTATGCCCAGTTTTTATTTTCCTAATTTTACGATGGACCATGGAATAAAAAAATTAAAACTGGACGCCGCGTAAGCTCCCTCATTTGTTATAGTAGGGATGCACATTTGAAACTGCAAAATGGTGAACCTAGAGCATTCAGCATATTATCAACATTGCAATTACTGCAACTGTAATAGTAGGAAATAATATATAAGGTCCATGGAGGCAATCAAATTAAATATTAAAACTCAGTAACGAAGAGTAATTTGTAGAATGATGATTATAGAATGGTAACTCTGAAACTATGTTTCATGTCGGAAAATCCGTAGAATTGCACGAAGACGTTTGATGGGCTATTACCACTGAAAAAATAAGCTTTCTATCTTTCTAGTAAACAGGCACGGCTGCCGCATGAATTGTCAGCAAACTACTTTCGACGACGGCTGATTTTGTATTCAGCTTGTTTTTTTAGACCGAAAAGTGAACTGAAAAATGGATGCTGGCTCTCCTCCAAACCATTTGTGCGAGAAGGTTGTTTCGTACAGTCGTGATCAATATTCAATACAGGCATCCAAGTGTTTCCATTTCAATCATTCAAGCTGTAATATTTTCCTATGGAAGCTGATATTAAAGTTATATTCTTTTGTAATTCCTTAAAAAGTTAGCCTTTTTTTAATTAAAATTTCTTATTAAAGAAAACTGTAACAAATAGGGTAAAAAGTCTTTTTGGTATTGATTTATACATATTTCAAGTTGATAAAAAAAATTTCGTTACCTTTTTCTCTGATGTAATTAGATAGTAAAATTTCGTTACCTTTTTCTCTTGAATAATTAGAATGTATTGTAAATAGGTCCATACACAAAATCTAAAAAATATACAAACCCAAAGTTGATTTTTCTCCCAAATGGTAGGTAACGTAAATTGTGCGCTGAACACATTATTATACGTATCTACTTAGCATAAATTAACTGTATACAAAATAGTCAAGTCTCGAACCACTCATTGTCAGTGCCAATGGCGTATCTAGAGGGGAGGGGGGGCAAGTCCCTTGCACCCCCCAAGAGGAGACTTTGTAAAAATAAAAGTAAACTGGATTTAATTCTTTAAATAAATTTTTATAATCACCTAATCAATTTTATTGAATTTGCATTAAAAATATTTCTATCCGTTCAACTCGGCTCCCATCAAGTTTAAATCCTGAGTGTTGCCACTGGTCAGTGTACTCTCCTTGTCAGCACCAAAAGGGTTGAGAAATGAAAATTGGGACTACGTGTACGAAATTAGAGACTAATTCGTATAATCGTTTCGATATTTTGCCAGCGCAGAAGCAGTGGGAGTATATACATGCAATGGACGGCCACAGGCGGCTCGATCTGTTTAGAGGCGTTAATTGTAATTGTAAAGCGGTCGAATCCCACGGCGGAGTCGAGCGACGTTATATTGCGGCCTCGACGACCGCGGCAGAGAGTTCCGAGGTTGCTGCATGCCCGCAGCTGGTTATCCGCTGTTCAATTAACAATTACGAATGAATATTAATTGCGAGCATTCCGATTTTCGCAAGTGACACGGTCGAATGTCAGATTAGAAATGGTGGCGTGCATGCGATAACGGGACGCGGTTGCCCGTCACAATCGATTTAAACGCCTACGATCGACGAGAATCGGTGGGCAGTGAGCATGTTGCAGAACGCGTGACTTGTTGACTTACAGTTTTAGGATATCTAATGCATTGTTTCTTCTTGTACTGAATCGAAGTTATTTTATTTTCGAAACAAAGTAATAAGAGAGAAATTTATTTAGTTTGTAAGTTATTATTGTATTGAATTTATGATAGGTATTTCAATTTTGCTTGCAATTTTTTGAGAGAATTAAATATTTGTGAAATTAAAGGTGAAATCTATGGTTTCGCAGGTTTTAAGCTAGAGGTATTTCCTTTTGTTGGGAAAATTAATGAAAAAACATAGTATATATACATATTATGTACTATTATATTTTCTAACGACCTTTTCATTCTGAACGTAGTGAACAAATTTATCCTTTCACTAATCTAACTGACGTAACGAATTTGTTTTTAAACGAAATTTAGTTTCTTAAATTGAAATGCTCGAAATAGCTGACAGTTGACTGAAAATCTATATCTATGTAGTCAACAAAAGTAGCATTAAAACAGCTTATATTTAAAACAATCGAAAAACAGGATAATTACCACGATTGAAAATACTGTGTACACATATTTCATTCTTATGGACTGCTATCTTACAAACAATGCGAGGTAAAGTATTACAAGCGTATTGCACGAAAGCTTATTGTCGCCACTGTATATTCATTGTATCTACTTATACAATCTTATATTCACTTAGCACAGTGGTTCCCAACCTGTGGGTCTCGACACCCAAGGGAATTTAGTTGGCGATTCTTAGCACATATTTATTTTAATACGGTTACATTGCCATATTCTATTTATTAATATTGCGTTGTATTTATTGTACATTATTATGCAACACTGATTTTTCATAAATGAAAAAACGGCAAATCTGGTTACCCAGATGAAAGCACAATCATCACACAAAATAAGATAATTAAATATATTAAATATCTTCGAGTATATTTAAATTATATATTAAGATAATTACATATTATTACACTAAAATTATATTCTATAATACCTGTTTTTAATATGTTTTCTTTACCTTATTAAGTTTACCTTACCTTACATGGGGGGGTGTCGCAGGTTATTTAAATATTATAAAACGAGGTTACGACTCAAAAAATGTTGGGAAACACTTTTATCACTTCCACTCACACCTTCTGCCAAAAAAGGACCAAACAGAACCATCCCCAATTCCTTAACACCGAGTTACAGCAACAAAACGATTTAATTGCCTCAAAGCTTTACAAATGTAATCCTGTAAATTGCAGTTTTAATGAGAGCTCGGCGATGTCTGTTCAAAGGTAGGTCGTTACATCGAGTTCTCAGCGTAGGCTCCGCTCGCAGTCTCGAGTTGGTTACATCCTGCTAGGACGACAAAGAGAAAGATCCTCGCCGGTGGGACACCGAATCAGGGTCCCGTGCGTCGAGGTGTCCACGTAGCCGTTCTCGGTCGTTAGAAAGGGTCGTTAACTGTGCACCACGTAGGCGCCAGCGTTGTTACCGCGTATTCCGTAAGCATACGTAGGTAGCCCGTGCAAATCATAGAAATCAGATAACAGCGATACCCGCCTCCGCGGATTTGCCGCCAAAACGTCTCCCGTTTCGCTATGTGGCCGTCTGCGGTCTGTGACGAGCTGCGCTCCTTCGTTTACATATCTACGCGCGTAACTTACCCTTCGCCCAGCACCCCTTTGAAAGCCTATACGTACACCTCCATTAACACTAGAACCACCCACCATTACCGTACACCTATTTATAACAGAACTGTGTATCTAGGTGTAGGTACCATATACAGTAGTTGTCAAAAGAAAGTTGAAACTGTGAACGGTAATAAAATTACGATAGTGACATTAAAAAATAATTACATCTTAACGTTTATGTCCCATATATTGGAGGGGTTGGAAAATAGACCAGCAATGCTAAGATAACAAGTAAAGTCTGCTTATTAGTACCTATGTATTATGTTTGTTACGCAGGCACGTAAAATGATGAATTTTAAACTTTCTTTTGACAACCAATGTTTACCTGTGAGAAAGGGGGGGAAATAAATTGAGTATTTTCAACCGACTTCAAAAAGGAGGAGGTTATAGATTCGAACCGTATGTATTTTTTTTATGATTGTTGCGATGCCCCCGGTAGTCCCACCCTGTGCTGCATCAATATTAGCCCAATATTTTGCCACTTCTGGTTAATAAAGACTATTGTCAGCATGTTGTGTCAATATATATTTAAGAAAGTCATAAAAAAAAAAATTAAAACCGACTTCAAATAAATAAAAATGCACTAAAAAGCGAAAAATAATTTGTTCCCTTATTTAATCTACGACTTTTATTTCTTTTATGTCAGCGTCTCATCAATTGCACTGTGTAAATCTGGCGCCGTCTTAAAAAATTGAGAGTCGTCGATTGAATAAGGGAAAAAATTATTTTTTACTTTTTAGTGCATTTTTATTTTTGTGAAGTCTGTTTTAATTTTTTTTTAATGGGCAATATGTTAATGGGACATCATTCCACTTTATTTTATCTCGCGCCAGTGGCCCAGTCACTCAGAGGAAGAGGCCCCAGCACCCCCAAAGAAGAAGGAAAAGCAGATTAATGTAACCGCGACTGAAGTAACTCAAGAGCTTTGTAAAAAGAAAAGAGAACTGGATTTTACTCTATAAATAAATTTGTACAGTCACCTGATCAATGAATTTTATTGAATTCGCATTGAAAATATTTTTTTCCGTTCAACTCGGCTCCTACCAAGTTTAAATCCTGAGTGCACCACTGCCTCTCAAAACAGTTCCCTTGAGGAGCCCATCGTTCTAAAAGACATGTTGTACCTACAAGTATTCCCATTTATATTAGGTACACCAGTTATTCCTATTACACTATTTACAATCCAAATTTAACTGAAATCCCTTCCATTCGTTTACGCAAAGCACTTACAGGATACCCAGTTCGAGCGAACGCCTTAAGGCGCCTTTTGATGCCATTTTTCTATGACCAGCGAAATTCGCCGGCGCCAGGCAGTCCCATTTAATTTGAGACAAGTAGTTACTGCCCGAACGCGAAGTAATTAGGGTGGCTCACACCGTGGAAATGGAAACGAGAAAGATGGGCTCGGTGATGGGGAGGAAGAGTAAAACTCTCGGGGGCCCGCGCAAAGATTCGTTTACCCCTTACGAGTTGCTTGAGATTCTATCTTCTAACAACGCCTTCCCTCTACCTCTACCCCAACGCCACTCGCTCTCTCCCACCTCCTCTCTTCGCTCTTCCCTTCTCCTTTCACCCTTTTCTCTTGGTGCGTGACCGGAGTCAGGATGGCACCGTTAGAAACCGTTCTTACGTGTGCTCACCCACTCGTGGAGAACACGTACCGCCGCGAAAATAAGCTCGGTGGTTATAAGCGCTCAGACACGGCTCGGACCCCGCGTTCCTTTCCGTCTGGTACCGCCGCGAGTATCGGGGCTTTCCCTCCAGTAATGGGTGGATATGGTTCCCTTATAAGCGTGTAAAGAATAATTTATTATTTGGGAATTCGCTTGAATTCAGCGCTGGAGGATACCGTGGTTTCGCGGTTCCCTTGAATTCGGTGAACACGTCTTCTGTACGTGTATTGGGGCTGGGAGTAGTCGAATATTTTATAGGCGGAGATCCCAATGGTCGTTGGAAATATTCATTGTAGCTTCTGAGTATTATTATTGCAGTGTAACTGAAGACCTTGCAGCAAGACGGGTACAGCTCCATTTTGGACAGTTGTTCAGTTATGACGTGTAATATACGTAAAAAAATCTACATCGTTTGGCCCACGTTTCATGCAAATCGTTTTGCATTTTTTCATTTACCATTTTATTTGCAATGCGATTAGAAAATAATTTTGACTTACATAATTTTGAAAAACACAAGCGAGGGATTAGAAGAATCTAAAGGATTTGTAAAAACAAAACACCAAATCAAACACTGCTATTTTACATCAGTGTCTCCCAACTTTTTTTGAGTGGCGACCCTCTTTTATAATATTCAAATAAACGGCGACCCTCCATATAAGGTAAGGTGAATTTAATGAGGTAAAGAAAACACATTAAAAATGGGCATTTCAGATTATAATTCTGATTTGATAATATTAAAAAAAAAAATGTAGCGTCCCCACAGAAAACACTTCGCGATCCGTTTGGGGGTCGCAACCACCGGTTGGTAATCACTCTTCTACATTTTCCACTTATTTTTTAACGAAGAATCACCTCCTTGGCAATTAATGAGTTTCTAAAGAATTTAGAATATCCTCTTAACACCTATTTAGCAATATCTCGCACAGATTACGTCATTCCAAGTCATACTCTCAAAAACTGCCCTATTTAAAACTACAATATAGGCTTCCATAACTACATCTCCACTTAATATGGCGAAGCCCGTTGACATTCTTCGCTTATGTTCAATACACTTTCGCATAGAAGCGTGTGGTCGCACGAAGGCACGTAATGTTGCAATCAATGTTTAAATTATGTGTAAAATGGATGGTCGAGGGTGCGGGGGATAAGGCGAGGATGTTCAAAGTGCAAGGGATTCGAAACTAACCTAATCCTTCGTTAGCACGGATTATGGAGGCTGAAACGTCGCGTCGGTGAGCTTAAGGTACTTCGGGCGTCAAGTCGCTATCAAGATTACGTGTAATTGTCACGATAAGTACGTTTAATTGGCGCGATGTCCTGCTTGCCGCGTTCCGTTCAACTGTCCTGATGGGGAATGCAGTTAATGCACTCCACTGTGTAATTTCAATGCGCGACGTTGTGCCACTTTGTGCCGAATTGTACTCCGGAAGTTGCGGCTATTTGGACGGTTTGTGGTGAATTGTTCGGTCCTCGTAGAACGTAGCTCTTCCAAGGTTCGTGTTTCGAATGTTGCTGAAGTCTTGAATATATATAATATATATAATATTTTATTTAGTAGCGTGTGAAATGCAGAGAAAATCACTTAAAAGGTGAGAAAATTTAGTCCAAAGTTCTGTTTATACATTCAGGGTGGGCCGAGTATAAACGAGCTGCACTTTTTACAGAAATTCCAAATTACCAAGACGACGAGGCAAACGGGGAAATTTTTATGGGAATGATCCACCGTGATCGACAAGCCTCGAATGGACCAATTGACGTCATCTAACCTCTTCGAATCGTTTTCTGAATTGCAGCGAAATTTTGAGGTTTTTCTTCCAGGGGATTAAAATAAAAGAACGAATTCTGTAAGGTTGGTAGTTTCAGGAAGACGAATTTTAATGAAATTCGAAACGAGCAAGTCGATGAGTTAAATCCCCCCTAATTTCGCACGGACTTCCTTATATTTCAATTTCATCAAAATCTCTCGGCGTCGAGCGCAAGAAGTGATCGATCTGGCGCGGAATGGCCCATCTGGAAGAATCAGCAGGCTGGAAGGCGCGTCAGCCCCGCCGGAAGTGGTCGTTTCTACGACTTTGTCCGAGGAAGGAAAGCGTCACTTTCCACAGGTGGTTGAGAAACGAGATCGAGATTTGTCACGGATGAGATTCTAGGAATAGAAGGAGCTAAGGCACTGCCAGGAAACATCGTTACGTTCAAGACGGCGGAATACGATCGAATACCTATCTTCTCGGCGTCGCTGCGACGGCTCTTGAGCAATCCTGAAAATATTTCAATGGAAGATCGATGTAACGCCTAACGATCTTCTACCCCGTTTCCACGCGAATATTTTCTATCTCCTGGACTTTCTCCAATAGTGGAATTCTTCGAGAACCTCCACATTATGAAGAGTATATAAAATGGAAATATTGAGAATATTTATGAATTATATTTCGCTTGCTTTCCCGCGAAGAATTATTTGCTTCTTCTGAATAAATCTTCTTGATGAAAAGGAGAATGTTAAGGATATGCAAGGATACGGAGCAGTAGTGAGATGTCTATTGCGCATGTCGAAACAGAAGAGGACTCCACAGCGCCATCTTATGGAGATGAAATAGAATATTGTATTAGAGACATTATAAGAGAAATTGAAAGCTGGATTAAAAAGCTTTTCACTGAAGGAGACAATGTCTCTAGAAGTGTGAAGAACTATAAAATACGAATTTCTTGCTTGTTACGAGATTCTGTTACACACTTTTTGGACCTGCAGTTCTGAAACACCTTGTAAACATATGTGTAATCTGCGACGTCGAGTGCATACAGTATTAATTCGGAGAAATTAGAATATCACGCATTAATCTGTAGCTATTTGAATAAAGCAAGGAAGAGCGAGGGAAATAATATGTTCTCGTACATTAAATCGACGAAGTGAAGCAAAAGGAAGTGCGCGAGTACGATTCATCACTGTAACGTTCTAGTTAATGGGGCACAGTGGCTCCAGACTATCATTACGTTCTTTTATTAATGAATTCTCGTTGGTCTTCCTGGTTAATATTCTTGGTTAGTACGCTATCAAGATGGTTGGTACATGTTATACATATGTGGTCTATATTGTTCCCTGGTAGGCTAATCGATCTTCGCGCGTGGCCAGCGATAAAAAAGGATTGCCCCGCGATAGAGTAGCATCCGTCCGCTCGTTACGGGAACTGATAACTCCAAGTGTTGGCTGATAATGAAAAGCTCTAACTACTCTCGTTATTGTCGATGTAATTAGAGAAGGAGGGGTAACGACCTGGAGAAGACACTTTTCATTTCAAAAATCTATGGTGAACTGTAAAAGTTAATAAATAGAGTGAGTAAAGTCATCTCAGTCAAGAAATTAAAAAGTCAAATAAAAAAATTGACTTCTGAAGTAATGGCGAACATTTGAAAACCAATTATTTTTTGCTAGACAATTTTTTATTAACAATGTTTTCAATATTTTGCAAAAATCATGGACACTTCTTTAGTATTTCCTGTGTAGATTACAAAACTTTTTGTCTTTTTGTTCTAGGTCCAGCGGTGTGGACGTGAAAAATTCCAACGCGGAATAAACAATGTATACATTCGAATGGAAAATCCGTATCTGTTGTGCGGCTATTGTGCCACTATTTTTTATTCAAAAGATCTGAAGAATTTTTTTTCTTTTTTATACATATCGAATGTACTTTATGTTACATTTTTAATAAAGTTCATAAATATCTTTAAAATCGCAACCGAAGCCATCCAACCATTTTTGGCCTATCATCGTGGCGTTACCCCTTAAAACGATGGGATACTTTTGAACAAAACGTAAGCTGCTCTGATTCTTTTTACCCATCGTTTGCAATTAACTTCAAATCCATTCTTCACTAGCTATCCTAGCACTATACCACGTTAACATAATGCAAATGAATAATAAGTAGGTACACTCGCGCGGATGAAACACGATCGATGCAGCTACATTTCACTGCACACGCATTACCGCCACACGAAATGGAATAGAAGTACCCAACAAAATAGCAATCTTAGTACTCCACGATGCTCCAGAACAAACAAACTGATAGTCAGCAAAAGGAAGTAAAAGAAAATGTGAAAAGGAAACTTAATACAAGTTGCGGCTATTGGCGAAACTCGTGTTTGATAGAAAAAGGCGGGAAAAGGGAAACGGAGAGCAACGGGAGGAAAGGGGACGAAAATTCGGAACGAGGGGAGAGAGTGGATAGAAAAGAAGAGGTCTGGATGAAAATTTAATTTCGTCGATTTGGGGAGGAAAAGGTAGATGGGGGAGAGGAGAGGGGAGGGGATAAAATAAGAGAGGAAGAACTAGAAAAAGGGGGGTGACGGGGGTAGACGGGGAGGAGGGGGTTCAGCGGTGCGGCATTCCGACGGATACGATTTACGAGATTGCGGTAACGAGAACACGGTAATATTACGGTCGATGATTAAATTACCAGCCGTCCCTGGCTACCCTTTTGAGAATTTGCACTTTCGCGGGCGTTCTTTTACCCGCGAAAAAAAATGTAGAGGCCGCCAGAGGAATCAGAGATAAAAGGGTGGGGACGTGGCCGAGTGATTTGTGCCCGCCTGTAATCAGGGTGACCAGCTTTCGTTTGCTTCCCCTCGCGAAATAGAATCTAACCAGTGAATGAAAGCGCGATAAGGGTGCGGGGGGGGGGAGGGAAAATAAATGGCGGGGGTAACTAGACGACTGAAATTTGTGAAATTTCGCAACTACAATTTGATCGCCCGCGGCTCGGTATCGCTATGAATCAACGTGAGTTACAGCCATGATTACAGTGTCCTCTCCGAACCTACAGCTGGACGTGGTTACATTGTAATCCCATTATCAATTCAATTAAATTCGCTGCAATACAAATTGCAACCTGTGCACGTCCAGCTTCCTGCCACTAGGGGATGTGCGGCGAGTGTTCTTTATGATTCTTTCCTTATTTTTTAATTTTCTTTTTTCGTTTCGCTGGGTGGCTTCGTATTCTTCGGGTCTTTTTAATTCCTTTTCGGCGGAAGGCAATCATTATCGTGCGAGGTAAGTGAGAATATTATGTTAATCGCTTGGAGTTCATTAGGAGAGACTCTAACGCGGCACGCAAACGATCCTCTGTTTTCAGCACATTCCGCGAATTTCTTTAGTGCTTCTGTAGGTACTTTCTAAATTCCGTTGCTTGAAGAAATGTTTTTATTTGGTTGTTTTTATATTTGTTCGCGGAATTTAAAAGAGCGGCAGTGGGGTTGTGAAATACTGATTGTTAGGTAGCAATAATGGCAATTTACTTATGTATTATGTAACAAATACTAATATTCTTCGAGCAATATTACATGCTTACTATTTAATTGGAAAAATTATATCATAGTTCTAATTTTGCACAGTGTAAATATTATTTACTGTTCGTAACTTATTATACAAGAGACACTTGGAAAGTATAACAAAACTTCTGCATAGAAATTCTTCTCACAAGTAAACATTCACTGATAGTGAACGGAGTTTCCCGATTTGGAATATATTTTTTTAAAGTACTGAGAGTAACAAAGAAATCCTGAAAATTATATATATATATATCTGCAATGGACCTATTTTACTCATGTTATTGAGGCGTATGCGAAAAACAGAAAAATCCTCTTATTTCAGAATAATTGGCTAATACCTGGCACCTGTATGTTTTTTATTGTGCTGAATCCGAATATGACGTTATTTTTGGTGTATAAAGTTTCCTAAGGTAGTTGTCGTAATAAAAAATCGATTTTCGGAGATAACTCAAAAAGGAAAGTGTCACAGAGCTTCAAAATCAAAGTCAGTTTATGGGTGGCCAGGATTCCATTGAGAGAGGGAGAATAAATAATGAATTTCATTCAGGGAGGGGCAATAAATAGTGAAACAATAAAAACGTATAATTGAATAGACAAAGAAATGTGGCATTACTTCACAATTTAATTTATTTTTATTTTGTAATAAATTAATTTAATTTTGAACGAACGACTAATTTATTATTTTTTTTCCTTTGTCAAGGCGGGGGGCCACCCCTGCCACACCTTGGCTACGCCCATGATTACATTACTAGAAATATACATCGTGTAATGCTAAAGTTCGTTGTTAGACAATGAATTGGGAATAACATGATCTGTAGAAGTAAAAAAAATGTTACAGGAGGAAAGACGTTTTCCCTGTCAGACCCAGCATCCCATTAAATTATTGTTTTCGATATTTTATTATGTTGGAAGAAAATTAATTCGTTGTTGAATGTTGATAATATCACGATTACAGTTTATTATTCCAATGTGTAAATTATTTAATATGTGTAGACGATTAAAGAATATTTAATCATCGATACGGGACGTAGAAAACATTCCAGTGATTGTAGCAACACTGTTCCAGATACACAGGTCTGGAAACAATTCGATGGAATCTGCAAGCCATAAGCAAAGTATAATGCTATTATACAAGGAAGGTTTTAGTACGTTGTAGTTTTCGAAGCATATTTTGCTTATTTGCTTAACGAGAATTGAGGTAATTCACGAGAATGGCTAACGAGAATAGCCTCTTCATTCTTGGTGATTTTCGAGGCTCTATCTGTGTTTTTCTTTCGTGGTCGACAGAGGTTCAGGGCCTTTTCACACGAGGCTGTAAGCAGCTTTGCATAAAATTACTCCTTGAATCACGTGAAAAATAAAAATCCTTAATATTTATTTTCATTCCTGTTATAGGTGATATATGGTTCAGTTCCACACCCTTAGAAAGAAAAATAAACCGTAACCGATTTTACACAATAGTAAAACTTATTATAATAACACAAAACAATTTAGTTGTAACCATTCATCACATACGAATATTTTCTATAATAAATAATTAGAACTACCTAGGCGCAGCAGTAATTTGGTTTCAAAACTTTCAATCTCGTTAAATTAGAAAATACGCAAGAAAGTTCTTTAATTTTTCATTAATTTAATGGAGTTACAGGGGTGAAGTTAATTCAGTGGCAATTTTTTAAGAATGCGATCCATTTGGGCAAATAACCAACACACGAAGTGCAATGCCGTTTACGAGTACGTTCGCAGCTTTGACGTAACGACGTCAAATGGCTGCGTGGATTCTATAACGATAGTGGAAGTGGCATTTGGCCTCTTCTTTCCTGGCGCTCTTGTTTTCTACTTTCGTCGACCGCAATAATAATTATCGCTAATTATGTCGCGGGACTTAAGCACAGTTGTAACTCGGTACTTTACAAGCGGCTTCGAGCTTTGCATAGTAGATACTTCTGTTTGCTGGAAACACAGCAGAACCGTCTACTTAGCAATAATGATAGACCGATTAATTCAAACGAACATAGTGGAATATAATCTTTAAAGAAATTATAATTTCAATGTTCTGTACTTTGTTAAGTAAAAAATTTGTAACTAACGATCTTTAAAGTGTAGTTCATGACAAAGTTGTATTTCAGTTTATCAAATATTTTTGCTTCGTTTATTCTCATTTGTTTCATTTATTTCCTAAATAAATGCCTATTTCGCTTCATAAATTCTTTTTTTATGAGTATTTCTACTTCTCCTCCCCTTTGAACTGAATTGTGAAATTTAATTTTAAAAAGACTATTAATATAAGTGAATATATTAATGTATCTATTTACATTATTTGACACAAAGAAATTTCTATTCATCTTATTTACTTATGTTACTTATTTACATTCAACATATGGCAGTGCAACTTTCCACTACATCCATACTGTAAATTAACGCTACATGCTGATATAATTATAATTTGTAGAATTGAATGAATTACAAGTTTCGAAATTACTTCGCTATATTGTTTCCTACCCTTAAGTTCTTTATTTTATAACCGCAGCATCCAGAGAAGGTAACCCTGTGCATCGATACTCCACGCATGTAAAAATGGACACAACTAACAGAAAGCACACAATTTCATTTCGCAACCTCTTTTAGGGTTCTTTTTTTAAGTCCCTGAAGGGATGATGATGGAATTCTATAGAAGCTTTTAACACTCAGGCGCGAAAAAATTGATGACACTGCAGCCAGTGTCGAAAGAAACGACGTTATCGCCTTAACAAACTTTCTTCGAAGCATCGGGAAAAACATTCTCCGTCGTGCTGGTTCGCACAGAAGGAGAGGACAGACCGAGGGGATGAAATCACTCGAGAGAGAAAACTCGCCGGCCTTTTACTCCGTACTTCATTACGACTTAATTCACAACCGCAAAGAACTCTTTCGCGCCCCTGGTGAGAGGGGTTCGTCTTCTCCCCCTTCGGCGGAGAGGGAAAGCGAGAAAAGGAACGGGGGAAAAGTGAAACCTGGTTGCGTGGGGAGTTATCTCTTTGAAGCAGACGGAAGTAACATTATTTCGAGACTCATTCCCCACGATTCCCTCGACTTTCTTACTTTTCACTCTTATTGATTGAAATTTCTAAAACCTCTGTGTGATTTGATTTTTAATGGTGGTTGTAAATATAATGCCTGCGCACTGAAAAGAATTTTTAATTGAATATATCGAGGCACATTTAGCACTGAGTTTTGCTGGAATTGAAATACAGTAGGGTAGTTTAGAATCAAGGGAATAAATCTTTGCGAAGGGTAGAGACACTTTCTTCTGACGATTTTAGAATTGTTTAGGTACATTGTTCTCTATTTTTCGTGTGTGAAACTTCTTTAAACGGTATGAAATTAGATTTATTATGCAATTTGCATTTACAATTGGACAGCATAGTTATTACTGACATTATTGCTTCAAAGCAGAGTTAGGCGTTATTCGAAGAAAAAAAGTCAAATAAAATCGTTGTTCGTTATTCACGAAAAAATTTTGGGGATTTATTCGTTATTTAAAATAAAATGTGCCCAACTCCGCTCCAAAGTAGATACATTTTTTTATTAGTAACTCCAAGATTAATTCCAGACACAGCATAAGTATACGAAGTTTCTTGCCAAAAATTGATGTGCATCTTGTTTCGTAATCACAATTTGATACTTCCATTTCTATAATATATAAGACTATTATATTTTCTACTATAATTTCTTTTAAAACAAGTATTCATAGCTCAAAGAAAATAAAGGTCCGTTCGAAATAAAACACTACAATTTCGATCCATCTTTATATGTATGTACAACGATTCGTTTCGTCTTCAGCTGTATCACATTCACTCTTATATTCTGTCAATTCTCATGCGTGCTGAAAGGATATTCTACATCTATTATTGCTTTCTAAACCAAAGTCGCAAATCGAGAAATGTTATTCCAAATTTTCGACATATTTTTTCATCTGGAATCAGCAGCTTTCGGGCCCCACCGCCAGTTACGGGTTACTCAGTGTTTCAGCCCGAATAAAAAATATGGCAAGGTAGAACTGATTGCTCCATCGTGTAATCCCTACCGTGTACGTAGCCGGATATTAGTAATTTCGGTAAGAAGGATCTGAGACGGCGGATCTTTGGCCAAGAAATAAAATTGGTGGCCTGCCTAATTGGACCGCGGATGAGAGCGAGGATGGGGGAGGTAGGGAGAGTTGAAACATAGATACGCGTTTTGGTAATAAAATTACGCTATATTGGAGGAAAGTGTTGCGATAGGAAATTGCTTATCGCTGGTAATTGGACAGCAGAACGTTGTGAAAATAAAAGAAGAGGCGAGATTATTAAGCGGCGGTTAAAAGACGTGATTAAACGTAACGGGAAGCGGGGCGTGTGATAGGAGGAAATTGAAAAATTGACGATCAGAGCAGGGTATACTTTGCTCCGAGCAAACAGCTATAACGGGGCTAATGAATTATGAAATGGGAATTTTCGACGGCCAAAATTAGTGAAACTAATAGCTGCACAAACAGACTCAGCTGTTCGCTGCAGGCAAGGGAGGGTTTATGCAAATTTCATGGCGTGAAAAAAAATTTATTGTTGTTTGCTTGCTCGACTGCGTCACGTTAAAGAGTTCACGATTGTCTGTAGTATTAAGGGTTCATTCTACTTTGCCGGTCGAAGAAGAGGCCTGTTTTCATGAATATTTCTCGGGAACTATTGTATGGATTTTAATGTTTCTTTTTTTTGTTAAATATTTATTGGAACAATTTAGAGGCGCAAACATTGCGATTTAAATCCACACATTTGTAATTATATTTTAGAAATATGAAAAATGCGATTTTGTACAGCAAGGAATAATAAACATTTCGCAAAAAAACATTAAAATCTGTACATTAGTGCATGAAAAAAATCATGAAAATAGGCCTCTTCTTCGATCGGCAAAGTAAAATGGACCTTTAATAGTGCGAGAAATTGTAATTATTTTCTTGTGTAGGCAGGTAATTGGTATTTTAAAAAACGGATGTTTTCATAGTCAACTATGTAAAATTTTGTGTTCATTATGGTGTGAAAGAACGAAGGCAAAATATGTATCATACTTTTTACAAGGTGTTTTCAATGTTCAAATAAGTTTTATTATTCTTTTTCTCTGTGAATCATTTTTAGATTTCTTGTGTGATTTGTAAAATATTTTTAATATACCTACCTATGTATATTTGTTTTTGTAATACCAAGAGATAGTTTCTCTGTGTTAGCAGATGGATTGAAGAAAATTTGAAAACGAAGCTAACAGAAGGATCGAGTTGTTTGCTAAGATTTATCCAATTATTCAGGAACGACTCACAAGCCAGGCTGTTGTTTCGAATAGTTGAAGTGGAGTTCGTTTAGCGGCATTTTGAGGTTACGTTTGGACAACACGGAAAGTCCAAATGCGCAACCGGGGACAAAGTAAACTTCGCTGCAAACTTTGCCGCGACTCCGGCAAAGTTTATGGCCGTGACTGCGCTCAAAGTCAGACGAGTTTCAACGCGGTTGGTATCAAAACGTGGACGCAGAAGCATATAAATTCCACGAGTTCGTCTATAGACTTATAAGCAGTACCGTGCAGATGCTTAAGATTGGCTTACTTAACTTTTGGCACCGACAACACCAGCTATAATTGAAATTCACAAACAAACTGTTAGTGAACAATAGCTGAATTTACTAATAAAAACACAAAGCTAATCGCAAAACGAAATGTTTTCTACAAGCTTTCGATGGACTACGAATAGTATTAAGGAATTGCCATTTTGTAATAAATTATTGTTTCGCAAAATTCTACAATGATGCGATATGTACCACGTATTAGAATCTACTGTGGAAATTTGAAATCGATTCGTTCAACAGATTTAAAAAAATTCTGATAACGACAAAAAAGCCTCTTTTTTTCGTAGGAAGCTTTTCTCAGAGTATTATCATCCCAATTGGAAGACACACTTAGGTGGCCTTATTTAAATAGATCACCCTGTATATACCTGTTCAGAAAACATACCGGTCGCTGTTATAATTGCACTGTTGGATGCAAGAAGGGCCTTAGTGTCGAATGTCAGTTTTGGGAAAAGTAGGTATCTGCAAAGCTGATGATTAGTTAGATATTTTTTGTACATAAGTAGTATAAGTTGTTGTAAAACTGTCTATAATATTTAAAGACATGATATACCTCATTTGTAGTTGTATTATTACAATTGGAATTATGTAATAAATTAATCAGTGAAATTAATTGTAATTGTAGCCCTTCGAAGTCCTTCTTGCATAAAATGGAGAAATATATAAAAAATGTTGTTTTTATTTGGAAAAGATATAGAATATTAAAAAAATATGGTCATAAAAATAGTCATAGATCGTATCATCTTCAGGTTGATGTATGTTTGGCTTACAAGGGATAATCCCAAACCCGGAAATTTAAAGAATTCTGAAACTTCGCTCGAAGGGGGTGAATTTAATCCCTCGAAATTCAGCTATTTTCCGCTTTTGTGTTATAACTGGCGAATTGCAAGAGATAGAAAAAAGTTTCTTGACAGAAGTTGCTTCTTTTAATTAGATCTATCATTTGGTAAACAAATATTTTACATTTCATGAGTTATAACACAAAATCGGAAAATAACCGGATTTTCAGGAGTCAATTACACTCCCTTAGAGTGACTTGTGGGCAGCAAACAAAAATTGCATTGTAATCAGGAGGAAATTCCCTACAAATTCACAAAGTTTCAGAATTTTTCAAATTTCCGGGTTAGAATTTTTCAAATTTCCCTCGTTACATACGACTTATGGTCAGTTGGTCAACATCGATTCACAAAATCTACTATATCTCTGTCAATATTAAAGATACGGCAATGAAATTTACAGGGAATATGTAGAAAAGAATGAGGAATCTAATCACGCGTTATCCAAAAAGGGCCTGCGAGTCCTGAGGTCGTTCTTGCATCCAAGTATAAAGTAGAGGACCTATTCGTGACTGGACGCAACGTCAAGAATTTCAATCTCGATTTTCTCTCAAATGAAGCGCAATATAAAAAAAAGTTGCTGATTCTTTTCGACATATAACAAGTAAATAAGTTGACAAAAAGGAATAAAATTTTTTGATATTGCGCCTCATTTTCGAGAAAATCGACTTTGACATTCTTGACGTTGCGTCCAGTCGCATATAGGAAAATCTACCTTAAGAAACTGAACTTTTTGAGTCGCTGGTAGCACGTTATGTCATGCGACGGAATGTTCACTGCTTATCAATACATCACAGTTGCCAGTTTATTCCTCCGGTATCAGTGCCCGCCCCATCTCGGATCGAGTAAATTCCCTGGGATCGCGAATAGTCCGGGCACATTCTCGCGCGCATCGATTTCCCTGTTCCCTGCGACGCCTTGGGCCACCCTAGGGGGCTCTGGGACAGTGCACGCGGAATCTCATCGGTTTCTTCGTGCGGAAGTGACGTGCTTTCGAAGGTACTGAAACGCACCACTTCCTTCCGCGTTGCCGTGAACCGAAAACGAATGGAGAAAGTTCAGCGCGAAATTCTGGCCGGTGGAAAGGTGGGGGAGGGGGGGGGGGGTGGACCGTGGGTGGACGGTGGCGCGCCGGGTAGAGGGTGGCGGCAGAGGGGGCTGAAAAATTTACGGTCTCGGCCAGCCACGCCATTGAAATCCGGTCTGGAAAACCGCGAAATCGTTGAAATAACGTCGCGCCGGAAATCTCGCGGAGATTCGATATCCTGCGATCGTAAAGAAGTGGCGGACGTGACCGAAAATTACCCGCGGAGACGGAAACGCGGGTTCCAATGGGGATTTATTATATCCTGCCGGTTTCGTCTTTCCAGCGATTCCCTGTACAGCGAGTCAGACTCGGCGGACAATTTCGCTCGCTTGTAACTTCTAACGAGGTGATAGGTACTTTGCCCGTAGATATTTAGGTTTAATTCCTCGAATTAGGTAATTCTTCGTAGAAATGTTGGGTAGATATTATCGAAAATTTAAGTTTTAAGGAGATGTATTTTTTGAGGATAAAAAGTAATTGACTACAAGTGCTCTGAACCTAATATTTTGCGAGATATTTTAGGTCAGTTTTTAGAGAGGGGTTGTGGAAATTACAATCGATAGGTAAAAGGGAAACAGAGGGTAAATATCAAGATATGTAAAAACTTTGGGTATGATGAAATTTTAATAGATAGAGGACAAGGCGTAAATAACACATATTAATAATGTAACAAGTGTATAAACAAAAGGTGGAAATGGTAGCTTATAGATTGGAAATAATGAACAATAGCTTTTGTGCGTGAAAATTCCATTATTTTGAAGCTCTGCCATTTTCGCATAATTTCGTCAGAAACATGGTTTCAGAAATTTGGGTGTTAATATGGACCAGGAGCTGAAGAGGAAAAAAACACGTAAAAAATAGATGATTTTTTACGGAATTTGCATTTTAACATTAAAAGAATTTTTTCATGTTTGTAGTAATTACATGTAAAATTTCAAAATTATTTAAGCACAAAAAAATTGAAAAATTTGAGAATAGAATAAAAATACCAAAAAATTTGAAAATGAGGAACCATACAAACTGTATGAACTTTTCTTGGAAAAAAAATTATGGTTTATTAATGAGATGTAAAAAATCTGTATGAGATTTAAAAACATCACTGCCACAGCCAGTGCATAAGGAGTGACATAGTGAAATAGTCAGAAACAAAAAGGGAGAGAATTACTTGATGAAATAAGAGAGGTAGTAATATGGACCAACGGGATCCATATTGCCACCACCCGCCTTTGTCCAGAATAATGTAAAATCTAAGCGTGGGAAAGATATTTTCAAAAATATAGCATTTTGAAGCTCAACCATATCACTAATTATGCCGCTATAACTAACATATTACATTCGTCAATTCGTATGAGAAAAAAATTAATTAATCTTACCATGAAAAACTTTTTGCACGAACAAAAAGAAACTTTCACTTTTTAAACGATTTTATTCGGCTTCGATCCTCTGTATGTTTGTTTGTATGTTTGTATGTGTGTTTGTTTGTAGGGTTCAAATCTGGCAACTCAAATTTAACCCACTTCCAACTATCCAATTGACTTGAAACTTTGCAGGCGTGCGTAGTTTGGATGACAATACAATATTTAAAAAAAAAATTAACCCCGAGCGGGTGAAAAAATTACCCAGTCATCAATAACTGATAACCACAAATCCAAACGACTTGAAATCAGCCACTCGCGTTCTTCACGAAAACGACAAAAAGCCGCTGCGTTCGGGTCGCTAGTCGCATCGCGATTTGAAATTAAATAAAAGATTTCTAAAGAAGTCAGAGCTGCGAAATGTAAATCCATAAACACTGACAACTGGAAAATAAAAAATATATAAAAAAAATTTATGTTAAACGATTTTATTAAAAATGCACTAAAAAGTAAAAAATTATTATTTTCTTGTGCTGCAATTTCACTTTAAATAAAATCGTGGAGCAGGATTTGTCATAACAGAATATGAATCAATTTAATAGAGCATCAAGCGTCGAAATGAATTTGTGGTGAAATACCCTGCTCCACGATTTTATTTAATGTCAAAAAATACCATCGAAATTGCAGTACAAGAAAATAATTATTTTTTAGTTTTTTGTGCATTTTTAATAAAATCGTTTAACATAAAATTTTTTTTATATATTTTTTATTACATAAAGTAAACATGCCAATTGTTATGCTTATTTAATTTCCTGACATATCGCAGCATTTGCACCTGGTCCATATTACAACCCCGGTTCATATCTACATCTTCTCCCTATCAAATAATGGATAGAGATATTTCAAGTGCAGAGGGTCAGTGACATTTTATTATTCAAGCCGCAACGGAGTTAAAGGTCGCGAATTGATGACGAAATGTTCAGTTATAGTGACGTTAACGATTCAAGTATCTAAGTGGCACTCGACTAAATATCATTCACAAGATCTGATAATTGAGCTTTTGGAGAGTGGAGAAGGATGGCAGAAGGTACTTATTTAAACATGTAGCAGGTACTTACTTACTCTAGCTTCGACGTCCATTTAATCTGTCTGCGCTACATTCGTTTCCCGTCATCTTCGTGTCCTCCAAGTCTCCGCGAGATCTTAAGGCGCGATCGAACGCTTTCATCCCCTTCCATTGCATTAATTTCTACTTATAGCCGTCAGATCGAGTTATAAAGAACCGAGAGAGAAAGTAAGTCTTGCTCGTGAAACGAAAGTAATTAAGTCAACGGGGCGCATCACTGCAAACTGCCTTTGTCGATGCGCATAATAGCGTTCACCATTGGCCGTTTCGCCCTGGTTTGCCTTCCGCTTCTTTCGCCCATAATGTCGCCTTCCGGCTTATTATTATCCTCCTCGTCATTATGCTCGTCGTCTTACCAGCCGCGGATAATGAATCGAATTTTATGCTCGGGAATTCACCGCCCCCGCGACTGAAGAATAATCCAGAAATAAGAGGCTTTGGCTCTCCCCTCCCTCCGTTGCCCTTTGATTTCGTTCTAGTTAGGAGCTAACCAGCCAACCAAGGCTTTGGAAAATTGTGAAAGCAAGACGATGTTCGTCGGTTCGGGCAGGTAAACGAAGAATAAATTTTATGCTTTTTCACGCGGACACGGGGCGCTTGAAAATTCCTGCTCCGCCTTCTTTATCTTCGCCCTTTCGCCCCCTTTGTTCTCGTCCGTGAGTTTAATTAGAATAAAACGTACCAGCAAATGCAACGCTCTAACACGTAGGGGATCCCCTTTCATTATACGTCACTCAATTGTGGCTTTAACAATTCTCGTTCTTTACACCGCATTTCGCTCTCCCGGCAGTGCGTGCATAGATTATACTACTTTTAACTATTAGGTATACAAACGTGTTGCTCGAAGCAACGGCACATTCTCATCGCCGGTTTATTAATTATTAGTGTCGACAGAACGTAAAGAATTAGATGAATAAGTTTGATATTACAAATAATTTCTAGTTAAATTTACCCTTTTTGAAACATGAATGTTTTGAGGTCTGGCTGATTTTGTCAGTAAATATACTGTTTTATTATACTTTCTCATGCTCTTGATTTGACCCTCTGGTGGCGAATCTCTTGTCAGGAAATTGCACAGCGGGTGCGGAGTCTATTTTGACTCATCAAAATTAGTTTTTAAATTTTACAATAATCTTTTTATGTATATTTCCTTCAGAAAAGAACAGCACGGACAAGTATTAAGTAGCACAAATATAATTTGCCAGGGGAGAACAAACAGACTCTGCGTTCGCCAGGAGAAAATTACCTTTGGAAAAACACCTGCCACACACTACTCTGCAATATGCTGCGCGTTTTTAATTAGGTGCGTCAGGTGTCTAATAAAAATCCCAAATTATTTCTCTAGGTGTCACCTTCACTATCTGATTCTCCATTAACAGAATATGTCGATTAGCGAATATATATAGTGAACATACCGACTTTTTTAACGGTACATTGGCCACCTTTAAATATCGTTTGTGGGCTTTGGCTCGCAGGAACGTCTTTGTACACGCCCGTTAATTCAATTTCTAACAATTTAATTGTATTAGTTCATTAGCTTCATTATTTTTCTGTATTATTATTCGTTTAGGTATGTACTGGCTTTTCTTCTATTTTCTTTTCTTATACATTGTTTATTTGTTAACATTATGAACTGTTCGCTGTAAACTAAAGGGTCTTTACCCGTGGAAATAAATAAATAAATAAATAAATAAATAAATAAATAAATAAATAAATTACAACATTACGAAATCGAAAAAGGACCTCCATCGTTTCATCGATATTAAATGGAAAATTGCCGGTGTTATGTACGTACATAAGACACATAGTAGCAAACACCTTAATACATACGAAAAATCCCACCTGGCCCGACGACAGTAAAAGCCGTGGCGCCACGCGTGCACGTAGCAAACATCAAACCGAAAGCACGAAAATTTCCGAGAAGTCGAGCGAACTGTTTACCCATCCACGTAACGCTGCGCGCAGCGCGAGGGGAAACGAGCCTTTTCGCGAAGCTCCGGCGGAATTGCGAAAAACGTAAATTCCATTGTTTCGCCCGGTTCGTTAGCTTGTTCGAAGGCACATAATGACATAGTTCGCACAAGCCCCGCGCAACGTAGCCACGGTGGAAAGGGAGGCACTTACATCGGTAACGACGCATTCTGATTAAGCTCTCGCGTGTTCTTTCGAAAACCTTCGGCTGTTTTTTTTCTTCCGCCCGTGCTTACACGTTGCCGTTGCTCCGCGCCCCCGCGCGGGCCCGATTATGGTTCTTGCCTGCCAACGAAATTCAGGCCTCGAGAGGCACTCCTCGCGCCACCTGAGCCAAACGACTACCAGTACCCTGGCTACCTACCAAATTAACTTTTACTACCATCTTCCCAATTAATTTACAGGCCCCCTTCTGCCGCCTAATTGCGCGCATAAATTATCCACACCCTCGAGATTGTCCGTTCGGAGCCACTCGGGAGATGTCCGATTCCCTGTTCTTGCGCGCCTTCTTCCTCTCCTCTCTGCCCTTGTATCTCTTTGAACCTACTCTAAAGCTCTCGCCGTCTCGCGCACCCCATTTTCTTTCACCGGACTCTCTAATTCCCTGCCGTTTTCACGCTCGTTTCTGTCACTCAACGGATGGCGGGAGCACGGCTACCTTACGACTTGATTTTCTTGTCGAACTCGGTTATTGGCAGTTCCGAGGGCGAACAAGGGGTCAGGGCTTAAACGCCCCGCTAAATTTCGGGTTTCATTGAGTGCGCTCTGTTCGAGTCGCTTCTACATTGACCCAGTCTCGATTTCTGGGGCTGGGATTCGGTGCTACTGGAAATGTTAATTGCGTCACTGGGATATATCACGAGATTTGTCTAATTTCCCAGACACAGTGGGAACCACATTGTTTTTCTCCGTAACGAAGGCGATATAGTAATGATGATGTTATGTTTGACATGTGTCACTTATATTTCAGTTAAGACTTATAGGCCGGGGTGGGGAAAATTTGAAATAGTTTGAGACAAAATACTAAAATCTGATAAATTTCCATGAGCAAATACCGTTTGACAACACTACTTCATTTAATGCTTAAATCAACTATTACTTGAAAATATTATTTCATTAAATGTTTAAATCATGAGCAAATACTATTTACACTCAGATTCCAATATAGGAAATAGCACAAATTTCAAAACGAAACAGATCTTCCAAATGTCGCTCGCTATCTTTTTAATAAGATTACATATTATATTGGGGTAAAAGTTTATTGCAAGTATTTCTGAATGAAGGTAGGTAGGGTGACTGTACCTAATATCGCCACCCGCTATATCTCGCAAAGTAAGCTCTAAAATTTATCGATTATACACTGAATTAGTACCTAAATATATGTAGGAAGACATACTGTAATTGCAGCATCATGTGATCAACAATTACAGAAAGAGAAGTATTTTATTGAATCTTAAAAGTGTAAAAATTTATTGAACTACCACAATTTTACTTCACATTCGGAGAAGGTAAGTCTAATAATTCCGCGAATGCAATAATATCTACTAGAAATACCTAATTAATCATGTACTTCAGGAATTAAATCGATTCAAATATTTTCCGTAGTGAAAATAGTGTTTTTCTTTTAGCAGTATGGGTGTTCTCAATACCGCATACTGGAGAACAATGGTTTCGATGTAATGTTTGTTATAGGTGGGGTTATGAAATGTGCCGAGGAACCGTAATAAACTTTATTTGTCCAATATGTACATCGGAACGTAAAAAATAAAATATTTAAAAAATCTATATTTTTAAATTTCTATATTTTTCTAATAAAAATGAAATCAAAGATGCATAAAAATACATTTATAGAGCAAGAAATAATAAAAGCACATGTGAAAATGACTTTAAAAACATATATATATATATATATATATATATATATATATATGAATTAATCAATATTTCTTAAGTTGGCAATATTAGGTACACTTTTTTCAGGACCCGATTTTTGCATATCTTACGTTTATTGAGTCCTAATTAAAAATTTGTAGGTTTCAACGATTCTAACTTATGCTACATAAAAGATGAATAATTTCTCTTTACTTTGATACGAGCTGCATGCAAAAATATCAATTATTATTCAATTGACAGCGATTTAACTTTTGCCTGGCGATATTAGGTACAGTCCCCATGCACACAGTTTTTGTGTCGTCAGTCAGTCAGTGGTTATTTGAAATACTATTATTTCAAATACTAGATATTGTTTGAAATATTATTATTTGAAATATTATTTTCTCATATTTCAATGAAATACTCATTGCACAATAGTATTCGTTTCAGTTAGTATAAAAAAATATATTGAAAGTACTATTTCTTTATGTAAATACTATTTCAAAGAAACGTTTATGTGTCAAATCCTGTATAGCTAGAACATAAACACAAAAAGTAAGTGAAAAAATTATTTGAAATTTTACTACTGATTGTAACTACATACAGTGGCGTGCAAACGTATTCGGCCACCCTTTAAACCAGAATAAATTGTTTAAAATTCGTCCAAACAACTTGAGTTTTTTTTAGAAGCTAGAAGGATTAGTTTGCTAAGTGACGTGATTCGCCGTGTTGAAAATATTTGCAATTGGTCGGAATACCGAAAAAAATAATAAATGTCCTGTTTTTCAACTTTTTTGTCTGTGCTCGTGAGAAAAATTTAAAAAATACCTTTCGTAGATTTAAGTAAGTTGTATACGTGCGGAAAATTTCATCAAAATCGGTTAACGCAGCTATGAGCTGCAAACAGTTAAAGTTAGTGAAATCACACATTTCGGCAGTTTTCGGCCGAAAACTGGGTGGCTGAATACTTTTGCACGCCACTGTACATATATGGTTCAGACTTAAACTTGATTATCAAATATATATATATATATATCCAAAATGTCAAATACTTACAAAATCATCAGTAGCAATTAAAAATTAAAGGAATAGCTTCATGCATTAAGTGAACGGTGCTGAAACCGATGAGAAGTGCAACAGTGATACATTTTCACTAGCACAGAGAAAAGCAATTTCTCTATAAGGGATAATATTACGTAACGAAGGGTTAACGGGATTAGAACGCCAGAGCGAAATGCGTCGCGAATTGTCCCAGTCGAACATTAGTTGATAAAATGGCACGCGGGAATTTAGCCCCTGTTAGGAGTAAGATGAACAAAATTAACGCCAACTGCTTCGGGCGATTGGGAAAGTTTGACTCCGAATCGCGTCGCAATTCAGAGGAACTAATTACGTGCCACAGTTTCTGCTTTCGTCTGGCTGTCCTAACGTAAATTAGTGTATATGGTTAATCGTTCCTTTCGCGTGACACAATTACGCTTATTGGTTTGCCTCGGTTCCAACGAAAAGGCTTTGTCACAGGCTAGGTACATGTACCGCAGGAAATTGTGCGCGAAGTAGTTCCCCAATACCACGCTTCTATGAATTCCAAGATACGGTAGAATTCTACCGTTCGTTCATTGTATGTATATGGCGCATATAAGAAAAAGAAGTTTAAACGTCGATGATTTCTGTGAATCAGAAGAATTTGAGTTTTGAAGATCGGTAAACCCAAAAGGTTTACCATTATGTTAGACTTTTATTATACAGGGTGTTTCACACAGCACCGTTCCTGGCGGGGGTGCAGTAGATGCCTCCAAATCTGGGCTGCCAAACCTAGGGGTGGTTGCAGGCCGTAAAATTTTGACTAATAAGAACAATAATCAAAACTTTTTTGGTAAATTATTAATGATATCATTCCTTTTCATGAAAATTCTTTTTAAATTATCCAACGCTGGTTTCCGAGATAAGAATTCATAAGCACAACCCATTTTCACGAAAATAGACAAAAATCGAAAAATTCAAGGCCTTGTATTTTTTAAACAAGTTCGAAATCGGCAAAATAATGACATAACGCCGCCCCCCCCCCCCCAAATTTCACGAGGACGACATAATTAAATTAATAAGGGCGGCACCTAACCCAGGAGCAGCCCTGTCTCCATATGACGCAGTTGCACTGGAAAATATTTTAAAACTCAAGCAAATTCTTTTTTATTCGAGACTAATTAAAAAGGAAAATATCAATTCACTCTTCAATAAAATTGAGAACGATTCGAATTTGGGTGGAAACGTAATATTTTGACGGCGACCAAAAATGTACAAGCACTCAAGAAAAGTTGCAGAAATTTCGTTTCACTCCGTGCATATCGAGGATCGTCGCGTAATTAACGATGAAGCTGCAAAGGAAGGAGAACAGCGCTGGGAGCGCAGGATATCACGCGCTAAAATGACAACAGGAGGATGATAATTCATCCGGTGATGTTTTCCACGCGGACAGAATAAGTACTACAACGATTTTCGTCGGTCCCGTTCGCTTATGTATTCATAAATACAAATATATCGAGGTAGGCAGGTACATGTACAAGGGGCGGAGGGGTCGAAACGATTCCGCGACGCGTTCCCGCGATAATTCATTCGCAGAAGCGTACTCGTCGCTATACACTGCAATCCTCATCCCTCCCGGCGCTCCCACCGCCCCTCTGCCCTCGTCGTCCCTTCCCCTCGCCCACACCGCGACGAACGGATGTGTATTAATGACCGACGAGAGTTTAAAATACTCTCGGAAATGAAACGATCGCGGGTCTTGTCCTGTCTCGCCATAAAATGAACCATAGACAACAGGAACATGGCTCATCAGTGGCGTAAACGTGCAGTTCCTTTTCTAACTGATTGTGAGTAATGTAGGTAGGGTAAACGTAGGTAATACAGGAACACCTGATTTCAAAAGGGGAATTCGCTTTTTTGTTAATAATACTGACATGAGGGGTCGTAGGAACTAATGCATAATCACATTTACATAGTCAAATTTAAAAAAATTTAAACGTTTTGAAATTATAGTGAAAATACTAAAAAGAGTGGAAATCGGCTGTTCGAAAAAAGGGAGCTATGTAATATGCATTTAAAAATTTAAGGGAGTAGGGAATATAGGATACCTTTAGTGAGTGAATCGAGATTAAAGTTCTTTCTTATTCGAGCACCGATATTTGTTAATTTTGTATCAATTACAAAGAAACCGTAATTGAGTCCCCAGAATAACGTGCTCGCGGCTGTAATTCGAAATGTGCACGGGTCTTGCGTCAAGCAGGTACGTTTTGTCGTCCAGATGTGTGTATACCACTTTCTTTTAATCTTGAAGTATTTTTATGATTAGTTGCGTAGGCGGAAAAAAGGTAGACGTGACCAATATCTGGTCAGTTATCATTTTAAGAAACCAGAATTTCTACCCTTAGAGACTTGGACACACCCTGCATCTTTAGCAACATTATTCTTACAATTGTTAATGCACTCCCTGTATAAGGTATAATAATCAAGATACGTGGGAAGATTGAGAGTATTCTACTCACCTAATCTAGGTACACATGAAAAATGTATCACATAAACACGAATCCTAAAATTTCCCGTACCCCTATACATATACTTACTACTACCTTTTACTGGAAATTTTACGCAGAACACTGAAGTGCATTACATAATATCATATTATTTATATTATTCACATTTTTTTTTTATTATTTATTTTATTATTTTTCCGCGGCGCCTAAAGCAGGTTAACAAGCTCGGCGGGATTTTATTTCTCACAATTCGGGAAATTTCGTCGGCATTTCTGTTTCTCCGGTTTATAGTAGGGTAGGATGGGGCTAAAAGTCCGGCGGGTAAAAAGTCTCGAATTTAAAATCTCTATTCCTAAACAATATATTGAGTTTCGCAGTATACTAACAAGGGAACACCGCGAACCCGGACTCACCGATTGGAACGCAACTTTGTGGGTTTGTAGAGTGACTCAAAAACAACGGTGTGTTGCATTTGGGCCCTATCGCCCTTTAAGGGGGTGAAAACTGACCTCAAATTCAAATTGGCACTTTCACTTTTTCGCGTATAACTCTCAAAGTACAACAGACAGAAAAAAATGTTTCAAACACAAGTTTAATGATGCAATAAGCGCTACAAACTTGCGTTAATAAAATTTTGAAAAAAGTTTTTTTTTGTTTAGGTATTTCTTTTTTAAACTCTTTTAAAAATTTTGTTAACGCAAGTTTGTGGCGCTTATTGCACCATTTAACTTTTGTTTGAAACATTCTTTCCTGTCTGTTGTACTTTGAAAGTTATACGCGAAAAAGTGGAAGTGCCAATTTGACTTAGAGGTTAGTTTGCACCCTCTTAAAGGGCGATAGGGCCCAAATGAAACACACCGTTGTTCTTGTTTTGAGTCACTCTACAAACCTACAAAGTTGCGTTCCAATCGATGAGTCCGGGTTCGCGGTGTTCCCTTGTAAGTAAAATGCGAGGGGAAACGGAGGTGAGCACAGAGTCGTTATTTTATGTATCCAAAACTAAAATAATTACGTTATTTTTGTTCTTTTATACGAAGTAAATCACAGATTAACAGCGTATCAGCCAAGTACGTTAAGATTGTATGTTTCTATAGTAATGATAATATTTTCTAACGTATATATCGCAGAAACTGTAGAGGTACCATTGGGGCGAAAAGTCCCTCAGACTGAAAATATATATTTTATCATTTGTTTTCATAATGAGATGGTCAAACTATAAAGAAATGATGCCAAAGCCTTTAAATAGTGTTTTTGTTTTAGTTGAGAGATTTTTTTTAGTTTTTAGTTCAAAGTGTGCCTCTGACTTATATTTTTATTTTTTTGTAAAGAAGTCATGCTTTCCTTTCAATATTGTATACCAAAAAGAATATTTGCTGATTTGAAAAGAGTTTTGTTACTTATTTAGTTTAATATTACACCAACAGACATTAGGGACTTTCTACCCTATGCAATGGACTTTTTGCCCCGTGTTTGAGGCAAGAAGTCCATTTTTCATTGACAAACATTTTGTGGTATAACTGAACAGAAAATAACAGTATTAACAAACGAACTTCGTGAACGTAAAACATAATAGTTATAGTTTATACAAAATAACACCAGATATCTCTAGATTGTTAGTACTAAATTTTTCATAGGTTTATACGAAAAACGGGACTTTTAGCTTTCCCTACCATACCTATCAAGTGCATTACTACCACAGTAAGCTAAACACTTGAAGCATCATTTTCACCTTCCATTAAAATAAATCCCATTTTTACGTTCTTTCATCGCTTCAGACTTCCATCTCCTCGCTGCCCCTCGTTTCCTTATTCATCGCATTTAATTTCCTTTTCCTAGTATCCACCGTTATCTCGTGTCTCGCCACGCGTCTCGCTATTAAGGCGCGCTTCCACCTCCCTGCGTTTCGGCGAAGTCCGGCTTCGGCTGCTCACGCGATCCCCGATTCAGGATCTGATTTCCGACGCGTGCAAAGCACTTTCTCCTCCCCCGTGTCCCGCGCGTACCATTTTACTTCCGTGCTCTCTTTTTCCCTTTTTTTTTCCGCTTTGTTTTCCGCGCTTCCGCGGCGCGGATGATAAATCCGCGGCCTATAAATCCAGCGGCCATTTTTGGCCGGAACTTTTTGACAAGGCAATTGGGAATTGTTTGGTAAACGACGGTCGGGCGGGGTTGAAAAATCATGAGGTACGCGGTTTCCACTGGCCGTACTCTCCCATTCAATCCATGTCCCCGGCCAGTCCTGGCCGTTTTTATTTATTGCGACTCCCCGAATTTCCAGCCGGAATTTGCTTCCAGGTTCGATCATGGACACCGATTTCTCCGCCTCTTTGTTCTTTTTTCTTTCTTCCTTTCATTCTACGCTGTTCACTTTGTCAAGTGCCTTAAGCCTGCGGAATCAACTGCCGTGAGGGGTGCCCGAGGTTTAGGTCGCAGATTTCATTTAATTTTCACATACAGTTCGCACGCCATGTGGAATTATGTGCCAGACGCAGAGCGTGCAGTACTAAAAATTTTCCTACAAATTCTGCTCAAAGTTTTGTTCTTTCATGTCCTATATATGGATATATATTTTTGCAATGTGCCTTCTTAAACTTCATTTTACATAACAGGGAAAATTTCGACTGAATCTTGTGCTTTAAATAAATTTTGAAGTAGATCGCAACGACGATGAATTCTCTGGCGATATCTTGATATTTCTCGTGCGACTGTTTAGTTTGCATATTTAGAACGTGCTCGGAATCAGACACCGGTGGTTTCTTTGAGAAGAAATCGAGTTTCTCTCAACATTTGATGGAAAAATCAAAGTGAATAATCTCGGTCGCAGAATTGCTGTTTTTTTTTTTTTATTGAATGATGGATGTCACGAGCGAGTATTTTGAATAATGGTTTTTATTAGGTAAAATGCTCACGATCAACCATGCATTTCTACTGCCGCCGCGTTTGCCACGTAACGTATATTTTATTTCATTCTTATGATAATATTCGCACGAGTTTTCCGCGGCGCTTGAAGCAGGTCGTAACAAGCACGACGGGATTTTATTTCTCACAATTCGGGGAATTTCGTCGGAATTCGGGTTTCAATCATCGCATCCCCCGATCCTTCGCGCGCTATATTCAGAAGAACGAAATTTGCAGCTGTTCTTTGTTTTAAAATCAAAGAATGCAAACAGATAAGGCTATTTTTAGAAGTGGAGGTAAATTAACGGCCACTCGGGGGCAACTGATTTTTCCAGCTCTCACTGCGGGAGAAATAAAGACCAATATACAAAATTAACAAATCATCGACAATTTCAATCGTTCCGTGTCGCGTGCAATTTTCGAAACTAGTGGTTTAATCGCAAAACGCTTCGTTTGCAAGATGTGAAGTGACTTGGGTTCGTTTCTCAGAATACCATCAATGTGATAGACTTTATATATAACTGGTAGAACGGGGTTTAGATGAGGAAATTCTAAGGAAATAATTAAATTTATTATAATAATTTATTACAAAAAAAATATAAGTTGTACAATTTTAATGACACACGATATTATTATTGATATAGGTGGACAATATACTGCAGTTCTCTTCGTGCTACTACAGACTTTAAAAGCTGTCTTGTATTGCATTTAAATTAAAATTTAATAAAATTTTCTTTTCCTCGTATTGGGTATAGTATACACAAAAATTGAATAACATAATCTGCTTACAATACGGCTTCAATTTGCCAGTCAAGCTGGTCGAAACATGTGACACGAGAACAAAGTAAAGCAATAAATAATAGCAGAGCAAGTAGAAATAGAAATAATGGAGACAAGCAATACAAGCACCCATCAAAGAACATTAAACGTACAACTGTACACTTAATCATAAGCTATAACTTCAATGTCCCAAAACATTGATGTAACCAAATGGAATCAGATAAATATCACCAGCAAAAGTAAACAGTTTTAAAAGTTTCAAGCCTGGAAGCTTTCGCTCCGCAACGCGCATGAAAGTGTTGACACCCCATCGGCGCAAGCACGCGATTGCTGAATTTATGGTGCTCCTTTGAAATCTAGGGCGTGCCATTCAGCTTCACTATAAATACTTTCGTAGAACTGCTGGAAGCAGGGAGGAAGATATTAGTATAACCGAATGTATCTTCGGCACAGGTCTGTAATCCGTTTGAAGGCGAAAGAAAAGCGGGACAGCCGCAGGAAAGACGCGAAACGGAAGAAGGAAAGAAAAAGAAGCAGGTGAAAAAGAGAAAGGAAAGAAAGAAAGAAGGAACGAAAGAAGGGAGGAAGGGAGGATGGGAGGAAGGAAGGAAGGGAGGAAGGAAGCAAGGAAGGAAGCAAGGAAGGAAGCAAGGAAGGAAGGAAGGGAGGGAGGAAGAAGAAGATTAGGTAGGTATACGATTTGGGTTAGCGCCAGCGTCGTTGGCAGCGACGTCTCACGACGTCGGGGGTCCGTCACTTGGCGCCGCAATCGCTACGCTATGACCCCTCTCGTAAAGGACGGTCCATATCTGCTTTCTGCTTCGCCTTTCTCTGTCTGTCACTTTAAACAACTGTCGACCGTCTAGCATAACCACAATTATTCACAGAACGTTAATATTCTTTATGTACGGTAAGGCAGTTATTATTATCATTATTAAGTATGTATATATAAGTAAAACAAATACGCAAATTTACCATACAAATTAGAAAGAGAGAACGGTGTTTCGTATCGGATTTTTCATGAGGTTCTGAAAAGAGAAAAATGTATTGCATAATTAACACCATTGGTTTCCTCTCGCACATGGTTAGTGCGACGGCTTTCATTGAAAGAAGAGGCACGTTTTGTTAAGTAAAGAACTCCTGGGTCTTCAAGGTATTCTTAGTTATAAAATTGTAAAGTGAGTCACAAGGTACGCATTTCATTCTATGAGAAATTGTGCAGGACAATGATACACGCAATTTAAGGCTATCGCAGAACAAAATCGAAGCCCTTGAGTGTTTTGGGTGATAAGTCGAGAATCGAGGAATGTTTGCTATATACTTTTTCAACATTATTTATATTATACAGTATTTTATCAAGTTCAGTGAACGGGCTAGATTTTCATCGAGCGGCTAATATATCCGAATTAAATTTTCGTTATTATAATTATGAAATGATAAAGTTTAATACATATAGTGTAGTTATACTGCGGTACATAGTTTAATATAGTGTCTTTATATAAAAAGTATCTATAATGTATACTAAAAGTATGTATTATAATTTTGGAATTGACTAAGATTAATCCACAATTAGACAGTAATTATATTTTATAACTTCAATGTACATTTCCAGCAATTTTAAAACATTCTGTAAAAATTGAAATAAAATCCCCCTAGGAATTAAAAACAAAATAATTTAACATATTCCTAGTACTGACATTCTCGGATATGAATAATCCTAAAACAATGAAATCAAAAAACAATTAGTCGCACGACGCAGGAGGGGTTTACATCTTGTTCACTCGAACCTCAACGTTTAATGTTCAATTAAAAATACGAGAGATCAAGGGTCCCGTCAACGAAAGTGAATTGGCCTTAATTCAAACGGTAGGCTTTCCTCTCTCTCTCCTTCTCTCCTTTCTTTTTTCAGTCTTCCTCTCGCACAGGCGAGCAGCCTTACGAAAATCCGCCACTATAAATAGTGCGGGGCCCGTCTGACTATGTGTTTGCAATGTCGTGAAATGTACGACGCTCGAGTTCCTTGTCTGCAGTGGCGTCTCGACGCCTGTAACGATACCGATCGAGATAATTCAGTGGGGCGCAAGGAGCGCCACGACAGGGTCGTTAAAATTAGCGAAACCCTGCTCCTCGTAACAACGCAGCACGTCGAAACGACTGTCGATGGGCGTTAGCAGATCGATGGACATTTGCTTTCATCCGACGATAGCAACGGTACCAATAATCAGATACAGTCGGTCTGCGTACAGCCTGTATACTCCATTTTGGAATATTATGAAACGCAATACGATTTTTATTTTGAAAAATACGATTTTATCGATTTCTTCGATGAAAAATTTATCTGGAAAATCTACTCCCGACACATCGTAGGGAATGGTTTTCTGCATCTTTCATTAAATTTTCATCCAAATCGTTGGAGCGGTTTTCGAGATTTTATGTTCACCATCAAATGGTGCATTGTGTACAGGCCTTTACGTTTTTACTCACAACTTTTATGTACATAGAGATATTTAGACTTTTATTTTCTTTTGTGTTAAAGATCGTAGAATAACGATTAAAACTAGAAAAAAACGTCCTCTCTACTGTTATTTATCACTTTTTTGCGTTTAAGGCTACAATTTGCGTTTGAAAAAAGGCCTGTTCAAGGCTATCGAGGGTAACCTACCCCCTTAAACAAGAAAATTGGCTTCCGAATCGCAAATAGGGTCTCGTAATTTCGGGTACCCGCACACACCTAGCCCTAACTGTACTCAAAGTATGTACAGAGTACCTAAACCTCGCACCCTTGTCAGCCCACAGAACACCAAACTCACAGATATCGAACTCGTTTTTCCCAACACCCTATATAATAACACCATCACAGTTTAATGCCGCTGGAATATAAAATGGCAGGAATCGATATACCGATGTCCGTGCCGAGAACAAACCTTCGATATGTACCGGCGAGAAAAAGCGTCCTATCCGCAATTCGCACGGGGCGGGGCGGAAATTAGAATTTTCGCGGCAGGACGGGGGAAAAGGGCAATGACGAGTCCCCGCGAGAGGGATAGGGCGAATCCTTGGCCGGAACGAGTTGGCGTTGATGGAACGACGGGGTGGAAGGTGGATGACTTTAGTCAGGCCGTCAAATCGAGAGGGAAGGACGTGGCAGGGCAGTCCTGGATCCGGTGGAAAGGTCGTCCAACCCCCTAACTGGCACGACACGATAAAGGACGAGAGCCAACCTCCATTCTTGGCCGTGACAGTCTGTCTTATATACGGAGACGTTTCTCCTCCGTTCGTCGGGATGTGTACTCTGCTGGGAGATGTCTGACACCAATTCCCAATCGATTCCGTGCTATCCTGGAATATTATTGGATTCACTTTAAACGAGACAGCGCTGCTGATTATCAGCGCGTCAGAGAGTTATTGGAATAAGTGCAGGGGATGGAGATGTTGGAAGATTACTCGAGAGCATGGAAGTTTTTTTGTTGATGGATTCAGTTATCCTACTTTTCTTTCGGAAAATGCGCAGAAATTCTTTTATAAACAAATTAAACACCCGCTAATTTCACGTGGACTACATCATATCTAAATTTTATCGAAACCCCTCGAAATCGAGTACACAGAACGATCGATTTGAGGTGCAACGACCTATTGGTTTTCCAGTAACACGAGCTATTCTAAATTAATTGATTTAAATTTTACGATTTCCTCGATACCTTGCCCGTCACACGAAAAACACTGGTGTCCCATATTTTTCTCCGATTTCTCATCGAATCAACAATTTAATAGTTTAATTTAATAAAAGGATCCTCGTCTCCGCAAAGTTCGTAAACGTCCCCTTATGTATCCAGTCACAAAATCACTAGCTACAACCATGTTTCGCGTTACATAATTACGGGACAAGTGATACGTATCGACATTTCAGGAGTTTCGGTTGCGAGACTCATTTGGAGTTGCGTTAAAATGCAGGCCCCGGCCACCGGCGGCATCAGTGGAATTAATTAACAGGCACCTCAAACGACGAACCTTTGGCAAACATTCGGAAGTGCTTCGCGACTTCGTGCTCGTGTGTTGCGCCGACCAAGTCAACGCGGATCATCCATAAACTTCTCCTGCAAGCATGAGAACCCGTGCACGCGCCCACTTCGCCGTTAAGTACCGGCTTTGATAAAGATTATAAAATCAGTTACCGTGATTTATCGCGATTAAAAGCAGGGTATACGTGGCTGGGTACCAAGGAGAGCTACACATTATTTATTAACGATCCAGGATGGCTGCTGCGCTTGATCGCCTCTATACAACTGTATGCGTGCTACTCCCTTATAACGAACCCTGTGCATTTGTTCGAGCGCTTATTTTACGTGTGAACCACGCCCCAGAAACTTAATAAGAAGTGAGAAATTTGTATACACGGAGAATTGATTCGACGAAGACAATGTAACATCCATTTAAGTTGAACCTTTAGATATTAGAGAGAGACAAGTGTTTAGGGACATTATTTTATTCTGTGGTACCTATGCAATGTGGGTTTTATATTGAAGTTGTGGGTAAAATTATGTTCGATCGATGTGGGAGGAAGGAAACACTATATGTGAATATCTGTTGAGTGGTCGATAAACGTGTAGGTTGGAGGGAAGGGGGTGTGGATGAAAAATAACTCTGCCAGATGAAAATTGTCTACGGTCTAGTGGTCGCGATAATTATGTTCGTCGTGGAGCTGAAGTCGCTGAAAAGATCGAGTAGGGAATTATCTTGCGCACTGTACGAAAGTATGGTAGTTCTGCTCCGATTTGACATTACTACCACGTTTTGGCAGCACGTACATCGCGTCACTCGCGAATACTGGAATGGTCACGTTTAAAAAGGTCGTATTTTTCAGCCTCGACTCGATGCTATCTTTCATCAAGGCGATAAAGTGTTATCTTGAATATTGAAACGCCATGGTGTAAAACGCAACTATATTTCAGGAATATCATTTTTTTTACACGATGTCCTATCGATCTTTCAATCGAAACGTATCATTTTCTATCTTTCACGTATTAAAACAATCTACTGGGATATGAGGGATTTAAAGAAACGTTGAAAATTAAATAGGGATTCTATTATAAAGAAGGATTTCGTGTTAATAGAAGAATTATGCTTCAGAAATATTTTAGTAGCTGCTAATATTAATGTTCGAATTGATCAGCTGCGAAAACGTTATTCGACGTAACCTAATATTAAATCATCGGAACATCTCACCCTTTAAATAAAAGTAGTGTTCCTTAGTGTTCTCATTTCCTTAAATTTCAATCTTAATTTTTGATAATTCTAAAAATTGCAATTTCTCCCATGGAAATTGCTATGCTTATTATACGAATGGCTACCAGTTTGCGAGAAAATTCAATATTAAAAATCGGGGATTGTCAAGGGCCTCTACTCGTAATCAATGTTTAAAACCTATTCTGGATGTTGTCTTCAGATACTATTGTTAAACTAAAATTTGAGAAAACCTAATTAATAAAAATGTACCATTCCGTACAAAAAAAAATCGGTATGATTTCTACTCATACCTTTTTTCAAAAAATTTCTTTAATTTGTATCGTTTTTCAGGCTCTTAGACACGCGTAACCTCTTAATCAGATTTTTCTTTTCGGATTTTCAAGCGAATGCCATCCGTTACAGGGAATCTGACAAGATTGGAAGTCCTTGTAACGTTCAACCCCCGTGTAACTTAAGCTCATCTTTCGACAAATACTCCGATGCGATCAATTTGGATTAAACGACTCCACTCCTTATCCCGATCGTTATTAAAGACCAGCTTGGAATTTTCCTTCGACCGACCTTGCGAACCCACGTTCCAACGTTATCGGGAATTTGAGGGTGAATTCGGTTGAGAATGGAAAAAGAGAGGAATAAGCCGGGAAGACAGGCAGTGGGTAAACGAGAGAGAGAGAGAGAGAGAGAGAGAGAGAGAGAGAGAGAGAGGGAGTGAGGGCGAACGGGGGGGGGGGAGGAAGAAAAGGAGGAATTAAATTACCTACGTTCCTGAGAAAAATTTTTCTTCGACGATCAAACGCTCGCGAAATAAGCGAGGGAAATTGTGTTTGACAAATGCGACAGTTCCTCTCCGAGATTGTTTACCAACGACAGAATGTGATCTATGCTCGTTGGTGAATCCACATTTCTGGGATTGTGAAATCTTCCTAAAAGGAATCGGAGAATATGCCTCTTTTACAAATAGAAGTTTGAATTGTGTGGGTGCAATAAAACCATGCAACGTAAGGTTTAGTATTAACTATTATATAACACCTTGGCTGCCACGCTATTGGCTTGTGTTTTTCGTTCGTTATCGTTCATCCAAATATGTAATGTCAGAAATGAAAACGTTCAATGGAGTTAACTCTTCATTTGAAAATGCTTTCAATTTCGATTAAAACGAGTTAACTTCGGAGAGAGAAGAAAGTATAGCTTTATATCTTACACGACACTTGCTACTGTTAAAACGAGTTAATTCACTTTTTGTCACTCCTGAATTTTGTCCCTCACGCACTTTTTCAAACGCATAGCGGCCGTTTCTCCCGAAAAGCATAGCCTCATGAACAGATTAAAGTAAGAGAAAATACATTTCATTTAAGCATATTGTATATACCTAAAGTGTGTTTTTCAATTTCAAACGTTTACCAGAGGAGAGTTCCAGAAAAAACGAGGGCCAAAAAAAAGGAACAATTAGGATAATGAAAGGATGTCATCGTCGAGATAGCGTAATGGAGAACATTAGTTACGACCCTCATCAAGGGCTGAAGTCGCCGTATAAATAAATTACCTTCGCTCGTCCCGTTTTTGTCAGCCGATGAACGAGGTCGTTCACAGTCAAAGCAACCGTTGCCGAACCGTAATTTTCGTCCTTCTGTTGTGCCTGGGCGATGTCCTATTTTCTATTAGATAACCACGAAACCTTTCCCTTTAAGTGTATAAGGGCACGACTTTGTTGGGCCAAGTAGCAAAAGTGCTAATTGCCTTCGTCTGTTAACGTAGGTATTCTCGCCCCTCATATCTGGAATTGCAACACGAATTGTCACGATATTTTCTCAACAATGCACTCCAAGGTGGGTCATATTTTGCATTCCACTCTTACAATGAATTAATTCAACATTTCGACGATCTTCGACGTAACCATCGTTTTCATTCTTTGCTACTTGAAATATTTACACTAATCGCTATCACACAAAATAAAGTGTACACTTCTCAGTGGGATTAATTTTGAGGGTAAAGACTTTTATAGCCTTTGGTTACGTTCCACAAGTACCGCGAGCAGAGTTTCGTCTCAAATGGTAGTATTCTTTCTCGAAAATTGTTCTTTCATATGTTAGATCTTCTGTTTTTTTGGTTCATTCGCGCACGAGCCTCGGATGTGCCAACTACCATCAGAATTTTGCACTGTGCAATGCGGAATCGCGCATTGTGACGTGCATTACAGCACAATAGGAATGTACTCCATACACGTATACGTACGTACATTTCGTTCTCGTTTTCTGCGGGATTCCACGCGCGCATTTGATCGAGTTAAAACGATGACTCGTCGATTTTGCCGCGAACTAGCTTCTACTGGCGATACCAAAACGCGAAGGGGAACGGGAACGCGAAGAAAAATGTCCCCGTTTTTTCGATACAGTCAACACAAAAGGGCACGGAGGGGGGAGAAGGGGTTGAAAGCACGCGGCTAATAGTAAGTCGTAAATCAAGCTCGCGGCAGGAATGCGTTGATTCACCTCGATTTAGTCCAACGCCATTGATTGTAAGTATGGGTTCTGACGCATTTATTATTTTACGCTGCACGCGGCGTCGACAGGGATCGATGTGTTAAACTGGTTTAAAAAAGGAAGTTATTTTAATCGGCAATGGTAAATGATTAACTTAAATTTCACCATTCAATTATTTATATAGTGACGAACGAAGAGAATCACGTGCAATGTTAGGGGGATATTTGCTCAGAAGTGTGTGAAAAAGGGGCAGTTTTATGAATTTTTTCTTCCAAAAGTAAACGTTCTACATAGTTCTGGTTTTGTACCTCTATTTACTAATATTTTAACAACACTTTTACGCCGTTACATTAAAAAGTGACAATTATTTATTATGTTAGAGGTGTTTACGTGCGATCACTTTAAAAAATTCCTCCTTCACGGTTAACCTGATTGGGCCCGTTGTATTCATCCAAAATGAAAAAACTACTTTTTTCTATTCAGCAAAAACTTGCCCTCATGGCCCTCACTCAGTCATTCATTAATATCAAAGAGAAAAAAATGGCGAGTCATTAAGGACCCATGAAGGAGGAAAATTCATTTATGTAACCAAATTTTTTTACTTTGATGTGTTATAAAACGTGGAAACATTGCTGATACTTTTATTATTTTGGTAGCGCGATAGAGAGAGGTATATAGAAGATGTATGTAGTACAATTGGAAGTTAATGGGCCTGTTAGTTTCTAAGCAATCATGCTGACCAGTTTGAAAAATGTAGTTACACGAAAAACGTATTTAAAGTAAATCGTCAAGTCAATCGGCTACTTCCACGTTTAACTTCAAACCTGTGTAACTTCGTTGATATTTCGAATTTCTAAAAGAACAATCAACAGAATTCTCAAGAACACTTCGTACGAAGTGTTCTTTATTCTCAAAAATTCTTCATACAATAGAAAATATATATATAAAAAAAAATGGATTTTTCCAGCGAATGTGAGGAAGACTGATTAACAGTAAACGAAGATGGGGTAAGTAGTGTAATATTCGAATTAAGATGTAATATGAGCTAATAATACAAAATTCAACGTTAACATAATATAAATTTAGAGAGATCTTTTCTAAAACTTGGCCGCACAGTGGGGACACGTAGTACAGTACCTACAGCCTCCAGCACCTACTGCATAATTTAATACGTAATAACAATACATAGTGCTTAATCTGTATTATCAATTAAATCTGACTTAGTATTACTTGCGAATTTGGTAAAGCATTTCACGAATATTTAAAAGGGACGTTATTAAATTCTTCAAAATTTTACACTGATATCAAGTCGTGGCCAGCACACTGTCCCAGCGACGACACGTTTCTTCTGTCTCGTAAACTCGATTCCTCTGTTGGATTTCGGTCATCACGATGTTATATCGACAGGCCATTTCATACGTGAAAATTAACGGCACCAGGACGACACGTCGACTTGTATTCACCCCGTGTACCATGCATTCACGCGACTGCAGCCGCATAACCAGCCTGCAGGCTAATGAGAGCATTTACGTATATATGGCAATCATGACAGAGAAACAAGGAGAGAACGGGGAGTATTGAGGGGGAGGGCAGTAGAGATAGCGCGGCAGTCTAAATTGTGTCCAAACTGCCCTCGGCCATTCGGGCGATTGCTCGTCAAGTCGATTCATTGAATTACCTTTCGCTTAATTTACAAGCAACCCTATCGATCCGACATCTATGGAGATTAGAATCGATAAGTATCGAATCGTCTTATGGAAGTGATTGTCGCATAATGTGGCGGAGAGAAAGTTTGAAGTGTAAAGAGTCACAGAAACGCCAATTTAAGAAAGAATTGCGAAATGGGAGTGTAGAAGGGCCAAAGTTGGCTAAGTGCCAAAGTTAGATTGGGATTTTTCAGTAATTAGGTACTGGGCGCTATTACTGGTGACCCTGCGAAAGGGAAGTCTGCTAGGAATTCCTTTGTTCCATTTGTAGTAGCGATTTAAACCGAAATTGTTTGTTTTATAATTAAAAACACTGGTAGGTACTTGCTACATGGTTCCTTCAGTTCTTCCACCATATAAGTATGTCCTATAGCAGTAATTCCCAACCTGTGGCTCGTGAACTGTTTTCTGCGGAGTCGCCACGGTTTTTTTTTTTAATATTATTAAGTTAGAATTATATTCTGAAATACCTATTTTTAATGTGTTTTCTTTACCTTATTAAATTTACCTTACCTTATATGAGGGGTGGAGGTTGCAGGTTATTTGAATATTATAAAAGGGAATCGCGAATCAGAAAAGGTTGGGAAACACTGTGACCTATAATCTGCGTTGCCTCATCTGAGGGGACACATTAGAATAGTTCGGTAATGCCCACGTGGAGCATATCTAATATAATATGGAAATTATTCATGTAATTATACTTATATATTATAATATAATTATTTATAGTATTATGACACGAGAATGTGACGTTAACAGAAGATCTTCAAATTAAATTGCCATACATTTTTTTTTATAGCTACTATAACTGATTTTCCACTCCAACAATACGTAATTTTTAGAATTTTATTTAAAAAAAAAAGTAAACGTCATAGTGGTAAAAACTTTTTAGGCCGTATTTGTACATCATTAAAGATAATATTTTTTTGCATATTTTATTTAATACGAATTTATAATGCCTTGTAGAGTTATCTGAAATCAACAAAGCAAGAAAATTCTTAAAGTTTATAAAATTGTTCAAGGAATGGTGAGTGGTCAGAGAAAAATATTGTAATTTCATGTTTTGGTAGACATTTGAACCAGAAACTTAGAGAAACTGATAATTTTACGCACAAAAATGTTTATAAAGAAGAAGATTGTTTGAACTACATTATTAGCAACAGCACTATTAGATAAAATATGTGAAAAAAAAAATGATCATCTTCAATGATATACAAATGCAGCCAAAAAAGTTCTTAACACTATGCCGTTTACTTTTTTTTTTAAATAAAATCCTAAAAATGACCTATTTTTGAAGTGATTTAATGACCACCACCGAATATTTACGAACGTAAATTAAACAGAAAGCAGTTAGAATGGACGTCATCCCGTTTTTCCTCGATATCTCGAACGTTGATGGATCCCATCGCAAGCTTCTGTCGCAGCCGTAAAAGGTTCGATCGAGAGAAATGCGAAAATCTGCGCGCAGGTGACGAAACGTATGTAAGTATACGAATGCGCGCGGATCGAGGGGCACGGCGTTGAGCGGCGGTAGTTGAAATATTTGACAAAATTTCGTGAAATATTGGAAAGAGGAAATACCAGAAGTGGTGCACGTACAGACGGGGAGGAAGGCTATTTTTGATTCGAAACTGGGTTAGTCAAACAGTTCCCAAGCGCAGAACACTCTTGACATTATGCACGCCCTTCGTAGGGTTCCGTCCAGAATTGTTTCTTCTTTTAGCGCGGCGAAATTTCGTAAATAAAAGATAGGATATCACTGTATGCACTTCCGAAAATTACAGTCCCTCCTTACACTTCTGTCGAGCTGCATTTGTTGCAATTTCACTTGGAACAGTTCCTCCTCCCCCCCTCTCCCCTATCGACTCTCCTTATTACCATGCCACTGACGTTTGCTCGGGAGCAATCACGCGATTGGAAACGCGAACCAAAATTTTTTTAACAAAATCACTGTCAGGATGTCCCAAGGGACACGCGAATGCGTTCTTCCTTCGCTTATCGACCGTTCGGGCGCTATTCGCCCTCGTCATAAATACGTATAAAAATTTGAAAAGCTAGCCCGTTCACGGTGGATTATGCAGAGCCTTTAATAAATGTCGAATTAATTCGCAGATTAATTATAAAATTAGCGGGCGATTATTAATATCCGCGGAATGCAAATTACCAGGGTAAATTGAATTTTAAACGTTAATTTAGTTGATCACACCCTATCCTGCGTTTCGATACGAGACACGCGATCCTGGAAAATGTATTCAATCCCCCCACCGCCAAATAATTAAGATCAGACCGCGTCGATTCGAAATAAGGAGGAATCGTGGATGTAATTTTAAATATTTTATATTTGTTACTATATAAAGCAATGCCACGTTGAAAATATTTGGACTTTTAAATTGAAGCTCTGTCAGTTTTATACAATATTATTTAAGCTTCGAGTAAAAAATTTCCTGCAATTTTAGTTACATACATACGAACAGAATATTCTAAGTTTCTTTAAAGTTACCAAACATTCGAGTCACTTGCGTTCACAGGAAACATTCGCAGAACCCGACAGTTTGACTTCACCTGAGGGGCCCGCCATTGATCAAACGCGAATAAGCGGCTGCCAATCGAATTCGAATCATCACGGGAGCGTGACTCTTTAACATTCAAAAGAATTCGTCAAAATGGACTATTATTTACGTTTTCCTTTTACTGCTTTACTTTAACGGTTTTTTATTATTTCGTTTATAATGTATTCGACTAGTTATTGTAACTTTAGGAAGAAAATTGTTTGGATATTTTCAAATTCATCCATATGTTTTTTTCAAACATCTAATCACGTTAAAGTGCATAATTTGATTTCTCCCTTGTTGTTCTATATACCGAAATTGTATTTATGTGTTTCAGGCAGGTAAAATATATTAAAACTATTGCAAACATGTCCCCAGTATTAGAGTTTTTACAAAAACCGACTTTTGAAAAAACTGGTTTTCGAATTCCACTATTCCCAGAAAATCCGGTTAATCGGGTTTCAACTTTTCACAAAAAAAAATATACTTAAAATTGTAAATAAATATTTGTACTTATTTTAAAAAATTACATTTTCCATAATATTTATGGAATTACAAAAATATAACAAAATAAAATATACTCTATCTATACAATACCAAATAAATAATAAAAAAAATTAAAATAACTAAAACCCGTAAAAAATATAAATCTTTTAAAAGGCGGTACCAAATTATAAATGTTTATTCCATTTAGTATTTTTCTTAAAAAAATATGATCTCATAATAATTAGTTTTACAGTAAATTGTTACCTACTACAATATACTTGTGTCCGAGGCGATTTCAAGTCGAAATGTAAACGTTTTTAATTAAATAATTAATTCATTTCTACATATTAATTCTATTATATAAAACCGGTTTTCGAATTTTACAAAGTTTTAAATAAAAATCGGGTTTTAAAATCCGACAAACCCTACCTAGTATGCAGAAGTTAGCGAAAATAGGTTTGAAAATTACGATTGAAACTTGTGATAATGCGAATCGCATTTTCACTTTTCCCTTAAAGTAAAATTTATTTTACTAAACCGTCCATATAGGCACGCAATAGGACTTTAGAGTTTCTTTATCCAACTTTCGTATTCATAGATCGATGCATATTGTAAAAATCAGGAAAAACTCGTGGAAATTAACTATTCAGTCTATCACAAAATCTGGATAAGCACTTCAGTGAACCTATCGCGTGACTTCGTCGCCCGCCAAATTTAAATTCACAGTATAAATTACTATTCCTATCGACAATAAAAAAGCATGTTGCACTAAACACCAATTGATACCTTGAATAAATGAAAACAGAGAATGCAAGATTATTATCAAATAATAAAGCAGAAATCTGTTATTTTTCAGTCTATGCATGCTTCAACAAAGAATCACGTCTAAGAGATAGCGGGCCTATTGGACTCCATATAGACATAAAATGAATAAAAATAATTTCCACTTTGTAAACTCAAGACGGTCAGCTTCCCGACCCATGTTCAGTGATCTTTTTCTGTTGATATTGGCGAGCACTACGCGCCTGCAAGGTTTGTACCATGAATTTATGGACACCCCGTGTACAACGAGAGCGTCAAGTGCGAGAGTCCATGGGGGTCCACGACTGAGTCCGCCAGGAATAGAAATCTGTGCTTATAGTTGCTGACTTAGTCTTCGACTCTGAGTCAGGCATGAGGATTCCGTCTTGAAACTCGCGCCTCTCTGTACCTCTTTTTTTTGTCTGTCTTTCTTCAACCACCGCCGTCGTCATCGGGTTTGAACAATCTTAGATTAGGCTACGTTCACAGCGAGAGGAGAAGTGTACAAGGCTCGATTAAATTTTAACATTTGATGCATCGAGGGAGCCGTTGAGCGAAACAGAAATTTATTATACACTTGGTGTATTAAGAGAGTATTTAATACACACTGTATCGATCGTGCATATTTTCTCTTATCATGCTTTACGGTCTATTTTGCGTGATGAATGAAGCCTTTGCTCGAACTATTTACGGGATCAAATGAGGTATAAAAATCTAGGAAATACATTTTTCATAGACTGCTCCGAACTGCGGGATAATAGGAATTTAGGTACTCTCATTTTTTAGAAATAGGGTAGACCAGGGCGATTCGGATCACAGGGCGAATCGGATCAAAATAAGAATTTAGTCCATATTTCTTACATCGCGATAGAAATGATCATTCCGATCGTTCGTAGTACCTCGTCCCTCTCCCCCGCACCTACTGCAATAGTTCGTCAATTGTTTTAAGTCATTGTTTAGAGGTGGCATACGTTTTTAGTGAGATGGTTGCGTGCGAACGTTACAGTTTTGGTCCGTATCTAACCTACGTAATCTGCAATTTCGTATTTAAAATAAAAAGTAAGCTTGAAAATTCAAATGTGCTTATTGTTATTAGTTTGCACGGTGTCCAAGTTTAGTATTGCATGTATTTTAGACTATTACATCATAATATGTTTATGTAATCTACAATCTTTGAAATACTTATATATGGGGCTAATCGGATCACGTTATTTGGGGCGAATCGGATCACTCCTTTTTTTCATTTGAGTATTTCTATAATTATAAATATGATAATTGTTTATATACAGATGGTTCGTAGGTACATAAAAAAGCGCCATCAGGGATCATGGTGTCCAAAAAATAATAATAAAGGAGGCTGTGATAAAAATGAAATCTAAAAAAATGACGAAAAAATAAATAAATTAATGGTTTTAAGAAGATGACATTGTATTGACTGCGGTGAAAAATTAATTCGTCCATTTTCAGAAGATTGTCTGAGAAAAGTGGTGCCACGAGAATTGTGCAGATAGAGGCGGCAAAAAACGGCAATATCCTACCAATCTGTGTGTTAAGTAGGGTCACTTGACTTCACTGTCATTAAATTAGATTTGTTTAAATTGATTCTAAAGATTTTGTTATGAAAATTTCAGTTTTTTCAGAAATTTCTGGGTGATCCGATTCCCCAAGTTTCGGGGCGAATCGGATATTTCTCACTTTTTCGTTTTTTGTTTATAAATGAAAATTTTTTAATGTTGAACTATTGTTTTTTTACAGTCAAATACAAAGTGATCCGATTCGCCCTGGTCTACCTTATATGATGGAATAAATTAATGTTTCAGTGACGCGGTAAAATATAACAGTATGCTATTAGACTTCTTTTCTTCTGCATATTTAGGTGTTTTTGCAGCTTTCTGTTAAATAACTGGTTGCAGCCTTCGTCGATACAGGAACAACTAGTTGAATACTTTTTAAACACTTCTGCATCCATTTTTGTTTAAAATTCACAGAGTATAAATTTTCTTATACATCTATTGGGAGAAAACGTTCAGATAAAAGGAACTTTGATTTTCATTCTGTTAAAAATTTCCTTTTATCGTCGTTCCTGTCAAACACGAAACAATCCCATGAGAATCCTATCAAACCTGTCTTTTAATCATATAAATTCTCTTGATGAGTGGATCATAGTATTAGAATTAAGTAACGAAATAAACAAATATTTAATGACACGAACGTTCCATTTGTATGTGCGAATCAAAGAACACATTTCAATAAAACCTATAAAAAAAACTAGAATATTCATACAAATTATAAAGCACATAAATGCATAAACTCATCCTATTTATTTCCACCAGCTACCACTCACAAAATATCTAGGTAGATACTACGACACCCGCGTTCCGAAACCTCAATTCAAAGCCGCAGGTTATCCGTCTCACCGCAATGATCGCCAGTGGATCGAGCGTATTATAAAATACACTTCCACTTCGAGAATTTGTTTCTTCTCGAACGAGCGTCGCGACGATTTCCATAAGCGTCCTCGCCGGCGCATTTAAACTTTTCCAATTCCGTAGCATTTCATTTCCCAAATGGTCGAAGCAACATCTTCCTCTCTTTCCCTACCCTTTTTTTTTCAGTCCCGTTCTTCCCCTTCTTTCCCGCTCCAAGCAGAGACGCGATCCTCCCTTCCTCTTTTTTTTGTTACTCTCCAGCCTCGAACGGGTCGCGAGGAAACGTCAGGAAAGTTTCAGAAGGTCGTTCCTTCGCCGGTGGCTTTTTCTTCTGTTTCGCCCTGGAAATCGTTTGCAGTTTACTCGACAGCACAGGCGACGGCCGTCCGACTGGCGAGCTCCCGAGTGAACGCAGCCTAAAACTTTCCTACGCTGGTCTTCCTCCGCTGGCCCTCCACTCCTTGTTCTTCTTCGTCGTCTTCGTGTCTCGTTTGGACGGGGTTGTCAACCGTGTCGGGGATTTGGCATTGGCCCTCGGCTACTCCAGTCCCGTTTCGTCTTGCCTCGCGGCTTCTGCGCTTGAATTTTTCTACGTAGCCCTCCCCCCTTGTTCCACCCTTTCTGTGACTCCGCGGATTTACATATGGAAGTTCTCGGCGACTTTCAAGGTTTCCTGGAGGAGCGTTCTCCTCGAGGGATGAGGAAAAAGGTGTATTGGACATTGGTGCTGTGGTTTTGGTGAATCGCATTGTCAGTGACAGTAGGTAGGGGAGAGTGGGGGGATTACGAACACTTAAGGGAGAAACTAAATTGAAACAAAAGTATTGGCTCCAATCAGATTTACTTTATAGGGTGGATGTACCAGTAAATGAACGCGTGCCCGTGAATCAACAGTTTTTATTAACCCTTCCTTGACACTCTGGGTGTGAGCCACCCATAAGCTGATTCTGACGCTGTGCAACTTCTATATGTAAAATAAATACTTTTTCCAAAGCCGACTTATAAACTATTTTCTCTCTGAAAATATTATATCCGAACAACAGCTCTGTAGATTTTTAGCTTCTAATATTGACATTTGTAAAAGTCACCATTTTTTAAAGAATTTCTTCGTTTTCTCTCGACATGTGGTAACCTAGATTCTTTTTTACAAAAACTCTGATAAAATTTCAATCAAAAAACTATTGCAATACATTCTAGAGACCTTGAAATCGACCCGTGCTTTTTTTTATAATAATTGGATTTTTTAGATGAGAATGGCAGGCGTTCAAAGTCAAAGTTGATCGAAAAAGAAGGTGTGTCAATGAATGGTTAAAACGAGTGAAATAAGATATTATATTAAGCAACTAATTACTTAGAAACATCTTTCAATTTCTTGCTTCATATACAAACAATTTTTGCAGCGCGTAGAATCAATCGCGCTGCAAACATAATTTTATGTTTCATTACCATTATAGTGTTTATTCATTACCATTAAGTGTTCATTTATTGGTACGTTTACCCTGGGTAATTGAACTTTGGTTAATTATCTACGAAGACAACACAAAGAATTATAGGTAGGTACTTCAGTAAAGAAATCATCTTTTGAAAGAAAAATAAAATATAGCGGGGTAAATACGGACGGTTGCTTAAAAATCTCTTGATCTTTACTAAACAATGGTTTCCTTCCACGCTGTGGTTCTGACATAGTCTTTTTTCTTTTTTGATCGAATATAGTTGCTCGTGGGATTGAATATTTATTTACTGCCTGACGGATTCAAACTCTTTCATCTTTAACATCTTTCGCGGGTATCTCAAGATCTTTCAACAAATATGTACCTACGTATATTCTTCCTAATATAATTCCAGGGTACTAGAGAAATAAAAACCTTTGAAGTGTTAAGAGACAAGGGTAAATGCCGTCGTCCGTAATGGCTCCAGAGTATGGCATTATTCCAGTAAGTTTTCATTCGACTTATCTTCGAATAAAAATTTTGAATAAAATGAAGTTATTCGTGAATAACGAATAAATATTTATGGTCGACTACATTTTATTATTCGACTAAATTTTTAGTCGTTATTCTCGAATAACTTCATTCTATTCGAAATTTTTATTCGAATGTCTCAATTAAAAATTAAGTCGAATAAAAATTTATTCGACTAATGCCCAACTTTGACTGGCCCTATAAACGCTGTTCGTAATTAAGTACTCTAAATGGACAGAAGTTAAGGAATTTCAAATAAAACAAATACGAACAGGTATCTATACAAAATGATTTTATTTAGAATTACGTAACCATTATACAGCAAAAATTATGCGTTGTTGGGTAGTATTGTAAAATTTTAAGAAAAGCTACGAAAATATTTCACGACCCTTATCTTCGCACAGCCTTCCGTCGTGACAGTTTCCTTAGCACTAAACATAGCTAATTTCGGGTTTACCTCGCGCTCGCAATTCCCCCACTCTCCCCTACGTGTAATGAGAAAATTTATAATATTCCTCTTAACACACCGAGGTGAAGTAATTGATGTAGAAATTTAAATTTAGTCCTATTACCTATATTTAATTTGAACTCGTGGTAACTGCTAACTAATTTGCCAGCGGAGAGTTATAGTTAGCCTGATAAGAGGATACCAGTACTTCAACCACTTCATCCATGAAATCATGCCAATAAACATTCAAGCCACTGCCAGTGATCAATAAAGCATCGCACGTGATACTGAACGAGATGAAAAATTATAAACTACATACACCCATTCCAAGGGTAGCTTTCTATAAATAAATTCGAATGGGGTTCTCAGCATTCGCCCGAAAGGAAAATATTTTCCCGAAAACTGTCCAGTTTCTATGCGGAGGAGGTAGGCCCGAAGAAGAAACATTTATCCTAGCGGCAGGGTCATTGCTGGCGCGGGGTTGTCAACCGTTTCGGGGTATCTCGAGTAACTTGGCATTGGCCCTCGTCTGGCCAGTCGTCTCGTTTCGTTTCGTCTGGTCTCGTTTGGTCCCATCCCGTCTCGTCTCGTCTCGGCGCTTTTGCGAACCGCCGCCCCGTCTCTCTCTCTGCCCCATTCGCCCGTGGCGTCTTCTTTTCCCGCCGATGCTTTCTCTTCCTCTGTTTGATACACCACATTTTTGTCGATTTGCATAGCTAACCGAGGCCAGTTTCGTCTCGGCTATTTCCTGTCGCATTTTCCACGGGAATAGAACACCGAGCGCGATCGTCGACCGCATTTCTCGTGGGGCCGCTTTAAACTTCGCGCCCGGAAACCACCCTCGCTGGTTTCCACGACGAACGGCGCAGGAAACGGGAGGAGTGGCACGGTAAGAGGTTCGGTTCCTTATGACGTTCCCCGGTATCTGCGTTTAAGTTTTCATTCCACCTAGCTGAAAATGTCACCATGATACTTCGATACTGGGCCGTTGCTTTCATCTCCTTACTGCGTTTAACATTTCGGCTGAGTTACTTTCTCCAACTTTCACGATATCGACGTAGGTATAGATACAGTTGATAAAAAGCACGCCAACGTTCGGTGATGTTAGGTGTACGGAAGTGCCTTTTTGTAGTTTTACCAGAAAAGTGGCAAAAGGCCATAAATAACTAAGAAAAATATTTTAATGAAAACAGTATCGAATGTATTTTTACTTTTACCCTTCCTCTAACTATCTCCCTCGCTGTGAGTTTGCCGAGGATCTGACGCGTTCACGTCTCGGGTGAACTGTATAGGGGAGAGTAGGGTAAAATCGAACGCTTAACTTTGGAGGGTGATAACATGAAATCGGAAGGAAAAAAAGACACCGGACTTCAACAAGAGTGTTAAGTGGACCTTAGACTATAAGAAAAGCAAAGGAAAAAGGAACAACAAAGGAAAATGAGATTTACCGGAGGTATTGAAATCTTCGCCTCGCTCACGTCGTAGGGTAAAGCGTAACACCCACTTGAAGACCATGTAAACGTACAAAATCTTTATATTTATGATTTAAAAAGTATTCATTTATGTAAAAAACTATAAATATATGTTTTAAGTATAACTATTACAAATAAAATATAACAAAAATATATATTATACACATAAGAAAAAATATTTTACCAGATAACATAAAAATTACTGAAAATAATCAAATACACGTGGATTTTTACATGAATAATGAATATCAACACGTGCATGGAGATTTTTTAGTTTTTAGTACATTTTAAATAAAATTGTTTAACTTAGAATTTTTGTTTGTATATTTTTTTATTATCTAAGTAGTTTTTAGTGTCCAAGTTTTGATTTGTGGTTATATGCTGATTTCATGTCGATTGAATTGATTGGATCTGTGGTTACAGGCTGATTTCAAATCGTTTGGATTTGTGGTTATGGGTTATATTTATTGATGACTGGGTAATTTTTTCACCGCTCCCGGTTTTTTTTCATAATTTTCTATTGTCATTATAACTACGCACGCCTGAAAAGTTTCAAGACAATTAGATTGGTGGAAGTGGGTTAAATAGGTGTTCTGTTTTGCTCCACGCAAAAGTGTTCCGCTTTGTCCCACATGCGGTAATTTAGTAAACATTTAATATTTACACTTCAGCGTGAGGTAAAGAACTGGGTAAAATGTCAAAATGTAGCGTAAGAGCTGTAGAATCCAACGATGTTCTTGCCGTTATATTATAAATTTTCCAAATCCAAGTGAGAAAAAGTGGTCGAAACTAAAATACAACATCGAAACTTCGATACCAGAAATGATTACAACACTGTTAATCGAAAAGTAACGTGACCACGGGTCTATGGTCTGTCATGAAATGCTGTGAGGACCGTTTGTTCCAATGTCACGTGATACCAATTCATTCGCAGCTCTCTTCTAAGAGAAACATTGATGTTCCTTTTTACCCACCCATTCCGCTTTACCGTACTCTCCCCTACCTAGCAAAGTTGTCATGTGTATTTCTTATATGTACACACAAACGAAACCTTTAGTATCTATGGTTCTACAGTCGATTTGTCGCGAGTGCGATAAGTTATTTAGATCGAATCATTTAAATTTTTAAGCGAGTGGCAACCATGCCAGGTATATCCGGGCATACGATCGCCACGGTGAAACAGCTTTGCCGGGTATTAGGTACCATCCCACCGCAAAGAGTTAGTGAAGACTTTGGTTCAATAATGCGAACGAACTTTTGCGCCGACCTAATAGTACATGTACCGCGTGTTTTTGGAAAATTTCTATTACAGTGATGTCTCACAGAAGACAACTCAAAGTACTCCACAAAATAGGACACTTGGGCCTCAATTCAGTTGCGTTCTGAGAAACATTACTGTATTACATGCTCGACATCCAGCGTGACTGACGATGAGTACAGAACTCGACTGGCCATCTACTGACCATAACAATATAAATAACCAGTAGTTCACAAAACTCCATCAATCATTGGACATCTCATATCCTCCTACACTGTAGAATAAATGTAAAGCAACCGTGCTCCACTCTCCAAGAGCCTGGCATCGTCGTTAAGCATCGCTGAGAACAAGTGGGACAAAAAAGAATTCCGATACCTACTCGTATCATGCCGGTTACGAACCAGCGAAGCCTAGAAAACAATCAGATTGTTGGAGCGACGAAGGTCTCCTTGTTCTGTAGTCTCATCAGAAATATCGTTCACCTGTTAGCGGTGTGCAGCCGCCAGCAAATTTTTAGCCCGATCATCGCGGGAAAAAACGAAAACCGAAAGCGAATGGACACACCCCCTTCCACCTCACCGGCCCCGCGGCCCACGAAACGTTTCCAGGGCTTCGGTTCGTTCGATTAACGACTTTTCAAGGGGTGCCCTCTCTGTGTCCCTAATAACCCCCGCGAAATTACGCCCGCCGCGTTATTGAATCCGAGCTGCGAGCACGATAAGAAGTACGGAGGGGTGATTAATGACGAGACGGCACTCGAGAGGGAGAGGGATGGTAGGGTGGGTAGGGGCGGGGGCGGAAGGATAGGAGAGAGAGAGTACCGTTACGTTTTCACCCTCTCGAAAGATTAACGAACTTTCAACGATCGTTCATTTTTTGATTTTCCGCGCCGGACGTCCTTGTTCGAACGAACCGACACGAACCGAACCGAACGGACGGACGGAAGGACGGAGGAACGGATTGGCGGGGGCCGACACAGCCAGATTATTTCGCCGATCGCATCTCCAACATCCAATTTCCTTCGACTCGTTTCGTTTATTTCTAATCGAGCATTATTCGTAAACGACGCCTTTAATCTTCGGGAAATTCCGAACTCCCTGTACGATCCCTGATTCGATTACCCTTGGTGCTCGATTGTGTTAGCATTGCCTGTTGAAAATTGAATTAGAAGGTTCCCTGACCACTGTTAGTTTTTTATTTGCAAGCATTTTCTATGTTTTACGGAAATATGTACTGTGTAGGGTGATCCAGTGGCCGTAGTGGGATTGGAAATGGGATGATTCGGTGTGTACAAGTAAATCCAAAATGGGGAATAAAATCTTTTTGTATGATGGATATGGAGGCACTCGACTAATTGCAAGTTTTAAATAAATATCTAATTGAGAGAATTGCTCAGAACATTCTATATATTATTGAATTGTTATGGTAATGATTTTTTTTTTGTTCTTAACCCTCGGTTGCCACACTGAGTCAAAATGATCCACAATTTGACTTTGAGGTAAAATATCTTTGTGGCATAATTGAAAATGGTAAGTATTGCTGTTTAAACATGATGATACTTTAAATATTAATTTTCAACGATGAACGTATATTCTACAGTGTTCAAACTTTATCTAAGAATTTTTGCGATTTAATTTATGAGATAGTTTTCAAACAGCAGCTGATTAAAAATTGGCTTAGGTCGAATCGACTCAGTGTGACAACTACGTTCGAAAACATAGGTGTGCCAATCGAGGGTTAAAGAAAAAGCCTACAAACAGTAAGACTGGTACACGAATAAAGGAGATTTATAATTAAAAAAAGTTTTTAAAGCTTCTGTTATTCACAGACTAAACTTTTGATTTTATATGACTCCACAAAAACCGTGCTCGCGTACTGAACAGATTTTCTAATTTTATTTTCCGCGGCGAGGGAATGTCATACAAGAAAACTTTTGTTCGACATTTTCGGTATGCTTTCCCGTAGACATATTTAATATACGAACGCGAGCTACCGTTTATCGAACTTAATGATTAAAATTCCATTTACTCTCGTCTGATACGGAGACCACGTTATTAAAATGTACATTCTTATAATGCTAATACCGCACGATATCGGATCTTGGATGGGCGACAGCTTATACGTATCGATTATTGGAAAAATATGGATTAAATTCCGTAGTATTATTAGAATAGCTAGACCAGAGATATTAGTTATTACTGTATAAGCATCTAATTTTGAAAGTAATAAATGCAAATTTTTAAAATTGTCTTTTTCTTAATTCCGACTGATTTTTTAAGTATTTTCTTTCATGCTTCCACTACAATATTAAGCAGAAAGCTATCAACTCTCAATGATCTGAAACTGAGTATATTTAGTAAAAAGATTTTCATTGTTAAAGAAAAGTAGCTTTATTTCGATTCGATATATTTTATTTCTTGTTATTGTTTCGCAATGTTTTTTAAGGGGTTACTTAATAGTGAGTGGTATAATTAATATTATTTTAAATTTTCTGCAGCTTTCGTTTTTTAAGCCTGAACTGGAAATTAAAGATAGAAAATAAAGATCACAAAATTATGGAATCCATACTGCGTTTAACTAACTTTTTGACATTTTGGGAGTTGTTAGATTTCTGCATAACTAGGTCCAAATACGTTAAAGTATTTTTACAGCGAAACGTAATTATTGACAAATAACACAAGCATTTAATTGAATAAATTTGAAATATTTTTGTACCTCGATTTTCACAAAAATTGCATCACCGAAACTGTATACATAATCGTTTGAATTTGCTATATTTAAATAATTTAATTACACGACATCTATTTAGTACGTGGATTTTACTAAGCTTTTTTCCACTTTAAACAGTACAAAATATTTCCCCCAAAACAACCCAACTTTAAGTAGCTACAAAAAAGTAGCTTAACATGATTTATTAATCTATCCAAAAGTTTACATCAACCACGACTATTTCCGAAACAATTCTACCAGTAAAAGGTAGACCACGCAATTTGTGTTTCATGCAAAGTGTCGTGATAAACTGAACCCGAAACACAATTACGTAGAAAAAAGGGACAATTAGTTTAGGAGAGAGCGTTGAAACGCCAGGGCCCCTCCGTTATTATTGCGAGGGGGCCACGGCAAGTTGTACAATCTACGAGGACGATTACAGCGAACAGCACGAGGAGGTTGTCGTCGATGGAGGGCCGAGACGAGTAAGTACAAAGAGTACTCGAGATCCTGGGACAATGTGGCGCCGAGTACTCTTAGCGAACTGAATCGAAATTGGGGTCAGCTGCTTTCATTGGTGAACATATTCCAGCTAACACCGCATTCGACCGCCACTTCTGTGAATCGACATTGGTTGAAAGATCGCTATTTCACATCGCGACCGTGTGCAATGCGAGGACCAACATCACCAAGGAAGATCGACCCTCTTAGAACCTATCCGCCATTTCTTCAGGCTGCATCCATACGCTGAACCGTCGAATTGTTCGCACAGAAGAGTGAATTGTCGCAGTTTCTGTCACATACGTGTTTTTTGTCAGCAATCATATATTTTTCGTCGATATCCAACTCTTAGAGGAGTTTAGATTTAATATAACCAAATTGGATTATTTTAATTTAAGAACTGGGTAACATTGCACTGTCAAGTGCCTGACTTTTCTTGCCATGATTACTTCTTGGAAATGACTTTTTCTTGCTATGATTACTTCTTCGAAATGTACCTACAGCTACTAGGAATGTTTATTGCATCAGCAACAAATTCAAAGCTACATGATCGATAAAGTGGTTGGTATACAACTTATTTTGAGTAGAGTATCCAAATGCAATAATCTCGTTCCAAGGGTAATATTAAGGGTACTGTCAGTGATGACGTATTAAATATTCGACTGATGTAATTAATATTCTCATTAGTGTATTATAGTAAATATTGTGAAAATATAAGACAAGTGAAATGGTAAAAAAGTCTGTAATTATGCATCTCAATTTTTTTTTTTTAATTACTTGTAGGTACATTGGAAATAATTTTTATCGCTAGATGGGTTCCTATCTGGTTCCTATCCAGGTTTACCTATCTGGAATTTGATGTCAGGCTATATTAAATTAGATTAGTACAAGATTGTTGGAAACAGGAAATTAATATTTCGCTACGGAAAATCCAGAACTTAAATGTCCACGTACGTGGAAGCTCTGACCCTTATTTGAAAAGAGGGCGAGACCTGGCGTCAAATGATTTATGATTCGTCATGTAGAGAACGTCGTCACACATTTCCTATATCGAGTTGCTCCGAAGTGCACTCTACGTAATTACTTATCATTCTGAAAGTCAGTTTAACCTGAAGTTCAAGCAATTGTTATCTACGAGACCTAAAACGTATGCTTGAACCCGATTAAAAATGACACACTTTCAAAGGAGCTGCATACAATGTCCACCCCAAATTCTTCTCCAAATCTTGCCCAATCAAACCCAATTTCTCAAAACACCAAACACAATCTAACCAAAGAAAACCAACGTACAGGAAAGCAAGACGTACTCGACAGGAAGCCAAACGCTGACAATAGATTGCAGATAGCGAACAGGAAAATAGTGTAACGAGCTTTTTGGAGCAGCAGGAAATCCAAGGACGAGGTGGCACGCCGATAAGTCATGGTGGGGACTCGAACGTGAAGGATGTCACTCTTGGTATTTCGTCGTACTTGCCGTGAAAAAGAAAAGCGGGGAAGAAGGTCGCGCGACAAAAGGTCGAAGGGTAATACGTCAAGGGTGGGGCTGGTGTGGGACGAGCGTTGGGGAAAAACTAATTTCCCGGCGTGGCTGTAGGTGCAGGATGCGGTATTAAAAGCCCTCTGGGGCGACAGCGCCGGCCCCCTCGGGTGTGCGAGTCAGCAAAACCTTTTCGGCGATTCGTTCTCTCGCGACCGGGGCCAACGTCGTATAATTTATATTCTTTCATATTCAAGCCACCCTTACGAGTTTACGGGCAGGCCAGTCTGCGCTCATGCCGCCCCCTATTGGTCCACTCGTTGCCTATAAACATCCAACGTGCCCCTGTTGGCGTAATACTTTGATAATAGGGGTGGGCGATTTTTATAGGAACGATCCATCGCGATTTAGGAGCCTCGTACGGTTCGATTAACATCGGCTGTCCTCTTTTAATTGCTTCCTTGGTGTTTGCGTTTAAATGAATGTTTTCTGTTGGTCATTTTCTGGGGGATTGAAGTGAGAGAAGAGCGGACTCTGCAGGGTTGATAGTTTTGGAGGTAGGAATATGTATTTATGGAGCCTGCTTTCTTTTCTCGAAGGTAACAATTGCAAACTTTGAGGACTTGTATTTTTGGAATTAATTAGAGAATGACGAAATCATGATTTAAACCCTCACTAATTTCACGTGGATTCTATAATACTTTAATTTTACAAGAATTGCGTGCCGTTAGGTGTCAAATTTAATCGATTTGGAATGGAATGGTCCTCTTGTCTGACTACAAAAAATTTGACTGCCTGAATTTTTTAAAAAAATTTGACACCAGAAAAATGCTTACTTAAACTCCTCCTAATTTCACGTGGGCTACATCATATTTCAATTTTATCAAAATCCTCCACAATATGTGCGAAAATAGAACGATATGTTATAATATTAGATTTTGTGTTAATATGACAAACAGTGTTCTTGCAATTTGGAAGCTTGTGCGCAGGTATGCAAAAGGTTGACACGATTCGTAAACCAATGAAATGCTCAGACATGATATACAACTTACGGCGCAGGAAAGCGGAATAGTTCCTGAAACGTAAACGCATTAAGTATGTATACAATGTATACAGTTTGGCGGTGGAAGCCAGCTTGACTTAGCCTATTCTCGCATAGTTTCATAGCTTCCAATCAAAACTTACTCAACCGATAAAAGTTTATTCAGATAATTAAATACCACGGGTGGTTGTGTTCACGAAATGTCTTGATCATAACGTACCTATTTGGAATTTCGTAGTTCTCGTTCACGTACGACGTGCGTTTCTATATTTAGTGACTTCTACCCTTATATCCCTACATTTTACATTTCACAATGACGCTAATGTGGTACCAAAAGGAGACGAATAAGTAACCTTTTTATTAAGCGATAATGTTCACAACTCTTGTTTCCCTAATTTTTAAACTAACCAGGTAATTTACACACTAATAAAATAATTCACAATTAAGAACAAAGCAAACTAACAGAAGTTCGAAGATATGAAAGCAGTCTAGAAATACAAATGTCCCCTCAGGTTAAAACCATTTCTCCATCAAACTGTGCAAAATACACTATTGCAAATATTCATTGAATCACTCGAATATTAAATTTAACATGTCATGACTTACACCTCACCTCTGTATTAGGAAAATATTCTTGAGTGATCGTTAACTATTAGGTTGCTAAGTTTGAATAAAAATATTTTTTGCATTCTACCTATTTTATTTATTTTATTCTTTTGAATCCTTGTTACATATGTACCAACAACCCAATAAATATACAGTGATCGATATCTCGGTCAAAATACACAAGTTGCATACCATCTACTTTATTGTCGTAACTATGAAAATTCCCAATAAATATTTCCAGCAGTATACATATCCCAAACATGATGGGCGACCGAGAAGACCACCCGCCCTGCACAGTAAGAAATCGAAATGGTACCCGCTGAGCGTCGAAAGGTTAATTCAGTTGGAAGAGATTAATTAATCGCACTAAGGATTAAAACGCCGAATTTATCAGGGCTCTGTATACGTTAATTGTTCGGTGAAACGTTGTATAACGCGGGGCTAACGTTCCGAGCAAATTCGCTAGTAATTTGGCGTGGAAGCGCAACAGCCGCGAGACGACGTACAAAGGGAAAGTTGCAGCGGAACGAGGGCCTGCGAATGACACGTACGCTCGTACCTTTGCACAGTTGGCGCATTTTCCACGACAAGGATCTATTTACCGTGAGCGTTCTATGCATTTTCCCGTTTCCGCGAAAGGAATACCTGTGCGTGTGGCGGGGGGAGGTAGGGCGAGGCTGGGCCCCAGACCTTACGGAAGCGAGCAACCGAAATACTTTATGCTAAACTTAGTTTATGCCGCGAGTGTTATTGGAACTCCGAGTAGGATTACGCTCCCTGACAGAGATACGAGGCGCACCCCTTAAGGTCAAAAGCGAAACACAATATCTGCAAGCTTATTTATCACCCTCCATCTCACCCCCGCCCATCCCTTTCTTCGCCCGCTTCCGTTATGCCTGCTGTTGGCCGCCTTCCACTTTGAAACTTAAGACGCGCGTCATCCCACCCCTTCTTCGTAGCTGGGGTTGGTTTTATCGTATCATAAGGTTAGCGATGGGAGTAACGTTTTATTGGTGATATTGATGCTGGTCACTTCTGTATCTTACAAGAGAAGTTAGGCAGCTGGGAAATTCAGAAAATTATGCAATTTTGTGCGCAAGTTCAGTAGCTCATGCGTAAGACAAACCTATTTTCTGTTCGTGTCGCAGTGCAGTTTTGGGGGGTGAATATCTGGAGAAGGGTGGGAGATATTGGAAAGAAGTATAAACAAAAGTTGCATTTTTTTTTTATATACAAAACTGCGTAAAAATAATTATCGGAAAATCCATATTTTTCAAGTTACCCCCACCACCATACCTTAATTTGAATATTACTTTTACGCAGTTTTGTAGATATAAAAAATGGTGCAACTTTTGTCGATACTTCTTTTCGATATCTCTCACCACTCCCGAGATATTTCACGAAAAAGAAAATTTTGCATTTCTTTCAAAGGGTGATTTCACCATCAAAACCACACTATGGCACCAACAAAAAATAGGTTTGTCTTACGCATGAACTGCGTAATACATAATTAAAATAATAATAAAATAATAAAATAATTTTCAGAACTTTCGGGTTGCCTAATTTCCCTTGTTAGAATATTCAAAGTGAAATTGACGTACCTACAAGTGAAAAATTGACGCAGCAACGATGTTATCGTGATATTATTTATGTGTAGTTTTGAACTGAATTCAGATTGGGAACTTAAAATTTGTGTAATTCGTAACGACATAATTGAGGGATGATGTAGTGTATTCAAGACAGAAATGGACATTTCCTGCGACCCTTTCTAACGCAGAAACGACGATAGATTATGTATGTATGAGCAACTCACATATAACATTTTTTTATTCGTTTTAGTATGCAAATCCCTCCGTTCTGGTGTATCGACATGCATTTATGAATCACCCTTATATGTATATTTTCTGTTGGAGATCGGTATATACCAGTGCTGTCCAACCTAAGCCACGGAGCTTAGGGATCTTCCCAACACTCTGTCTTCATTACCATGCATATGAAAGCCATATTGTTGATGCTGCGTTATGTGTACGCGCCCACACGAATGAAACATAATTAGTTGTAAGGGACAAAGCATCGAGATAAAGCTTCCTTCCCCAAAGAATAATTATTTAAGATGCTGTTTTGTGCGAATTTGATGCGTTAATTATTCTGCAAAACAATGACCTTCAAACGAATTATTCCACGACAAATCGATCACTGTTTGCCTTTGCTCTAGGAATCTGATGCAGTTCACGTGAAATTAGGGGTGGTTAACTCATAATTTCACTGGTTTCGAATGTGTTTAAAAAATGATTGACCCGAAAGCTTGCAATTATTGCAAATCAAAATATTTTTACAACAATTACCAACGATTGTTTAGAAATTATGCATACTCTTGAGGAAAAAATATTGTCCTGCTCTTGCAGAAGTCCGTATAACAAATTCCTCACATCCCTTTCTTTCTGCGCTACAAGAAGAATCTTCACGGATGCATAATCTAAAATCTCATTATTCCCTACATCTACCAAAAAACTTCAAACCTCCAAAATCTCTCCCTCATTTCCACATCGAATTCGAGCAGTCAACGAATACTTTCAATAACACCCCCAAGGGAAAAGAACGCAGCCAAAAAGTAGCATTTTCTACTTAAGGGTTAATAATGCGTCATTATAATACACCGTTACCATTATCGTTAAACCACACTATAAAATTTAAATATGTAGCTTCCAGGGCGGCAGAAAAGGAGGAAACGAAGTTGCAAATCGCGAAAATAGAGTTTAAAGCGGAATAGAAAGGAAGCCGGAGCAGGAGGGTGTGTAGGGAGGGCGCGAGATTGGTCCAGCTCGCTCCCACGGCGAGAGGGGTGGAAAGAGGTGGGAGGGGGGGGGGGAGGGAGGCAGTGGAGAAGGATTCAGAAGGAGTATCCAGATGAGCTTTCGGGCACGCGGAGGTTGAGATAAAAAGCCGCTTCCTTCCGCCGGGGGAAGGGGGTGGGGGCAACTATTAAAACCATACCATTATGGAATATATAGTAGTGTATCCCCGTCGACGCTTTTATTTAATTACATCGTTTGCGCGGCTAACGAAATTACCGCAATTTTGCGGCGTGCGGGCCGCCACCGAGCCACTGCGCCTCGCTGCTCTGACCCCCTGCCTCTGCCCTATCCCTAGACCAGCCCCCCTTCGCCCCGTTTCGTCTTCCTCCCGTGGATGCTGTGGCACGTAGCAAACCGGAAAATCTTCCCGCCCCCCCCGGCGATGTCTCGGTTCCGTTCTTCCTATCGATTGCTCGTTAATTACGGTCACTATACCGGGCGCGTCGAGGCGCGCGGGGGACCGATGCATCAAATATTGACTCGGGACTTGGACGTTGAATGGGAATTAAACGGGAGCCCGCCTCGGCGGTAACTTAATTTGCCGACGCTTCGATTGGGGCAAGGGACTTTCCGCACTTCTGCCGGCTGGTATTTCGGATGTATTTGGTTGGCTGAGGTAGCGGTGGTTTAAATTTTGGTCGAGGAAGATGGGCACGGGTGGATGGAGTTAGAATATCAGTCACGAGTCTTGAAAGTGGGAAAGGGATTTTAGGGAACTGTCATGCCAGATACTTTTGTGCCTTGGTTATTTTTATTTATTTATTTCTTGATTTATTACGGGTAACAACCCTTTGGCAAGAGAACGGACAAATAAGGTAAAATTAAAATTACGGTTGAAATAACAAATAAGGTGAATTACCAAATTTCTGTTCATTTAAGAGGTTACTCGTCATAAAGAAGGTGTAAAAAATTTGTTTGTGATCAAAAGTTGCAGTTGAAAACTATTTAAGAAAGATATTTCAAGATGTTTAACTATTAGTATTTGTAATTAAATACGATGCACTAAATGTCCGTATTTCTGCTCACAAAAAATAACGATGTACGTATTTCTACTTCTAAAGCATAAAATAATGATAAACAAAAGATAAAATGCCTTCGAATAGAAACAGAGGTACAGCATACATTGAATAGTGAGGTTATGTTACTAAAATTTTGGTGAGTACAAATGCGGACATGACGGTGGTTCACTTGACCTTAAAACTACTCACCGGTTTTCTACTTGAAAAAAAATAAAAATAGTAAAAAAATCTAAATCCAGAGCATAATGCGGTATCTGTTTTTGTTATTAAATGAGAACTTTTACTGCAAAAACTATTTTATGTCCAATTATCGAATACCAATAGAGATGCTGTTCCTTAGCACAACCAACGAGAACAGGATCGAAAAATCATGAGTCTCTCGTTATAAGTTCTTCGTTGCTTATGCTGCACTTTGATTAGCCCCAACCTCATGAAACACTCGCGTAAATGTTCAAATAATTGAGGGGATGGGGACATGAACAGAAATGGGGACATTTACCTTACCAAAGAAAACAACAGAAAGGGATGAAATAAGATATTACATATAGAAGTATCAATATTGCAATTTAATCGTCCAGTATACACAGAACTGAATTTCTGAAAGTAGATAAGGAAGTAGCGAAAACGTCAATATTATGGCAGTATCTATTAGCGAGCATACATATTCTGTATTGTGTATACACTTGTGATTGATATTTGTGATATGTTCTGTTAGTGGAGAGGGTATTAGGTTGTAAAAAATACAGGGAGGCAAAACGTGTGTGAGTAAAGCTGATCATAAAGTCGCCAGGCACAAAAGTGTCCCGTACGGATAGGCCTTAAGGGACTTTCGACGTGACATACTCTTGGCAGGGTACTTTGTTATAAAAAATAGGAAGGTAAAAAGTGTGTGAGTATGGCAAAGCTGATAGTAGCAGTCGTCAGCCATAAAAGTGTCTCGTATGGAAAGGCCTTAAGGGGCTTCTGACGCGAGACACCTTTGTGGCTCACGAATGGTATTTCAGATATATTCACGCGGCAGTTGCATCACAGAGTAAGAAAAAGATAGAGGAATATAAAAACATGTGAGCATAGCCGAGATATCAGACACTATATACAAAAGCGTCTGGTATGGAAGGGCCTTTAGGGACTTTCCACGCGAAACACTTCTCTGGATCGCGACTGGTCTTTGTAAGATACACATGCATTTTCCTATCTTTTTAAAACAGCGTTGCATCTGGCAAGTGAATATGTCTGAACAGTTTTCCGCGTGTCATAAAAAGCTTCTCGTGTGAAAAGGCCCTAAATGTGTTGTGATATGTATGTGTTACGCATCTGTGTTTAAAAGCGTTCGGTTTTAGAATACACGGTATCGCAAAGAAAGATTTGCCAACTCAGATGTTTGATAAGGGGTGGGGGTTAAAATTTAATATAATTTATGCTAGATTTAATTGAAACTTTAAGATCAAGTAATTATTATGATAGATTATATTAAAATTTAATTGGAGGTTTAAAAATTAATATGATTTGTGTTAGAATTAATTAAAAATTAATGATTAATATGACAAGTTCTTCGAAAGTATCTTTTTACATTCAGCAAGCATTTGGACGTAAATATGACACAATATTCGTTTTTTAGATAATTGTTTACTAAATAGTTGTTCCCTTGCAACTGTTACCAGTGATTATTTCTATTTGTGGGGAATATTGCTTGAGGCATTTCTTTAATGCATTTGCAAAAAGTAGTCAATTATTATCACAAGGTTTTCCGATAACTTGAGGATTTTTCCTTATGAAGAATATTGAAAGATGGAAAAACAGAATGAAAAATCATAATTTTGGGAGTACTGCATTTTTCTGCCGTTGAGAGAAGAAAGAACAATTAAGATGGAAGTAAATTTTATATAAAACAAAAGGATTTGACAGATATGTTAAAGTGAAAGATAAATCGTATAAAAGCTCAATTTTAATTTCAAAATCTCGCAGAAAGGTTTTATGCAAAACGTTTCAGCATTTCATTAATTAGTTAATGTACTAATTAGGATTTCGTTACGGGAAAATAAGCAGTTTCATTAAAAATCTTAAGAATAAAGAGCACTGAAACAATATAAAATGGAAGAATTATGAATTATTGAGTTACTATTATTAAACTGATTATTTATCGAGGCGCATTTACCACATTTATAGGTATGTTCATATTTCTTAATTGAAACTTAAGATATACGTTAACATCTCTTAAATGAACCTAATAAATAGGCCCACATTTTTTAATTGCAACTTAACAAATAGCTGCATATTTTTTTAATTGAAACTTAACAAATAGCTTCACATTTTTTAATTAAAACTGAACATACTTATACCTTCGCAGCTCTCATTTGAAGCTTAACATACCTACTGATACGTTCACATTTCTTAATTGAAACTTTGAATTTCGAGTGAAACAACGAGCAGAATCGTTCCCTGCCACCCTTCTGAAACAAGAAAAGTAAAACGGATCGCCGTGTATCGACACGTTCGAGCGTCGATGCGACAACCTTACGCACGATTTACAGATTTCCACTGTAAGAGGAGGAGATTGAAAAAGCGAATGGAAGCGGGGAAACAGACGGCCGCATAGTATTCCGCAACGATGGAAAAGATTTGGGACAGTGGAAAGAACGCGGCGGGAAACGAGAAAGGGGGCCGTGAAAAATGCAAAGCCATCGACACGAGAAAAACGAATGTTCGACCGTGCGGAATCTGTAGGTGACACGCTGTCGAGCAAAAGACATTGTCTGCCAGGTCGCACAATGGTCTGCAATAATGGAATTCATACACTTTATTTTATTAGTTCGGCGTTTCACCTCTAATTAATTCTAAGACTTGTATCGTTTGAACGAGACGAAGTAGAATATGCCTTGTCTTTGGTCTGACCCCTTTCAGTCGATATCCCTTATGATTTTAAGCGATCGCGATTATTCTGCGCAAATATTTCAAGTGTATTTAAGTACTTATGATCAGAAGTTACAATTCTTTTTTTGTTTATTTTATTTATTTAAATAATATTTTATTTATTTAAGCTTGAATTATGCTGTGGGTTGAATTATAATAACCATTGTATTAGAGTTAGATTAATAAGTTACAATTCTTGTTTGGTCAAAGGTAATAATTACTTAAATAATTATGATCAAAAGTTACAATTCTTTTGGATTTTAGTCATAAATTAAATAAACTTCGTTGTACGGTTGTTAGCTCGTAACGTTCCAAAAAATTGATTTGTTTGCCCATGATTGTGTCCGTTATATGGCAATTTACTGAATATTCGTAGAGAATAGAAGCAATAATTACAAAAAAATTGCACTCTATTTGCGTCGATTTTAACGCAGCTTTCCTGAAGAGAGCTATCAACATAGCACACCGTTGGAATGCAAAGCAATAAATATTTCATTTAGTTACAAATCCCTTCGCAACTTCACTTTTATGTAAACAATTCACCCTTTATAATTATCACCCTTCATTATTATCCACCATCCATCCTAACATTATTAAAATGACTGACGAGAAATCAGTAGACGATGAAAAGCTGCAGAATATTCATTTCGATCAAGAATATCGACACCGTTTTAATTTACTCCATTTCCACGTGTGTGCCTACCGCGTCCGAGGCCTAAATAGTGAAACCCTTTTTCATTTGCGTGTTACAGTTTCGAGACGGGAGATTGAAGCGTTTTCTTGTCGAACGGGGCCGTTCATGCGTGAGGAAAAACAATAGAGTAAAGTGGAGTGTCCGTGCATTATGCGGGCGGCGGTTGGATGCTGGGACGAGCGTGTTCCAGCGAGAACATTCGCGTGTATGCCTCACCGCGCCCAGTCTGTTTTTCGCCGTGGAACGCGTGAATGCGGTCTATGCATACAGGGAGGAACAAAAGTCGGGCACGAAGTCGCGATACGCTTTTCGGAGACGAGTGTGCACGATAAATCGTGGAGGAGTAGTTTTACAAGAGGAACGCGCAAGTTCGACACATCGATTTGGCTAAAATCTTGCACATAGTTATTTAGTCCATACCATATGTATATAATAGCAGAGTGTTTCTACTTAAAGTGTAAAAATCTTAAAATTCTCTACATTATTCTGTTCCGTTTTATAATTCTTCCATATTCCATAATTCTATTCCAGCATAGAATGGAAGGAGGATAAGGTGGCTTGATGAATAAATAACAAAAATATTTTTTGACAAATTTTCTATTATAACTCTATTTGTGGAAAAGCATTGATACCTTTAATTATTGGTATCGAATGGATTATTATTCTTCGTAAAAAAAAGTACTGTTGCATTATCCATGGTGTCTCGAATTCTGAAATCACTTCCTTTTACATTGTCAACCACTCCATAAGTAATAAGAATTAAGAGAAAAAAATTGTCGGTCAAAATGTTTTCAACAGAAAAATACGTTTTGTGGCTTAAAAACCCCGTTGTCCGTTAGAAAAAAGGCCGATCGACAATCTTCCTCTCTGGCCTTCTATTATTTTGACGCGATTGACAATTAAAAAAAAATAAAATAATTAATTGTCCGATTCGATTCGATTCAAATACTTTGCTTTCGATGTCTCATAAGTGTCGCACGGCAAGTATCGACACCAAAAATACTCGGTATCGAATCAAAAGTATCGATACTTTACTTATATTTACTAATATCGAAACAACCCTATTTCTGCACTTAATAGCGTTTCTTACGATCCCTGCATCGAGAGAAGGAGGCCGTTTGAAAATGATAACGTCACGATGCTCTCAATTGTTAACGATCCGCGAACAACCAGGTTAACATGATCTCAGTTGCAGTCGTTTTTCTCGTGGCAGAGAGCTGCCCTTCCATTACCTATTTTTCAGGGGCCCCGATCTATTCAATCTCGATGCAAAGGCGATCTCACACGCAGTAATAGCTTGTCAGCCACACCGACCTCGCTTCTGATAAACGGCAGCTTCCCCCGACAATCCTTTCTTAAAGCTCTATAATACGAATGCTCTCTCCCTAGTGACCCTCCATGTTTCGCCCTTCACCCTCACAGTTGGCACATGATACGTTTACCACTACATGAAATCCTCGAGGAACGTTCTCGTGTCCTCTTCTCTTGTATTACCTTGGAGCCTTCATTATTCCAACGTTCTGCTACATCAACTCTCTACTATTCCAACATTTCGTTACCCAAACAGAGCATATGTCCATTAAAACATAACCTGTCTTATTGAAACTTCTTCTGTAACTGTTAAACACTTAAACCAGTTTTGATCAGAAAAATTTAATTACAAACTTACCATGGATTTTATGCGTAATAATAATAATGTCTTAGCTGATCCCAGCCTGATCGTTTTTAAGCTATAAGATACGAGAAAGGGAGAAAAAGAAAAAGAAAGGGAAAAGAAAAACAACTTTGTCAGAAATTAGGGTAATTGAAGATTATGAACATACGCATTAGAGATCGCGTCAGGATAAACAATGGTGGCGCAGGTTTCGTTATTTTTTTAAAGGAGGGAGAGTGGGGAGTAATCAAATACTCTGTGGCGGAAAGTTGTAGGGGAAAGTTCCTTATATTGGATCACTTAAGAAAGTATTCTCATAAATCGAAAACGTGTTCATAGCTTTGAGCAGAAAAATATTGAGAACAATTTCAGCATTGTAATTGATTACATAAATGTAATAAAACAGACTGAAAAGCAATGTGGCTGGTTACAAAAAATATCTTCAAAATAGCGTCAATGGTCCAACCTAGGAAACTGGTTTCCTAATTTGGACTACAGGTATCCTAAATTGCACCATGTCAATTTTTCATTATTTTAGGTAAGAACTTTTATTTAAAAATATATTTAGACTCTATACAAAAAATAAAAAATAACTCTGAGTAACATTTTGTCAGACTGGCAATTTATGCACTTGTAATAATCTGTATGGACCTATGTATCTCTTGCAAGAAAGACACTGAATCCACTCTTTTCCTATAAGTTATAGACTTAAGTTAAATGATTCGGAAAATGCAGACAAACAAACACCACATTCTTCATCCTCTGGTTCACTTGAAGAATTCTGTACCATAATTTGTCCCATTTCCCACATTTTCCCCGCTGTGATCATATTTTATCCTTACGAAAGAAAGAACGTTGCATAATTTGGACTAGTCCAACTTAAGAACCATTCAATTTACGAAACTAACCCAATTATAACGTTTAAGTATAATAAACAAAAACTAGTGTAAGTATCAGATAAATGTTATGATAACATTAAAAATACGACCATTCAAAAAAAATTGCACCCATTAGAATTCAAAATTTACCGACCAGTCAAAATTTAATATCATTTCCATACTGTTACTACTTAATAAGCAACATGTGAGCAACAACAACATGCTAAAAGATACCGCTTAAGTCAATTAATACGTGAGTAAAGACTATGGCCCAATTTAGGGAAATTTCCCTTAATAATTGAAAACCGAATAGGAGAAAGAATCATAAAGCCTGCTCGCATGTTTCAACGATAAGTGATATTTAATATCGAGTTACACGATAATCAATCATGAAAAAGCAACAGCCGTGCAAAATTGACCCTAACTTCAGCTTGTTTTCCCCTATTTTACCTGCACATGGAACCACCCTTCACTAAAATTCAGAACAAATTCAAAATTAAATAAACCCAGCAGCAGGTCCTCTACCGTCAACCCCAAGTCTTCAAACCTCCCTGCCCCTCCTCTTCATACCCATGCACCCAATTACGCAACCAATTACGTCAAAACAGATAGGAAAAAGGGGAACAAAATTTCCTTTGCGACCAGAATCGTATCCACGCCACTCCCCGTTTGCCGATTCTCCAGCTGGAATTGCAAGGGAAACGGCCAGCACGGTGGAGCCTGAATTTCATAGCGCGCGTACCTTTGTTCAACAGACGTCGCGTACCGTCCTGTCCGTTCGACGGCATCCTCCCATTTTTCTCGCTGGCACGCACCATTGAAAATTTCGCCTCACGTAGCGGGTCGCCACCCAAAATAAATTCAGCCGATCGGAACGACCGGCGGCGGGCGTGGAAAAAGGCAGAGTCTAGCCGCGAGAGAGCAATATTCCGGATAGGGGCCAAAGACGGACGTTTTCTCATTTCCGCGGCGAGACCCACACGGCCCCGGGACTTCGTGACCATCCCTCGTTTGTCTCACGACGCCCGTCACGACAGTCGAATTCAGCCTCCCCTCCCGCCTCACGGCAATTATACATTCTTACGTGAAACCATTTGAATTCCGTGACACGCGCGACCAATACATCGGATCCATTACTGGAGGGGCTGGACACCGTCGCCGATTATTTATTCCGCGCTGAGGATCCAACCGTGTCCAGTAGACACTGCGGAATACCCATTTTCCTGACTGTGGGACCGTGTTCGTGGAATATCGTGACTGGGAGCCGTTAATCTCGAGGAAGGCTGCTGAGTGGAATTTGATACTGGTTACGATTATGTTGAGGGGGAACGAACTGGCGACAGCTGTCGGTAATTATTGTTTGAAGTGTTTGCGTGATATGGGGGAGGGTGATTTCGAAGGATTGGCTGATCGAGGTCAGTTGAGGCATTGAGGGAAAAAGCGGAGTAACTCACATTGCTTGTGAAATTGAGTTGGTAGCAATAATGTATTCCAAAAGGCTGTATTAATTATATAAAATAGGAAAATTTACTTTTCTTTTCAATGTGGATTAGTGCGTTTTTGCTCTGAATGCCTCATTTGATGGATGATACATTTTGAGATCTGGCTTTGATTGTTTAGGATGGTAGATTCAGGTGTGCAAGTGGTGCGATGAGTTTTGAAGTTTCAATTGAATGCAGTAGGTGTTTCGAGGGGACGTTACTGTGAATATGGCTTAGAAGGTAATCGCGAGAAGCATTGTGCACTTGTTTCATGAAATTTCGAGGGTAGGTAGAGAGTAGTAGAGTAGTTGACCTATGTTCGGCCATTTGTATAGATGTTGAATAGTTGACGAGGTATTTAATAATAGAGATCATGTAATAAAAATATTGTCTTCTTAAATAATGAAAAGATGTAATGTATTTACTACTATTTGAACTTGTGATTTTTAACAGAGTTGCAAGATAAAAAATTGACATGTAAAATTATCATTTCCTAACGACTGTTAGTCACTGAACGTAGCATCGCGTGACGAAATTAATTATTTATTTTAGGACACCAATAACTGGAAAATAAAAATTTATCGAGTTCAGTTTCAGAAATATTATTGTGTAAATTTTTAATTTCTCATCATGGGCAATTTATTCAAAACATTTTAATATGTACTTCATATTAATAAACATCCATTACAATTTAATGAAATTATTTGCTTCGAAGCTCTCAATAAGTAAATTTTATCAAATTCTCCAATCGTATCCACCGATTATTTTGTAAAATCAAGTTTCTCTGTTAATTTTTGTATAAAAAATGAAACCAGAATGCCCTATAAATCAACAGATAACTGTAAAAGCTCGGTTTATTTAATGACGTAAAGCCATCCATGGCTAAACAACCAAGCTATCGCAATCTTGCCATGCAGGCCCGATTCACGCAAAAATACGCACACGTGTCAAGTGTCCATGTGCTGACATTTAAGAAACACAAAAATAGCTGCTCATTGAAAGCGCCGCGTTCGAAAAAAAGGCAGCCTCTATCGAAGCGATCCCCGTTTAATTCGCACGATGCTGGCCTCTCGGTTTCCACGGCACATCGATTTCATCATTTCTTAGCCGCGGCTAAAACAATATAGCGACCTTTATCGCGAACATCGCTGTTCCATTTTTTTAATACGCTGCCTTTCCCGCGGCCAACCATGTCGGGCGTTAAAATTCGATAAAAAGAGAAGGAAAAAAAATTAATGAACGTTGCTGCCATGAAAATGCTTTATAACCTAACGTGGTTAATAAAAGATGCACGTCCTGCGTCGAGCGGCCGTGATACACGACTATAAAAAGGCATCGACCACGGTGTACTTTTATCAGGACCGAACTTGTATTTAACAATGTGCAAACGCCTGCAGCCTGCCCGAGGCAGATAACACTGGTAAACATTTATGAGAAGGATCTGTAATATTGTACAGGGTGATTCGTAATATATGGTGTATGCAACTGGGGCAGTAGCGATTCTGCATGAGCAAATAAATGTAAAATGTTCAATGGAGTTTATCATACGAAGCTCCGTTCTTGGGAAAGTCGAGTTTGGAAACTCGTCACGTGGATGTAAGTAAGTACGTCTGCGCCTATTTAATTGTTCGAATTGAAGGGGTGCAGAGATAAATGGGATGAATCTTTGTATACAAATGAATCGAAATTGCAGAGAAACGTTTTGAATATGATATTTGAAGCATTTTAGAAAATGATTTTATAATTTATCGTGGTTTGTTGAAAAAAATTTGTTGCCCTGAAATTTGATCAGAACACAGTAATATAAATTTTATTATGAATACTCATTTTACATTTAACAAGGTAACAGCAGACAAATTAAAATTTTTGTACGCTCGCTCAGATTATTTTGAAATATCATATTTCTGCACACTAATTGAATTACATGAATATTGTTACTTTTAACATTTTCAACGTAATCTATAGAAGGTAGTAATAAAATGGACTACATAAAATGAACGAAATATTCGCAGAAAATAAAGGATTATTCTGTTTAAGTGGCAATTGAATACTTAGAATATAAATTGATTTCATTCTGCATAAAGTACGAGGTATCCGCAAAAATTCGATGCATTATGAGCGGGACTGGGGAACATTTGAAATTGTTTAAGACAAAATACTAAAAACTGAAATATTTCCGTAAGCCAATACTGTTTGAAAATACTTTCTATATCATTTGATGCTGAAATAAAATACTGTTTGAAAATACTATTTCATTTAATGCTTAAATCAAATACTATTTGAAAATACTATTTCATTTAATACTTAAATCATGAGTAAATATTATTTACTATTTACACTCAGATTCGAATATAGGAAATAGCACAAATTTGAAAACGAAACAGACCTCCCAAATGTCTGAATTTTTATTATTTGAAATATTATTATTTAAAATACTAGGTATTGTTTGAAATATTGTTATTTGAAATACTATTTTCTGATATTTCAATGAAATACTCATTTCACAATAGCATTTGTATGAGTTAGTATTAAAATATATATTCGAAATACTATTTCTATATGTAACTACTGTTTCAAAGAAAAGTTTATTTCTCAAATCCTGCATCACTCGGAGAAATAAAAATATTAATTTCAATTTATCTATTTCAAAAATCTATTCTATCCACCTCTGGTTATGACCCCCAAAAGTTTATAAACCGTTTCTTAAAATACTCAGTATATGTGTACCCAATACGAACAGGAAGCACGCAATTAGTTGCAACAAATTAGCAAATTTAATGTAACGTACTGTCAATATCAAATATTTGTCTGTGGCACGCGTGCGAAGGGGTCGTTACGAGCCCAGTTTCTAGGAACGCGATAAAATAAGCTTAATGCAGAAACGTGGTCGTTGACGTACTACATTCTTGTCAGCGTTCCGTCGCGATAATTATCTGGAATGAAGCTCGTGAAAGAATTAAAACCCGCCAGCACTGTACCATGATTATTGCAACGGTGTAAAATGTGATCGATACGTTGTCGTGGAGCTTTATAAATGACCGTGGATGCCGTGCATCCCCTTTTAGAGTCGTAAATATACTCAAGTGGGTGTACAAAACGAAATGGAATGCCGATAATCACGCGACCCCCTATCTTTTGAGTGCTGATTTCTGCTCAAGCTCGTGGCAGCACAGAAATCCCCTGGATTCACATTATTCGTGTCTTTTGTGGAGAATAAATATAGTCGGTATGGACTTATTTATTGGATAGAGGTGTGCAGTTACATAAGATATAACCCAATGGAAAATTATTGTGAAAATTCTTTTAGGCTTCACTATATGTATGCTAATTTGAGGGTTATATGTATGAGTGCGGTTAAGGGTATTTGTTTTTAAAGGGAGCATTTTTATTTCACGAAATTCTTACTTTAGAAACATAGTATTTTGTAAATTATTTTAAGGGATTAATATGTAAATCTTCGCTATAAGCACTGATTGTGTGATTTTGCTTTCCTTTTGCGTGGAATACTTTCAATTTATTTAGAATATGCACAGCCACTATGCGTAGTCACCTGAAAAATAAAAATTAGGACCAATAGATTTTTTAATTTTCGAACTTGCAATGGATTTATTTAACACTAGAACTACCAAACCAGTAAAAATGATTGGATTTAAATTTGGTAATACACTTACCATTTTTAAGTACGAAAACAGTGTATTTTTAAGTAGTATAAATATGAATAATATTATGTATATATTAATTAACAGTTTAAAAATGAAAGAAATATGAATAAAGATTTATGTTACTTGCATAAGGTATTTTATACATAACTAGCCATTTTGACTAGTCTAGTAGAAATAGGTATACATTAATTGTTAATAGTTCTGGTGTTAAGGTAATCTTCAAGGAAACCGTTTTAAAATTGTCATCGGTATTCACACTAACTTCAATTTCTTCCACATCGACTGGTTTCTTTCCAATGATGAATAACGCGGTCACGATTTAAATGGCCACTTCATTCCGCAAAATGCCCCCGCGAGTGCGCGATTTTCGTTTATTTGTCACGACCTAATAAGGCCGTCCTCGAGGATCTTCATCTTGGAAATTACAGAAAGTTGGCCATCACGCCTCCTTACTCTTTATTATGACGACTTTAAGTCCCATTCTCTTCGTTTTAAACGCTACATTGAGTTCGTCCACGTCGTATCTCTTCTTCCTCCTAGCATATCTGCATGATTCTCCTACATTCGCTTGCCTCTTTAATTTATTCTGAAGATAATGTTTCTGCTTCATAAATTGATGCCATAATGGCGCCACGAATGTCGCGAAATTTTATGCACGATTTTGATCGTCATGGATCTTCCGCTCTACCTTTGCCCTTAATATAAACAATCTAGATGAACTTCTAGAGAATTTACACAGGTGCACGATTGTAGCAACGATTCAAAATTTAAAAAAAAACTGATACAAAAAGAACGGTTTATTAATTGAAAATGTAAATCACGAAAACTTTAAAAAGTATAAAATAACTTATTATATTATATTATTTATTTCTCTGTTATAGATAGTACAGTCCCAACATATTATATTCAGTTTTCTCATCACATATAGTAATGGACTTCTACGATTGAAATCAGCTATTTTATATAATGTTTATTTCGAATTCTTATAATATTCAAGAATGCATAGGACACTGCTGTGAAACGTTTACAAAATTAAGAAGATACATACCTCCTTTTTGCGTCGGGGGTTAAAACGCGAAACTATACATGTATATACCTACTGTTGAAAGCATTTCTGATTAACACGACAACACTAACTTAGGTTTCAAAAATAGTGGCAACATAGTGTTTGAAGTGAATGTGATTCAGTTGAATATGCAAGAATTTGTATCCTCTTGGTAAAAGGGTAGTTTTAGGTGGGCCGAAGGTCAGTAGGAAAACGTGACGAAACAGAGTGCTTTCGGGGAGAGGAAGGATAAAGCAAAAATTTGTAATAATTGTAAACTTTTAGTCCACACTAATCCTTCTGTTGAATGTTACCTTAGGTTACAGAATAGACAATATTCTATGCGAAAGAAAATTCTCAACAACTATCACTTCATATCTATCACTGTGTACTATAATTGAGACATTTGATGGAAAAAGGGTACATAGGCCTATGTGGCCTTTTTCCTTAAATCGTTTAAATCGACTCAGGTGTATGTTATATATATAATATATCAAGGGCACTACTTATCTCGCGTTCAGATTAGCTAGATGCTGTTTTATTACGTAGCGTGATTGACACGCAGCTACACAGTCGCTGAGCAGCCGCGCTACCGTGCTGTCGTGCAATAAGTACTTTTGTTTCATAGAGGATTTTGTGTAAGCGAGGAAATATGGAAAGTGAGGCGAGTATCGAATCCGCAAGGAAAGAAGCTAATTTAGAAAATAAAAAATTGATTTGCAAGACAGCTTGCTGCAAAAAATCGAAGAAACTAATACTTACTTAAAACATTACATTTTTTGTTCATTTTTGTGCTTCATTTTGTATTTTTTATTTAAGCAATGTATGAAAAATGTGTAACGAAGTAAGTAAACAAAGTTATATTTAAATAACTAAACAAAGAAGCAACTCTGTTACGAATTCACCACATTTACGGAAAAAGGGCAAATAAATCACTTGCTTGAAACTTATAAATAAAGACACACATCATTTTCAAATCATGACTTCTGTTTTCAGAACGTTTGATGGACACGATAACTACATCCCTAAAAAATTGGATTTAATTGCATTACTTTTTATTAAGTTATACTATAATGAAAACTTTGAAATCGATTTTCTTGAAATGGCATTTTGGCGTATGTGCCCTTTTCCATCAGATGCCTCAATTATATGTATAGGTGTAACTGAAACAGATTGCCAAATTGTAGGAGCACACTCGGCTCTGACAGGAAAAAAGTTAAGAGGTATATGTAAACACTTTTTCGTGTTCGCTTTATTTCTGTACAATATGTATCACACTCCATATACAGGGTGATAAAAAATAAATGCATATGTAGTTTTGGTTATATTTTTGATAAATTTAAATAAGTGTACAAACTAAAAATACATAATAATATATGTCTATGAGTACAATATATTTACAGATATTCAAAATGGCTGCCTTTTGCTTTAAGGCATAGCTAAAATTGCTTGGCAAAATTATCTGCTACGCGACGCATCACTTCAACCGAAATGTTGTCTGATTCCCGGCACAAGGATTTCTTGAGCGATTTTAGATTTTAGCTGGGGCCCCTAAAATAGACCATACACTGTACTCCATTGGATTAAGAATTGAGGAGCATTCTGCAGATATGATAAAATCCAGGAAGTGATCCACTAGAGCACGTTCATTAGACATCTTGTAAAAAACAAATCACACGAGATAGAAGCGTGAAGTTATGCTTAAAATGAAGAATGCAATATGGGCAATCCAAAAAAACAATCACCTCCGAAATACATTGTCACGTTTTTCTTTTAAGACAATTTAAACTGTAATGCATTTATTTTTTTACACCTTGTAATTGCACAGTTACTAATACATATTATTCCACCTACGATTCACATTTGTATTTCCACAATAACCCCTCGCTTTTCCCATAGGCGAGAGCAAAGACCACCCTTCCGCGTAACTCACTGCTGTACCTATGTACACAGTTCAACAGATTGCGAAGCTTTGGCGGCGATAGCGTGTAACTGATCGCGCCAGAATCTCCTGTGAAGCCAGGATCTTCGTCTCACCATCGGAGAGTGGTTACAAAGCTCGCGTTTACACGTCTCGTCAGCTTTTCGCCCGCCGCGCGAAATAACGCGGCGCACGAAAAGACGCTGAAAACAGAAGCCGATCAATGGGCTTTGGAATATAAATAGGCGGCCGCGGGAACACGCCGAATGAACCCTCGCGGAGCGGAGGGGGGTTGGCGGGCATTTATTTATTTATTTATTGCGTCTGGCCGCGGCACGAAGCCTGAGGCACGTGGCGAAAGTACATTGCTCTTCGCTACCTCGCTTTCACATGAACATTCTCATTTCTTCCTCATTCGAGGTGAAATGGTTTTTTAATAAAAAGAACAAATAAAGCTGTTCGTGTCCTTCTCTGCTTTTTCTCACTGGGGCGGCAAAGTGATGACTTATACAACCTTCTAATTAACAACCCCTAATTATACTTCAATTTTAACAATACTCTTTGACATCAAGTGCATAAATTCATCGAAAAACTCCTTCTGTTCCTTGTGTCAAGACTCTTTGAAATGTTGTACTTATATTTTTTATTCATACAAATGTATTTCTATTCAGAACGTGCCCTGGGACATCCAGGTTTATACGTAATAGACTTTACGCCACATTTGTGTTGAATTCTTCTGTTTTCTCCACGATTTTATATTATTTTGTTGTGCTATATATATGGTGCAATGATGGTATTCTTATTATTTTCATAAAAAAAATGCAGAGTTCTTTTCCAATTATTCCGACCCAGCGGGAATAGCTTCTATCCCCGTCGTTTCATATTATTATAAATTGTGAGGAGTAGGAACCGTTCGATTGGACAAATTTTTCCTCTCCTTTCCTTTGTTTTATCCCCCCTCGACGAAGTATTTCAAGGTCTCGTGCAATGAATGTCAATGGTCCCATTCGGTGTGCAAATATTTTGATTGCGTGACACGTACGGCCAGAAAAGGGTAGTCTGCTCGAAGAAGAGACTTGAAAAGAGGGTGCGTGAGCTCCAGGCTTTGTTTCATATTAAAAACTAAATCGTACTGCCTTCCAGAGCACGGGAACTTGGCAGATAAAATGAACATTGAGGCTGAAAAAAGTCATCTCATGGTTGCCATAATTCCAGCTATGCATTCTACTCATCTGAAATAAAAAACCAAAATCATTTTTAATGAGCACGAGTTTGGCTATAGCCGATAGCTGAGTGAAATAAAAAATGGACAATTAAAAAAATGGCATCACTTTGAAGTTTGACTACTGACTTTTTCATGTTTTTCGCACCTTCCGCGGACTAAAAAAGTGGGAAAAATGAAATGATTTGGAATTGATGTCACTACCAGCTATATCCAAACTCGTCCGAATTAAGAATCAGTTTGGTTTTTTTATTTCAGATGAGCAGAAGACTTTTTTTTAGCGGCTGCGTTCAAAAAAATTTGAATTATTTCTCTCTAATAAAATTTGTAAACATTACCGAAACATGGATAAATATACGAACCAAATTGTGGCGGGAAAGGATGCATACATGCTTTATAAAAAAATACCACAGATTGTGTAAGAAAAAGCACGTCTTACACCAGAATACCTCCTTAAAGATAAAACAATAAAACTACGACTTTTTTTCTTTCTGGAACGATATCACTCAACGTTCTTAAAAAACACTTTCGTTTTGAGATAATTGCAGAATAAATCATTGTATAGGTACTTTTAGAATGGCATCAACAAATATTCTATTGAACACACGTATTTGATCTTAAGACCTGCATTTCTAGATAACCGATGAAACTTTCGTAATTATTATTCACGGAATGATATCCAACTCTACCCTCCGAATGTTAACTATCCCCTGGGACACCAAAATCAAACATTTCGCATACAGTTCGTATGGTTTTAATACTTTGAGCCGAGGGATGCTGCTATCACTGTATGCACTATGCATTTAAATCTCTCGAGCGTTGCCGCTTGTGGCACCACTACCACTGTTCCAAACTCGCCATCTCTACCTCTATTACGTGGCCATATTTAATTAAGAGCACACTGCCCCTGTTATTAAATATCTGATGGACTATCGAATGTATACTCGAAGAAGCAACCACCAGTCGAATATTTTTCAACCCTCTATCTACCTAGAAACTTTGCTTAAAGTTCGTGCGTCGAATTTCACGCGAGCCCTCTGCCAGTCTCGATATCCGCGCAATGTTTACAGAAATCAGTTTGGAAACAGGATCAGTGTCTTGCTCGCCGCATAAATCTCGCGTCGCAATATCCTCGTACGTTTCAGCGGGGCATTCTCTAAATGAAATTTTCATCGATCATTCGCGGCGCCAGCGAGTGGGAAACAGCGCGAAATAAATTACAATACCCCGGTAGAGTGTTAAAACTCATCAGCATTACTATCCATTATCCCCTTCATTAGCGGGACTTTCTCTCTTCCTCGTGCTGCGCACACTTCCACCGCTACCAACCCCACCAGAACAAATACTCCAACGGAATATTCGCGGCCGGGAATTAAGTGAACCGAGCTCAGTCGTTGTTCAGCTTCCTTTGTCCGCGAATACCCTTTTTCCGCGGTGTTAAAATAGGGAAAACAGCTGGGAAGGCTACGAGGGTGGAGAGAATTATTCGATAGTCATCAATGATTACCATTACTCTGCTCGGACGAATTGTTTCTATATTCTGAAAGCATTAACTGGGTAGTTTCTCCAGCAGAGAAGACCCCCGTGTGACGAAGAATGTGTAGGTATTTGAAAACGGCTGAAGGTGAATTAACTCGTTTAATGTTATGTTTATTTCGTTTGCACGAGTGTAATTAGTAAAGTGTTATACACTTCATTTCGTGAGCGTCCATAGTGGTCGTAGGTTTGAAATGATACGTTTCACGTTGAACGCGTGCCAGCAATGATAAATTTTATTTTTACAATAATGATTCAGAGATATGTATAAGTGAAAATTGTTGCTCTCAATAATTATATTTTCAGTTGTGAGGGGAGGTTTGTAGATGTCTGTAATCACGAACTTTCGTCTCGTGCGAACGAACGGCAGATTCGAATTTGCAAAATATCCCTCATATTGAACATTTTTTATTTTATCGAAACTGTCACAGTTATTGTAAGATAATTTGTAATAAGTGGTTCATGATCAGAAGTAAGTAATAATTTATATATGTAGTTACCTTTTAGAAATACATTCTCTCGAGGGTCGTGTGAAATTGAAAACCAAAAATTCGAGAGAAACATAACGCTGAATTTATTATAAATGTCTGGTATTATGCTTATTCAGACGCCACTAGGGTTAGATCCTAGGAAATAAATTTACTCCTGTCGCAGATTCTCTCCGCTAAAGCTTATTTTTACTATTATCTTCACGGGAGAATTATTATGGGAGCGGGTTGAAAGTGAAGAGCTGGCAGCTTTGGATTTTTATTACGTGTAATAATCATAGAAGTGAATTCAGCGGAATAGAATTTTTTCAACGTGCAGCTGGAAAAAATAGATACTCGCGTACATAGCAATTCCAACGTCACATTTATTTCAATTCTTTTATTTCGAGTTAGCCACTTCTGTTTGAATTAAACTATCCTCGTTAAAGTGCGAGAATCCAGAATACAGTTTGATTTATATTCGGTACGTATCCACAGGATTCTTTTAAATTATAAAAAGTACAACAGGTTTTACAACAATTATATTGTGAGCCCTATTCCATTAATAAGTATATTAGACATGGAGTTAATATTCACTCCATGGAAAATTATTTTGTTAATTCGTACGTAATGTTACAGTTAAGGCGTCTTTTCTCTATTTCAAGTTTTATAAATATTCTATCTTCTTTTTCTCGTAGGTAGATATATCAGATTTATCATAGGGTAAACCAATCTAATTGACCGCATACCAGTGAATGACCATTAGGCAAAGAAATGTCAATTATAAATTTAAAAATATTTTATGTTCATAAATGGAGTGTCGTTGCACTTTTGATATCCCATATTTTTAGTTACGCGTATTAAGCTAACATTAATAAGTAGATACAATTCTTATTAAAAGTATGCGGTCATTTACTGGGCTTCTACACGTTTTGCATTTTACAATCGTTTTTTTTTTAAATTACGATAAGAATAAGTAATTATTTTTATAGAAATTTCAAGAAAAATAAATGCAATTTCAACAGTCGTTTTGTTGTTATACATAAATATATTCAAGTATTAATCTCAAAGGTCCATAAATTCAACAATTCGGTCATTCACTGGTTGGTTTACCTTAACCCAATTTTGTGAAGAAAAAACAATTAAATTTGAAGAAAGGGGGGTAATAAAGGGGAAATAACGAAACATATTGGCGGCCATATTAGAACAGAGTGTACGTTATTGCGACAATCGAATATAATCAGGACTCCACGAGCTCGTGCGCAAGAAACTTTCCATAACTTGGGTCGAAGTTATAATCGAAGTCAACTTGCTGGAGTTTCGGGATAGAGACTGATAATTAGTACATCGGCCCTTGGTACTTCGCCATCCCTTAATCGAATAGCACTCAACTGAGTAAATAGTCGGCCGGTGCCACGATTCCGTCCGCTATATCACTATATTGTGTGCTATATCGCCTATTCCTTCCGCTATTTTTTCTTTGTCCAACACATAATAAATTAATAATTACACTGAAAACATACATAAGTTTTTACAAAGTTAAGGATCAAAGTAATTTATGTAATAAATAAAACTAAATAAAGTAATGTTTTAATACATAATTAATAATAATGAAACTTTTATAAAATTTGTGTAATTTCTAGTACCATTCAAAGGCAGACGATTTGTCACGAAAAAACAAGTGAAAAGTGTGGAATATATTTCTTCTTCGTACATGCCTTAGCTTCTGCGTAAATATAAATCGATTTCTACAACTCTGTTTAACATAAAAAATTAAATTGGAATATTAATTCAGACTAACCAAAGTTCCAATTATCGAGACACCCTTCTAATACCAAACTCGTTTCAATATCGCCTTTGAACAGAGATGGCCAAAAATTTTATTGAAATAAAAATTGGAATAAGGAATAAAAGTTGAAACAATTATTAATACAGTTTAATTACAATTATTAATTACATTTAACCCTGGTTAATAAATAAAATTCCCAGTGTCCCAATAAAAAGTGTCAAACTCTGCTTTTGACTTCTCAAAAGATACAATTCTACCCAGGAAAAGAATCGATTGCCCGGTATTTAAAATGTTGAGTGATGCCTCGAATTAAACGGACTATTGTAGTATGCTCGTGTCAATATTACCGACTTTTGACAAGGTTTGCTAACATAACGCACCTATAACAGATAAGACAGATAAACATTTGGAGGGTAAGGTCGCGCGTCGGACAAAAGGATAGAGCGGGATACGACGTGACGCAGGTATCTGTGCGCGCATATATATGCATTATGTAAGCACCTTGCAGGGGTACAGTAAAGCGAGCGAGAGCGTGTAATCCTCGGCAGGTACGCACCGAGGACAATGCCGCATTAACCCAATGCTCGCGGTCGGTGGTGTGTAGTACGTCAAGACGGCCCAATGGGAGAGCACATCTCCACTCGTGCTCATTGTCAGTCGAGTGCCCGTTGTCATTGTGCCGTTCCCGTCGCGTACTCACGCTCCGCCGCATTTCACGTGCCTCCCTGCGTCGTATTCCGCCGACCGTTGTGTGTACTCTGCCGCGTGACAATTTCAATATATTCCAATACAACGCTCACACAAATACAACAATTTCAATATACGCGGTACACATGCCATCCACCGCCGCGACCGCGGGCGTTGGACCGTTTCACAGTTCGCCGGGGTCTCGATAATCCGAGGTGAACGGGGCGCAAGCCAGCTTCAACTGCGGACTATGTACTCGGTTCAAGCCGAAGTCAATGACAATCAGATGCGGTCGGTGTTTGATGAGCACTCTCAACGCAAAGGAGAAGTTTGGGGGAATGATAACTTGTGTGTGAAAAGAACAACGGTGAGCTCTGAAAAGTACCTACAGAGTTCAGATTATGTGGATCTCGGATTACACTAAATTCTCGTTATAGGCTCCAAGCTCGGGGCTGGCGGCGAGCTTACAACGAATAGGCGCGAGTGAGATAACTTTTTCGTCCGCTCTCGCACACTCTCGACCGAATGATTCTAAGAAATGGTGGGAATAGCCACCGAGCATACAACGCATAGTCGAAATGAGCTTACAACGAAAACTTACTCTATAGAGATTTTACTTGAGCACTTTCCGTAGATGCATCACGCTCGGCTTGTGTAATGAATTAATTATAGTTGTCTAGAGGGAAATTGATAAGGTTGTGGCATTTATAATGTCTTGGAGGTTCTTTATTGACAAATAATTTATTCTTATACAAAGTTATCTGTTAGGGTTGTTAACTGGTCGTATGGAATCACTTTATTCAGTAGTATCGTGATTATATCCAGTTGGGGATTGCCTCATGTTCATGAATGAGAAGCTGTGAGAGAAGTTTCTTCAACAAGAAGTTATGTTGGACGGTGCTGGCTGTAGTTTGAGAAGTTTAGAGGCAGAGCTTCGAGACCCTGAACTATACATATAGTAAGTATAGTACGGGAGAAACAATGATTTTTAACATGAAAATGTTGAGAACAGCATTTGTATACATGTTGTGAAAGCAGAATTTCGTAGATCAGTTAATAATCTCTTCTTAATTATTTGCTCATTGTCAATATCACTTACTATTTTACATGAAATGACCAATGAGAAGTAAGGCTCTTAAAATAAGTTTTGCACCAAATTCTTGATTGCTCCCGATTTAGTGGCGCTGAACAAAGATATTTATCATGAATTATCCTATCATCATCAATGAATTATTTCAAATCCCATTTTCCTTCATTTTTCTTCCAAGTGACGTCTAAACTTAGGTACACTATATTTTCCACAATTCATTACTCTTCAAATTTTCAAAATCACTCGAAAGCAGAGATGGACAAAAGTTTTATTTAAATCAAATTTTGTTAAATAATGTTAAATAAAGTTAAAGTTAATTTTAAAGTTAAAGGTGAAACATTTATACGACGTTGAAATTGAAACGCTTGACGAATAAAAAAATTGACTTTAATCGTCAAATAATCAATAGTTAAAGTAACTTTTAAGTAACTTTTAAAGTAACTTTAATGTAACTTAAAGTAACTCTCTAACCCCGAATTTCCACTTCAACCATCATCGAACGACAGCAACGCGATCGCAAGCAGTCACGCAGAATCGTTCGACTTTATTTCTAAATATTAACCTCTATTTCTCTATAGTCGTCTTTTTCATTGATCGCCTGCCTCCTCGTCATTGTGTTCTATCGTTGGATGCCCGCTTACTCGATCGACACACCGCGCTTCCGCATTGCGGTCGGAATAAAGGCGAGCAGCGTGGCAGGTTAAGGAGAAACTTTCGTGGCTACCTGTCACAAGGGCACCTTAATGAAAGAGCAGAGGGGTGTCCCTCCTTAATGGCCCCGACTTATCCTCGAGACAATCTTCTTTAGCGTCCAGGGCCGTATAGTAAGAAAAGGCACGCGATTCTTACGTGGTAGACGCGCCCACGTAATGGCATTATACGCCGCGCGACCCCGGATCATCTAGCATCCCATTTCTGGCCCGTTTGCATCGGCGGAGAATCGCTCCCACGGAAAATCGCGCGCACCAGTCCAAGATATCGCCCCGTAATATCCAAAGCATTTATCTCCCGTATCCCCGAATAACTTGCTTTATCCCTTTAATCAACTTAACCCTCCCCGCCCCTTCGGGGACGTTACTCCTTCTGCGGTAAGTAAAACGTAACGATTGCGCAGCAGCGCCTTTATTCTTTTCAATTGGTAATTACGCTCCACGAACTTCTTATTACGGGAACGCGAAGTGGATAACTTTCAAGTGCCATTACGGACACGGCGCTTTCTCCGCGGGGGAGTAATCAAAAATGTAATTCCATTGTGACGTAATGCGATTGGGATAATTTAAGTTTAGATATTCCGGCGTTGAGAAGTGGATTTTGGAAATTGTTAAAGCATGCTTGGGCAGATGCAGAGGTTGCAAGAGTGTGTTCTAAGGGAAAGTGAATTATTCGTTTGATGTATTTAATGTTTACGAGGGTTTGTTTATATTAATCTTAATCGTTATAATTAATATTGTGCATACGAAAGGGGAGCGAGTATTCTAATATTTCGGCAATGAAGGATTTGAAAAAATTATATTTTAACAGTAAGAATCGTCTACATGAATTGAAGAGTCCTAGTAAGTGACAAAAATCAAATATTTCAGGAGAGAGAAAAACTTCCCCTACTTTAAATGATTTACGAAATGTGATTTGTTTCGATTGCTAAATATGCTTAAGTATAGAATAACTCAAATGCATCACAATATTCCTTACAGTGCTCTCTACGAGGACTCCTCAATTTATCGTAACTTCCCTGTCTTGAATAACGATATCCAAAACTGTGTACACTGATCGTCGAAGGATTCAGGAAAAAGATATCGGTACCTACTGGTCATTCGATAGTCCCTTTTTTTAAAACTTACACGTGGTTAAAAACCTAAAGAATATTAAAATATGTTGAATGCATGTGTCTTTATCGCGGGATTTTCGTTCTCTTCGTATTGGACAGATGAAATATCAGGTTTGCACAAGTGTAAACTGAGAACAAGACTCCATCTCTTGATCCTGCCTTCGGTAAAGACACATCGAACTACGGGGTTAGTTGGTTAACTAACTGCAAGCTGTAGTCATTAACATTTATAGTGCAAAGTTGCCTGGGCGTTAAATCCACTTTACCGTTTTATACGTTTTTCTCTTAGCTGGCAAACTCCAATCTGTAATGACCCTCACAAAACATTCTCGAACGACTTTCCATCTGGAAGCGTTATATAATCACTTTGCTTAATCTGGAGGAGTTGGGGGTACACACAAGTAGCGTTGCTAATGAGGGTGTTTTATTGTCTGTGCATATAAGGGAGAGAATTTGGCCCAAATAGTTTAGTAGCCCTTACTATTAATTGTTCAAAAACTGAGAAAAATTTGGTATATTTATGTAGACTATAGGTATAGTAGTCATTACTGATATTTGTTCATGCTTTATGCTTATTCTAAGTACGAACTCATCTTGATAATTTATAAGTTACTTAACGGATAAACAAGTTTCGATATTTCCTGTTACTAATATGATGCGGTTTATGAATAACGTAAGGTTACCGATGTGTAGGAATCACAGTTGGGCATTAACTAAATAAAAATTTATTTAAATAACGGAGCGAATAAACTTACTTTAACCTTAGATTATTCGACGAATAAAGTTAATTTCTTTCTTCGACGAGAACTCATTTGACGAATAAAGTTAACCCGGGACACGTGCCGAATAATTGTTTTAACTTTCATTCGTTATTCGAAATTTTTATTTAAATACAAATTTTGCCCATCTCTGGAATTCGATTACATGAAAAGTTGTATATATTCATATACATTCTATTGTAGATACATTATTATGCTCACATAATTTCAGCAAATGTCCTCGACTCTTAAATCACGTACAAAAGCGAGCGAAATCTGCATCGCCTTCTTATCAAATCCAGGAAAGCCAATTTCAATCTCTTCGTCTTGAGTGATAATTTGACAGGGTGGATTGAATGCAAAGGAGATGTTCTTGGGTACGGCCACGGTGAAAAATTCGCCTGAAGGGTAGGTTGTACGGGGCGGATTGTGTGTCCCGTGAGGAATTTTCGCGAGTTCGCCAGCTGTCACATGGTCACTCCCGGTTCTCTTTATAATTCCATTAAAAGGAAACTTGGAAATTTCCCAGGAGACTCGTCACTCTGGGTAACTTTCTGTTTCGCGCCTTTCGCACAGGGAAACAGTACATCCGAAGGGAGGGGCATGACCTCGAAAGGTACGGCCTGCGCCCTGAAGGCGCCCTACCTAATCCAAAATGGAATGACTGGCGAGTTTCGAAGCAAACCTTAATCGCGATTATATATAAGTTCTTTTCTTCATTAATTTATCTAGTCATAAATGGGAACATTCTTTATCTTCATTTCAGTGGATGTAGCTATTCATTTTAGAGGGGCATAAAATGACAAAGTTTGACAAGAGGCTATAAATTAACAAAAAGAATCTAGTAATAGGTATATTTTGGTAATAAAATCAGTGTGCCTAAATCGGAAATTGAAAATAAAGAAAATTATCTAACTCTCATTTCGAGTGCAATCAAAGTTAATTAATCGCAGAATAGTTGGACACGAAATGGACACGCAGAGCAAGAAGACTGCACTTCCAAAAATAAAATTCCTGCATCATCTAAAGCGTTCCCAGATTTTAAAAGAATTCAAGACAGTACGAATCACGAAAGACAGTCATACCGCCAAAAATAATCTCTCGAGATCCAAAACAGGCGATTTGACAGTCCTGAAAAATAATAAAATTACAATACAGGAGCAAAGAGATCGTTAAATTTACAATCCTTATTTCAGAAACACATTACATACCAAGTCACCCTTCTCCACATTAAAACACACCAATTTCATCATAATTAGTATCATAATATCTTCATAATCAAATAACCATAGTAACTAGTTTCCATTAACCATGCTTCCACCAAACGCGACTGTAATTCCAAGAAGCGTGTGCCATGCCTGTGCATAAAATTTGGATATGACTTTCGTGACTGTGTGTCACGAGCAATGGGAGCCATGGAAAATTAAAAAACCAACGAGAAGGGTCGTAAAGCAGGCGCTGATGATTAAACGTAGTTGGCACCCCTGCCAGGGGCGAAAGTCCCTGCCCATCCGACATTCCACCCTCAAGCGTCGCACCGTTAGGTCAGCGAGGATCGAGGAAGATCTGCAGAAAGTAATATTAATAGCTCGATATAAAGGGGATAATCCAGGCGGCTCTTCTTCGGCTCGCGCTATTTATAACGATCAATACGGGACGGCTGTCTCGATAGGTCGTTTTTCAAGTAACGGCACGGGCATTTTTCGCTCGTCTAATAATCCGAGGGTGGGCCCAGTGAAAAACTGCTGGGATACCCTCCTTGATTCATTTAAAAGGATATTCATATTGCGCCGATCGGATGACCCGCCATTTTTCATCGCTGTGAACTTCCTTTTTTCGGATCGGCCCGAAGTAAAGTGTCATTCAGGCAGGTAGCGTCTGTATACAGGGCTCTTTTTCCCGTGCTCTGTAGGCGTGAGATACATACGTTCTTTTATTCCCTGGAGCGAGATATGTGTGCATGTATTTTCTCCTTGTGAAAAATTCTGGGACGGAGATCTCTTCGCGTTATGCAGCACATGGTTGTCGTTGAATGAGTGGTTACAAGTTTTTGTTTCGAGATATTTAAACTTTGCGTTTGGCCGCATTAAAAAATATTTCTCCATTATTGAACAAAATGTTTCACAACGTATATGCTCATCTAATGTCAAATTTATCTATCATTGTGAAATTTTATGTATAACTTGTACGAAAATGTGTTTTTTAAACCTTTGAATGACACACCTTTTTTCAAATTAATAGGATATCCTAATTTGTTTACGATAACAAAATACAATTTTTTTTATGAACAAACAAGGTAGAAACAAACGTATTTATTTATGTATGTTATAATTGTAAATTTGCTTAATTAATTTCTATTAATATTCTTCTTCAACAACAAAATTTTCAGTTTCTGATACTTTGATGGGTTTAAAATATTCGTGATAAATTGGTTTTTTTGTTTTTTGACTTACACCACTTTCATAATCACCGGTACAAATAAGCGTATGATGTTGAAATTTTTTATTTAAAATATGTGTACATATTTGACACGGTGAAAGACACTCAAGTACAGTTTTTGGAAGCTTGTTGTGTTTACTTTTACTCGGGGAAGGTGTACTTAGCTTCTGAATCATCGCGCTAACTTTGAAAGGAATCCTTACTACCAACAACTTATTGTTCACAATTCAATAGCCGATGTTGAAGATTTTGCGAGCGATAAACTTCCTTCTCGTGTAACAAATACTAAGAACAAGTCTCTCTTAAATACAAGATCCTTTCACTATGTTCCCTTTTCAAGAAACATCAGTGGTGAAAACGGTATTCGTGCAATTACAGCAAACGAGACAGGTCGTTTGAGGATCAGTTAAGAATCAGCGGATAAAGTAAACGGACAGGCAATCAACCTTTAATCTTTTCTTTTCCACGACGACGGGGGTTCACGTCGATTCCAAATCACCAGCGCCTGATAGCAACGAAACGCAGACGTCGGGTAAGGAGTAGATACTATCGAATATTGCCATATATGAACTTCGCGTGCCGCCATTGCTTCCTAACTTTTATATCGAAGGGCGTCATACCATGTCCAGTTGATCGACGTAAGCCCGAGCGTAATTATCTGCAGCTAATCGCTCGTCTACTCGTAAGCTCATTAGACAGACCTGACACAGAACGTGAAAACAGCTAAGCGCAGACTTTAGAAACGATAATGTTACATATTTACGTTTCAATGACAACAAAAATTGGCCATTCGCAGCCATCCTGTTCGCGCATTTTATCGGTGATAAATGTGCATACGATTCGGTTCACATTTAATATATAAGCTCGCGGCTCGGGAGCGGCGGTGAGCATTTAACGTAAGGGGGGCACGATTTCGAACGATCGTTTCTCGCTTCTTTCTTGCCAAAGACGAGAGCAAGATGGGATAAAAGACGGAGCGAGACAAAGTATCAAGGCGTCGTCTGTCCCGCACCGGTCCTCGCTTGCTTTCAGTCCTCCTGACGCGCTGGAGTGAGCCAGACGCGGTGGGTATAGCGCCGAGCTCTTAACGTGTAGGCCGGGGGTATCGAACAAGCGGCTCGCGACCCGCAGTGGCTCCTTCTCCGCTTCGCCTGCTCCGTAGAGCCGTAGGAGAACGGCCCCCTCCACACCTACTTCACTTTGATGAATTTCTCATGCGGGTGCCGCACTCCCTCCCTGCCGGGTCTCGTGCAACTACTGGAGAAAAATAAGTGGGGGAATTGGCTGACCGGGGGCCCGGCTCGTGCGGCTCTCGGAGTGGGGAGTTCGACATCCCTGGTATAGGCCAACACCGAGCTCTTAGCAAATAAATATTGTATTTAACTGGTACTCAATATGTATAAGTTTATGCAAATATGTATTTTTATAGAGGAGGACTAAACAAGTGGGATTTTGATAGAACTTGAATTGTTTCGTCGTTCGATGGTTTTAAAAATATATTTCTTATTTCGCATATTTTGTATATCGCATATTTCTAGTATATGCAGCACTTGCTGACAAATTAGCTCGAGTAATGTAATGTAAATACTTGCATAAACTTCCGCAGTGTAATAATGATATACTAAACGCACAAAGTGGACGGCTCGAAATTTCTCGACAAAATCGAGAGCAAGGTTTTCCGTTTAGACCAGAGCTTCGATACATGTCCATATACCCATACGTAGTATGTGCCCTCACATTGTCTGTCGATGTTTCATAATACTTTTTTAATGGCATGATGAAGGGATAAGAATGCGGCGATATCGTTATAATACAGCGGCACGAGCAATAACAGTCGTCGGAAACCGTAAAACGAAGTGTCGCGTAAACGACGCCTGGCGTCGGCATATTGCCACGTGGATACGTCGTTCTGTATACACCATTCTTTTATGTATTTTTTTTTACCTTAAATTCTGTCCGTCGTTGACAGAAAATTCTTCTGGTTAGTCGATTAAATTAACGTAGACTCGCTGTTTTTTAAGTTGCTGTTTGAGAAAACCTACTATTTAACGCACCCTTCGTTTAGTTCTTACCCATGGAAGGGCCTCGTTACTTTTATGTATGTCTTTACCTGATGTTTCTTGCTCTATTTTTTCTTCGCTTCAAATATGTATTAGATAGCGACAGGTTTTTTTCTTGTATTGTTTTATTCTTCACATCGGGTATCTACATATTGCAGTATTGACTATTTAGATATAAATCGGCATATATTTTACACAGTAGAAAAGCTTGTGTTATTTATACATGTTTATTTCACTGCAATAAAGGGAGACTTTTCACTTAGAACTAGAGATACGTTACTTAAACATTAAATAAATACGTCTCAACATTTCAACGTAAAATATTTTTATCTATAAAAATTATATTGCTCGTAAGGAGCTGCAAGGCGTCGTGCCTAATTAAAAATACTAATAAACACAGCGTCCTCGTAAAGCCCAGAAAATTGTTCACTCGACGTAGGGTAGCACGTAAGAATCTCTATGTACACGCAAGAGCAATTAAACGCTCGTATTTCGAAATTAAATGCGTCTAGAGTCCCTCGCTCTGCCCCACTCAGATTAATGCCAGCCATGCATGGGATACAGTTCATTTTCGTCCGACAACACGTATATTATACGTATTTCGGTATGCAGATATTTTATATCGTTTCGCGAGTGCACATTCTCGAATGATCGCATGAACTGCAAACATTTTCAAAGGTTTCCCGCCCCTGGCGTGGATATCCAGCTGAATATTCAATCATGAGGTATTTAGCGAATGCATTTTTAGTAAAACTTGATTGGAGCATAACTCGGTGTGAACGAACATTATCGATCTGATGAATTTACGTGAGCCTCATTTATACAGTATCGTGATCACGTTTATAGACGAACGAATCAGTTTTTCACTTTACTGCTCGTTGGAGTATCTTTGGTAATGGTGTGGTGAACGAGAGATGAATGGTAGATGTGATTTCTGGCATGATTTTTTTTTTAATTCGATATATATTCTATTAAGTAGTGATAATTATAAATTGCGGTTCTAATCGAGCTTTTTTTTAATTTCGTAGTTATATACTCACGATGGATTTCGTTCAAAGTTTTCATATTTGACTTTTAAAATAAAGTGCATTTTAAATTAATTAAAAGTGTAGGAAACAAAATAAAGTGTTATGTATACGTGGTTCTTATATAAAAGCGACATGAAGTAACTAAATAAGTATAAAGACTAGTTTTGAGAGAACTTTTCATTTTATTTGGAGATATAAATTGAATTTCTACCTTTCCTAATTTAACCGATACCTCTTTTCTGGCATTAAAATTTTGTGTACATGGTTTTAACTATTAATTATTTTCAAACCTCAGAATTCTTATCAGTAAGAAGCGTTATCGATTTTCAATGTTTTATACGGTATCCACTGAAATGCTTCCTACGTTGTGGAATCGAAATGGCTTTCATTAGACCCCTTCGACAGTATTCATTTTAAAAAAGAAGGGTGGAAAGGTTACCACGTGGCATTATATAGTCGACTATACCGCTGAAAACTGGTTGAGTTTCGATAGGGCTTCGATAGCCTCGCCAAAAATCCAATATTCCATACTGCAGCTGTGTTTGTCGAAGCTGTTTGTTACTTCCTCTAAATGCCATGAAAAATATATTAATCCTTTGCAATTTAAGCATGACTGTCAGGCATCCAAAAGTTTAATTTAACTTTACATACTGATACCAAAGTCTTGTAACAGTGACAGAATTCGTGATTTGTAGAACGAAATAAATTAGTAACTTCGAAATCAGCAAAAAGTGAAAGTTAAATTTGGAATACAATAAAGTTCGTAATGGTAAGGAATACTCACGTTTTTCCTTTTTTGAGTAATTTAGACGATTTATAATAATAATAATAATAATAATAATAATAATAATAATAATAATAATATTCTGAAATTTGAAATTATTGTTAATACAGAAATTATTTAAACAAGGTAGCAGAATAAACTTTACTCCCTAAACTCTCTGGCTCATCCACCCAGTCGATTAGAAAATGAAATTAATTACTTTAAAATGTATTGTAGACTAGGAAATATGCTATGATCATATTGCTGGTCAATTCTTTTACGGGAAAATTTCAAATTAATTGTGTGTTACTTGTTCAAATTTTTGAAATTAATAAATACATTGTTAGAAACAAAATAAGGTAGCAATATTATCGATATATCGCACAATGGTTCGTGAGTAGTACGTACACCTATCCACAATTTCACACCAATAGGGACAAAAATATCGAAACGTGGAGAAGACATGGAGGAGCACTTTGATAGGTTTATTTTTTCTCAAGTCGAGGCTCCCATTAACGACAATGGCAAGGCGACGGTAGAGTAATTCGTTCAGCCTTTAATCGCGCTTAGGGTGGTTTATTTTATAAACGCGCGTCGCTTCGAGCGAAGCAAAAAAAGAAATTCGATTCGCGCACTGCTGCGCGAAACCAATTTTCTTCTCCATTTGAAAAGTTATTGGAGGCGATCGGAGAACTCGATTCCATTATTTTATTAGCGCCGTGACTCGTCTGCCCTTTCACAGTATATTTGTGGATAAATATTAGCCGGAGAAAAATAGAAAGATGAAAATAATAAAGGGTGAATAATATTTACTTTTATGAATGTAATAGAGTCCACGGAAATATTTGACCAACCGATGATGAATATTTTTGAGAAACAAATGGTTTGCAATCTGTAACGCGATATATCGATGAAAATAACGAAGAACGACAAAATAAAAATAAAGTAATAACAACCAAATTATAATGCTTTGTCATTCTATGAATCAAGTCATCGAGAGATAATGAAATCTTATTCGTAAAACTGAATGACAGTAGGTACTTTCCCATTCCATATACCAAGTTATAAAATATTTAAAAAAGTGACAAAGTTTCACATCGATTCCGCAGTGATCTCGTTTCCCAACACCCAAATTAAACACAATCTCTTAAACATGGTCCATGAACAATAAAAAGTGAATCGATAATAATAAAATTTGTTTTGTAACCTGAATACAGGGATGGTGCTTCAGTGTTGCGTCGTAAGTGATTTTTTATCTTGTAGAGGAAGAAAAAAATATGTGATACAATAAACTGGACTTAACACCCGGCCGTCCAGCAGCGTCGGATAGAATACGTTTGATCTCTTCACCATCACTGAATAATAAACGTAAGGACCGTGGACGGGGGTTCGAGGGGAAATGTATTCCCCTTGGAACGTGTATTTTTATTTAGAACCACTTGAAGAGCGACAAACGGACGTGCCAGGAACGTACGATACTTATTTATAACCCTTGTCGCATGAATTTCACGATATGCAGACGAAAGCACCCCAGGGAGCGGAACGTGTTTCCATCCCGAGCTGCCCGCCACCGAGTCGATAAATAGGATACCGCAGAACTGTCGACAGAATCCACTGAATCTTCTTTTTCTTGTTTGTTATTATTAGTATGGCAATCGTTTCTCGCGGCGAAAGTACAATGGCAGGAAGTGTCGAATTTTGGCAGTCAGCAGAAGGAGAATTGTTTCGCGGCAGGATTCTATATGTTCTAAAGAATGAACCATCAATAATTATTTGCCTTAGAATTTTATAATTTTTGCTTAGATTATTCAATTCAAATTTTGTTAGAAGGAAATATAGTAAGTATTATAAACAGGTGAGTTACGATTATAATTACATTCTTGCTTTTACGCGTATTTATTATAACTTTCTTAACATTTCTAAAATAAATAGGTATTGCTTTTTGATTTCTTAGAACATACAGTATCATGCTGTGGAAGAATATTTATTTTCTGATGACTTTGAAAGTTTATCGTATTCTACCACTGTCCTTTAAAAGTGTTAAAATTTTATAACAAATTTGTACGTCAAGGAGGCTCTTCTAGTTTCAGGTATTAAATTTAAATAATTATTGTAATTTAATTATTCACCACTGAGTACTAATGTATACGCGTTCTGTACATTTAAAACGAAGAATGCAAAACTTGGAGGCGAAGTAGAATCAGGACAAAAAAATGTAATTTTTAAAAAACCTGTAAATACAATAGAAAAGAGTTTTCTACATTTTACAATTATTTTAGCTCGCCGCCAAAAGGAACACTTGAATTATGCGCGTGTGAAATTTCCACCCGATTGGACCAATAGCTTCCAAGAAATCTTTACTTCAACTTCAAAAATACGATTTCCAGAAAGACGCTTGCAAAGTCTTCGGTGTAATTTGAAACAAGATTGCGAACACTTACAAACATCAAAGCCTAATTTGCTTTTCCACATCCACAAAGTGGTACTGTTTCTTCTTAAAACAACACTTGCCTTAGCGAAACCAATTGTTAATAGCGATTGGGTCAGGAGGTCTCATGACCCCGTTAATTCTTCGAATTCCAACTTAAAGCTTTAAGACAATACTCTTAAACATTTAGGGAACCTAAAAGAAAATAAGAACAACGAGGATCGTCGACCCCTCAATCGAAATACTTTCCATGCAACGCATTTACACTTTGCCTTGTAACTTCCTCCCATCGTCTTACTTTAAAATCAGCTACAGACACTGTTTATACAGAGTCTTTGACGTGAAAAAATAATTAAAATGGATGAAGTAACGAAAGTCTATCGACGAAGGTAATAGAAAGGATATCTTGAAAGCAAAAGTGATGAAAATTGAATAATGGGTGCATTTACTAGTGGAACGACTTCTGCGATGCTTTTACTCCATCATAAATCTTGCATACACGTGACTATACCATTACCAGAGTTCTTATCACTGAAAGCCTCTCCCACCACTTCTAACCACCTGCCCCCACCGTCACTATGTGTTCTGAATTTCGAGAACAACGCCAGTGTCGTAGAGTCGTACGCTCCTATGTGTAGGTCAGTCTCGTTTCGGTAGTGACAGTGTGAAGATACATCTGGAACGTTTCCCGCGGCTGGTTGTTGGTGTTGAAGGTTGTACGTCGGTTACGAGCGCGAGCGACTTCGGCTACTGTGCCTACCGTGTCTGTTTATTACTCCCCAACTCTACTTTATGGCAAGTCTCTTCAAACATTGACGGTGTACGATTCAAATAATCCACTGGCACATCCTTGCAAAGCTTTTGTTTTTCTTTGGGCTAAAAATTATTTGGAAATGTCACAAAGTATGCTCATCAAAAAAATTATTGTCGATGTGTCTTTTATTCACGGATTTAAGGTTAATCTAGAAACTTTTTTTATATTCTCTAATCTCTGCTTCAATAGTCATTTTGGCATTCAAGAATTTTCTAAAATATCTTGTACCTACAAGGGAATAAAAATTATTTTAAGTTTAAGTAGACTCATAAAGAACAGCGGTTGTTAATTGACTTCTGCTTCAGTGGCGAAATATTTATTTTTAGTAATTCAAGTAACTTCTGTATTACTAGGTATTATTGATTTTAAGTAATTAATTTTTATTACGTCGTTTCATAGATTACAATAATCACATTCGTTCCTTGTCTCTATTCTTTATTCGCTTTGCAGTGTCTTTCTTCGTGCTCATTACCCTAACACACTTTTAAACATCGATTTATTGAAACTGCAAATAACATCCTAATAATATGAAATGCTGTATGTGAATGTATCACGTCAGTTAGTCTACACCGCGTCAGATTCGGGCTGCTTAAATCGCGGCTTAAATAAAGGATAAGGATTTCATTTTAATGTGGAAGCCTGTTAGTGCATTGCGTTTAATAGCCGAGTCGGTGTTTCTCGGCAACGTTCCGAAATAATCTCCTCTGCTGCTTTAGATCACTTTGCAGACCCCATCGTGGTAGCTATGTACCTCGTTTATGTTGCGCATCGCCTCGGGGTGTGCGGTATCCGGCCGAAAATCGAGGAACGTTTTAGAATCGCCAGAGAATACAAGCCAATAGGCCTTTATCCGAGGTTGTGCATCGCGCTCTCTCCCTTTCCCTTAGTTTATATGCCCATCGTGTTCTATACGTGGATAAAGATGCGGTTAATCAGTATTACGACACGTTTACTCGCATGCTCGAAATAATTTCCACCATTTTCGTGTTTAACCATTCAGTGGAGGGATTATATACGCGCGTAGTACAATGTGTGTGCAATTTAGAGGAATGAAAATAATATGCGTTAAATAATAAGAATACGAATTATGTATTATACATTTTAATATTTACTTAGTTAAATGGAAGCCGTTTGATAAATATAAGAAACAATAATATATACACTGAGCAATGAAGCGCAGATTAGAGAAATAATTATACAAGTATTCTGCTTGATGGGCTATTACATTTAAAATTCATTACTTTTTGCACTTCGAGGCAAGGGATTTCAATGAAATTGAAATATGACTTACAAGGGAACACCGCGAACCCGGACTCACCGATTGGAACGCAACTTTGTGGGTTTTTAGAGTGACTCAAAACAAGAACAACGGTGTGTTTCATTTGGGCCCTATCGCCCTTTAAGGGGGTATAAACTAACCTCAAAGTCAAATTGGCACTTCCACTTTTTCACGTATAACTCTCAAAGTACAACAGACGGAAAAAAATGTTTTCTTTCATTTGTAACTTAGCCCCAATATCTGTATTATACGACCAATATTTTTACATACAAAAATTAAGTATCATAGCCAAAGATGTAGCACAATTAATAAAAAAAGTTACGGGTGCAACAATGTTAATACTTTCTTAAAAAGAAATTCTAAAGGAACGTCAGTTTTTAGACCTCCCTAGGTGTGTGTTCTCCTTTAACAGGTTAAAAACAGTACTAAGGTGTACCAGGCAGTAGAGGAACCCTCCAATGCGCATGGTTAAGCAGAACAGAGCTCAGCAGCGGCAATCCTGCGGGGATAGCGATGATTAGATTCAATGTTTGCCAGGTCAGCTGCTCGTGTTTCGATAATTTGAGATATTCGAGATATACCAACGATCCCCTAGAGACTTTCTTAGTTCCTACCCCCGCCTCTCTAAAAACCTCGGTATCGCACAGTACACCTATAATCCCATTCCATAGGACCGAAGAAATTCAGTGGAATACATAAAGATTTGCAAGGTGCCCAGCTAGGGAGTCTCTTTGGCCTTTCACTATTCTCGACCAGCTTGGAGACGAGCGTATCCCCTCTGCGCGCTCCAACGCGGAGAGTTGCAATCGAGCACGTGCCCGCGTTATGAATGAGTATCATGGTGTGACTCGACGACGCGTTGCATCTGTATGCGCCTGATGCCTCCGGACAAGAGAGCCCTCCGCGATGAATGGAGCGAAAAAGCTGCGCCGCGTTTACACGTACAATCGGCTGAAAAATATCGTTCCAACAACCATAAACGAATGTGGAAGGGAAGGTACGACTTCCTGGGCACGTAGGATCAAAAGTATGCGAATAAGTACACACGTGTGCCATTGGAATTAATTAATATTCCTCCGATAGGCACATAGGCCCCTTAATTGCAAATCTAAACCAGTGTTAATGGTTATTCGAACGATGTTCTTTAGTCGACTATATGCACGCTGTATTCCAAAATGGGTTCAAGATTTATAGGGTGCTAATCTCAGTAAGAAATGATTATCTTAGTGTAATACATTGACAACCCTGTGTAATTCGGGTGAAAACTAATAATTGTCGGTGGGTAATAATTTCCCCAGGGCCGGAGGGAACTAGCTCAGGACGGGAGCTAACGATCTCCCGGCTACCTAAGCTAATTCACCAGTTCGCTGTTATAATAATTACTGTTCTGTTGCAAATTTGTAATGTTATGACACACGGTACTGAAAGTTTCGCTTCGGTATATAGAAAATGCCAGTCAAGGGCAGATTGTGAGTACTTAACAGAGTATGCAGATTATGTAGTAGGTACTGCATGGAAGCGTGTGTAAAAAGTGGAAGTAGAAAACTAAGAGCAGCTGCAAATATCATAGTACTTGGATTTGTAAATGAGAATAGAATCTAAAAGTAATTTGATATTTAGGCGAATTTAAAATCTGGAAGTATTGTGAATATAAAAATATTTTAATTTTTAGACGAGAATAGAAGTTAAGGGCGCAGGTATATTTACCAAAGGCGTTTTAAAATTTCTGCTTACACTTTTACAAACGCTTCACTATTTTATGTATCGCGCAATGGTGTAGCAACTCTTTGAGGGATAGCCTTGTCTGTCCTTGGCAGGACTTTTCCACTTATCGAGGCGGACGGCAGTGTCGTTTCTCATAATATGTATCACAAAATTATATCACATCAGCGATAATTAATCGTGATACGACAAAAATATTAAAAAAAATTAAAACCAACTTCTAAAAAAATGCGCTAAACAGTAAGAAATAATTTGGTTCCTTATTTAATCTACGACTCTCAATTTTTTTTACGTCGGCGCATTCGCACTGTGTAAATCTGGTGCCGACATAAAAACAAATTGGGAGTAGTAGATTAAATATGGAATAAAATTATTTCTTCCTTTTTAGCGCATTTTGTTTAAGTCGGTTTTAATTTTTTTATTTTTCATTTTTCATTTTTTATTTTTATTTTTATTTTTTATTTTATATTTTATATTTTTTATTTATTTAAGTTATATAACTGCATTTATTTAAATAATGAAGTCGATTAATGAAACAGATTTCTTATTTTTGGTGTAACTTCCAAACTACTTAACTGATTTTGATAATTCTTTCTCCACGACCAAAGTTGATTGAAGCTAAACTAAATGCAATAAATTTCACGAAAATCGGTCCACTAGTTAGGGGGAAACTCGCGGACAAACATAATACATACTAACACACAACACATACACATCAAACGTAGAACCTCTTTTTTGTTTAAGTCGGTTAATTAAATATAGTTGCTAATGTAATAAGCTAAGGATCCACTAAGATTTTCTGACGTGCTATTAGACAGAATAGGCGACATACACAGAATGGCTATTACGCACACTAGCGCAAATGAGAGGGTACTATCGGGAATTCGAATGGCAATTTTCGCTAGGAAGTAATTCGACGAGTTGGAGTCCTTAATTAGACACCTACTGTCGATATTACCAACGACAAGTAAGAGCAATTGAGTTGCTAAATGGGGTGGATAATTACTTGAATGTCTTAAGGATTTCGTTTGCAAGTAATAGCTTTAAAATTAGAATCAAAGCAAAGGAACGTGCCATAATCAAATTAAATCAAAACGAGGGAAAGTATATATAATAACGGGCTATAAAATATATTACAAACACCAAATCGATTAACTCTTTCTTACACTAATTTTTCCCAGCTTCCAATCTTGTTTATCTATATTCACGATACTACGTCATTATTCCCACACTAGATCTTTAAGAAAAAATATGAAAATTTATCGAACTCAACAATCACACCGCGATACACCCGCCTCCGCTTTATTGATCCGATCTTCAGGCTCGCCAACCGAATAAACATAATAACAGCGCGCGTGCATGTTAATTCCACTGCATTCCAACTGCAACAATGCGCAGCAGCAACACAGAAGTCGAAGGAAGTGTACGTACAAGGCTGCAACGCGATACACAGAGCCCGTGTAATCCAACGAGAAGCCAAAATACGATGATTTACAGGACGCATCGCGGAGATAATCCGTTTCGAAAAGGACGACGATCCGGAATGCTTAGCGCGCAGTGGAAACAGCGAGGCGGCCGGCGGTTGTGCCACGTATCGGCGCGTGGATTGCAGGAAACGCTCGCTCATTTAATAACAATTTTTCTAGTTCAATTAGCCGAATTAACGCCAAGTGTGGCGGGTTTTATGAGTGGCACAGGAAACGTGTCAGTGGATCCTTTTAACACAGATATTTCTGCGGGATAATGACTCCGTTGTTTCTAGATATACGCCACACCTACGCACTTCCGGTCCTCGTTGCCAGCGAAACACCACGCCGAGCTGAGCGTGCGAGCTGAAACGCGAATTGCAGCGCAGTGGCGGCGATATTTTTCGCGCGGTTTTTGGAAAATGTTCGGGAACTGACACAGCAGAGCCTCGATTATCCGGATAGCATTTAAATGAACGCTCGATTATCCGAACAGTATCACATAATTATGTAAAGAAAATATACAGTGCCGGACGAAAATTTTGGGACACTTTAAAACAGAATAACTTTTTTCAAATTCGTCCAAACGACTTTAGTTTCTTTTTAGAAGCTGGAGGGATTAGTTTACTAGGTGACGTGTTTCGTCGTTTTGAAAAAAATTCAATTGGTCGGAATGGCGAAGAAAATAGTAAAGATCGCTTTTCAAACTTTTTTCATATGTAATGAAAATTTAAAAATCCCGTTTGTAGATTTAACCCTTCGTCCTTCGTGCCAATTCGACACAGTTTTCCCATAATAAGTTATACTGTTCTGTTATTTGTGATTCTTGTAAACAAGCAGTATGTCCTGCACATCGTTTAATTTTATGCGAAAATTGTGAAATATCTGAGATGTAAATGTTAACTTATCAATTTGCATAAAAAAATATCGAAAATCTTGTTTACCTTGTCATTTCATTGATCTTTTACCACTGTGTCAGTTTGACACCGAGGGACAGATTTGGTTCGTGAAATGAGGAATGGAAAATTTCATCGTTTTTAGAATTTGCACATAATGTGGATGTACATTCAATATTGCAAATGATTACATAATAAAAACAACCTGTCAATCAAGATTAAAATGTACATCGGCGAAGACGACTAAATTATTGTTATAATTTTTCGTTTGGTCACATTTCAATCCAAAAATTTTGTAGCGCATCGAGTTCGGATAATCGAGTTTCGGCAGTAAATGAGTGGACTTGGCGGGCATGTGTTCATAGATCAGACATCTTTACGTCAAACAAGTACAGGGGAATACTACTATATTATTTCATACAAATTATAATTGCTATTTCTTCACCGAGTCTATTCAAGATCTCGATACCAACGTAGACCGCCCAAAAACACGTTGCCCCGCAGTAAAAGTTTTCAATTTCCTTTTACTAATGGAATCGACGTCCGCCCTTTTGTCCGTGAATCGCGGCGAAAGTGTTCCAGGAGCTGGGAGGAAATGTGGGAAGACGGCGGAAAGCAGAGAAGAAGGAGGGATTGACCCTTGTGCTCCGGTAATTGCTTGTTTTATCTTAATAAGCGTACATACCGTAGCAAGCAGTTACATCGTCTAACGTATCCCGTTTAATTAAAGCACGTCGCGCGTAGCTCTAAAGCACTCTTCCTCTCCACCCTCTTGCCGCTCGTTTCTCTACTACTTCCTTCAGATTTTGATTTAATTTCGCCTGGCCTGTTCTTTCATTCCACTGTTACGTCCCATTATTAACCCATAACGCGAGAGAAAATATCAGACATTCCGGCTGGAATGGACTCCATTGTAAATACTGCTTTCACGAAATTAGGCAAAAATTGCAAATTTTGGTCAGTTTGTATTTTCCAAGCAAATTAAGTATCGGGGAAATGATCACTTAAACCCCTCCAAATTTCACGGCGACTACATTATGTTTCACTGTTATTAAAATACATTACACCAAACTGCAAAAATTAATCGATTCCACCTGGAACGACCAGGCTGTATTCGCAAAATTGGGGAAAAATGGCACATTTCTAGAGTTTGTATTTTGTGAATTGATCACTTAACTCCTCCCTAATTTTACGTCCACTGAGTCATATTTCATTTTCATCGAAATCCATGGCATCGAAGTCGAGGAACTAATCGATCTCACGCGGAGCGGCGCCTGCACTAAAGTAACAGCGAGTCCTCGGACTGTTGGCGGAACGTGAGGGCCGTTTAAAAGGTGGACACGCCTGCTTCGGGTTTAATTCACGAAACAAGCCGTGGAATAATGTTTTCGTGCGAGAGACGAAAGACAAACAACCGGGGATCTTCGGCAGGCAGCCACCAATCTACAGCAAACGAAGACACATCGAGTTTCGCTTTCCGTGCCGCTGGAAGGACCAATTTCGCTGTTCCTCGGTCGCCCGGCTGCCACGTTAATCGTTATTTATGATCGCGGCTACTTTCCACGCGCGACGCCGCGCCGGGTACACCTTCTATTTGCTTATCGAGCCCGCAGACCCCCGCGAGATCGCGAACGGACCGATACACCTCCGCAGAGCCGCGGCCTTAATTCGACCGGCGATCGTTTTTCTTACAATCAACGGAGGAGTCCGCCGGTGATTTATCGATGACACGCAACGTCCGAGAAAAACCCCGCTACCGAGAAAAGTACACATTCCACGCAGCGATTCGACGCGTCGCGCGTCTCCGTGGCGTCCTGCCAGTAGCTACCGAGCGCGGATCGAGGCGTTCACCCTGTTTAGAAGAGCGGATAAGCGGCAGCTTGCATCAGCCCGTGACGTTCATCTTCATCGTCGTCGATTTATTGCTGAGCCCTTCAGTTATCGCGAAAAACCGTCGCGCCGATAAATTCGTTCGATCCGAAAGGTGACGCGTGTCGAATCTCACTGGTAATATTTTAGTTCGATTCGCGTCCAAAGGTGCCGTGATCCCGATCCCCCTTGCAATTAACAAGCGCGCGATCGAAGTTGAGGCAGTTCGATCGAAGTGTCGGTGGAACGTGCAAACGCGAGCTTCATGCATGGAAAATTGGATCTTCACTTTTTACATTTCATCCCTCTGGGTAATAAAATGGCCATTCTGGAAGAGGTATCGAAGGAGGGCCGAGAGTCGAGCGAATCTGGGGGAAAGTTCCTCGGTGGCTTCCAGGTCTGACCATCGTTCCGTATCTTCCTTGGATTCCTCGCTCGATCTTTCGCTTCATAAATCGTCGGTGCAACGGACCGTGAGGCCATAACTCGTGGCGGCCAGCCGGAGGAGGAGGCGTCGGCGTCGGGCCGTCGCCCGTCTCCTGCCCCGCGACTGAAGCATGGAAGGAAGAACCCGATTCATCGGGACCTAACTGCGTCCTCGTACGCGTATTTATGTATATCTCTTGCTTGCCCGGCTCGTGGCGATTGTATCTTTCGCTCTGACGCGGCCTGGAGCTACAGCAGAGTGAGCAGGGACCAGAACTGTGGGCATACGTAAGGCCCGTATTCTGTGCCTCCCCACCACTGCTCATTGGGTCTGTAGCATTTTCACATGACAGCACTTCTCAACCAACTGTGTGGATTTACGGATTAGGTAATTTCATAAAGTTCCCCTGAATCTTTCTACCTTTCTAATTTCCCTTGGGTGAAAATAGTGTTAGGTTCTACAGAATGTTTGATGTGAAAGAATGTGAAGCGGGTGATTTTTGTTGCGGTGGAAGTTAGGGATCAGAAGAGCAACGTGGGGGAAGGGTTTTAGGTTTTAAGGGGATATCTAGGTGAGAAGATGGGGATGCTGGGCATCAGACCATGTGAATCCACTTCTACCGCTGGCTATAGAGCTGAATCGATATTGTTGAAATATTCGAATACTTAATGTGTAGTTATATGATCAGCTTTCTGTTACTTACTAAGGGATTTATCTGATTAGGGCTCTCTTGCTGCCACGTCCAAAGCAAGTTAATCATTTAATTTGCTCGTTTTACATTCTTCATTTCGGTTTAAGTTCGTTCGAATTCTTACTTATTCATCCATTAAGGGGTCAGGCCACCTTGGATGAAGCAGAGCGATAGTCATTTGCGGCATTTTTTTTTAGGGAGATAATGAAATAAATGGAATATTCAATATGAACCTGTTATTGTGAAACTCTTGAAGGAAAAGTTCGTTTTTTTTTCGTACAAAATGGCGACTGTAGAGCTGTGATACACGAAATATTGCCGAACGACGTTTTCCACGGTGTTTAACCTCGCGGCTATACCGTTTGACTTATAACAAAAAAACAAAAAGTTGTATTTTCTATATGCCTAAAACTAAAGAAGTACATACCTATGGATATCCATGAACATTCATTTCTGTCGAAATGGTGAACATGAAGAGAAAAGGTGCATTTTTGTTTTTATAAAATTGGCAATTGCAAAAAATATGTTCAAGATATGTATCGCAAATTCGGTATGTACTTCTTTAGTTGTAGGCACGTAGAAAATAAAACTATTTGGTTTATTGCTCTAGGTTAAACGGTATAGCCGTGAGGTTAAACACCGTGGAAAACGTCACTCGGCAAGAAAAAAAAATACGTCTTTTTCCGCCGAGAGGTGTACAATAACAGGTTCATATTGAATTTTCCATTTATTTCATTATCTCCCTAAAAAAATGCCGAAAGTGACTATAACTTTGCTTGGTTCAAGGTGACCTAACCTTTTACGGGAGAAATCCTATTTTGGGGGTTAATATATAGCAAAATTTGGGATTTTTTATAAAGAAACTAGCGATTCGATTCATCTGAAATTTGGACCATATTTTTGCGCACCTTTGAAGAAGTTGCAGATTTTTATTTATTAATTTTTAATAATATTATGCATGCTCGCCTTAAGGGCGAAAATCATCTTATCCCCACCAAACATTTTTGTAAGAAATTCCACGCCCTGAGTTCATTCACCGCGTGTTGAACGCATGCAAAAGAAATCCGCGCGCGCAGTGTTGTGGGCTAGGCATGAATGAAGGCGCGCAGTCGGAAATACCGATTTATTTCAATGAAACCGAACGACCATGACAGAAATCTCGCAAAGTGGGCTCACGACAGACATTTTATTGCGCAACGCCGTTATCGATCTACGGTCGCATGGGATTTTTGTGGATGTCAATACGACAGTCGCTCGTTCGCGCCCAACACCCATATCACACCCACGTACGTGCAGCAATGTGAGCACACGCGGGCGCAGTACCTGGAAAAAGAACGGTTTCGCAAAACGGGATATAAATAAACGTAAAAGAATCGATTGGATTTGTTTGTCTCAGGCATATACATCCGTGTAGTTGCAACCAGCGTTCGAAGGGTGTAACTGTTTTGTTGAAAAACAACTGGGGCAGCATGGTACCGTGTAAACGCCAAAGGCTAGAATTTTAAAAAGGAAAAGGAAAAGGAAACATGGTTGAGGCGAAATGATAGATTTGTCACTCGATGGTTACTTCGTGTATGACAGTAAAGAATTGCCTTTTGTTGAAACTGAATATCAAAGAGCACAGGACTCGCAATTGGTGAGGATCAACAAAATACAAAATGTACTCGAAAATTTGTTAATTTAAGCCAAGATGGCTGAAAGAAGAAAGAAATGGCTCTCTCTCTCTCTCTCTCTCTCTCTCTCTCAAAATTAGGCAAGTGCCTAAGTTGCCACGGGGCTTAAAATGGTCCTTTCATTGTTGGCATTTTTTAAAATAACGTTTTGAAGGAAATATTATAAGTTGTCCTGTAAATGTTTTAAGCTACAAATAAAAATTCAGAGTAAGGTCATCAAAAACTTCAAATAAATATATTATAAATAAAAGGCGCAATCGGGCAAGTTCGTCTAGGGCGCAAAAAAGGCTCGAGCCGAACCTGTGCATACCTGCGATTGTGTTATTAATACATAAACTCTCAGCAATATCCCACGGACTTTAAACTCTTGAAGTGCCTTGCAAATCTTTCCTTAGTATCTCAATAAAAATATTGAATTTGAAATATTGAATTCTCTCAAAAGTGAGAATATTTCTGAGAATATTTTTCAACATGACCCTGCAACGTCCTACATATCTCCAAACCTAAGTTGATTCACAAGGAAAGGTTCCCAATCCGAAAATTTGGATTTTAATAAAACCTCATGTTGAACGTAGAGCATACTATAGTGGGCAAGGAGGATTTTTCTTCTGCAGAAATTCACTCTATAATGGTGAAACCAGACCTTAAACTGATCTCATTTTTTCATTTCCTTAATATAACTTATTTTTCTGTTGATAGTGCCATAGTGTATAGAAAACTGAACAATTCTTATATTTAAAGTTTTATGCTATCTCTACCATTACAAAGTCATATCAATTAAAAAAAAAACGAAAACACGCGATAACTTTAAGTATGAACTTCAGTGAGATTAAAAATAAGCGAAAATCTTTGAAAATTGGAGGAATAAATCTTTATACAATAGTAAACCCCCTGCGAAATTTCAGAAAAATTGATTCCGTAGTTTTTAAATTATTTAACTTATGGGAAAATGCAATATTGAGAAATATAACTACATAATTAAGAGTGAAATAATAGAACAAAGTTTTTGAAATCTTGTGTGCAGAAAGATCACACCCTGAAAAAAATTGTCATAGAAATTCCGGACAATTGATTCGATAGTATTTTTTTGAATGAAAGAAAATCACACGGAAACTTGCGTTTTCAGGTAGATTCCAAGAAACCAGTTTATGATGAAAAATCAAATACATAATGAATTGACAAAATAAAATAAAAAGTAAGGGTAAATTCAACTGCATTTGCGATAAAAATGCACCATTGCCATTTTTCACTGGTTCTCATCACAGGAAAAAGCTGTATTAATACTTTGGAAATTGTTTAACTTTTGGGTAAGATTGTGACTGAAATTCATCCTTAAGTGTTGATTTCACCCTTTCACTTCGATTTCACCCTCTAATGTGCTCTAAATCCACACGAGCTTTCATTAAAATCAGAATTTTCCGGTTGGCAACGTTTCCTTGTCAGTGTAGCAGTGTAGCCTCCCAAAAAAATGTCACTTTCCACTACTTCTTCCGTTTGATTTCCTTCAATGAACCACCTCCCCCACGCTTATCCCCCAATTCCTGGGGACACCCCGTACATTCGACATGCAAGAACGTCGAAACAACAGGAAGGTAACAACGGCCTAACCCAGACCGGCATTATCATACGCGTTTCTCGATGGTGACTCACTCCGCCTATCTTCGTGCGAATCCCCCCCGCGCCCCCTTCGCCACCTCCTCTCCGCGTTTATCCCGTGTCCTACGCTAAACTTACGTGTGGCTGCGCCTTCATCTACTCGAGGTGCACGAAAGGTAAGCTGGCGCGCGCCGAGCACGACCGTATCCGCGGCTGGAAAAGTGTTGCCCGGCGCCCATTGAGCTCTCATTGATGCGGCTTCGAAGCGCGCGGCCTTTCTTTCGCGGCCGGTCGCTCCACGCGCGCATCTGCATTCCGCGGGTTCTGTGCAGGTGACGGAATCGCGGGGCACGCGTCCGCCACTCTCCGCTCGGACGGTTGATCCCTTCTGTTCTTGGACGCGCCACCGGATGCGTATCTGATTCTCTGACGTACAGGGTGTTTCGGGAAGTAGAGATGGTGGTCGAAAGAAGGCTTCAAACTGGGCAGTTTGATGTGTTATTAGGTAATTCATTGACCGGTAATTCATTTACTGGGTAATGTAAGTTTAAGTGCAGGAGTTTGATGTGGGAGAAAATTTAGTACAGAGATTTTTGGAGGAATAATTTGGTTAAGTCGGTGAATCATGAAGTCCTTCCATTTCTGGAAGGTTTAATTTAAACTTTGGTGTGTCTCAGAGTCATGCTTGGAGTGCAAGGGGTTATGTAATATTCAGGTGGTGGGGTAGAGATTGACTAAAAGTTTACCCAATTTACCAAAATTACCAAACTCAACTCGAGTACTCGAATGAGTCATTTCAGGATAGAAAGCTATTTTTTTTTATAGAATAATTAACATATCTGTTTAACTTTCTTTGGAGGCTTATGATATGAAAATGGAGGATTGTCAGAGATTATGTGGAAGTGTTTTTTATTTTGTTACTGCACTCTGTTGCACGAAACTTTCTACGTGCTGTCCTCTCATTTCAATATACTATGTAGGTATTTGGCATTCAATTTCGTACATACTTTTGCAAAATTCATGGTTTATTCGAAATCATCGTTTACTTTAAAATGATTACTTTGGGGACCTACATTGATTAAACGTTTTTTTATTCAATTCAATGAGTACTATGAACCTGCTAATTTTTAGACTACCCTTTGAAAACACTGAATCATCTGCATAATCTGAAGAGCAACTTTAATAGGTACTCTCAACAGCAGCTTATTCTGAGAAAAACCTAAAGCTTCCTTTGACCACCTATATACAGTGTGTCCTATTAGCATATTTATAGTGTGTTCATTAGGGATGTCAACTTTTTTTGGGGGAAATATAGTTCTTTACAGCTAAACGTGATAAAAAATATAGTGCATTGTGAAAAAATATATTACAGAGGAAAGTGGTACAAAATAAAACATTAAAACAACGACATCTTATTTCTCAAATGTATATTTCTTTGTGCATTTTACATTAGACATTAATTAATTTATTGTCTTTAACAAATATGTCAAAAGGTTTGTTTGATTGCATTGAAAGTCCAAATTAACATATATGAGAAAGATTCTCTTTTTCCGCTGTTCTCTTTATGATATTATTTTATATCAATTTTGACAAACTGATCATAGACAACCCTTTTTCTTAAATCGCGTTCAAAAGTTTAAAGTTTAAATACGCAAATTAAAGTTTCAATGTTGTTATAGTATAAAAATATAAGTAAAAATTATATAATTTTATCGATGCATCGGAAATATAGTATTTTTAGTTAGTATTTTTTTTAAACAGTATATAGTACACTGGACAAAAATATAGTGCAACACTATATATTATAGTAAGGTTGGCAAGCCTAATGTCCATCGATCACTTCAGAGTTTAGTAGATCCTAGTACTAAAAGGACTCCCATTCAGGCTTCCAACCACATAAAACGGTGCATTACACTACATTTTACGTGGTTCACTTTAAGACAATAGAAACCGTAAGTTATGGTTGTCCCTTTATAAATTCAGACTTAGTCAAGGCAAAGTGTGGTTTAAAACTGTTTCGATTCCCCCGCTGAAAGTCCCGCGGATGACTCACGATAGGAAGTTGCATTTGGTTATAAAGCATAAATAATATCGAAACAATAAAAATGACGTTACAGTGCTAAAAACAGTACGCAGAGGAGAAGCGTTGCAACCGTGAGAATTTGCATTTAAAAAGGGCGCAAATTCTACTGAAATATACGACTGGCCCGTGGAGCTAGAGATAAAGCCACGGGAAAGAAAAGGACACGCGAGGGAAGGAAGAGGAAAGTAGGACGGTACAAAAGGAAACGAAATGCAAATACAAGTGGGCATGCAAGGGAAAAGGATAAGATGTGCCGAGTAGAAAAAGAGAATAACAAATATACGGGGCTGTAATAAATATAATGGAGAAAGGAAAAAACTGAATGAAATATGGATCGTGTTGTTTGATTAAAGGGTGCGGAAAGCAATATAAAAGAAACAGAGGTTTATTCTGATTTGCTTGGCTGTTACTGATATCGGAGACGGAAGAGCATATTTTGCTGTACAATATGCTCTTCGAATTAACTTCTTAACTGGAGAAGACGAGGTAATTCGTTTAAAAATTTCTTGAAGAGTGAAACGAGTTGCTTAAACGAGTTGAGTAAATAATTAATTAAATCATATTTCACATTTCGCTTGCGCTTGTATTTCTTGAATGTTCACTTTTGAATGCACTCACGATATATTAGAATTTGTTTAAAAAAATTGTCTCTGGAAATGCTTGAAATAAGCATAAGGCAATAAATTATTACAATCTATGTGGAAATGACTACTGCAAAGGATTCCTCAAAAAAGGGGACATTAATTTACATTGCAAAACTCAGTCGCATTGGGGGTTGCTTAATATTCATTAAAACTTGTCAATTTCCACTAGAAATCCACTTTTCTCGTGTAATCAGATTCCATCATTGAAATGAATCGCGTTCCCCATTCTTTTGTGACACAGCGCCCTTGTTGGCCCTCTATATCGATTATCCAGAAATCCATTTATAGCATACAAACATTATACCTACCATTTAATTTTAATAATCGTGATGCTGTGATCATTCCCCATTTTTTTTTACAAAACGGGAGAAAATTATTAATAAAATGGGAACGGGGAGAGGGCAAAGAGTAAATGCAATGCTTGTAAGCCACAGGAGAGTTAAGGGGTATTTGCGGGTTTGACGCCTAAAAATGATACAATTGTTAGGATTTTTTTTCTAAATAACTATACAAGACTTTCTTGATGAAACTTTTTACATTAATGCATGTTTGCACTATAATTTCTCATGTTTATATTGTCATAAAAAAAAATGTTTTTACAGAGGGTGGAGGAGCAATGTAGCACCTCGGCCAATAATTGGAATTCAAAAAATCAAATGCTTTTTTTAAAGTTTAGATCTGAAACTAGTGGATCCTCCTAAAAATATTTAAAAAAAAAAAAAGAAAACCCCAAAGTGGCGCGTGTTTAAATAAAAAGTTACGATTTTCGCCTTTTTATACGCCTATTTGCTTCAATTAAAACCACAAGAATCGACAAGTATTAGCAATTTGTGCGTGTCCACTAGATTGAAATCATACAAAGATAATGCAAAGAAATTTTAGACAAAATGAAATCTAGTTTTCTTTCAATTGTGCACGCCCGTTTGAGAAACGGTGTTTCGAGAAAAACGCTTTTAAAGCATTGTATTTCCCTTCAATACCATGCTTAGATCGCATAACCTGCTTTGCTTCTCAGCAATAATAAAACTTCGAAAATAATTCGTATTTCTCTATGAAAGCTTGACTCAACCTTCTTAAAATGTTATACTATCGATTTATATATACATAAAATAATCTTTTGAAACCTCGAACCCGCAAATACCCCTGAAGGATGAACTTCAGTAACATTAAAAGCAAGCAAAAACCTTTAAAAATTGGAGGAATGAAACTTTATGAAATAGTAAAAGCCTCTATAAAATTTTAGAAAAATTGATTCGGAAGTTTTTAAATTATTTAACTTTCAATTTAACATGTACCTTTTTTGGCCTTCCACTTCGATTATTATTGTCGATTTCTTACGAAGCACGAGGGAACGAGACATAAAGTGGAGGAGGAGGGACAAGGAAAGAGTGCAATGGTTTAATGTAGTAACAAACCTATCACTTTCTGTCCCTCTATACCAATTACAATCATTATCCATTTTTATTATTTATAACGAAACAGAAGGGAATGAGACATAAAAGGAGGCAAGGAGCGAACGCAATGCTTGAACACCGCAACGAAGTGTAACTGACGGAATACGCCTTTATCGTTATTATCCATTTTTAACGGAGCAGAAGGGAATGAGAGGTGGAAAAGGGGCTATGAGCGAGCGCAATGGTTAAATACCGCAGCACGGTTAAAACTGACAGAGCAGGCAGCTCGGCCGCTGTATTATTCGGATGCCTACTTACTCCTGGCTACTCCTACGAGTTACTATCCTACCTTGCGAAACCTCGAATACCGTCCGTTGACCACCGACCGCTGACCACCAGCTACCGACCTTTGCTTCTGTTACTCGTTCCCGAGCCAGCGGGAAAATATTGCTGCCGTTCTACCCGCGAAACTGACAAACGTTTAATCAATACTCGTACCACCTAATCGCCTCGTTAGACATTCGGCTACCTTTCTGCTCGTTTTCAACTTTCATCGTTCGCGCACATAACGAGCGATTTTTTAAGATCGTTGTAGTGGTACAATACGGATTCGGGATGACCTTTGTGGAGGTCGGAAGTATTTTTTATTGGAAAACTGCTGAAACTTGAAGGTGTTCATCAAATGTAAGTCGCTTTTGGATGTCGGGCATTTCGAGTGTCATAAAATTGACGAAAACGAGCGGAGGTTTGTATTTAGATATGCTAACTAGCTGACCCGTTACCCGGTTTCACCTGGGAATTATTTATGATGTTTCCGAAATAAAAAAGCCTTAAAAAAGGGCATACAATCTAATCTAGAACGCATTTTATCAATGTAGAACGTATTGTATATTTAAAATTTCATTGAAATCTGTTCAGCCGTTTAGGTGTGGAAGAATGACAAACAAACAAACAGACAACGTAATTATTGAATTTTGCCAAGCGTCGTTTGGAAGTATAGGTGTGCATGTGGGAGGAAAATATTACTGTTATTGTAGGATTGGTAAGCTATTGAAGCAGGCTTTTGCAAATATGATAATTAGGCCACTATGTATTATATTATAAGAAGGGAAATGATTACTGCAATAGTAAAAATCTTTGAAAAAGGGATTCATATTTGAGACATTGAGAGCAAAATCGGACTAACTCACATTGAAAAAAAAATTCATTTTTCCTACTTTATATAATATAGCTTATGCTTATACTAATTAAATGTCTTAAAAAAATGTGGTTTAGTCCGTTTTAGCTCTCAATGCCTCAATTTAAAATCGCTGTCTCTTATGTAATACTTAAAAATATATGCCCGTTTTGTGGCAACTTATAAAATACCTTCTAGTAGTATTTGGCTGTTTAGAATTATTTAAATGTATCTAGGTATCAAGTCTAGGAATGAAATCAAAGAGAGATGAAAAGTGTCCCACGTATATTTTATTTTTATACGAGACAAAGGAGCGCGATTTAAATGAAAATTCTTCCTTCGGAAAGTGGATGATACAACACAGAGGAAAAATATAACTTCCGTTATGAGTATTGCAGATATTAAATTTTCCCTGTTTTCTGTTTTTACAAAAAGAAACAAATCACAGAATTTGCCAAATTTATATGTTCGACTATCGAGGTGAGCCAATTGATTTCACTATATAGGAATCTGTGGGAAATGTAAACTAGAGGAGCGATCGTTTGGATAACATTCACTCCAACAAATCAATTTCCTGCGCAGCGTCGGACGGTATGCGCGTGCATATTAATTAAAGGGTCACTCCAACGAGAAAATTTGGCAATTCGAATGGTTCCCTTGGCAACCTGACCCGGCGCATACGTTATCCACCAGAAATTCGTTCTTCTTCCAAGAAATTCCTTCGAACATTTTCGGAGGACACATTTCGTTCATAAGCGGATATAATTTCCTTCGTATCAAACTTTTTATTACGAGCAATATAATCTCTCGCATTTGACATTAATCCCACATAGCTACCTCTCATATAACGAATTACCTCGAAATTAAATTAATTTTCATATTCCCAGTTATACCAAGTTCCATTTACTTTCAGTCATTACATATTGGGAATTTAATTAATACATACAACAATTCTTGTACAATCGAGCTCCGAGCTTGGTTTGTTTTCAAATCACACTCTCTGGGCGTGAGAACACCCCGGTGCCACTCGGAGTGCTAAAGTGGTTAATAATTCTGATCAGTTTCTATAATAAGTGTCCCAAGTGGACTACTGGAAATATTTAATGCATCACCCAGAATTTCACAGAGTGAGCAGTTAACAATTGAGCAATAATATTTTCCTAACACACTAATATTGAACGAGTTGTAAATGATGGCATGCTAAATACTCGTATGACGGAATAAGTATCTCCAACAGCGTATTGTACTGAAGAGAAGCTAGGTAAACAAGAAATGGGATAAGGAATGATTGGCGGTGAGGTGTGCATAGGGTAAATCCGAGTGTCGAGAAATTCAACGATAAAGCCTCCGCGAACGATCGTAAATATTTACGCCACGTCTGATCGCATTTGCATGTCAGGCTCCCCAGGATTCTTAAACGGGTACATCACAATCGAAACCGCCCATTTCGTTCGGTTGAATACTCGATCCTCCCGTAGGAAGATATTGAACGTTTAAGTCTCCGTGAAAATGCTAGGGGAATTGCTTTCAATCGGACGGTCGTATATTTTTTACTATTTCCCCCATTTGAATAAGAAATTATAAACTACCGAATAACTTATTTATTGTACGTATACCAACTTAATTGTAACATTTCAAATGCGCATGGTCGATCTCGATGAAGGTTTCACCGCCATGGCGACACATCATTCGCATCGAATGTACACGCAACGCTGCTGCAACCTACATAACCACTCGGGCCATGTTTAGAAATCACTGCGAATCCCACATGCAAATGTGATAGGGTACTTGGTGCGTAAATATTTACGAGGTAGAGACGAGAGTGGTTACCAAGAGTGGAAGAGGGAGAGAGAGAGAGAGAGGGATAAAGCAGAAAAGAGTGGAGTAGCTGGAAACGATGTATTATTCAACGAACAATCTTCTGCAGTAGCTATAAGTGGGCAATATTTAAGAAGCGAATAATTCAATATCAAACGTAAATATAAAAACAGTCGCGTATAGGTGAAGGGTATCATTGGGAAATAAATTTTCTGCTGATTCCGAATCTGTCATAAAATACACTCACTTTTTGAAACGCTCACCCTTGTCCCAAAGTTAACGCCAGTCTCATCGAAACTTACCTGTAACAGAAAAGAATAAAAAAATATTCAGTGACACTGCATAGATAATATAGAAACTTAAAACTAATTCTTTGTGGTAACCAAGCTCGTCTGAATAACAATTATATCGTATCGCCTCGCCACTTTCGTTCCGCCATTAAAGCACTTGAACCCTGGAAAGAACGTTGTCATGCGGGATATTCAATTTATCCGCGAATACTTTTAATAAAAATGCCATCTTCGCACCATGCAATAATGGCGTACCGAGTTTCTACTGTTTAACTCTGCCGCTTGGTGCGTTCCTTTGATCCCCGCTGCATGCAGTGCCCGAGGGGGTGAAATAAAAGCGGGGGAGAGAGGGTGCGCGAAGAATAAACGGAAAACGGAAGAAGCTGGCTGCAGCGACCAGCTCAGACAGATTCGAATACGATATGCAGACACGCTGAAGAGATTTTGAAAGGGGTGGTCTGAAAGAAGCTGGCGATTACCGCGGCTAAAGGACGAGGAAGAAGTGGAAGATGCGGCGGAGAAAGTGGAGAAAAGACCAATGTGTCTGAGGGTTTTTTACCACCTCTTCAGGGTATGCACAGGGGACGCGTGAATCGTGCGTCGATCCGCTAGGAAGCTCGCAATAAGCTCCCTACTTGGCTCACTTTTAGTCCCCCTTCCATCGCCGCCACGTGTACCCCTTTTAAGTGACCTTTGAAGGGCCCCCACCCCTTAGCTGCATTCGGAAAAGCTGACATTTCTTGGGAAATGCAATCGCTACCAAAGGGGCGCGGAGTATCGCGGAACTGGTACTTTCAACGTCACATGTCGAAGGAGGGATTAAATGTTAATTAAAATTTAATTGGGTCCCGTTATCTGCTTCGAACAACAAGGAATTGGGATAGGATGATGGTAATTTACTGCAGAGTGCATGGAAGTCTGCGTTGTTCATAGATGGGTTCTTCGTCAAGAAGCATATAAAAAAATTTTATGTTAAACGATTTTACTAAAAATGCAGTAAAAACTAAAAAATAATTCTTTTCTTGTACTACAATTTCGATGGTGATATGTGACTTTAAGTAAAATCTTACAGCTCTGTGATTATCCTTCTTCTTTACAATTGATTTGAACAATTCTACAGGATAATCACAGAGTTTGTATGATTTTATTTAATGTCACATATCACCATCGAAATTGTAGTACAAAAAAAGAATTATTTTTTAGTTTTCAGTGTCTGCGGATTTTTTAATTTTCTTTTTATATATTCTTTAGTTTCTAGTGTTTGTGAATTTTTTATACATTTCTTTTTATGTTGAATTTTTTACTTTAAAAAAAAAAACTGTTTAAGCAAACTACACACGCCTATAAAGTTTCAAGACAACTGGATTAGTGGAAGTGGGTGAACATTGAGTTGCCAGATTTAAACCATACACGAAACAAACAAACACCAAACATACAGAGGATCGAAGCTGAGTAAAATCATTTAAATATACATTTTGTCTGGCAATTAACTAGCAGTTGGTTTCCGAAAATGTATTCCACATTTGGCACCTGTCTTTCCACGAGCAATTATTTTTTAGCAAATATGTGCCACGATTTACAGTGATTCACCTTTTGTACTGCTAGCCAATATTTGATATATTCAAGCAACGAAAGCGGAACCCCCTTATTGTTTGAACAACCATTTCACCCCCATTCCTTGCTGGGTATCACGGTTGATGCCGATAACTGTACACAGCAACGTGCAGATAAAGTGCACGTACATACGTGTACCCGCATATACGACCTGCTTTCGAAGTAAACAGTCCATGACTGGTTTGAAGAGACCGTGTATTTGCACGTGTAACGAGCGTCGCGAAAATTTCATAGGGAAAACTGGGCGCTGCAAGGCAGAAAAAGGATCTTCGCTTTCTGCATGATTCACTGAACAATATTAAAGAATCGAGTAAATTTTTATACGAGTACAAGAAAAGCCGAAGCAACCTCCAAATTTCACGCTACGAATGAATATTAAATAGTAAAACTTCCTTTGATGAACATTCTGGATTTTCCACGAAAGGAAATGAAATTCTATTGGCGTCGAGACTGTCTCTTTAAGCAAACGAATTTAAGTAAATTGCCCTCGTGACAGGGAAATATAGCGGAGCGATCTACACTGAAAGTTAACTTCGAATCTATCGAAAGTTTGATGAAAATGAACGGGATTGGACCGACAGCACAGTTAGGAATATTTACTCAAAAGTCCTGAAATTGAGAATGACTGTTTAAAATATTTGTGGAATATGCTGAGAAGTTTTCTGCGGTAAGGAATAACATGAATGGAATTACTTGAGATGAAAGGGGATCGCCGTTTGATTGTAACAAAACACGGGAGGAGTGCGCGCACTGCTGTGTTATTTCGTGTTTATGTTGGTACTCCATGCAGAGCATTGCGCTGGAAATTTCGTGAATATTCAAGGCTCGCTGAAGATCCGAAAGAGCTCTCGGCGAATGCGGCCAGCGTTATTTTCATTTATTCAATGGACTGCACCTTTTTCCATGACGTCAATCTCTGTGCGCATTCTAATTTAATTCGTAAAAATGGCCACGGAAATCTCGAGTGCCTGTGGGGTCTATGGACCCTCGAGTCCATCTCGAGTTGCATCTTCACGAGCATTCAGAGTCAATAACATTTTACCCCGAGTCCACGGATCCACGTGTGTATATCCGTGGGGCCCTAGATTTCGACCAGCACGGTTCTTGCGCATTCAAATGCACCATTAATTTGCATGTACGTTCACAAGAACGGCTTCTTGCCACTGCAATCGCTTTCGGTCCGTGTATTCTCTGTAAACCCTATCAACGCTCTGTGTCGCAGGCAAATAAGCAAGGATATTAAATAAGGTGTCTTGGAAAGTGGAAATGTACTGTAAAATGTTTCTAAGTCGACGTGACTTTTTATTTTAATTTCTGTCGTAATTCGAACGAAGTTGATTCGTTTCGAAGCAATGTACATATTTTTATGATTTCGTTAACAAATTAATAGCGATGATGAAAATTGAATTGGAAGCAGAATTATTAGACCTCCTGTCTTGCGTTACTATTGACAGTGAATACGATTGTGACGATTCTGTAAATTTGACTCGTAGAATTCAGAATTCGTTTGCATAATTGAAATTTACTCATGTTGACTTGAATCTCACTTAACTCATTAGTTTTGGTGATTGTAGTTACGGTTAATTGACTTTTAGCACTTTGGCATAGTGTCTTAGAAGTTCAGCTTTCTTTGCAGACGTTTGAAAATTATTTCAATGGTGAATCACATATGTAACAACGCGTTATTCTTCATAGGTTACATTAAACGGTCATTTAGCTCTGTTAAATTTATGACCTGTAACCCGTGTGATGTACATAGGTAGGTCTCTATTACTTAGGACCCTCTCGCACGTATCATTTCTGTAGCTGACGATTAGCATTTCTAATACATTCACTTTGCAAACACAGCGCTGGTTTGAAGAATATTTTTTTTTAATTTAGTTATTTTGAGTCACACGAACTTCTAAGTTGGGTTATTAGCGACACAGTCCATATAAACGATATTCGCAACACTTCAGAAGAATATTGAAAAAGGTAGAAACAGCAAAAACATATTCGATTACCAACTGTGAGCAACAAAAGTGTCTAGTGTGAAAGAGCCATTAAACTTCAATCAACCTTTATCATTATTTCCTTGTTCACTTGGCTAACTATATCCACGATACGTATGTTATTCCACCTTCTGTATACAAGTCTCCGAATTTCAAAGATTACTCGCTCAAAATTACAGCAACGGGTTTCAAAGAGCCACATCAACAATTTCCAGAAATCTGACATCTTCGAAATAATTATTCCGAAGTTGTTACTCGGAATATTACCCCTCGTTCGCCTACACGGCAAACAGCGATACTTTGAAGGGAAAGTCGAGACCTAAATAGTGGGGAAAACAGGAATAAAAATGGTGGATCGTTAGTACAACTCCTTTTACCCTAAAGCTGGCAGGATAGGCTAAAACCGGGGCTTTCCAGTTTTAGACAGGAAGCACGTCATATTTACGCGTCGTGTTTGCTTCCACTGATTACTGTTTGACGTGCACGGCAGCCCTCCGCGTCTCCATGCCGCCATCTTATGCCTCGCCTCTTGTCTTTTTCCCTCTGCATGCCTAACTCATACTTCTTCCCTGTTTCACTGCGAGCATGCGAATATTAGGTGTATAAACATGTGCACCCTTCCAAGATTAGACGTAGCTACTAGCTCGAAAGCGAATTTCTGATAATGCAAACTGAGGTTTCACTTAAAAAATTAGCCCCTCCTCAGTGATTGCGATGCAATAAAAATCATCTATTGTTAGAATGATGAACATAATAAAATCCAAATTCTCAAAGAATAGGGACATTCATTAAGGGGTCTCCCTAGCTTGGCGGGCGAAAAATGATGTGAACTTTGGGAATTTTTTAAAACGAAACCATTAAATATATTTACTTTCAGCGTTGTGGCTTAATTTGTCAATGTTTAGAGAATATGAAAAAAAAATTTGTATGCAAAAATAGTGGTTATATCCGGAGTTATAGTGCTTCAAATAGAGTGCCTTACAAAAATCATATGCGCATGGTTAGCAATGTTAGCATAAAATCGGTCGTTGTAGTTGTCTGAAATGGAAAATTTCAAAATTTGTGTAATCTATATGAGTGTGGTTATCGTCTGAACTAGATTCAATGAGAAATACTGAAAGTAAAAAGAAATGGCAGCGTATAAAACTGACATCGATTTCTGCAAAAAATTCGCTGGTTTTTTAAATCGCAAAAGTCTAATTTTGCAAAAACCAACTTCGTTTTAGTAACAACGAGAATGGGACATCTACTGAAGATATATACCAAGTTTGAAATAAATCGGGTGATTGGTTTTTGAGATATCATGCTAACCAATTCGAAAAACATCGTTTTGAGAAAAAGGAGTTAAAAGTTTTAGGTACCGTTTCTTTTAATTAATTTTTTTTTTTAATGTTGCCTAAATATGTACAAATATAAGCATAAAGTTTTCAATTAATATAATTTGAGGGTTTCTCTTAAAAAGAATCCTCAATGTCGCGCTCCTGCTCAGGCCGTCAAAGTAGGGAGACCCCTTAAACAACAAATTGCAAATACCCTAGAGATTAGATTACTTCAAAGGGACCCTCCACCTCGACGAGACCTAGCATTATAAATAAACTATTTAACACATTAATAATATTAAAAACACCACATCGAGTTGCGAAGAATACATTCCTCATCCATTGCGACTTCACAATTTTATTTAAAATGCGTTTGCATCAAATTAATATTAGCCATGAGTCACAGAAGTGTCCCGCGTGAAAAGACCCCTAATAAACCAAATTAACAAAATGTGAAACTATTGAATAACAGGCGCCGAAGCAACCACCTTGCGTGCACTGAACAAGACGGCGGATCGGCGCGTTTACCAGGTCGTGAGCATTTATCGTACCAGCAGGTACTCGGCCCAGTAACGCGTTCCTGCTGGCGAGAAAAGGAGGTAATCCAGCGTAGGTACGCGTAAAATTCCGACTAATTAAAGTCGCGGCCTTTTTCGTCGGAACAGTCGGGCGACACTCTGTTCCCGTCCTATTTCATCTCGGAGGGAAACGAGTTAAAGCTGCGTAAAAATCCACGATGAACGATGGCAGGCTCTTTGAACGGAGTATCTCGCGTAGTAGCGCTCGCAATTAATGAGATACCTAACTGAAGGTGGATGTCCCTCTCGTTCGCAAGAGTTCTCGAGCGGAAGTGCTATTCAAATTATGACGTGACACCACTTTGCCAAGCGGAAAAAGTATTTCCATGTTCCATGTGGTGGTGCGCACGCGCAAGAGACATTGGTACCTGGGTGAGAAAGCATTCCTTCGGGAATAAAGGGAAATGATTGTCGAACATCATTGCGTGTGCGGGTACTCCTTTTATTTACAATGTTGATCATTGTTGTATGATTAAAGGAACACTGTGGAGAATGGTGAGTTTATATGGAATGTGAAAGAATTCGGGAAGCGAAAACAGTGTAATTCTTCTTTAAAATATGTAGATTACTTTTAACAATGTTTGACAAATGATGTTTGGTAATGTAAATTTGAAATTCCTTTACAGCATTGTGCAGAATTTGAAATTTTTAAATTTTGATCAGCTCACAAGGGGCGTAGAGATAAATCGGCAATAAATAAAAAATTTCATAAAAAATGGAAAATTTCATAGATATTGTACACATTGGTGCCAATGCGCAACCGGAAGATAAAGTCCGAGAAGAAAATCCTTTCAAACCCAGATTATGGACCATCTTGGGCAACTTTTAACTTTTGATTACATGAATATTGTATCTGAAAAAAATATTTTCGCTCCATCCTAACGTACTGTCATTGCTTGAAAAATTGAAAACTATCTAAACTTTATATTAATAATAATTTAAATATTGTTTTCAAAAACCATTTTATTAATGGAAACTGCTAAAATGAACTTCAAATTTGATAATGGAGGTTATATTTGTTTACAAAGTAAAATATAACACATAAACTATTTATATGTATGAAAAGAAATTATCCAGAGGTATTTCAGCATATATTTGGAAAATACAAAAACTTAATTTTAAGGAGTCGTGATGGAGGTAACTTCAAAAATATGAATTTCTTGATAATTATTGTTACGCAGTTTTGTAGATATAAAAGAAGTATGCAACTTTTGTTTAATATTCTACGGAAAAGAAAATTCTGCATTTTTTAAACGGTGATTTCACCCCCAAAAGCTGCTCTATAGCATCAACAAAAATAGGGTTGCGTTACGGATGAACTACTCTACTTGCACACCAAGTTTCATAATTTTCTGACTTCCGGGTTGCCGAACTTCGCTTGTGAAATGTTGGAAGTACCTATTTGTTATGGGAAGGTTTGTAATTTACCTAAATTAACATAATAACATGGAAACTCTTTGCTTCAAATAATGGTTTAAACTACTTAAGTAAATTATTCATAAATAGAAAACATAAAAGCAGAGTGCAATTTTATTTATACGCATTAGATAAAATTTATTCACGAACTTAAATAAAAACCAAGGAAGTAAAAGCAGAGGTTAATACTATTGCCATGGAAATGTGAATTAGGAATATCTTCGCCCAGCGTGTTTTCGTTTTGTAAAGTGATCGTCATACACTTAAGAGCCCTCCATGAAAGGAATCGAGTGTCATCTTTGTTAATTCCTTCTCGTGTGCCCCTGTCCGCGACACTGCCCCTTTCCTCGAAGAAGGTTGATGCAAGGAACCGACACTATGTTTAGAAGGCCTCCGCTCGCCTTTCGATCTGTAGATCTTCGGAGCAAAAGAGTCGTAGCCTCTAGTCTGACTGTTTCTTTTCCTCGCGGACTAGTGGTTTCGTAAGGAACAGAAATAAGTATGCTTCCGGTCGGCAGTCGCGGCTTTCCCTCTTAAAGCTTCTTGGTTCTCCCTTGCCAGTAAACGCCTCTTGAAGTCAGCCTTGGCCCGTCCATGTGACGAAACCCTTAGCTTTTAAATAGAAACTCCAGCGAGACAAACGGCCAGATTTTCGTGAAATTTTTCAACGTTACTGTTTACCCTTCTCGGTAACACGGAATTGGCTTGCTGTAATAAATCTACCGCGAGGGATGTTCCTTTGCTGAGAAAACAGGCCGCGCGTGTGTGGCGCGTGTCGTGCCCCACACAGGGGAACCACACCAAGTGTCGCACCGAATTTAACAAAGCTTTGTAGTCTAATAAACCCGATATGACAGCAAAATTGACTTTATATAAAGCACATGAAAACTGGAAATGTGTGAAAAGTAATATCTACAATCTGTGAAAATAAATTGTCCGAAAATCAGTTTTACTGTAACAGTCGATGTTGAACCAAGTTCAATTTCCACCCCCAGCGCGCCAAACTGAGCAACACCCTCTATAAAGGATCGACCGGGCCTCGATTAATTCCTGAAATTCATCGACGATCACTCGTCGAACGACTGGATACAAAAAAAAATTGCCAGCGCCCAGTTTATGGCAGGAGAGTCTCGGTGTGGCGATAAAGTTTCTCGAAGGGGGGTGGCTCGTCTCGGTGCGTTTCGAGGGGCGAAAACGCATTAACCCGAGTTACGGTTCGCGTATATTCTCGTTCAGCGACGAAGAGGGAAAAGCCGTGTTTAAATGGCGAATGGGGATTTGCGAGTAAAGGCGGTATTAGGAGTTTCAGGGACGATTATGGGCCGACCTTGCTCCCGGTGCGAATTCCACCGCGAAAACATGACGGAAGCTTCTGGTCTGGCCGCGAGGGGGACGCGGCTGCAATCTTTTGTTCCTCCGCCAAGTGGCTCCTGGCCGTAGCTACGGTTACTGAAATGAAATCCACGGTTAACAAGCAGCCAAGTAAAAAGGCTTTCTTCAACTGCCACTTTGGACGGTCGCTAATTAGACGTTCCCTATTATCCTCATTTAGGGATACACTCGTCATTCCGGTGAAGATAATAAGTACGTTTTTGTCCTCCGCCTTTCGTCGGCGGGTAGGCACTGTTTTCCTTACATTTCGAGGATGAACTTGAAGTAAATGGAGATCGTAATGTATGTACGTATTCTTTGGGATTCTTCAGTTCCACGTTGCCCAACATCTGCTTCTTTGAATGAAATCTTTATTTCGGGGATTGCCTCAGATCTGCTTTATTGAAAGAAAACTTTATTTTAGAGATTGCCTCTATTATTAAACTAAATTCTAACTCCACACCCACGCGGCACATTTTGAAAATCGATTTTCCTTGAAACAAATTCTCATTTAAGAGAGGATCCTCTCAATTATCCCACAATCTCGACTGATTCTCGCATAAGGATTCATTTAATTCCGTTAGTCAGGTATAAATTAGACTGGGCCGAACAAAAAAATGTTGGATTCTTTCCCCGTGATAGCAAAAAAAAGATGTAGCTCTGCACAAAAAGTAATTAGATTTTTTTCATTAAAAAAAAAACAGGATTAGCCGTGCCCCTTGGACCCTAAAGGGTAGGCTGGGTCGAGAACATGCAAAAATATTTTTTTTAAATCTGACTTGACATAATGAAGAAAAGATGTGAGGTTTGTCAAAAAGTTCGTTGATTTTTTTTATAATTTTAAAACTATATTTTAACTATGTTTTAAAATTATAAAAAAATCAGCGAGCTTTTTGACACACCTCACACATTTTTTCATTATGTCAAGTCAGATTTAAAAAAAATTATTTTTATACGTTTTCGGCTCAGCCTAATATATGTATGTAGATACTGGAGCAATTTTTTTCAAAATCGATCTTCTCGAAAGAGCAGCCTCATATGAACCCATTTCATTCCACATTTTCAACTTACTCTCTCACCACACATTTAATTACACCACTAATTACGAAACACCCAGTATATTAGCTCCAGGAAATTTTCCAGTTCATCGTAAGACTTGAAGATTCCTTCCAATGTCGCCGAGCGTTTCTCGAATTACCATCGATTCTGTCAACGTTCAGTTGCACTGTAATTCGATTCATGGAAACGAATCGAAATCCTCGGTTGATCCCCCTGTAAACCATAAGCAGCGAAGAGCAGACGGAGCGGAGCGGCGCAGAACGGGAGAAGCCGCGGTTCTGGTCGGCTTCATCTTTTGAAACTCGCTGCGTATATAGGCGCACACCGGCCAGCCCGTAAATATTCGCCGGTAGGTTCTTGCATATTCATTTCTGGCGGACGTACACAGGGCCCCGGGTCGAAATAATGGCCACGGATTTCGCCAGACACGCAGCCCCAATCTCTTCTCTCTCTCTCTCTCTCTCTCTCTCTCTCTCTCTCTCTCTCTCTCTCTCTCTCTCTCTCTCTTTCCTCCATCCCTCTGCCCTTTTCCTCTCCTTTTGTCTAAACCCTTATTCCGAATGTTCCTCTATATTTTTCGTGTCGCCCCCTTACGCCGCGGAGACCCCGCGACTTCTGCCAGAGCTGGGGTGAATAGAAAAGAATTACGCGAAGGAACCGAGGGGCAGAGAGGTGTGGAAGCGAGAAGCAACGTTTAATCGCGTGCAAGATTTAATTTCTCAGTCGTTTACCTTGTAACTGGTCTTGTAACTTCGAATAGGTATCGAGCGCATCATTGAAGCATTTTGTATTTGGGGAGGATTGTCCCAGAAAGCGTGAACTGTGTGGAGGAAAAGATGCTTGAGTCTTTCTTGATCCAATCACGTTGTTATTTATTTAACCCCACTGCGTTCCTCGGGTCTTTTAACTTGGGGATAGGGTTTATACAAAAACTGACTTTTGAAAAAATCGGTTGTCGAATTTTACTATCCCCAAAAAAACGGTTTTCGAATTTTCACAAAAAGTATAATTAAAATAGAAAAAAAATATTTGTACTTATTTTAAAAATTTTCAGTTTTTTTTTTAATATTAATACTATTACAAAAATGTAACAAAATAAAATATACTCTATCTATTCAAATTGAAAAAAGAAAATAAAATAACTAAAATCCGCACAAAGTATAAGTTATAAATCTTTATTTCATTTAGTATCTTTCATGAAGATTAGTTTTACAGTAAACTGTTACCTACTACAATATGCTTCTGTCCTAGGCGATTTCAAATCAAAATGTTAACGTTTTTAATTAAATAATTAATTAATTTTTACATATTAATTCTAGTATCTAAAACCGTTTTTTTTTTCATTTAAAAACGACGTCAAAGTTCAAACTAAAGTTGCATTCTGGTATCATTGAAGTTTATAAAAGTAGAAGAGGTTGTGATTCGCAAAAGCAAATAAATGATTGATTTCGAAACCTGTTTTTATAAAGAATCCTAGTCGACAGAGGAGCAAAGAAGTTAGAGTGTAAAGAGTTAACACATAATCTGCAGCGCGTTTCAAAGAAAACTAACGATTAAAGCCGTTCCTTTTCGATTTCTTAATTATACAGTAATTTTAGGAAACCTTCATATTGCATCTTGTAGGTAGAATAGAGATCCCTCATTAATTATAAGTTTCACGCGCGATAATAGATCGAAATCGGGAGCTCACGCGTACGTGAGAGCGACAGGTAAAGTGTTAATGAACTCTGAATGACTAATAAGTAATTGCGTAGCGTATGGTTGTTGTAACAACACTTTTGAACTGAATCTAAGATTGCAGAAAATTGTTAATTGTTATAAATGGGCACATTTTTTCTTTTGACTTTTAATTAATTTAAGCGCAATCCCAGATACATAAAAATCGGTACACACTGTTTAGATATATCGTAAAATACTTGAAACATCGTAAATATAAAAATTATATAAATGGTACCTTGTACCGCTTAACATAATCGATCAAATCGAAAGTAGTGAAAATTTATTATGCATACTAAATAATCGACACTCTGACATAAAAAGTTCGTTTACTTATCCCAAGTATCGATCTAGAGTGCAAAACGCTTTTCGACAATGAAATATTTAATCCTTTCAACCACGCTTTAAGATAAGAGAGAGTAATGTTCAAACGGTATAAAGCGATGCAGCGTTACGTAAAATATTACTGAGCTGCATAGGATCACAGCTCTGACATTTCTGACGCTACGCACAGGGTGTCCTATAAATCCTAACGCAACCTGCTACGAAGGGATTGCTCATACAAAGCGGAACAAACGAAAAGTGCAGATTAAATTCCATTGAAATTAATTTCCCTCTGAAACTTAATTTTCTTAAAAACCATAAATCTCACATTTTTACTGAAACGCGTAGAAAGCACAATTCAGACACCAAAACCTCATCAAGTTCACTGTTTAAACACATTCCAAGTGACTGTCATTCGAAAGTAATTTCCTTCGAAAACTCGGCGAAATTTATCTTTCTCCGAAAGAAAATCTGCTTTCAAAAAACAACAAGCTTCGAAAGAGAACAAATTTTGATATCCCTATTATAAATTCTACGCGTTTCAGTCAAGATGATTCCGGACGTAACAAAACTGAAACCTAATCGCTGCATTTCACGAATGCTGGATGAATGAAGCCCACGGTTCGAGGATCGTTGAAGAATCTGCCGTGAAAGCGCGGAAAATCGACGAACGAAAGTAATCTGGTTAAAGCGGGGGAAATAACCGGGGGTTACGTGGGCTATTCATAAAAAAACGTTGCTGAAACAAGACACGGCTGTATGAAGCATTCTTCATAGAGAACGCCGCGCGTTTCTCTTCAGGGCGGTGTGTGGACGCATATATTCGCGGAACGACGAAGCATAACGGCATATAACGCGAATGCCGGCACGTGATGTAAAAAGTTGCGACACGCTTAGCCGGCATGGGCGAGAAGCTACGCTACGGTCGCTGATAGAACTTCTTTTTTTCTTACGCTTTTTCTGCCACCCTCTGCTCTGCTTTTCTGTAATCGTACGCATAACTTACGCATAACAGATACCGCCTGAAAACGTTCAACCGTGACCGTAGCTTCAATTACGTCGCGTTTATACAGGGCGCAAGTGAAATAGGGTGAATGGTAGAAGCGCAGTTTGCTTATCTTAAGGAGTCATTCTAATTTTATCGGCCGAAAAATGAAGCTATTTTTAAAGATTTGTTTCTCAATAAATACAACATATAATGGAATAAATCTTTTTGGTATTTATCAAGCTACTCTTATATTATAGAAAAATAATTAAAAAGAATCTTTTTAACCTGCTCTGTAAATAAAAATCCAGAGCCTTTTGGTCCTCCTTTACCAATCCACCAACCGGTGTAATTATTATATTAGTAAGAAACCTTCAAACGGTGCAACTAAAATGTACTTGACAAAACGTGTTAATTGCCTTTCCCAAAGAAAGAATTTCCGGAAGAGGATTCGCTCCTAAATTTTGCCCATGTATTTCAGCAACACTCTGTACATTGTTTTCGGTGCCACTGTCCATTTTTTCGTTTGTTCTCCGCGTTTTATCAAGCGTCTCCCTGCTAATTAAATGAAAACAGAAAACTCCGCAACGAGATAAAAGCGCACGAAGTTTTCGTTACTTAGCTTCACTTTCTCCTCTCCAGCTCCGTTCCCAATTCCATTGTCCAGCTCCTATCGATTGCCTCTAATAATTGGACGAAACTATGGGCGAAATCTCAGCGGGGCGAATTCAGAATTCCATGGAACCGACCAGCGCACGAATATAAATTCTCTCGCTGGACGGCGATGTCGATGTCAAGCGATACTTTAAGGGTCTCGTGGCTTTCAATTTGCGCGCTGTTAATTAACGTCAGGGCGATCTTCGTCGGGAGCGCAGGTGGGGCAGAAGAGGCGAAAGGGGTAGAAGCTTGGACTTCGAGACACAAAGTGGAAACTTTTGGACTTTTTTTGTGTAATAAACTATTAACTTTAATCGAGTAAATTTGTTTTGAAATAGAAAGGTTCATCAGTGATGTATCTCCGCCGTTCTGAGGAATTCTTCCATGAAATTTTAGTTGACGATGCTTTTGATGTATTGGATTTTGGTGCATGCAGTAGTAAAAAAGAATGGAAGCTTTGGAATTCTTTTCTCTGGTGCATTATTCACTTTTATTGATCCAATTCGCTGCCCTTTTAAAGTATATACACTCAAATGTTTTCCAGTAAAATTTTGTGGAAGAAATATTCAAAATGAGGCGAATCTAGATCTCTTTTCAACACATTTAGTACAAAAAACTCTCTGTTTTATACGAAATTTAGTTTGCAGATAAATGGACAGATACGTTGAGAAATTGTGCTTGTTGTAAAAATCGGTATATTAACCAGGATAATTAAATATTGGTCTTTAAATACGCATTCAATATTAGTTCGATTAACCTATTGGATTTGGAATTTAAAAGATACGAGTACGACATGATATCGAAGTTTCGAGAAATTGGCACTTTAATTATCAAACAATTTTCGCTTCGCTCAGCATCGTGTTGAAGCGAACTCTCGCCAAATTCTATTGGATTGGGAAACCTATTGTACGAGAAACCATCCACGGTCGAATTTAATGAATTTGAAATTTTTTAAATGGTATATCGTTACAGAGTCGCTTTTCCTCCGTCGCTATAGTAAAAAAAAATTGTAAAACAACGAACATATTGGATGAATTCCAATAGATTTTATAAAAAGCAGGTCGTACGTTTAAAATGACATTTTTTAATGGGTAAAACGTTTTTTAGTTTCGTTCACTTTGAAGCACTCTCTCAAAATTACAAATTCTACAGGTAGTTATAATTTTGCAATAAATCGTATTAACGTTTATTCAAACGGGAAAAGGACCGAAGTAGTGAAATATTACTGAATTTCCTAAAAATTCCCCATTTCCAAAATCTACCGTCTAATATTAACGTATCACTAAAAGTATAATAATTGAAAACATGTTTCTTCGTTTCTCGAACAGTTTTCTTTCCCGGTAATGCCCGTTTAGTTAACCAGTCGATGTATATATTCAGCAGTTCACACTTATTGCTACAATTCATTCACATCAGATCGTAATTCATACGACACGAGTTTCTGCTCACTTCCACGTATACGCCTCGAATTTCTCCAGCTGGGTACAAAGAAGATATATATTTCAGTCAGTTCTACAATTTATGGCCGAGCTGTTGCAAGGAATGTCAATTAGTGTTGTTAATAACAGGCGATATCAAAGGCAAGAAAGAACTCACGGTTTTCCCATTACGCGAGATAAAAGAGCTCTCTCCTTGATCTTCCAGGTTCCTGTTTCCTTTTTCCGCTTCAATTAATTTTGATTACTCCTTACGACTAAATGAAACAGGGAATATCTTGCAGAGATTAAATCTCCGCTGGTTTAATCTGTCTTCAGGAAAGTAATATCGTTAATTCTTTCTGTACTATGATAGTTAATGTCCTAAGATGCGCATTTATAAATATTTGTAACTAAATAACTCGCATGTATTTGATATCTAATTTATACGTCACATGTTGCACACTGTATTCTAAATTCGTTACTTTTTTTATTATTTGAATCGGTTTATTCGCTGTCTGATTTTTATTGCCACAAGTTCGACTGCTTTCGTCAAATTTTTACTTAAAAGCCTGGTTCAGTAGTTTGTTGTTTCATGAATACCCACGTATAGTTTGCTTTTATTTTCGTTTCATATTCTGTTTTTATATTCGTCCATTTAACACAATATTTCAACGAGTGTCAATAGTTCTAGTATATGCATTATTTGTTACGTTTTTATGCACTGGGGCTCCAATCGGTAATAATGATAACAACAGTAAATGAGGCTTTGTTACATGAAAATTGTAACGGATTCCAAACTTACATGTAAGTTCACCTTAACTCCCAGTGACGTCTAAATACTACATTATCACAGTCTTAAGTTACCGCAGTTCCTCAACATGGAAAACAACTACTAAATTTCAGGACAACTACTGCCCCTATTCCGCAAACAAGGATAATTAAAATTAAAAAAGTAGCACTATTTATACCTATCGCCAGGGTATAATTAAAAGGCACTTCTTCTAAAATAGTTAAGGTGTATCTACTATTACCTATATAACAGAAGACACTTCACATTGATGTAACGGTGTAATGATAAAACAGAGTAAAAATTATGCAATAAAATATTCCACAGAAAATGAAATAAAATTTTCCACAGAAAATAGAATAAAATTTTCCACAGAAAACAGAATAAAATATCGCACAGAAAATGGAACCAAATTTTCGACCAGTCCCACCCAGTCCCAAACGCGACGCGCGTCGGTGTGCCCCCGAGCAGTCCCAACACTGGATGGAATCAAGAGTCCCGATAGCGACTTAACGGTGTCTTATGGTAGAGTGGCCACGTTTTCTATAGAGGCACACGCGAGAACTAGAACGCGTAACATTTTAATAAACGCAATTACCCGACCCACCGTCATTTAGGTGTACGGGGCAAGAACCTGGCGCGGAGGGCGGGGGGGGACAGGCAAGGAGCAGGTGGGCGGAGGACGTGTAACACAGCCACGTCTCAAGAATAATCCACGAGCCTCCATTAAGCGGCGTATTCAACGGCGTGCAGCCAACTTAAACTTTTCCCTTGTCTGACTACTTACGCGTCCTGACTACCGAGGCGCTATCCGTTCCTATACACAGCTTACACTCGCTTCGGCCGATGGGCGAACGCCCCCCCATTCGCCCTCTTCTAAGCGTGGCCACGCGTAGTTGCGCCTACGTCGCTTATAAATAACGTAATTAGTCTTCCTGCCTCCGCCTTCCTTTCTCTTACTCCTGTCTCGTCCTGGCCGTGTCTTCCTCCCTTCGCGCTTTGAATCGCCGCTATCTCGCCCCGTTCCTCTCCATCCGCGGCACAAAACTATCTGGCCGTCTCCGTTCTTTTATCTCTTCCGCCATCTTTTTCCTACAAACCGCCACTTTTGCCCCCGCTCTTCCGGCCACCACCCCAGTTTCTTCCTTCCTCGGGGATAATCTCCGGAATGAACTGCCGCGATCGGTCAGATACAGCATCGGATTCATTGTTGGCTTACGAACACGCTATGGTACCTACGGTTTCGTGGAACATGCGTGAACTCGCCAACCGAATGATACTGGAGTTGGAGAGGTCGGGAACTGGAGCCAAGGGGGAGGATGTGGGACGAGATGGATCACGTGGAGGGGATGATTTTGTGATATCGTGGATGATAGATCGTTTGATACAGTGGCGCACCCAGACGGGGGACCAAGGGGCTCTGGCACCCCCCAAGAAGGGGCTTCGTAGAAGGAAAAGATAAATGAATTTTAATCTTTTAATAAATTTTTATAATCACCTAATGAATTTTATTGAATTCCCTCCAATTTATCGGCTACCCCAAGATTAAATCCTGTGGGCACCACTGATTTGATATTGGGAGGTTTGAGAATTATGTGCACTAGTTGGGGAGATAAGCTTAATGTACGCGTTGCAGGTGAAGTTTGCCTACTGTTCGTCTTGGCTTTTGAAGATCGTGATTCGGGAAAAATATCAAGAAATATGAAAACCGATAATTTCATGATTCGGGGAAGATATTAAGAATTATGAGAACCCATAATTTCATGATTCGGGAAAAATATTAAGCATTATGAGAACCGATAATTTCATGATTCGGGAAAAATATTAAGAATTATGAGAACCGATAATTTCATGATTCGGGAAAAATATTAAGAATTATGAGAACCGATAATTTCATGATTCGGGAAAAATATTAAGAATTATGAAAACCGAGAAACGATTTTTCATGAAACTGTAATTTTGTATATTTCGTGAATGGAGATCAGCCCGTCTAGTAAAATGATTTTAATCAGTGCACTCGAGATATTATTTGTTGAAGCGTAGGAGATTTCAACCACTAAAATGCACCTTTGTAAATCCATAATTTGCAATTTAATAAAAAACACAATATTCGCAGCTATAAAAAAGTGTATCTAAATTCTTTCTCTTTTATAGTTTCCCTGCATCGGCAACCGGGAGCGCCATTGAAATGAATAAAAACGCGGGTGTGCCGTGTATCTCTTCAAAGTGTCGACAGTTTCGAGTCACAGTACACGCGAGGAACAAAAGAGGTCGCGAAGAGAAATATACAGGTCTGTTAAAGAAGAAAACATCGGGGATTACGAGCTTCGACTCTCATCGAGGAAGAAAAGTATGCAGTGCCCCGTGTCGTTGCACAGCGTCTCCACCGTTTTTTCCCCCGCCATAGAGGAAGGACGAAGGGCCATTCGAGGGGCTTTTACGCGGCCATAACTGTAACACCGTCACAAGGGTGTTGCAAACACCATGCGGAATATCAGGAATACGAGTGAGGATCCTAGAATCCCAGGATACCTCCTAGAAGACTATCAAACCACCTTCTCCTAGCATCCTCGCTCAATGGACAGTGCACGTTCCTTACCTCACCCCCCCCCCCACATGCATCTACACCTATCCACCTGCTTCGTACCTTCTTACACTTTGTGCCGTGCCCCTTTATTGCTTTCAGAACAACGGGTGTAAACTGGCAGCCAGCTTTAATCACCAGCCGTAAACCGTTATCGATGTCCCTAGTTCTGGGGAGCCACGATGGTGGATTCCATGAAAGGGAACGATGCATTCGTAATGCGCGTCGTTCGTCTACATCGATTGCACTCTGGCGATCATGACGACGATAGGTATTCTTGTTTTAGGACTTCGAGATCGAGGCTGTTAGTGGCTACCGCCCGGGCTTTAATTAGGGATTAAAATTAAAAGTGATCCTGGGAGTATATCTTCTAACAAGTGGAAGAGGTACCTAAGTCATTGACTGTTTTCCATTCTGCCAGAGAATGGAAGCAAACAAGTTGTGGGTCCGTTTTCAGAAGATTGTCAGAAATGGACTTTCGCCCGGACCGTCTTTGCTCATTACTGCACAACTACGCGAATACCAGGGTATCCAAATTTTAATTCGCTGTCATCCGAACGCTCCGCTTCAGTATTACGATGCGGAAGAAGAAAGTTACAGGGGACAAAACGTTCGAAGAGCGGGTCAAAGGGCCATTTCGATCGGCGGCCAAGCGGCGGTGTTTGTTTTGCAATCGAACGAAGAACAGGTGAAAAGGGTATCGACAACGATAGCTGGTATAGAACGTGGTCTGGCTGGGTGGAAATCCTCCTCGAATCGAGGGGTGGGGCCGGGGGTTAATTTTCTACGGCGCGGAGCGACGGCCCGTTCAAAGGGAGAAACAAGGGGACAGAGCAAACACGGGGACGAGGGTCGCCGAATAAAATTGCGGTGCGGCAGGACCTCTGGGCCGTGCTGGTTTGCGGCGGTGACCACAAATTAACGACCGCGACGCTCGAGATAAAATAACAAGCCGCATAAAAGACCCCGCCGATACGTACCGATTACCTCGACCTACCTCCGCGATAGGTTTCACTGGCCTGCCCCAGCCTCGTCTTTCTCTTCTTACCGAGCCGCATCGGCGAGACGAGGTGTGCCCGACCGGATCCTCCCACGACCGCCAGCAACACCGACAGATTCACGGGTGGTATCCGCCAGCCAGACCGGGAAACTCTCCAGGAATCGTTATCCCCAAATTGATTTCACCCGCTGCTGAAAACGGTGCGCTTGGAGGAGGGGCGTGATCTCGCGAACAATTAGAATTATAATTCGCGAATTAGAATCGCGTGAATTTGAATTGCGAATTCTTATTTCGAAGTCGACTTAATATGTAAAATACGTTACATATAAGATGGGCGGATACTTTTGTGAGTAACTGTAGATATTCTACGTGTGTTGTTTATGTTGTGTTAGGTTGCTCTATGATTTTCTGTGTTGATACCTCGTGGACCGATTGTACGTGGATGATATATTTTAGGTAACGCTTCTATGATCAACATTGGTTGCAACTTAATAGTAGGCTGAATCGATTCGACGAAACGTTAATTAAGTAATAATTACAGCTAGGGTATAAGATTGGGTGTTTTGAGGGAGAGATATAGATTTTTGAAAATATTCTTTGGGAATGAAGAGTCCTTGTCGAAAACACTGTAGGGGGAGTTGGGACACTTTGGTGCAAGGAGCACAATGAAACATTAATATTCTCTTGATATCTAGAAACAGTTAGAAGTTCAAAACATGATCACAAGACAGTATAAGCTGTCATCTTGATAGATGATATAAGATTATAAGATGATACCTTATAGATATCGAGATAATATTAATGTTTCATTGTGCCCCCTGCATCAAAGTGTCCCAACTCCCCCAAGTGCCAAAATCAAAAAAAAAATTATCGGAAAATGTTCTACTTGCCAATGGTAATATTATGGTATAGAATTGGAGTTTTGGCACTTACAATGTTTTCTCCAAGGACTCTTCAAATATTGAATGAAAATGATAAATCCTAAGTAGATTTTGACGCTTTGCGCGCTAGGGTGAGCCTGATTTGTTATCATTATTACTTAAGTTTGAATACTACTGCTAAGAAATTTTAAGAATAATATCGTACGTTCTATAAGCTAGTGGACACAAGATAATCCCTACTTAGCGTGTAGTCTGCTAAATTATTTGCAACGATTCCTGGTTCAGTGACCCGTCGAATTTTCGCCACCTTGTAAATTATATTTCAAATCCTGGTAGCCAAAAAATAACTGGAAACCCAGTTTTCCATCGCTTCGAAATCGATTCTCCAAACATCGTCTGCGGGCACCTTTCTCTCCTCGACTTCGTCTTCGTCCCCTCGTTCTCGACAGCTCATCGAGAGCTTGGCCACCGTGCCCGAATGAATCACACCGGCCACCTCATCGGCGGCCAGATAGCGCCAGCCGACGACGAAGGGAAATCTCATTTCAACGAGCATCTGTAAAAAGTCTGGGAATTCGTAGAGGCCGTGGTGCCATCGACGGGAATGGTGATGAACGGAAAACGGGGGCGTCCAATCCAATCCCTCGTCAGTGAGGGCGGATTCGTTTACTTTTCGGTCTAACCCACGTGGAACGAGCGCGTTCACTTTATCCGTACGAACACGCTTTAACCCTTGGGCGACTACGCTCGACTGCCGCTGCAACAGTCCTTTTTTGCATCGTGTTTTAATGGATACCTTAGTCTCCGTTCCCCCGAAATCCTTTAAAAGCTGACACTGGAAACACTGTCAGGACGTTTTCGCGAAGGGGGAATATACCTACGTGTATTCATGCTACACTGTACCTCGGTCGGTAAAAATGCAAAGTGGACTTTTGTTTATATTAATTCCTTGGTATTCGTCATCGTTTTCAACACGTTCGGTATTGTTATATAAATATAATTAGTGCAGTGCGTAGGGCTCACTCGAGGTTAGACTCGCAACAGTTTTAATTAAGGTAACAAGTGATATTAACTTATTGGATCTCGATGAAATGAAGTTTTGAAATTTTTGAAAGTAGTAATTGGGATGTTTGAGGTTGTGATATTATTCAGAACTATGATTTTCTTTAAAACATCCACGATGCAAGTTATGTACTTGTTATTAGTCAATTGAATATTTATGATAGTTTTGGATGTAAAGAGATACTGCATCACGTACACTACCTGCAAAAAGTTTGGACTCATTTTCAGATTTTCATTAAAATCATATCGTATGACGAGTGTTCTATAGCGTGGAAAAATTACTTAAATTTCTATAATGAGAAATTATGTGCTTCCCTTACATATTTCACAGAGTGATTCGAAGCTTTTGGGGTGTAGTGTAGTAGTGTTGATTTCAAGGCACAAGGTTTGAAATGTATGGAAACGTATCGGTGGAACAGCCAGCGGCCCGAGTTAATTTCGATGGTTGTTGCAATATTCCATACTAAACGAGGTACCCCGACGCGGTGCAATGGATGCACAAACACGAGCTGCAATATGCATTGTAAAGAAGATTGGTCAGGGTTAGAAATGAACAGTCAAAACGAACCGAAAATACAAGTCCCATGATTTTTGCTCAATAATATTGCTCAACAAATATTTTAGTAATAAATCGAATCGACGCGAACGTGTCAGCACATTTATTTCTATAGAATTGTGCAGGTTGGGATTTAAATTGAGCGTCGATACATAAAATACGTACGACACTTCATAAAACACATGGTACGTAATCAAATAATTTAACCGTTTCATAAAAATAATGTCCGCGTGTGCGCGAGGTGTAACGTTAAACTGCATGGGCGACGAATTTCATCAGAGCACTGATTGCAATACGAATCGGCGTGGATGATTGCTTTATAAAGGGAGATATCGCATATTGATGCCAAATCGTTTTTGAGTTTGGGAACAATGATTAAATTGAACGACGCGAATAATTTTCTCTCGCGAAATCAGCGCTGCAAAAAGATAACCACCCATTTCGCAATAATTAATCCCGTATAAGTCCTAACAACATTTCTAACATAAGATAGCTATAGATAATCCTTAAATACTAACGATACATTATTTAACGTATGTATATAAAAAATTTATTTATAATATTTTTTGGTCACCACGGAGCAAGTAGGTGCATTGTGCATTTTTTAAAAAAGTGGAACTTCTATCATTTTTGTAGATACACAAATGATAAAGGTAAGAAAGTGTGACCATTGAAAACGAAATACTTTACAAGGTGCATACTTCATCTTTTTTTCAACACCTGCATGAAAATGTGTGCTTTTTTACGCCTGCTGAGCGGGAGCAAAATGACCAATTTCAGACGAATTCGCGTAAAATCTTTCTCCCAAGGGAAAAATACTTTACGCGCATGCGCAGTTGTTCGACTAATCGTTATCGATTTGTTGGAATATAAATACATGTATTGATTAATTTCGTCAGAATAAAAAAGCAATCGAACGTGCATATTTTTTGCGAATCGCTCAGCAGGCTATCAAAAACACACGTTTCATGCAAGGGTTGAAAAAAACATTATACGTGATAAGGGAGAGACGCGATTTCGGCTCGTCGAAATCGCTTACTTCTCTCCCGTATCACGTAATGTACTATTATATCTGCCTATTGCAATTGCGCCCCGCACCTACGGAAAAAATGCTACCATGAAAAGGTAGCCCTCCTCATTTTGTGTCTCCGCGTAGAAAAGAGTTAGAACTTGCCCCAGTTTATAGTGCCAGCCACCGTCTTCCCTATTCACTTCCACAAGCACATCATTACTCCCAAAATTTAGCAGAAACAATCTCGCATATCCTGTACAGACGCTGCTTATTGTACCTATCTTAGGTACACATTCTGATGCTCTGACGAACAACGTCGAACCAACCGGTTCGCGAAATCATCGTATCAGTGTGATACGAAATATTATCGGCTGGCCGATCGGATAGATTAACGAAGGTTCATCCGTGTCGGCAGCTATCGTCAGACAGAAATCCCCGATAGATGGCTGGGGCCCAAGAAAAAGGGCGTCGGAGCATGGAGAAGAGGCGCGGGGGTGGCGGGAAAAAGGAGATAATGCCGTGCACCAAGGAAACAGCCAGACAGAAGCGTTCTTAAGCCACGGGGTTTACTTTCGGCGATCCAGAGACTGTTCCACGAGGACGAGATAGTTTAATGGTTCACCTGAGAACGTAACGACAGGACCACTTCTATCATTTGCGCTCTCACAGGCACTACAGTTTCTGCTTCCGATTCATCGCCACCATGTTTACCTTCTACTTTTCTCTTGCGCGGCAGAGACCCTTGAACGACATGACCCTCGTGCAGAGTTGGGCATTAGTCGAATACATTTTTATTCGACTAAATTTTGATTCGATTAAATTTTTATTCGAACGATCTCGAATAAAAATTTCGAATAAAGTGTAGTTATTCGAGAACAACGAATAAATTATTAGGCGACTAAATTTTTATTCGAGTGATCTCGAATAAAAATTTCGAATAAAGTAAAGTTATTCGAGAATAAAGAATAAATTTGTAGTCGACTAGCTTTTTATTCGACTAAATTCTTAGTCGAATAAATTTTTATTCGTTATTCGTTATTCGAAGGACCCCCGTGGCGACTAAGCGACACGAATAAGCGTGGGTCAGAACCCGAGCCGCTCCGTCTGGGATCCCAAGGCCCTCGGCCGAGGGGGGGGTCATGAGACAAGGGGAACGCTTTTCGAGTGTACCTACCACCCCTACCGGGGGCTACTCGGTATTCCCGTACCATATATCTTCAATTTTAACAAATTTCACAGGGTTGTAAATTCCGTTCCGTATATTTCACAATATAGGTTGAAGATCTTGTAATAATGTATAATATTACAAAACTGATTCACTAAACACCATTAAATATATAAAGAAACAGATGACAAGTACAAATAACAAATCGAATATGAAACTGCGTTGTATACAAAGTGAGTGGGCTTGATAAGTGAATAATTACAAAATTTGACAAATCTAACTGAGGGCTACATCTCCTTGATTTACGGTTTTATGGAATGCTAATTGAACTGTTACCCCATTTTCGTATTTATGTTATTTTGGAAAAGTGGAAGGGATGTATACTGGGTGGAATAAAGCTTTGTTAAAGTTAATTGATTCCTCCTTCACGAAAGGTAGGAGAAGGTGAAGAACCCACAAAGGTTGTAAATGTTGTATGTGAAATGTGTTGTATTTTAATAGAAATAAGCAGAGTATTATGTGTATGTTTTCTGATTGTTTAATATTTTTATTATAGTATATTTTTATTTTTGTTTCATTGTTTATGTAAGAATATACAAAGTGCTTACGTACATTTATTATATAATACATTTGATCCCGTTTATGTGAATAATAATAATAATTTTTGTCAGGCTCTAATTGATTTCTATAAAACCTAATAATCAGTCAGTAATTTGATTAATTCATACACCTTTCTAGAAAGAAAAACAATTTAATTGAATTTAACATGTATTATGAAAATAAGTTCTTTTCGGAAGTCTTACAAAGGGAAGGTAATATGCCCCCATAAAAGTCATAAAAAATTCAGGCTGACAGGCTCAAGTGAAAAGTTCTGATGACATTGAAATAGATTCAGGTAACTATGACCCGTACTGTTAAAGAGATATTTGTTCAGTATTTCATTTTGTTACAAATATTTTTCTTAATAAAGATTGAGCGCAATAGATTACGTGCGGTCTAAAAATATTTTTCTTTACAAAATATCCATGCATTCCTAGATTTGGAGATATGGACCTGTGAGGCCGAACATGTGCAATGGTGTAATTTTAATTTACGTGTGCGCTGTAGGATTAATTACGGTCCGAATTACGTCGCTCTTGGTGTTATTTTCGCCGAAAAAACATAAGGAATCGTGTGGCGTCGTTTTTGCGGCGATCTGATGTGAAATGCACAGCCCGAAATTTCTCACTTCTTAATCGTTTTTTTTTCGCCATGGCCTACACTCGACAAGCGTTCCCCTTGCCCCATAATACCCCTTGGTCGCCGGTCGGGTCGAAGGCCATGGGACTCGAGCCGAAGCGGCTTATTCGTGACGCCCAGTCGCCACGGAGGTCCTCCGAATAACGAATAACGAATAACGAATAACGAATAACGAATACAAATTTAGTCGACTAAAATTTTATTCGTTATTCTCGAATAACTTCACTTTATTCGAAATTTTTATTCCAGTTCATCGAATAAAAACTTGGTCGACTAAAAATTTATTCGTTAGTCACGAATAGCTCCATTTTATTCGAAATTTTTATTCAAAGGTTAGTCGAATAATGCCCAACTCTGCCCTCGTGTGGGAGACGTCTCGTGCCCCGAATGTGACATACAGGATTCTCAAGACCCTTCGGATTACTGTACGCGTGTAATGGAGCGGGGTCGTGAGGAATTTTTTATTCTTTGGCGTGGTTATGTGGAATTGATAATGGCAAGTGGAGGGACATGAGTTTTTCAATTCTGTAGGTCTCTTGTTTTTTAGGCAGACTGTATTACTCGTATTCATCACAAATTATTGGTAATTATGCTATCGCGATGGCTATCGTTGTGTATTTTACTTAGTGGACATATTCGAATAAATAAAAAGAAAACAAGAGAAAAGTTTCAGAATTAACAATTAATCGAAACAGAATTCTAACCAGTTCACTCTACTTTCATCAAACCTTCGCATAATATCCGAACAGTTTTGAGAATTTGTTGTTATGTAGAAAATACATAAATGTATTTAGGAGAACAATACATATTTCACAAAGAATGGAGGTTATACAAATTTACAGAGAATTAAATTGATACTATTAATATAATATTTATCATTCACCATGAAATGCAATATTGTTCAGAATTGTTTACAAGGCTATAATATCATGCGTATTATTACATATTAAATTGAATTAATATGAAATTAAAGCTCGACCTTTGCTTTGCAGTTGATACTCCATTTGCAGATAAAAGGCACAATATCAACCACAAAAGGAGGGCAAGGCAAAGAAATGTATTTCCTTCTTTCACAAAAATCCTCTTTCCTCCCCGTTCATCTCGAAAGATAGCACCTATAAGATCCAATAAGCGCATTCTAAAGCCTGCTGCAGTAATGCCATCCATTCTGCAAATCCGTAGGATGCGAACGACAAACTTTCTAATTAAGATCGTTACCTCGATGCAGAAAGGGTGCCATTCAGATTTTAATAGCACTACCCCCGAGGCTCCAGGAGGCTTCTGCTTACCGAATTTCTTTAACAGTAGCACGAATCGAAGGTGCTCGACGACACTGAGACAAAGTTCCAATACTCAAGTGTTTCTGCTGCATATTATGTGGCTTGTTAAGAAACAATGGATTTAAATAATACAGCAACATTCAAGTAACGCACAATAAGTTGAAAATATAATTGTTTTTAAACTATATCTGAATAGATGGGCATAAACTTAAATCCTGAATCCCTCAATGCTTCTGTAATTTTCAATTAAATTTAGAAAATATTGCAAGCGTGATGAAATATTAATGAAATAAGTTTCAGGTTAGGTTGGAATAGCCGGGGGACGAGTAAAGATACACGGCAGCGACAGTCGATTGACATATACAGGGTGTCTTTCACGTACTTGGCGTCGAGACGCTACCGCGTCTCTAGATCAGCTACGAATGTGAGTAGAAAGCAACTTCTGAAGTTACTATCATTTATTTATTACTGTACACTGAATATGGTCGATAGAGTGGGATGTCATTGAATAAGTCCCACTAAATGTGATACATCAGTTTGATATATAAATATATAAATATAGGGCCATTCTAGAAACTGGAACAAGCTGCAGGTCTTGGTGGAATGTTATAATGAGTACTACCTTCTTATTACGTAATTTCTTATGGGCTACAACAGTGCTTACACTTGCACTTTTTCTTTCAAATATAACCACTGTATTTTTTTACTGTAATTGGTCCTTCTTATACTTCTGCATATGAAGGTTACTAAGCTACGATCATACAGTACGATACACTTACTTACTTACAATGTATACTTCTCAAAATTTCTCTGAACCGAATGTTATGCAAACAAATTTTTTTCCACATCCTCAATTAATTTCTGCACGAAGAGTCACCCCGATCTTAATCGTACTATGTACAACTGCTAAGACATCCAAGGATAAGTGCACCTATTTAATATCGCCTAGGGACTGTCCTTAAATTAAGTAAGGGTATTTTAGGCGATTTCATACCCCCTCTCACCCCAGCATAAGAATTCGTAAGATTTTATATTCCAATCTCCCCGTTTCACGTAATATTTGCTAGATTGCATTTGTTCTGTTATTAAAATTCTTTTAAATATTTATATAAGTCACTTAACTCGGTTTCGTGAAAACTGAAATTACTTTTCTGAAACATTAATAATAGAATTTGCATTTATTGAAAATTAGGTTAAAAAAATATTACGTAAAACGCTATCTGACTCCCTTCCCTCCCTCCCGCTTGTGAGAAAACATAAGAAGCCTTACGTAATTTAAGGACAACTCCCTAACAAAACTCAAATCACTCTCAGTTGAAGGGTAATTTATATTTATGTTTCTAATTAGTCTCAGATGGAAAAGAAATTGTTTGTGATTTATGTAAAGCGGGTTAACATTTCAAAGAAACGTCCACGATCAACGTCATCCCTGACCTCAGGCCGCTCCACGAAAAGTCAGTCTGTCTGCCAGAATGCAAGAATCTCAAGGATTACTCCACGGGGTCTTCGAGGCTTAAGCGGACGGGCCTCCGAGCAGGTGTTGAAGTAACTGTCAGGGGAGGGATAAGTAGGTGTGCCGAACTAATATTTTTGCAAACTTCTCGGCGGGCCTCCGCAGTTTCCCTCGGCGCGGCGCATAAAAAGGGAAACAGAAAAAGGCAGGGGAGCAACGGAAAGATGAAGAGGGGCTTCCACCAAAGTGGATAGGTAATAACCTTCTTGCAGTGGTGAGAAATGATTGGCAATCAAAGTTGGTATTACACGCGGAGGAGGGCCGAACCGCGGGGGCCGAGAGTGCATTTGGTCCTATTTCCAGGAGAGACTCGTTAACCAGCCCCCTCGCACCCCCTCCGCCCATTCATCTGACGATTCACCCGTGGACTTTCCTTACTTCACCCCGTGCTTTCATCTTCGCAAGCTTTTTCCGTCGTCGCAAAGTCGGAGCATCTCGACCGGAAACTTGGCCCCCGGCTTTTCTTGCTTCGACGACGAACGAAAAGCCTTTCCTCTACTCCGCCCCTGCCTCCCCGCCCTTCCCGCCCCTATCGCGCGTATTATTCTTCCTCTCAGCGAGAATGGAAGATGTCGAGATATCGGACTGATCCTTTGTATCGGGGAACATTCGATCGTCCGATTGGTGGACAAGGAATAAAGGAAGTCTGTCCCCGCGGTGTTCCGTCCTGATGGTTCAACGCGTGAATTAACGAGCGCGTTTTTTTCACATGGAGCTGCGTAACTGTGCTTATTAAAGGTTTTCATTAACAATTTCAGTGCCGCGAGATTTGGAAAAATGCTTCTTCAAGTCATACAGATTTCTTCGAACGGTCTCTTGTGTTCGAAACGTTTTGTTCGTGTTAACGATAATAAAAATTTGCAATTTTATATTGTTTGTTAAATCTTCACGAGAGTATTACAAATCGATAGATGAGGCTTTCCCGATGAAAACGAGTCCAAACACGGCCATATTCGGAATATTTTTAATTTCACGTAATTCGAATCGTTTCTAAATTCTGTTGATCAATTAAAATCACGCGTGATTGAAAATAGCCCGAATGAGGTCGTGTTTGGACTCATTTTCATCGGGAGAATCTCGTTAATCTCTTAGTAATACTTTTACGAAGATGTTACAAGAAATACAGAAACTAAAATGTTTATTAATTTTATTTCATTTAAACGTCTCATTGGATGCTCGGCTACTACATTAGCAAAGAGCCGCCAAGGCAACTAGATACACAGCGAAATCTGAGCTTGGACTTTTCAAAGTAGTCATTCGGAAGCACTTGGAAAACACTGTCAATACTTTTAAAAAAATACCCACGTGAAAACACGCGGCGCCATTCAAAGAGTTAACACGGAAAACATGTACTCTGACATTTTACCCCGCAAGCGAGGATCAAACACCAGGAATATCTGCAATCGCGACACGCGTCCTGTTTCGCGATTTCCACCAAACGACCCAGCAGCGCCAAAACCAAGAGACAAAACGTGGAAAAATGGCAACAAGATGTAAAAAATAGACAAGAATTCCAAACAGCATAAAAAGAACGAAACAAATATAATTGCTGTATTTCCTCTATTTAATTATGTAGGGTAGATGCACTATTTGTGGCCACTTTAAGGATTTCAGTGACTTTCATCGTAATTATCTTTAAAATTGTACTTCAAATCAGGAAACTAAAAGCTTTACTAAATTTTACACTATCTTTACTATTAATATCTAAGTTACCATTAACTAGAGAAATCATTAAAGAATTAAGAAAATTAAAAAATATAAGAAATCCATTTTTCACCGTTTGTGGCCACTTGCCACTTTTCGCGTAAGCAATAAATGTAACCTTATATTTCTGGTGGTATACTAAACAAAATATTTACGGTTTGAAATTCTACACATAATTATGTGTCTGCAAGCAATTTCGAGCTAAAAAACCCGATAATTATGCACATGGCCAAAAACGGTACAATGGCCACAAACGGTACATCTACCCTACGTCCGAATAAGTAAGACAGAAAATGCCAGAACGCCTTTTGATCAAAGAAACACGAACGCGCGTTAATCGTGAATCACACCTGTCCAATTCATCATAGGATATCGGGAGCCCTCCAACCTCACGCAAGTCCGTCCTTACACAGCAGATAATCCCAATTACCATCGCCATAAACTGGCAGCTACGCGTTCCAATTGGCCGCGGGAGCGAGTCTCTCTATTTAATTACCGCAATAAATGCCGCAGAAGTGATGCTCCAATAAAGTCGATGGGTCCGACGCCGTGCAGCGGGTCTTGGTAACGCTCGCAGGAGGGGAAGGGGGGGGGGGGAAGAAAACAGAGATCGAGAACGTGGCTGGAGGGACGAGCAAAAAAATTCGCGACCTTGCCAGACAACGACGGAGGCCGCGGATTCCAGACTGTCCTCTTTCCTTCTCGCTCGTCCCAACCTTTCCCCCTTCCACTCTCTCTTTCTCTCTCTCTCGCTTACTGTTTTCATGGTGGTAAGATCGCCCCCGGCGCGAGAGAGGATCGTAGGTGATTATGGGAAGCCCCCTGAGCCTCTGGACCAGAGGCAGATCAGAGGTGCCGCCTTCTACGATGACGGAGCGATCCCGTGCAAAAAATCGCCCGTCTGCCACGTCCTGGTCCTCCTCCCCTTCGCCTCGGTATACAAGTCGGCCGAAGTACAAGGTAGTCGGCCGTGTGAGGCCGATTAATCACCTGGGAGCTATGGAAACACGTCTCATCGGGACATCGAGGACAATTATTTGCATCGGGACCAGCGCCTTTCGGCTGGACGCACCGGTCTATCGCTTCGGCCAGGCGTTTTGCATACTTCGTTTGGATTATAGGAGGATTGGTGGTATAGGTTGGGACTCTGGGATGTGGATGGTGGAGCTGGCGTTTGGAATAGTTGGACTTCTTTGGGCGCGAGGTATGCGAACGTTTGAGGGATGTCTGCGAATGATGGAAATCTAGCTTTTGGAACGTTTTACGACAGTGATCCCCAACCTGTGGATCGCAAAGTGTTTTCTAGGGGGTTGCCACGTTTTTTTTATTTTTAATATTATTAAGTTAGAATTATATTCTGAAATACCTGTTCTTAATGTATTTTCTTTACCTTCTTGAATTTACCTTACCTTATATGGGAGGGAGCGGTTCGTAGGTTATTTGAATATTATAAAAGGGGATCGCGAAAAAAGGTTGAGAAACACTGTTTTGCGACTTTTACTACTTAGTATCGACGTCGGTCGACAATTTGGGTTGTGAATGTGCAACGTTAACTTGCTGAACAAATTATTTATGCCCTACTTGGTAAAAATGTCCTCTGTGTAGTTCGAAATGTGTATTTGCGAATGATTACAAAATTTACTTAGATTTTTGTATTTGCGAAGAGTTATTTTGTGTAACTCATTTGCTACTCATTTCGCAAAAAGGGAAGGCGTGTGTTTAAATGACGAGTTAACTCATATTTTTAAATTACATTTAGAATACTAAGTCAACTCAGTTTTCTCATATGAAAACAGAACAGATAGATATTTACATGAAATGTAATGAAAATTATTTCCATACACGTGAACTTTCAACAAAGATTGGATTTAGTTCTGTGAACTGCATCAGATTAAAAAAAAAGAATAAAAATTAAAACCACTTTGGGTAGGGTTAAAATAATAGTACTTTTTTGCATTGTTGAATATTCAATTTTTATACATCAAAATAAGGATGAATATTACGGAAAAAAGTAAACGAGCCATAAAAATTTATTGAAAGAGCAATGCGTGGGGCACAGAGATAAATACTGAAAATCTAGATACGTAATAACCAGCACAAGTAGAGACAGCACCACCAGGTATCTTACTCTTTCATTAAATTTAATGATTGTTTATTCAGTATACCTAGTATTTCTCATTTAATTCGGCAATATTACGTGCTGATGCAATTACTTCAACGAGGAAAATGGGAAAAATAGGTGGTATTTTAATTCTTTCTCCTGTATATAAATCAATCCTTTTAAATAACAAACGATACTAAAGCATATTATATAAATAATAATAACTCTGTTCAGTATTTCTAAAAGGAAAGACAGAAAGTAAACAATTTAGTATTCATGCTACATTTGCAATGTACATTTATCATAAAATGATTAATTTATAATTATAAATGTTACAGTTTGTATTTCCAGCAACAGAAGAGACAAAAGCAAAGCACATTATACATTCGTCGCATTCACCGATATTTTCCACTCTAATTGGATTGACCGAAGTCTGATACCACATGCTAGTGTTCCGTTTATTTAATTTTCGTATTATTTATCTTCCCAATTCATTATCTCCCCCGTTACAACGAGATTTACCGAAACTTCCAGCTCAATTTAATTTCTCGTAAGGGACCAACATCGAACATAATTAGGTACCTGTGTCATCGACAATTTTTCGTTTCACATTGGTATAACAATGGAAGCTCACTTATCGACGATTTGAAATCAGATAGCCTAGGGATATTGAGAACTCATTTGTGTACTTATTTAATTAGTGATCTACCGCGAGTTTTAGAAATCTCCAGCGACAGTAAATATATTAAACAAGAGTTAGTTTCAATTCTTTGGGTGCTTCGGGCGCGTATAATAATAATCGATCTTTATTGCATTCAGTGGCGCATACACATTAAATATTAATGGGTTATAAAAGGAAACAAAGATTAATATAAATAGGTACTATACAAAGGCGAGGTTAAGCAGTATACATGTTATAAACCTACTTAGTCCAGATAAAACGTATATATGCATTCGGTCAGTGCCACACAGTCTGTGCAGTGAACGCGTATAGGCGTTCGGAGAATATGGTAACAGCTACAGCCAAAGGATTTCCGCACGTGGTGCAACGCAAAGAATTTCAATCTCCATATAGAAACTTTCTTTTCTTTTGACTCAATTTGGCCCCTTCACACATTTCCCTAATTAGTTTTAGTTTCTCTATTTATTGCCTTCCCGTTTGTGTCACGTCATTAGTAATTAATTAGGTACTATTATTAATGGGACAAATAATATTACCATAAATAATAATAATAATAATAATAATAAATGATGCTACGAAAACGATCTGGCCGATAATAATTTATAGTAACAATTTAATTTGAAATAAATTTCATCGCCAAATATCAGTAATTTAATCAAATTCAACGAATTCACTGGAATCTATTACTATCCCTACCATTATCGTGATTTAATCCCGATCGCGCCGCTTCCCCAACATTCTCCAAGGCGTTTCATAAAATCCAAGACGACATGGGGCATAAATAGTCGTGGCCGTCTTGCTCGCGCGAGTAAACACATAAATAGATGCCAGCGGGCAGGGCTGGGGGCTAAGGGCGAAACTGGTCGTGAAACCACCCGGGGGACGCGGCGAACGTCGCAGGGAACCCGCGCGAACCCTCCTGAGATATTCGACACTAGAAGCCATGTTACGTTGTCGGCGTCGCTGTCTCCTGTCGGTATCGTTCACCGTTCACCCTTCATCATCGTCAGCTTTAACTGGCCAGTGGAAGTATCGATCGCGGTATCGTGTTCCACGCCAGCCTGCCCACGCGACTACTTCCTTTCCTTCGCTTCATCCTTCCGGCTGAGCCGCGGCGTCCACGTTACCCAGCACGCACCACTTTGGTGTTCGTGGCGAACGCTATGATAACTAGACCGGCGGCACTGATCATTTTCCAGTCGCATGGGGTGCAGACAATTCGTGGATCTTGTCGGTTCTCGAGATGCTTAGAGTGTTTATGGGGACGTCGGATAGGGCAGGGTGCGAGGCCTGAACGACGCTTGTCACGTATCCCATGAATATTAAGGTGCTTCGTGCCATCATGGCTTGGATTTTTGGTAGGGTTTTAAACAGCGTCGAATTTATTTAAATATCGAAAAATGGTAGTTGTGCTAAGCTCTTCATAGTTTCAGCTACCCTTTTTCCTAGTTTGGTTTCAATATCGTTTGATTTCAACGAGGGTCTAGTCAGGAAAGAATGTCAAAGATAGAGTGCAAACAAAGTAGAGTAAATTACCATAGAGTGAAGAATATAAGTTTATATTTTATTTTCATTTGTGTTTATAAGTATAAGTTTATAAGACTGATAGAATAAGCAAAGAGGGAAGTGTGGTAGGAAAAATGTTTAATGTAAGGATAAATGTAAAGGTACACATATGTAAGCAGGAAGGCAAATGTAAATGTAAGTGTAGAGGTTAAGGGAAGATGTAAGCGGAATCTAAATAAAAAAATTAAAAAATAAGTTTCATTTTTGATAAGTGTCATGGGTCGAAGGGTGCATATTCAAGACCGTCTGGAATGGATAAATATAGAAGTCATTAGAATAGTTTAATCTGTTAGTTGGAACCACGGTGTAAGATAGATAGGTGGACCGACTCTATCCCCACTCCTGTGATCTTAAAGAAAAAGTTACTTGTCCCTCCTGCAGAGGATACTAGTGTAACATGTGAACAATATCACGTTTACTTCCTTATGTCAGTGATGAGCTATGGGGCGCGTTTTCTCGCGGATGCGCGGCGTTTGCAGTACCGTATCTATGTTAAGGCGCAACTAATAGGTGTAGTGTTATTGGCGTGAAAGTAGCAGGGTCATCAAGGTACCCCATTTTATCGAAACTTGTACTATACTGATGCTAAAATCGCCGCGCATCCGCGAGAAAACCCTACCAGATGTTGTTTCTTTTACAAGGGAAAACGAACATTGGTAATATGGGACGACAGTGTCGTGTAAAAGATTGTTACAATAAACAATCAAGTGCTGCGAATATCACCCTTTTCAAGGCACCAAAGTGTGCTGACGGTTTAAATAAGTGGTCGGAGCTCCTTAATTAAAAGTTAACACCAAATTCTTATGTTTGCGAAGAACATTTTAATATATGCGATGTAAAAAGTACAGAAATTGTACGTGATGCTGCTGGTGATGTCATTTGTACACTGTACAAATGTATATGAATTGGTGATAAATGACCTAAATGAAAATTCAGAGAAATTTTCTTTCCCATGTATGAAGCATAAGGAATACACTGTTGCTTACTGCATACATTATTATTTAACTTTAAGAATGCGACAAGTAGCTAGGATAAAAAATAGAGAGCATTCTAAGAGCAAAGAAAAAAAGAGAACAGCCAAACTGTACAACAAATAAATAAATATTTGTATCATTGAAACAAAGTCTTAATGTGTTTATTATAATATTATCATAAATTATATAAATAATAATTTATAATTTATCCTCATAAAATAAGCATTTTACATAACGATAAATATTTGTTTGGTCGTTAACCGACTCATCATTTTCTCAGTCTAATTAATTTTAAAAGTTACAATATTTTACTTTATAAAACTTTTTATTGGAGATGCCTGAAGTCATTACAAATTTTGAAACCCACTTAGTATTCAGAACGTGGTTATGGCACGGTGTAAAAGAAACATAAGGAAGTAAACCTGATATTGTTCACATGTTACACTAATACCCTCTGCGGAAGGGACAAGTAACTTTTTCTTTAAGATCACAGCAGTTTTGTGGTGGGGGTAGCATAGTCGGTCCACCTATCTTTCTCACACCGTGGTTGGAACTAAAGGGTTTTCCCGTTGATAATAATAATAATAAATAATAATAATAATAATAATAATAATAATAATAATAATAATAATAATAATAATAATAATATGAGGAAAGGTGAATAAGTAAGATTACCTGTGAGTTATTTATTACTACAATCAAAAGCAATATAATTACTGAATCGACTGGCATACACGTAGGTGTATATTTATTCTATTAATTGAAATTCTGCTCCAAGAAGCAAACTTGAAATTGTCTTTAGATAAATTAATTCGTTTTTCAATCTTTTAGGATATCGAGGTGTCGAGGATCTTTCGTTCGCTTCCCGTTGTTCCCATGCCATAATATTTTCTTAATTATCTAAATTTAAAGGGGCCAATAAATTCGTATTTAAATGGCTAATTACCGGGAAGATTAACGCGGGGAATTATACGGTTATATAATCCTTCTCTCCTTACGCTGTTTCAAAATATCGTTTTCATATTTTCCAACACTTGGCACACGACACGCGCATCTGTGTATTATTTAGCTTTTATTTCTTTGACTACAATTTTCGCAAATCTTTAAAAAGGGATAAATGCAATGCAAATAAAATAAGTCAAGAGAGAAAAAATAAATGGCGGATAGCAATTTCATTTTAATAATTCGAAATCTTGCGAACCAATTATTTTCTGTCGGAATATTAATGATATAATTTAATCGTTTTAATAAAGCATTAATGGGCTTATGTATATGTATTTATGTAACATTGTCGTCTTATTTTTAACCATTAGCATATTACTGACGATCACTCATTTTCAATTTACGTGCAACTTGTCGCCTGCATTCGTATTTTAACTGAAATCGTCAGGAATCGATAAAAGAAGCTTTCTATTTTTGACAAATACAACGAACAGCGTCTTACAATTAACCCTTAACCGCTGAGACAAGGTCTGACATACTCCAATTTGTATTTCTATTTAATTGCGACTTTCTCTTCGAAACAAAGCATTCAAGTATTTTCAGTAAGTTATTTGTAGAGACTATAAAAAGTACAATAAGTTGCTTTGTATCCCCGCGCGAAATAAATAAGCATCTCAAGCACCATCGTGGGGTCCATGAGCCTCCACCTTATCAGTTAAGTGGGTACAGGACGCACTCGTTATAAGCCCGTTTCTACCATGCGTTGTACGTCCGGCGACTATCCCCATCATTTCTTGGAATCCTTCAGACGAGGGTGAGAGACCTCGAGAACGAGCGAGAGGCTCTTTCGTTTCTTCTTGCTCGCTCTTGGGTTTTCTCACTCGCGCCATTGGCCGCGCGGAAAAGTGTCCACAACGCGCCGTATGCCCGCCGTCAGCCCCGTTCGTCGGGCTTATAACGAGTGCGTAGTGTATTCGGGTTTAGACTACCGATTTTTCAGCCGTTTTCATGATTTTTTTCCAGGCAACGAAAAAAGATACAATATTGGGGCTTTGTATATACTTTTGGCTGTTTAAAATTATGAAGGATGATTTAAAACGTTTACAACTTTCAGAGTAATAAGCATCAGGGTTATCCTTGCTATCTTGTCCCAAGGCTGGCGGCTTTCCTATTGAGCACAAAAAATTTAACCAAATTTTTTTTTAATCCTTATGAGTGTCGCTAGCGCCTCTACCAAAATCAAATCAATATTTTCTAAACTCGGATTTCTTTGGTACCTAAGAGCATATACAAAGCACCAATATTATATATTTTTTCTTCGCCTAGAAAAAAAATCATGAAGTCGGGTGAAAACTGAAAAATTGGCGATGTAAACCCGAACACCCCCTCCCCCCAGGGTTAAAAGTTAAAATACACATTACCCCGTATTACAAATTTCTGTTGCACCTTCTTCGATCATACACAATCGCATCGAAAACACAACAAACATTCGCGTCGCTGTACAGCACTGCATCAAACCAACCACGCAAAACCCCGTCAAAAAAACATTCATCAACCAACCACCGCTGAATACAGGCCAATAAAAATTCTACGTCACCAATTGTGACATAAGAGAGGAAAATGAGAACAATCTGCAGCGTGTCGATTCGCCGGCGTTGAGCGTCGGGCAGCTGGCGTTCTTCGGCCTCTTTTTGCCACCGAGAAAAGAAACGGAGCGCAAAGGTCGTTAACGCCTGACGTTTGGTTTGATACGTCACGAATTAGCCGAATTTCGTTCATTTTTTTTTCTGCCCCTAACCTCCAGCTGTTCCACGAAGCTCTCTCCTTGGGAACCCTGGCGAAATTAGTTGGATTATCACGGACGTGGGACGACCTCGAACTCCGCCGGGGACAGGGAAAGAAGCACGGGGAACGTGGCTGGAGGGACTGGGAGAGGCGAGAAGGCAGGAGGAGGCGAAGAAGAAAGAGGAAGAAGCGCGAGGCGCGCGGAGCGTGACCTGCGTAGCAGCAGGAAGAGCCACCTTTGAAACAGGTGTTGAGTCGCCCGCCGGGGGGAATTCCGCGCACCGAGGTTAATGATTCGCCTTTACGACTAACAGACACCGGTTACCCGGCTCGTTCGTTCTCTTTGGCCGCGCCGATCATGTATCCGCTCGAGGGCCGCGTGATTATCGGCCCTCGACGATTGGGGAAACCGTTTGAACTTCGCCTGGCCAGCTGGGGTAATTAAAAGCATAACTTTAATCGCCGCCACGATCGCCGGATCACGGGGATCGCTGGAAGGGAGGGCAGGGGTCCGCTGGATGGTGAATTTCATCGTTGCTGGCCCGCGAATCGATCGACATATGCATTTTAATTGGCACTTTCGGAACTAATGGAGGAAACGAGCTTAGTATGGAGTGCCGAGCGTGTTTGGGGGCAGGAGCGAGGTAACGGAGATCGTTCCTCGCTTTTGGCGTTTTGGGGGATCCTGAATTACGCGATGAAGATCTGCTTTTGTAGGAATGCACAGTAGTGAGATTTTTTGCAAGCGAGAAACTATATTATTATACAGTTATGGGAACTATATAGTATTAATTGATATTAATTTATTATTTAATAATGAGTAATGTCTTCATGTAATTGTAATTCCCGAATAAATTAAAATAATTCAATTAAGAAGTGGAATATTATAAATATTAAATTCAGGTTGGGGGTCAATTTATAACAATTTCAATTCTAGGAGTAGTAGAACTGTGAAAATATGTTCAAAAGAATGTAATAAAAAAAATATTTCTGAGATAATGAATAAAATTATTCTTATTTTTGTTAATTTTTTTACTGTAAGACAATGAAAACCTTGGAATGTTCTTTCTCGGATGACATCTCGTCATCATTGAATTATACATAAAATTAATATAAATATTCAAATTATTAATAATAATTTTATTTTTAAGTAAAATAGTAAAGTTATTCTTAAAAAAGAATTTATAATATAAATTGGGAAACTGTTTGCATAGAATTCGTGCTGAGGAATCAATGATATTTCGTACGTTATTAGTAACTGTTCTAAATAAATAAATAATGAATTCATAAGTATAATGTGTAGGAGTCCTGTTTGAAACTCTGCGAGTAAATTCTACAGACCTCGTAGATGTTGAATCGACGAGATTGTTAAAAGACGCGATATTCAAAGAAGCTTGCTTTGAAATCAGGAAATGATTGATCATCGTTACAATTCCGCATTCAATGCACTGCATACTTGGATGATGATTAATCGTAAAAGGCTGATCCTTGTATAGCAGTTGTTACATTCCATTTCAAAACAACTAAGTTTTCTCACATCCCCACCATTTTACAGAAACTAGGCTTCATTATTGAAACCAGACTGCAGAAAATTCAATCCTTGTGCTTAATTATTACTTAGACGATTCTTCCACGAATTTTTCGTTATCAGCGCCAGTATCGTCTGATTATACATTCGCGTAAGAGGAAAGCTGCAATTATAATGGTTTCCTAATTTTTATAGCTTAATATATCTTCTCCCTTTCGTAATTTCACGTGCGCATCCGGTAATTAAGTTTCGTTCATAAAGATCATATCGAACAACTTCCTTGTCCTGTTTTCTATTCTTAATTTTCATTTTAATGAATTTAGATACGGGGAGATAAATTTCCATGCCGCGCGCACTGCAGTTTCCTCCTTCGTTCTTTCGCGTTTCTTACAATATGTGCTTTTCATAAGCGGGTGTGCGCAATTTCCTTGCAACCGTGGTTTCAGTTGAAAAGCAAGTAAGGGCTACACAGGATGATGCTTTACTTTATAGCGCAATCCCCTGTACAGGTTTTAAATTTCCAGTGCACAATGATTTTTAAAAAAGTATGAAAATATTTGCACGCAGAATGTACTACGTGAATTAACTTCTGTATTGCGCCATCCAGAGATACAGTGATTAACCTGAGACCCACTCGAGGGACGTATAAATAATTTTGGAGGGTACAAGCTCCCAAATGTGTTATTGGTCACTCGCCACAGACTTCTACGTATTTGGTCACACTCCTACACACTCCTTCTACTTTCACAGTAGGGGAATGTGGGGCACAAACGGGTGCCTAATGTATTTTTCCTGTTAGCAAAAACTCAGATGGCAAAATAAATTTTGGACACCGCTAGAAATCTTAATTGGACCTTACAGAATTGAAAACACTATTTGGCTCACAGGAAAACACGATTCCTCGGAAGTATGCAAATGGATAATATCGGGTACCTATTTAAAAAATCTTTATTGCTATTATTTCAGAAGTCATGAAGAAAGTATTTTAAGAAATATTAGTTTGTACATAAATTTATTTTAATTTATCTAGTAAATAAAAATCACAAATAAAGGTCTCTTCGTCAATTCACCAACAAAACACTGCAACTTTTCAACTCGAAATTTTTTAACTTTTCTGGATGAAAAACTACGACGGTCTTTGCTCTGCGATTGATCTCACTCGCTCCACTTTACAGTACTTACCAATGTCGAAGAAGTATGATCAACATGTACCTACTCCCTGATCTCTTCATTTGCCTACAAACTGCAGGTTTATTACAAAAGAAATACACAGTTTCAACACTTTATAAAAAATAGATCTCTTGAAAATATTGCAACACACCTTAAAAGTCTGGGAGTTAGAGATCCTCTACAGCCCTCTTCTTCTTACCACTAGCACGATGGCACGGAACTGACACGGACCGGATATGTGTGCCCAGACCTTAAACTGGTTCGTAGGGACATTCTTGACGTTTCGTTACCGCGGTAGTGTCACGTGACGAGTAAGCCACTCTCACGTTGATCACCAAGAAGTCTCGCTTGAACACCCCGTGACATTTTTTATAGGGATACATCAAAGGCAAGATCTTTGTCTCTCACCTTGTGGATTTAAAAGATCTGAAACAACTCATCACAGCCGCCGATGCTACACTTGACGAAGATCTGTTAATGCATCTCAATATCGTCAACATTTTCTTTTTACAAAATGTTGAAATTGTCTATTTTTTTTTGTAATAACCCTGCATTTAAGAGCGCCATAAAATTCGTCCCCTGTTGCCTTTACTGCACTACTGTATTCTTTCAGGACCGAATCTGGGCAAGGTGCAGTATCCACGACGCAAATCGACATCGGTGTCACTCAGCGGGCAGCCGTGGCCCGCACCTAGGCGGCCAAAAGGGATGAAATGCAAAGCAGTGGCTATTTGGACAGGTCCACGGCGAGGAGCGATCGGAGATCCGCAAGAACGCTCAACACCTTCCTCGAAACGGGGGAACGTGGATAAACGATCGTCGATCGGCGAGGATCGGGCCCCGGGACGCGGGATCGCGGACGGCTGTGTTCCGTTGGATGAAGTCGTTCGGCAAGGCTGGCCGGGCGTTAAAATTACCCATCGTGGTAACCCGAGCGAAATAAGGACCGACCGCGAGCGAGAGGGCGAGCGACGAGGAGCCGGCTAGCCGGGCGAGAAAAAACAGCGGGCGGCGAAGGAGCGACGAAAGAAAGGGGAAAGGGGGCGATGGGAAAGAGCGAGAATTCGAGGGGGCGAGAGGGAAAGGTAATCGGGGCGAAGGAGGGAGGGAGGCAGAGGATGGGATAATGCGTTGCCGATTTCGCGATGACGCCGAGGAAAAAGGAGAAGCGGCGAGAGGGCGGCAGGGGCGAGAGGGTCCGAGGGGGCCTGGTGGCGAGAAACGACGGGTAACGACGCCGATGGAAAAGAAAATAGAGAGAATGGAGCGCGGAGCGGATCTTTCAAAGAGGCAATTTTGTAATTACGAGAGAGGAACGGCTCCGTGGAGCGACCTGCTGGCCGGAACGAGATCGTATCGCGTTTTTCTTCTTCGGCTGCGGGGCCCGGCTCGAGGCTGGGACCGCACCGCGTCGGGCCGCGCGCGCGGGGGCATAACCCCTTCCTCGATAAGAATCGCGACGGTCCCCTTGTGTAGATTTTGCGCGGCTTCCTCCTTTTTCGAGTTAGTTTAAATATCGTCGGTGCCCCGCTCGGGAGCAGGGAAATTGATATTAGCCCATGACTGGGGGGTACAGGGCCCAGTCGGATTCGTCTTATTTTAATATATAATGCAGAAACTTTATGTTTGTGTTTGTCTGTCACCTAAATACTGTCGAACGGTGAACTCTGGGGTCACGAAATGTACCCCAACTTATTATGCCTGGCTAATCCAGATGAATGTGACTACTTTAAAAAAAAATCAGAATTTATGGGGGGATTCTCGTCTAACAGCCCCAAAACTAACTGGTATTTAAGATTTTAAAAAAAAAAAACCGTTCGTCATATTGGATAAACTCTTTTGAAAGAGATATTTTGACAGAAATATTTTTTTTTAATAATTAATAAATAATAAGGAGGATCGACATAGAAAAATATTTTCTGCAAGTTTAAAGATGCCTCTTTATATCCCAATAGTGTTTAATGCAATATTAAAAATAGTTTCTTGAAAAAAAAATCATAAATTTCGGGGGCTGTCACACGAAAATCCCCCCTTAAATTCCTAGCGAAGTCGGGAAGTAGATAAAGCTACTTAGTGTATTTATACATATTGAACTACGTATATTACTTGTTACTAACTGGTATGGCATTCAGGGAAAAATAATTTTGAATTTTAGCCAGCTACTTCTTATATCATCGATGATCAGTTTTGGAGTCGAGAAATTGATATTAACTCAGTTAGGTTATTCGTTACTTATTAATATCGCTTCCATAAAAAAAGTTAGAATTGTGGATCAAATCGAGACTGAAGTATAATATAAAAGCTTACTTTGAAATGTTGTATGAATGAAATTAAATTTTTGGCGTAACTGATTCTATACTCAGTATGTGGACTATCTCATTTTACAAATGTATCCGCGTTTCCAATTTGACGTGGGATTAAAATAAATGCAGAATTTATTGCATTTAAGCTTACGTTGCCGTTTAAATGCCATTCATTCGAGTTTTACTCGGAATTCCATATTAAGAGACGCTTTTCACGTTGGAAAAATGTTCGTCCGTGAAAAACCCAGAATGACACCAGCAACGTTTAATACTGTCCCGTAATTCTTTAGCCCCGCGATGGATATGCTGCGCCTCAAAAAGAAAAAAAAAAGGAAAAGGGGAGGATACAGTTGCAAAGTCCAGCATACCTAAGGGCAGACCATTTTTGCCGCAAGCTCTCATCTCGGAAAAGGAACGAGTCATCTGTTTTCTCTAACGGTGCACGGTGTTCGTAAATACTGACGCGAGAGAAGGGAAAAATTGCAGCGTGTGGCCGTGGAAAAACCTCCAACACCACTAAATAAGTTTGTTCCACAAAAGGAACGCTGACGAAGCGCAAACTATATTTTTCCAAAAATGTCACTTTAGATTTGAGTTGAAGGGAGCATATAAAATGGAATCCATTAATGGTTTAAAGTTAAATTTGTACGGAGCTTGATACTAGGGCTAGGACTATTCGAATATTTTATGAGTACAGTGTTACGGAAGTAGGGGAGACCGGGGCAAAGTGAGACGAAAAAAAGTTTGAAGCCGAATAAAATTTTTCCCTTTCAATAAAAATGTGTGGAAATGGATTTATAATATAATTGTAACATTACTATTGATAAATAACGAATAGCAATGCTTAAAATAAACTTAAAGTATATTAAAATTCAACTTGAAAGAAAATGCCAAAACTGACCACTTTACCCCATATATGGGGTAAAGTGAACTACTATCCGGGGTAAAGTGAGATGCAACAATATAAGAACTTTAATTAAGGATATAGGTAAATATTAACCCCTTGCGCTGGAATGACGCGTGTAGCACGGCAGCTTCTGTCTTTTTTGCACCGTGGTTGTCAAAAACTGAGTCAGATTTTTCATTTTTTTGAGGTTAGATTCTGTTCCATCACGCCGCGTGGTTTTCTAGCCAGCTGACAGGTTAGGATATTGCGCACATCACTTGCGCATTGGTTCTTAGCAGCTATTTGCAGCTCAGTTTACCCCGGTCACTTTACCCCGAATGTATACTCAGTGGAAAATTAATTATTTAATAATGTTAGGATTAATCTTTTCTCAAACTCGTGTACATGTATGTTTATAAGCTTGTCATAAAGACGCAGAAAAAATTTGGAGTTAAAATAACACATTTAAGACACATTTATCCAAAAAGCTAAATTGAAAAGAAAACCAATTGGAAGTCTCTAAAACTTCATTTTTAATTTTTTAAATGAATTTTCATTTTTCGATATCTGAATGTGCATAATTATCATTGTGGTATTACACACATTTATTACGTCACCAAAATTTGTAAATATATTCTATTGTTAAAGAATAAATTAAGAAAGCTCATTTTACCCTGAGGTTCACTTTGCCCCGGTCTCCCCTACCACGAATGTTATGGAATCCAAAAAATATTACGCAAATATGAAATGAGGTGCATCTTAAATGTCATTACATAATTGAAGAGTCCTTGTAGAAAACACTGTAAGTGTCAAAATTAAAAAAAAATATCTTAAAATAGATTTTGATTTTTAGCACTTACAGTGTTTTCTACAAGGACTCTTCAATTATCTAATTACCTTTTAATTATTCCATAATTATAGATATGAATAGGTACTAATAATTTCTTTTAATTCGATCCTTTCCACGTCATAAATAAACTATTTCCTCTAACATCTAATGTATTAGGTCGGGACCAAAGTTTGTTCGCTTTATTGAACCAAAGTCTTTATTTAAAGAAAAAACATATTACATGTATTTTTAATCACAGTACATATTTTCCTTGACTGTCTATGACCTTTTACCACTTTCCCGGTAACGATACAAGTAGGTGAAAGACATTCCAGACACCTAACATCACCTATCAGTGAGCTAACGTCACCTGTTTATCAATTCTGCATAAAATGTATACAGGAAGTTGCTCAGGACCATATCTAAACTAAAAAAGAACAACGAATTCGAATCATTTCAATGCATATCGTCGATCTTCAAATACTACAAATGGAGAGTAAGGGGAAAATACCGTGTATGTCACAAAACAGCTTTATCGAGAAAATTAAGTTTTAATACTTTAGTCCACCAGTAAAGAAGAATTTAATTTTCTCATATAATTGTCTTCTTAAATAACTTCTTCTTTTACCTTGACGACAGAAGCTTATGCTTAGGGAAAGAGTGGGGACATTCCGTATTTTGTTCCAATGCAGAGTGTTTCCTGTTTCTAACCAGGAGGTATCTGTATATACTAAATATTTAACGTTATCTTACGGGGGTATTTGTACTTTATAAACCTTTGTAATTCGAGAGTTCAGTAGTCCCAGTTGCCACCACCAAAATATTCTATAAATCGCAGAATCCCGAAAAATGGACATTCCTCGTTTCACCCTTCAAATATTCAAATAAAATAATCAAAATGTAGAAAATCATACACACGAAGCTGCATAGACACAGGAATACAGAAAAATTCGTCGAATGGTCCCAGACCGAATAGAAACACGCAGACTCTGCACAGTAACAGGTTTAGAGAGCATCAGACTCGCTAATAAGCTAATGCACCCTCGCTGATCTTTTCGCTGCCGTCTGCAACCACCCTTCCCACGTCATTCCGTCTCTCTCCCGCTGCCGATTCTCGCTGCTCTGTCTCCCTTTCTCGCCTGTCAGCCCGGCTGCCTGCCCTAATCGCGTATACACAGTCGCGGGTGGTTTACTTTCCCTACGTGTGTTGGTCGCTGTGTATAACTGCTCGTCGAAACTTGGCTGGTAAACGACTTTGTGGGTTGGCCGGGGATATCTCGATCCACCCGAGCGAGATATCTGTTTCCCCTTTACATGTGTATCCGATCGTTACCTTTACTGTTCGATGAGGAAACTTCGGCAACGTCCGTACGTGAGTCCCCCCGACTATTTGCGAAATGCGAACTGTCTATGAGGGACACGCCCCGGGGGATCTTGGTAGCGGCAGGTTCCGCTCGATGTTTTCCCATACTTTCACCCAAAGCACTTCGAGATGATGCTGATTCAATAAGCCCCTCTTAACACGCTTGCCAGCTTGTTTGGCTGTTGCGCGTAATGGCGTTGCATAATTTATTGTAGCCCCCCCCCCCCCCCGCCCCCCGACGTATACAAGGCGAAGATTCGCGGCAAGTCTTGCGAAACTTGTAGCGATTACTTCGAGCATTTAGGCATTGCGGCTCAAGTTTTGATAAAGGAGCAGTAATGAGAAAAGAAGACAGGCATGTTTTAATTAGCGTAGAAGAATTCTCAGCAGAGACTTTGTAAGGTCAACTAGTGCAGCTGTACAGAATTTGAAAAGTAGCATTTTTGCTACTAAGCAAATTTCAACAATTTTACACCCGCGTTCGTCGGATGTATGTACTCAAGGAGCTTGTAACTTGCGAAGAGTTTCGTAAGAACGGGCGTACTTCAGTGCACGCTACCCTAAAGGTTTCTAGCGAACCTGTTTAAGGGTAATAAGTTAGACAGATATAGGTTATTACGTAATTTTATATTTAAATTTAAATTACTGATTTAGAAGTATACCCTTTTGATTTTTGCGCACTCAGAATTTAATCTTGGGGTAGCCGAGTTGAACGGACGAAAATATTTTTAATCCAAATCCAATAAAATTCATTAGGTGATTATAAAAATGTATTTAAAGTATAAAATCCAGTTTTCATTCTATTTACAAAGCTCTTAAATTAATTCAGTCGTGGTTATATTAATATCCTTTTTCCATTTCCTTTTGGAGGTGCCAATGTATTCACAAATTCCTGTCTAAAGATTCGAATAAATACAGAACGACAGGTCACGTGCAAGAACTACGAGACATCGTAAAAGTCAAGTAGTTCGCAAAGTTCGCCTGGAAAAAATTGCATTACTGAAGTAGCAGAAAAGGATACAAACTTATAATGAGGACGATCGTGTTGAAAGAAGAACGAGAGAAATTGAAAAGGGGGGTGGGTCGCTAGAAATGTAATGAAAGGTAAGAAGAAGGAACAAAGTCGATTCTTGACCACTCGTATTGATTCAATTCCGTGGAAATGGACCAAGTTGCTGTCCCTTGATAGACACCTTTCACTTTCATAATATAGAAGTGAAGTCGTTCGGTACATATTTCCAATCCAGCGTACTAATTGATTTCATGGCTGTCAGTAAAGGATCAGGGAATTTGTCCGCGTGTAAGACTGTAGGGGACAGGTGAAATAATATGTATCGGTGTGAACGTTTCAATAGTCGAAATGTTTCATCCCGTTCCCCGTTTGCGTGACGAAATGAAAATAGAAATAATTGACAAGGAAAATACGTGTAACCTCTGAAATCCTATTTCCATCGTGTCTCTGTGTAACCTTTTGCTCCATTCCCTCTTTGCTCAAAATTTCGCAACGAGTATGTAGTGTCGATTGTTTTAGAAATAGACAATTAAAATGTTTCAGGAGCGCGAAATAAAACTAGGACCCACACTTGGTATTTAAATTAGTAACAGTGGTATTTTTTCTGTTTGTATTTTTGTATTGTCCTGTGGCGTGCATGAGATATTACGATGAATTTGGACTTTGAGTTATCGTGAAACGTATTCACCAAAATTTACTGAATAGTTAAGGAAGAAGAAGATTTATTTTTGGGACTAAAAACAGCAAAATTTGGGATTTTGTTGTTAAGAAATTAACGATTTGAGTCATTCGAAATTTGGACCATGTTTTTATGCATTTTTGAAGAAGTTTGAGTTTTTTTTATTAATTTTTAATAATAAATATAGGAGTTATGCATGAAGCAGAATGAAAAAAAATTATTGAGCAAAGTGAGGAGTTTTCAAATCAAACCTTAATTTTTGCTACCGAAATTCTCAAATTTTCTTATGTAACAAAAAATATATAACTTATCGGTATTCTGGTTCATCAAATTAAAGCTACATATGTATAAAATAAAACGCCGTTTCATTTCTCTGTTTCAGATTACCTGGAAGATAAATATCAGGCACACCAGCGGGCGACGAACTTTGCACGGCGCGTGGGTCGATCATGCATAACTCCTATATTTATTATTAAAAATAAATAAATAAAAAACTGCAACTTCTTCAAATATGTTTAAAAATGTGGTCCAAAATTCGGATGAATCGAATTGCTACTTTCTTGCAAAAAATCACAAATTTTGCTATGTTTTTAGCCCAAAAAATAGGCTTCTCCCCTTAAATTGTATGAATAAAAATCGAATCAACGTTTCCTGCGTTAATTGGCAAAATTTCGGCAAATGAAACTGAAGCAGCAAGTGAAATACCATCCTACACTGTGACTTTTGTGGCCGACTGTATATTATATTACCAACGAATAATCGGTCTGCAACGTTCCTCGCCGGGGATTCCAACAATGGTGAGAACAAGGAAGATTGAAAGATACCTCGATACGGGGGGACGACGAAACAGAGGGAACGTGGCGGGGTGGACGAAGGAAAATAGAAACGTCTCGGGCCAAGAGCGAATCATCCGGCACCACCTGTGCGAACTACTTTGCGAAACAATTTCTCGCGGTAGTAGCCGGCATTGCGAAGTCGTTCGACCGTTACGATACTGGTTCGATCGAGTCGTTACGATGTCGCGGTACAATGGCTCCTATTCAGACTCCAGTGTCGGATGTCGCGACAAGTTGGATGGACGGATCGATGCCACGGAGAAAACGAACTGTCCGTCCATCTGCTCGGTACGCTGTCGCGAAAACATGTTCCTCGAAAAACATTGGGCAGATAGAAAAAAAAACTGAACGGGACCGTGTCTGCGCGGATTCGAATCGATCAAAATTCGTGCTTCGTGATTCGACTGGTTCGGGAGCGGAGGATTTCTAGATTTTTGTGAGCTTGAGCGTTTGAGCTCTACACCCTTCGAAATAAATGGAAAATACTTTCTATTTGAAAATAATACTTTTCAGTCATTCATTCGAATTTATTTTTGAGCCTGAAACTGTTTTGGTGGTTTGTAAGTTGCGGGACAGGGTTCCGTGGTCTCTGGGAAATATTTTGATGATTATTGGGATTGGGGGCCATTTAAAGTATAAGTATTGTGTGGAGTAATTTGTATTGAGGGAAAGAAGGGAAAGGAAACGATAAAATGCTGAAGAGAAACGGTGAACAGCTGGGGAAAAAATTAATTGTAAGGTTGACGTTGATGTAGAAAATCCTTCCCGCAGAACGATCCTTTGACGGTAAAATGTGTAGCCAGTGGAGGACACGGTAACGTTATTGAGTGATTGATGACTCTTGTAATTAAACATGATGGCCGCGGCTCTGTCTGTGTCATTAAACGAGCCGCAGTTTTTTTTTTTGTCATTTAACAACGTGCATTCGGCGATAGAAAATGTATGGGGTATGCAATACAAATTGACGTCGGTGCAACTAATTTTAGGGCGTGACAAATGTTTACAATTAAAGCTAACGTTAAATTGAATTATAAATAACAGTTTAATTTTTATTCAAATACACGCATCATAGACCTGTTGCCTGACTAAACAAATCTTATTCTACTTGTTATTTAAATTCACAGTTTCTCAAGTGGTATTATTTACTACAAAACAGCTTTAGATGATTTGAAGTACAACTGAAGTGAGTCTATGGAAATGCTCGTTGGAAGTGTTACTGTACCTATGTGTTCTGAATATTAAATAAATTAGCTGTTTGTTAAAGGGAAGCCCTAACCCAGAACACAGCTCGTAGCACCAGGATGAATAATTGGTCCCCCATACGAATCCTAACTTTGAAACGAGAAGTGTGCTGATTAGTAACTAGTTTTGGGCTTGTTCCAAAGGCCTAATTAGGAAGGTACACCAGTGATTAACGAATGTTAGTGGAAAGTTGGCCATCCAGCACTTTGTCCAGTTTATGCGTGAAGCGTGCGAGCAATGGTGCCGTGGATTGTTAGAGATGATCGACAAGCGTGCTTGACCGTCTGTGGGTCACTTTAATTACAGGCAGAAAGAAATAGGAGATTCACGTTGTGTCACCTTCTCCTGTCAAGTCATGACTCTTCCGAACAGCGGGTCCGGTAATCGCGTCAAGCGTAATTAGCTCGGCAAAAATAAAGAAGGAAGAAAGGTGTCCCCCTAAACGCGACAAACGAAACGTAATTAACGGACGCAGCGCCGCGAGACCAGGCTGCCTTTTGTCGGGTCTCACGATCGAGGATGCGTTTACGATTAGGCACGAAGAACAATTCCCCTCCGCCACTATAATTACACCTGCCGTCGACTGACACTTTCCTGGAGAAAAGGATTTGCGTCGCGACTGTCTCATTAAACGGACAGCCGTTCGGTATGCATCGCTTAATTTGCCCAATGCCAGACCCTCTCTGCTGAGGAAGGGATTAAGCTTGCTGGTTCAGACGTCGGGATAAAAAGGAAGGAAGAAATGTGAGTGAGTGGATGAACTGGTAAATAAAGCCTCAGGATCTTGAAAAAATGTGAATGTCATATTTCGGTACTTATAGGCGCCGTCCTTAAATTACATACGTAAGGGTAAATTTCGGGATTTCTTACCCCCTCCCTCCCCTAATATAAGAATTTATAAGATTTTTATTAAAATTCTTTTAAAGCTTCATATAAATCATGTAACTCGGTTTCGTGTTTGCAATGAAACATCGCTTTTTAGGCTCAGTTCTCATATTGAAAATTAGGTTAAAAAATATTGCGTAAGACGCTACCTGACTCCCTCTCCCGCCTCTGTAAGAATACGTTAGAAATTCGCTCCTTCCCCCTCAAAAGCCTAGCCTGCCTAATGCAATGTAAGGACGACCTATGAAATATTCCCGTGGAAAAGGTGATAAAGTGGAACTGTCGTATCTAAATACCTAATTAAATATTGAAATATTTTAATAACAACAGGCTGGCAAAGTCAAGAGATGAATGAAGTGGTTTGAAGTAACGGAAAGGGATTAATCGTGGTTAACAGTTTGCAAAATGTTATTTTGATTATAATATTCTATAGCTTGTTGACTTCTGAATTACTGGAACGCGATATACAGTACATAATGAACACAGAGCTCACTGGAGGAACTATGTTGCTCACTGGAGATGGTGAAAATTATTATTCTGCTTTGTAGAAGAAACAGTGTACCCACGAATTCTGTAATCCGAGTTGTACACGTGTTCGCAATAATTCTAGAATGAAAACAATTTCCCAGCAGAAGAAGAAACTCGATTACCCAAACTCAACTCATCCCGAACAGTATCTACAAGCACTAAGCAGTTGCCACTTGGAAGGCAGTGGAGAATTCCAGGAAACGTTCTCCAAACGAGGATACCACCTCGGAGCGGATTTTCCATGAAAACGTAATGAAACCGGTATACCTCAGATTTCATTTACCCGTATGTCCACGTCGAGGAACGATCGCCCTCCAATTTACCAGCTACACGGGCGTCGAAGAAGAAGGAATGCCAGAGCGCGGTGAAACGACACCATTGACCCACACTCTCCAGTGCGTCCGCCTGAAATGTCTCGCCAGGGAACGCGGAGAGAGGACGCGGTGGATAGTCGAAGGAGGAAAAGGGGCACGCGAGCTCCGCAAGCTGTAATTATCGATATCGGCAGCGCGATCGTTGGCGAAACCTATCCCACCCCCTCTAAGCACAACGAGGAAGAGCAACCAAAGACGGAAAAACGAACGCAGACGGCGACGAACAAAAGAGTGGAAGAGATACAAGAAGGGGTCAAAGGTGATCTCGAGTGCTCGACGATACACCCGCAGACAGCCAAGAAGGATCTCTGCCCACCTTGATTTTGCCTTCCGACCCCCCCCCCCCCCCCCTCCCTAGTCTTCCCTCCCTGCCCGGAGTTATACGAATGTACAGGCAGGTATGCACGACTGCACTACGACCATATAGGTAGATACGACCGTAAACCATAAAGACCTCATACAGAGGACCGTGGCGGATCGCCCATTGACCACCCACGTGGCTCCAGCCTCCTCCACGATTCCACAGCCACGTGCTCCTCTTTCTCTCTATCCCAACGCTCTCACCCATTCCCTCTTTCTCTCTGTAGCGTTTTGAAGGTTTAGTTATCCCTGTTTCTGTTGCTTTAAGCTGGCATTGTTAAAGGACGGCGCAGCGGTTGTGGCGCCACTGGGAAGGGGATGATTTTTTTTAGGAAAAATAAATAGAAATTCGAGTTTGAAGCTTTTGTATGCAGGGACTGTTTGGAGAAATACGAGTTTGGGGAGTCACTCCTGTTGGGTTTTTTTTATGGCGATTTTGTTAAGGGGTAACGCCACGATGGTAGGTTAAAAATGGTGGGTTAACTTTGGAGGTGATTTTAAAGAAATTTATGAACTTTATTAAAAATGTAAAATAAGGTTCTTATGATATGTATAAAGAAGAACAAAAAACAATTTTTTCAGATTTTTTTAATAAAAAATGGCGGGACATAACTGCACCACCGGATACGAATTTCTATTTCAGTTATTGCAAAAATATTGACTTTTGAAGGAATAACGAATATTTTAATTTTCTCGTCATTTTGAAATTTCTAGTAAAAAAGGATTGCTTTCAAAAGTCCGCCATTCCTTAAAAAATCAACAGTTTTTCGAAATCTTGGATAATTCTCTAGTATTTAGTGTGTATATCGCGAAACTATTTATCTTTTTGTTCCAGGTCCAACGGTGTGTCCATCCAAATGGAAATACGTATAGGCTGTGTGGCTATCGTGCCGCCATTTTTTTATCAAAAAATCTGAAAAATGTTTTTTTTGTTCTTCTTTATACATATCATAGGTACCTTATGTTATATTTTTAATGAAGTTCATAGATTTCTTTAAAATCACCTCCAAAGATATCCTACCATTTTTGGCCTATCATTGTTACCCCTTAGGATAGAAGCTTGTTTTTGTGGTCAGGTGTGTTGAAAAGTTAAGAGGAGTTATTGTAAACGGTGTGTAATAATTTAGTTTACAGTGGGCAATATTTTGAACACTTTTTTCAAGTCAAGAAAATTTTAAAAACTGACTTCTTATTTGCTTGCTTATGAAAGCATTCTGATTATACATTAACAGATATAGTAGTCTACATCGGAATTTTATAGATTGGGTCTGACAATTAGCCAAATGTGTTAAAGTTATTTTTTTCATGAAACGATGTGCTGTATGGAAATACATTTTATTGCAATTTGGACTTATTATATCATGAAAAATCATTCGCTGCCCGGTTCTACATATACCCTATTTCTTGTTGATTTAATGTATAAAATTTTTAATGTATAAAATCTTACTGGTGAAACTAATTTATCTTAAAATTGATCGAACCCCATTTGAATTCTTAGTGAGGTTTTTTCACCGGATAATATCTTCCTGTCCTGAATATTGTCTTTTATTTGTAAATACAAATTATTGGGCGAGCAGTGCATTTACCTTATAAGGATACATACTCGTGAAATAATATTACAGTTGGAAAAATGACGAAGTGAGGAAATTGTTTGCACGATACGCGAGTAAACAGAATGGACACATAATTATATCTTCACAAAAGAGGCAGACAAATAACAGAATGCATGATAATTATTCTGTTTTCGTGAAGAAATTAATTATCCATCGATTAATAAAACATAAACACGTGAACGGAAACGTTAAATCAAAATTTTCACTTGACTTGTTTTCAATGCTTTGAATGGTGTACAATAAATTGCGTCGATTTATTTGCAGCATTGTATGAAACCTACAGAAAATGTTTTTCATGTCTTTACTTCGGTAATGGTTTTAAACAGATTGGAATATTTTGTTTCTAATTATAAATGATGTACAAATTACTAATAACTGTTTGTGCAGATAAAGGAAGGAGTAAAATCTTTTTCACCGCGAATCATTTTACATTTCATTAATTATTAAATAACTGGCATGCAAGAACATATTATTGAACTTATTATTATTAAAACTCATATATTATAATTGCAATCATCATATCAACATTATGCTATATTATCTACAATAAACTGCTATAAAATAATTCATAAAAATAGTTTCAAACGGAGCAAACCAACGAGACTGATTTAATTTATTTCAAAAGAATCGTTATAATTAAATAAACTTAAAAAAAAGCACCTATTTAATTTGCTCAAAAGCGTCACTGTACTTATAATTTATAAACCTCTTTCCAGCTTAGTTCAAATGCAACGAACAGTAGCATCAATTAAAGGCTTGGAGTCCATTTACTTTATCTTACAGGTCCTCCTTCGTTCTCCCTTCAGTGGCGCACCCATGGGGGGGGGGGGGGGGGCAAGGGGTTCTAATACCCCCAACGAAGAGGGTTTATAAAAAGAAAATAAAACTGGATTTTATTGAATTTTATTGAATTTGCATTAAAAATATTTGTATCCATTCAACTCGGCTACCACCCCCAGAATTAAATCCTAAATGCGCCACTGTCTCCCTTTACCTATATAACTCTGACTTCTATCCCTTCCTTTCCCCGCCATTTAAAAATAAACAAGGAGTACTTACACAATAATTAATTCCTGAATTAATCAACTAACTATTGAAAGAGTCCTCCGCCACCACCTTTGAATTCAATACCGTAACATTTCCTCCACCGTAGAAAGCATAGGTAATCCGCGCCACGCGCGTGACTCGCCATCGCAAGGCGAGGAGGTCGGAGGCTGAGGATCCAGAGTCGATGTTCCGCGCGCAGGCTACGATCTCAGATAACCGAGTGACTCGTATTTCAAGCCGCCGCACAATCCCAGCTGGCGGGTACAGGAACATCTCGTTTTGGATTTCATTTGCAGAGTCGTAATTTTTCCCAATTTCATAAGACTGGCCCCTCCACCGCGGCGTTATTGGGAGACCCGGTCAGCCGTACTTTCTCAAATGGCCTGGCTAGTTAAAGCCTCGTTCACATCGCGCGAACAGAGCCCGGAGGCCGATGCCTCGGGCCAATCGATCGGCAAACACCGACGGGGGCGTCCGAGTTCGTTAAAATGAAATTCCATCAGCAAAACCAGCTTCCAATTAACCTGTCACGTTATTCCGGGCGGACAGCCCCCGACGATTGTCGGTGCGCAGCGATGAGAAGCGGGCTTTAAAGGAGGGCTGGCGGAACGCGCGGAAAGAGGGAAGGGAGCAGAGGGAGGAAAGGTGAGAGAATAGTGGCAGCCAAGTCCTGGATAGACGCCGTTTGATCCCTTTGTGGGCACGTCTCTTCCCCCACTCCTTCCATCCTCGCGTTTCATAAAGACGGATAAATGGATGTCCTCGGGAATCCTCCAGTTTTCTCATTCTTTCCTTCGAATCTATCTCGCGGAATGTTCTACTTTCGGCTCAACTCCGCTCGAGACAAGCTCAGCCAATAAACAGAGGAAATCCAGGCTTCCGCGCGACTCCCAGGAAATACTTATAATTTTATTTGAGACGTGTGTCTGGGTGTTTTTTTATGAGAGGGTAGGTAATATTGCTTTCGTGGAGAAGCAAATTTCTTGGGAGAAAAGTGAATTCGTTGGGGTTCGGGTATAGCCAGTGGCGGATTTAAGGAAAACGGCACAGGTCGCAAACGTTCTGGGACACCCTGTACACTAGGCTGGCCCTTATTTTCAACTTGTGATTTCTTTTGCTCTCACCCCCTAATATGGTTCCATTTCATAAAAAAATAGTCCCTGAAAAAGTTTGTTGCAATCGGACAACAGGAAAGAGTGCTGACCAGGCCTTAAAGTTTAAAATTCATCAATGGTTTGAATTTGAGGAATTTCTTAAAAATGGTAAGCCCTATCGAAATTTTGTTCAAATAATATTAAAAGAGCATTCAATTTTCTACAGTTAATGTATATACAAGTTTTTCGTGCTTCAAACCATTTTTTAGATAATAGCATTTGAATATGAAGAGGTCCGCACTTCGCGCGTCCCACCTGTACGTCATGACGTGTTGTCTATACGCGCGTAGTGGAGACCTCTCTATATTCAAACGCTATTATCTAAAAAATGTTTGGAAGTACGAAAAACTTATATATACATAAATTGTAGAAAATGGAATGCTCTTTTAATATTATTTGAACAAAGTTTCGATACGGCTTACCATTTTTGAAAAATTACATCCAAACTATCGACGAATTCTAAAGTTTAAGGCTTGGTCAGCACCCTTTCCTGTTGTCCGATTGCAATAATCTTTTTCGGGGACTATTTTTTTATGAAATGGCACCGTTGTAGGGTGTGAGAGTAAAGAAATACAAACAAAATTCGACACTTATAAAATAGAGCCACCCTACTGTACACATAACAGAATTAGAAATAAATTCGCGTGCGTGTGGTCTGAAAATGATGGGTAACAAAAACAATATAGTATTTAAATAAAATCATAATTTTTTAGGCTGATGAGTTCCTAAGGGGCCTTTCAGACAGGGGCCCAGACGGCAACTGCTCATCGGCAGCTCGTCGAATCCGTCACTGCGTGTAGCTACAGATTTATAAAAACAATTACATGTATAGGTACTTACATGCATTCTCGTATTATTTCTTTTCCAGATACTAAATGATAAAATCAGCGAATGGTTTTACGACTCAATTTTTCTGACACTTTCAAACACATTTGAAAATAAGTATCCCCAAATTCGAGCTCCAAGAGTAATAATTTTGTTACATCACTAAAAGGTTTACGATCAAAAAGGATCTTTACGATCTTGAATATGTATACCCTGATACTTTCCGTTCAAATAACGATAAAAATGCTAATGTATAATAAAATGAATTAAATAACACATAAATAATTATCCAAGAAAAGAGAATCGAAAGAATTCAGACAAATCAGAACGTAGTTATAAGGGGTGGGTATTTTTCAGCAGTTCAATTTTAATCCCAGTCCGCACAATAACACAAACCCTGTTAGTTCTACAGAGTCGAATGAATAATAAAGTTTCATTTAAGGCAGCCGCACTCTTCGCGAGGTACCTATGCATAAAAGATCAGCTTGAATTTCGGGAAACGAAGGAGGATCCTCGAGGAGTTTCGCAGCTACGTAAGCTGTGGAATCGGATTGAAAGAAAGGAGGCGGCTTTCCCCCTGGCGCGAACGAATGAGGAAGAGAAGTAAAGTTTACGGCCAGGAAGCCACGATATTTAATAACAGTCGTTCGCGCGAGTCCACGAAGAAATCGAATAAATAGCCTTTCGAGGGGATTCATTCGTTTCGGTATCGGTGATCATTAACCTCTCGCACGACCATTAGCCCGCACGTCTGGATAAAGTAATTAGCCTCGACCTTCAAAGCCATTCCCTTGGCTCGCTCCTTCCCTTCATTCTTTTACCATTTCCCTTGGCAATTTGTCAATTAGCTTCGCGCTAACATTGCTACCGTATCGATCCGTTGCCACCTGAAAATGAAAGCCATCGTTTTCGGAAAGGCAGCACTTCCGTCGACGATGAACAGTGGGGGACAAAAGTATGTGGACACCCTTTAAATCAGAACAACTTGTTTAAAATTGCTCCAAACGACTTCAGTTTCTTCGAGAAGCTAGAAGGATTAGTTTGCTAGGTTACGTGTTTCGTCGTTTTGAAAAAAAATGCAACTGATAGGAATAACGAAGAAAATAGTGAAAGCCGCTTTCAACTTTTTTATCTGAGCCTGTAATGAAAATTTAAAAATTCCGTTTGTAGATTTAAGTAACTTGTATATGTGCTGAAAATATCATCGAAATCCACGCCACATAGAAATCGAGCCACTACTGGAAAATGAAATAAAAAATTCTTTTCATATTGTGGAATAATAAATAAATAAAAGCCATCACACTTTGTTACTGCAAGTTGTACACTTTTATCAAAAAAGAATCCTAAAGATCACCTATTTTTCGAACGATTTGATGAGAACGTCCCCTTAACAAAGAAATTCATAACTTTTGATTTCTTAATAACTTATAATTTCTGTATTTAGTTGAATCATTAGATGACCAAATTCCATCCACTAATTTCTTGGCAGGTAGAAAATACGAATTTGATCACACCTAAGAAATTTCCCCTACGACCTATTACACCCGTGGGAAGAAAAGAAATCAGTAGAAGTTATTTCCACTAATAGCATTTACAATATCTCTAAATAACAAATCAAAAAGTTATTACAAAGAACTTATTACACATGTTCCGAAGAAGCAGCGAACCCTTACCAAATAATTCTACCATACAATATTTTCAAAAATTCTATTGTTTCACGTTCACGAGCGTGCTAGAATTTCAGCAGTAAGCCACTGAAATTTAAGCCTGTTTAAAGCAATCGCGCGCGGATCGCGAGGGGGGTCGAAATCGATATTCCCAGCTCGAATGGAATTCAAGTGGGTATCAGATTTTTCGTAATCGCGGCAACGGTCAGGCGGCGCGTCTAGAAATTGTTCGCGGAAAAATTGCTGCTCCCGGGAGGGGTGGGGAAGGGAACTTTGATCGAGGCAGTACGTGCTCGGGACCCCTCTACTGGTCTCCCCCCATTCTCGAGGGGCACGAGAGGCTCGGGGCGACCCGTGGGAGCCACGCGCCTGCCATGCGCCATCGTCTCCCTCCATTCGCGCGTACTCGCTTCCTGCCCCCCTGCCGGCCGTATATACGAGCCTTCTTCCTTCCTTTCGCCTTCTCACGACCCGCTCGGACCCCGACGGACCGATTAACCGAAGGGAACGACCGTGCACAGGCCCCGCGCACTTACTGCTTCAGCGTCAGCCCTTTGCGCCGCGCTCGCGCCGAGCTTGCCATATATTTGAAGGGTATTGTTGATGGAGCATGCGCTAGTGAGAATATTTATTGCGCTACTGCAACATTTTACAACGTTATCAGTTAACGTGTCACAGAGATCGCTGCTAGATTAATAATCTTCGTTTTGAATCGTAATATTTATATTGGGAAATGATTAAACACGAATTTACATGTTTTGGCGATGAAAAGAGGGGGGGGGGGGGAGAACACAGTAAGTAGTATGTACTGATCTTGCTTCAACGGTGAACGGAACTTTTGTAAGCGGATTGAAATTGCGATTCCATTTGCGATGTAATCTGTTTACTATTGAGGAAGGAACTAAATCTTGGGTTATTTAATTTCACCCTTATGGTAGACATTCTTACCACTGTGCAATAGTATGCTGTTTATACTTGGAGAAAACTCCCCTCAAAAGTTCCCACATTTCGAGACCATTTCACAAACCTGGTTAGTAATCAAGAAAAGTAGAGGTATACGGATTTTCAAACATTTCGTTATTTGTTAATATATTGTACTATATTCGTGTATACTTCGTCGTGTAAAATATGAAAATAGATAGTAGAATACAGAAACTTAAAGGATAGTGTCATTAAATTGTGACTGCAAAGACTATACGCATTGGCAATGAGTTCTGGCATGTTTTGATCGTTTTAACTACTTCGAATATGTAAAATGAAAGTGACAATTAACATTTAATGATAGTTGGACTTGCACACACGTGCTTTATTTTTTTACGATAATTATAATAATATGTAGGTTTTTTTATGTTCAATAGCTATCCAAAGAAACATTGAAATATGTTTTGTATGAGTTTTGTATTTCACAGTGTTTCAGACCTCTTCATCCCTCTCTATTTCTGGGTTTTACAAAATGTTTTTATTTCGCACATTTCAGACCTGTGAAAAAACACACTTTCAACCTGACAAACGAAACACTTTCGTGAAAAAATATTGTCAACAGTGCTTTTCAAATTTATAGAAGAACAGCCGTGATAGCGATATTGTCAGTGAGGAACATTGAACTCTGAAAGCAAAATCCTGTAAATGCACATATTTTCGACACGTTTTGATGTTTATTATCATAAATCCTATTTTGGGTATTAGGTCACGCACCCTTAAATGATTAGTGTAATCATTTTTTGTTCGAACTTTTACACTTCTATTCCAGTTTAGTCGAGAGTATTTGAAAGTGTTTGAAATTACAACTGTATCTCGAAATGTATACATATGCGATATATTTCACAAAAATTCGATACAAAATAAATCGTAAAAGAAAATACCATTGGGCAAAAGGTTTTACTTCAAAATGATAAATTGTAGAATGGAAAATATTTCCCCTCAAAATCACACTTTTCGAGACTTCAGAGGCACCGGATTGAGCTGGATTTGTAGATTATCGTAGTTGTAGCTTAGCAAAGAATAATTCTATCATGTATAATATGGATAATTTCTGAGAAAGTTAACATTACAAAATTAGAATTTAACAGAAAACCATTTGCTTCCTCGACTTTCGTAAAAAGAAGATTTACTATATGTATAGATCATTTTTCGTACCATCAAAAGCAATATGCATATTTTATAGTTTCAATGTCAGATCACTTAATCCTGCAAAGTCTGTTGTCTGCAAAGTAATCCTGTTAAAAGATTCAAAAATAAGAAAATGCTAACTCAAAAATGATGGGGTGCAGTGAACCCTATGTGACCAATATGTGATTATAAGAAGGTGTGACCACGAAGGATTAAACCCAATTTTATTTACTATATTTATATTCAATATTATTTCACGGAAATAAAAAAAAATAACCAGATCGTAGACAACTGAATGTTTCTCCTGTTTACCGTCTTAAAAGACGATTATTGTTATTTAATCATTTATGCTACAAAAATGGTTCTGATGATAGAATTAGTCATCCGTAACTATTAATTATAAGCCATACTTAAAACAAAATCACTTGGCCGAAATCCCTCAAGGCCACTTTTTCAACAAATGATGTCGCAAATCCCCCCCCATAGAGTTTTGCTATCTTTTTTAAAATATCAAACACATATGTGGACTGATATGTTTGAATTTCTAGGAGTATTATCACCGTGAAGCAACCTTCGTTTGTTCGTACCACTCAGTCTCTCACTCTTTTTCCGCAAATATTCATTTAGTTAGCGAGATATCTCTGTTTGCACTTTCTGCCTCGAAGCGCACACAGACAGAGTGAATTCAGAGCAAACGCGAAGCAAAGAGATAAGAGGTAAAGCGGCAGGTTACGGCGGGGTTTGCCCCCTCAATGACCCTGGGGGGAGGGGGCCAATTGATTCTGCGCCACGTATACTTAATACACTTAATTGAGAATATTCAGTTAAGTGACAACTCCGCATAAAATTAGAGACACCATATTCAGTAGATTAAATCTACTCCACACCGTCTACAACCATAAAGTGACTGCACCCCCGACGTTTTCGGTGCGACAAAACGTAGGTTTGCTTGTTCTGCCTTCGCTTTAGCTATGAAACCCAGTATGTACACAGTGCTTAATTTTAACTGCATTTTGCGTTTATTACTTTTCCTTCTTCTTATCAAGACGGCCAACATGAAACTATCAGGCACCGCACAGTGGTTAATTTTCATCTGAACCGCACTGTGGCTAAACAATTAAGGGGGAAATCCAATTTTATGGGCTAAAAACATAGTAAAATTTAGGATTTTTTTTTAAAGAAACTAGCATTTCGATTCATCTGAAATTTGCACCATGATTTTATGCATACTTGAAGAAGTTGCAGTTTTTTATTTATTTTTAATAATAAATATAGGAGTTACGCATCAAGCATGCACACGATCATGATCACGGATCATGCATGTATAAAATAAAACGCCGTTTCATTTTGCTGTTTCAGATTATCTGGTAGATAAATATCATGCACACCGACGGACGACGAATTTTGCGCGGCGTGATGGTCGATCATGAATAACTATTATATTCATGGTTAAAAATTAATATAAAAAATCCTGCAGCTTCTTCAAAGATGCATCAAAACATGGTCCAAATTTCAGATGAATCGAAACGCTGGATTCTTAAAAAAAATCCCAAATTTTACTATGTTTTTAGCGCAAAGAATAGGATTCCCCCCCTTAAGTGTGTCCCCCATCCTCGTGTTTCCTTGTTCCCTTGCATTGGTATTCCTTATTAGATCACAACTATCCCCATCACTCGAAAATCTAACAGCCTTTCCACACCACCCATTTGGGATAAATCCATGTCTCTTTGGCAAAGGGAGCTTTACTACAAAAATACAGAAAAATGCAGAAAACAAATGAATACCTCTACTTAAAATATCAGCCTCGGGTGAAAGCTCCGTAAAAATGTACAGTGACTCGCAGAGATATCTATACTGATATCGTATGAAAATACAGTAAATAACAAACAACAGCCTGATGAATATCTGTAATATCTGTACATCTGTAAGGCACAGTACATGAATGTACTTACTTCCTACATAAATACCTATCCCAATGTTTCAGCAAATGCACCATTATTTTTTTCGAGTGCAGCGGAGCACACACACACCCTGTACAGGAACAAAGACTCACGCGCCATTGAGCGGATAAATCTAATGGCAGCGGGCGGAGGGGTGGAATCTGGAATCGGCAAGGAGGTTAGGATCGTCCATGGCCGCAAGGAGGACGCGACTTTCCTGAAAAATGATGGGATTCAATATCGCGGCGGCCACGAAAGCGCGGTAGCGCAGTTAGCCAGACGTATAAAGAGCTACCTTCGCCCTCTATTTTCTTTATTATCGTCGCAGGGGCGTGTGTGCGGTGGACGTAAGGGGGAACGTACCCTGAGAAAGGAAACGTATCTATCGGCCGCGGAAGGACCCGCGTTCCTTCGTCCCCGTGGACCGTTCCATTGGGCACGATTTCAAGCCTCGCTGCCCGTATAAAGTGAAAAACTTTCCACCAACCCTGAACCACCCTACCCCCCCCCCCCCCCTCCCCGTTGTACCTCGTATGTACAGTCTAACGTGTATCGCGAAACGATCGCACGATTTCCTTCTACTCCAAACGATATTTATGGCGAGGGTTGCTCGAAGCACCAGCCACGGAGCGGAAGCAATTAGCGAGCACTGGTTCTAGAGACTTTCTACTGGAACCTAGGTGGGAAACGTATGAAACGATTGTAGAGGGTGCTGTGAAAAAGTATGGAACCGTTTGGGGTGCAAGTGGACTTTGGGTGGTTCCTTGTGCAAAAATGTGGGAAAAGGGTGGAATGAAATATTTTGGTGTGGGTCTTCGTGCAACTGGGTAAGAGTTGGCAGAATTTACCAGTAAATATGGTATAACTGCAAGTGGAGTGAATCCGTATGAATAAACTTTTCTCAAACGAGGCTTCGCTTTGCAGAAAAGTTTTCTTTCAACATTTCAAATAGTTTTCCCCGAAAACGAAGCCACGTTTGAGATAAAATGTCGTATGATTTCGAAGAAGCTTTCTTTTATACTTCCATGAACTCTTAATTATTTTCGCGAGATTTTAAATGCAAATGTTTGTCAATTTCGCACCATAAATCTACATGATTTGCAGATGAAGAATAGGAATCTATTTGTCAGCCCTCTGCAACAGGCAACTCGCAGATCATTGCACCGGTCATTAAATCGGCGGACATCTGAATTAACAGCCTTCGATTTATATATATTACACTTCAATTTACGGCGGGGCGTTTAGCCAGGGAATTAATTGCCCGTTTGTCGCTGGTCAATCGCGGGGGATGGAGCTGATCCGTGGCGTAAAAAACAAACGCACGCGTCCGGTCGGTCGTTGATTAAATTATGGAATATCGATTCTCGCGATCCTCGCAGCGCGGTTTTATCACGGGGATGAAATGGGAACAAAGGAAATGCAAGACAGGTGTCGCGGAACGAAGTTAAGCGGATGGGACGATACACGGAGCGCAAAGTAATGGAAGTGTCAGGACAAGTGCATTCGTTCTGTCGTTTGCACGAAATCGATTTCACAATGACTGCCTCCTGTCTTCTCTTATGCTGTGGAAGGAAGATCCAAACGATAGGCAAATACGTTCCTAACAGGGAGCGCAAGGACTGTCTGCAGGAGGTGAACGAATTCTTCGCTTCCTTCTTACTTACAGACACGTTACATCACTGGTGCTGTACCCTTTATATAAGTTCGGTCTTCTTAACGACAAGGGGGAACTTCGTATAGATGACTAAAATAAAGCCTGACCTTTGGAATTTTTTTTTTAAAGAACTTATTTAATCTAACTTGTTGAATCTTCCAGGGTGACTTGGTACATATTTAAAAAAGTAAAAAGAAATTTTTCCATCACAAGTATAAATTGGCGTGAAATACTTATTTCTTCTTATCTATTTTCCCCAGCCCCGCACGGTTTGATCACTGAAGTTATTTAAGCGGGGAATCCTATTCTTTGGGCTAAAAACATAGTAAAATTGGGGATTTTTTTTTTAACAAACCAGCGATTCGATTCACCTGAAATTTGGACCATGCTTTGATGCGTCTTTAAAGAAGCTGTAAATTTGTTTTCATTAATTTTTAACCATAAATATAGTAGTTATGCATGATCGACCATCACGCCGCGCAAAATTCGTCGTCCGTTGGTGTGCATGATATTTATCTACCAGGTAATCTGAAACAGCAAAATGAAACGGCGTTTTATTTTATACATATGTAGCTTGAAATTGATGAACCAGCAAAGAACAAAAAAATTGATTAAGCAGTGTGGAGAGTTTTCAAACTGAAAGGTCTGAACCTTTAATTTTTGCTATTCAATTTTGCGCCAATTTTCTTATGTAACAAAAGAAGTAGAGAACTTAGGGGTATTCTGGTTCATTAAATTCAAGCTACATATGTAAAAAGTAAAACGCTGTTTCATTTTTCTGTTTCAGATTACCTGGAAGGTAAATATCATGCAAACCAGCGGACGACGAGTTTTACGCAGCGTGACGCATAACTCCTGTATTTATTATTAAAAATGAATAAAAAAAAAACTGCAACTTCTTCAAGAGTGCATAAAAACATGGTCCAAAATTCAGATGATTCGAAATGTTAGGTTCTTAAAAAAAATTCCTAAATTTTGCTATATTTTTAGCCCATAAACTAGTATTCCCCTCTAAAGTGGGAAATGCAGTGATTGCAGAAGGTTTCAAATATCTATAGTGCGTGCAAAATTATACACAAAAGGTGAACAAATAATGCTGCTATTACAGAAATGTGTGTGAGAAATAGGAGCTCGGTTGCCTTTAAAAGGCGACGAACGTTACCGTATACCTGGCCGATGTAAATGAACTCCTAAATTAAATCTAGTCGTCGAAAGGAGTGGAAAAGAAGGAGAGCTGAAGTGAGGTGGGGGAGCGATCTTCTTTCCACGAGACGCGGCGAAATTACGGGGAGAAACTTCCGTAAGACGTCGAGAAACTTTCAGTCTTCGTCCCTTTCGACTCCTTATCGCTCGAAAGATCTCAATCGACCGGAAAATCAAATATTAAGACATCCACGTATTAAGCGGGATAATATTATGAGTAACGATGACTGAGGCGAAATTGGAAAGCTAATGTTGGCTTTCCGGCTGAAAAAGCTAATCTAAAGCCCATCCATCTCATTAGCCTACTTGAACTGAAACACGATTTTTCTTAATCACTCGCCATCTTTAGTAAGAAATCGTACGTTCACTTTTGCATAAATGTGAAACTGATGCTTCTTACGTATCGTTCAGTTACGTTTCGACATTCTCAATTGAATATTCATTCGAGAGAAAACTCTCACACATTTTAGCGAACAAAGACGTTTTGTTGCTTTCTTCAATTGCAATTTAGAAAGATTTGTGTTGCTACAAGAAAATAATTTCACTTTCTGGAAGCCATAATTTTCGTGATTTCTAGGATATTTATGCTTTCTTAAATCGAATCTGCATCGTTCCTTTTAACGCAGACTTAAGCAACAATGAATTCAATTTACACGAAATGAATCCCTGAGCAAAAATAAGTCGAAATTGTACAGCATCTTTTCGAACGAGGTTTCCCTGCCCCAAAAATCAAACTTGAAACCCTGTCACTAGATTAAGAAAATAATCAATCGTCTTGGAAAATCGAAGTCTCGAGCGAAGAAAAAGCTATTTCTCAATTTCGACTTGTTTTCCTACAATGATTCATTCGCAGTTGTATTATATTTACTGTTGCATTCTGCCAATTCTGAATCAGATATGCATGCTGAATAACATTCCAAGTTCTTCACGAAAACGTCACCCAAATGAGAAAAATATTTCCCCACAATTTTCTCCTGCAAAATCTCGCCCATTGAAATTGCAGCAGTTTAAATAGTAAGGTCCTGCGTATCTCTATAAGCTACTTTCGGCCGCAAGAAGATCGACAGTATTAAATCTGTCCGCGTAGGTAGCTTCCGATTCGTTGCCCCTTTTGGCGCGCAGGACATCAACGAACCGTTGTACGCGCTCGCGTGTCCGTCTGGGGGAGTTAAAAGGGAAACGATGCTGGTCGGGAAATGGCGAGGACGAGGACGAGACGTCGAACAGCATCCGTGCATTCGGATGAAGCGGTCGCGTGCATACACGTGGCCGGTGTATGGGGCGCCGGTACAGAGGAATCTCGCGAGTGTCCGCCGCGTGGGCGTATTTCCCAGGCCCCGGCGTCGATTCCCCTGGCCCTTTTTTCTTCGTCAACGATCCACAGGCGCCTGGGCACGGCGTTCGTCGAGTAAGATATTCGGGGCCCGGTCGGCGGGCCCCCTTGGCGTGCCCAAATGAAGGCGTTACGTGCGGCGACTCCCCCTACCCCGAAACACGCTGTCCGATCGAACGATCCGGCGAGGAGGAACGCGGTGGAAGCACGCCAAAGGGGAGAGAGAGACGAATGGAATGGGAGGAAAGCAAACGACCGTCTGAACCGCGAAGAACGCAGACGGCAAAAAGACAACGGGGGGACTCTTGGGAATCAATGGACACGATAGGGAGAAAGGCAACAGGACAAATAGGAAAACAAGCTCGATCCAGAGGAAAAAGGACGAGCAGGTCTAGCGAGAGGACAGAGGACGCGTTTCAGCCTTCCCGACCCGGGGGGGGGGGGGGGGGTTAAGGCTCTTGGTCTCTTTATACAGGGTGTCCCGCGATGAACGGTACGCGCGGAATCCAAGTGTGATTGTGTGTGCGGGAATGAATCGAAAATGTGCGATGAAGCTCTTTTGTACGGAGTCTTGTTTTCGGGGGAATCGACGTTGAGGGGTTTTTAGATGAGTGTGGAATTACAGTCGCTAGATTTTGTGGATTTGATAATTGTACTGTTGGATGCAAGAAGGGCCTCAGTGCCATAGGTCAGTTTCGTGAAAAGTATCTGTAAACATTACGAAGTTAGATATTTTTTATACATGGTGAAGTTGTTGCGAAACTGTCTATAATATTTGAAAATTTGATATATCTCCTTTGTAGTTGTATTATCACAGTCGGAATTATGTGACAAATTAATCTGTGAAATTGATTTTAATTATAACCCTTCTTGTATAAACTAGAGAAATATAGAAAAATATGTTATTTAACATTATTTTTTATTATTTATCCAATATTTGCATAATATTTTAAACAATATAGTATATTGAAAAAATGTAGTCATAAAAATAGTCACAGATCGTGTCATCTTCAGGTTGTAATAATTGGATATGAATTAGTGTTAGTCGGTCAATATCAATTCACAAAATTGACCATAGTTCTTATGCAAAAAGGGCCTGAGTATCCTGAGATCGTACTTGCATCCATCAGTACACTGGTTAATTTTGTAGTGATTCTGAAGTAGCTGGAATGATGGAATGTAAAGAATGAACCTTTCCGTTTGATAGGTGGAAATATGAATGGGAACTTTAGCACATTGAGAAGCATGCAAAATTGAAGCTTTGGTGTAGGTATAGGTTAGGGTGGAACGAAATATAGGGGCAAAATATTTTTTTATTATTCATGACTGCTAATAGTGGGCAAAAATTGCCTTTTATAATGGTATTTAAGCTGCCAAAGTTTGAACGTGATCAACAAATTTTTTGAGGTGCCGCAAGCCTTTCAAAAATTAATATTTCAGTAAATATTAATATTTGAAGGGCTTGCGGCACCTCAAAAAATTTGTTGATCACGTTCAAACTTTGGCAGCTTAAATATCATTATAAAAGGCAACTTTTGCCCACTATTAGAAGTCATAAATAATAAAAAAATATTTTTCCCCTATATTTCGTTCCACCCTAGTATAGGTGTCTGGAGAATATCGAAATTTTCTTTTCTTGGATAAAAGGGTGATATAAAAAATTTCACATTCATTTTTTTCGTTGTCACTAATTGCTAGGCATCTTGTAGATTCATGACTATTATCCTTTAAGTTCCTTTTTCTTTTAGTTTCACGACTCACAATCCAATGTATTTCCAATATTTTAATTTTAGAGATATAAATCAAGTGTAGTGTAATACATTGCGCTCTTTACGGATCGTTTATGGAAAAAGAGACTTTTTCCATTCAATTCTACTTTTAAATGCATTAACTGTTGACTGTAGCGTTCGGCAGTGACTGTTCCAAATGCAAAGAAACACCCTATGTCCACAAATGTTCAATCACTATCGGTGATCTTCATTCTGAACTCAGGATACCCACCGCTGACAGTAGGATAAGTAGGCGTCGTAAAAGCACACATTTCCGTACACCTGACATCATCTGACAGTGATCGAACGAACCTTTGCACCAACCTATTAATTCTCCTACGTAGCACACAGATAAGCGCCCAATTAGCCAAAGCGGAAACAGTTGTGAGTTTTCGATCCTTTTCGGGGGTAAAATTATTAAAGACGACCCATCCTTGCGAACACAAGTGAAGGACCCTGCCCATAGGCAGTGGCGGGCTTCTCAGCGCTGTCCCCGGGAACGTGCGCCAGTCGATCGTCAGACGCGAGTAGCACAACCGGGCAGTAGTACAGCCACGTGATCAGACCGCGCGCCGAAACGCGGGAACGCCGCGACGGAGCGTTCCCTAAACATGACCAGACGGGGCAAGGAACGAGAGAAACGGAATCGCTGGAGGTGGCGGCGAGAACGGAGGGAATTAAGGGAATTGGGGGAGAGGAGAGGAGAAAAAAGAGTTAAAGGGCGTACGGTATGCGAGCGTGGGCGGTGGGCCCAGACTGGGCGCGTGTCCCGACGTTCCTCGTGGGCAGAGAGGAGCAGCGAACGAAGGACCAGGCGAGGGGGGATCGTTGGGGAGGATAAGGGACATTCGAGGGACTACCATCGGGGGGAAGAAGGTAGGATCGTGTCCCTGGGTGGGCAGGATCGCTTCGAACTCTCAAAAATTTATGGCCGGCGCTTCGACCTACGAGCGAGAGGTGTTACTCCCGGGTTCTACGGGGCTGGGACTGTAAGATTTACGCAACGCTGGCAGGGGCAGCCTAGGGGGCACGGGGGGGGGGGGGGGCTGAGTTGCGCGCTAACGAAAGAGAGATCGCGCTCGTTAACGTCTGGCTGGATAATCGATAGTACAGTCGCACTGGCTGAATAGTTTCACCATGAAGATTGGGAGCGGGAATAAACGTCGCGCATCTGATCTTGTCTCAAGGAACGTCGAATTTGATCCACCGTTCCGGGGACTGTTCGTACATCCCTTTAGGGAGGGAATGTTCCATTGGAGGTCGTTCATTTGCATTGCCCTGGATCTCGAGGGAAATGGATATGGGAGGTAATATGTAATGGGTGGATTGATGTCTTAGTCATAGATAGATGTTTTTGTATATTAATCCAAGTACTGTAAACTGAGTGAACATTGGCAATTACTTATCATGTATTAAAGAAGGAAAAGGACAAAAATTGGATCCATTTTGACACTTCTAGTGCAATCACAAACGCGGAGATGTAATAGGATACCTAAAGCAAATTTAAAAGTGGTTATTAAAAACAGAATGAAAAATAAAAAATATAAAGGAGAGTGTATTGAACATAAAAAGAAACAAATTTAAGTGTCAATGTAAATTCAGATTGGTAAAACTTTAGCTATTAGTGTTATTTATATGATGTGCCAATTTGAACACCAATTTTTTATAATGTAAAAATGTTAATTTTTGTATTATATAACAAAATGTTCCAAAAAACATGCCAATGTTCATCCAGTTTGCGGTATATATTATTTTGATGTAGGAATTTCGATGTTCAACAGGGAGAGGTTTGATTTAGGCATTAATTTAAGTTTGTTATGTCCAAAATGTTGGAAAGATTAATCTCAATTAGAACTTAATTCTTTTGATAAGATGGGAAATTTGTCAGATTTAATAACAGTAAAATGAACTGCTGAAAACCGTGTTGTGGTTGTTATTAGTGATTGCGAGAGCGTGCAAGAAGCGTGAGAATAGGAGAATCTTGTTATTTTTATAAAATACCATTTGTGGCCAGAAATTTTGCGATAAAATAAAATTTTTGAATATTGTTTGGTTTTATTACTATCGACAAGAGTTTTCATATTTTCAAGTTTTAATTCATCTTGATTCACGTAACCACGTGCAGAAGTTTATAATTTCTTGAATTTAATAATAACATTATTTTTTCTCTCTACAAAATTCTAAAATTTTATTTTCAGAGAGGAACACCTCTAGTACAATTTTAGTATTTATTTCATTAACGTAAAAATGTCAGTGTATTCTTTTGACAGCACAGAACAGAAGAAAAATGCTACTGACGTTTCTGTTCGTATCCCTCGAGCGATTTCATCCGACAGGATCGTATTTTCTCTGTTGCTGCCAGTAAGACTGACACTTGTCAAACTCCTCAGCTTTAAGTGAAACAAGACAATATTGTGGGGGACAGAAAATCTTATCAGAAAGGTCGAAAATGACGTAAGGGAAAAGTGACAGACATATACGTACGTACATTCAATATGTACACAATAGAGTTCTACAGAGAAGGAAATAATTTGCAGGAAATATAAAACTGAAAATCTCACGTTGCATCATCCACAGATCCACGTAGCGTACAATTTGCACAATTACGCAATGGATAAACTAATTATTATGAAATTTATTTTCACCAAGATATCACCCACTGAATATCTATGTATTTAACAACCACGCAATAATATTTTCCCAATACCGATAATAAATAAAGTTTTGCACATTCGGGTGATGGAATTAATATTTCCATGTAATACTTCCGATTGGAAACGTATCGTTGAACATTTCTCTGAGCGTACGAAGTTCGGGAAACCGCTGTGCATTTGGGGAAAGACGTTGGAGAGCTCATATAAGTGAACAATGAAGCGAATGAATGGTATCGGTTGATCGTAAAATTGGCGAGCGAGAGGCTGAATGCAGCCCCCCCCCCCCCTCCCCCAATACCAGCAGCCTCTAAAACGGTCGAATGAATTTTGAACGGACTATTACTCGACATATTAGGGCCAGCCCTCGTCGTCTCGGAGGAGCAACGGTGGCCAAAGGGGCGATGGAGACGGAAGAAAGGCGAACGGAGGAGCAGCGTTATTGGGAAACGGTAAATATTTCTCAGCATATACGGTGGAACGAGTATAAAAGGCAGGATAGAGTCGATCGCTGGTGGAATGTTGTTGCATACCGCGATTAGGGCGCGCATTCGTGGAGAACGTGAGACAAAAAGAGGAGGAAGAGGCGTAGAGGAGATTCAGACGAACAGATGTCGCGAGATTCCCTCCTCCAAGTTGGAATAGAGCCTGTATGTTGTGTAGAAGCGATATTTGTTTTTGCTTCCTTGTCTAAAGTGGTGAAGCTCTTTTCTGCATAAAGTTGTGGTTTGGAGGTATTGTAAGAAGATTCTGTAATGTATTGTTATTATGATAGATAAAGCGAGAGTGGCTAGAAGGGGTAGCAATAAGAGTCTGATGTGAGGAATTATATTGATAGTTATTAATGAAATAGATAGAAGGAGAATTTTACTTTGTGGTACATTTGAAAGGGAGGGGTGAGATTCAGTATTATAGTTTTTTGCAAATTACTGTACTTTTCATGATTAGGAATGGTAGATGGCGTGAGGATCTTTCATTTACTCATTCATGTAAGAAATAAGACACATGTGTATAAAATAGAATGTAGAATGTAGTGTATAGAACTATGAACTGTAGTGTATAGATCATATATAAAATATCGAATATAGAATATGAAATATTGATGGCTTAGCGCACAAATATTGTATCTCCACTTTTTGCGAAATTTGAGTTTTTATATGCAACAAATAGTTGACTGTTTATTATATATATGCAATTCAGGGACACACAAGTGAACAAAAATCTTATTTATGCAAATGTATGAAATAGATATAAATGTGATTTTTATACACCATAAAGAAAGTCAAGAACCATTTGTGGCATATAAAAACTCAAATATCACAAAAAGTGGACATACAATATTTGTGCACTAAACCATCGATATGATCCATAGAATATCAAATAGAGAATACAAAATATGGAATATAGAATATCTAATATAGGATATAGAGCACCAAAAATAGAATGTAGAATACCAGATGCCGCATATAGAATAGCTTTACTCCTATTTGGCTTGACTCGGAATTTAGATTCTGATTTTATAAATTCTTTTTCAATTTTTGTGAAAATAGAATAGTCATCTGGATTGGCCAGGCATAATGAGCTGACGAACAGTTCATGGCCCCAGAGTTTACTGTTCGAAAGTTTTTAGGCGACAGGCAAACACACAAACATATAAACTGTCTGCTTTATAATATAAGATAGAATATCCAATATTATTTATTTATTCTTGCACGAGTAAGACCCATTTTGTACCAGAAAAAGAATATTAGATATAGAATATCGAATATCGAATATAGAATGTAGATATAGAACATAGATATCCGTTACAATTTTAATGTACCTGCAGTAATACCAAGGCGTAACAAAAACGATGGTATTCATATGTTGCAGTCGAATGGTTCGATTAGAGTCGATCACCGCATTCCCAACGGAAAGATCGCGGTGAAAAAGTTCCGTCTTATCGTTTCCCTTGAACGCCGAGGACCGTATAAACCTGATCGTTCATGTGATCACAGTTCTGGATAACTGCATCGGTTCGAAGTAATCGTAATGTCCTGCCCTTTTCGTTCTAATACCCTCTGGATTTCCTTCTACTTTTCTGTGTCCGTTTCTGGGTGTCTTTTTTCTTCGTCCCTTAACGGTTATTTCTCGCAGCTTGAGAAAATCCAATCTAGAGTAAACGAAAGTTCACCTATGTTGGACGATAATTTTTAATATAGAGGAAAGTACACCCTCTCAACCCTACGAATATTTTGGCAAAGGAAATCTTTAACAAGACACTCGGGTATTCAATTTGCAAAAATTCGGAATAATAATAATTACCTTGACACAGTTTTCTATAACAAATTGATCACTTTTCAAGGAAAACTATGTATATCTTTTATCTGAATTACATAGAAGGTATCCAAGAACACAAATTCACACATAGAATACTATTTTCATTTAACATAACACAGATGTTGATTCAGAAATCAACCATTCTCAATATTACAGATTATAATTTTCAACATTCATATGACAACACCATTAACTCTCCTAATAACCTCGTTATTTTTTAATCAGAAACGCACCCTGTGGATTAAACATCATTTCCAAACACAACGAATACCCAAACACGCAAATGTTCGAACATAACATTCTAAGGGTATAAAAATTCGGATTACATTAATCAGGTAATTGTATAAACGAAATGCATGACAATTGGAATGCAGAAAAATCTTAATTTTTTTAATGTAATACCTATAATTATTTGACATCAACGGGTCAAAACCCTTTATTACATAGCTATAAAAGTAAGTAAGTAAGAGAAACGGAAAAAGCAATGACAGAAAGTAAAGTGGAGTGTTAAATTTTACATATCGTTCGTTTAAAAAAAAATTCCCCCAGCTAACCCGTTCCATGGAAACTCACTGAGGAGGAAGAGGACTACACATACGGCGTTCACACATCTAACAAGAATTTTCAGCGGAGTGTTGCGTCGAATAGAGAGAGGGCGGTCGAACTGCCAGCCCTCGAGCAAGAGCATTCACGGACCCTCGTGGAAACACGAATGTAACAGTAGCTAAGAAGAGATCGTAAGCAGCGTGGCAGCGGATGAACAGGTTGGTAAACTCGGAAATGCTTTGTCCGGTGGCCGAGTCTGCCTGGCGTCGTTTTCGCGGTGGCTTGGACGCGCTTTTCGTGTAAATCGCTTGCGGGCCAGGTCGTGAACGCGGCGAAAACGGACGATACATAGCAGAAATAGCGAAACGGAAATCGAGAGGCGTGGAAATGGCGACCCATCGCGACGCGATTACGTATCGTGTGTGCACACACGTGGCTCTACCTGTGAAACCGCGTTCGTCATCGACAAACGTGTCCCAATAACCGACAAATATTTAACCCGCCGGATTCCCGTGTAGGAAACGTGTGCGCACAGCGTAACGCGGTCCGCAAGTGTTTCGCAATGTGGCTCCGTTAGCAACGCCGTTGAAAAGCCATTGATTTCCCTATTTTCAAAGCTTTGGCCAGAGGTTCTACCTATTGATGCAGGCAGAGATGAGACTTAAGGAGACCCTCTGGTCAAAACGCTCGAAAAATAGGTGAGTTTTATGAATTTTTTCAAGAAGTCGTTATTTATTGTCCCCGAATTTATTAAACCCGAAAATCGAGGGACTCCAAAATGTATTGGAATAGCATTGCAATTCATTGTCTTGTACAATATTGGAAACTTTATGAACAATTAAGAGCTTCGAAAACTTTTGAAGTCTGGGAACTCCTGGAAGCCCTGATAGTCTTGAAAATGTTGAGTTGTCAGAGTTCAGTGCTTTGCTCTTTTCACTAACAAACATAAGATATTTTGTACACCTTCTAAATAGTACCAAACATACACAAGCACCCTTATTCAAAAGCAGAGAACGTGCGTTGGAAGTTGTAGCACCAGCAAATTTATCTCCGGTCACACAACAGAATCTGCAGCTGGGTATAGAAAATCTCCAGCGAAAGTGGAGCAGTGGAGGATTCGTGCTCGTAGGACCAGATAGCGAATATTCGAGTGGAATGGAGCTTCCAGGCCACCTCCGCATCGAATTTTGAAGATAAAGGGAGTAATTGCGAAGGGGCAGGCAATAACCCCTATCGTTGACGTTTCGAACACCCCGGCCAAGGGACCGTGTCGTTCCGAGACTTAATCCCTCCCCTCCGCTCCGACAAATTAGCCCCAACCCCTTTCGAAAGGAATTTAGAAGGTCGATCGAAATGTTTGATTTTTCCCCCGACGCAGGCTGGGCGAAGCAAGCCGAACAGCGATTCTCATTATCGGCGGCACGATAAGCGTGGCAAACGGGTACCATTTCTCTCCCGCGGCGATTGTCCTTTTGCAGTCGATCGCGCGTATAATTTGCGCGATGGCGGAAGACAGGATGGGGAGGAAGAAAAATCGAAAGGACGACCGTCTGAGGTGGGCCGAGGAGGATAGGAAAAATGGAAAGGAGGGTGGGCCGAGGAGGGGACGAAATGTAAGACCCTTTGATAAGGATAGGATCGTCCGCATGGGAATTACGCGAGTGTGTCTAGCTCCACTCGACTGGCTTGATAACGAGAGAAGTATCCTGCGGTGACTCGATAAAACGCTTCTGGGATGAGGCCCGGCTTCGCCTTTCAGAAACCCTGATGCCTCGAACAAAGGACGCGCTCCCATTAAATTCATACGGGAATTTCACGCGAGTCCGCGCCTCCCCTGTTCGTGAATCGGCCTTCGCTGTGACGAATCGACGTTCCTCTGACGGCGAGGGCTCCCGAAGCCGCGGGTACACCGAGCAATAGTCAGGTTTACGGAAGGACTTAGGTGGAGGAGGTGGGAAACAAAGGAGCCTGTGGGAGGTATTTGCTTGTCGGCCACCCGAACAGTAATACTGCGACAATAGATGGCCCGCCGAAGACGAATTTAATCATCGCCATCCCCATGGAATTTGCACAGGGGAGCGCTGGCTCGTTTGAGCATGCACGATGGACGGCTTCGCTGATGCTTGGCGCACGCGTATATGGGGAAAGTGGGGCGGTCGTGTGAACGCGGTCGAATTGTTATTGGGAATTTGTTCTTCTACGGCGATTACGGAAGCAATTTGTGACGCTGCGCGAAGTGAAACATTTCGGAATGTGAGTTTGGTGTGTTTTTATTTGAAAGATTTACAGAGGAAGGCGCCTGTGTCGTTCGTTTCTCGCGAAAGCTGTTTTTGATGTCAATTGTTGCGTACAAAGTGACCTCGTAAGATTTATTTTAATCGAAATTGCAACTGAGTGTACTTTAGACTGACAGGGTAGGGGAAACACGAGGAATAATGCACAAAAGGATCAAAGTCGTGCTGAAAACTCTGCATCAACCTTTTGCTTCAATTAACCCTCTGACATTATTTGAAAAATTATTGTAAAATAGTACATGAATCTGGGTAATTGCTGATAGCATCAATTCCTACAGACTTTCACAATGAGAATTTTCAATGCAGACTTCTTATTAAAAATAATACAAATAATAAATAATACAATTTCCAAAAATGAGTGTTTAAATTGGTGATCAAAGGAATATGGTAGATAATTTGAACCATTTTTACGAACACTCTCCCCAAAGATGTTGTATACGAATTAAAAACATTTCAGACAAGGGTGCAATCAGTAAAAGAATCCTACATGTCCCAAAATAACTTGTTGGCTTTAAATGTAGGAGTCAAAGTCACTTTAAATGTATACTACTACACATGATTTAATGTACATTCATGCCAGCTACAACACATAAAAGAAAATCTTATATTTCCTGAAAAAATAGGGCACTTTGAAATTGTTTGAATAAGTAAAATATATTTTCTTTGCAGCGTATTTGCTTTTTGAAACCATTGAAAAGTATTTCCATAACTGGAGAACATAATTCGTCGACCTGATCTAGGTTGGACACTCTGCACAATCCAAGAAGCATCAAATAGACTTGTTTTCCTTTCTTTGGGGCGAGCAATGTCAAAAAAAGTCGTAAAGCAAAGTGTTAAATGGAACAGTGAATACAGGCGAAGCCAGAGTCGAACGTTTCCTTGCAGAGTAGACTGGAGAACCGCGGTGGCGTTTGATTCGCCGTATTCGATTGGGATTTCTATTAAAGCGGCGTTCATCGATACCGTTCGATCCAATCCACTTAAAAGTAGTTGGAAGGGAATGTAAGATAGTCGGGCACCGATCGTTCCACACCTCGAACTCGGTCCATTTCGCTTAAGAGAAGTGCGTCAGCTTCTCGGCGCCCCCCTTGGGGCCCACTTTCCACGGTTCCCGCCAATTTCCCCTGAGGATCTTCGCCGCTGGACGTACAGAGGGACGTTCCTGTGGTTATGCACTTTTCGTACACGTACCGTAGTGATTTGCATAACTGTCCGTTCTACTTTTCGTCGATGGGCCCTCCTCAATCTAACTTCACGCAACGACCGAATGGTCCCGTGGGGGTTCAGCTCGAAGACAAAATAATTCCGTTATGAAAATTCGAGGGATTCCACCGTAGGAATTGGCAGTTTGTGGAGTTATTCGTCGGGGGAGCATTAAATGGCGAAAAAGGAAATTGATGGAGAGCTCGAACTTTGGAAGTAGGTATATTTTCAATCGTGTAGGAGAACGAAATTAATTTGAAATTCTCGCTTCCTTGAAGTATCAAGTGTGGCGATGAGTGATCTCGTCATTCGGAAATGGCTGTGCAGAAAAAATAAGAAGACAATTAAGTTGATGCACTTTTAATAATTATTAAGTGCACCGTGGGCTTGTGTGACCGAGAAATGAACCAGTGAGTACTTGGATAATTTTTTTCCATAATAAAAATGAAAGTGGTCTTCATACACCGCCCGAAATTTCCATAAAGCCACCGTGTTTATTATAAAAATCTTATTTTTATTCCATACTATTTATTTCATTTTGAGAGAATTAAAAAGAGCATATAGATCGGTTGCAGTAATAGAAGTAACATTTATTAACGAGAAAAACGTAAAAATAGAATTTATCAAGACATAGACTGCGAAATTTCTATAAAGTCACACGCTTTTTAGATAAATTCTATTTTTACGTTTTTCTTCCAAATAAATGTTACTTCTATTATCGCACCCGATCTAGGTATATGCTGTTTTTTAATTCTCCCAAAATGGTCTGATACACAAACTTATCAATAGTATGGAATAAATATACGATTTTGCCAATAAACATGATGGCCTTATGAAAATTTCGGTCAGTGTATATAAAATTTGAAACCTTTTGTGATATCACCAATTTTAATATTCGCAATGGCTTTTCCATAATAATACCTTCGTAACTATTGCCGATATCGAAAAATCTTTCACAAAAATATTGAATAATTCCGGGGGGAGGGGGGCACAAAATTTATGTAAATAATTTATGTAAATGCCTTCTTGTAGGTGGAGGCGTAAAGGAAATATTTGGCAACTTCGCTGCTTTAGATGGAACCATATGTGTATATTTTGCACTGCAGCTTTATTCACTTCAACAAAATAGTAAAATATTTATGCACAAACATAATTACTTTAGGGGATATTTTAATATTAGTTTTGAACAAAAATCATACTTTCAAAGCGAATCCTAGATAAAAGTACAATTTGGGAACAATTATAAATATTATAATCGAGAACAATTATAGGAATCCTATTCGTAGTCGATGGAGAACCGACCAAAATTAATTCACGATTCCTTGCAGAGCCCAGCGGTCCACGAGCACCGAGACTGTGTTACTTGGGATTCCTGCGACCCTCAGCGTTCCCCCTTATACCACTGCGATATTAAACACTTCCCTTTAGTAGCGTACATAAAAAGCAGCTGCCTCGAATTTCCAAATAGATCTGCGTTTAGGTACATCGAGGAGAAAGGGAGGGGGATATCTCGCGAGTCTCGTATTTCCCAACAAGTAAGGGATGAACCAAGGAGTCACCGAAGATCGCAATCCTGTGGAGGGGTCTGTGCCGCGAGGAAATTTCGAACGCGAGGTACGAATCGTCGCGGGGTTCACCCGCGTAACTCCACGGAACCGTCGAGGACTCCGTTAGTCGGGAATATTCCAGCCACGTACCAATTCACCGCGGAGATTTTCTCGGTATCAAATCGCGTTATAAAGTCGACCATCTCTCCTTCGTTTGCCATCGAACGTGGAACACACGCCTAGCGTGGAACAGAGAGAGGCAAAGATGACGGAACGATAGTACCGGAAGCTGCTCCCGGCTCCGTGAAATCGTTATGCTCTGTCCGCACGTACGGTTCAAATAAGCAGCGCCATTCGAGTACAGGACGAATGAATTGCTAGTGGCTTCTCTTCTAATGAGAGTACAATCGTCTTTCGCGTCTCAGCGTCACTGCTCGAAATGTACAGTTAAGCCGGGTCCACATTTCTTACCGCATCTCGGTCTGTTACCGCGGTCATAGTAACAGGTCGCGGTAACAGAGCGAGGTGCAGTAACAAATGTGGACCCGGCTTAATGTGAGAACTTGTAACCTACACCTGAATCCTCATGTCTACATTTTTCATTTTCTCAACTTCCTTCGTACTCGTAAATGCTGCATTGCTATATCATCCGCAGTCTGATAATGAGATCAAATCTGCGCCCCCGCCTTATTTTATTATCCCTTCTCCAAATTCGAAAACCCTTCGAACTCACGCTATCTTCTGTGCCCCAATTCATCACTATTTTACAGTCAAGTCAGACTTGATCCAATAATAACCAAGCCGAATGTAATTATTAGCCCCGTTTCACACATACCTACAAGGAATCCGTGTATACGGCACCGTTTTCTCGGTAAAAAAATGCGAAGATCATATATAAGTCTTCCGTCTATGTGGCGACGGCAAATGTGAAAGATCTCATGTGATCTTCGTTCCTTTTATCGTATAAACGGTGCCGTATAAACGGATGCCGTGAATGTGTGAAACGAGGATTAGACTTGATTTAAGAAATCTTTGTTACTCGAACTATTGGTTCACTTCTCTTCTGTCCATTGCACTATCGAGCAGAACAATGACGCGAACAGAATCACCGATACGTCGATTGCTAATGGCGAGGTGGAGAGACTCCAAGGAGCGGGCTCCCCCAGATCGCCCTGGTATTACCACGGGTCGATATTAAAACGAGCGTAGAGGGGTTAAGGGCAATTTGTACGCTACATTGTAGTTAGGAAACGATTTTATGGGGGCAATTTTAGTGGCCGATCGCCGGACAGATCGACGCGATACCGAATGAAAACGTTTCGTTGACGGCAACGCGTAATTACACAGCACGCGGCTTGCTCCCTGGGAATCCGTCGGACGTAAGTTTCAGGGGTCGTTCCACCGGCGATATTGTAATTTGCAATCGGCCTTACTTACGCGGAATCTTGTAACGATGAGAGGTAGCCTTCGCGTTGATGGTCGAACGTAAAATTCGCATTGCATGTGCAGACTTGCATAAGTTTAGAAGAAGACTATTAGCTAGCATTTATTAGGATCTTTTGACGACGTTATATTGTTCAAAACATTCTGCGTCTGAAATTCCAACAAGTTTGTTGAACCTATATTATGAAAATTGATCACTTTAAGATATGGCGTAGTCCACGTGAAATTAGTGGGAGTTTAAGTCATCACTTTGCTGCTTTCAAAATTGTTTAAAAAACACAGACCCTCAAAATTGTCAATTTCAAACATTTCCTTTACACGAAATGTTCCTAATCTCTCATACATAAGATAGCGTGTGACGTACCGTTTCCAGATTTTCAAGTACTTTGTCCATAACAAACGTACGAACTCGTTATTAAAATTCCCGGCACCTTCTTCAAGTTCCATTGCTTCTCCTCGCCGAAAGGTCTCAGCGAGCAACCAACCAGGCGTTAATTAAGTACCTAATACTCTTTGCTCGCTATATGCACTCGACCGAACCGAATTCTTTCGCGGTGTCAAAGAGCCACCGCGGTGACAACAATTGCCCAATGGTTTCGTGGAATTGCGCGAGGTCGTAGAAGTGTTCGCGTAGACGCAAATTGCAATTACGGTGGTCGCAGACACCGTTCCGGCGCGCCAAAGATCCCATAATGAGTTTCAGTTGTAAGAGGCGCGAGATGTGGCGACGTAATTCAGGGTGACTTGAAAAAGAGCGTAAAGAGGACGAGGGATTGGCGGCGAGGGTGGGAAGGGGTGGCGGCCTTCAAGCCCCTGTGCATTTTAATAAAGATTCCCGGGAACGCGATTCGTACGAGGCCGTGAAACCGAAGAGTGATAAAAAGGGGCCCGAACAAAGAAAAGTCGTCGGATATTCCCGTTATGAGACTCTAGTAATTTACCGTTGGGGGAGGGGGTAGCTAACAAGAGGGAGGTTTAATAATTTCCAAAAGGGATTAGGTTTCGCAAACGTACACCACAGTTCGGTCTTTCCATTCCGATAAGTAATTACCTCTTTAGCGACGACAAAAGTCACCCCGCCCCACTTCTGACGACAATCGCTCGTTTTTATCAGAGCAAAGAGGAAAATATATGTGGATTTATTTTGTACATTTTCCATGCATATTTTTTTTGAAAATTGTTTTGCAAGTAAGAATGCTAGTATTATTTCGATATTACTGTTATTAGTCTTTTATTAGACTTTTACGCTTCTATGTCCAGGCTTTTTAACGTTCAAATGTTTGCAAAACTTTTTGCGTTAGTGATGTAAAGTTTAAAAATGTTGAAAATGTAGGTACTATATCACCATCACCAATATTCGTGTAATTGTGTATTGAATGGAGGAAAAATTATCTGTAGGAAGATATACCATTTGAACAACACCGCTGCTAATGCTTATTGACGCTGCTAAGTAGAAACTGCCAGCAACAGACAGACACGTTACGCAAGTAGTATTAACGTGCGCGTGTATCAGAGAAATCTTCACAACCGATTTCCTCAGGAATAAATCGTCAGGCAAAAATGGTTTATTCCACATTTTCGCTTCATTTTCACGCATAGAGCCACCCCTTTTCGGCTGTGCCACGAACTACGCTCCACTATGTACAATTGAATTCAAACAACTATTCCAATACTTTTCAAGCGGCATCGAATATCAAACAATCAAATCCCTCATTCCTTTTAGGTACATTTCCCAAGGAACAGGCCCGGTTCGAGCCTTTCTAGCGCCCTAGGCGAACTTGCCAAATTGCACCCCTCATTTATAATACATTTAATTGACCTCTTCGATGACCTTACCCTGAATATTTATTCGTACCTTATAACATTTATAGTATTATACTACTTAAAAGTACTCAAAAGATACAATTACAACAAAACCACAAAAAAAAGCTATAGTGGGAGAGAAAGTTGGGGGCAGAAGGATCGCGACCGATTCGCGCCGAGAGGCGTCAGATGAAGGGTTGCGGCCAGAACAAGATTATAAACGGAAGAATTTCGACGAGGGGGCGGGAGGGTAAGTTACGAAAAGTGGGGGGGGGGCGGGAATTCGCCGGATCAAAGACAGAGACAGTAAGTCGAAGCTGGAGCGTGTTGCGCAAAGGAATGGGGAGAGAAGCGGGATGAGATCTCGTTGGAGAATTTTGGGGGTGATGAAAACAGAGGGGGAAGCAGAGGGTGGGAGAGCAAAATTGTGGTGTTGTAAAGAGAGAAGGAAGCGAGAAGGAAACGGAGGTGGAAGAAGAAGGGAGAAGGGAGAGACTGGGGATCGAGCTAGCCATGGAATGCAGCTGGAATGTCAGTGCTCACCGACCGACCATTCGGTAATGGTTACACGTGTATACCATAACGGATACACGCGCCAATCCCCCCTCCCCCTCTGCTCACCCACCCACGCCGTTACTTCGCTCTGGCTGCATATACGCGCGTTATCCGCCGCTTTCGTGTCTAAGCGTTTCGCAGCGCAGCGAAGCTGCGAGCAGCCTCTGTGTACATTTACACGGGACTTGCCACGCGTCCCACTTTCGGTAGGGCAGTCCTACGCTCTTTGCAATGTGTACCACGTTCTATGAGAACCAGTCGAAAAGTATCCGTGGTAATGCTTTAACTTCGCCCACCCCGGGCCGCAACGATAGTTAAGGTGGGAATCCGGGATGAGATTTTACACGAGACTTTTCTATCATGAGAGAAACATCTCAGCAATAACTAAATGTAAATAATGGAAATTGTCGCGAGAGATGAGATTTTTGAAAATATATCATGGAACTTGTCTCGCGAGAATCTAGATTCATGAAACTAATGACAAAATAATTATAAAGTAATAATATAATGAAATAATTGTCTCGTGAAATTAAAGTCTCGTGTGAGACACGATATTTTTGTCCCATCGTGAATTTGCACCTTTACGTTAACTGAAACTCACACGCGCAAATAACGATGGACGTTATGCGTTCTTGTTTGTCTCGGAATACGCCGTCGGGCACTTAAATCTGAGCGATGAAGATTTTCTTACTTGGATAGGGTTAAGATTTTGAGGGTAATAAAGTGGCTGTAACTTCTCGATGGAACATTTTCATTGAGAGTCTATTTCCTTTTGTGTTATATGTGCTATTTCCTTTTGGGTTACCCATGTGCAGAGTTGCGCATTATTCGAATTAATAATTATTCGTTATTCTCGAATATCTTCATTTTATTCGCAATTCTAATTTGAGACCATTTTCATTATTTTCGAATATCTTCATTTTAGTCGAAATTTTTATTCAAAGATTATTAGAATAAAAATTTATGGGGCGCACTCAGGATTTAATCTTGAGGGGGGAGCCGAGTTGAACGGATAAAAATATTTTTAATTCAAATTCAATATTTATTAGGTGATTATAAAAATATATTTAACGAATAAAATTCAATTTTATTTTCTTCTTACAAAGCCCCTTCTTGGGGGATCCCCGTCGCCCCCCCCCCCCCTTCTGGATACACCACTGCTTGTGCGCATAGGTATATAGGTATGTACCAAATATTCTAGTTCAGTTTTATGAAAAATGATGCCCCTTGCGAAATAATTTTGCCTTGTATTTTTTATTTACTTATTCATATAGAGGTATCACATTTTGGATTGCAGCATTAGTTAGATGTTGTGCACCACTCTCAGTTAGATGAAACGTATACCCTGGAGCCCTGTTTCGTTTATAATTGTCTTGGATTATACTTTTTAAAACGTGGCAACCCTAATTTGTCCCCGTTCCGTCCGCGAATGGAGCCACTTCCACGGTATTATCCCCTTCCATGCTGCGTCGCTATGAGACAAAGAAATTAGCAGACCTTCTCAGGAAGACAGTGGTTACGAATTTTTCACGCATGACATCAGCAACGTTGGAATAATATCTGTATTTTAAAATGCATCAGGTTGTGTACGATCTTTATGGGCATTATCGCGCCTGATTATTCCACTGGCGTGCACAACTGTCACTAGAGGTATGGTGTGTTCGTTAGTGTAACGATAGACATAGGTATGTATCACCAAACAGGTATAAAAAAGAGAAATGCGATTAGAAGCAACAAGACTATTATTAAATATTACAAAAATAAATTCTTAAAACATTTTTGAAAACAATATTTCATTGTCTTTAGTTTGCAATGTAATTATACTTTTTTATAAAGCTCAACTCACGACCTTTCTATTTCGCTCTGGGTAAACCTTTGCATCTCTACTTGCAAACAAGATACAATTTTACAAAGAAAAGTCCTTTTCCACAAAACCGTCAAACTTCTTACTTTACATTTTTACGCAAATCTTTGTTATACACCCCTATTTAGGATTATCCAACCTACAAAGTATTATTCTTCGATCTTTGGCCAATCAATTACAAAAAAAAAACATTTCAATCAATGCAGTACAGTCTGAGATATAAATTATTAAAGATTGACAAGGTCTGGGCTAGGTCTCTGGGGTGTAAGAACGTAAAAAAACATATGCGGTGTACTTGACCCTTGAACCCTCAAGGGTTAATCCCAGAAAGACAGGCGCTGATACATAATCCAACTACCCCCGTACTTTAATGGCTCCTACCCAACTGCACAAACATTTGAGCTTTACACTTCGATCCTCCCCCATCGCGTAATCATTCAGCTGAAACTTCATCCACGCTAATCATCAGCGAACTCGCTGGAACGTGTCGCCGAAAGAACCAAAGGGCCGCCGTTTATCCAGCAAGAGTCTGGAGGAAACGTGAACCGTCCCTTCGCCCTTCCATCAACGACGCCGAAACGAATTAATTCGCGCCCGCGCGGGCACGCTATCTGCCAGCAAAATGGCGTCGCGTTTCACGTAACCCTAAGCCTGTAAGTTTAAAGCTCGGAAGGTGGCAGGAAAGTTTAACGAGCGCGCAAGTTGCACGTCGCAAAGGACGAGCGGGAACTGGGTCGCGCGAATGGCTCTATGTAGTTTGCGGTGACGAGTATGTACGTATATCGGTGTCGAAAGTGGCCATTCGCTGGCATTACGAGCGCAGCTTTGGAAATACATATATCCGTCGGCCGGGGAGGGACACGGCAGACCAGGATGTTCGTGGACGGCTCGTAAGCACGTATACCGGACAAAGCTCACGAGGCTACATCGCCCCTAGACCTCGCGATGTATCTCCACCTCCACGGGCAGCGGAAGTAATCGTTTTAACGTGCAATGGCAGCGATCGTTAAGTACCGCGGGCTTCGTCTTACGTCACTGGCGAGATCGCGTTCTGTCTAGCGATGGGAACAACGCGACTCGAAACGCGCTTTGCCACGAGACACATCGAAGTTATATTCGGATTCGACCTACCATTTCGAGTTTCAAAGATGTGAATCGTTATTTCTTGTTGGTACTTCTGCCCTATCGGGGATGTATTACCTACGACTCGAGATGCTGGTCGTGTAAAGAGTTAAAGCAGGCTTAGAAGCAAAGAGCTTCCTATCATCCAATCTCTATTCCCTTTGGACTTGGTTCATGGGAGATCTTCCAGATCTGGTTACTGACATTGACGGTACTTCTAAGACGTTTGGGAGGAATTTTTATGTCCAGGAAAGGTGGAGCTTTCAAAGGTGAATTGGAGGTGTACCTATTTAAATCCCTTCAATATCAGAAGACAAAAGAAAGATAGAATGTAGTACTTGAAACACCTTTTTGCTAAAGTTACCTTTTTTTTTACTAATTCTTTTGATTATAGACCGATATGTTAGATTGGCTTGTTCATGGTGGTGAAGACTTGGAAAATACTTGGGACTACTGGGTTTTGGAAAATGTACACAGAAATTGGTGGACGTGATGGGTTTGATCGCGAAATTTTCGAGGAAGGAGCATTGAGTGCCCATCGCTAGTTACGACCATCCTAAGACTATCTACGTATGTTACTCGGCTACGCCTCGACACATTGCCTCGACCCACGCGCCATTGTCTTCTCTTTTGGACGACGCTGCCTGATGTAAGAGGGAACGAGATACGTATTTGCGGATACGTTTCAGCGAGGAGAGAAAAATTAAGTGGAATTATAGGCAGATAGGCAGATATGTACGTAGGACGATGCTGGATATCGGGACCCGATGCTGAACTCTTATCGAGCAATAGGGTTCTTGAGAAGCTATGGAGGAGTGCAATTAACGGGGACTATAACTTTCCTTGAAATGTTAAAAAAAGAATGCTGCGTTGCAGCGACTGCTGCCAAGAGACCATTTAGTTGAATTATGTAATACAGAACACTGGTAAAAATTTCGAAGAGTAACAATGGAACACGAGGGCAAAGAAGTGTTATACAAATATTAAATTTATTGCTTTGGTATCCTAACTTACATTCCACAGAATTGGAACAAGTGAAAAATTTATTTTAATTTGCTCATACTTTCTATTATTGCGAAATAATGGAGAATTCAGAAGTAAAATACATTTTTCTTTATGTAAAGTAAGTTTAAGCATTAAGTTCCTACTGCGCAGAGATGGGGAGTCGGTTAGGCAGAGGAGTCTAGTGGCACCACCACTCTTTAGAGTTTAATAGTTTAGAGTCTAGCCCTACCTCCTGTCACACGTATTTTCGTTATTGACCGAAATGGTCGCATCTACAAATCGGACTACGTCAAAGGTGGGTTCAGGCGGAGTGAGCGGAGCAAAGCTCTTATCCCCTGTGCCGTCCAACTTCTCATCCGTGCACAGTACGTGGATGTGGCTATAGAGAAGCTGACAACGTTGATAAATATACTATGCAAAAATAAAATGGATGTGAACAATTATAGGGGAATCATACCTAATGAAATATACATAATACGATAATAGTTTGTAGTTAGAGAATACAAGTTAAACTTAGCACGAACTGCAACCTTTTTTCCACACGATACACTTTTGTGGCTCACGGCAGGTATTTAATATGCATTCACTTGTCAGAGATACTTTTTAGCAATGTTACAAAAAAAGTAGAAAGCAGCAGTCGCTGCAACGCAGCATTCTTTCTTAACATTTCAAGGAAAGTTAAAGTTAACATGTCTGAGACACTTGGCATGAACAACATAGGTAACTTGTGCAAACAGATCCTCCACTGGTCCAAGATCCACAGAAGAAATTAGTGAAATATTCGAATAGGGTAGATGTACCGTTTGTGGCCACTACACTGTTTTTGTCCATTAGCATAATTATTGTGGAATATTATACCGCCAGAAATATAAGCTTTCATGTAATGCTTACACAGAAAAATATTATAATTTTTTAGAAGTCAGTTTGTTGTTCTTGTAATAAACGTGAAGGATATACGGTAAGTAAGATTTTCATGTTCACTAATCAAAGTATTTTAATATACAATTTTAAAGATAATTACGATGAAAGTCACTGAAATCTTTAAAGTTGCTACAAATGGTGCAGCTACCCTAAATTCGAAACAATGTCGCGAAAGTGGAGGACGTCGGATGGCACGCGTGCACACGTAGAAATACGCTCGAAAACACGTCGAATGGGCACGATTGCCCATCCAACGGAGCCGGTATTCCACGAGTCTCACGACTTCTCCTCGACGTGAATCATGCCAGTTCCGGTCCGACCCACGCGTAAGTGTCCCTGAAACACCCGCGCCACGGTCTCATCCTCGTCTCGACGCGTCGAGACGCGTCTCTCCCGTCTGAACTCGTCTCGATTACGCCTGAATTTATGAAACGGTCTTCCACGACGATCCCTTACGCCCCTCGGGAGCCTGGAATTATAAACTGGGTTCCGAAGTTCAAGTCCGGCGACCTTCGGGCGCCGACGTTGCGCGGCATGGTCGTGAAGACGCAAGCGCACACGCGATGTCGTAAGTCAGAGGGACGTCTCGATTGATCGAGGTGTCGTTTTGATAGGAGTCTCTTTACTCGCGACGAGTTTCGTGTTGGAAATATTACAAAGGTGTAGTAGGGCTGCCGCGAAAGTGTAATTAGGCTATTTGTCTTTATACACCGTTTAAACGTTCCGTTGGGAATATTTGTCCATTCTTCTGTTCCCATTTTGTCGCACTTCGCTACCTCGAGGTGTAGAGAGTTAATGAGAGGTAATGTTGCAACTTTTATTGTGCAAGAGTTATTGTGTACACTGGTATCGTGTAAGAGTATCGCACAGTCGATTCATCACGAGCCCATCTCGTACGCTCTTCCTTTCCCTAATATATACACTTTCCTATCGTTAAATACTTTTATCTCCAGCGTTTGATCGTTCAATTAAGCTGGAACATTCTCCGGAGCAGGGACAATCTTCCCTCTGCGACAAGGATAATCATTTCCTTACGCTGATAGATCATTCTCGGCGATACCGTGTATCTACACGAAAAGAAATTCCCTCTTTATCCGGCTAGGCAATTTCGGACATAGGGAGTTAATGAAAGTGCCCTTCCCTTTATTGGCACGTAAAGAGAACGAGGAGAGAAACGGATTAATTCTCACGCTGGCGATCAACCGTGCAAGATGGAGACGGCGTACGCGCCATCCAATTACGCCTCAGCTCCATCCTAAGCTCGTGAACGTAGTTTAATCGCGACCCACGTGACCAAGGGGAATCAAGACGTTACCTTCGATACGTTGGACATAAAATCATCGACCTAAACAGCCGTCAGCTACGCGATTCTTCTCCGATTACACTCGAGCTGACCAGGCACAACGATAACCGTCACGCGAATACATCGGCACAACATTTTGGTGTGGTAGTCACGGAAACGTGCTGACCGAGTCACCGTACCCCCCACCTCGGGTGAGTCTTAAACGGTACGACTAAAAATCTTCCTTAAAACTGAAGAATTTTCCCCCAGTATTCATCTCTGCCAAAAGGAGAAGGCGAGCAGTGGCTGGCACGGAATGGTCATAAATGGGATCTCGACGCCAAAAGCGTGGCTTCGTTTCCACGGAGGAGGGGGGTGCCAGGAGTGCAAAATTCAAAATGCAAACTCGTGGAACCTACCCCCCGGCCGCTTTTGTTCGCCGGTGTACAGCGTCTCAAACTACGTAACCCCGACGTGACCGCGTCTAAGGTGGCTAGCGGGAAGGCACAATGTGCAACGGGTGACCTGACGGGGCCACGCGTACCCTGTTATAAGCCCCCACGCCCCCTTTTAGCCCCACACGGCTCGTAATACGAGAACGGGACTTTGTGTCACGTAATGCTGCTGTAGCATGAAACTTCCAGCCGTTCCGGCTGATACGTGAACTTACAACCCCTGAGAACGCGGCGGGCACATCCGTGTGCAGACCGAATCGTGGTCGACCGGAAAGGATCGGCTTTATCTTCGATCCTGTTAACTCAGGCTGTCGAGGAACTGTTCTTCCGCCAGCTTTTTTCACTCCCCGCGCCGCCCCGTCCCCTGCGCTCCCAGCGATCGATGCGTTTAACGAGGCTTTTGTCAGGAGGGGTTTGCAGATCAAAGGAACTCGTTCGACAGACAATTCAGCTGACGCAGGGATCGCAAACTATATTTTCTGGGGTCCGACACCGCTCGGGATCTGATTGCGTTAAGCATAATTGGTGGGACTGTAGGCTCGTTATTGCTGAATCTTTTCGGATAAACGATAACTTTTTCACGTAGAACTACGTCTTACCCCGCAACGGCTATGGAGGGTAAATGTGAGAATTGGATGTTACAAAAAGTGCAACCCCATTTCGCCGTTAGTGCCCGCAAACGAAAAGAGATAGAGAGATAATTTTTATAGCGTTAGATAGAAGAAGGAACACTGCATCTGAAACTATGTGAACCGTTATTATCAGTTGAATCTGAGCGAGCTGGCAGCGACGCGAAAATTAACGAGACTTGATATGATTTCAGCTCCACGCAAACGGGCACGGCCAGACAGAGTGTACTATAGTTTTCAAGATATACTGAAAAATAGGAACACACTCATTAACCATTAGGGGGTGTTTTCGCCCGGAAGAAAACAAAAAATTGGGGTCTGGGTCTACAGCCATCAGATGCAGAACTCTACAAGTCTGCACAGTTTAAAAAAAAAATCGGAATGTTCGGATAACCGAACTTCCTTTGTCAGATGGCGTCAGAGCCACAACCGCAGTTCTACGTGAAATATGCAGCATACTTAATACATTTATGCCTGAGACTTTTTTTTATCAGCCGCGTGATATTATGTTCCCCAAGAACATGGGTGGGTACGTTTTTCGTAACAATGGGAGTTCCTGTCCCATAAATAAAGAAATAAGTAAATCCTACGTCACCGTGGTAGATCGTCACCGGAAACCCATGAAACATTAATTCAGCCATGATACAAAACAGCATAGCGAATGGTCGGGTCCTGACACAGCAAACATGCGCGAAGGCAGCGGCATTTCGACAGTCATCGGACGTGGCCGATGTTTCGCGTTGAAATCGGGGCCTGGCTGCCCCGATATTTTCTCGTTGGAGGTTCCCAGCGTTCTATTAATTACAGGCTATCGTTGCCGGATCGCGCCGGGCACGCGGGGTTTTCGTCGGCGTGCAACGACGTCGGGCGTCGTTAATTCTGGCCGGCGCGCCAGCTCTCCGTTTCGAATCGGCTCGTTGATTCGGCCGACGAGCGGCCATTTTTCACGCATGCCCGCGTCCTTTTCCGGCAACGGATCGCGGCGGCCCGCGTAACGTGGTCGCGGCGATATCGCGCGCGCGCCTTTTTTCAACGGCGGGACCGCTGATGAAGACGAACAGCCGCCGACAAGCCGACAATGCGATAGACCGTGAAGCCGCGATAACGCTGCTGCCTCGTTGCCCCTGTCACGCACTTGCCCGCCAACTTGCGTAATTATGATTAAGAACGGCGCGCAGATAGCCGGGTCGTTTGTTCGCGCGGCCCTACCCCCGCCCCGACCCAGCGCGTTACAGCTTTCAACGGTATTGGCGCAACGTTCGGCGCAGATCGCAGATAGAACCGAAGGCATCCGTTTTGTTCCGTTCTGCTGGCTCCATTTCAGGTCACCGATGTTGTTCGGCGCGCGTTGCGCGTGACGTTCATTGTTCCGCGGCGAACGGTGTTTACGAAACGCGGCTTGCATTATCCTGGCGGATTATCCAGCGTCGTCACCATCGACAGGCTTCATTGTAGAAAGACGAAGGGATCCGAGGATTTCGGAGTTGATCACTGGTGGTCGTAGGCTTCCAGGTGTGAATCGCGTCTTTTTAGACTTTTGACCGTAGGATGACAGTAAACAACTGTGGGATATGAAACTCCTATTTGAAGGAAGCGATTTAAGGGACATTAGAGATGGATACTTGGCCAGGGAACGTAGAGAAGCAATAGAAATCCTGAGCGATCCTAACATAAATAGGGAAAGGCTGAATCCAGGCCCAACTGACACACTCTTCCTCCACTTTTTTAGCTGTTTAACTGGCCAATTAGAAAAATTCATAATCACTGATAATCAATAATCCCGCAATGGTCTTTAGTTCACCTATTACATTTAACATGATGTCAAGGAGCGCGGAATACATACCTACCTACTACTTACAAGGAAAGATGGGTTACCTGAACATTCCGACCTTTTCTAAACTGCATAGGTTTGTATAGAACCTCAAACAGTACCTCTACAATAGGTACTGTAGACGTACCTATTAGGAAATTTTTCGTTTGTGCCCGTTTTCGATTCTTCAGTGTGAAAAACACACCCTAAAGCAGTACTGGCGAACCTATGACTCGCGGTCAGACGCTGATCCACGAAGGCTTTTTAAATGACCCACGCGTTGATTTTTATAAACTTATTTTTTATATCATAAAAAAGAGAATAGACAACCGAAAATATTCGAAAATAAAAGTATAAATATCAGATGTCGAATTTATAAAAAAAATATTTCCAAGTGTTATCTTTCCAGGAAACGAAAACCCTTTTAGAGGATTTTAAAAGTGGAGAACCAAAAAAAAAGGTCAACTGTCAAGTTTTTCCGTTAACAAATTTTCGGTGTTTCCAAAATATTGGTACCCATTTTACTCCCCCTCCCTCCCCCTTTCCAAGTGACGCCACTAACTTAGTGAATCACGGGCTAGTATTAAAAAAAATAATGAAAAAATTTGACCCACTTCTCAAAAAGATTCACCATCACTGCCCTAAAGGTTAACGTGTCACTTTCTATATTCCAGTATCTCTTGAAAACTATAGTGGATATCAAAAAATTGTTATAAAGAAAATTTAATTTCTTTTATGCTGTGTGAAGCTATGTACGTAATCGATTTTTTTTAAACTTGAGGTGAGGCACATTTCCCTACTTAAATTACAAATTTTAAACAATTTTATTACACAATTTTATAGAGCATAAAATGCCGTTAAATTTTCTTTCTAATAATTATTACATATCTATTGCAGTTTTCAAGATATACAGGAAACTAAGAAATCACACATTAACCTTTAAGGGATGTTTTCACCCTGAAGAACCGAAAACAGGCACGAACGAAAAATTGCCTCATACTTCTATCGAGGTCCTCGAAATACCTGCACTTTAAAAAAAAAATCGGAGTGTTCGGGTAGCCGAACAACCCTTGTTAGTAATATCTTCGTGATTTTTCACATATGTAGAAGAGTTTTTAAAAGAGCGAGTCCACGAGTGAATCACAAAATAACCGAGGCCCGTATCAGTAGTAAAGAAATGAAGACGCCATTGGGTCAAAAAAGACCCAACTTCAACGTCGTATTCCAAAAGCACAGGACTTCTACCAGAAAGCCTCGGCCAGCAAAAAGATCAATCCGATGTAATCATGGCACCAACACCTCATGCCGCCTCTCTTTCACAACGAACGCACTGGGGCGTGCCAGCTTCCTCCAGGAAACGGAAATCGAGTGGTCGCTGGGGTACCTGCCCAAGGTCAGCTTAAAAAGCCTACCCGCGGCGAGGGTTCGCCGATCGCCACCCATTCCCGCGTGTTTATCGCCGAGACGTATCTACAGCGCCGGCGCTACGGTCGCGGCGCGGCGCTTCCCGCGCGCTCGCAATTAGCGCGCGATTCGAATCCAGCCGGGAGGGGGAAGGTTTGGTGCAGGGGCGCGGGGGAAGAGAAAGTGGACACGTAGACACGCGAACAGAGGACAACGGGGCGTGGAGCGCCGTAAATTTATGTCCAATTCCGCGGCGGATACGGAAACGACAGCCGAGCGGAATTTTCGCACGGGGATTTTGGCCGGCGCGGGCAATAAAGCTTCGATCGGCCGGACGGGGTACAACGTCGAGAGGAACGCGGCTAGGAATCCGTATGAACGGACGGTCGCGCTGCGTCCTGTACACCGAGCCGGGAAAAAAAAGGGAACGGGAGAGAGACAGTTGCGGATGAAGCGCAGGGGTGAGCAAGGGGATAGGGTGATAAACACAATTGGAATTGAATATCGAAAAGCACAGCGAGAGGAATCCTCGCGCCACAAAAGGTCCGGCGCGACGCATTTAGGGCGGAACTGGCCTAACCCGAAATTCGACCCTCCTCCCCCCCCCCCCCCCCCGGCCGGAGCGTGGAACGCTGTTTCGACGATTTATGCAGAGACGGAATTATTTGTGACGCTTGCACGCCCGCGGGAAAATACGGGCGGCGCGGCGGCTGGAGTGGGGGGGGGGGGGGGGGGGAGTGTACAACAAGGCGGAACGCGTAGAGAGAAGGGCTTGAATAATGAAATCCGGACACAGAGCAATTTCGGATATCCTCAACTGATTGCGTGCATATTATACGATGAAGTATGCAATTGTGGACGAAATAGGTGGAAACTGTAGCCGGGCTACGTTCAACAATGCGCAGCGCGTGGCCGATTTAACGTCGCGTTTGGCGTTGCAAATCTCGCGCCTTTAATTCCGCGGTTCGAGGGCATTGTGTGCGGAGCTGCTCAGTGGAGATGGACACATCATTGTAGTTTCTGCGGTTGAAGATGGGGAAAGGAATGTTTAAGCTTGTTGAAGATCTCCACTGCTGCTTTTGGCACCCATTGGGGAGTTATAAGGGGACCGTGTGAAGTTCGTGCATCGATTTTAACGAAACTTTGCGGGTATGTACTATAGAGGTCCAGGAAATAGTTGACCCAGGTCTTGCGCGTAGATCTTTAATAGTTTTTTTATTAATTTAATAACAGATCGTGTAAGGGACCGTCCTTAAATTAGGTAAAGCTTTGGGAGGGGGGGGGGGGGGGGGGTCGCGAATTACTTACGTTTTCTTACAATAGGAGAAGAGGGAGTCAGGTAGCGTTTTACGCAATATTTTTTTAATCTAATTTTCTATATGAAAAGTCTAAAAACGATGCTTTATCGCACACACGAAACCGACTTGAATGAATTATATAAATCTTTAAAAGAATTTATATAACTGAAAAAATGCAATGTAGAAAAAATTAGGTAAGGAAGGGGGGAACGGGTTGAAATATAAAATCTCACGGATTCTCTTATACTGGGGGAGGGAGGTGGTAAGAAATCGCCAAAATACCCTTACGTAATTTAAGGATGGCCCCTAATAAAGATTTACACAGAAGAATGTATGAATACCTATTTTGCCTCCCATTAAAAGAAGAAAATTTAAATATGAATGGCATAGGTAATGAAAAGTTGAAACTCGAGATTTTTAAATCAACAATGTGACCCAACCAATCCGTCTTGCTTGGAAGAAATTTCAACAAAGTAAAATACCAACCCCTTTGTTAAATATCTCGTAATATATTAACTGTCTACACGAAGGACCAAGCACGAATACAATATTCTCTGCCCCTCTATCCACCTGCAAAGTTGCATTAAAATCGTTGCGTAACACTTCACGTAGCCCCCTCGTTATCCACTTCCATGGAAAATGGCAACTACATAATATAGGTATGACACCCCGATACTAACGACGTTTTTGAAAGTAGGAGCAAGTAAAGAAGAACGAAACAAGGGTGATAGAGGAGCGAAGAAAAGATAGGAAGCCGATGGTACTGTAATTTTCTTGCCCCTTCGGAAGGCGGTGTATCAAAAGGTGTGCAGAGTTGATCCTTTTTCCTTCCTGTTATCCTGCAGCGGCCACGACCAAAACGAGTACCGGCGGTTCTTGCAAGAACCCGACAACGCTGTTTTGTTCTCGTTAGACACCTATCTTTTCGTTAATGAATCCTTCCCGTAATTAAACGGCAACGGGACACAATCTTCGGTGACTCGTGTAATTAACGACAATTAGGGAAGGGGCGATTACGTGGCAGGAAAAGATGACGGTAGGAAACGAAGACCATGAAGAAGCCCTTTTAGTAACTCGTCAGACGTCTACTTCGCGACATCGACTGTATACTTCACCCTACCCTCCATTTGCATTAACGAAACTGCGATCGTTTGTAGCATTTTAATTGCGTATGCATAACGTGCCCTTTCCAAATTCTCCGTTTATTACACCGTTTGTAACTTACACTTGCACTTACAAGGATTCATGACTACGCAAGTATTTACACACAACGTTTACAGAAATAAACAATATGGGAGAAATTTGTTTCCTCCAATGGATGCTAATATTTGACTAGTTTTTGACAGATATTTATTTACGTAGGTAGCACACCGTGTTACCCCTAACACTGTAGATTTCTCGTGGCAGCTAGGCGCGATCTGGCCCGGCAAAATCTCCCTAGAACTTGCAAAAATCAGCCGAAGAGGAAGTAAGTATATACGGAAACCGATGAAGGTGTCCCGCGGAACTCGCTAACCCAACACCCACAACGCGCTAAGTTCGAAGAGCGCCGGGGATACACGGCACGGCCGCTGGTCCTCGGGATTCTGCGCTACAGTCGAGATAATGCAAATTTATCGATATATTATTCGCCGCTATTCCCCAGCCGTTCGTTTCGCCGTGTGGTGTGGAAACGCCACGGACGGAAAGAAGGCTCTGCGGGCGATCAAGGGCGAGGGATGAAGCCGAGGCGCAACGGAGGTAGATATAACGGTGAGCTCTTCAAAAAATCCTGATTTCTGTTAAATTATGAGCTCCATCAATTTCTATCCCCGCGCCCGTTGCGGGCGTCTACGGGGCGGTGGGTGCGCACCGGCTATCTCTCAGCCGAGAGTTACAGGGCCAGAAAGAAAGCAAGAAAAGACGGAAGCCGTAAAGGGGGCGGGGGGTGAGCGACGCTTTATTATACTCGTATAGCTACCCCTTCGTTTCTCACGGTGTCCCGCAAGAATCGTAAAAGAAGCCAACGTCGAAGAAATATTACAGCCGCGATTTCGTGGCTGGCGAGTGGGGGTGGATGGCCTTACCTACACCGATACTGGCGATGATCTCGTGGAAGTCAGACGCGCGATACACGGGGGACACGAAATCCGTCGTATATAGGGCTCGACTGGCTTCTTGGTGTCGAATCTTCTGGAAATTTATATTTCCGAACGTACGATCGATGAAGGAAATACCTACTTTAAGGTTTTGTTTGCTGGCTTCAGGTGATTTTACTGAATAAAGTAATTGGCTTCAGTGGACGGTTCTGTAGGCAGCTTTTGTTAAAAGAAAGCCCCTTTTTCGGAGACAATAATGGAATGTATTTTAGGTCGGTGCATTAACATGGATTGTGCTTGAAGGATTGTAAATGTAAGTAGAGCAGGTTTTATTTCTATATTTGAACGGTAAGGGAAAAAACGGGAAATTACCATTTTTAGTGATTCTGCGATGTTATAAAGTAAAAATATCCACATATAGTGCTGGACACTATTTTTTACCGATCGGTTACGCGAAAAGTTAAACGAAATTCCTGTAAAGTAAATAGTGTATCATCTGATACATAAATGACATTGTTTTAAATGATCAGTTATTAATTAGAAGGAAATGGCGTTTCAAATTTAAAAATCAGGAAACAAGTGACTATTCAAAGCGATAAATTTTACCGTCAAAAAAATGTGTCGCAATAAATTAGCCATCGTTTAAGGTTTCTAAAATTGTATGTAAATTCCGTGTATTCGAATTGCTTTTCTGCCATATTTTACTTCTCACATGATTTTTAAGAAGATTGTATATGCCTTTTCATGGGCATTTATATTTCAATTAATGTAGGTATACATAGTATTCGGCAAAAAATGGTGTGGAGCACTATAAGACAACGTTAAAGATTTGGTGTACTCGTTAAAAACAGGGAATCTCCACCCTCCACTGAAAGAAAACAAGGAATGTTCCCAGTCTTCTTACTTCCACTATGTATTTCTGATTAGTGAAAGCTTACAGTACGTCAGAAGCTCTCAGACGGCACTGTGTACAAATCCTTCTTTAGTTAATAATAGAAGTGGACATTTATTTTCTTACAGTATTCTGCAGTGTTCCACTTGAAAGGTAGTAAAACAGTGTAAAACAATTATCTTTTTGCTCGGTTCTTTTCTGACGCCTAATTAGAGTATAAACTGTTCATGTTATTAACAACACCGATAGATTCATTGAACCTATTGTTTCGTTACTGACGGACAAAAGTATTAAAATTTGATTTTCTCAATGAAGCTGTTCTGTGACATTTCTTACGTCCCCCCTTACCCTTAATTTAAATCATGGAGTGCAAATAGTGGCCGATTTGAAGTTGGATGACCCGCCTGTTTTCGCAAAAGTGTGCTAAAATTGGAAACTCCAATGGTCTCTATTTTTCAAACAAATCTAAAACTAGCAAAATGCTGACTTAAACCCTCCCTAATTTTACGCGAACTAGATTATAAAAGAATTTCATCGAAATCCCTAGCGCCAAAGTCACACACAGTTGCAACTGAATTGCCTACATGTCAAACATTAATTACACAGCTTAATCCCGCAGATATCAATAAACAACAGTAACAATAACAACCTAAAATATAAAGTACCACGAAACTTTCTTCCAGACTGAATAGAAAAACCTGTCACAACACAGCGCCACGACTTCTACGCGCTCTTCAGCATCGCGAGCTGCGTGGATGCATCGATCGAGATGAATAGAAGCGTCCTCGCATCCACGCGGAAGCTCAGCGCTCGCGGGAGGCACATACTTCTGAATCTCCGATAAGGGAGGCGTGACTGGCGTCACCCTCGGCCAGGGGAGGGAAAAAAAAAAGAAGGAAAACGAACATTTCTCTTCGTGATACGACGTAAAAGGGTAGGAAAGTATGAGCGAAGCACTCCATCGTGCGCTATCAAGCTATGTGCATCGCATAGTTCCTTGCAAAAAGTTTCTCACGAGGCACCCCTGCACGACAGAAAGTCGCGTCACTCTCGCCGCCAACCCCCTCCCTCCCGAAGCTCAAAATATCGCGAAAGTAACTCTCGCGGAAGCCATAAAGTCCCCTCCTCAGCCAGGCGGAAGACGAACGCGCTAGGGTACGAGCGAATCCTCGGGAGGGCGGAGGGTATTTTCCAGGTGGACGGTGTCTGAAAGTGCATCGAGACGCGGGCAAGTGTGAGACAAGTTCGACAGGTGTTTTTAAAAATCTTGGCCCTCCGCAACGGCGTCCCAGCGGCAACCTCGGTCTTCCTTCTGCCGTCGAATTTAATGGATTCCGACGGGCAAGCCCTCGGGTTTACACCTTTTTCTGCGTTCAAATGCCTCTCCAACTATTAAGGAACGCGCGGGATAAAGTGCAGACCGTAGGTGACGGTTAAAAGAAGGCGCAGAAGTTTTCGTGTAACCTTTTCCAATTAACCAGGTGGTACAGTTCGAAACCTTCTATTTTAACCTACCTAGTTTGATGGGAGATGGAACTTGTCCACGTATATTTTACTTGTTCGTTGCTTATAATCAAAATCAAGGATGTGGGGTATTCAAAGTTAAAATTTGAGAGCCCTGTAAGAAATGTTTTTACTTATGTTTGTTCCTCCATTAATATTATTAATCGTTTTCATTACTCAATAGGACAATATTAATGTAACTATAGCTCATAGATTATGTAATCCATGTACCTTCGCTTAAGAGTTAAGGGTACCCTCCGGTTAAAACGCTTGAAAACTACACGATTTTCATAAATTACAAAAAAAGACACTGAACAACATATGAAGAACGCATAAAAAAATTATTGTTCGAATTTTCTAAATTTTTGCAATACATAGACAGCATTCATTGTACCATTGTAAAAATTAGAGCTCTTGATGGACGCCATCAGAACTAGTGACAAGATCGTCTGAAATTAAAAAAATAAAAATATTCTTAAAATATATGTGAACGGTTGTCGCCTTATCCGTCTTCATTGCAAACAAACAATCCGGCGATTTGTTAGCATATGTTTAAGCACAATGTTGCGAAGTAACATGTTGTTCTACGCATACATCTGTGCATAAAAAAAATGGGTGACCCAAAATTACTCTTTGTGCACAAGGCGATAACCATTCACATATATTTTAAGAATATTTTTAGTTTTTTTATTTCAGACGGTCATGTCACCAGTTCCGATGGCGTCCGTCAGGAGCTCTAATTTCTACAGTGGTACAATGAATGCTGTATATCTAATGCAAAAATTGATAAAATTCAAACAATCAGTTTTTTTTTGTTTGTTTTTCAAATATGTAGTGATAAAGTACAAAAAGCTTTTTTACTGTATGTTGTTCAGTTTCTTTTTTTTTTTAATTCATGAAAATCACGTATTTTTTAAGCGTTCTACCCGGAGGGTACCTCTAATGTCTACGATCTTAAATTAATTTAATTTTCTAATTATTTACCCTTGAGAAGGGCCACCCAACAGTGACTCATCACCCATTACGATAAAAATTTGATCGCACGGTGCGAAGAGGCCCAATTCTCTAAAGCCCCCGCGACGGTTTAGTCCTCCACGCTGACTACCACTGTCATAATCGAGGCTGCCGCGTCCCCCGATGTGTCCTCCGGCGAAGTACCCGTCGCTCCGCGGGCCCAAGTATCGCAAAACTGCGAAAGTAGTTTAAGAACGATAAACCCTTGGCGGAGTGGTCACTTGGTAGAGGAGAGCACTTGAAACGAGACCGAGGGTTATTTTCCAGATGGACCAAGTTTCAGAGTGCATCGCGAAATTGTATATTACAATTGGGAGTTTGCGAAGTGATTCCGAAAATTCAACGAGAAAAGTCCCGCGCAATAACGTCCTTCACCTTTACGAGGATCGTTGAGATTTCAAAGTTGCCAGGCCCCTAGTGATCGTCGCTCCAGGGGAAATATATACGTATGTATATAAAAAAAATGTGGGGGGGTTCCCTCGGATCAAATTTGGAGAGGTAAAACGGCGATCACAGCTCGGAAGTAAGGGCGTTGCAAAGTTTGATACTTCGACGACTGAAACGTGAGCACTTCCGCAAGATTCGATTAATCTCGTCGATATTTCGGCGAACCGGGCAGTAAACGAAGGATCCGAGGAAGGTAACGATCGGATATGAAGACGGAATCCTCCGGTAGAACGCTTCCAGGACAAGATCTTTCTCTTGTGAATCGATATAAAGCGGGGTTTACGCGGACCCCGCGGTAGCCTGCGCTTATTCCGCTATTTCTCATACTTTACAGGCTTAATCCGTAGAATTTATCAGCTCTACATTCGTGGGACTGTCCCCGCGTCTTTTCTCCGCAGCACCTTTTTAATATCACCCATTCCTGTCGACTGTTTAAGCTTTGCAATCTCTAGACTCTGGATTCTGCTCTTTCAGAGCACCGGATTGGGTAAGAATCATGGGCAGGCGAAACAATGGAAAATAAAGTAGCGGATTACGAGTAACTATGGAGGTTTTCCAAGTGTCTTTCCAAATACTTGCATTTTTTTCATTAATTATATGTAGTTTTGAATGAGTTAGTTTAAAGTTCATTAAAGAAAGTCAGCTCTGTCTGCGGGAGGGTTTTATCGATTCTACCCTTAAAATAACGAGCGAAGAATCTCCCTGGATGGGCGATGAAAATGGAACTTAAGTATTGTTGAATTAAAAAGAGAAATAATTTTGTTCTAATTACTAGAGGCTTTTTAATATGCCCGTTTGGAAAGCTCGTTTCACCGGCAGCGACGCAACAATCGAAATGGGAGAATGGGGGAGGAACTATCGATCAGTGGACGAGTGAGTTAACAAAGTGAAATTGAAAAGGAATTAGTTTAATTTCACCAAAATAAACCAACACACCCCTGGGAATGCCTGTTTCAGTCGTATCTGATTAAACACCTTCACGTAACCGGTGGTCGTTTGAAAAATTCCGATATTTCAGCTTAATGGAACGGGCCCAAGTAACTTATTAACTTATTTTAAATATTAGACCGATTACCGAAAATTTCCGCAATTTTCAAATCTGCTATTTCACACGCGGCCACTATTCGACCACACCGGCCTGAATTTCCAAAGGGCAGCAGGAGACAGAAACTCCCAAAAGAGTTTGGAACGTTTTCTTTTTTTAATGGAAACCCTCGCTTTTCCACGTGTTAGCTCCTTCATTTTTACCTCGGCGCGGTTTCACGTCACTCCCACCGTCCATGATAAATGATAAAGGATGACGTGGCCATGATTGCGAAAGTTAACAAGAAATCAACCGCGTAAAACGAAAGGGTATAATATCGACCTGACTGCGTGATAGCTGCGAGCAGCTCGCCGGTCGCTTTTTCATTTGGGATTATCGCGGAGCCAGCGGTGCGAGTTTTTGAAAAATTAGTTCGAACCTTCTCTACTGCCGCTGGTCTAGGATTAACGTTGAGCCTTTTTTTTTATGTACGCCAGACAAAGGGTGCAAAAAGGGGACAATAAATGACGAGGGGCACAGAGAATACCCGATTGGTCTCGTTGGTTCACCGCTCGTCAGTATTTTCCACGAATTTCGAAGGAGAATTCTAATGAACGATAATGGGTGGCGAGGACCGTCCAGGTCCAATTATTGTATAAAATAACTTACTCCCTCCAAAATTGTGCATTGGGTGTAGATATACTTGAATAATAAATTATAGTTTAAAATCTGCAGTGTTCAAAAGCGCAATATTTCATATGATTAAAGAAAAATCGATGAAAATTTAATTCGAACGTTATCATAACGACATGATCGCGTCATAATTGCAAAATAAATTCGAAAAACGAACGGTACAAACTATCCCCTAATTGTAACTATTACAGTTTTTGAGAAAGTCTAACTTGTTTGTAAAATTCTACAAATAAATTCGACATACGCAAACTATCATTTATAGAAAAGCAATGGTTATTAAAGCGCAATCTACCGGCAGAAGATTTGTTACAATGAAGGATAAGAGTCCACAGTAACCTTGATGTTACACGTGTTTACATCAGGCCACTATTTTTATTCCAGGGTATCCACGTTAATTATCCGTGCACCAACGATTTAGCGACGCAATAAAGACCGTGTACAATAATTAGTACCACTTAGGATAAAGGACCCAATTACTGACACCTACCCGATTACTGTCATCCTCAGCTGTCTTACGTAAAATAACGAATAAATCTTGTGAAATGATGCATAAAAAAAATTTAGCATACAATTGAAACTGTTATTTATACGATACAAAAAACAGCACTTAATTTTTTCTTCGATAATTTGGATAAAACGATAAAAAATCTTAACCGGATATTGGGAGAGCGAAAACGATGACTTCCTTACTAGCGAAAGAGAAAACAAGGCGTTAAAGCAAATGCTGTAATTGTAATATTTAAGCTGTTGACATAACAAAATATAATGTTTTAAATAATATAAGCATCATAGAAAGTAATAAAGATCCGAATTCAACGATACATTAAGTCTTTTTACTAATTAATTGAGTGACAGTGATTGGTACAAGCGTTTCAAGCATTTTGGTATTACTGCCATACCAGTAGTTGCTCATATGCATGACACGACGTAATCTTAAAATGACATAAACAGTATTAGGTTAGCTAATTCAGTCAAATACATTTGAAGGGTGTCAGTAATAGATCCCCAAATATATTTTTGAAATTGATGAATTTATACATCAAAGTCGAAGTTTTAAGATCCACCAAAATTTTTTCATCAAGTAAACATATTAAACAATAATAAATAACAAGAACAACATATACTTTTAGTCTATAAGTACATAATTATAAGATAATGTCAGCGTCAACGCTTAATGTGTCAGTAATTGGGTCCTTTACCCTATCGGTGCTTCAATACACTTGGATAGAAATAAAATTCAGATAACCTGTTACAATGGCGGCATATTCGGGCATAATGGGGGTAGCAGGCAGTGAAAATTTTTCGAAAACCGTCGATGCCATGGATAATTGGGAAACGAGACGTTCAGGGAGGCGGCATCAACGACGACCGTTAGTCGAGCCGCGTTATCGTAATCGCGATTACGACCGCGGCCAGTCGATATTTTATTGGCGATTGGCTGACCGTCCGATTCCATGCGGCTGACTCGCTAATTACGACATGCCGGTGATATCGCGCGGAACGAGAAATTCAGCTGGTTTCGCGCTTTAAGAGTTTTAGGGAGGAAACGGTCGATATTGTTGGAGGAATAGAGCGGGATCGAGCGAACTGGCCACTGGCCAGCCACCCAGTTCATATCAAACAAGCAGCATCAGCCATTCCAGAGACACTGACTGGGAATTGATCGACATCGAGCGGACGGAAATTGCATTAAAACGAGATCGCGGGAAAACCTTTGCCAAATAGAAATTCAACGAAACTGCTGGTAGAGATTTCTCCGGACGGTTATCGGACTTTTGGGGATTATAGGTACGTATCGTTTTTCCACTTTTCGAAATCCCTTTTTGTGTGGTGTAATCTAGATTTAGTTATTTACGTCGGCGTTAATGTGGTTTTTTATATCTTTTTATTCCCTTACTTTGAGTGCCTATTTCAATAATTTATGTTTATTATTATTATTAGAGGAACGTATGTAGGATACATTTTTTTGATTGGTCTCATAGTCTCCCAGAAAAGAAACTATGAATCAGTAATATTAAATGGATTTATCAGAATTCATAGTAGATGAGTGTGATATGCATTTACTTTGCACAATAACAATATTGTCATACAATAACATATAGGTTCCTATAGCATTATTATGTTAATCAATATTGGAAATTTGAACCAATCACTGAATTTGTGTTGTATACTGCGCTTATACATATTTGACCTGAGTAACTATAGCATCCCTTGGAAAGATTCACATCAAACGTTATCAATTAACTTATTTTCCATTCACATTTCATGTCATGAATTTTTAACATTAAATTTTCCAAAGTGTATCTCTTTAATATCCTTGTCCTATTTTTCGTCATATACGTATATGACCATATAATATTAGCTAGAAAATTATCAAAACACTGCATAATAAAGGTAAAAGGTCGTATAAAAAGACTAATTATACAAAAAGACGAGACGCAGCATGTGAGAAAGCAGAAATGTGAAAAAGCAGACAGCGAGTGTACCACAGGGAAGTACGGAATTGGACTTTATTTAACAGAACTCCCCTTTTGAATTATGCACTTTCCACTGGCTCATCCTTTGTTCTTTGTTAGCATTACCTATGGAGAGACAGTATTCTGTAACACGGCCCTTACAGCGATAGCTCTGAAGGAACCGTTTCAATGCTGAAAGGATTAAATGCACAGAGCCGATTCTTGCAGAGAAGTCTCGCTAAGAAAATATAACTCGAAAACCAACCACATAACCGCAAAAAAAAGGAGGATGTACCTACCATTGGGAAGAACGTTTCTGCATTTCAGCGAAACAGGGTCAAATTAGAACTGTAAATATTCAAGTATTCGAATATTCGAATTATTTCGAATACGAATAATTTCGAATACGAATAATTTCTTCGAATAATTTGAATTATTTCGAATACAAATAGTGTCTTCGAATATTCGACAAATTATGAGCGTTCGAATATTCAAAGAATTAGGAGTATTGGAATATTCAAATAGTATTCGAATAATTGGAAGTATTATATTATATTTTAGTATATAATTATTTGTTTTACAAACAATAAATTTGAAACTTCATTAATCTTTGGTAAATGTTTAGCTACAAAAATGTTTGCTTAAACTAATGTTTCAAAATTTTTGTTGAAAATGAAATCGCGTAGATCGAATGCGAAACAGAATTGGGCATTATTCCAACTCTTTCAAGTAAATGTTTACATTTGCAACGTAATAATCCGAATGAATTCTTCTTAGAGCAATATTTTATTTAAATAATAATTATTTACTCTATGCAAGAAATTATTTCTTCTATTTATTCGAACAATTCATCACTATTTATTTAAATAATTTGTTCGATAACGATTGTAAAATAATTAGTATAATAATACTAATAACTGATGATTGTTTTCGTTTCAAAATTTATAAATTTACCAAAGAATAATAAAGTTTCATGCTTATCATGTGGAAAATAAATAATTGTAAATGCTAATATGAAAAGATTTACACGATAAAGTGTGAAAAAATATTTCGTGTTCAGAGTCCTATTCGGTGCAATTTGAAATTCGATCACTCCGAATATTTGAATACTCCTATTTATCCGAATATTCGAATACTCCTAATTCTTCAAATATTCGAATACTCCTAATTCTTCGAATATTCGAATATTCGTAACAGCCGCAGGTCAAACCACGCGTGTTTCATCCGTGCAACGTGCGTGGGGAAAACTGGAACGCTCGTAAAACAATAATCGGAAGCTCAGCAAGGCAATAATTTTGATCTACTTGTAAGACTTTCAGAATGAATTCTTATCCTTCGCCACCAGAAGCTGAAGAAAGTTTAAGGACGAGCCATATCTCTGATCAAATGCACACTACTAGAAATATTTAGTGCATCACTCGAATAAACACATTAGCACTCACTAGGAAAATATTGCTAGATTTATTTATTACAAAAACATGTAGCTCACTATCTTCGCCAAAATAAGTCGGATACGAATCACTTTATCAATCATAGGTATTGCTAAGAAAATTATGCGTACTACCTAAATTTTCAGAGTGGTGCAATAAATATTTCCAGTGCTGTATTATCACATATGCTTTCACACATATCGTTGTTGCGCTAAACTCAATTTTTGCGGCCTATTTTAACCGCGAAGAGTAGGTGGAACATGTGCCATTCCTATATCGAACGATGCGTCTTGCCAACCTCTATAAACATAGGTACGGACTTAACTAAAAACCGTCAAAAAGGTCGCACGTGTCGTTTCTGAAATTCCTATGCCTTCAGATACCTATGCCTTCGCGAGGAAATTAGGCAAGAATGGCCCGCGCGGCGAGCCGAATGCGGGCCGAATATGTAGCATGAAACGTTTGGGGCGATCAAAGCGACGGAATGCAGAACGACGTCCGTGATGAAAAAGATGGGAAAGGTAAACGGAGGCACGGGCGCGTGCAGATCGAAATACAAAGTACGCCATGCATTCTGCATCCGTCCATTTCATTTCAAACCCAATTTCGAGCAAACCAACAGCCCGCCCTGGTGTGTGCATCCTCTGATATTCTCTCGTTGCCCGCCATTGTATGGCACGCTACCGCCCCGCAAGCATTCTACGCATCCCGATCCTGAATTCTAATTACAGTCCGTTAATTAGCTGCAAGGCCGGCCCTTGCGCTGATTACCATTCGAAAGTCCTTCCCTACGATTTCGTTCTTGCCTTGATTCCCATTGCCCCATTGCCATTGGAATTGTTTCGCCACGGGGGCACAGAACCCGGAGGCAATAGTGGGAGGGTTCGTTGTTTCATTCCTGATGCTACAGCTCGCTGATGGCTGACTGGAATAATTTTATCGTGAACGTTGGTATTGTTGTTAGCGCGTGCCCGCACATCGATGGCTTTCAAACTTTGGCTTTCAGTCTCCAAAAACCTTGGGGGCTGTTGCATTGTGGCAGGGTACGAGGCAAAACAGTTGGAAAGAAATGATGTGATTTTTTGAACAGATACCTTTGTACTCTCACTCTGTATGACTCGTTTACGAAACACCGCGAGTGAATTTGTCATGGATATTAAAATATCCATGAACGCTGCTTTGTTTTGTTGGTATTGGTGAATTGAGGTGATTTTATAGGGTGGCTGTTATTGTTAGCGAGTAATGAAAATAGCAATGTTGATGGTGTTGTATAGCACCAGTATGAATTAATGAATTAATACCTACAAACATTTGTGACTCTAGAACTAGGGTTTTTAAATTCTGTAACACTTGCAGAAACCAGGGACGAATTGTCACCCACAGTGTAGTTCCGTTAGAAATTAGGGCTGGGACTATTCGAATAATTTAATATTCGAATATTTTACAAGTATTCGAATGCTACGAATAAACTTCGAATATTTGCGTATTCGAATGTTATTATTCCAATACTATTCGAATACTGCTATATTCGCATACTATTCGAATACTGCTGTATTCGAATATTAATGTATTCGATAGTATGGTGTGAAGTGGGTCAAAATTAGCTTACAAGATTTCACCCTGACAAATGAACCTAAAGAACTTGATTTATAATTCACACCATACTATTCGAATACATCAGTATTCGAATATTTTAATATTCGAATAGTATTAGTATCCCCTAAATTTGTAGGGGATTTCGTCCTGATTACAACACAATTTTTGTTTGCTGCCCAAATTGACTCGAAGAGGGTGAAATTAACCCCTGAAAATTTGGCTGTTTTCCAACTTTGTCTTATAACTCGCGAATTGCAAGAGATATAAAAAAAGTTTCAAGACAAAAGTTACTTCTTTTAATTAAATCTATCATTTGGTATAAAAAATATTTTACAGTTCACGAGTTATAACACAAAATCGGAAAATAACCGGATTTTCAGAGGTTAATTACACCCCCTTAAATTTGAAATTGGGTAGCAAACAAAAATTGCGTTGTAATCAGGAGGAATTTCCCAACATATTCCCAAAGTTTCAAAATTTTTGAATTTCCGGGTTCGGGATCTTCCCTTGTAAGCCATCGATATGACGAATCACCCTTCCCCTCCAAGCAATCCTGACAATCTCAATTCGACCGATTCCAAAATTAGAATTAAAACAATTTATTCCGCCATAATTCAGTTTCTATATACCTTAATGAGAATGTTAATGAAAAGCACGTTGAAAGATTGCTAAATAGATTATCGTTCAAACATTCCCGTTATAGTTCACTATAAATTCACTACTCGTTCGTTGCCTTCAGATTAATGTCTGCGACTTATTGCAAAGACCACCCCCATTTAATACATTAATAACTGGATTAAATGAGGTGCACCTTTACTTTCCATCCTCGTCGATATAATCCATTCTAAGCAGTTTACTTCTGCATATACTTCGTCTAATGGTTAATATGCAATGATACGAGGCATATTTAACGACAGAGATTAGATTGGGGTTAAGAAAATAGTAAATAATGTTGGTGTACAAAATTATTTTCTGCTACGGAAATATGGAAAAGTAATGTCGTAATTTTATGTAATAACCGAACTAAAATTGTGGCATTAAGATTACACAACGTGTGTTACAAATATTACAGTTTCTTCGTATTGATTATCTTGTATAATATTTTCATGATTATCTTCAATCGATTCCAAGGTTTTGAATTGTTCAATATCTACACATGCGCTTAAATTTCATTAATGTTATATATATTTTATCTATTTCAATTTTAGACATGGTACCATCGAGTTTCTATAAAGTTACAACCCAAAATCTTGGACGTCTCAATTAACTATTACGAACGTCTACCACTTATCTTTTTAGTTACCCAAATTAATGCTATATGAATCATTCAACGAAATATCTCGTTTTCAGTGCACCTGATCCGCGATTCATACTAATAGTTACCTGCAAATCGAGCCTCGCATTATTCGTTTGCTCAAAGCTTTAGTTACAATAATTGGAAACATTTCGCGTTCTACACAAATGGTGTGTTTCTATTTCAACAACACATAATAACATGTCTCGTATTATTATAGTTACACTAGAGTTCTGTATTTCCACGATTCTCTGTGTAATGAATTCTGCGAGTAAATCATCGCTTATAGCCTGTACTAGTTACTGCGGCTTTCAATTAAAAATGTTCGTTGAGTTCTTAAAAATTAAAAAATTGAAATGTTTGCTAGTGATTTAAATAAATAGGCATACAGTAGTTACAGTATTGGATAGAATACAGCGAATTTATTTTACTTATTGTTAGTGTGCCCTTAAATTAATATACCACTGATTAATATTACACTGTTTTATAGAACATATTATCAATATCTTGTAAATCGCGACGATACTCGAATCATGGATATAGAGATGTACTATTCAGTGCCAAGCAATTACAGACAGACAGAAATTGTAATATTAATATTTTCCAAATACTTAGAACACTAAATTATTTAATACTGTGAAAGAAACTTTGGAATGCAGAGTACATACACTGTTTAAAATAATTACGTTTATCTACTCAACTGTCTGTATTACCAAATAAGGCATATATTAAAGTAATCATTCGTTAAATACACATGAAATCCACAGCATTCCTTGTCACTGACACTTCACTCTCCTCAACATTCCCCATTATCCTCTAATTACTCCGAGCAGTGCCTCAACGACACCAAAATATTCATATTCAACACGCTCTCTCTCCAATGGCTTCTACATACTTAAAATACCATTCATAACAAATTCCTTTTCCCAAATACAGTGGAACCCTCTTCGTGGAGTCTCGACGAACCAGCAGCATCCCTTTCTGTTAACTTATAATGACGTTGCCCTTAAATGTTTCATCCCTCGCCGTTCATCAAACAGTGAACTCCCGCGTAGGGGATGTCTTAAAAAACTTTACTCTCCTTATATCGGCCCCGCGTGTTGAATATTTACGTGAGAAATTTCCCGAAAGAGCTGACAAGTGCACCGTCCACTACCTCGCGTCGTTACTCGTGAGTCCCGCGAAGAAAAGGGGAGAGGGGGGGGGGGGGGGGTCTGAATCTCATAAATACGTTATACCAGCTTTCAGAACCGAGTTTCCTGGCTTCCGCAGCGTCGTCGAGTTCCTTTCCTACTATTCCTGACCAGTCAAGTTCCAGAATTATCAGCAGAACTTTTACGCCCGAGACCAAGGAGTCGATCGCTCTGGGGAAATCTTTCGGCTCCAGACAGTGTAGAACAATTAGACCCAGGCCATTCGCTGTTCCATAGCGCGGCCACTTACAATTAGCCGACCGTTTTTAGAGGGCGATCTTATATCAAATTCCGCGGCCACAGCATTCTGCTCGCTCCTGTTGTTAACTCTGCAGTGGTCGGAATGGCATGTCTATTACTGACTAGTACTGCAGAAATATTTGTACATTCCCTGACTGTATTTAGGTGGCGATTTTGCGATTTTTGGTACTTACATATTCAGCATATTTTTTGGATACTGGTGGTTGGGGAATTTGTTATAGGTTAAGTGACCAGTGACATATTTGGCGACTTGCACTGTCGAGATTATTCTTTTACATACTTTATTAGGCTTTAATAGGACTTTAATAGGTCTCAGCGAGGTCGTCCCCCCGTACTTTTATCCGGGGAGAGGGGTTGCAATTTTGGGGTGATGGTAAAAAAATATAGTACCTAATGAAAAAACAACCCTAGCGATGACATCAACGAATAGGATCACGAAACACCCGGTACGAGTGGAGTAGCCCTCTTGATTTTTTTAACTCATTTTGTAGTGCCAATTCAATTAAAATTTTCGAACCAAAATTTAAAAATATTCACTCTCTTAGTATAAACTCAATAGAGACCAGATTTTACAAATAAGCGACTTTCTCTGAAAAGCCAGGGGAGCAACTGCCCCTTTTGCTCCCATCCCTCCGGACGCCCATGGGTGTCAGTTAAGTTATTATATCTATGCAAAATATGGTGCAATGTAGTACAAATCGTGTGTTATTATAATGGGCTAGATTAAAAAGTAACTCTATGACAATATTTATTTCTTTATTTCAGGAATTGACCAACTTTCTTCGCGACAATGTATCGATTCAAATACAGAGGGTGAATTATAAATTCTCTGGCAATTTATTCTCGTTAATCAATTTTATTTGACATTATTGTTCTATAACAAAAAATTCAAAGAATAGACGTCCAGAATAGAAACCCAAGATTCTGTGAGCTGGCCAAGAACTTATGATTCACCCTGTGTACATTAAATATGATCAAAATGAACCATAAAGAACTTTAAGCATCCCTCGTTATCGTATCCATGTTTCCACGTGCATACAATTTATAGATAATTTTCGTGATTTTAATTCGATCCAAATAGCACGAAGGTATTTATAATGCAAATAATTTATTCGGACTCACGTAATGATGACCGCGCTGTGTGGTAACATTGGAAATACCTTCTGGGGGTGAGTGGACCCCATGAATTCCTATATGCATATATAGTTTACTTATTTCGTATTCCATTTTAATCGATTCATTAGTGTATTTCGAAACTACGAGCTTTAAAGCCACTTATAAAAGTGTTCTTCGGATATCTTCCTCGAATTCACCTTTGTATATTAACCTTAGCCATCAACCGGTGATGTGGAGTCTGGAAGAGTCCTGCAAAATAATTTTTCCTATATTTTCCTTCTTTTCATTCGAAATTCTTTCAGAATATGTCGTGTCACGAAGTAGTGGTTTTGAACAAAACATGCAAAAGCATATTTTCTAATATGTAATAAAGTCACTAATAACCCCAGTTATTAGTGACTTTATATGTTAAAAAGAAATTTGGGCTTGATAGTATCAAATTATTAAAGAGGAGTCTGTGAGACTCCACGACACCGTTTATGTCACAAAGTAGGACGTCACCGGTTAAGGGTTAAGTGCACCTTCTGGGGGTAACTGACATCCACAAATTTCTACGTTACTCATGAATTATTTTGCTTTCCATTGTTCATTTCTTCCATAAACCTTTAAACAATACAGTTAAGTCTTCCAAATAAAGCCTATTATATTCCACGCTCTTACCCAATCTCTCCACTACCTATATAATTTTGTGATTCTTCCTCCTGCTCGAACCCCCCAGCCTTCGAGGCAAGAAAAAGCACCCAGGATACTGTAAACTGGTGATGAACTTATTTACCCTTTATTCAATGAACAATGAACAATGAACACGATGAGAATGCTTCGTAAAAAAACGTAGTCTATTCCTCGTTATCGCGCCGGCATTCGCAACGCGGCCACGGATCCCGTCCAGGGAACAATACGCCCCCCGGCGTGCGCAAGTAATTTATAGATAATTTTCATGATTTTAAATCGACCCGAATAACTCGTATTAGTAATGGAAATAATTTAGCGGGGCTCGCATAACGACGGCCGCGCGCTTTCGGCAACACTCGCGACTCGAGTACTGTTTGCGGTCCTGGAATAATGTTACGGCCGCGTATTTAACTTTGCATAGGCGCGCGTGCTGCGCGATCCGCGCAATAACGATTACACCGGAAACGTACGAGACGCGCGGAATAATTTTGCGAATGACGGTTAACGAAATATCGACAGAGTCGATTAATTATCTGCGGGGCAAGGCGGGGGGCGACGGAACTACAACGCGGAGGGATCGATCGGTTTCCATTTAATTGCGTCCAACGAAATAAATATGCACGATTTTTTAAAATATTTGTCGGTACCAGCTATCGCACAAAGATTTGGGGTATTCTGAATTCGTAATTATTCGAAATCCTGACGCTTGAATCGCGGTTTAACGCATTTCGTGTTTCAGTGGCTAATTGTGGCTGACGAAGTAAAGCTTCAATTGGAGAAAGGGGTGTATTTTTGGATTTGATGTCGCGAGGGAAGAAAAATTCGTTTTTCCTATGGATCAGTAGCGTGGGTTCGGCTTTGATCAGTTTTTGCAGTTCTGGTGGGAATTTTAAATTCTATTGTGGATTTATATTGCTTGGTGGAAGGTTGGTAGCGTATTCAACTGTAGTGTATAATCATCGATAAACAAAATGTGCTTCCTGTACGAGTTGGGGCCTTTCAGAATTTCGTTTTGGATATCTTCACTTGGTATAGATTTAAAGTACGTGGCACTAACCTGCTTTAAAAGTGTCTCATGTGCACCTTTGATCAGGATAAATCAAATTTTCGACGTAGCAGGTAGGGGAGAGTTGCCAATATCGTATTGATCACCTCATCAATTTCTCAATAATTAATGGATATAAACGACATGTAATGATAAAAATATCCAGTAGGTAAATGCGAAGTGAGAAACCTTTCGAGCTCACACTCTATTTTGGACGTGCTATAAACATTTAAAAGAATCAGGTATGATCGATGTAATTTTTTACTAAGTAAGTAGTTTATTTCAGCTGATAATAATCAAACAATGCAGTATTATCCTGTATTTTTGGTCGGGAATTTACTATTTTTAGAAGTGATACGATTTTGGAAACCGAGAAGTACGATTTAGAAGACCGGTTGCCTAAATTGTACTTTTCACAGTATGTCACAAAAAGATTAATAACAGATTCAGTCATTTATTCTGGACAAAAGGGAGAACATCACTATGTCAGCCGGAAAAGTACTTAAGCCATTTTTCCGATTTTTCTCAGGCATAATTTACAGTTTTCATATGAAATTGTTATTACCTACCTTTAGTCCAATGTCTTAAGAGACAATAAAAAAAATGTGTAGAAAAACATGCATAAATTTTAATATATTAATTAATCTTCTTTTCCCCTCACGCGCGCTGGTAGAATGTGTACCTAACTATAGAACAGCAGGTCCGAAATCAAATTTCACTTTTTTTTTATAAACTATATGTGTGTAGTTTCCCTTGCACGTACCGATTTCTTAAACAAATTATTTTTGTAAAAATAGTGCGCTTTAGAAGACAAGCTTCGAAAATCCACGAATAAAATAGACAGTTTTTCGAGCATATTTAAACAAATTGTTTTCGAATAGAGAATCCGTACGTGCAACGGAAACTACAGTCATACAGTTTGTAAAAAAAAATGAAATTTGATTTCGGACCTGCTGTTTCATAGTTACACATTCTATCACCCGCGCGTGAGGGGACAAGAAGATTAATTAATATATTAAAATTTATGCATATTTGTCTATTAATTTTTTTTATAGTCTCTTAAGACATTGTACTAAAGGTATGTAATAAAAATTTTATATGAAAACTGTAAATTATTCCTGAAAAAAATTCATAAAAATGGCTTACTTTGCCGGCCGTAACAGTGGTGTTCCCCCTTAAACATCTAATAGCAGGTGCGTAAAACATCAAGCTACAATATCCAAAATTAACATGCGTTCAAATTAGTACCAAATACGAAATATGTATAAAGTAAAATATCCGAAGTGGTACGATAATGGTAACCCTCACCTATGTCCCTTAACAAATTACACGATTTCCCAATTAGCCTGTTAAAACTTGGCAGACCCATGCAAAGTACATCCAACCTCCAATAACAATTTCCACCACTAATCAAATTTCAACCCACTACCGAACAAAGCGTTCATTGTAGGACACGTTCATAAGTGCCGGCGACTAAACTCGTATTTGAATTACAAATAGGACCCTGCAGCGTTCCACTGGTAAAACACTCTTCCCCCAATCGTGAGAAGCTTTGCATCAAAGATTTCCCCAAGTATTCGACTGATACACGCTATTAATCCAAAGCTCCTTGGACAGCCAGGAGCGTTCCACCGGCTGCGAGATTTGGGCTTCTGTTGTTCTTGGCCGATGGCCCTTTCTCAACGAACCCCATGGCTCGATTGTCGATGTTTCGCAATGGCGGCGGATACGGGCGGGTCATTGATACCCTCATTTTTCCCCCTGCCGCCCCTCCGCGCTATCAAACAATGATATTTTACACAATGTCACCGGCTGAGCGAATCGGTCGCATTCATACGTCCCCCCGATCCCGCGCGGAAATTCCGCTGCAGATCATCCGGCACGCCGTAAACGCAACCCGGAAGTTTCATCCGTTATTAAACAATTTCGTTGCATCCACCGGTATCCAGGCGGTGTTACGCATCGGTGGTCCTGCAGTAACAGCGTAACGTTTCGCCTGTTTTCGCGGCCATTCCCACTCGTTCGTTCTAAACGCCGATCGAATTGTACGATTTTTTCACTCGATTTTAAAATCTAGATTCATTCACCTTCGCGTGTTCGCATTAGGATTAGGGGAGCTTTCAGAGGTGACTGGGCCCCAGGAATTCCTAGGTAGGCTATTAATCGAAAGTGCATTTGAAAAATATGAGTTTTGAAGCCTCTTCTGAAGGTGGTTCTCAGATTTTTTACTCAATTTTATTTTAAACGGGTTATTTGAGAATACTACCCCTACGATTTTGTCGATTATTTGTAATTTATTTTGCACTCCACTGTTATTGTTTCATCAAAGGGTTAAATCGAACTGTAGGTATTCAGAAATTGCAAGCTTAAAGTTGACCAGGCCTTTGCTCCCCGAATTTGTGTTTCCGCCGCAAGTTTACTCCCAATAGGTGCGCCTGTGAAAGTGCTAACTAAACATCGTCCCATGCGCGTCAGCGGGCTAAAAAACGCGTGAATGAAGCGGCCGCGAATGATCGTAGACGCAGCGCGGCCGCCGGCGTATTACTATTCCGTTGAACGCGCCGGATGTCCGGTGTGGACGCAGGAAAACGCGTCTCGCCGATCAGGAAAGGCAGCCGGTACAACGCGCAGGCTTTCACGCGTCGCCCCGTGTATATGCACGAGCAGGTATGTGGCGGGCGTACCTGCTGGCCAGCGATTCGTGTCTGTTCGCTTCCGCTTCGCGTTCATTCACAACTCTCTTTCGCCTCCGCCTACGCGCCACGCGTTTCCTTTTCCTCCCGTTCGTACCTATATCCGTGAGTCATCGAAGAAATTCTCTCGCCTCCTACTGACGTTCACGACAACGCGACGCTCGTTGCCTCTCGCCTCTCGCTACCGCCGCCGAATGCCTACGCCTCGCTCTGCTCCGCCAGCCCTTTGAGGCCGCCCCGCCGAGGAAGAGGGTGCACGCTCGATGGAATACGGCTGCTTAATTAAGGGTTGTCTTTGCTCGACAGATTAATCATCCGCGTTCGCGCGCTCCCGTCAGGCTCCTTTGGCCAGCCAGGACGCTGTTATTAACGCGCGAATTCTTTTCAGACACGCTGCCTGATCTCGTGGCACCTTTTATCGAGCAGGGGTATGCAGATCTCGTTTTGCTCGAGTTATTTAAGCAGCATTCGTTTACTGTCGCGCTGAAGACGTGCTGTGTGTCTGCAGGGAATTTTGTTTGGGCGGGTTTAGCAGCTGCAGTTGCACATTGGCGAATTTCCACGAAATCATGGCCAAAAGAGAAACTTGTTTTTTTTATTTTGAAAATCTGTGAATTGTACTTGATTTATGAAATATCAGAGCATGTTTTTCCATTCAGAGAATGATAAGTGGGTGTCGCGTGGAAGAGTTTACTCCGAAAATAGTGTGATTTTTGGGTGACTTGGAATATTTTAAACGAAAAGTCTCTTCACCTTTTCTGAATATTATCTTTCATCTTATAATTTAAAGGGGATAAAACGAACACATAATACAAACAAGATCTAGTTTACGAAACTCATGTTTCACGCACTTTTTCCTTACTTACCAAAAACCAAAAACTATGAAAAATACCCAATTCCTGAAACCAATTCGCCGAATCAATGTTCACGCAAAGCATATCTCGTTACATTCACAAATACATACACGCATCTTTATCTACCGCCAACGTTCCCCGAGCAATGCATTGAGCAAAACGTCATCGATATCGTTCGAATCACCGAAAAAGAGCTCGACACGCGAACAATGGTCGATCGATTTAAACGTCAAGCGTTGCAGCTTCTGTTCCCCTGCGCGTTTAAGAATTTTTCGAAACACGATCCGCCGGCAACGATTCATCGTCGCCCATTTCGCAGTTAATGCGAGCACAATGGGGATCGACAAACGTGAAAACAAGCTGATTGATTTCCGGCGTAAAACCGTGCGATTCAGAGCAGGGAATGAAATGGGCCAGAGGGGCCGATCGAGTCTCTTCTGTCTCCCCACCCTTCCCCCAAGCGGTCCCAATTCGACCCTATTTCGGTAACGTATCGCGTTAACACGCCGCTCGTACAATGGCCATTATTGTAAGGTAGGGAAGTACGATTGCAGCACGTGTACGCGTACCGTGTAGCGCGACAAAAGTCCAGCTCGTGCCTACGTGGTCTACCTACACCATCGAAAGGAAAAGTGAACGCGCGACCATCGGCTACGATCCTTGAATTCTTTACAGCCACGAAACCGACGCAATCATGACGAAGCTGTATATGCGTTGTAACGCTATTGCCACTCTCGCCCCTTCTTGTGTACCCACATCTTGATGCATGCTTGAATTAAGGTGAGATTGAAATGAAGAATGCATGAAATTTTCGATACAATAAACGACTATACGATGAACGTTCGTATATCACCGGACATTTACTTGTTTTTTGGAAAATGGAAATTGAGATGCAGACTTGGGCATTATTCAAATAAATTTTCATTCGTATAATCTTCGAACGAAAATCTGTACTTATATAATTGTTGTGTCACTGATTCATCACCGCCCAGCTCAAACCGCTGACCCTAGAAATATGAAATTCGGAGGGTATATTCCTTTTGCGACGTAGTTGCTGGATAAAATGGGATTTTTTTTTAAATTCCAACCCGAAGGGAGTGAAAAGGGTGAAATATTTTTTCTCGGACTCCTTATTATTTCTTAGGCATGATTAGATATCAACTTGGTTTTTACTTCAAAAGGTTACTCACACAAATGCCTAAAACCCCGATTCAGCATTTTACCCAAATCAACCCCTATGGGGTGGTGAAAAGGATGGGGGATGTGTTTTCATGGAGTTCTTAATATCTCTTAGGCCCGAAGCGAAACGCGGGGGTAGTTTGTTAGTTTCGAATAAAATGAAGTTATTCGAGAATAACAAATAAATTTTTACACAATCCAAATAAAAATTTATTCGAATAATGCTCAACACTGGGATATAAGTACAGGTCCATGTGTCGGTCTCGTTATATGTGTTATGCTGTTGCCGTTATTTAGATTGTGGCATGAAGTAGCAACGTGTCAAAAATAAAGAAGATTACTTCAGAAATACTAAAAGAAATTCATCGATAGTTTATGGATGTGTCTGAAATACTCTAGTTCTCAGTAATGTGCAGAACAAAATTCACAGGAACTTAGATAAAATGACCCAACAAAGCTTAACGTCTCCCGCCAAAATATTTTCCACCCAAAGTGGAAACCCTTCCTTCAGAAATGCGAAAAGTACAATGCACCGTGCTTCCAAATAAAAAAGAAGCTCCCAAAGCTCCCCCTCTTAATTCCCACCCTCAATACGATATCACTTTAAAACGTGATGTCAATCTTTGTTCAAGAATAATCAAGATCCAGCCGTTATTCCACAACGATAAACAGGAGGAAGCTGTCTTAATTTCAGCGAAGAATTCGTTCGATTCAGCATTGTGTCGAATGGAGCTGGGGATAGTCACGGTTTCTGCACCCAGCAAAGCTCTTCTGCGCAAACTGGTCTAGTCAAGCATATTGTCGGCGAACTGGAAGATCCCGGGTCACCCTGTCAGCCAGCTCTCGCAAGAACATATCTGCCGTTGAAAGAAGAAAGATTCCGGTCACGAATCCTCTCCAAGTTGGAACGAGTCACTCTCGCCGCGAAAAAAGATCGAACCCGTTCAACCGTTCTCCCCATTCTCAAAATGAAATTGCGCGATTACCTTTCGTTTCACGCTTTTCCATCGTCGACCTCGTACCTGCAGCATCGCGCCCCCCCCCCCCCCGGCCACCACCCCATAGAATATTTTGCAATTTTCAAGGTGAAAGGAACGTAACGATTTCCCTGCTGGGAAACGGCGAACGCGAGTGCCCCTCTCTGCCATCCCATTTATGCACGAAATTCGACAATGCACCCGTATTATTTATATTCAAGCTTGACACGGTTTCGACGTGCATTGCAAGTCGGGTTTTGGTCATTCTAAGCGTGTTCTTTTTGCAGATGGGTTGATGTAATTCTTTGTGTACCCTGTGTTCTAAAATTTGTGGGGGAGTTTTAGTTGGGTGATTGTATTTAGTGTGTTGGAACTCTGGCGTTTCGTTGGTTTATGATTTTTTTATTTTTGTGGATAATGTTTGATGGTATAATTAATTGGATGAATGGTTGTAATTATAATCTATTGTTAGGGGTTTGTAAGTGTGTTTGGACAGAGAGAGATTCTGAGAGTGTGAGAAAAATTTATTATTAATGATGGGTCTTGCAGGCATGTCTGTAGAGTAAGGATCTTTTCAAATGAGACACTTCTGTGACTTATAATTAGCATTTATACATTGTATTAATCCGTTATTCATTGTATTCTAAAGGGTTTTCCCGTTTAAATAAATAATAATAATAAATAATAATAATTTATGTGTATGTACACTTCACAGGTTTAAAAAGGGCAAAAGATAGAGAATATGTGAAGATATGATGGACAAAAGTCTTTAAGCTTCATTTTTTTTCTTCTGCAACAGTCTTGAAGTTACTTTGTTCACTTCAGACAGACATGTCATAAAAGAAAACTCAGAAGAGTGATAATTTTATTAGCATTGATTGGCGAGGGATTCTGTTGTTAATATGGTAACACTAATTGAACGTTGTTGGAAGATTGAAGTTCAACGTATGGATCAAGGTTGAAATCTGTGTCTTTATAATTCTTCATGGATATGCATCAAGCTATTCTGCCACAAGACGCGTCTCAAATAATAACCTATTATTTTAGACAATATCTTTTTATTTCTTTCGTGTCACCAAAACATCTTCAGCAACAGTTAATTGATCAAAATCAATTTCAGAATAGAAACAACATAAAATTAGAAACTAATTGATATATCAAATATATTTTCTTTGATATATTTCTTTTGATATATCAAATATATTTTCAAATATATTATAATATTATTCAAATTAAATAATATTTGTAACATATTTATAATCATACAAATATGGATAAATTATGTCATCCATATTAACACTTGTTGCTTGGTTTTCCTACACCTTCAGACGCTTTACTGGAATACCACACCGACTAAGAAGTCAATTATAAAATTTGCAAATTGGAATAATAAATTTGATCAGTTTCCGCGAGTACCCTCAAAGGCAACTGTTGTAATACCTATACATAATTATACGTTAAGTACGTGTTCGTTTCACTCCCCCGTTATTCGCGTGAATTACGAATTTGTATGGATTCTAAATGGGTATCGTATAACTATCTGGAGTGGTCACTTTGAAATGTCATCGTAGTGGTCACAGGTGGAGTTGGCGGCAGGCAAAGTATGGATTGCTGTGCTGTGGTCGCGCCTACAAATTGCCAATAATTAACGCTGCCCAATCATGAATTATGAAGAATGCCTTTGTCACGAGAGAGCTCAAAGACAACCAGGTGCAATTCGTTGTGTTCATTGTTTCTTTTTGTAAAACCGAGAAATGAAAAAATAATCGAACAGCAGCCAAAAATCGCTGACTTTGAATGGTGAAACCAATCGCGTTTTATGTGTTTATAAAAATTACCAGAACACACTGCCACTGTAAGCTTTAACTTGGTGAATGATAAACATTTGATATTGTGGTCGATACGCGCAGGATACCAAAATGTTGTATTCACTAACTCTGTCTACGCATGGGCGAATCAAAAATATTTAAATTAAACATTTCCAATTAAATCTTCTAAGTGAACGAAATTCAATTTCATTCATCGGTATAAAATGTATTTTGCAACGTGAAAGGGTGTGTTTTCAGTATGTACAATTTCAGACACGCTCGAATAGCCGTAATTTTTTATTACCGATGTACATAAATCGAATACTGCGAGGAGTATGATGCAGTAACATTTATTCCTGTTTAAAAAATATCGCGATATTCATTAAAACACAATTTATATTCCACAAAGCAGTAGGTACTAAATAGCAGTCAAATTGATATACTTAAATGCATAAACATTTACAACCATCTCTCATAATATATTTTAAATGGAATTGCCGAAATTCAGTAGAACAATGCCAACAATCTTTTGCGACGAAAAATCTGAATGCCACGAAAATAAATGATAGTGATGGTCGAAAGAAAATTAAAAGAATACAGACTAACATCCCACAATTTACATAACAAGTAAAGTCTAGTATCAAAAATATCTACAAGTATACAGAAATATAAAAATACTAATTTCAAAGTTTAATGTAAACTTTGAAACACTAGTATAAAGAATTGATTCACCATATAACATCACAACCGCAAACTACGTCCAGCGTAACTTGATAAATCCGACTAAAAATCAATAAAATCACCATCAAGCTCAAAGTACCAAAAGCTCCACAGCATCCTCACTGCACTGGCGCACCAAAACTGTTCGTCTAATTAAATGAAAACGCACGACCGCGCAGAAATTCGAGTATCGATATGCAGGTTACGCTATAGCTAATTCCTTTCATTCATCTTTTTCTGCACCGTCTAGCCCATCTCCAGATGGCAAATATTTGCAAATGGAATGCAGCACAGAGCACAGATCCCCGCGAATGGGGCCCGGCTATCGAAGTTCGCTCACGTTGCCGGCAATTTTTTCCCCCAATCGAATATCAGCGACCGGGCGCAGCCAAAAACGGTAAAAATAATGTGTGACGTTCGGTGGCGGCGAGTCACGTGCGTCGAGTATCGAGAATGAAGGGCGAGAGCGTACTCTGCGCGAAACAACGGGACGAGAAATCGTGGAAATTCGACTTGTCACGTACCTATGCCCCCCTTGGTCTACCTGTACGGCCGCGTACGTGACAGCCGCCGATCGTAATTCACGAGCATCGAGTCCGCCAACGATTTTTCCAAAAGACCCTAATTCACGTGGCAGAGCGATTCCCCTGCAATTGCTCCGCGGCTCCCTAACGACGACGTAACGTCGATCGTTTTCATGGAACAAGGGGAAAGATGAAAGGAAAGCCACAACCCTTTCAAACGAGCTGAAAGCAAGCGCAGGGCACGATGATTCGAGTATTGCTGTTAGTGTCATGTGGAAATGGGAAAACGACGTCGTTGACTGCTCACGCGCCCACTGTTAGGTATATTGTGGTCGGCTTGACACAATCTGATCTGTGTACCAGGTGCGGTACCTACACACCACACAGTGGTCTAGATCGTCAGATTGTAGGAGAAAAACAATCCGAAATTGATGGTAAAAGAGGACAAGTATTAGTGAATATTTTATGTACTATACATCTCTCTGAGATGCAAAGTGACTTTTGGTAGTAGCTTAATCAACAATGAAATAAATGACGAAGGCGAATGTTTGGATGTTTGTTAATAACAAGGAAACACCGCGACCCCCACTTACCGATTGGAACGCAACTTGGGGTGGGTTTATAGAGGGACTCAAGGCAAGAATCACGGTATGTTTCGTTCGTCCCCAAACGTCCTTTAAGGGGGTACCCTTAAGAAACCGTTTGAACCCTCGGAAAATGTGTACCTTATGTGGATTTTTTTACAAGTCAACGGCTTGATGAAGATTTCCCATTTTTTTACTATCTTTACATAGTATTATGAACTACTTAAAAAAAAAGTTTCAGTTAAAAAACTATTGTTTTTCGGAAGTTATGGATACATATCCGAAAGTCTCTCGATTTTCGACGACTAAACGGTGGCCCTGAAAAAAGCTGTATGTCGTGTCTGAAATAAAAAACAGTAAGAGTTTCTTATAAAGTATGTTAATAGCTATCGTCCTACGGGGCCGATTTTCAAAATTTTGAAAAATAAAGAAATGGTGAGAAATCAAAAGTAAAGTTAGGGTTTTCTAAGAGAGAAGTCCACCTTTTTTCTTTATAAATAATAAACGGGGAATTAGAATAAAAAAAAAACCTCGTAGGACGATGTGCAATCTTATTACGATTCTGCATGCAAAATTGGAAGTGAATTTTTAGGGCCACCGTAATGAAAAATATAGTTCCGCTGCGATCGCCTCGCCTCACCGCCCCGTCCTACCTGGGATGTTTCACTCAAATGCCTATAACTTCGTCAATTTTCCGAATTTTTACATCGGACTTGATTTATAATATTCCTAAAACATCAATCTATGAAAAAATGTAAAAAGAAAAATCCGAATTTTTTCTACTTTCAAACGGTTATATCGAATCCTATTCTTTGGGCTGAAGACAGCGAAATTGTAGATTTTTTTTTAAGAAACTAGCGATTCGAATAATCTGATATTTGCACCATGTTTTTACGCATCTTTGGAGAAGTTGTGCTTTTTTTTATTAATTTTTAATAATAAATATACATATGCATGATCGACCATCACGCCGCCGTTGTCCGCTGGTGTGCACGATATTTCTGTAACCACTGAACCGATTACCTTCAACTTTGGCCTGTATGCCCAACAAACATTGGAAAATTTTGAAAAACGTTTTTCTTTCGCCGGGTAGATTTTTTTAAACTCATTTTATAGGAGTTTGGAGGTTTTGCAAATATCAACAACGAAAGGAATTTTATTTCAGAATTCACTGTACCATGTAGGATTAGTATGTTTAACGAGCTTTTGGAGCCTTAGTAGAAATATACGAGATTGTAGTATACTTACAACGTAAATTCACAATCAACATTTTATAGTCGAGAGTTTCATGCAAAGGTTCATCGCTAACCGCGTGCATACCTGGCAAGTATTACCTACCAACTTCAAAGAGAAATTGCGGCAAGTAAATATGTAAAGTAACGTTTAACGAAGATTCTGCATAGCCTTCCTAAAAGCTAATTCTGTGAAATTGGACGAAATGCAGAAATACATTCACTTTAAATGAATATCTATGAACTAAAAACGTGCAATAAGTATTCTAAAACCTACCACTAAAATATTAGTTGACGAATTTCACCTTTATTCGTGGAACAAAATGTATTTTCCTATCGTTTCTATGAAAACTGTACATGCACATCTTTCCTTTGCATTTTGAAAGTCTCTCCAACTTAGGTTTTAAATGAGAAAAGGAGACGTCATCTTTTTGAGCAGGGAAGTAATCAGGGGATTGCCAAACGTGCGCAGAGTATGGAAAATTGTAAAAGTTGCCTGAATAAGAAAAAGATAAAATTATGTAAATGGTCGAGCGGTCTTGGCTCTTTCGGAAGATGTGCAAAATCCCTGACAGAGAAGTGTCAGTGGATTAGGCGTTAATCACATCGTACAATTTCCACGCGATAACACGATTCGACGACAGAACTTGATCAAGCGCGAATTCCCACTAAAAGGAAGCCGTGATTAAGAAAGAGGAGCAAAGGAGCCGACAACGTGGGAACCGAGGGCAACAATATCGCTTTTTCCACACTTTTTCCGTGGACCGTTTCACAAAAATTCAACGCCACGGTGACTTGCAAACGGTTCGAGTTCTGAGGCCACTAACAACTTCCAATTAAAATCTTTTCTAACATCACTATTACGTACCGTATATTCAGTTAGAAATCGAAGACGTAAAAACCCATTAATTTTGCATTTACATTAAAACTGCAAAAAGAATACTTAGATAATCAATTCCCTTGTCTGGTAACATTCACGTTTACAAATTTTTTGCCCGGGGGCTAGAGCTCTTTAACCTTAATGCAATGGAAACAGTCGACAACAAAAAGTGTTATAGGTATACAAAAATTTCGCAAAATGCTATGATTTCTCAGTCCAATTAAGGTAGAAATGGTTTTTCGCCAAAGAGGTGGCGTTTTGTAAAAAGCTGGGCTTTTCATAAAAGGGCTGATTTTGCATACATGCAGTTTCAGTCAAGCAGAAATTCCCACAGGATATCGACACCGACATTCTACGCACGGGCCTGCGAACTTTGATGGTCACACCGTAGCCAGGCCATTCAACCGATAGCTCGAAATGCATTTCAGCGAAATGAGGAACGAACACGGAGATGTTCATTAACTGTAGCACCGTTGGATTACACGACTCTCCAATTTTTTCCCCTCCCCCGTTTCGGGCCGCAACAAGATAAACTTTCCGCGCTGCGTTCTAACGGCATTCATCGGACCTCTTGAAAATCGAGTTCCCCCGCGGCGAGGCTGGAGATAGTATTTTCAGGGGAACGGTCGCGATAGGTGGACGAAAAAGTGTATTAGGTGGTTATCTGGCGGCAAACGTACATCGAAACAGGAACAGAAACGAAATGAAGATTAAAGAGGGTGAGAGGGGGCGAGGGAAGGCTGGATGAAAACTGTTGGCCTAGTCTTCTTGCCTTTCGAACCAAGCGAGTCGTGACCTAAGAGACGTGTCTTCAGTTAATGGCACTTCAGCGAAGAAATTGTCCCGCAAAAAGGTGGGACCCGTGAGCAACGACGATGACTACGCCCGAGACGAGAAGTAACAATTACTGGCTCAGACGGAGGAAATACAATATATTGTAGGGAAGATGTGAGTCCAGTTAAACGGAGGATAAATGATGTCTCTGTTCAATCGATCAGCGAATATGTTGGAGGACAGAGGATTAAACTAATGCACTGGGTGTGTTGAAATACGTATAACGAAGGGGGAAGTAATTTCGAAGTTTGAAATAAATCGAAACAAATAATTTGATCATCGATACAATAGATTTAATTTTCGTTTTCACAAAATACCATGACCTATTTACTACATGGCTCGAATATCAGTTCAGTTTCTCAGTGAAGCAGTATTTCGATAAATGTTTTAACTCGCAGTTAGTGGATATTAAGAGAAATTATTTATGGACATGCATTTCAAACGAAACTGCCTTTCAATATTAATAAGGGGATTACACTATACATTCGGTCCATTAATTTAGCTCAAACTTTGCACGCAGTTAATCCATACCATGTATAATAAAATAATAACATATTAAACACGCAAGACAAACTATTCAAAATTTAATGAAGAAACTTACTATATAAACTGCTTTGACTTTTCCAACAGCATTTCCTATACGCTCACAATCAGTACCTATAGGTGAAGGGTAAGGAAACAGGGAATATCCATTTTTCATGATTTTGTGATTTATAGCACATTTTGTTGGTGGCAACTGGGACTACAGAACTGTCGAATCACAAAGGATTATAATGTTCAAATGCCCCCGTAAGATAACATTAAAGATTTGGTATACTGGTTGGAAACAGGAAATGTCCACTCTGCACTGGAAAAAAGTGAGAAATAAAATATCTGATAATTAATAAAAATGAGTGGCTTTCCGTGTTTTGATAATAATACGAGTGAAAATTTCTTATTTTGTTTTAGTATGCTGCCCTGTTCACACTTGAAAGAATATTAAAATATTGTAAAACATTTTCTTTTTTCTGATGCCTAATTAGGGTACAAACTGCGTGTTACGAAGAGTGGAGATAAATTCATTGAACCTTGTTTCTTTACTGATGGACTAAAGTATTAAAAGTTAATTTTCTCGATAAAGCTGTTTTGTGTCATTCCCTGTTTTTCTCCTTAGAGTAGGGTGGGGCTAAAAGTCTCGTTTTTCGTATAAATCTATGTAACATTTAGTACTAAAAATCTAGAGATATCTGGTGTTATTTTGTATAAAGTATAACTATTATATGCAATACGTTCACGAAGTTCGTTTGTTGATACTGTTATTTTCTGTTGAGTTATACCACAAAATGTTTTTCAATGCAAAATGGACTTCTTGCCCCACGCACGAGGCAAAAAGTCCATTGCATAGGGTAGAAAGTCCCTAATGTCTTTTCGTGTAATATTAAACTAAACAAGTAAAAAACTCTTTTCAAATCGACAAATATTTATTAAACCAATTACTTTTGGTATACCAATATTGAAAGGAAAGCATGATTTCTTTAACAATATAAGTCAAAGACTCACTTTGAACTAAAAACTAAAAAAAAATCGCTCAACCAAAACAAAAACACTATTTAAAGACTTTGGCATCATTTCTTTATAGTTTAGCCATCTGATTATGAAAGCAAATAATAAAATATATATTTTCAGTCTGAGGGACATTTTGCCCCAATGGTACCTCTACAATTTCTGCGATATATACGTTAGAAAATATTATCATTCAGCAATAAACAATATCATGCACACATTACTAAAGAAACATACAATCTTAACGTACTTGGCTGATACGCTGTTCATCTGTGGTTTACTTCGTATAAAACAATAAAGACGACGTAATTATTTTAGTTTTGGTTACATAAAATAACGAAGGCGTCGTGTAATTCGCACGAACGTCCAGGAGCGACCGGCGACTCTGTGGCAACCTCCGTTTCTTCTCGTATACTGCTAAACTCAATACCACGTTTAGAAATAGAGATATTGAATTCGGGACTTTTTACCCGCCGGACTTTTAGCCCCACTCTACCCTACTCTTCAGGTATCCCGACACAAGATGTGCAACCACCTATCCCATCCAAATTGGTCACCAGAACCTCCTGCGCCTCCCTCATAAAATATTCACATTGAACATACAGAAGCTAATGTACCCATAGCTTAATTCGAAGTAATACGCTTACAGGATAAATGTCCCTTCAACCGGCGTTTACCGTAAAGAGAATCTTAATTATCCTGCTCTGGCGTAATAGACGCTATTTTCGATGGAGCACCATCGAAACCGCGTTCTGTGGAGAGTCTCGGCGGGATGACGACGTGGTGACTCGAAAATGGAGATGATCGATAAAGAAAAGTATTCGAGACAGAAGGGAGGCGAACGGGAGCGCGCCTTTTGCGGATGTTACGTGAAGTCACCGAGATGAGCACCTGCCGATCGAGGTGTCACGGTGTGGGAGGTCGGGATGATGCCCCCCCCCCCTTCCCACAGCTCCCTCCTCCTCCTTTATCTCCCGCTTCTAAAGAGGACTCGCTACGGGAGAAGAATAACCGCGTCAAATTCCTACGGTTCAGTCGAGCGCATAACTTCGCGAGGTAGCATGACGAAGTGTCCTGGAGATGATATATAACGTACACCTCCCAACCGATATGGAACCGTTCGGTCTGTTCCTTGCGCTCTGGAATGCGTAATCGTGCGCTATTCGTTATGGGCGACGGCGGCCAACGCGAAACGATAATCGGTATGCCGTCCCCGGAATTCCACGCTCACGGCGGGAAAAGCTTGTAACGAGCCTGTTTTGCGTGCATAACAGGGGAATCGGGGGAATCGAGGAAAACAGAAGTGGAAAAAACGGGGGATTGCAAATTATGATTCGATCGACGGAGAAGTGGGGATGAGAGCGGAAAGACAGGGGTGGTACATTATGTATTATGTCTCGGGTGTAGTAGAAATGGGAAGCAACAGGTATTTCGCGGAAGAAAGGGAGAAAGAATAAAAACTTCAAGAAGATGTGGATAAAAGGGCACTTTAAATGAAATTACCTTTCCTGGTCCTGGGAAGGGAAGTGGGCGAAATTCAATTTTTGCACGTAATTAACGCATACAATCTGGAACAATGGCGCACGGGGCGTGCTACTTGAAATTGCGCGGGAAAAATTTAGCACAAAATTTCGTCTCTTCCACATTCTGTGAATGTATCTGCGTAGGTACTCACGAAAATATCCGTTCACCTTATACGTAACATTTTACATATTAAAACGACTTCAAAGTAAGAATTCGCAATTCTAATTCACATTAATATAAACCTTCATTTTGGGTGCATTTAATTGGAAACTTTTACAGTTTATTTAAAAAAATAAATACTTAATGTAATGGAACGTAATTACAATAAGTTAATATTCTTTTAATATTCAATCTATTAAGCATAGATTCGACAAATTTCCTGCGGAATTCGGGTTTATCTTGTCTCCTTCTTCTATCAAAATATCTTTGAACATGTCTTTAATAGATGGTAAAAATTAAAAATATATTAATCAAGGTTTACACTAATTATAATGAGTAATCCTGAATTTGATTTCGATTAATTCGCTTAATTTCGATCGAGCAGAGCTCTCGAATTCTGAGGTTCGCCGCGGTCAACGGACGATAATTGCCTCACCTCGGTCCACTACACAGGACGGCGATAGAGCGCTTTGCTCGCCGTGAGAAACATGAAAAGCTTGAATTCGTGTAGAGGAGGAAAGTCGGCGAATTGCGTAAATCTCTCCCTCGCTGATCGAAGTCGGGTCGACCTTGGTCCCTTTGTTCTCGGGCTGCCGTCCGGATCGACGGTGATCGAAAAATCCAAGCCGATGTCTCGGCAGGTGGCATAAAAGTTGTGCCGGCACTGCGGTTAAACACCAGCCGTCTGTGAAGGTTCAAGGGCCGAAACGAATATAAGGGTGGCGATCTCGTTAAAAACATCTGCCACCGACCGCTACCGTTACCGCAGCAAAGGCGTAGGATGAAAGGAGACAGGCAGAGGCCTGTGCCGATTCTCTCCTAGGGGCATCCCGAAAACCAAAACGGGATCGTGGCTCCTCTCAGAATTGGTCGGTCAATTTCTGATCGAAAATACACTTCTCGTGTGCCGCGTCTCGGGTATGCGATTGCGCATGTCTAAGAGTCAGCTGAATTTATCAGTAATTGTGGAACAAATGCGGAAGAAACGAACCCTTGGACAGAATAGCAGAATCTGACAGCAAAATGTTTTAAAAATTGAATTAGACGTGAAACATGCAACAAACTCGCTGAAAACAATGCTTCCCTCTGAAAAAAAATAAGAATCTCAACGTCATCAAATCTTCAAATGAGGACCCTGCAGTCGGAGGCGTGCAGCTCCATCGTTACCAACTTCAAGTAAATTGGAAAAAACTGTTTATAAAATTATTGCTTTGACTTAACATTAAAAAGAGAACACTAATTTGAAAAATATATATTTTCACGCAATAAGTACTAGTTATTGAGTCGATAAGTGATATTTTTGGCAAATTTTTCAAATCTGGAGCATTCGGATTGCGCAAAACAGTAATGGGTGAAGATTCAAAATTTGCAATAAATCGGTTATTTGTTAGCGGATTTGCATCAAAGGTGCACCAAACGATGTAAATTTTTTTTTTTGCTGTAAGGTCTTCGAATCCACTTCGACCATTTTTGTATCCCATTCAGACCCATGCAACTATTTTTCTCCACAGATAATAACGTCAATGTAAATCGAAGCAGTGATTTAATAGAATTTTAAAGCAGCAAGCGCTACTGGCTCACAGAACTCGATTAAATCAGATCACACGCATCGACTGTGGAACAAGCGGAAGCTTCCCGCACTTTTTGCCCGCAGCCTATCGCAACGATCACCGAAATTCGGCACTCCCCCGCCCCGCTGGTCCAGCGAGGTCTCGTTTCAAAGATTTATCGTGATTGGTGCAAATGGAAAGCGACGCCGCGTTAAATCTCGAGAGAGGAAGTCGTGCGCATCACGCGAAGCCAGGCGGAGTAACGAGCATTATAATGGACCGTGCCCATCTCGTGAGGATCGGACGAAAACTGATATCCACTCGTCCACGAAACAGCGGGAAGAATCGTAAACCCGTTAAATTGCTAGAGAACATGCTCGCGCGAGTTCCTTAGGGGTCGTCTTGACTTTTTAACTGCGCGTTTCGTAAAAGATCGTCGGCCCTTGGGCGGCGATCGACTCATTAATCGTATAGAACGCTCGAATGCTGGGTTATTAGGAACATCAGGATCGCGTCGAAACAAACGCAATGTGGCTTCGCGTCGATGAAGATCGGCCTGAATGGGATCGACGCGAGCGATGCAGCGGAGTTCTCCGTCTGTAGGACGAGCCGAAACGTGGATTCGTTTGCCACCTGTCGATGCCGGCGCACGTGCCACCAGCTGGAGCTCTGCTGCTAGACTCACGTGTCGTGGGTGATGATCCGGACACTGCACTTCCTTCGATTACTCGATCGTAAACACGAATATGATGTTTAAAAGTGTGGCATAGAATTTGGCAACTTGTGGTATACTTAGAGAATTGCTGACATCACAGGAAGCGGTTCTACGAGAGATACAGAGATATGCAGTTTGATATTGTGAGCTATATATTTGTCTCGCACAGATAGCACACATTATTGGTTACCGTTACTTTTGGATAAAAGGCTGAGAGTGTGATCTGAATATGGCAGAGGTACATTTAATTTTAGGTTACAATTGGCTGTGCTCGAAGCATGTTGGAAGATGATGGGAAATGATTGAGAGGACGAGGTCTAATCAGGTGGCACTTTAATGCTGCAAAATTTAGATGTTCGTGATAATAATTTGGCAAGCTTGAGGTGGCAATGGGAAATATTTATAATATTATAAGTAGTAGGGGAATACTTATAAGTAGCTCAAGATAAACTAGGGTTTTTTAAAGGTTATTTTAATCTGCACACTTTCTAAAGATTTAACCCTTTGCACTCGAATTTAATCAATCATCCATGGATCAAAGATATTTGTGCTCGAGGCAGTGCTTATTAACTATAGAATTCTGAAATTGGAAATCATATGGTGATTTCAGTCATACTTCACTACTTAGGTAGGGTAAACTCGAGTAAATCCGTGATACAGGTTATTCCGTGATACTTTTTCATTTATCTGTAACTCGAAATTGTCTGACTCAATTTAGATGGAACAAAAGCGAACAGACAGCGTTGATCTTCTAGTTTATGTTTTGGTAAAATAATTAGTCAATTGAAGTTAGTGTGATAGAGTGAGAGAGCATTTTGTTCCAGCAGCGCATTATTCGTGAAATTTTTCGTGCTAGTTGTGGACTATCGCTTTTTTTTATGTATTATATGTGCTTTAGAAGATAAATGGAAAGTTCAAACTGCAGGTAAGTAATGGTAAAATGACACTTCAACAAGTCTTACTCTTGAAATTATCATACAATAAGACATCAGTGTTATTTTTGCTTATGAATAGTGACTAAATTCTTATTTTCTGTGTGCCTGAGACTGCGTTTCTGATTGCGCTGTTTGAGAAATTCTGATGGTCAATACCATAAATAATGTTTGCTTACGTCTCAGACATCTAACGATCATGAAACGATTGATTATACACGAAATAACAATAATATAAAATAATATAAAATAATGTAAAATCATTTAAAATAATGTAAAATAATGTAAACTAATGTAAACTAATATAAAATAATATAAAAAAAGTAGCTGATGGCCATATCACGGGCTAGTGAGAACTATCACGGAGTTACCAGAGTACTATCACGGATTAACCAGAGCTATCACGGAGTAACCAGAGTATGTTATGACAACTTAATTTTGGATATTTTCAATTAAATATACTTAGTAAATTTTTGTTAACCTATTATTTGTTTCTCTGATCAATGACCTATCATTATATCCTAGACTCACTTTCAGAATATGTAAATATTAGCAGTTATTAGACAAATTCTAAAACTATCACGGATTTATCCGAGTTTACCCTACTAGTAGGCAATTCCTTTAATTTTACACATGAAACATTCTTACATTTACATAAAGTATAATGAAATTAGCATATAGTGTTAAAATTACACTTTTGTGTTTAATACAGTTGCAGCATTTACTTGATAAGTATATTACATTCAGATTAACTACATTAAACTCCGCGTTTCTTTCCAAATTCAGTCCGCTCGTAAGTAAAGTCCTCGAGGACCAATGAAGATAGTCTTCGATTTACAATGCCTCCCATTACTGACAAAACAAACTTCACTTCATGCCTCAGAAACTCCAATTGCAATTCACCGTAACTTTCGCTGCACTTCAATTGCATCTGTTACGGTTCACTCAGCTACGACTATACCCATCGATGACTCTGATTATCATAATTATATTCTTGTTCCTCTAGCGGGGGAGTCAGCGGAGACGCAGAACTCGGAGGAGCACGATAGAAGACATCGTCGTAATCCAGCCAATCCGCGGAAGATCGACCTAAATAGATCATTTCCTGTGTCCACGGACGTCGAAGAGAAGGCAAAGATTTACGCGCGGCTGATCAAAACCATTTCATCAACCGTGAAGTTAAAACTTCTGTCGTCACCTCGTATTCGATTAATTTTTCCAAGGCGAAACGACGCTGTAAATGCTTAAGCGTGTCACACAAAGCCTAAAGTGTTATGGATCTGCTTGCAGAAGAAACGTTCAGCGATTGATACCTACAGTTTTATCACACAGGATGTATACTGTAATGCTTCGCAGGATATTGGACATAATTCACCGGAAGAAGAAGCTTGCAAACAAATTTTTAAATAACAAACATCTGGAGAAGAGTTTCTTTCTACGAAATTATCAGTTCTGTGTGTGTAATATTTTAGAGAATATTAGAAAAGATTCAATGACTACCAGAGGCATTTTTTTTTTATATAAGAAACAAAAAGGAATTGTGTAGCCCCTTCTGCAAGACCAAATTCTGTTTTTTTTCTTCTGTTTATTATCGTAAGTAAGTAGTGGATATTAAACCGCGTGTAAAAATTGTAATTATACCTTCTTTGAGATTTGTAACTAAGAAAAGAGAAATCTACGTTAGTCGGTGTTCGGGTGCAAATATGGTTATTGGAACGATAGTTTTCAGTCGATTGTTCGACGATTACGCAACGACGTTGAGTTTATTGGACAGAACGAAGGGGTATGTGTAAATTGCAGAGTGGCGATTATAGAGAAGCGACGAGGCATACATAGAAACGGGTCAGAGGCTGGCGCCACGACGGGCATTAGCCAATGAGGCGAACAAATTATTCTATATAGCATAATCGCTTCTCCTACACCGACTCTTCCTTTAACCTGCATCCGGTTCACGTTGCTACTCAACAACATGTGACCCCTTCTTGGAAAGCCGCCATTACCCGTTTTACCCATATCAACTAATCGATTCCACAGTTTACTCGTTAATAGATTCTTCTACCACTTATCCTATCACGCAATTTTCTCTGTTGCCTGTTTGCTCGTGCAACGTAACATTCCTGCTCCTAATGGGGTTTCTTTCACATCAGAACCATTTACGGGGAATGCAATGCTGATATTCAGTAGATTGCAACTTTTTTATTAACTGGGCAAGTGTTTTGTAATTTTGTTGGTTTCTCCGGTGCTATCCAGGAGGGAGGTCCTCTTTGGATGACTAGAGGTGTATAGGGTTGCAAATGTAAGATAAGAGAAATATATTATGTATTATTTTACTAGAAATTACCACCACTCTTTCTTCTCAACGCCCCACAGTGGAACAAACTGCACTTTTTTGTGTCAAAATCGTAGAATTTTTTATAGAAATAATATAGAGGGTTTGCGAAGTTAAAACTAAGATATTGCAGAATAAGGGAAAAATAAAAAAAAAAGTATGACAAACAAGTTTCGACATTGAAAATCTATGTGAAAGAATCCTGAAAGCAAAACAAACTCTGCGGCCAGATTTGAATTCAGCGCGTTAAAATCTACAGGAAATGATGTATAACAAGTTAAAGAAAAACTTCAATCATACATTATAACGATAAAACCGCAATTTTCTTCGAAAATGTCCACTTGGACGTAGATTTTCAAGGTCAGAACTTGCTTCTCGTACGTTTCCAACAATTTTCCCTTATTCTGCACCCTCTTAGCTTTAACCTCGAAAAAAAATTATCCCTCTATCTTATTTCTATCAAAAGATCTACTAATTTGACACAAACAAATTCAGTTTGTCCCACTGTGCGTCGTGGCATTCATAATCTTTTTCTTTCATAACATAATGCTGATTTCTTTCTTTCCAGGAACATGATATTTTATGTAAAGACTGTTTAAATCCTCTATTTTAACATTTCAACACAAGTAGTTAAGTTGAGGAGCCACATTCAACGAAATATACCATTACAATGATCCAAATTAAATAATTCACCGTTCTAAAATACACCTGTTCATTTCTCAGAGACCAAAAACTTCGGTACATAGTGTTATCCACATAGGTACCTACTATTATAATTTCTTCAAACCCGTATTTATCCGAAATAATATTACAATTAAAATCCCGTTATTAGGTTTTTTATAATGTTGAAATGTCTACTCCATTTTAGTTTTACGTCCCTTTAAAGAACTCAACACCTTCGAGAAAAGGCGATTAACAAGGGGATGTGATGTAACGATGTTATACCCACCGCTGAACCAACTTGCCCAACATCTCGAAAATTTGGAACGCTCCGCTTACGACAGTGATTAGAACAGGCAAGATACGCGGTTCACTCTGTACCGGTATACGGGTAAGAGCATAGGGGCTCTATCGCCCGTTTCGAGACGAATTACGATCGAAGAACTGCGGTCGATGTCATAAAGCTGTACTCATAAGCGGGCACTTCCTATCTGCCCTGATGCTTCCACAAGTATTTTGGTTATCTCTATCAATGATTTCGAACACAACTAATTCAGCATTTCAATACCAGTCGCACACATTTACGAGTATTCGTTTGACTCACTTTCACATGAATATTTGTGAACTAACAGAATGATAAAGACCACGTTGCGAAGATGACAAATTGGTTGCCATAAACAACCAAATGATACGTATATATCACTATCACTTTAATTTCCAGAATACCTCGTGTTTCGGACATATGTGTGAGAATACAGATTCCGTCCCTTCTCCAGAGAAGATTCTGCAATTTTTATTTATTTTCGCACAAGGACTTATTTCCTTAGAATTCCTCCATATTTGCTGCTGCATTATGCGAATTCCTCGCCACGTGTGCACACTGCACAGAACCCGAAGAATTTTCAAACTCGATTTCCTCGAATCCGGAAGCTCCCATAAAGAAACTTTATTCTACACATTCAATTCGCTTTTGCATGTAAAGCAACTTCCTCAGTGCTTGTACCTACCACTCACCATATGGGAATTTTTATTCTACTATTCTAACCCACCACGCAAACTGTGTCTGAGTTTATCATTCGTGCACGATGCCCACTGATATCTAGCCACCTTCCACAGCTATTTATCTGCGCTCTCATTTCAGACCCAGCACATGATATATTCGGCCCGCGGAATTCTACGATATTACGGCAGCCGGCAATTAATGCGCGTGGTGTCACGCGCGTATTTTCTGCTACGCCGGCAATCGAAGCGCTAATGCATGAACGCGATGCCATCGAATGAAGTCTGATTCACGCTGAATGCTAAGGAGATAATTCACGGCGGAACGACTGGGCGCAGGTCCCATCCGTTTAATCGCTTTCGAAGATTCCTCGTTGTTCGTGAATCACCCGCCTCGATGGATTTCGATAATTGAAAGGGCAAACAACAAATTCCTCGGGAAGGGTAACGAGCCTGCGCGAAACGTCGACCAATTATACGCGAATGGCCAAATGGTTCGCTGTGTGTTCAGTATGTTTTAGTAAACCGTGAGGTGGAATCTACTTTGTATTTCTTTGATATATATATGTATATTACGGTGACAATTTATACAAATAAATTATTTCGCTTTTTTTATGCTCAATATTGATAAAGTCACGTTAGGTACTTACGACAGACGTTGATATCAAGGCCAGAGAATTTTGCAATTCTGCAACTAGACTTACCTAAAACAGAAGAAAGTGTGATGTTAAATAAAGGCATATGGTACTTATTGACATGAAACTGGTCGTCGCCGTAAACTAAAAACTAAATAATAATTTAAGGATAGGGACAAAACAAGGAATGTCCATTTTACGTGATTTTGTGATTTATAGCATACTTTGTTGGTGGCAACTGCGAGTACAGAACTACTGAATCACAAAGAGTTATAATGTTCAAATGCCTCCTTAAGATAACCTTAACGTTTTGGTATACTGGTTAGAAACAGGTAATGTCCACTAGGGTGGTCCTTATTTTCAACCTGCGATTTCTTTTGCTCGCATCCCCTAATATGGTTCCATTCCATGAAAAAATAATCCCTGAAAAAGATTATTGCAATCATCAATGGTTTGAATTTCAAGAATTTTTCAAAAATGGTAAGACCTATCGAAATTTTGTTCAAATAATATTAAAAGAGCATTCAATTTTCTACAATTGCTGTATGTATTTGTTTTTCGTGCTTCCAACCATTTTTTAGATAATAGCGTTTGAATATATATACATTCAAACGCTATTATCTAATAAATGGTTGGAAGCACGAAAATTTTATATATGCACTAATTGTAGAAAATTGAATGCTCTTTTAATATTATTTGAAGAAAATAGGGCTTACCATTCTTGAGAAATTCTTTAAATCCAAACTATCGATGAATTCTAAACTTTAAGGCCTGATCGGCACCCTTTCCTGTTTTCCGATTGCAATAAACTTTTTCAGGGACTATTTTTTTATGAAATGGCACCGTTCTGGGGATGAGAGCAAAGAAATACAAAAAAAAAAATTCAACACGTATAAATAAGGGCCACCCTAATGTTCACTCTGCACTAGAACAAAACACGGAATACCCTCACTCTTTGCCTAAGCATGACCTTCGGTCGTGAAGGTAAAACAGGAAATTATTTAATAAGAATAATACATAAGGAAATTAAATTCATTGAACCTTGTTTCTTTACTGATAGACTAAAGTATTAATTTTCTCGATGAAACTGTTTTGTGACATTCCATGCTTTCTCCCCTTACCCTTCAATTAACCCCTAATGATGCACCCGTGTACTGAAATTGACAAGGTTTCCCACTTCTAAAACAAATGGCCTGAAACGGCGAATATATGTAGGGAAAATACTCGAGCCGAAAATTTCAGCGGGACACCCCGTATAGTGTTGCCTGCTTAACAACGAAAATTAGAGAAAAAGGTGTTCGTGGGATATAAAGGGGTAATGCACGGCAGCCGGTGTGCGAATCAGGTTTTGAACGTAGTGTTTTCAGGCGGCTGCCAGCCGCGCACGTATGTGCTACGTGCGTGCGATTACCGTGCAACTAATGCAGCGAGCGCGATTTTATCGGCGTAATCGGCCATAATGCTCGCGTATCTCTCCGCGTAGCGTAATTCTTTCACCGCGCCGGCCGCGCGAGTGTGTCTGTCGCGATAGTCGCGATAATGAAACTAATCGATTAGCCGCCCCGACAGGGCCCGAGAACCGTGGTTACGACTATGCGCGGGAATCGATGCCTCTGGGATATGTTGTATCGCGCGCATTAATGGGCTAACACGAGGGATACGTCACAGTGTTGATAAAATTTCAGGCACTTTAATTCAGTCGAACAAACTTCCGCGCATCACTCAATTATCTCGAGGGCTGCTACTTACAAGCAATTAACTTCAGACAGTAAATACATAGTTGCGTTTATCTTTACGAACCAAGAGTGCATTGCACAGCGTGTTGCTAAAATTGCAGATTAATGTATGATGGTGGAAATATTTATTGCCTCGCTCGAATACACATATTATCAGCGTTATCACTTCTACCTGTCTTGTTATTAACACTAAAAAAATATTATCACATCTCTAAATATTATCTAAAAATTTCAAATCAAAGTTTTATATGCACGCAAAAGTACAAATTCCGCTTTTATTTTCATTAATCGAGCATTCCAAATGTAACAATCAATTAATGGGACATACTTCGAAGATATATGTAGTATTTAATAAAGGAGACAGAGGTGAATATCGACGCGTTTTGTTATGAAAATAAAATAGCGAGTAGCTCCTTACGTTCACCACACATATCGTCGCAATATTTTTAAAATAATACCTACTGCACAGTATCTTGCATGCTATTTTAGTTACAGAGCGTCTACCTCGGCGCTAGCTTCTCGTGCATTTCAAAATTCTCGCCTACCTATCCCTTCGTAGAAATATAGGAAACATCGGAACATGCATTGAAACACTTAACCGAAGGTGGTGCTACTCAATATGCTGTTCACTCGCCGACGAGTAAATATACCGCCTGGGCAAACGGAAGGCAAAAAAGTGTCGAGCACAAGTACCGCCCCCGAACGGTTTCTGAATTCGGATACGATCTAGGATCTTCGCGAGCGAAGTCCAGCCAGGAGTTTTTGCTCTATCTGGGCAAGATCGAAGCTCGAGGAGGGAAAGCGATTTACGTAATTTCTATGGGGAAAGTGACAGGGCCCTGTGTAGAAGATATAGCATCGATTTGCATACGAGCACGAGGGATCCATCTTAATCGGAGAACGGTCTGCGCGGGACGCGTTCGAAGTTCCACATTCGTAGGAGGAATAACGGTCTGGGGGATAAGAAGAGGACTTTCTGCAGCAGTTCTTGAGTTTAGGGCCTTTTCACACGGGCCACTACTGTGACTCACTACTGGCGTTTCAGATATACGTAGGTACAGGTTCACTTGGCAGAGATTGCAAATGTGATGTGTGCGTGCATGTGAAAAGGAAAGCCTTTCACAAGTGTTTCGTGTGAAAAGGCCCTAATTGGTCGTAACGCAATTCCGTAGTTATTATTTAATTGCAGAATAATAATAATTACGCCATGTAATGTAATGTAAAAGATCATTAGATCTTTACTAATTTGATGAGTGTGCCTCTGCAATCTCAAGAGCCACGGAAAGTTGCAAATCACTTTGGGCCTGTAAATTGATTCTGTAGCCAAATTTATAATCATCTACTTTCTATCTTAACCCTTTACACCCTTTCGGGACACATATGCCACAGTGAATTTTTGTGATCATCTGTGGAACAATTGGTGCCACATACTTATGTGCGTTCCTTTATTCTTTTTTAATTAATCTGACGTGCTGAATAAGTTTTATTTTAGTAGGATATCTAGCTGCGGACTAGAAATCTCGTTTTTATACGCGTTACTACACAATTCTCCGAAATTTTTTATAGTAGCCTTTTAATTTATAGTGGGGTATATGTAACTGCTTGGCTTAAAAAAATATGAAATTATTGTTTTTATCTAATTGAGCATAGAGAAGAGCCTATGCGTTTTCGGGGCACATGTCCCATTAGGTATTTTCATTTTTATTCCTGAATACGCTGAAAATATTTTTTTCTAGTTGCGCTGCGAAGGCCTTTGCATGCATTATCGCCCGTGAAATGTTACACTCCGCCAAAGCACGGCTCCTTTCCCATCCCTTTGAAATATATAGAATTGGACCTAGTTATGCAGAAATCAACCAACCAACAATATATAAAAATATCATAAAAATACATGTACAATATACCGACAGAAGATCGACAACCCTGTTTAATTTTTCCGGGACACATATGTCCCACTCAAAAAAAAAACTGCTGGGTCACATACCTATGTCCCAATTTTTAAAATTAACGTAGAACTTTCAAATTTGATCTGTACCTATCCGTAGCCCAGTACAATGAACTTCTGCAAGAAAATATAATAAAATCCAAATAGAAAATAGTCGGGTCGAAAGGGTTAATAGTTACTGGTACCACTTTTACAAGTGTTACTACAATACTTTTCAATAAATATTAATAGAAAAGATTCTAGTCTAAAGAAATTAATGGTCTTATTAAGAGGACAATTATGTTTGTATAACTGTTACACTAGTCACTAACAAATATATTATTACTATCAAAATTCCCCATGGATTAATAATGTTAATTAATCCCAGAGAGGTGGAAAACATAACATAAACCACTCCATATAAACATACATTACATTTTAGATTATAGCGCAAGTATTTAATGAAGATCCTTATAACAGAATATGATTTAACAATAAGTTTCGTAATATTGGAAGTACTTTTATAATAACAATTTTAAGTCTCAAATCGGAAATGTCTGAATAGGAAAATCTTCCTGATTCCTTTTTAAAATTTCCGTATTGTTTCATATCTCCAGGTAGGTATACATATTTTACGTCACTCGATCCCTTTTTTTACTTACAGGCAGACAAGAAGACTCTTGTCGCAGCGCGGCGGCACGATTAGCCGTTAAAACTTCAGTCTACATTTCCACTTGTTCGTGGCGATAAAATTTTACCTCCATTCTACATCTTTCGCGCGTCGTCCGCCAAGTTTTAATATCTAACGTAAACACGATATGATACTGCGAAAGGAGCTCAAGAAAAACGATACTTACAGGTGTGCCCGTAAAAACCGTGCACGAAAGCTTCGCTGTAAAACCCATAACAAGCAGCTCGAACCCTCTGTTCTACATTCATTGTGCCATTCAACGAAATATATATTTCCACCATGATATTTGTACACTTGAAACGTTTCAATAAATGCAGCTCAAATGTATGGTTTCTTGTATCACCACACAAAAAATACGCTAAAAAGAAAAACGTAGAATCATTTAGCATTTTCCTTAAAACGACATATACTTAACAAATTTTTTCCTGATTTGACGTTGATAGTATCAAGAATGATTGCGCCGTTCGTCATTTCAATGAACTTTAATTTTTAATATTTAATTTTTAATTTTACAAAGGAAATCCTACTCCCCTTAATTCACACAATAATTTCAAACTTCGACCAGGATAGTGTAGGGTGGGACTAAAAGTCCCGTTTTTTCATATAAACCTATGTAAAATTTAGTACTAACAATCTGGAGATATCTGGTGTTATTTTGTATAAACTATAACTATTATGTTTTACATTCACAAAGTTTGTCTGTTGATACTGTTATTTTCTGTTGAGTTATACCACAAAATGTTTGTCAATGCAAAATGGACTTCTTGCCCCACGCACGAGGCAAAAAGTCCATTGCATAGGGTAGAAAGTCCCTAATGTTTTTTCGTGTAATATTAAACTAAATAAGTAAAAAACTCTATTCAAATCAACAAATATTTATTGAACCAATTCTTGAAAGGGAACTCAATATTGAACTCAATATTGAAAGGGAAGCATGACCTGCATGATTTCCTTTACCAAAAAATAAAAATATAAGTCAGAGGCTCACTTTGAACTAAAAACTAAAAAAATCGCTCAACTAAAACAAAAACACTATTTAAAGACTTTGGCATCATTTTTTTTATAGTTTGACCATCTTATTATGAAAACAAATAATAAAATATATATATTTTCAGTCTGAGGGACTTTTTGCCCCAATGGTACCTCCATAGTTTCTGTGATATATGTATACGTTAGAAAATATTATCATTCAGCAATAAACAATATCATGCACACATTACTAACGGAACATACAATCTTAACGTACTTGGCTGATACGCTTTTAAACTGTGGTTTACTTCGTACAAAACAACAAAGGCGACGGATTTCTTTTAGTTTTGGATACATCAAATACCGAAGGCGTCGTGTAATTCGCACGAACGTCCAGGAGCGACTGGCGACTCTGTGGTCACCTCCGGTTCTTCTCGCCTTTTACTTAGTATACTGCGAAACTCAATACATTGTTTACGAATAGAGATTTTGAATTCGGGACTTTATACCCGCCGGACTTTTAGCCGCACACTACACTACTCTAACCAAATTTCGTAAAACCACCAAAATCCTGCAGGGCGTGATATACCTAAAGACAATATAAAAATCAGCTCCTCTCATCTTGCATAAATGAGAAGGTCAATAATAATAAAATTCCCTTCCGAGGCTAAGAAAATACGTTTTAACGAGACCCGCCGTCTCCCCTCGCTCTAATAGATCCCGCGGGAGGATATTTTTTAATATGCACGCTTTCCCCCAGTCAGGTATTTATTTCTCCAAGAGGGTCCCCGCATTATTTATCATGCACGGGGACAGCTTACTCCGCGGGCAAAGGTAAATCTTCATTCCCTTCCGTAGCTCTTAATTTCACGGCTCCCCAGAAAGTCGTGGCAACAACCAGGGGCGGGCCCTCGGCCCCGTGGAAACGCAAATTCCCCGTGAGAAATTCCACCTTTGATTGCGTCGCGGCGCGGAGGTGTACCACGGATTTATGCCGCACGCGTGTGTCCCTCGCTCGGGGGTCGGTCGAGCACCTTCGAGCCTGCTCAGGAGACCAGCTCGGCGTTATATCGAGGGCGGGAGGGATGGGAAGGGAGGGGCAATAAGAACGAGGATGCGAGAGACCGAGGTCGGGCGAAAGCGAAAAAATAAGCCGCGCGAAGGGAGGGCACGTGACGACCGAGTAACGACAAAAAAGGACAACGTGGCGCGAGCCGTCTCGGGGAGAGAAAACATTAAAGCGCGAGGATGAAAGAAGTTCCTTTGTGTTTCCCAGGTGAGCGTTATAAATGAGCTCTCCGGAGGGGAGGAGGGTGGCTGAGACGAGGGTGGCGAGCCAGAGGACTGCTGCCCGACCACACCTATGCCAACAGAAGTCGCTCGAGGACCACCGTCCGACGTACGATTCTGCTTTACGAATGGGACGTGCCTCACGGTGGTTTAATTGCACGGGGGTGCCGTGGAACGTGATAAAAATAAATGGAAATGGGGGGGACAGAATTTTCTTGTAAGAGACTTCGTTTTGGGGAAATCGATTTCTGGATAGCCAAGTACGACTTGCGAAAAGCTGCTTCGTGAATTGAAATAGATGTTGCTACAGGATTAATTATATGAGTCGCCATGAAATGCACGGCGCACCACGCGAGGGGCTGATTTTTAGAACAAAAATAAATCGAAGCAGATAAGGGTAACGCAACGTCTTCGTTCTGGAGGAAATCGAATTCAAGAGTTGTATTTCAATTACAAGTAGGGTTGTCGAACCTGGCGTGCAATGTAGAAAGGGTTCATTTCGGGGGTAGCAGGAGAAATAAATGAAAGTAAGTGGTCGTCACATCAAAAGTACATTGTTCGACGCAAACGTAACACTTGCACTAGTAAAAAATAAAAACATGCAACCAGAATGTCACATAACATCATTCTTTAATTTTTCATTAAATCTCCGTTCATATTATTTAATCATCCCTATCGCCAGCATTAAACAGCGCTTAATACACCTCCTTTGATAGTTATTAAATATCTTGACATCAGCTGAATGCTTGAAAACCTCCAAGCAATGCAACTGCAAAATACAGATGCAAAATATATTAATCATCAACATAGATACACTTCCACATATTTTCTCTGAACTAACAATTCTGTTCGAATTGTCTACCTACATTGTTAAAACGTTCGCATTACTTTCCCCTATACGAAGATCGCCCAACTATTCATTTCTTCTGTTGGCAAGGTTAAGAACGTTATTATGTAGCTTTACAGCTACTGTCGAAAGGTAAACGTGTCCGAGGTGCAACGGGACAAAGGAAAGGCCTTTAGGCCTCGATCAGGTGGTCCAGCTGAGGCTTGTGTCGGACATGGCCTTTCGCAAACCTCCAAATTGCCACTGCGGCTCATTATATTCGCGTCAGCGCCGACTGGCCGCATCACGTGCGGCCGTGCGAGAACAACGCTATAGGTAGCTAGGCCTTTTTGATCTCTTCTTTTTATCCCGTCGTCTCGTCTGGCCTCGTTTCGTGCCCACTTCGCTCTCTGCGGCTGCTTTACCTCCCCCCAGAATAAATTGATTTTGAAATTTCCAAGGACTCCCGTGGACTTATCCTATTATCCGTTTATCCAAAATGGGATCGCACGGGCGAAGGTTACGCCTTGAAATATCGCAGCTAATCGCTTCAAAACCTGATTCTATAAAAAGAGATGTGTACTAGATTAGCAAATTAATCTGGCGTTATGATATCTAAGCTGGTATTATGAAACCTTAGATAGTCTGCTCGAATGCTTTTAATCGCGTTCCTCTTGTTTAAGATATACACAACTATTATTTTGTTTGCTGAGCTTCCTGCTGCCGACATAAATGATTTTTGATATTTCGGAACGCGGATATAATAAATTAGCCGGAATGCTCCATTTTGTAAAAGAGATAACCATGATGTAGATCAACAAAATGGTAGCGATTAATATTAAAACAATTTCTATTCGGTAGTAGCCACTGTAGCTGCCACAATTTACTGTTTAATTACAGTCCCATACTGCGCAACGAAAATAATTATTAGCGTGCATATCTGTACGATAATATTAAGCGTGAAAATAGCTTTCTAGAAACGATATCGACGTTAATAACAAGTATTGCGAATTAGAGGGTGCATCGAATTCCATTTCATATTAGGTAATCAAAAGCTAATAAATACTGGAATTATTTGCCGTGTCATCAACGAATTCCACACTTATTGCTCAATTGGGAAGATTTGATCACTTCCTCCAAATACAATTGAAACACCTACGTTCTTAATAAATGCAAGCATAATTAAACAGCCAGCCCTCGGTATGTTCGTTGCAATATTTCGTCACGTTACAGACGTTTAGAACTGTGCGTATCAATGATTAAACGGATGTACGGTCCATCTTAGAAAGACAGACATTTTCTAACTCAGAACGAAGCGAGATAGAAAACGAACGCGTGGTTGGTGGTCACCAGGCCATTCTAATCCAGAAGCACGACAAATAAGACGCATTGTATACGCGAAAAGGAGCCACTCAGCTCTGACAATAAGTCAAATAAAGACGGGCCCACACCCACGCGGATCCTGCCTAATGCCGGCAGGTCCCATCAACGAGGATTTTCTAGAAGAACGCAAGGAAGAGGCGACACCCCGGTGTCTATTTCAACGATTCCCATGCACCGCGGGGTGCAACTGCTTGATCCCAAATAAGAGGACTCCCGAAGATAACTATCCTGCCACAGGTAAAGGTAACAAGGTATCGTAGCTTTCGATCGAAATCGAAGAATTTTGGGCGTCCGATTCTCGCGTGACTCACATCTAAATCTGTCGATCTTGGATTCAAGTGATTTCACATCTCCAGACCGTCGAATCGCGGCGGAACGCTAACTCCAATAAGCTTTGCTTCGATATCTTCTATTAGACATCTTACTCTTCTTCTGTTCCTTCTATTGATCGTGGACATGATAGAAAACTGGGTATAGAGATGTAGGAAGTTTAGAAAAACGTCTACGTAATTTCATATTTATCTACAGCTCTCAATGAAGCTACATACCTATAGGGGAGGGTTGCCTAGGTATATCGTAGCACTTCAGATATTTTACGTTACATTTCGTGTTTGACCCTAATTTGAACGCAAATTAATATTGGATATTTTAGTTTGATATTTAAGCTTATGTTCAGAACAAATTAAGTTGTTATTAATTTTTTGTGACATACTGTAAAAGATATGAGTTATGCAACCCGTCTCCTAAATCGTACCTCTTCTAAAAATAGTATCATCTATATAAATAAAAATGTAAATGTTCGTTTGTTCAAAATCTTAAATCTCCGAAAGTTCTTCACCGATTGCTGTGAAATTTTTACACAACGTTGCATTCGAATACGCGCGTGTTTGTATATACCTACTATTATATAGATGTCACACCTGTGACAGGTAAAAACATATTGTGAAATTAAACATATTAGAAACGTGCGCTTTCTCTTTTCTTTCTTTTCCATTTAACCAGACTGAGCCACAGCAACGCATGGCCGGGTACAGCTAGTAATAAATAAAGAAAAAAATATTCAATATAAAGTAACGATTATTATACATATAGTTACATCTACATATCTATATAGATCACATACAGTTCTCAAATCGTACTGGTACGATTGTAGTGGTACGATTTATGAAACATGATCAGTCTATTTATAAATGTCGATTTAACACTCGAACTTCCAAACCCGTCAAAGTGACGGGTTTCGGATATATTTCTTTAAATATATTAACAGCAGGTTGATATAAATGAATGAATTTATCATGACTTTTAATAAGATGGAAGAAACAACGGCTAATGTATACCTAAATATACCAAGTTATTAAAATGAGTTATAAAATGAGTTTTAGACTTACGAATATAGATCAATATCTTTTTATTCATTTATACAAGAATTGGTCGTTATTTATATATATATCACAAAATTTTTTATCTTCATTTGTTATTGCAAAATGTTCTGTAAAATAGTGCAATAAATGATGCATCATACTTTCTTCCGAAATGTCGAAACAACTGATATTATTGCATGGTAATATGAAATCACACGTTTATCGTGTAAATTTTACGTGCATTGAGAGCACTGAGTGACTAATAAACAACTAATTAAATTGAAATATATATGTGGTACATCTTATCCATACAATTACCTTATAAATAAATAGATAATTTAATACATTAAATGCTGTTTTGTCATTTACAATTTTTATCAAAAGAAAACTAAAAGAAAAAAGCACGTTTTTCGAACGCCCGCCAAATTAAGCACATTTGGCCGTTTCCAGTTAAAATGAAAACACTGTACAGTGTAAAGTAGGTACTTGAAGAATAAATTTATCATACATGATTGAATATTGAGAATAAGAGTATACGAATAAATATTTACAGAATAAATACTGTAGAGATTAAAAGTATCTGATTCCACAAATACGTTTTTTTTTTTTAAGTAAAGATGAAGGAGCTGAGGATCTTTATTTCTTTCCCAGTTAATTAAATACTATCGCAGCTATAATATAATCTACTACACATAATAGTAGTTAACGTAATTATGACACAGTTATTTAAACACCAACGAAGCCTATATGAAAGTATAAGATAGTCAGACTGTTAATAAACTTGTAGATGCATTTTTTGATCGGGATCCTAAATATCCAGGCTAAACTTCGCAGTGTCGTACGTTTAATCGGCCACCCCCAGGAAGAACTCGGGGGAAAAATAGTAGTGGCACAATACACGGTAGCACCTGTACTCGCGAGGCTCTCCAAGATATTAAATTTCCTGGAATGCGTGGAAGACGATGGAAAGAGCGCAAGACAACGACGGGACTGCAAAAAAGTTATTCTGAAATGCGGCATGCTCGAGAATACGACTCGCATACACCGTGTCTGGTCTCGAATAATGTCTTGAGAAATCGGCATTAGGCGAGATCACGCGGCGTAATACAGTCCGTGCACAGCCCAGCGTCTGCAGTGGATCGTGTGTGCATTTTAAAAATTTGCGAGGAAAATTTGCTGCGAGAATCTGGTTACACGATATTTTACTTGAAATATAAATTCGGCTCGACGGTGGACAAATAGCGATTGACAATTTTAGTGGCACCGTGGACTTTAAAGGTCTCGATACCTACTTAGGACTTTTAAAATGGACAAAAAGATTCGGAAGCAGGGTCAAAGTTGTGTTATATTCTGAAGGTTTCAACTTCTCTTCCCTTGCTTTATTTCAACATCAAATCGAAAAATGTGTTTTCTGTACAAGTGAACATTCATGTGGGTATTTGAAATACATATGTATATTCACTTGCCGGAGCCAACACTGACTTGATACAGCTATAAGGAATTTATGAATATATAAAAAATACCAGTTGCCAAAAATCAAAGGTACTCCTGCGAAAAGGCTCCAACACCTCAAGGACTTCTTACATGTGATGCTTTTGCAGCTCACAGCTGATATTGTAAACACATTCGGTAAACAGGAACAACACTAGTATGAAAAAAAAATACACGTAAAGTCTAAATAAAAATTAATAAAAGAAAACTGCAACTTCATCGAAGATGCATAACAACATGGTTCAAATTTCAGATGAATCGAATCCCTAGTTTCTTAAAAAAATTCCCAAATTTTGCTACATTCTTAGCCCAAAAAATAGGATTCACCCCTTAAATTCAACAAGTCGAATCAGTAACTGTAAATAGATACTTACGATGGCCATCGCACAGGGTCAGGATTAGCCAATAATAATAATTAACTACCCCTCTCGCATACTCAGCACGCAAGTACTTACATATCTAGATATTTTGTTTCCCTTTACTGATTTAACTCGTTGAATAAACAGTAAATACGAATATTGCAGCAAAACAGTATTTCTTGTATAAACATGGAGAAATGTGGAGGACTCGTGGAAGGGACGTTTCGAGGTCTCGCGGCCCTCGAATCGGTTGACTTTAATGAGGCGATGCGTGGCTCGCAAGTCGTACCTCGAGGCGGAGCGGCATTAATACCAGTAATCGAACAATCGGGGCGCTCGCGTGCGCTCGTCTTGCACAGGTTACAACGAGCTGCCGATTCCAACTACCGGGGCCGTTTTCTTTCGCCCGTATTACCCCCTTCTCACCCTGCCCTTAATCCTTGGCGGTGTGTTCGAGGGTTTCGCCGCTATCGGTTGCCTCCCGAAATCGACTCGACTAGAGAGGACCAACCGCGGCTAGTCGGCAGACATCAGCTGTGCTCATGCAAATTACAGCTCGACGATGCAACGCGTCCATATGGTGATCCACTATTATCCGCACGCTCGCTCTCGACGCCACTCGTGGCCGCTCCCCGGGAATAGTTTTCGTGTCTTCATCAGCGATATTATTATTTTCGGCGCCCGATCGCGGCTAGGAGGCCGTTTAACGCTGCTAAGTTCGAAGAACACCGTGCCATTTTGGAAATACGTGTCCATGTGGAGCAGGCAACGAACAGAAATTCGGGACTGACGTGACATTTGTAGCCTTGGACATTTTGGGGAAATTTATGGATTGATGAAAAAAGTTTCTTTGGGTTACTTCTAGAGGAGAATATCTGTGTTTCTTTGGTACTTCAGGGAGGATTTGAACTTCTCGTCGTCAAAAGAATGTAGACTAAGGTTTATCTTCAGAGGTAGGTACTCACAATTCTCACGAGTGTAACAGTGCCCTGCAAAGTGAAATTTGTTTCTTTTTTCTAAATGGGCATCTTAGGTAATGTGTTCAAAGAACGCTGCTCGAGGAATTTGAAACTTTTGAATATTTATTCCAACTAGTTTTATTACAAAACTAAGGTGTTTAATATTCACGCTGAATTACTTTATTCCAATTCATTCCTCCAAGCCTTTCACAAAAGCAAATGTCCCCGAATACACACACGCTTTTTATTGTCCATGAATGGCGACATTACGACAAGCCTCTCGACAAACTTACCTTTACTTTACGATGAATTGTCGGCGACTAATAGAATCTTCGCAGGCGACATTGTACCTTAGCATTCCCGATCTAATTTCTAATTCAAGACACGGTTGACACGCGAGGGCGCAGTTTTTCGTTTCAAATAAGACAGAAGCCAACGACGAGCCACTCCATTAGCATTCCAGCTGACTTTGCCCGAGCGAAACTGAACTACAAATTTGTCTTTGATCTTTACAATCTGCTTTGATCTCCGCGCGGCTTGCCAATTCGACTTCCCACGTTTCCACGGACGATCGGTATTCAAACGCGCGGCAGGCGCCGGAATTCCTACAAGCGAGCGGCAGAGAAGGCGCATGATCGGGGCTGGGTCGACGCGCGTATATATTCGGGATAATCTTACCGAGGGAAAATGGAATCGGACCCAGGGACGAGCCTGCAAATAAATGGATCTCGAAGGACGTGGCGCGTCGTCGAGTGTAACCTAGGCAGACCTCGAAGATCGAATTAAACGATTCGTGCTGTCCCGCGGGAGGGAAAGAACGATCCTGAAGCATGGCGTGGCTCAGCGACGCAAGGGAAAGAGGTGGAAAAGTCGAATGCCTTCTTATCGAGGGGAGAGCATCTCCTTTCTCTTTGTTCGAGTGCACGAGGAAGCGTTTCACGAAAAAATCACGGCGACGAGGAGAATGGACGCACACGGGGGATGATGGTGAAACGACGGTAAATAAAGGACGAGGAAAACTTGGGAGGCTATATTGATGTTGGATACGGTGGCAAGAAACGTCACGTATTGATTGAATGTTAACAAGATGATATATTTCGGTGGTGCTTCTATTGACAGCAACGGTCCCAGCTTAATATTAGAAAATGAGAGAAATTATATATCAGGGAACTTACTGAACTTTGGAAAGTAGCTAAAAATAAAGGACGCGTCTTCCTTGAGCTACGGTAACTCGAGTTTAAAGGTAAACTATTCAGCCAAAATGTCCCCTTTAAATTCCTTAAACAACGTGAATCTTTGTTTTTTCTTAATTCTTTTAATTGCTGTGCTGTCGTGCGATGTGCAAATTAGGTTTTGGCGTTCGGATAGTAGCCCTTAGCGACTAAATAAGTAAGTCTACCTCTGCGCGAACTTACACCCCGACTGAGCAGTCCTTGTCAAACAGATACCCCAGCGACTAACGGGCGTTAACAGAAATCTGGTGACCCAACATTGGAAACGCGGACGGGACGAAAATAGAGGTGGAAGGAAGAGACAAAAAAGATGGGAAAGCCGGGGAAGACGTAGCCCGCCGCGACATGCAAATGCATGGAAGAAATTATTCATGAAAGATGCCAAGCTCCGGGTGCAACGAGACGAAACGAGATTCACGGGACAGGTCGAACTAACGACGCTCGACGTCCTCGTCCTCCTCGTTGCTGCCCAGATACGGATCGGTGCTAATGCCTACTTTATGGGTCAGCTAGGCTCGCCTACCGTGGTCACGTAGCAGCAGTGTTTGCACGGAGTTCAGAAAAACAGAAAGGAGAAGGAGAAAAAAAAAAAGAACAGTGTGTGACGCGATGCCTCGAGTTTCCACTGGAGGAGGAAGCCATCAGCAGCCCCCTTTCATCGCCTAAGATTCAGAAGCGCAGCTTCCCAGAAGCACACGATCCCGCACACCCACAGCATCCGGTGGCTATTCACAAACCTTCCTGCCGATCCTTATCAGCACGCCTCGCGATCTTATCGCCGCTCGCGCTGATCGCTGCGCGACGATATCACGCGGGACGCATTGATTACGGTCCTGGTTGTGCCAGAAAGTGCGAGAGTCGCGCGTCGTCTCCTTGTTTGAGGCGTTGAAACTTCCTCTGTCAATCTTGGGGGGCGATCTGTTCGGTTCGACTCGCATAGAAATTATTTGCGAACTCGTGAAACCTTGACGACTCCATTTACGTGTCTTTCTTCGCGCTTTGTTCAATTTAGTTAAATATATGTTCTCACAGATCGCCTTGCGTGGGATTTATTAGCATAAAAAAGGGATTGAAATGAACAAAATAATTCGAAGGAGATGAGTAATTTAACGTCTGGAATCTATCTATAAATTTATCTCCCTCGATGTCAAAGATGGCAATTTCATTAACTGCATTTTTATAATAATTCCAAATTACATAAACGTCCCCTTCTAATAACCGAGATAAAAATCAGAAGGTAAAAAAAAATGAAGGGGAGTACACATCTTTGGATATAATATGCGACATTGATTTCCTCAGCACCACTTGTTCCTCGTCCTTCACGTGGGCAGACATTCATCCCTTTTGAATTATCGACTACACGTATCCGAATAATCGGCCGTTCGCATATTACCTTCACGTCGTATCTCTGTTCCCGTTTACTCATCGTTCTACCTACCCTCATCTTCGGCCTTTACCCACCGTTTGCTCCTGTTCTCTGCGATCGCCCTTTACGCTCGATATCTACATGTGTTTACTTCGGAGGCCCTTCCATGCCCTCGTCGCAGGGGCTATCGTTCCGTTATATAATTGGGAGGAACACCTCGATGGCGCGGCGTCGAGCTGAAAACCGCTGAGCCATGCGATGCATGGCCTCAGGGACTCATAGATGGATCATACCACTGTCGAGCTGCAAATGAGCTGATGAAAGGACAAGTGAACGGCTCATTTCAAAGAGCAGCGTCGTGTTTGCGTTTGGTAACAATGTGCTTCCAACTGGAAAATTGATTGCTGATGCTACCATCCCTTAACTACGCTCGGGATATGCTGCTGGAATGCAAGCTATGTTATGGATTTAAATCGGTGGGAAATTCCTTCGTACGTGTGCTGGCAGATTCTCACTGATTATATTCGTATCGGGAAAATAAAACTGTGCATTTGACGTAATAAATATTTGCGTGGCATCGTGTTTAAACTCTGAGTTGTTAATGGCACTTTTCATTCCACTTAAAAAGTAACAATTCTTCCACTGTGCATAATTACAATTTTAAATATTCTCGTGAAATGCCTTCTTCCCTGAAATCCCCATGACACAAAAGCCTGCGCCACTGCAACCGGAGCGCAAGAACCCACCAGCTCCGCCATAATTTCCACTCGCAACTATTCATTAAACATCGCAACATCCGCAAGCAAAGTTTCCCACTGTTCACAACATTTACCCTCGGCCGGCGGATACAGGGTCCGTTCTGACTCTAATTATTTATTTTGTATATGTTACTTACCAACCGTTTTTTTTCAACGCTCTTAGACAGCATTGTATATCTGCCATGTTTTCTTTACCCTTACACAAATATTCAGAACAATAGTTCAAGACACTATAAAACAGCCTGCCAAACTTTAAAATAATTTGTCGAACAGCTTTTGTACAAAAAATTCACAAACATCCAATTATTTATCGGCCCCACAAGGTAGAATCCCCCCTTAAGGGGTCATGACTAGTTGGCAGGTGTGATATTCGGGAATTTTTTGTGGAAAATCTAATGTATATTTTTTACAACTATTTGCTTATTTTAAAAGTACATATATTCAGCAACTCTCGGTAATTTTGTTATAGAAAAATATTAAAAAATGAACGAATAATAGCCACCCTCCGGGAAGATATTTTTCTTGCGGGGAGCACGATTTCTCAGAGCCGGATCATCTGAAATCGAAAAGTTGAAGAAAATTCTGATTGTATATGAGTTTATCTAGTTCGTGAACGAAGGATTTTTCAAAAAAATGATTTCAGACAAAATGGCGGCCGTTTAACGCAAAATCGTGATTTTTCGATGTCTGAATTGTTCGTTTCTCGTGAATTAAAAATAGAGTTTTCATCCAAAACAAAAATCCTTCGCTCACAAACTAGATAAACTCATATACTAACAGAATCTTCTTCACTTTTCGATTTCAGAAGATCCGGCTCTGAGAAATCGTGCTCACCGCAAAAAAAATATCTTCCGGGAGAGTGGCTGTTATTCGTTCATTTTTTAATATTTTTCTATAACAAAATTACCGAGAGTTGCTGAATATATGTACTTTTAAAATAAGCAAATAGTTATAAAAAATATACATTAGATTTTCCACAAAAAAATCCTGAATATCACGGCTGCCAACTAGGCATGACCCCTTAAGACAGCCAGATTGAAATCTAATTTAAAAGCTTATTTTGAGAAGAGCCTGTATAGAATTGCGGGTCAAAATGGACATTGCATCCGATGTGTTATCAAACTATCCGCCGTCGACAGGTTTAGCAAACTCACTGACACGTTCGTCTTTGCGGGCCCTAACAAGTGTGCGCGATAGAGCTTGACCTATTCTTGAGTCGCGCGATGGATGCGCTGAAGGACGACATTCCGCGAGGGAAACCGTGCTTCTCCCATATTGTAACCGTCCTAGGAAGTAGATCGTATCTCCTCAACGAAGACTCCTCGATCTTGCCATCCTTTCTCTCCTTCCAGCCAACTCGCCATTCTTCCTTCCTTCCTTCCTTCCTTCCTTCCTTCCTTCCTTCCTTCCTCCCTTTCTGCTTAACCATCCCTTTCCTACCCCACTCCCCCCTCCCCCGTGCCCGCTCGAGACGCGAGTTTATATCGACCCTGCAGACTGCCTTCGGCCACGGGTCAGATTATACATTACGGAGCACGTGCCTGCACGCGACATGTTGCAACCGGGCCAGAGTCAAGGAGCAAAACCGGACGGCGCGCCGCGCCGCCGCGGCCACGCTGGAGATGAGGAGCAAACGTTCCTGAACGCCGACCTTATTCAACCGCGGGACGGACATCTGTTAAACTTCTCGAATAGAGGGTGACGAAAATTAGCGTACCGTGTAATTGCTTGCATTTACCGCGTCCTCCTCTATGGACGGGGTATTCGAGGCATTTCAATCCCCCCACGAACGCAAGGATTCCTCCTTCAAACGCTCGCGCAAAGTGCTGGCAAGCAATTGTCGAATTCTGATGCGATCTTTCGGTACGATACACTACCAGCTTTAAGGTTCTTGATTTGTTTGCTGTTGCTGGGTATCGGCATTTAGTTGATTCTTTGTGCGATGGTTAATTTGAGGCATCGAGAACAAAAATAGACTAACCCACATTTTTTTCGACAATTAGTTATATAGTAGCAGTAATGTATTCCAATAGGCTGTACTAATCGTATGAAATAGGAATATTTTTTTTTCATTTTGAAATGTTGTGGTGACATCTGTTTGCAACACTTATTCAAATTCAATGGAACAATAATTACCTATGTCTTCATTAGGAAGCATTTCGAAGATTATCAGAAGCTAAAAATTATGACTGCACTGGCAACAATGCCTGTAAAACAAAATGCTGTTCAAACCCTGTTAGTATACTAGAGTTAAGCCGTTGTTGTCCTGAATGCTTCATTTATAGGGGCGTGCGGGTACCCGAAATTACGGGACCCGGTTTGCGATTCGGTAACCAATTTTCTTACTCAAAAATTCTTATATCTGATCATACTGCAAAATCACAATTTAAAAGTTTTCGGGTCTCGGGTACCCGATTTTGCAGTGTAATCAGATGTAAGAATTTTTAAGCAAAAAAATCGGGTCCCGCAATTTCGGGTACCCGCACATCCATAGGTAATCCTTTAATAGGTATACTGCTGTGCGATTCCTCAACGCTTTCGTCACTCATGTTTGTTATCAGGATTAAGAGTATTTCTATGGGAGAGAGTTGTATTGTTTGTCATAGGTATTTCAGGTACATGTATATTCAAGTGCTGTTTATCTCTTTTTATGCTTGAGAGATGCGGGCTGTCGCAGCTAAGAAAAGACAATTACTCATGAAAGTATCCGTATATTTTACTTAAATTCAGAATTAACCGTTACAATTTACATTGGTAGAACACCCAGAAGTTTCTCCAACAATTTCGTTCATGGCATGTTTTAATCAATCAAAAATGTAATACCGAATATTCAAATTGTATGAGCACTTCTATATTTAATAATGTGCTTTGAATACAGCATTAAACTAATTTTCAATCCCATTGTTAAGTATAGTATCTTTTACATAATATTCATCACGTGACCAACCTCCTGTTATATTTACATCACATGATGGGCAAGGAGGAAAAACTGGGAATGTCCATTTTTCGTGATTTTGAGATTTATAGCATATTTTTTTGGTGGCAACTGGGACTACAGAACTGTCGAATCAGAATGGGTTATAAAAGTTCACTCTAAAATGTCCACTCTGCACTGGAACAAAATACGGAATGACCCCACTCTTCGCCTAAGCATAAGTCGACAATGTAAAACAAGAAATTATTTAAGAAGAAATTATATATGAAAATTAAATTCATTGAACCTTATTTCTTTACTGAAAGACTAAAGTAATAGGTAAAACTTCATTTCCTCGATAAAGCTGTTTTGTGACATTCCCTGTTTTCCCCCTTACCCTTCACATGTATTTCGATGTAACATTCGCATTTTGTAATAATCACAACCTTTCCAAGATAACCACCATATCGACTGCCCAAAAGACACTTCTAAGTTCTAGCACCTTAAAAATAACAATAACCAGATTCGTAATAATTTCCCACCGGCAAATCGAATTCGACTTGCACAGACACCCAACCCGCCCCCTGCACGCTTACATAAAACAGTACACGCGGTCCTTACTCAACGATCCCGGACCAACAAAACAGAGAACCGTAATCGCATCTTCATCGATCGCGCATCCCACGGGTCCAAAAATATCACAACTCTTCGTCCACACACGAATTCATTTGCCGCCTGATTCTCGCTCGACTTTCCACAGGACGCCACGAAGGTATCCCGCATGGGGGGTGGGGGGGGGGGGGGGGGGGGTGTTGGTGGTGAAAGGAAAAAGAGGAAGAATCCAAGAGTTATCGAATCTCGCGGCAACAAAAACACGTGTAAATAATCGGCAAGGATGGAAAGGCCGAAGATTTCAATTAGACTATCCCGCACAATGTAGCCGATGTAAAACCTCGCGACTAATCAATCTTTTAAGGTCCACAAGCTGAGGATAATGCAACCGTCGAAAGATGCACCCACTTGATCGCGCAACGGTGCCGGGCGCAGGCGGGGGAGGGGGGGCGGGCAGGCGTTGGAATAAAAAGAGCCGAAGTAAAAGCGCAGAATCGAAAGCAATTTCAATCGGCTGGATAGCAGCGCCTACAGGTAAACGTCGGACGTGAACGTTCGAAAAAAGGGGGTTACGGCGGTCGGGGGATAGGGAGGGCGCGGGATGTGGAGGGGGGGGGGGGGAGCCGGTGCTGCCAAAAATCCAAAGCGAATCCGTCGAGAACGAACAAGCCTCCCGGCCGCAATTTCACGCGATCGAATCGGCCCGAACCAAATTAAAAACTAATCGTTTTCCCGCACCCTGCTGGCACGCGCTTTGCCGCTGTGACTCGAGCCACGTAGCCTAGCTTCACGGGGGAAAAAAAAGGAAAAGAGAAGAATACCAGACAAACGTACATGACTGGCGTACAAGGACTGATCCACGGCACACGAACAACGATCGTCGACCGGCGCACGATCTTAGGAAGGCGAACCCCGTCGACGGTAAAATTGTTTTCTCCATCCCCCCTCCCGCTCCCCCGTCCGCAACCTGATCCCTGTTTTCTGTTGATCGATCTCTGTGGCGGAGGCGGCGCGTCGAAGCTCGAGCACGAAGCAGGCTGACCGATTCGTCACGATCTAAGGTAGTGGAAGCTTATGGATAGATTGCGTAGGCTTTGTTTCGCAAATGAATTTTGGGTTGCAGTGGTGTTTGATAAAGCGATCGTGCGTGGCGATGGAATTGGGGATGATAGTGGTGGTGTGGTGATAGAATTGGGGATGATGCGTGATCTACTTGTGAGTTTTTGGTGGAGAGTCGCGTTTGCTCTGGGAATGTGTAGTGTATTGTGGGTTGAGAGTTGTAAAGGGGTGGTTGGTTTTACCGATTCAATTCAAAATTTAGGTACAGTAATGTGTTCAAGGCGTTAAGCGAAGTATGGAAAAGTTTGGGAGAAAATTAGGTTGGAAGTTTTGTAGTTTCCTCGCCCTTGGTGTATGCACTCGTTAACACAAAGATATGAGTACGTATGTAAGTTACAATGGCAGCTCGATTTTAATCTACATTGGTGACAATTGTAGCGTATGTATACAATTTTACTAATTGTTTTAATTAATTATTCCTGTGATTTGTCATTTATGTTGTTCGGGTTCTTACATACATATGTAGATCTGGACCAAGTATACAGAAATATGGATTAAATATATGTAAAATTCATTCAGACATGTAGGACTTATTCGCGCCAAAGGAAGTTAATTATAATTAAAATCTACTAATCATTTGAAAATCATTTTCAAGAACGGTTATTACTTATTTCATATGTTTAAATCTATTTGCATCTATATCGCTCAGAATAGTGGCAAATTATTGCGTTTCTATCATCGTCCACAATTTTAAATGTTGTTGATATATTATTACATTAATAATTCATGTAAAACTAATACAAACTATTGCCAAAATCAAAACAAGTACACACCACGATAATTTTGTATATTTAAATTATATTCTATGATATTTAAATATTTCTTGCTTCTGTTTGCAATAATAATTCTTCGAAGTATGCTATTCTATTCTTCCACCTATATGTTTTCTTCTTACTTTGATCGTGGTTAATCATTTAACTGATGAATTTCACGATAAAACCGTCTAATTACAAACGTCACGGCATGCATTTTTATGATCTCATTTACAATGCTTCGAAAGCATACCTCATAATTGCACGTTCCAGAAAGGAAAGAGCGCGTTAACTTGCAAATTTTTTGACAAACGGTCAGTGACCGCAAAAAGGAATATTCTTCGGTTTGCCACATGTAGGTATAACAAGAATTAAACGTGGCTCACAGTTTGCCCTGAATTATAAGACTTTAAAGTAATCGGTACAAAATACACAAACTCTATTAGTTTTGCTCCCTAAAAATACATATTTAAAAGAACGTAAAGAAAATCAAATTACTCATTTCAGGATTTTGCTAGAAAAATCCTGAACCTATAAACTAATTTTATTGTCTGCCTCAAAGTGACAGAAAAGTTTTGTCACTAAAATGGCCAATTTTAGCTCAGTGCCTATTAAAAGAATGGAAATAATGAATCCAATTTTTTTTAATTTTCAGAGTCTTCACTGTATTACTAATTGCATATGTGTTACAAAAATCGATCGTCGACTGTTGCAGCAAAATGACCCGGCATTCGGTGTGCGAGGGTTAAGTATATAATTCTTAATATTAATGCTCGTTACAAAACCAAAAGGAAACTTTTGAATTTACTCACATCAACAAGTTTCAAATATCGACAATTTCTGATCTCGCCTCTATACAATTGAAATCTTTAACTACAAATCCAACACAAAAAATATATTCATTTACTATTTACGATGCAGACAGGCTGGAGAATGACTGTCCACGTCGACCGTAATTTCGTATGATTTTCTTATTCGTTCAAGTGAAGTTCACGTTATCCTCCCACGGGACCTGCGAGAAATTCGTTTTCCAAACGCCTGGGAAAGTTACAGCTACAAGTTAAAGCCACTGTTATGACTTCTACCTAACATTTCTCGGAATAGAATTTTCCAGTTGACACCGAGGAATTATTTACGTTTATCTTTGCAGACCGAGTGTTCGTTAACCTCGAATTTAATCATTCCAAACGAATGATTTATAATTTCTCTATAGGACGATTGTGAAAAATGATCAGTACTCGTGAAATGTCTACCTGTATATTCATGCCCATCTTTCTAGTTTAGCGTTCAAAAACAATGAATTTAACTATTCGAATCGAACTGTTTGATTAGGGAATTCGTTTGATTACACTGTGAATAAAGATTGAAAATTGAGTGTTCCAATTTTTCTACAGAATAATGGTCAAAATAGTCAGTATTCACTATTTCAAATTTATATTTATTTCTGTGGTTAACTTTTAGTATCTGCGAACGACGCATTTGGAAACAGTCAGTACTAATGAAACAGGGTTTCATTGCATCCAAGGGACCATTTACGCGTATTCTTATAATCCAGCATTTATAAATGGCGAATTTAATGATTGAAAGCGAATTATTTATCACGCATTGTTCCCTTTTTATCCAGATCCATGGGCGGGGATAAATTTTCTATAGAACGAGTACGATAACGGTCAGTGCGTACTCGCGAAACCACGATTTCGCTGCATTCACCATCGGTGAAGAAACGCGCGCACACGCACGTAACGTTATACCGTGCCTGCTGCAGCCGTTTGATTACAAATTACAACAATCGATATGGTTTAAATTGCTGGTTGCGCCTGCGTGTTTTTTCGCGAGCCAATATAAGGGAGCAGTTAGCACGGAACGGAAGGAAAAGAAAGCAGAGAAAGTCCCGTGTATTGTCCGTTGCACGACATTTGCGACGGGACAAACGTAGGCAATCGGCAGAAGCGCCGAGTACAAAAGTTTGTAACTTATTCAGTGGTATCGTGAGAAAAAGAACTTGAAATTTGGACGACAACTAAACAAATAAGGAGATAAAGATTGAATTGCGTAATTTGTATAGCGGAGAGCAGGTGGCAAAATTTAGGATTTCCATTAGATATAACAAACTAATATATGTTCATATAACTGGATCAAGATACAGTTACTGTTAATAAAATGCGCCAAATGTTCGATTGAACATATTCAATAGAAACTCAGCTTCGACTTAAAAGACCAAGGATTCAACGAGTTCAAAGAAGCAACTGGAATGTTCTGAAATACATAAGGAGTCATGTCGGTTAGACGGGTTGAAAAAAAAAATGTTTATTTTTAAACATTTTTCGAAAGTACATTTCCTTAACTGTTAAATTTTCATAGAAAAATTCCGATTATTTTAGCTTCTACAAAGGCATTTTGTAGGGAGCGCAGACGCTCGGCCTCAATAGATGAAAACTTTGAACACGTTTTTCTCCAAACGTCAATTTTTCACATTGTGAAGATAAAATCTCAAAATCTATCGAACCGATTGCTTTATAAATTTTACTGCTTATTCTGCACACCTATGACACTCGCAGGGACTACAACCAAGTATTTTCATTGAGTCTAACCTACTTTTAAAATCGAAAATAGCAAAAGAAAAAAGCCGAAAAACATTTTTCTTGCATTTTGCCCGCCATTTCGCTAATTTTGAAGATAAATCACTCATTATAGTCCGAGCGATAGCGACAGTCGTACTGATCAAGAATCTGTTTGGATTTTTGGGTTCAGATAAGTCTAACAGCTGAAATCGCCTTCACGAACGAGGCATGAATTTTTAAACATGTCATCAAGACCGCTTTCAAAAGCATTTTAAAAGCGATAATTTTATAACTTTTATATTTATTATTTACTGTACAAATATAGTTTAATAAATAGAAAAAAGTTTTATTCCATTACTATAATTATTTCCGTCGCAATAAAAATCTGAAAATCGCTGAATTTATTTATCGGCGCGCTAACCAGAATGACCCCTTAAATATAACCAAAATACTGCACTTTATCTCTCACTTGATGGATACAGGGTCCAGTTGGACCCACCCTATATGAATACCAAGCAATTAATATTACGTTGCACCACTTCTTTACAAAAATAAAAATTTCACATCACAATAGCATCAAAATCTAATATAGAAACTTATTCTGGTACATATATGAATCCGTGAAGTTTTGCACGAGTCGACACAGGCCTTGTGTCAGTCCACATATGTAATTTAAAACGTAACAGTAACTCCTCCTGCGTTGGTCACGAGAGGAGTTCCTGCAGCATTGCCAAATGCCTTAAAAGACCATATAATCAAGTGTGGAGACGCGTGCCAAGCGTACCTGTGTCGCCACCTGCCGACGACAGACCACGGCAGTTGTTACATTACCTCCCTCCCTCTCGCCCAACGACAACTACAACAACACGAGCTTTCCCACGGACAAACAACATCGTGACGTACATATCCGTTGCCGTGTCTCTTCCTCCATCTCTCCAACCACCCTCTCACTTGCTCCCCATAACCCTTGCTCCATCCTGCAATCTCGTGACCCTCCGCCACTTTCATCTCCATTTAGACGAACCGTGTCCCTGTTTTTGGACCGTTCCTCCAAACGTACAGCCATAAAACGCCACCGTTTTACAACATCCCCACGGTCTGATCGCGTTTAATTAATCTGCCCCCTCGCCACAGCTCCTTTCCCTTTCAAACAGCTGGAAAACGCTCGAGTCTACAGCGAACGAAGATTTCGCCTGAAAGTGTCGCTAAATCGCGGAAGAACTTTCGGTGGGTGTATGTACTATATACGTATTTAGATTCGATGGACGCTTAGAAGTTCGACGCTCGGTTGAAAGTTAAATGGAACTTGAATTTCGGCGATTCCCGTGGTCGTTCGCGGTTTCGCGCGAGATCGAGGTTCGAGGACTGTTTGGAGGTTAGGTTCGGAATGGCTCTGCGTTCGATTGCACGAAGGATTGCTTTATGGAAGAAGTATAATGTGTTCACTCTACTATCATCTATGAAATTACAATAATCACACCGCTGTCTCGTATTAGCCAGGACCGGATGGAAACCCGAAGAGTAGAACATTATCGATAATTAAGTGCAGTCAATTAATAGATCCAAATGATGTTGAACAACCTTTTTTTACATTTTCCGGGGGGGGAGGGGGGGATTCTATTAATAATCGCTTTTAAAGTGGAGGAAACGACGAAGGCGTCTGAATTCCACAGAATATGGGAACAGTCTGTTAGCGGAGGTGGACAGTGTCGCGTGAGTCGATGGAATGGGAAGAGAAAGGAGAGGAGAAGCAGCAGACAGGAAGCAGCTGGACGTCGAGTCGCGTGCCCCGCAGGAAACGCAGCCCGATCCTGGCAAGGAAGAGTGTACACATATACCGTTGCTTCGCCCCCTCCGAGCATAAACACAGGCGGGGGAGGATCGAGTGGCTCCAAAGAGACTAAAGTCTAAAGGGGCTTTTATTGCTCTATAGAACCACGTCCTGACACGTGCTCCGAGGATATCTTCGTTAAACGTTTGCCAACGGGACTCTTAATGGCACGCGACGATATCCTCCAGGTGGTCCAACGTCTCATTGCTGTGTGCATAGCTGCAATGTTCGCGAAGATAGGGCGCGATTACGGACAAAGAATACTACCGAAATTTTAAGGCCCACTTCGCGAACTGCTAACGGCACGAGGGTAATATTTAACCTCCGAGGAGCACGAGTTCGCGAGTTATAACACAAAATCGTAAAATAGTCGAATTTTCAGGGGTTAATTTCACTCCCTTCGAGTGAATTTGGGCAGCAAACAAAAATTGCATTGTAACCAGGAGGAAATCCCCTGCATATTCACAAAGTTTCGGAATTTTTTGAATTTTCGGATTCGGGATCTTCCCTTGTAAGGAGAAAAAAAGAATTTTGTCACTTTGTCTAGTAAAAGATAGACTAAATTTAATTTATTCAATATAAAAAATTAAAGGTGATTTTATAAAACTTCGAGAAGAAATTACTTTTGAAGCTCCAACAAAATAAGGTTTTTATAAAGTATAATTTGAATTTATCCAGTGGTAACGGAAATAATCAAGGTGATCACGTTATGTTATCCACGCTGTATAAAGAAAACAGTAGCAAGTACATTATATTTAGCTTGACGTAATGCAAACACGATTCAAGAAGAAAAGTTATTACGTAGCCCAATGAATATTGCATCAATATTAATTCCCACTCTTCTGATTAAAGCACCCATAGTGATTCACTGGCAATTGTCACTTATATCTAACGAAACGATACATTCTCTTATGAATACAGACCAGTGCACCCATTTTGCAAAGTGTTCCGCGTATACAACCCTAAAGGTTCATTTCACCCCTTCCCTCTGTTATTTCACGTAACACACTATATCTACAATCACGTGTGATTAGAATTTCCCAAAAATTCTTTATACCCCTTGGGAGACTTCAAATATTTAGAAAAATGTGTAATTGAATGATCTAGCCCTATCCACCACCCCTCATCTATCGTATGAAATCAAACAGATCTGTTCGAGAGAAGAAGTAATCAAGAGTTTCTCTTATTCCGCGAAGCCAAATATAAATCGCTTCGCGACGTTTATGTGACAAGTTATGAAAGGATAGTCTAGCCTTGCAAGCATACAGCAGGAAGAGGGTTCTAAAGCGTCGCGGAATCGTTCTTGTCGCGGTCGTTTTGCTATCCAATTATCGAATGCATTGAAGGGGCAACGAGGAAAAAGGAAAAGGACTCGCCCTCCCACCCGCCCCCTAGACGGAAGCAAAAGGAAGAGAAGGAAATGGGGCACGTGTTCGCGTGGCTATCCGGTGAAATAAGAGACCGGAAGCATCTGGGGGGAAGCCGTATTGTTTGTTCGAGTGCTTTATTCGGTCGAACCGCCCCACAGCATTCGATGCCTTGCCCGTCTACGGGGTGACTCGAGCAAAACGAGCGCAATCTTGAATCGCCGCGACGCAGTACTATATATCCCCCTTCCGCCTCGTTGCACCCCTCCCCCGAAGACAAAAGCTGCGTGCGACCTTCTGCTTACTAGCTCGATTGCCACTACGCGAGCTCAAGAGCTATTCAGTGAAACGGTGGCTCCGGTACTACGCCCTTAAAAATGGAACACTGGCGCAATCTATGTTTTGGATACTCGAAGACAAGCTATCTTCGAAATTTTGTTCGATGCGTGAGTTATGAGCTTAACGGTTATCAAATGCCTATATTACATTTAAGATGTTGATAACTATAATACCTTTATCCGCTTAGGGTGTTTTGTCAATTTTTCTACTATAGAATTATGTGATAATGGAAAAAAGAAAATTTAAAAATTTGTGCATCTAATTTACATTTAAGTTAGTGTGTTGAGTAAGCATTGCTATATTATTATTATTATTATTATTATTACATGTCTTTATTACTTTCGTAAAAGGCGAGATGCAGCCATTATGTTGTTACTATACCCAACCTTAATTTTAAATCTCCCATTTAAAAGCGTGAATCTTAAAGGGGGGTAGTTTATATCGTAACTCTGTTTTTTAATAATGCTAATTCGATAATGGTTCGATTATTTCCGAAAATCCATTTAAGCACAACCCAAGTTCAAAATCGCGTGGTTATATTAGAGAGAGATTGAAGGCCCGGGGACAACTTTCCAACCCTTGCAGTCTCAGCTGGCACCTCTAATGTAGTTCAAACCACTCGATTGAACCCTCGTCAGGACTTCTTTGCTGCGAAACACCGCCTACCATACCTGGCTGATCACCTCCACGCAGTCGCCACGGCAAAATGTGCAGTCACTTAATCAACGTAATCTGGTAGCTTATATTACACCAGAAATGCATAAATATTTGAACACGTTTAATTCTAACTTCAGGAAGTTTCCTTTTCATAAAAATAACGTACCTGCCAACCCCTCTAAATCCATGAAGCTCAAAGAAAAACCTTCACCCCCTTACCACTCAAGTCGCCAATTACTCCCAAAGACCTTTCCCAACAAAAGACCAAGAAGAACAACATTAGAGATGCATAAAGCTCCCGAACGAAAGCCAACGAAGTCATGTTTTCGCAGCAGCCTGAACTGTCGAATAAAAAGGCTTGCCTTAACCTGCTAATTTCCATTCTCAGTGCAACCACTACACGTGACTCCGCAAGCAGCTCAGAAACTAATTAGAAAAAGTTTACGCGGGACTTCACTCGAGGCATCCGGCAATGGCCCGCGGAGCCAAGTACGTTGGCGATCGCTTTTATAAAAGATTTTCCGTTTATCCTCAAAGAGGAAAGATGTATACATACACCGTTTAAAGCAGATTCGCTGGCGAAACGTTGCCTCGCATTCCACGCCGCGGATACTTTGGTAAGTATGGACTTCTCCTTTCTTGCTACCTAGGCGAAACGAGAGAAACATCTGGTGCGGGTGGCAAAGAGCAGGCAGGTTGCGTACAGCCATTCCACGCAGACCATCCCCTGCCTTCTTTCGACTCACCTTTCCTCCCCACCCCCTTTGCAGCTTGGACCCACCCCGATATCTCGTTACTAACAGCAGCGAAACCACCTGGACTGCAAGGGTTGCGTATTAGTGGCCCCTCGCCATGTTTTTATGCGCTTCTTTCTTCCCCCGTGAAGATGACGGAGGAGAATTTCTGCGTCGCTGAAAAGGTGCGCGTCTGCTCTGCACCCTTGTTAACGAGAGCCTGGGGAATCGGGGAAAGGGAACTGGAACGCATTCTACGAAGGTTTTTAAGAATCTTAAAAGGAGATTCTAGAATTGAGGAATAAACATTTGTAGATGACCTTTGGAGTGGCGAATGTGTGTTATGGATATTGTTGTTGAGATTGTACCAGTGAAACTGAGAGGTGATGAGGGTTGAAGCGATCAGTTTGTTGCTGGCGAGTGGACGAGCTGTATTTGGAATCTGTCAAAATGTGTTAAAATCTCGAACGGTATTTGAAAAGTGTTTGTGGAGAGATATGGTTCAACTTGTATTATTTAATTTGAAGATAATTTTTAAGATAACAGAGTTCTGCAGCTGACAAAATTTTATGTTTCTACTGGAAAAGACTCGGGGATATATACCCTCATTTCGTCTAAGAAGCAAATAATTTTGAAATTTCTACGAGAATAATAAATAAAACAAGTTAAATACTAGAAATTTATGACAAAATTAATAAAAAGTATCTTGTCAAGGGACGAGAAAGATCAATTTTTCCTGCTGATACTTGTGTCTTTAGCTCTGTTACAAGCTCAAAAGCAGTGTAAAAAAGAAACGAAAGGAGAAATGAGGAATGGCTCGATTGGATTTATACGACGAATGAAATAACACGATTAATGCAAAACTGATGCACGAATGGGAAGATATATCGAATATCAATGTGTCACGCTCTTCTGCAAAATCGCAATGTCCTCTGAAAGTCAATTGAAACTTCACGAAACATGAATAACAGCTATGGAAAATGCAAATAACTTTTACAACTACATTCTCCGTAATTTATTCAAGAAAAATCAGTGGTAGAAGAGTTCCAGCAGATATCCACTTGTTTCTAAATTCCCCAAGCATTGTTTCGGTGTACTAAACTCGATAAATTCTGCCCCTTAAGCGATATGTACCAATCTCGAAGTTTAAACAGGAAATTCCTCGAAACGGAAACGTTACAAAAATCAAAACTTAATAAACCGAGATATTAAAAGGTAGGTACGGTAAAGCAATAACAGGAGAACCACCTCATATAATAATACGACGAGACGCCCTTGAATAACCGTGCCAAAATTTAGTACCCGTTTTATTACCGTAAAAAGGAAACGGAGCGTGTGCAAGCACATAAATGTTGTAGATAGAAACGACTACGATAAGCCTTCTCAACATGTGGAAAAGCTCGATGGAATCGATTTCGTGGCCGACAGGACCAGAAAAAAAAAACACGACGGCTGGTTCGCGACGATATGCCAATATGACAATAAAGGGAGCTCCTTTTTTCCTCCCTGTTTCGATATAAACAGAGGTACAATGTCGGCCCAAAAGTGCCGACAGATGGGATTCTTCTCTTATTCCCCTTTTTATCTACCTCCCCCCTCGCCGTGGATTCACTGGAGTACATATGAGACGCCTGCGAAACCACCCACAATGTCTTCCATTCATGGAATTTCATCGTTTTTCGTTAGTTCCCACTACACAAAGAGTGCGCGCTCTAGAATCGTACGTACGAAACCATGAGCATGGTTATTCAGGCGAACTTACGAGGGAAGTACAAGAACTCGGGTCACAGAATTCCCCGAAATTTTATAATAATAATAATGACAGTAATGCGTCTTTATTACACAATAGAAACACGAGCAATCGCAACGATGCAATTGTAGACAATAATAGAATAACTTGTAGATATACTAAGCACTGGAATATCTAGTCGTAAAAAGAATAAAAAATTCCTAAAAACGTATACCTATATATGCTTGGAATTGCTATATAAATTCCAGATAAACTACCACTGTCACTTACGTAAGAAATCGATTTTCGAACTCGATTATCTCGTGAAATTTCAAGTGCTGCGTCCTGTACTTCTGACACATGCACTAATTACATATATACAACGTCTGAGCGAAATAGGTGAGCGAAACTAAAGGGAGGATTTAATTTTAATATAGGTATGGACGAAGCATAGGCGACACATGAAATCAGGCAATGCAGAGCTTAAGAGTTATTCACGCAAATCAGCGAAACAGCTGCACAGAGCAGAGAATGTGGGCATGCAGAGACGCTGGAGAAAGCGGGGAATACGAAGGAGTGAAGGGCCGGTGGAAAATTTATTCTTCGAGCGATTTCGAGGGTTCGGCGGTCGATCAAAGGGAACGAGTGCTCGAAAACGGACCAAAGACCAAAATCCTATCTGGCCGCCTAGTTGTTATTGAAATGGCATTCGCAGCTGTTTACGCTGTCGCGCATGCAGCTCGTCGCCCCACAAAAGGGTTTCCCTGCTGGCTGACAATTTCCACGAAGGTGGTTGAAAGAAGGGGCAAAGAAAACGCGCGTCAAAGGTTTCACACCGCGATCGGCTATGTTGGGCCTGTGCACGTACGCGAAACAGTCTCGCGCGCGTCCTCAACACGCGAGACGGGGAACAGATGATATTTCCTGGACAGACACCGCAACTTACGCGTGGCGACAGGCTTCTATATCGTGTCAGCGAGGAATCGTTGGAAAAAAACGAGATTGACAGGTGACAGAGTTCATAACATTTGAAATATGAGCGCAGTGACCCCTGATGCCACGGTAGAGACACGATGTTGGGGTAACCGATTTTTCTGACGGTCAAATGATTATATTTTAAACTGAGCCGGGTCATATATTAGGCAATATTGTATTTACAAATTTGCAATTGCAAATTTAACATTTTTCTCTGTTTTACGTTGCAGAATACGTTATTTTTTTCAAGGGAATATTTTCGTGGCACGACTGTTTCTTGAAGGGAATTTATGCTGTATCTATTAAACTGTCTTTGAACTTCTGAAAGTTTAATGAAAAAATAAATAGGAAGTAGTGGATTAAAATTGTTTCAAACGACGTTCCTTTGGCAGAAAATCGATTTGAAACGCTCGCCTGGTATTAGACGAAAATTGCTAAAATCAAGCAGTAAATCTGATGCAATCGAGAAAAAGATGGCTCTTCATGCAAAAATATGTGAGTTAAAATTGTGAAATAACTTTTAGCAGGCGGGGTTTAGTTATCGAAGAAATCCATTTTGAAAATCCATCTACTGTGTGTATACTTGGTTAAGAATTGTTTCCATCATCGAACAGTTCGTTTCAAATTCTTTTACACGATTTGGCAATCCAAAACCGAGTGAAATTAAAGGAAGAAGTGTGCCAAGTAGACGAAACGACAGAATGGGTTAGTAGGGTAGAAAAAAAACGAGGATTTTGATGGCAATGAAACTTTTACCTCCCCCATCGATAATTACGGGTTAACGAGGCGGCGGTAAGTAAGCACTCGTTCGATAATTGGTTGCTGATCGATTCGTAGCACGAAAAAACCCGCAACCAGTTCGCTTTCAAACACGGAAATCTGCCTCGACTGTTTACCTCGTAACTCTCCCATGAGAGAAGATCGTGACTAGAAGAAAAAAAGTCGTATACGTGTACAGTGGCGGCCATATATATATGTACACCGTTTGAAATAGAATAACTTTTTTAAAAATTCGAACCAAACTGCTTGAGTTCTTTTTTTTTAAGCTGGGAGAATTATTGTACTAGATGACGGGTTTTCGTCGTTTTGAAAAAATTTCAATTGGTTGAAATAGCGAAGAAGATAGTGTAGGTCGCTTTTTACAACTTTTTTATCTGAGCCTGTGATGGGAATGTAAAAAATGCCGTTTGTAGATTTAAGTAACTTGCATACATGTTGAAAATTTCATCGAAATCGGTTAACGTAGCAATGATATACAAACAATTAAAAATTGTGGAATCGCAGTTTTCGGCCAAACTTGTAATAAACCTAAAGATTCTTACATATTTCGATGCCTGTCGCTTTTTTCTGCATCAAACGATTTCGACTACAAACTTCCTGATCGTTAAATAAAAGAAATATATAAAAAAATTTAAGTTAAACGATTTTATTTAATTTGATCAAAAATGCACTAAAAACTAAAAACTAATTTAAATAACATTGTGGAGCAGGATATTTCATCGCTTTTTATCGCTCATTTCGACGCTTGATTCTGTATAAAATTGATTCGTATCTTGTTATGAAATAAAAAGTGCATTTTCATCAAATTAAATAAAATCGTTTAACTTAAATTTTTTTTAAACATATTTTTTTCATTATTTACTGTTTAGTATCTAAGTTTTGATTTGTGGTTATAGGCTGATTTCAAGTCGTTTGGAGTTGTGGTGGGGAATTTTTTCACCCCCTCGAGAGTGTTTTTTTTTAAATTTGTATTATCATCATATCTACGTACGCCTGCAAAGTTCCAAATCTATTGGATTCGTGGAAGTGGGTTAAAATTGAGTTTCTAGATTTGACCCAAACAAACAAACAGTGGATTGAAGCTGAATAAATTCGATTAAAAAAGAGAAGCTGCAGAAAATATCCAAATTGAACCAGGATTTATCACAAACCGCAAATAAAATAATGTAAAATGTGAGATTAAAATCATGCCTGGATTACATCCCTCGTTTGCCTATCAATATTCACCGTTTACTCATATTTTTGTATCGAATTTCACGAGCTGAGCGTAACCAATGCGAAATAGAACGAATGTGCGAGCAAAACTGAGGAAGCAGGGAGGATTAAATAAGTGATGAGCACGATTGACGGGTGACATAAGAGAATGAAAGAATGTAACAGTCATAGTAACAGTCAATAGTTGCACTTAAAAAAGTGCATTCTATGGTATGAAATTATAAATTATAATAACCTCTGTTAACCTACTTGTTAAAATGCCTGACATTCTTATTCTGATATACATTTCAATATCAATATAAAAATCAGAGTTTCACTATAGAAGACGACCTTTCATCGCGCGACCTTACATTCCCACCTTAAATCCCAAAAATCACTCCCCCTTTCAAAAATCAAGAATAAACACTGTATCAGATGAAAGTACCCGGTTAATCCGATAGAATTGGCGAGATGGTAAAATACAGGGGCGTGAAATAAACAGCGCAAAGACGCGTAAGACCTCGAAAATACCTAGCAGGTACATCTAAACACCTCCCCGTCTGAATGCACAGAGCCCCGTATATAGATTACAGATTCCCTGCAGCGCCGTATCCCTGGGTAATCCCCCCGAGCGAGCGACAAGCACGCACGCCATTCTATATAGATATCCTCTCACGATTTTCTCGTCGCCCTTCGGTCGACCGAAGCCCCATTCTTATATACATCCATCCGTTCCTCCCTGAATCGTGTCCACGTTCAACCAGCCCCGTCCCGTGGCTCAGGTGCACTCCGTGTCTGTCTCGCTTCTGCGCGCTCCGGCAGCGTTATCCAGGGCGGTTGCAAGGGCCACAAACGACCGAAAACGACGGTGGGTAGACCCCCAGGTCCGTCCACGACCCCCTGAATGGCCGTCCCGTTCCTGCCCTCTCTCTCGCGGCCATTCAACAGCCCGTTAAAAACATAAATTTACAAACTAACCCCGCAAATGCGATTGTCCCTCCCGTTAGGCGGTTAGTCGGTCTCTCCTATAAACCCATAATGGCCGATTCGTGATTCGAAATAAGTTAAACTGATTTACCAGCCTACGGAACCCCGGCCGTTGGTATACGGCTACTTTTAACGACGCGACAAACCAGCCCCCCAATATAGCACAATGGCTGGTTGCTGGTGCCTCTATTGTCCCTCTGTCGTGGGCCCTAAACCTAGTTGCATTGCGCATCGAAGTCCTTCGGCGAACTATGCCTGCACCTCGGCGACCATTTTCCAGCTCCTAGCCAGCGGGACGAATCTCTGTAGGAGCAATAGTTGGCCGTCGAGTGTCCTTGTATCAGAAAAAAGTGGCCTTTTTCTGTGGTTCAGGTAAACGTTTCTTCGGTACGTACTGTGTATGAGTTTCTGAAGGAACCACGTGTATTTGAATGTATTTTGGGTAGTTTGAAGGAGGGGGGTTGTTTCTGTAATTCTTAATAGCACCTTTGGAGATTAACGGTTTTACTTTGTTTTAAATGTGCGATTCGGGATTTGTTGGTGTTGAAGCTTCTAGCTTATAATACTTACACTCTTTCCCTTGATATATTATCGCACGGTAGCCATTTGCACGTCCATTAATCAAACCGTCGAAAACGGACTCCACGAATTAGAGGCGGAAAAATTCAACCATGTGAAATTTATACTTATATAATCGTTATGTCACTGATTCATCACCGTCTAGAAACATGAAATTCGGAGGGTATATTTCTTTTGCGACGTAGGTGCTCGATAAGAAGGGATTTTTCGAAATTCCAACTCGAAGGGGGTAAAAAGGGGTGAAATATGTTTTCTCGGATTCTCCTTATTATTTCTTAGGCCCGATTAGATACCAACTTGGTTTTTACTTACAAAGGTTACCCATACAAATACTTATAAACCAGACTCAGCATTTTCCCATAATCAACCCCTAAGGGAGTAAAAAGGGGTAAAATGTGTTTCCGCGGATTTCTTAAAATCTCTTCGGCCCGATTAGATATCAACTTGATTTTTAATTCAAAAGGTTACCCACATAAAAAACAATTTCAGGATTTTGCCCTAATCAACCCCTAGGGGGTGGTGAAAAGGACGCGCGGGGGTAGTTTGTTAGTCGAAAATAAATTTGAAAGTGTTTGGTACCAAGATATTCTAAGATCTTTCAGCATTTCCAGAACTTTGCCAACAGCAACAGGTGGCGAACTTAAATCTTTTTCCACCATCCCTCCCCAATTATCACCTGGAACGACAGATAGTTGCATAAAATGTGGAATAACCAAAAGGTTCATATCACGAGACCGAAATTCTGTGAAACACACGTTGCGACGTGTGGGGAGATAGAGTATTCTCTCTGAAGACCTTGTACAAATATTGGGCAAGTGTCGTCGCCCAGTTGATGTTCGCGAGTACACAGCATTGCGAGTGTAGGTACTTTGTTACTGGACACATTTATTCCGCGAAAATCCCTAAAGAAGTATTTCATTTCTGAGGGACTAACCCTGTTTTTATAGCTTAAGCTATGTACAATAAACTGAGGGAGAACTGCGTGCCGATTGCAGGCTTTCCTGTTTACTGCGAGCAGGTCAAACACTGCGCAAAGAAAAACGACAGAACCTTCTCGCAGACCCAACTAGGCAGGCTTCGAACATCTATCCTAATACATTAAGTTGCTTAAAAGTAAGTATACACGTTTTTATATGCAGGAACTGGCATATAACATAAAAATAATATTCTGTGCATTATACTTTACTATTTAAAACATGCGGGAGGAAAAGCATACTTAAGAGTCTATGAAGATGACAGAAATATAATCTGAAGACCTATGAAGCTGGAACAAATTATAAATTGAAGCTCTTTCGTTAATAGTCTTGCACTAACAATAAGTAAGAAGCTTACATTTTTGTTAGGTGATCAGCTTTCTGTTAATAATTATTATGCACCCTCATTTAAATCTCTCAAATTTGAACACTCGAGGGGTCGCCAGAACCTCCATAAAAACGAACAAGTCCAATCAAATTTTCAAAAATTTACAAAATTTTAGCGAAATCAGTAAATAGAAGCAATTCGTTCGAAAGACAGCACGGGTCGTTGGAGTCTAATTGTTAACGCTATTGAAGATCCGTCGAGGACTTCCCCTGGCAAGGTTATAAGAGACCAGCGAGTAGCCGGTAAGAGGGCGTAAATAGAGACACCAAACGAGGGGAGAATAGGAAAGTGGTAGCTACGGGCCGTGCCCTCCTCGTCGTGAAGCTTAACGACGGTAGGCGTGGAAGAAACGAGCCGCCTTTGTCCTCCACGCCGCTCCAAATTATGTCGAGCGGGCCCAAAATCACTCCGTAATTGGCAAGCTGTTTGTTTTGTCACAGGCCGCGCCGACAACAGATGGCCCTGTTCGAGGTTGCTTCGCAGCCTTTATTACGCTTTCCTATTACTCCTCGACCGAACGAAATATCGATTCGAGCATGTACACCTTCAACGTGAATTGCAAGGTGGAGTTCCACACTGTGAGTAAAAGGTATAAGACGAATTGAGACGGCTAGCGCAACTGCGAAGGGGTGATTTTACGTGTAAAGGTAAATAAGAAATGTGGCGTAACAGTTTCTCGCACGAGTTGAAAATTCATGGGGCATGCCTGTGTTTTGTGGTAGCTAGTGATTTAATGGTTTACTACACGAAAAATGTGCAGGAACAATAATGAAAAGAAAATAATTTTTCCAATGATGGGTTATTGTTTCTACAATCGATTTTCGAATCGAGAAGTCTCTAAAAGAGAAGAGAGATTTAAGTAGAGAAACCCAATTATAGCGATTTCTTCTCACGTTTGCGAATTTCAGGATTTAGTAGATCATTGAATATAAATATTTTGTTAGTTATTTGCTAAGTGACTATCGTTTAGGCCGCTTTGAAATTTTTCTTCGTGCCCCAATAAAACTACTTTTTCCAATTAAAAATTTTGAAACGTCGAATTTTACATTTCCCTGGTAAGTACGCAGGGATAAAACTTGGCACAATATATAAAAGTTAGTTAAAACTACAAATTCAACTTTTATCAAATTTATCGATGCATCCCAAATATGAAAAAAGGTCTTGACACATGAATAACCCCAGAGTTAATTTACGTTGCAGCTCTGCAAGTGTAAAATTCTGGAATTAAAGGGAAATTTTATTATGTTGGTTGACAGGCTAGGAGTGCAAAAAACACGAACAAGTGTATAGTAGTTGCCGAACACCTGTGGAATTACAAAAAGGGGAGTGTGATTCTAAGGTCGAGGGTAACTACGGGGGGGTAGCAGGAAAAAAGGGGGGGCATCGCTAAAGGAGCTTCCGCAACCTTCGGCAGTTGGCGACACTGTACAGCCCTCAACGCCGTTTACGCAACCACCCGCGAGGTGGTAGCACTTGCTGGCCCACTTTAGCGTGCTTTTATTTGAAATTAACTAATAATAATATATGAATTTCAAAATTTAATATAATTATTTATGCAATCTAAATGGAAACGACTTCACATTACCTGCAACACTGTGAAATATTTTAATGTGTATTTTATTATGCTGCAATTTTATGCTGCTTCAAAGTAGGCCAACAACTTATATTTATCCTAAACGCTTAAATAGACTTCCATTTTTCTGACTCCTGGATAATACTATTACATTTTATTGTCACGCAGATAAAAATGTCAGATGCGTTCAACTATGTATATTTAACTCCACAAAATAATGACAAATAAATTCGAACAATTGTAGGACTAAAGTAACTCATCGTCAGAAATTCTTTATTCTGCAACTACCCTTCCACAGCTGCAGGGATTCTTTGCAAAGACAAAATTTAATTTATATCGACGACACCCAATTATAACGAATTAATTAAACCCTCCCTTTCTGCTTAACATACCAAGTTAAGCAAATTTATTGTCAGAAAACAGACCACAAACGTCCTCTTAACATAAACCATTCGTTGCACTTTTCAAAAACGTACATTCTAAAATACAGTTCGCCTCCAATCCTCAGAAGCATCAAAGATGACATCAGCAAACCCGTACAGCGAAAGGCACTGAATATCAGAAACACGCCGAAGTGTCTAATTAAGCGAAACAAAATGAATGGTTGTGTGAAAGGTAAGAAAGAAGAAAAGAGAAGAGAAGGAGCAAGGAAGAAGGGACATCTTATCGAACCATGCTCGTTTCGAGGACTGGTATGCGACTCGTCAGATCGATGTCTCCTATCTTAAATGTTCCCCAGATCGGACATGTTTTGTTTCAACTCTCCCCCCAATTAGAAGTCGTTTGGGCTCTTAAGTCGCTCCAAATGAAGTTCGACTGAGCCTGATGGAGAGAACGATAGGGCGAGGCTCGGGGACATAACGATGGCCAAGATACCTTCTCTTAATTTCACGGTCTATTCGACTCTTAGGACGCACGCGAGGTAAACGGTTCTCAATCCTTGTAGATAGCGCGCGGCCTGCAAGTCTGGGTGGTGGCGACCACCATCGTGAAGGGAACCGACGAAGAGAGTCGATGACCACGAGCTCCTCGATCCACATAGATAAGCTCGCGTATTTAAAAATGCTTTTAACAGGACTCCCAGAGTCAATTGTCCCTAATAGGGGACCGTTGTCCTTGCTCAAACCGCCAGCCCTTGGCCTGGAATTGCACGCTGGCTGGACAAGTTTACCAGTGTACTATTTGGACGATTAGTTAGCCCTCTCCGAGGAATTTACCCTCTCGAAAACGAGAAGCTTCAGGGCTTTTGATAATTTCGCAGGTAATATGGCGGCAACTTGGTTGGCCTGGTAAATAAGTTTGGCGATGTATTTAAGAGGCTGCTATCGTGTTCGTAGCGGACTGAAAATCGCGTACAGTGGGAATTTTCACTTGCAAATTTCTTCACGAATTCGTCGACCAGCGTCCGCGTAGGCAACTACAGATTTCCATTTCCAGCTGCATAAGTTGGAACAAACTTTCGCTCGCGATTTTTGGTCGGTTCGTATGAAACTGTTACTTGAGTCATTGGACTTGTTTCAGTTCGCATGTTTATAGTAAGATGATGTCGAATGTATCGTAACTTTCGATCCTCGCTTAGTAGAGAAAACTGTAAGTCTACTTTATCAGTTTTATTACTTTCTTCTCACTTTGCTGGTTCTTGTATTTTTCTGTTCTCTTCAGTGGTCTTCTGTCTCCGAGTCTTCCTCATATTGTAGTACTTATCTTTGTCAGCTTACTAGGCTAGTTATGTTAGTGGCGTTTCACTTTTTCTTCCCCTCTTCTTCCTTTCATTCTTCCTTTTATAACTTTCACATAATGCAATACGAATTGGCGTAATACAATCGCTCATACAACAAAAACAATTTGTCAGTTCCTTTCCATTTACCTTGACAATCAGTACACCCAAGTAAAATACCTATATGTACCTACGTCCCAAGTATTAGATTGCTCCATAAGTTCTGTCCGCAAAACTAGGGGAGAGGATTATAAAAGGGACAGATTTTGAATCGGACAAATCATATTGCCAAAATTCTAAATACATTACAGATGCAAGTTAGTTTCCTGTTTATGGCATCACTAGTGCTTAAGTAGTCATTTCACGTAAACTTCACTGCGGTCTCACTCGCAACAGAATACCTAGTAAGCCACGGTTGATGTTTTTCCGCTGTAAAAGGAAAATTTTCTTCGTTTTTCTGTGTCGTTTTATGGGATAAAGTTATATACAAAGTGTTAAAGTGTTATATCATTAAAAGTGCCTATAAATATTCAACTGAAACGAAAATATTTAACAGGTAAGCTTGATTGATTATTTTCTTTGTTTTGTAATTCTTTTACAATATGCTGCCCTATTTATAGTCTTGAATAGGACAACATAACAAGTCTTTAATGGGACGTACAATTTAATTGTAAACTATTGTATTACTTAAATGTTTTGTACATTTCTTATATATATATATTTATATTTACCACTCGTGGGTATTCCTACTTTGAACTTAGGTTGAAAAACACAAATTTTGTTAAAATTTTTACTTTATAATTAAAGAATCTAGTAAAGCGTTAAACATAAGTCACTCTCTATAAAGATAATGAAAAATATTGATGATTTATAGTACAAAGAGATTACTTTTGTCATAGATTTTATTGTTTTTAAACGATTTTATTCAGCTTCGATCGTCTGTTTGTTGTATGTTTATTTGGTTCAAATGTATAAACTCAATTTTAACCCACTTCCAACTATCCAATAGACTTGAAACATTGCGGGTGTACGTAATTTGGATGACAACACAAAATTATGAAGAAAAGAAAACTGAGCGAGTAGGTAACCACAAATCAAATCAATTCAATCGACATGAAATCAGCATATGACAACAAATAAAATTTAGACACAAAAAAATAAATAATAAAAGAATATATAAAAAAAATAATTTAAACGATTTTATTTAAAATACGCTAAAAAATAAAATATAATTATTTTCTTGTACTACAATTTACGATGCTGTTTTTTCACTTTAAATAAAATCGTGGAGCAAGATATGTCATAACAGAATATAATTCAAAATTAAAGTGGTTTCAGCGCAATGGTTCGGTCACTTCAAATTTATAATAAAAGCTATTTTGCAATCGTTATATTTCCGACGTTTCGGTCATTGATTGTGACCCTTATCAAGGAAAGTGAAATAAAACTGCGTTTGCCTTTAGGTGAAATTTACACGTTAGCCGAAGACGTGCGTTGAGCGCGTCGGTTAGAAGGAGTCACGTTCTACCCGACGCGCTCAACGCACGTCTTCGGCTAACGTGTAAATTTCACCTAAAGGCAAACGCAGTTTTATTTCACTTTCCTTGATAAGGGTCACAATCAATGACCGAAACGTCGGAAATATAACGATTGCAAAATAGCTTTTATTATAAATTTGAAGTGACCGAACCATTGCGCTGAAACCACTTTAATTTTGAATTATTTCATATATACGGTCGAAATTCTAATCAATTTATTTCATAACAGAATATGATTCAATTTAATACAGAATCAAGTGTCGACATGAATTTGTTGTGACATATCGTGCTCCACTATTTTATTTAAACTGAAAAAACACCATCGAAATTGTAGTACAAGAAAACTATTATTTTTTAATTTTTAGCAGATTTTAAATAAAATCGTTTAACATAAAATTTTTTTTATATATTTTTTGTAGTATTAAGTTGTAGAATCATAATTGTAATACTCCATAACTTTATTTTCATTAACTGGTCCCTTTTATTACTTACCTATAATATACCATTTAAAACCACCTAGTGGTGAAAGGGACATTTTCGACTTATTTAAAAATTTAAAATTGTGTTATTTTCCGTTACTATTGATGAGTTTAGAATATATTTTTATTGAAGGCGTATAAACATATTTTCTATTGATGGACTTCTGTTTCAAAAACCTATAATGATATTATCAGAAATGGACGGTAAAAAAAACGTCTCTTTTATAGCACTCCTCCGCTACGGCTTCTACAAATTCGATTTTGGTAAACAACTTATACATACTTCAAACTACAGGTATATTTTCCATCATTGTTTATCACAGTTCCCCATCTCTGTAGAACTTGTGTTATGCCTCTTTTATAAAAATCTTCGGATTTATCATTTAAAAAAAAAAATCTTTTTGCACTCTTCGTGGGCTCGAAATTATTGAAATTTCTCACATCTAAAATGTTTTGTAGCGATCGGGAAAGGTGAAAATCTGTTAGTGTCAGATCCAGGGAACATGGTAGGACTATTCCCATTGTAGTTCCGATATTTCTCTTTCCGTTACTATCCCCACGTATGATCGCGCGTTGTCGTGGAGGTACAGGACACCCTTTATCACAAGGGATGGCCTTTCAATTTGCAGTTCTTACTGCGCTCTTTCAAGTCGTTGACAATATACATCAGCATTGATAGTTGTCTCAATCCAAAGGTTGAGTAACTCATAATATAAACGAAGTGGCGGACAGGACTTCTGCAGCAACCTAACACATCGTCGGTTGCGCAGACCCCGACGCTCGCGCGACTGTCCAGCCTCGTTTCATTGAGCGGCAGCGTTCGAAACAGTCGAGCGTTTCGCGAAAATGAACGGCTCGTTCGTAACGCACGACTCTGTCATGGCCGAACAGACAAAGGCTCATAAATGAAGCAAAAGTGTTCACGGTTTAAATCACCGTCGGATAGAACGTATCGCGTGTACGGGCGCGTACGTATGTATGCACAAGTCGGCGGTACGTTCACGGGACTGCGGCGAGGCATGGGGGGAGGGCACGGTGGAGGCTCAAAGAGATCGAGGCGCGCCTGAGAATGGAGATTTAAGGGTCCGACGTGGGTGTGGGTGGCTGCAGGGTTTCTGCCGATGGCGTCGTCCTCATCGTTGTCGCCGCATCGTTACATTCGCCGCCAACGTGACGCCCCTGCGCTTGTTCCAACGGGGATCCCTCGCGTATATACACGGCCCTTCTACGTGGCATTTACATTATTCGGCCCCGACTCGAATCTAATATTATGAATCACGCGCCCTGTCCAGGCCGTGCATAATGGGGTCGTAGGTCGGCACCGCCTCCCGCGGAATTCTTCTTTGCCGTCGCTCCGGAGGAACAGGAATGGAACAAAGGCCTCCCTGGGCCCCTTTCCAGCCGACGAATTTCTTCGATGGACAATAATATTGCCGCCAGTTACACTTACAGGGCTAGAGCGAGAGATATTAAGTGATAACACGTGTTGGGACGCCTCGCAATCTTGAAATGGCAGATCTAATTTTTGTGGGAGATTGAATTATTCAGTGGTGCTGCATGATCGCAACAAATAAGCTTCTTGCTAGAAATGCAAATTCGAATGGGGTGATTATCGTGATGGAACTGAGAAAGTGAAACGATTTATAGTTTGACTTTCTCGGACCGATTATGTTGTATCGAAACGAACCCCCAAAGAGTTTCCAAATACTATTGAATTTCTCAGATCTCTTTCAGAACACCGTGCCAAAAACAGTGTGGGTACCTCCGATGGAGCCTTCGCCGCGATAGTATGCAGGGCTGCGCCACACAAAAACCAGCTGTCGTGTCAGCGCTGCAGCGGCGCGAAGGCAGGCATACCCAAAGGGAGGTGGACAAGCGAGAAAAAAAAGAAGATAGTCGCGGGAGGCCGTGGTAAATAAGCCTCCTCGTAGAAGACTGACAGTAGTACGATTTATTGTCGAGATTTAGAAATAAGGTGGAGGAAGGGGGGGGGGGGGGGAGGGCGGCACGGTGAAGGCTATAACGAGACGAAGGAGACGAAAGAGCCGAAAGTGGAGGCGAAACGGGGTGGAGGGAATTTTCTTAAATTGCACTTTGTAGCTCCTGAGAGACCTTACACAGGGATTTCGACGCCCACGGCGAGGGATAACGAGGCGAACTCAGTCAGGCCCTCTTCGTGGAGGTGAGACACACATCAGTGGGTCTTTCGTGGCAGCGCGAGGCCCACAGGGACATAATTGATATCCGGGGAAGAGCAAAGGAGAGAGGAGCGGGCCTTGGGACTCTCTCAATGCGCCGTGGAGCAAGGGGAAAAAATTACCTTACGGCGGGGCAAACCAACACCAACGAAAGAAGGACGGAGGACCACCGAGATCGTGTCCGGAATCGCCGACTTGCCGAAACTCTGGCAAAGGCCACCTAAGCGCCCCGGCTACGTGTGCCCTTCTATTCTCATCTCTTTCCACGCAACGTCCCCGATCCTTTTCCTTAATGGCCGGTTCAGCGCTGCGCAAACATCGAGTGACCACCTCCGTCTGAGCTAATTGCTAATCGCAGCTCGCCAAAGGATCCTCCTCCGCCTCTTTATCTCTCTTCCACTTGCGCCCACTTCGCTCGCGTGCGTGTCCAATACGCTAAAAAATGTAGCTATGTGCGCATTATTCGGTAGGACAGTGGATTGAACGGTTCGCGTGCTCGAAATCTGTTGTTATAATCTTTCCGGCGAAAGACAATTCCACCTGCCCCAACGTTTCAGGCCCTAACAGCGAACTCGACGTTTGGACGTTGAAGCAGGATATTGATACATTTTGTGTTCGAAGTCTACTTGTAGTAGATTATAGATTATGATGACGTTTTTAACGTGGATTCGTTGAAACTGTTAGAAATTGAAAAGTAAATGTGTCTAATTTTTGCAGGGTTGTCAGTAATGTCTTCCTAAACTGTGTTAGAGTCACCTTTGCATTGAACATTTCTGCAAACCCTTCGATTTTGACATGCTAGCGTTACCTGTATTTCAATTTACACACATCGGAAATTTTTGGAACATATTTTTAACACTTGTAACTGCGAGAAGCTTGAAAGAAGAAAATTCTCTAGATCGGAAAATCCCTTCCGCTAATACGAGCAGTTTCAAATATGGCTGTTAATATTGGAGCGAAGAATTCAGCGCACTCCCCAAAACTATTCACTTGCCAAAGTGTTCTGAATTCCTTCACCAAAAAAAATAGTAGATAAACCACAGGGACCAATAATCGAGAAATTTTTAAAATAATACAGGAATGTTCAATAAGCATCTCGCTGCAATGTTGTACTTGTTAGAATGTAGCGTCGTATAAAATATACTCAGCCCTCGTTATACGACAAACAAGATTATCACGTTTGTTCGTGGTCGTGTGAAATAATAAGTATGCAGGTGGTATACATATACATATTACATATAATGCAGGAAGCGAGGTGCATGCACGGAAATCCTGGTTACCGCCGTTCGATCCTGCCAACCGTAAATCATACTACCTTAGAAGGAATGCTTGCGATTCCAAGCTCCTGAATAATTGCGTCTACCCTTAACCACCTGCGGGTTTAATCCTATCATCCTGGTCGTCTCTTACGGCGAAAGAACTAAATTCCTGGTATTCAACCATGGATAACAAACGTGAAGAGCCGAAAAAGATGGAGAGTAAATAGACTTTTTAGTGTAGCCGTCGTGAAAAGGGATAGTAGCAATCGTGAGTTGTTATAGATAGAAGAATGGATTCAATAATTATAATTTTAAAGTTAAATGAAATGAAGCACTGCTTCAGATATATTGTTAAGAAAATAAATCTGCTGTGTGCGTTAACTGTAACGGATAAGCAGAAAATTAATGGGCATATTAAAATCCATAATTAGAACGGAGATATCAGGAACAATACATTTGTAATTGTTGCTATTAAGAAAGTACTATACAAAGTATTTTTTACCTAGCATCACTGTCCACAATGTTATCATAAACAAACCAAATAATTTGTGTTTGGAAAGTTTCATTGAACAACATTAAAGACAGATCAGTATCACCAATTTCATTTTCAAGCATTGATATGCCTGTATTTTCATTTCTGAATGCGCAGTACGTTTTAATTTTTATTCCTTTTTCAATAACGAAAACATCTGACAAAAAATTGTTTTGATCAAAAAGGAATAACGTTTGAAAGATACGCTCGACCGACCAATCTGTTTGAAGAATCTTCTTCCTAACATAAAGTCTATTCATGCAAAGGATACGCTCACATTCAGAATAGTAGAAAAGTTTCAAGGCTTCTGTCCCTTTATTGAAGGTATTTGCAAACCCCAGATTTATCTATCTTCGACTAAACTTTATCTCATAATGAACCAAGCAAACGGAGGAAATCAGGTAAACGAACTCGTTTTTGGCACAGGGAAACTTTAATTCTCGTGGATAATATTAATAAACAAAATAAGCTTGGATTTGTGAAATACTGTCAATCACAAATCATATTTCAGAAGGTTTTACGATTACGACTGATGTACACGAATTAAATAGTGCGTGATAAATTATGAACGAAAGAAGATAAACGTTTTTACTTCGTTTTGCCTCCCCAATTGTCTACTTTAAATAGGCCATTTTCTTCTGGGACAGCGTATGTATTATGCATCCTTGAATTCATTATTTTTTAAATAGTCACCATGCCATTTAATAATTCAACATTGCAATGAATTTTATACGAGGTATCTCGAAAAATGGGTGCTAGTGGCAGGATATGATTCTCCATCAAACAATTAATTGAAAATGTAGCATAAAACTTTTTTGAACAAAACTTTGATTTCATGAAAATCGGTTTTGAAAATTAATCTGCTAGACGCTGGTAGCTCATGTCGACGATGCTTTCAAATACAAACACAAAATAAATAGCTAGAAACTTCGTGGAGAAGAAAAAATAAAAATTCAAGAGAGTCGATTTTAAATTATGTTCTCCTTGCCAGTTATTTCAAGGCTTCTTAAATTAACCCTTTGGTTGTCCTAGCCCCCAATCAGTACTATAATTAACAAATTCAACCAAGGGATTTCTGCACACAACGCACGCTAAACACCCATTTGTTAACACCGAAAAAATATCGAATCTAAAACTCTCTAAGAACTTATATAATTTCCTATTTTGTATTAATAATAGGCCCCATTTTCAATTCTGTACCAAAAATCTTCGGAATTTCAAACCACCCGAGCATCGCCCCAAAAAACAGGGATCCCAAAAAAAGAAAAACGATCGAGTACATCGTTAAACACAAAACAATTGAATATGCATGTTGCTCGCATTCGAGGGCACAGGAAAAAGCAAAACAAAAATACGGAACATCTCGCCCATCGTCCGTCGATGTTATCGAGGACGCGACAAGAGTCCAGATAATTTGCGTGCACGCTGCGATAGGCGCATCCTTTGCGAAAATGTCGATAACAGCACGGGGTGAGCGCGGTTTTGCAGGGCTCGGGACTCTTTCTACGCGTCGTTTAACCTACGATTCGAATCATGCCGATTTGCACGCGGACAATTTTCTGCCACTCAACGTCAGATCTGCTTACCTCCCCGGGACCGGAGGGAAAGGAGAGTAGGAGGGAACCACCAAAAACTTGTCAGCAAGCTTGAACGCGAACAAAGGGCTGCCTGTCGGCGTACCGTGCCTTTACACGGCGAGATTATCATTGTTCCGATATTTATCTAGCAGTTTTGGTCGCATTTCACCCCCCGCCCCACCCCCTGCCTCTTTACCGTCGCTGTGGCGCAGCAAAGACGAGATCCCCCAACCGCAGCCGTATTTTTCGGATTTGACAAATAAACGGACAATGAAAAGCAGCAAACTCGGCCCCATCGTGTAGAATAAGTCTATTTAACTGTCGCAAATCTTTTTTTCCGCTACACGCCCCCCCCCCCCCCCCCCTCCACCCCTCTACCGCCCCGCCAGTGTTCGCTTGTTACACGACCCGAGCTCTCGCTTCGATGCGGAAAAGATAAATATCTGGTATGTCCGTGAGTTGCTTCCGACACGGTCTCTTAAACAAATTCTATCGCGCGATAATTCGATAAATTGGCGGGAATTTAGAGCGGATTTGAGGGAAATGGAGGACGTCGCATCTGTTTCGTGGCAGAAATTCGAAAATTGAAGAAACAGTTTGACTACTTACAAGGAGAGTATCCCAGGTGTCCGTTCCGATTGCTTTAATTTTTGGATATGTTTTAGAGGGCCGAAAAATAAGATATACGTGTTTCTTTATAGCGGCCCGTTTTCATATTTAGGAGGTGGAACCACCCCTCAAAGTTATAAGATTTTTAGGTGTTCGTCTCCGATTGATTTGGTTTTTGGATATGGTTTTGGATATGTGAAGGGTGGTTTCACCCCCTAAATATGAAAACGGGCCGCTATAAAAAACACGTATATATTATTTTTCGGTCCTCCAAAACATATACAAAAATTACAGCAATCGGAGCGGACACCTGGGATACTCTCCTTGTTAGTGGGAGTGAATGCAGTAGGGAATTTGTGAATGAAATGTTTTAAAAGACTGTTCTAGATCGAGCATACGTTTTGGGTGCACAAGGTGTTGTAGAGGTGATGGTGCAAGTCGAAAGGGGATGATTTGAAAGTAAATAGGAAATGGAGAAGCGTCATTTTGTGATAAATCGATCAGATTTTGCACGGAATACGAGGGATTGCGATAAATTGAAATACGATGTAGGCTATATCTAATTAGGAGTGATCATACTTATATATAGATAATGCATCATTTTGTAGACAAGGGTGTACCGAATTGGTTCATACTTTTTCGAACTCTTAAAACGTGGCATGGAAATGGAATTTACAACTCGAGAATTTGTTTAGGTTACAAAAATTATTTTTTGTAGTGAAAAATATTATTCTGAATAGCCAATCCATCTCAATTTGAACAAAACAAAAATAAATTCCATATGATTGGCAGTATTGGAAATAAAGATTCATTTGCAGAACTTGTTTTCGCCAAAATTTGCAAAAATGTAAATCTTTCACAGCTGTATTTTCAAAACAATGTTAAAACTAATAAAAGGATGACTTCAGCACCCTCTGATTTCAGATGGACTATATTATACTTCATTCCACATCAAAATCAGAGAAGAAATGCTAAACCTTTTCATATGCTGTTGCATATGCCGAGAAAATTGAAATAGGTGTTCGAATATTATGACTTTATCGTAGTTTGAACGTGACCACTCACCACATTGACGAAATCCTGGAACGTCACCGCTTCAACACGCGATTCCTTCGCTCTGGTGAGGAGAATATCCCGTTTATTCGGCGGTATCTCGGATTTCCATTCGGGACTTTTCAAAGCCGCTAAAAAGTCCTCCACTGGTATCTCGCCAAAACCCTCGGGATCAAACTGAGGGAAAAAAAATCAGTCATGGGCTGTGCAGAGCATAAGCGGGTTTCTACCAACGAATATGTCGTCAACCAAATATACGTACCTTATCAAACAGCATTCGCCATTTCTGCAATCAAATGAAAGAACGTAAATAACAGTGATCACTTTTAGGTTCGTCCAAAATGATGTAAAAGTTTTTAAATTTTATGTTTCACATTTACTCGTCGCCATTATTAGGCACTATTAAATACGGAAATTAATAACACGGAGTGCGAGGAATTGTTGGTTTGAATTATTAGGGATTGAAAATCTATATCTACTTGCCTATTGTGTCATTTTTATTGCATTCAATTATTGTAATCACTTATGTGATTCAATTGTAAGATTACATTTTGAAGAGCTTACTAAAATTTGATACAGAAAAATTTAAAGTATTAACTTTATTTCATGAAGAGCTAATGTCGATCGTCGTCGTCAATAACGTGTGGCATTAATAGCCAGCGATTATATGCTCGCATAATAAATCAGTTTATTGGAGAGAGCAAATCGCAATCCATTATTGATATATTTTCTACATTTCTACGTTCACGTGAACCCAAATGTTTACTATTACGAATGCAATACCGAACGAAAGTTTATATTATTTCAATACAGTTGGTGTAAATAGAAATAACATTAATAGTAACATTAGTAATACACGCCTCTTCCGTAGAATAGCAGAATTTTCTTTATCGAAACAAGCATGTGCATATAGAAAATTAAATTTAAATTCATTGGCATTATTAACTGCATTATATTCAACAAAAACAACGACAAATACATACATTACATCCCATGTGTAAATACCAAATAATTTATTTAAGGGTACCTACTTCAAAAAACTTTTTTACTGTCTGTTGTTCAGTTTCTTTTTTATAATTGGAAATCACGTATTTTTCATGGAAATCACGTATTTTTCAAGCGTTTTGACCGGAGGGTTCCCTTAATAGGACTGCTATAGGCTATAGAATAGTTCCAAAACCCAGGCGCAGAGGGCGTTAAAATTACTTTTAAAATTAAATGTTACAGTGAATGAAAACAGAAAGTCTAATTTATACCGTAGCGAAACATGGGTATTTTGCTAGTTATTTATCAAAATTGTACAAGTAGGGAAGCACACGTACGTCATTGAGAAGCTCCCGTCGATATTCGGACTCGTCGATATCGATTTCGGAGGCGAGATCAGTGTGATCGGTGACGTAGCCATCGTAGTGGGCGCTGTTCGCCTCGCTGCGTGCATATTCGTCCTCCTCCTCGACGGTACCGGCGATAGTCGGTATCGAAGCACCGCCTGCCAGTAGCATTACCACTCGTGGCACGAGGTCACCGGATAAATCTCCTCATTCCACCCTCTTTCGTCCGTCTCCTGAAACACACATGGATGGATCGTTGACATATCGCCGGTTGTTACAAGCCTTCCACCACAGGCGATATCTAGGATAGACTTTAAATCTTAAGGGTGGTTTTCTAGGGTGAGCTAGATTAAACAATAGAGCAATTATTATTACTTTACTAAAAATTTTAAGCAGCGTCTTAGAAATTTTGTGTAATATTCCTAGTATTGATTGCCAGTTACATTTGATTACAGGGCCCGCCGTTGTGGGCAAAAATGTTTTTTGCCACTCTTTGTATTTAATTATAAATAATTATATTTAATATAATTTTTCACGGTGAGTGACATTTTTTTCTATTTGTTGAATAACAAAACCCTTTTCTAAAGATCTTTAATATAGGTACGCATCTTTCCTTAGTATCATAGTAATTATGTGGGTGATTTGAAAACAACTTATAAGTTTCAACGCTTCTTCAAAAAGTTTTACTTTTTTACTGGTTATTTTTGATTTTAACTTTCTCATTCTACTAATTCTGCCGCCCCCAAATTTTCCGCTCTAGGCAGTTGTACCGTTGGCGTCCCCTAGATCAGGCCCTATTTGATTGAGACTGTAAAATTTGCCTATTTGCCTCGAGAATTATCTTACCACCAACACGGAAATTTACAGTAAAACCTCGTTCTTTAAAGTCTTGCACACAAAGTTGCTGCAAAATGGTTTACACGTTCGAATAAGGGTATAATAATTACCCGAGCCCTTGTAGACCCTCCCTACTAGCAACAGGAATCAGTTAAAACTCCAAATATCATCGTCTATAGAACGCAAATTATTCTTCTAAATATTTATATAAATATTCTTGCAGCTAATCATTTACACGAAGTCTAGCTAAAATGTATTCATACGTTATAATTAATACTATGTAATACGTATAAGCATTAACATTTATCGAACGTTTGGACATTGAGAATAAAATAAAATTCATTCGAAGTAGAAAATCATTTCAATGTCCAAGCCCAAATGTTACTAATTGCTTGATATCTCGAGTGGTATCGATCATAGTTGATAATACTAATTTATACTGAGCGGTTAGTGTAAATGTTGTTAGCATTATTTATCATAGTAATAGCCACTGGAATAAATATTTTAGCGAAAATATAAATTTTTGCGGAATAATTAACTGGCTCTCGCAACTAAAAATATCCTAAGACCCCCAAACCCTTAATGTGATTGTAAACAAGTCTGTTGCATTTCCGTGTGTAGGTAGAAATCAATTTTCATCATATTTAGTTTCAACTGCAGCCGCTAGTAGGATTGCGTTCGAGTTCCACTCTGAATCGATAACGTTGCATGCGACAGGAAATTGGTAAGAGGGTTCTACAGCCCCCGATCTGTGAGACAAGAATTTACATTGGACGTGAAGACCTATTCAACACCTCGTCTGTGATTTTGCATTTTAAATGTTTCCGGTAATATTTCATTTGAATTCCTACCACTCGTAGCATTGCAATCTTATTTTAGACTGAATCGATAACGTTGGGTGTGACACGAAAATGGTAAGAGGGATCGTGAGTCATCCATGTGTGGCAAAAAATTCGGTGATAGGTCAAGGGGTTAGCTAAGGAGATTTCAGGAATATCTTCCGCTAATATCTGAGATGGAAAATACTTCGATATGAAATACAATTAATTCTCAAACTTTGGAATTTTTAACAGTTACAAGTATGCACTAAATGAGGGAACTTTTAGGAGTGGATACTATAGGACTCTGTAACTTCTTATGGGATAATCAGCAAGCGTGGTGGTGCAAGCAATTTAAGCTAATTGTTAAGGACTATCGAGACGATTGCTCCAAAAATATCGATTGTTCTTACATCCCCCTTGCCCTTGAAAATATCCGTACTGCCACATAATGAACATTCTAGCACAATACGCTGGTGCGATGCGACGGTGCCGTTTCCATGGCAATGCACCGTCGATAGGACTTGGTACAGACCAGTCATCCACTATACGTTAGCTATTGTGTATAATCTACAGACACTTTTTTTTATAAATTGTGCTTGTATTTATCGATGACACTACGCAGGCCTGGAGGAATGACTGCTATAAGGAGACACCCCTACCATTGGACTATAAAATGGATATTTGGTAATGGTGTCACTGTGCAATTTAATTACTTGCATCGAAGTATTGATCGACCACTTCATGTTTTCTGTACCTTAAACAAACGACAGCCTTTAAAATTACGAAACGATTTCTTCAATTACGAATTATTCTAAACGAGATAACAACTTGTATTCCAAAAAAATATATAAAAACATTTTTTTTAGTTAAATGATTTTATTTAAAATGCACTAAAAACTAAAAAATAATTATTTTCTTGTACTACAATTTTGATGGTGTTTTTTCACATTAAATAAAATCGTGGAGCAGGGTATCTCACAACAAATTCATTTCGACGCTTGATTCTTTATTAAATTGATTCGTTTTCTGTTGTTCTATTTTTTTATAATTTACTTTTTAGTGTCTAAGTTTTATTTGTTGTTATATGCTGATTTCAAGTCGTTTGGATTTGTGGTTAATTTGGGTAATTTTTAATCCCCTTGAGTTTTTTTCATAATTTTATACTGTCATCCAAACTACGTACACCTGTAAAGTTTCAAGTCTATTAAATAGTTAGAAATGGGTTAAAATTGAGTTTCTAGATTTGAACCAAACATACAAACAGAGGATCGAAGCTGAATAAAATCATTTTAAAACGAAACAATCGTGAAACGGAATAACCAGAGGTCGAATGAAACTGCTAAAATTTTCAATTAATTATAAAATGACTGTATTTTATGACTATTACCTTTTCTGTCCCGAGAAAACTGTTATAAAATGCAGTGTATTAACTGGAACTTTTATTCCATATATTTTTGTACAAATAAGAAACTTTTATTTTCTTGAAAGTAGAAAAAAGTTCTAATTAAACAGAAACATTTATTCTGCCCTGAAAAAGTTAAAGTTGTCACAATCAGATATCCTGAAAATGGTGTGGGGCAAATAGATCTGATGTTGTAAACTTAAAACCTTCAGCGAAAATAGTTCTATAAAAATCACTGCTTCCAATTCCTTAAATAATACTACTTAAAAAAATATACATTCCTAACTTTTTATATTTTACCGTTAAATATCTGTTCAACAGTACATGATCCTCCAGAACTTTTATTAATCGAACTACAGAGTTAAACTATTAATGTACAAAACAGAAAAGAGATGATTTAAAAGTTACAAGTCCGATAAATAAGTTTTATTTACAAAAGTAAACAGTTCCAGTCGACCCCTGGGAATAACACGTTTCCCTTTAAACTAAATCCCAAGCAACGCTAGGTACCTACTCTGAAAAATCTCGCCTCGATGGGTTTTCGATCTAACGTAGGTTCTAATACGATACGCAAACCTATAACCGCGATGCAACCAACGCGTCCACGCGGCCGCTCATACCACCCCTGCACAGTCACTTTCCCTTCCACCCTCACCGCCCCCTCCACCCCCTTCCTCCTTTACATCCCCGTCCATTCGTTACCCTCCGTTTCGGCGCAACGTCACTGAGAACTTACCCCCCTGTACATACTGTCGCCCTACCAACCCCACGAAGTCACCACCCCTACACCCAGCACACGCTCGCTCTCTCCCTGTTCCGCGCCGCTCCTCTGTCCTCCTTCTGCGCCATCTTCTAAGCGCGATTACGTCCCGTGCAAGCAGACCCGTTTTGCACGAGACGCTGCTAAGGTCGATGACCTTGAAGAACGTCCGACGATACCGTCACAGACGATGCTTCCTACGCGAGTGTACGTAAGTATATCCCCGGTGTCTTCTTACGGCTAGCCCCGTCACGGCGTTGTATTACCTCGGACCCTTATCCCCGAGCACGAAGCATCGAATCTATCGCCCGTCTATCTCCTACTTGTTTCTACCAAACTATTCGCCATCGGCGAGAGTATCTATATATTATTTATACGGCATGTAATTTTCTCTGGCCACGCTCGATAATGCTTCGAGCAGTTGGTAATAGTTGGGGCCCCCTATCGCGGGAACATTCAAAACGTTTGACACCGTGGAGAAAAGGTGGCTAAGGCATTGACGAGCCATATATGTACTCCGTACCGGAACACGAATGTGTACATACATGTGCGCCCTGGTTTTTCACCTTTGCCCGAGTTCGACACCTATCCCTACTTTTGTAGTACATCTCACTTTCACCGCTTTACCCAGACTGCGGTCTGCATTTAGTAATTCGTAATTAACACGGGCCGTAGCTGTGTGATGGTTTAAAAACGGCAAACTAAGTTTCGAGTATTTATTTAGCTAGTCGTGGGAAGCATAATATACCCGATTTAGTAGTAGATCTGATATGCTGTATCTTACTGAATAATCGTTTGATTAATATTCCCACCTAACCTATTTCTTTAAACTTATAATTCTATTCCTTACTCCATTTATGTGTTTCACGTTTTTTGAACATATAGCAGTGACGTCACAGTATGTAAGAAGCAAGAGTTTGGAGTGTACCTTTTAGAACGTGAGTATGGTGGTCGCGATGTGCTCTTCCACGAGTGCGTATCCAGAGGCGAAAAGCAGGGAATGTCGCATGCTGTTAACCATAACACCATACTCTCACAGGAACTTCGGTTCGCGGTAAACACGTGTCAAAGAAATCGCGCGCGGCACTTGGTACAAAAGCACAATCGCGTTTCGGAATAAAAACCTCATCACAACCCCGCACAGGTTACTTTACAGCGAGCACTGGCCGCGATCGTTCGAAAAGCAAGACGTTTTTCGACTGCAACTTTTCAATTTTCACGGTAGAGGGACGAAATTGAATTCTCCATCTTCGTTTTGGCGCCACATTGTTTGTCAATCACGAGCATCGATAAAACAGTTCCAAAATCGATCGGCGATCGCGAACGAGTGCGAAGCAATTTCAGAGCGTACTTTCGTCAAGGACTCTCTCGATGCACGGTGCGACCGCGAAGTACTCCGCGCTGCTTACGAGCCGCCTGTTTTCCCTCTTGTGTCAACAAATCGGCACGACCAGATATTTAATGTTGTCATCGGTGCGCAGAGACGTGGAATTTAAAGTGAAAGATGGCGGTTGGACGGGAATTTCGGCAGGGCATGTATATAACCGGGAACTACGTTAATGGACGATTAACCGGCGCGAACGGTGTATAAAATTTGATCGCGGCTGCGCTACGCGAAAGAAATCGCTAGTCGAGGCGAATCTGTAGAGAACGTTACGTCGACAGCCAGGCGAAAGTGCGGTACGTGCGACGGTAGTTGCGGTGCCACGAGAAACTGCGGCAACGTGCGCAAAGCGGGTTCGATCGATAATACAGGTTGCCGCGGGACCGCAATAGCCAATAGCAATCGGAACTCACGGGACACACGCGTGGAACACGTGGAAACTGGAAAATGCGGCCACGATTTAATATATTGGCAATATAACTGATGTTGTCGGCGGGAAACGCGTTACACGACTGACGAGCAGTTTGCCACCCTCGTAGCTTCCCTTTCCTCCCTGCCCTTTTCCACCCCCTCGATTCGTTTCACCCCAGACTCGTTCGTTCAACCCCAACGTTCAGGAATATGCAAGCGGATGCTAGTCATCGTTATTGGCGCTATACAAATTGATAGCTTCGATTCAGTCTTAAATTCTCTACATTTATTTTTATCCACCATATTAAACGTAGACCTGCATAACTTCTTTTAGAATTAACTGGTTCTTTACATTATTCTCTGTGCTTTTAAATGATTACGTAACAACGTTAATCTGATGTATACGGTTCAAATATATGAATAAAAAATGTAATAAGGTCTTGAAACTGTGTTGAATTGTCTTTGTAGATTTAAAGTGTTGATCGTAATATTATAATAAAAAGATATTTACCCATATTTATATTTCCCATATATGCGCCGAATTTGTGGTACATTAAGTATATATTGTATTCTCTTTCCAAGATGCGGCGAACTTTGCGTGCAACAGTAAATTACTTTACAATTATTGTTAATATACTGTAAAATACATTGTTTAAAGATTTCCAGTAAGTACTTACATTACTCGTAGGACACGAACTTATGAAATTCTGAATATTTCGTGACTTCGTTCTTAGCACAATTTAAATTCTTCGATCTATTTTAGATGGCGCAAAATACGATTGTCGGCGTTTCCCTTTCACCGTCATCACCGTGACGGGGAAAGGAGTTAGGTTATGTTGGATTAATTAATTGGTTGCCAGTTTCAAACATATTATAATCTCGATTTTTTACCGTAACATGGTATGACGCGAATGCGAATGCAGAACGGTAATATAGAAACCATGTCATATTTGCGCGATTGGAGGCAGGCGTTACGCGCTCCTCATGTATACAGGGTCGCTAATAGTACTTTCCGCATTCAGAGCCAATATTTGGCCCTAATTTTCCTACTACTAACCGTCCCTCTGTTCCTATTCGGGTTTCCTTTGTTACGCGGAAGTGTACACTCCTCGACGTCAGATCAATTCCTTACACAGTGTCGATACTATAAGTACAATAAAACATACCCTTTGTCAACTCCATTCAGAACTTTGAAGGGTATCACTTATAGAATAGCAATAGTGAGTGATCTTGATCATGATTCCAAAAGTGCGGACAGGAGACACACGTGGCACAGTATTATGAAAACGGGAAGCCTGTTTTGGAATCCTGACGACAATTTCCTTTCTATCGTCTGGGACGATAGGAATCATATGCTAACGTCGTCCTTAACTATGAAAGGCCGTGGCATGGAGTTATCCGAATTGGTCACCTTCGATGGACGTTTATTGACATTCGACGATCGTACAGGAGTAGTGTATTTTTTTGAAGGGGAAGAAGCATATCCTTGGGTTATACTGATGGACGGTAATGGGAAAAATCCTAAAGGTAGATCATCCTCGCTGTAGTCTTAGTTCCATTAACGTATAAAATCTCCCGTTGGTACTAATCTTGAATTATAAAATTATTTACAGGGTTCAAGTCTGAATGGGCGACCGTCAAAGACGAGCATTTATATGTCGGTAGTATAGGCAAAGAATGGACTACACCATCGGGCGAATTCGAGCACAATAATCCACTTTGGATAAAAGTAATATCCCCTCGCGGTGAAATTTATTCGTTGAATTGGATTTCGAATTATAAACGGTTAAGGCAAGCCATAAATATCGAGTTTCCAGGTATGCGATTACTTTGCTCTCCATATAAGCGTCTTACATACAATTATGATTCTTAATCGTTAATCAATATTGTTCTACAGGTTACATGATTCATGAATCAGGAGCTTGGAGCGATATACACAAGAAGTGGTTCTTTTTACCAAGACGATGTTCCCATGACCGTTATAACGAAACTGCAGATGAAACCATGAGTTGTAATGTTCTATTAATCGCAGACGAAAATTTCGTAGATATTAAGGTTCTTATTCGATTACACTCTGGATTGGAAGATTGAGCTCTGGGTACTACAGTGTTGCTAAAATATTTTTGTTTTTTTTTTTAGGTTATCACAGTTGGCGATCTGGTTCCAATCAGAGGTTTCTCAAGTTTCAAATTTCTGCCAGGATCTCAAGATTCAGTACTCATTGCCCTTAAAACGGCAGAATATCAAGGGCAGACTTCTACGTACATAATGGCATTTACCGTGGAAGGAGTGATAATAATGCCGGAAACTAGAGTAGTAGATAAGAAATTTGAGGGGTTGGAATTTATATGACATTCCCGTTAGCAACAATACGATCTAATTAAAGAACTGTAAATAATTGTACAAATTTTATAATTCCATAGTATTATGAAATGAAACAGCTGAGCTAAGTAATTCACATGGTTCTCTGTAATCAGTATTGCCCTCCCCAAGTAGACTTAGTGTAACATTCGTAAACTTCCATACCACATTTGTATGCCTGTCGAGTAATAGTCATTTGGTAGTTGTAAATACGTGTATATACACTAAATGTTTCACGAAAGATAACTTATAATACATATGTAAGGGACAAAACTGTTAAAAGCAATGTTATACAGAGTTCGGGCAATAAAACTTTCATGGTGCTATTTTACACGTTGCCTATTATGCTACTCCCATAAAAATAGAATGTCAATTGACTCGCCTCAGTCCCTTCCTGTTTCCAAAACTTTTCTTTTAAAAGTGACATTAGAAAAGGTTTCATAGAATGCAGAGACACACTGCCGGGGTCGTAATGTGTATAGCCTAAAATCAATAATATCTATATATGAAAGCTCGAGGTGGTGGCAGCAGCATTGCGCTATACCGAGAGAATTTAGTCAACTCGTGGCACCGGAGGAAGAAAGCTCCGTTTAAGACGTCAAAGCCAAATTTCTCTGACTGGTTCTGAATGTTTTTAATCAAATTTCCTTGAATTAGTGGTGACAACGTGTAGGCTGTATAAGGCAGACTTAAAAAGAAAAGTGAAAGAAATTTTACACTGCACTAATATAAACATCAATGATAAGAAAATATTTATTAAACTGAGACACATACTGCCAGTAGACAAATGAAGTCTGAAAAATCGGAAGTTCGAAACGAACGCCCCAAAAGTTGGTCCCAAGTGAATGTATAAAATATTTGCGACTAAATGTTACAGAAGCTTCTCTTTTCTTCCCGATACGAGAGAATTTTATTATGTAACACCTGCGAGCAACGTTAATTCCTTTAACTACAAGGAACAGTCGTCACACAGTTGATGTCTGACGGATGCGACTGAAATCCACTACCAACGGCAAAACTGGCGTCTTGTATTAGCAGGAAAACTCTGTTTCTCGAGGAGACCGGTATCAGATTATGACAAACGCTTTCACCTTTGATCCTCCGCCCCTGCGCTGTCTAGAAATGGGGAAAATAAGCATGGTCACCGGAAGAATGTTTTGCATACTTATCCAGGACGACACGGAAACCGTAACGCGCCTGACAGTACCGTGACGCAAATTCGCCGACAGCAATACGCATTAGCGCTGCTTCTGATCATTGAATTCTGCTGGAATCGAGAAGAACGTCAACGGAATACCATCGATTTGTCGGGCTTGGGAAAAGTGCCCCTCGTTCTTTGTTGGACGTCTAATACCTAGCGTGATGCCTCTCACCTGGCACACGCACGTGACTTTCACGTCGCAGATATCATAATACCCATGAGCTTTCGTCGAGTGACATCGGCTGGGTTAACAGAAACTAGGTGTACCGGGAGATTAATCATGGCAAAGAAGTTGGACGAGACGAAGGAGTGGCGTACCGCTAGATTAGGAATTTCCCTTCTCCTGAACAACGAGACCAAGGAGGCTGAGGACCTATTTACCGAACACCCGCATAGCTTTCACATAAAGGCAGGCCGCTGCTTCGTTTTATTCATGGTATGCGAATCACAGATTATTTATTTACGTACGACAGTGTAGACTCTGGTTTTTATTCCCTGGCGTGATTATTGGTCAACGGTTGTAATTTAATTGCTGCTATCACAAACGCCGCGCAAAGAGGTGTACTTATTTCCTAAAAGTATCCTGCTGGTTTTTACGATTAACTTGAAATAATCCGCATGCTACGTCGCGTGACGCTCTATGCGCCCCAACGTATTGACCGTAAAATCTATTTAAAACTGTGCTAAGTGTAATCTCGACGGACCAATCTTGAAATATAAATGGGGATCGATAAATATCGAATGAATTTCTAGAATGCATTAATGACGTTCGAGGACGACAAGCTCCAACAAGCCATGACGCTGCTGAAGGATATGGAAAGGGAGTGCGCAAGTGATATAGGATGGCTCAAGTCCATGAGGTGCAAAGTCTTCAGGGCGGACGAAACAGGCGTAATTATCCTTAAGGGGGAAGCCTGGTGTAACTAGCTGAAAATCGAGGCATTTTCGGGGATTTTTTTTAAAGAAAGTATTTACTCGATCTTTCTGAAACTTTCAAGATATTGTATTATCAGATTAAGGTACATAAAAAAAAAAATTATTAAAAAAGAGCAGCAAATAACAGAGTTATACGGGCTTATGCCCAGTCTGTTGGCCACGCAATTGTTCCACTGCGGGCAACGTAGCGTCTATTGTATTAATCTAAAACCAAATATTGAACAATTTTTGTTTAGTTTATGAGTGCATGCACAAATCGTATAAATTAATAACTTAAAAGATGCAAAATTGAACAAATGACGGCCTCTTGAAAAAAAATCACCTTTTCCAACAATATTTTGCCTTAAATGTGTAAAAAAATTATTTATTTAAACAATATTATGCCAATAACTAAGCTCTGTGAAGAAAATGTTCACAAATATCCATGCACAAGGTCAAGTCGATTGGTTGAATATTTTTGGAGTTACATTACCCGCAAATTGTAAAACTGTCGTTTCGGGAAAAACATATTTAAAGTTTACTGGTAACCTGGTGCTCCGTAGCAAAACCGGCTATATCCGCTTTAATTTTTCAAATTTCGTTCTGCGGCTTTGGCAGCATATTATCGTGATGTTCAACTATGGATTTATGCGAAAAAAAGTCGGTTTCTTCGCCACGCTACACCAGGCTCCCCCCTTAAACGAATTTCAGCTCCGTTTGAAATTAGATGCGTTTAAAATAGATGCGACTGGCGTAACGAACATTGACTGGAGAATAAATGTTATAGAAAGACTACGTGAACAAATTGGAGAGGCAAATAATCCTAGCAGACTCGCAGGTCTGTTCGGCGATTCTAACGCTGCTTCAACAAGATCTCACTGGTTACGTACGCGGTGGTTGGATGTTACGTAAAGCCTGGCGGGTTTACCAGCACGCTCACACGCAAATATCCCAGCTCTATCAGCGCACCTTCGGTACAAATCCGTCGGGTATGCAACTGCATTAGGTCATTATTAACGAATGCTTATCAATCTGTGTTGTGTTCGATGTATTTCGTTGGTGGCAGCGCCGTAGAATTAGGTTGAGCCACGAAATCGGAGCATGAACGTGATTTTACGAGGGCAGATCCTCAACCCGGAAATTCAAAAGATTATGAAACTTTGGGGATATGTAGAGGTAGTGGGCGGATTTAAGGAAAAAGGCCCAGGTGGAAAACTTTCTGAGGGGCCCATTATTTTCGGAAAAGTGAAGTGGTAGTTTACTAAAAACGTGCTAAGTGTAGTGTTTGGATAAAATCGTAATTTTTTTTGGAAGATGGGGCCATCTCTTACAGTTTGCGATTTATAACACAAAATAGTGGATTTTCAGAGGCAAGTTCACCCCCTTGGAATGAATTTAGGCAGCAAAAAAATCTCTTCTACATATCCCCAAAGTTTCATAATTTTTTTAATTTACGGCTTGGGGATCTTCCCTTGTTAGCTGTAAAGAGAAAGTGGTGTCAAGAAACTGGATTGCAGAACATACTTCTTCTTCTTTCTCTTTTCGAACGCTTCTCGAAGTAAAATGCCGAACGCACTCCTGCGCGAGAATTGTAAACAGATATTCTGAGTATTTTGATTTCTTAAATACGATAACAGAATCAGTTCCAAACACTGTGTAATGATATTTGATGTTTTTAATGAGAAGTTTTTGCTTAATGTAAAAGCGAAGTATTCAGATATAAGAGTGTTGGTAGTTTAACCTGTTACCTAGGGTGTTCTAAAATTCGTAACTAAAATTTACTAACAAGGTACGTTCGGCAACCCGGAAATTCAGAAAATTATGAAACTTGGTGTGCAAGTAGAATAGGTCATCTGTAACGCAACCCTATTTTTTGTTGGTGCCATAGTGCTGTTTTTGAGGGTGAAATATCTCGAGAACAGTGAGGGATATCGAAAAGGTGTTTAAATAAAAGTTGCATTTTTTTTATAACTAAAAAACTGTGTAAAAATAATTATCGAAAAATCTATACTTTTCAATTTACCCCCACTACCAATTCTCAATTCGATAATTATTTTTACACAGTTTTGTAGATATAAAAAAAGGGATGCAACTTTTGTTTAAACTCCTTTTCGGTACCTCTCACCGTCCTTCAGTTTTCACCCCTAAAAACTGCACTATCGCACCAACAAAAAATAGGATTGCGTTACGGATGAACTACTCTACTTGCCCACCAAGTTTCATAATTTTCTGAATTACCGGGTTGCCGAACATCCCTTGTAAGTACACCCGTCCAAAAAGAGCGAATACCTATAGTCTCTACGCAATATATAGCAGTTACTCTAAAAATTAAATTGATTTGTCATGATCAAATACCAGTTTCTAAATGTATTAGAAGTGTTCCTAGTTAACGGATTAACAACAAAACGAAGCGTTCTTTTCTTTGTAATTTTTGTTTCTGACAGGGCTCGACACGAGATGCAGCACACCCACGTGCAACGGGTCCTCTTACTCCCTACAAAGCCCACAGAGTCCAGGTTCTTCTGAATGGTCAATACCGTCTTGCAACGGTTCCACGAGCAACCTGATACCAGCCTCGTCCCCTTCAGGTCTACGAAGCTCACTATCAATGTTCTTCTCGCTCACTGGCATCACGTCCGAACAACAAACACCGTAATTGTTGCTTCTTCTTACGAACATTCCTCGCTCCTCCGCGTCGAGCCATTTCTCTTCCGTTCACATCGACCGCGAAGTATAGAATGACCGTGAAACTTTCTGCGGAACCATCCGTCCGAAGTACCGAAAGCAACATGCAACACCTGTCACACTCGACGAACGATATGTACACGACTCGATAACATTTATTCACGATTCATTCTATCAAATCATCTGCCGTTTTCTGTCAACGGCAAATCGAAATTCACCCGTTGGAAGCCAGCAAGAGCAGAAACGTGATGTGCTTTACAGGTTCGTGGAACCTAGCGAGGCCTCGCGACTGATGTCGGCAGTTAGCTTCGGTTACGGGATTTATCAGCTGTGCGTCAGTCTGCTGCCACCGTCGCTTTTAAAAGTCATCCACTTTCTGGGCTTCGAGGGTGACAGGGAAGCAGGACTCGCTGCGCTCATGTACGCCCGCCTCAGCGAAGATATGCGTGCCCCACTTGCCACGTGAGTCTCTTTTCTATTCTTAAAAAAATGCGAAATTCCGGATTACACGATTGAATTTTGTGTACCACTGAAGGTGGAAATCCACAACGAGACAAAAATATCGTGCCTCGCATGAGACTTTAATCTCGCGAGACAATTATATCATTATTTTATTATTTTTTAATTATTTTGTCATTAATTTTATGAAATTAGACTCTCATGAGACAAGTTTCGTGATATATTTTTAAAAATCTCATCTCTGGCGACTATTTCCATTATTTACATTTAGTTGTTGCTGAGATTTAATGGAAATGTATGAATAGGTAGCAATAAGTCAGGACGATCTGATCGAAAATCTCCTACAAATCATAAGTTTGTGCTCGGTTTATGGCGTCGTATTTCTCTTTCTTGGTCTCATAATTCAAGGAATGGTACAGACGGCGAATTATAAAATTAGTAAGGGATGGGTTAAGATCATAGAATACAATGGTGTTTTTTTTTTAAATATTGGAATTGTTGTATGAGTTTTTTTTTAGAAGAGATAAACTAGGCAAGTACTTATAACTCAATCTCTATATTTTACCCATAGCTTTCATTGAAAATCAAGATACAAATTAAATTTTTACTGGAAAGGAAATATAATTTGTAGAAAATATGCTAGAAAACACTAAATTATATGAAAAACGTCTTTAGTTGAAAGGAAGAGTCGTTATATTATGTAATTTGCCTGATTTTATTCGAGGGGAAAATTTGTTTGCAGCGATTTGATAATATTCTTAAATGAAAAATACAAAACTTGAAATTTATATATAGCTATGGATGCACATATATTCACGGAGAGAACTTATATTTAAATGTAGAAGTATGCCCCAAATGTACGCTGACTTGAGCGAAATTCGAATGTCCCAAAAAGAGCAAGTAGAAACGCCCAGCATGTGGTCAGCCATGCGTAAAGCGTTTACACTGTGGACGAGTCTAACGTTATACAAATTCTTGTCAGTAAATATAGCACTACATTATTGACTACAGTATTTGAAATTTATTATTTCGAAAATTCGTTGCTTCATTGTTAGAACCAAATTTGAATGCGTAATATTTTTTATTAATCATTTTATCAGGTGTACGACTACAAACTTAGGTGTTTGTAACCGCTTAAAAAAGCTAAAGATGACCTTTGCATGATACCAATGTTAATACTATTGATTATTATCATTTATTCTTGCGTCAGTACAGTTTTCTACCATTTTTTTACGAAAATGGACAAATCGTATTATTATTAAAATATTGTATTCCGCATTTTCGGTATTAAGGTTCTATTAATTTATCGTTCTTCCGTTACAGATTATCTTTACTCTGGTACCACACGATTGTGCGTCCATTTTTCGCCCTCGATGGAAGCAACCTCAGGGCTGGTGTCAATACCGCAAAACAATTGATCGCAGAGTGTCACCCAGAGTTTAATAATTCAGCCCTCTTCCTGTTTTTCACTGGCCGCATAGAGAGACTTGAGGTAAAAATATTTCTCACAAAAATTTGGCTGTCCTTTAAAAAAAATGGTACACATACTCTAGGCCACAAATGATTTATTATGTATTATACAAAAAGTCTCAAGATCCATGTAAAACGTCACGAAATGTTCCTTAAACTATCTGAAATTTCTGAACCTTTTCTGTAATCATTTCGTTTCTTTATAGTCGAACGTGAACGGTGCTCTTCAAGCATATGGAAAAGCTGTCGAAGCCTCGAACCAGAGAGAGGTGAAACTCTTATGCGTGCACGAAGTGGCCTGGTGTCATCTCATTTGCCTTAATTACGAGCAGGCTTACTTATCTTTGGCGCAATTACAACAACATTCTAGATGGTCGAAGAGTTTCTACGCTTATTTAGGAACTGGTAAGAGATCCTTTCTCCTCCTTAGTTACTTTCTTAAATCAGAGCCATCGTTCTGTTCCTCCAATCCTTGCAATCTTCACGATTTCTGCTCCTAGTTTGTTGCGGAGCAATGGGCAAGTTCGACGATCTGTCTGTGATTTACCGAAAAATTCTCCATTTCGCCACTCGAACGAGCAAGGAGACGCAGTTGGGTGTATTTATTCTACGAAGAACGCCAAAGCTAGTAGATCAAGAAACTGGACAGCCATACACGGTCTTGTATTACAGACTGCTTGTGTATGAGTTACTTTACTTGTGGAATGCGATGCCGTCCTGTTCGTCAGAGTCACTACGAGGAATACTTTTAGGTAATCGGTCAGGCATTCTCTACCGGCCCCTTTTGTTTGGAAAGTTCTGTGTATCTCGCCCTGCCCTTATATCACGACACTAATGAAAATTTATATTACTATACTTTCTGTTAGATCTTCGCGAGAGTAGTACCAATAAATAAGCGAGATTTCAACGATGAAAATGAACCTAAACACGACTGCAGTCGAGCTATGTTCAATTATACGTGTTTCGAAACACTTCCGAATTCGGTAGACGCATTATATATGGCGTATGATGAAAAATAGTCACAGTGCTCTCGAGTTTGGGCTTGTAATCATCAGGGAAACGTCGCCAATTCGTTAGTAATACTTGTATGAATATCTAATAGAGAATACAGAATTTGAAAGTTTCATTAGAATAGAAGATAATGAATTTTAAGAAGTTGTTGCTACGAATTGAATGGGGCCAAGTATCTAGAATCGAATCTAAAGTGAAATCTATAGAAATTCCACAGGCATAGAGGTGTGAAGATTTCGCGGATAAGTGGTATGTAATTATCTTCTGGTGCTTTTATTATCAGAATGCAAAAGTAACCGTACGGACGAGCCAATGGTTGGGCTAGCCGATTTGATCGAAGGAGCAGCACATGCCTATCTCGGTGACAAGGATGCGTCGATTGAAAGTTATCAAAATTGTCTGCGGAGTCGTAATCCGTCCAACGACGCGTCCGACCAACACGTCAGCGCTTTTGCGCTTTATGAACTTGGCAGTGCACTTTGCTCCACAAATGTAGGTAATAGAGGAAATCACACGTGCGAATGTTCTACGTAACACAGATTGAGACACCAAAAACAGAACGTTGTGAAAGGAGGATGATAGAAAATGGGCATTTTGGTTACCATTTTGAAACGAAAGATTTCTGTAGAACTGTGAAAAGATGACAAGAATAATCTCTCTTCAAAATAATTAGGAATAAAATTTACAGGTAAATCAGTCGAGGGTTGGTAAAAATCACTTTTCTGTTCCGAATGGTACCGAAAATGACCATTTGCTATTATCCTCCTTTGAATATATTATATTCGAAGGTTCCAATTGAACTAGTTTTCCACATTACAGCTTCTGTTATTCAATTACTAATTTCCTAGCTCGGACAAGATTAAAGTCGCCTATATATCAAGTATAATATGTATGTTACAAAAATTAATTATGCTCACAACTTCTTCTTTTATATCTTTGAATATAATTAGATATTTGGGTCTTAAGTTTTTCGTGGCTCACCCTGTGTACGTTTGTGTAAAAACCACAAATCAATATTAAATATAAACAATTCTGAGTTGAGAACGAGGTTGAAGAAAACTGCAAGGGCTGAGTAATTTACATCAGCTTCATTCCTCGTTCGCAAAATAAAGTTTCTCCTCTCGCTGCCACTCAAAAATATATATTTACGCATGATAAAGCAAAAGATGTTAACTAAAATTGTTACGTTTACCATATTTCACGTTTCCACTTGAAAATCATCTTATCTGATACGTAATCCTTACGGAGTGTCAGCATGCAAATTTCTTTTCTATTTCGACGTTCGATTAACATATCGTTCGCATAATGTTTCAGAATGTCGAAGAAGGGAAAGCTGCGCTTTTAAGAGCTCAAAACGAATACAAAGATTACGACTTCGAGAGCAGGCTCAACGTTCGGATCCATACTACTTTGAGAAATTTTATGAACTGACGTCGTGTAAAAAGCCCAGAGATTTTTGTTTATATTTTATTACACGCAATACTTGTAGCGTCCACGTGCTGGCGAATACGTTCTTACCTAGCGCGATAACGAATTGTCCTCTAGAACATTCGGTCTACATAATTTAATGACAAGCCTGTACACATTCGCGATTTAAACTAACAAGACTCAATAATAATGCAAAATTCATTTCCTAGAGTACGAAGAACTATACCAAGTGTGTTCTTTCATTCCGTCTATAGGGAAATAGAAGTCGCAGTAACGGAAATTGTTCGCGTTTAATTGTATAAAATTGAGGTCCACCCTGTCGTCGTAAATACCCTTATGTACATAAAATCATTTACACTACTATTATGTACATAACCAGTCTACGGCCGTGTATATACATATGTACTTATTTACCCATGTACAGAGGTAATAAAGGCGTACTTCAATGAACATTATGAGAAATGTCGTCATTGATTATAAAGTTTCCAATCAATCGCACCATGAAGTATATACACCTCCGCGGCGAAAATTCAGGTTTTTGGTAAGTAGTTCTATAAAAAGCGATGAGAAAAGTAGATTGCGATATTCAATTATAAAAAAAAAAATAGCACTTACAAGGGAATATCCTCAACTCGGAAATTGGGGATATGTAGAGGATATATGCAGTGAGTAACGAAAATATTCGGACACTTTTTAAAATCGCAGAACTTTTTTCAAATTAATCCAAACGACTTGAGTTTTTTGAGAAGCTAGAAGGATTAGTTTGCTAAGTGATGTGTTTCGTCGTTTAAAAAAAAATACACTTGGTCGAAATAGCAAAAAAAAAATAGTAAAGGTCGTTTTTTTCAACTTTTTTTGTGAGCCTGTAATGAAAATTCAAAGAACCCGTTTGTAGATTTAAGAAAGTTATATAAATACGTAAAATTTCATAAAAATCGGTTAACGTTGCTCTGAGCTATAAACGCTAAAAGATCGCAGAATAAGGTCGTAAATCGCTGATTTCGGGAATTTCGCGATTAATATTTCGGAAACTAATAAATACCCGAAGCTACAATTTTAGATTTAGGGTCCACATTCCCTCCTCACTCCTCCCCTCAAACTTCGTATCGATCGGCCACTGGGGTCATTCGGAAGTATATCCGTGCTTTCTCCCTGAAGAACCGAAAACGGGCACAAACGAAAAATTGTCTGATACTTCCATTGAGGTCCCCTACAACCTGCACAGTTTCAAGGAAATCGAAATTTTCGAGTAACCGAACTTCCCTGTTTAGTTAAACTATTTAGAATAAAGCGAAGCAGATGGAACAAAAAGTAGATTAAAGTAGCTGCAAGCTCTCAATCGTATTTTTTAAATTCGAAAACAGCTGAATCGGACCTAGAACTCCATTTTCTATGAACGACAGTGACAAGACGTCCAAGATTTCGCTCGATGACGTCGCCCGCCTGAAGTCCGGTCTCAAAACCCCATCGACCAGAATTTAGCTGCTTAGTGCGAGTTGATTGGAGAAAAAACCGAAAAAATTTCAAACCAAAGAAACTGTAGAGTATCGGTTCGGATCCTTCAAAAGGTTAAACCTGTGATTATGAGGACGTTCCGATGAGCGTACAAAACACGTACTGCTGTTCTAATGGAGGAACCTGTCCAGCTGCTATACTGAGTTCCTCTCGCCAATCTCCTTGGTACTGTAAATTCATCAAACCCTTTGTATTTTGCGTGATTACGTCGTTGTTAGGTACGTTCACGATCAGAATCGTGTAATTTAACCCGTAATTAGTATTCGCAGCTTCTAAGGTCTGATCTTACGAGCACTCCTTAGTTCTTTGACATAAATGTTCGTAGAATGAATTGTATCCAACTCTTGATCAATGATCTACAGTGACTCACAGGTTTGTTTAGAAGGAATTTAGAAGAATAACTAACTGTGAAAGACGCTATCTTGCTTTTGCTTCTCAATGTCTAGGTTGACATCATTTAATCCGTAATTTTGCTATGAAAAAGACGACTACACGCATAATTTACACTAGTTATTTACTTTTACTATTACTCATCTTATATGTATTGTATCATTTATTTTCTATGAGTAACAAAGAAGTAAAAATAATATCTAATAATGTGGTTCAACCAAATTGGCAGTCTTTAGTAAACAAAGAATCTAGCAAGGTAAACTTGTGCAAACGGCACCTATGACATATTTTGTTTGCTAAACCATGCTCCTCACCTGAACCCCAATTCCGTAAAGCTTCAGATCTCTCGTTTAAGGATAATATAGGGGTAAAAGCCTTTAGATTTATCATTTTTTTTCTCGGTTACTACTTAAGATAAATAAATGAAGTAAAAGAGGAAAAATAGCTACGTATTAACGGTACATCATATATTTTTTCCGAATTGTAAATCAATTATTACAGGCTGAAAAAAATAATTTATTCTTTGGTGGTGGTTTTTGCAAGCAACTCTTTGAGTAACACCCACCAAAAAATCAGAAATAATACCCTATTATTTAACTATCATGTATAAATGTTGTAGGATGATCGTAGTGATGTAGGATGAAGGGTTTTTACCCACATATTATCCTTAAACTTCACGGAATGATGTTTGAGCTGAGAAGCAATGTTTAGTAAACAGTAACAACAAATTTGTCACGGGGGTCGTTTGCTCATGCTTACTCTTTCCGATTGAGTGTATCTCTCCAAGTTAACTAAATGAATATCAAAGTTATCGTGCAAATGGGAATGTTTATTACGAATTGTCATAAGCAAGTAATAGTATAATATGATCAATAAAAATATCTCGTCGAAATATCCAAGTGAATTGCTGTTGGCGAATCCTAGTTGCGGGTTAAAGGAGCGATGAAAAAACAATTAAGTATTTTAATGCTTTAGCACGTAATAAAATGTTAAATAAAAATACTTGCCCGTGAAAATTTTCAGCGATGTCTGTATCCCACCTGTGCGACAAATATTCCGCCAGTACGACGTTTAAGATAATCAGATCCGACTTGGTGAATCTGAGATCGCACTTGAATACTCTCTCGGTAATCGATATACTGTTATTATACATGTACACTTAATTATGAACCTTTTGAACTGCGTTCTGAAACCACGTTCGTTAGATGGAAGTGAAGAACGTAATGGAGACGCGGGACGATCTAAAGAGTAAGTTGAAGGAAGTTGGTTACGTGATACCGAAAATGTCAGAGGCCATTCTGCATTTAAGGAACGAAGTATCTCAAGGTAAAGATACGACGTGTCGATTGCAACGCTATATTATTCGTTTTTTATTGTTGTAATCGTTAGGACTAACACGTACTATCGACATTCTGCTGATCGGCAGTTTAGTCACCGTCGGAAATGGTACAAACTTATATGGAGGGGAGCATAATTTTATTGTGGATCGCTCATCAATTTGACACAATAATAATTTAGCCAGAGAATTTCCAGAGATTATTCATTAAGGCTTCATTTCCTAGGTGGATCATATGTAGAATTAATAAATAGAATCGTTGAATGGACTGAGATGTTTGTTTCGAAAAGATTTTTTAGATAGGAGAAAGGACAGAAGTTAGGGTAGAGTTTGGAGCATTTCTTTTATAAAAACGAAGGAGAATCGGAAAGTGTAGATCGGTAGAATGCTGCTTAATTTTAGCAACTATAATTATAGTACGGATTACTTGTGTTCTGTTAATTATAGACAAAATAATTATAAATGAAAGGTTTTTGAAGTAAAGAACTGGCAAGATAGTTACTGGGTGAAAGCAGTGATTTAAAGGGTTGTGGGAAAGGTTTAGGAACATTTCTGAACACTTCTGACGATATCATAATTCGTATAGGCTCATATGGAGGGTGGAGTAAATTCAAATTTTCAAATCGTGGATAATGCTGGGATTGACTAAACAGTTTAATCGATGAAATATTGATAAAGAATCTCTGCTAGATTTTAATGCTCAACGTAAAACAGGAATGGATACGCACACGAAGGCGTTGCTGAAGGCTATGTCGCCAGAAAGTGTAAAGGATTTGGTGAGGAACGAATTACAGACGTACGACGCCGACAAAACAGGAAGAACCGATTACGCTCTAGGAAGTTCAGGTTTTTAAAATACGTTTCTCGCTTTCCAATATTTACGATTACAATGATTTTATTTGGGGGTACCTAGGCGGCGCGATCCTCTCGACGAGGAAAACTGAGACATACTCGGCTGGTGCACCAGTACTGAAACTTTTCGGTATACCTCTTTGCCAACAACAGAATACGCCTCAGGCTATACTTCAGGTCAGTGGAGAATATTTTTAATATTGATAGTCCATACATGTACATAAACTGACGTATACAACTTGGTAAAGTTCGCTGTTAGGTACATAGCGAGGGTAATAATCTAGTCCATAGAGAGGGAATACGGAATATTTTTGAAACGATTGGAAATGGAAAATACAGTCGCTTGGAAAAATTGAATTTGTATATTTCAATATTGTTATCACCCATTTGTGGGAACCTTTTCTTCTTTATAAAAGATATTAATTGAAAGTTAGTAGATGTATAAAAGAGATGCATTTTATATTGCTATCCAGTACACAAGACACCCCCTCCCCTCCGCATTTTTGGCAAAAATATTTTTGTAAACATGGCGAAAATTTACATTTTAATTACATTAAAGTTACAAATGCTGTTCGCGACCCACTGAATTAATTCTATTTGGAAAACACTAATTTCTAGTTTATGTGTGCCTTTAATCGTTCCAAAGATAGAGTCTGGCCTATATGTATTAGTAGTATATATAGTATTAAAGTTAAATGAAAAAGGATTGCCTGTTTTCTTTTGTACTTTGAAGTATGTACTTACAGAATGGCGTAATGTCCTGTATGGTGATGGTAAAATGAAAAGAATGTTTTAATCATGGATTGTGTAAAATAAGTTTTATACATTATATTAGAAATTCCACAGAGCATACGGATTTTTATCAACGTTAATTAACGTCAGCTAATTATTTCCAAAGACTGGTGTCCTCCCGGGTGAATGCTGGGCATTTAAAGGCAACAGGGGCAACGTTGTTATACAATTACTTGGTTTTGTGCATATTTCTGGAGTCAGTCTGGAACACATTCCACAATCGATATCTCCCACAGGAGAAATAAGCACCGCTCCCAAAGATTTTTCTATTTGGGTAAATTGTAACAAATTTTTCAATTTGAATATTTCAAATATCGAATTTAATCGAAATAAAAATTACGGAAGATAGAATCTTGTTAAATATAGCGTTTAAGTAGATACATGTCCTTTAAGACATATGTCCTTTTAAGCATACATTATCATTAGAAACTTGCCTGTCAATGTACTGTATGTGTATAAACATTCATTTTTGTGTATGTTAATATTCCTTTTATTCTTATAAATATATAAGTTATTCTGGCTGCAAATTTATATTTAGAGATGGCAAAGACCTGTGCAAATAACATTTATAGTGTTAGCAAAACTATTTCTTGAATCAATTGTCAGTAATGAGAAAGCTTTAAAACGCTCATTTTCATTAATTTATCAACGACTTTCGAGAATGATCGTAGTAGGACTGTTAAACGGAATTAATAAGGTATAAGAATATTACTCACAAAATATACCCATTGTGTTTGGTATTTTTCTAGGGATTGGACAACGTGAACGACGAAACTCCTTTCTTCTTCGGCGAATTCATATATGACACTAATGGTCTTCCTGTACAATACTTTGAGGTTCAGGTAAATTGATATTTCCAGGTTCCAATAAAATTACAATTTGGTACACGTAATTTAGCATTTGTAATTTGCAGAATCAATCGAAAATATCGTATGAAATAATCGAATTAAAGGTTCACTCTAACAGTGGTAACAATGAGTACACCTGCATCTACAGAATACGGGTTCACGGTACCTTAGAGCAGAAAAATAGATAATTCCATCTCGATCGTTTAGTAATCATCGATAAAAAGTAGAAATTCAAGCATTTCTTTCGCGACCAATGAGACTGGTTCCATGAGATTTCTAAGACCGCTATTAACGTAGTGTAATTAATAATATAACATTATTTTTAGGCATTTCTTATCTATGTATTATATATACTTTATCATATAGTAAATAAAGATATACACATCTCGTATTCATCAAGCTAATTATAATTATCCAAGTTCCTTCAGCAAGGGCAGTTTCGCGAAAATGCCCGAAAATTGTCAACTTTGACGCTCTGTATTTTACAAACAAATTCGAAACCAGCAAAATGATGACTTAAAGCCCCCCTAATTTCATGTGAACTACATAATACAGTACGTACTCGTTATAGCCCCGTTTCTACCATGCGTTGTACGTCTGGTGACTATCCCCTCCATTTCTTGGAATCCTTCGGTCGAGAGTTGGAGAACCCGAGAACGAGCGAGAGGAGACGAAAGAATCGGCACGGAATTCCCGTCGACTACGAAAGAGAGAAATCATGATACTTTGTCTCGCTTTGTCGTTCATGTGCGTACGCTCTGACTCTTCACTAATACATTGTATGTAGTCACACACGTGGGTCGAGCTCGAAGAGTCAGAGCGTACGCACGTGAAGGACGACGCGAGACAAAGTATCATGTTTTCTCTCTTTCGAGTCGACTCTTTCGTTTCCTCTCGCTCGCTCTTGGGTTATCTCACTCGCGGCATTGGGCCGCTCGGAATAGTGTCTACAACGCGTCGTACGCCCGCCGCCAGCCCCGTTCGTCGGGCTTATAGCGAGTGTGTACTGTATTTCTGTCTCATCAAGATCCCAGGCGTCAGCCAAAACAGTGGATAAATTGACTCGGCGTGGAATGATTCTCGCATGAACTGAAATAAGCGAGAGACAAGTGAAATGAAAGACAACCGATAGGTCAATTCAACGTAATCGTCATTCAATTTATTACATTTGTACATATTTAGTCTTGTTCTACGTCTCTATCGCCGTGCTCCTTCGCTCTTTCACGCTCGCACCCACGCACTCATTCTTTCCCCATTTTCCTGCTTCCTCTCCCTCTCTCCCATTCTTTCTCCCATTCTCCCTCTCACTCTCTCACCCTGTCTCGCCCGCCGTCCCAAATTCAGCTGCATGTTCGCGTGTCTAGGCTTCCCCGAAACAGAAGGAAAGCGCGTCGCGCATGCATACGCGGCATCAGGCAGACAAAAAGGACGCATTTCTGTAGACCAGTGTCTGGTACGTTAACTGCCGTTATTAAAATAGCACGTTACATCTGAGGGCGACTAACCGTCTAGCTTTACGCGTTCCTTCATCTGTCCCTTCACGTCGTTTCTCTCCTCCACCTCCCTATATTTTTTTGGTTCCTTTTCCTTTTTCCTCTTTTTTTTTTTTAAATAGACGATTACGCGCTGCTTTCTCTAGGGGCGAAGAACAGACTCGAGAGGCACGCGGCAACAAGTACACTGAATAACACGTTACAGCTTCCGAGCACGTGCCACGCGTGCACGATTCCTCCTTGTACTTATTACGAAGACCCGCGTCGGCGCGCCTGCCTGCGCGCATATAAGCGGGGGACACGCGCGCACGCGCAGGTACGGCGGCGACGCGTGTCCCTTTCGTTCCTCTTACGTTTCACATTCTCCATCTCTCGTTTTTTAGCGCTTATTATCTCTTTTCCCATTTTACTCGCCGCGGACACAAGTGTTTCCGCGTCGCTCCGGTGCGCGCATAGATTATAGAATTTCCTTATCCGTTTACATACTTCTCTGTCTCGCTAATGATACATGTGCAACTGATCGGCGAATCTTTTCGCGCGCGGTTACACGATCATCCCGTAGCTAGAGTAAACTATAATTCGGAGGTCAGTCGTCTAACGCTATCGAGCTATCGAGACTCGGTCGTGGTGCCATAGAGACGCGCGTATTTATATATATATATATAATATATGTATATGTATGTATATATACTTGTGTGTACGTACTCATATATGCACTGTGATTGTACGAATACATTTTTATAGTCTAGGAAGTCTGATTAAAAGGTCCAAAACGCCCAATACGCAGTAGTAAAGCTGTTGACGGAAGGAACACCATAGTAACGTCACTCAGAGTTCCCCAATATCTGTATACAGTGCGCACTCGTTATAAGCCCGTTTCTACCATGCGTTGTTCGCCCGGCGACTATCCCCACCATTTCTTGGAATCCTTCTGACGAGAGTGGGAGAACTCGAGAATGAGCGACAGGAAACGAAAGAGCCGACGGCAACTTTGTGTCGACTCTTTCGTTTCCTCTCGCTCGCTCTTGGGTTTTCTCACTCGCGCCATTGGCCGCGCGGAATAGTGTCCACAACGCGTTGTACGCCCGCCGCCAGCCCCGTTCGTCGGGCTTATAACGAGTGCGTGCGGTACATCAACGTTTACAGTGTTCACTGAACTTAGTCCGACTGAATGCTTAACGGGAATTGATCAATCGCGTGGGGATCGAATTTCTGCTACGAATTTCGAGCGGAACAGGCAGGACTTTGCGTATGGGGGTACTTTGGACCTCTTAAACAAGGTAATTTTGACTAACCACAGTCAACAGCGTTTACCTAGTCACGTCTACTACGTTTCAAGGTTGCGAGATCGACGAGAAACAGGGAAATCCTGATGGATCCTCGTGTCGGCGAAGTTTTCTCTTAGTAAGACTATCAACGGGTAAACGAGCCGTTCCTCGGCGTTGGTCAGCAGCTGATTCGATACCGAGCAACTATTGCTTTGGATCTGGTAACAGTTCGTTACTATTTACTATGATTATCTATCGAAGTGCGTTCTACAGCTGTTGATCGATCCGGGAACAGGAACGCGGGTCCATCGATCATCCCTGTTTCTTAATCGATCGCTCAGCCCCGTCGCGTACTGATAGCGGCTATCGTCGAAGCAACGTGGCGCACAGCGCTCGTCAACGTTTCATTTAGTAACCTAGAACTTCGAGTCAACGAAGAGGTGTCGCCGATCGCCCTTTCAAGTCGCCTGAATCCGAGGCGCGGGCACCACCACCGCACGAAGTTTCGTCGACGTTCGTCAACGTTAGAAGGCATAGAGTTTATTTTACTTTACTTTACGTTTTTTTGTTCTCCCTTGGATTTATCCCCGACAATCGTTAAATATTACCGCACGCGGTAGTATCAAAATAAACCACACCGAGTGTAGAGTATGTAGAATATTCGTAAGTGTATGTATGTACAGTAGAGTTCTTCTATTATATGCGTACGCATCGTCGATAGAAAGGGTGCAGGTTGACGCGTCGGAGCAGCGAGGACAGCGGCTTGGCTGTCGAGGGAATAGATCACTATAGAGTGCTGAATTCCATAGAATTCTCGTTTATCGGCATTCCGCAACAGGCCTACGTAAAAGTAAATCAATTACACACCTCTTTGTGACGAGAAACACACTTTAACAATTTCAGTGGCGCAGGGTTTGGCAAGATACCATTTCAAGGCGGTCTTGTTGCGCAAAGTTTGTTTCACCCGTCCCGAATCGACATGCGGGGACGCCGGGACGTTACATTCGGTGCTTTCCAGAAAATATGAACGTGGAAAGATGTAGCAGATGGAAATCCCCGTCGCCAGTCAAAGTGTTAAGCGGCAGCTCCTCTCGCCGAGCTTGCTATAGGTACCATTTCCATCGACGATGTACACATACTTATTTATTTAATAACACAATGTATATACATTTTTGTGTGTATTTTTTTCTTCTCCTTTTTTTACTCCTTTTCCTTTACATTACCCAGAGCCTTACGCATTGTCCTCGTTTTTTTTTTATTAAAAAGTCAGCTACGTCGTCTAAATTGTATGCTTCTCCGCTTTTTGCTGCTTGCTCTCGTCGCTGTCCCCGTTGATGTTCTGTTTTGTCGTTATAGGAAATACACTACGATTAAAGTATATCACAGATGTTAACGAGAAGAGCGTCCTACGAAACGCGTGAACGAAACGAATAGAAGGAAACGAGGTGAATACCACGATCGTTGGTCGCCGCAGGATTATCCGGAAGTACGCGGCAGCTGGCATCGACATAGCTTTCCACGTGAACACGTCGATCGGACCAATTGACATGGGGGATAGATTGTACGAGTTTCAATTTGTATTAAAGATTATCACAACGTCTCGGATTAAAGTCTTAAGGCCCTAATCACGTTTACCCACGAGCTCGACTAGACATTATCGTAGAGTTAGCGCGAAAAGACATAAACACCGTTTAATAACCTGACTAAGCCTATGAACTGGTTTGTATCATCCCAGCCCAATCGCGATTAATATTTCTCTCGGCCACCCCTCCCGTCGGCTGTACGTTGGTTCTGAAAATATTTAATACGAAGGTCTTACGATCTAGTGTTTAACGATTCTTCGTCTTCCTCGTCGTCCCTTATTTTGTTTTCTTCTTCTTTTTACAGCTAAACCTCTTCACGTCGCGGAGGCCTACGCTACGTTATTTTTTTTTTTATACTCCGAAAGTTTTTTTTATCTAGGATTTTTCTGGCACTTCGGTAAATGACCGTTATTCATCGTTTGGCACCTTTCGTTCCTCCGTCGAGAGCTACCACGATCCGCCGCGGCTCTCGAAACCCTCCTGCGAACGACACGCGTTTAATTTCACGAGCTGGAGAAAAAGGAAAGGCGAGAAAGTGTGGTCCGATTAATTGCAATTGTCGCGTAGACTCGACGTAATCTACCTAAGAGCTACGAAATCCTCTAATTACCGACGCTTCAACTACGTCGTCCTCCCATCGCTACCAATTCCTACGGATCGACTTCCACGATGTTTCGTAACGGAACGTAAGAGCAGTTCCGCTGGCAATAATAGATTGTCATAGGTTTTTCTTCCTTAAGTACGTTATACTTGCGTTTATCGCGCGCGCGCTTCTCTATATACATTCGTTTCCTCCCTACCGTTTCCCTCCCTATATGCGCGCGCAGCGTCGAGCTGCCCGCCGATTGGATCATAGCTTTCGTATCTTCTATATCATATCACCCCCTCCGACCCCCCTAAGCTTCCCGATCTCTCGTAAATGCCTCGGCGATTTCTTCCTTTTTTTATCGTTTTCTCTTTTTTTCTTTTTCTTGGCAAGTTCACGGCGGCAAAGTGACTAGAATATAACGACTATATTGTCATGCACTACAGTCTTTCTTAGAGCCCAGCATTGAACCCTCGCGGCACCCGTCCATGGCACTTCGCCGTGGATACCATGGCCAGCCAGCGTCGGCGCGTAAAAATTTATACTTCTTTCGTTCTCTTCCAGCGAACCGTTCGAGCGTGCGGAACGATTCTTCACTGGATCGTTCGGGATTAAGAGGGGTCCAGAGGTCCGCTGGAGGACGGCCTCTCGAATCGCTCGGACCTCTGCTCGGCCTCTTCCGTCTCGTCGGTGGCATCTTGTACAGCGGTGCCCGTGGGTATCGTTGTCGGTGCTTCCAGCGTGTCGTCGCGTTGCGCTCGTTTGCTGTGGCCGTTGCTGCTCGTCGAGTCGGTATCGTCCACGTATATCCTGACGTCCGTGGCGATGGTCGCGCAGACCCCGTCGGGCATGTGCACGATGGCGGTGCCGTTTCTGCCGCCGGTGGCGCTGCCGCTTCCGCTTCCGCTGGCGCTGGCGCTCGGGCTGCTAACCATGCTGTCGCTCATGTTGCTGGTCGACGTGGGTAACGTCTCGTCGGGCCTCTCCTCGGTGACGTAGATACGCCCGTAGCTGCCGGCTCGTGTCGCTGAACCGTACTGGTCAGCGACGCCGCTCGCCACCATCGACGAGCTGACACTCTTCAGCTTGGACGGTCTCCTTTCGTTAATGATGGACTGCACGTCGATATCGTCCGTCGGCGGCGCGGACGCTCGTTTCTCGCTCTTCGACCTCGCGTCGTCTGATCTTCCGCTGCACTTGGACGTCCCACTCTCGGTGTGATGACCGTTCGTCCCGCTGGGCGTCCTCGAGGCGCTGCTACCGCAGGTGGCGTTCGTGTCGGACTGGGACTGCGTGTCGCTCGACGGCCTGTGGCCCAACGTCGCCTTGGACGGGTAGATATTGGCCGTTGGCAGAAGATAGCGCTCGCTGCTCAGCTTGGGACAGGCCAGCCCGGTGACCGAGCCGGTCGGCGTCACCGGGGAGGAATTCGCTGGCGGCTTGATCACGCACAACAGGGACTTGTTCTCCTGACCGTCACTGATTGCCTGCGAAGGATAGAAACGGGTGATAAATGGCTAGCCACGAGCAGTTCATCTCTGACAGCATTTTCTACGGTCCAAGATGTTCTTGTCAAATACTAATGTGTTAGATGCGATCACTGGCAAGGGGCAATTTTATGCAAAGAATCTTTATTGCGGCTTGCAGAGATGTGGAAGTTATATGACTGCACTTTAATTACAGTCATTAAAAGCATTACTTGTAACCGTTGGCGTTGCGCGTGACCGAGATCACGACTCGCTGCGGCGTAGCTGCGTTGCGAAATGATTCGGGGCACGCTTAGAGTGTTCACAGGCTTCTCGAAAACTTCGGCGACTTCGAAATGCATCGGCAGTAAGGATCTCCTCTGGGGATGGTGCCCCGAATGAAACGTTTGACGACGCTTCGACTTGAACTTGGACGGTCTTGAATTGGAACGATGATACGAACTGCGACGTGGCAGCGACACGGTGAACGAACCATCTGTGACATATTTAGGGGCTGGTCTATAGGCGTTGTAACATGCAAGAGAGATTATCTGCATTATGTTCACCAAAGCATTTCACTTTCACCCTTGATTCATGGTGTCTGGGTCTTTTCTGACCCAAACGTAAATGTCTCTTTTTACTACACCTATTTGTACTTTTACCAGAAAAGTAGCAAGAGGTCATAGGCAGCCAACGGAAATACTTTGATTAAAGAAACGTGTAATGTTTTTTTACTTTTTTTATTTTTAACCCTCCGTGGTCACGCCTTATAATCAGAGATTGGCCACAGCAACATTTCAGAATTACCATTTTCGTATTTTTGAATCTTTTAACTTTTGAGTGATATAAGCTTTGATATATTTTTTCTCTGTCTTTTTCTAGAAATGTAAATTTTGTATGTTGAAATTTGTATTTGAAAAAATGGTTGTGGATAAAAGTGATTGTTTTAGTTAAAATTCACATTTTTAAATTTTATTATTCAGGACTAAAAATATACAGAAATATTGGCAAAGACATATCCTGGGGCGCGATACACCCTGTGTGACCACAAAGGGTTAATGAAGACTTTGGTTGTTAATAAAGAATGCTCTAACAGTTAGTGTGTGTGTGTGTGTGTGTATGTGATTAATACCTCTTGTTTAGAGCTAGAGAACCACGAAAGGAAAAAAAGAACAAGAAGTAAAAATACATCTAACAGGCATTACTTTAAAACACCTTAATTCCTGTAGAAGATTGAATCTGAATGTTTGCAGTCTCAGTAAAATCATATTCTGAACAAATAAATATCTTGGTCTTTAAAAGTATGGCCAAAAACGTACCATCTGCATTCCTCTCTTGCGGTGGACTGTAAATAAAATTCGCTGGCAGGGAACGAACTTTAGCGAGGCCAGGCCTGCTAACGGGTATTTTGTCGCTCGTCAGTAAAATGGATTCACGTTCTCTAACATCGTCGTCATCTCCAGCGCCACCGTCGTCTTCCCTTTCTCCCTTCACGTTATCATCGTCGTCATCGTCCTCCTCTTCTTCCACTTCCAGCAGCTCTTCCTGCTCCGCGGCTAATTCTCTTTCCAATTGTGTCTCCATGTCGAGCTCATCTTCCATCTTGCAAAGGTATCGCACGTTAACATCCCGTGCCCAGCAAAAACCATGGCAGGATTTGTTCGTTGCCTTACGGTTACACCCTTACCTGTTTGTGACTTTCCTCGAGGTGTTTCATGAGCACGGCAACGACGACATTCACGAGAACAAATTGCGCCATTAGGACGAAAATGACGAAAAAGATCGGGGCGATGATGGTGCTTACGCAACAATTCTTCACGCAGTCGGCTGCCTCGTCGCAATCGTCTCTCAATGTATCCTTCATGATACCGTTCCAATTGTCACCGGTGGCGACACGGAAGAGCGTCAAGAACGCCATACCGAAGTTGCTGAAATGGGCGTGCTCGCCAAGGCCCTGACAAGGCATGTCGTCGTTGCATTCTATAACCAATTAATTAACAATAAGGAAACTGTATAATTGTCTTCGAGCCTGTTAACCAGGAAAGGCGAGTTAACTCGTCGCTTCTAAGCACAGCATAGCTTAGCTTAGCTTCCAGGTGGATCCCCGGCTTATCTCAATAAATTTCTAACTATTCCTGAAATACTCGGCATTTCTGGTTTCTTGTAAATTATATTACAGTTTTATTAGGAACGATACTCACCTAAACGGCCAAACAATTCCACGCCAAGAGCCGCGAATATGAAAAAAAGTAGGAAGAATAGTAAACCCAAGTTTCCGACTTGCGGTAACGCCTGCATTACCGTGTCTAAAAGGGCTCGTATTCCTTTTGCCATTTTCAGTAGCTTTAAAACTGTGAAGAAACGCGTTCATAGGTTTAGAGCGCTCACTGGTTTCAATTACGTATAGGCAGAATACTTATCGACTGATTAAGTCATTCATTCAATTGCACTATTCAATTTACCTCTAGCAATTCGCAGGACTCGCATCACGCGAATTATGGTAGGATTTATTGGAATGATTTTTGACTCGACCTCCTCAAGAACAATCCCAACCACCGACAGTATCACGATTCCTACGTCCAACTGATTCCATCTGAAACAAAACAGTTCTTTTTGGTAATATCGATCACGTGGAATTGTACACCCGCTATCTTCATCGCCCAGGAAGAATTGGATGGAATTAAATGACGCATACTTGTCCTTAAGATAAAGGTGAAGACCCAAAGCGAGAAGCTTCATGAAGGATTCGAGGATGAAAACAGCAGTGAAGAAGTAATTGAATATCTTTAAGGCATAGGTCAGGGCCTTGGGCATCATGTAAAACTCCATTGCCATCGTAACAACGTTCAGGCCGATCACCGCAGCGATTGCTAGGTCGAAATACTTGGACGTCACGACGTTATGGACGAACAGCCTCGACTTCGAGTAATTCGTGTAATAAGGTGGTTCGTGCATCTCTGAAAACCAAATGTCCGTGAAAATCCTTCGTTTTGATCCTTGATTCCTCGAAATCGATAGTTTCTTAATCTTCGTGAGAGGGGTTTTCACCAGTTTTGACAGTTCACGTGAAAATAGGGGGGGGGGGAGGGTTAAGTGATCATTTTGCTGGTTTTGAGTTTGCTTAAAAAATACAGGTCGCTAAAGTTTGCACTTTTTGCGTATTTTCGAAACAAATATAAAAACCAGCAAAATGATGACTTAAACTCCCCCTAATTTCACGTGAACTACCTCATATGCCAATTTCATCAAAATCCCTCTGATAGAGCGCAAGAGACGATCGATTTGACGTAAAAAGGCATCGCGATAAAATCGCGTCTCAAACATTATTCGTCATACTTCGACGTTTCTTCTCCATCTGCAACGCCCGTTTGGCAGCCCTTCGCACGCGTTCTTCCTTCTCCTGTTCCTCACGACATCGGTGAAAGTTCTCCACCACAACACCCACGAACATGTTCAGCACGAAGAAGCCAACCAGCAAGATGAACGCTATGAAGTACAGCAGCCTCCACTCCGAATAATTTTCAACTGGCTGTAATAGAACGGAAAAAACACCTCGGCATTTCATACATATATAAAACTTCTCTTAAAAATCAAATGTTAAAATTGATATACATATAGCTGCAACGAACTGTCGCGTACATGTAATTCATGTTACATACAATAAAGTAAGGCGATATATTTTTAAGTAAACATCCAAGAAAACCATGACAAAAATAAAAAAAGAATTATGTCCACAACTTATAACACTTCAAACCATCTTCTCCCATTCCCTGACAAACCTGAATATAAGGGTTCTGAAATTTTAAAAAAATATCAACTTCCGGTACCCTTCGGAAATCTACATTTGCCTATTTTATTTTCGTAATATTAATTCGACGTTGTAAGTGAACCATATGAATCTAATGGAAATTTTATCTTACAGTCTCGATGATGGAAATCTTAATCCACCTACTTAATATTTTCATCGTTGCAAAAGCGTCGGGTCTTTAAAAACGTTAAACGTATGGAAATTAAATGAAGTGGCGATGGAAAGCAAAAGTAAAAACACTGCTGCCAAGAGCCTTACCTGTTGATCGACGCCAACAGCATCGAGCCCGGTGTACATGATGTTTACCCAGCCATCCCTTGACGATAACACGAACAACGACATCAGAGCTTTCCCAAGATCGTCGAAATTGTATTTCCTATTCAGCCAGATGTTCCGTTTATCGAGCAGGCAGTCCGTCTTGTTGCGGACATTCTTCACGTCAGGCCCGTCGCAATAAAAAAAGGCACCCTTGAACAGCTGCACGCCCAAGATACCGAAGATTACGAAAAAAGTACAGCATATCAAAACGATGTTGCCGATAGGTCGTAAAGAGGATAACAATGTCTGTACAACCAGCTTCAAACCAGGGGCTCGATTGATCACCCTTAACGGCCTCAGCGACCTTAAAAGCCTAAAAACCTGCAAGCAAAGTGATATAAATAATTAATAGGTCTGCCTTTGTAGCCGATGAAGAATATTATTGATAATTGAATCGCTTTAGGTGTGGATTACCCAACAGCTGTTTCTAACAATAAGTCAGGTACCGATTTTACTCGTTTCTGAATTGGGAATGGGATTGTAAAGCCGAGGAGGAGCGGAAATTCTCAGGTTTTGATGAGGTCGATACGGTTAAAGTACTTAGTTTTTATATATTGAAAAGTTCGTCTAGAAAATGTCAGGCATACCCTCAATATTCCGAATATTCTTGGACTACTCGAGGAGAGCAGAGACATTGATAAATCGATTATAGAAATGATCACAAGAACTCCGTCCATGATATTCCAACCAGAGGTGAAGTATGCGTCCGAGCCGTACAGCATGCCAGATGCAACGACCTGTGATAAATTACAACCCTCGTTATGAATAACTCCCCTGACGTCGAAGGGGGAAATGTCGCTGGCTGGTCGAGTTTGTCACCTTGATGAACATTTCAAATGCGAACACTCCAGTAAAAATGTAGTTCGCGCTGGCTAAAAAAACCCTCTCCCCGCTGTCCGGTGGTATGTTCGGTCGCTCCATTGCCAAGGTGATACAATTCAGGCCAATGAAAAAGAGGACCGCGTTATCGAACCATCTCTGGTCAACCAAAGATCGACATAGAACACGAAACCTGAAATGAAAACAGTGCATCGCAGTGCAGTTACTTGCGAAATATCATTTACCTTTACTAACTATAAATATAAAATGGAAATGTGCATTAAGTTCTCGAAGCGACAAATACTGGGTAAATTAAAGTGGTTCGTTGAACATTTCTGTGGCTCTGGCTTGCATGGAAGAAAGAAAATTTTACAAGATTCATGAACTCAATTTTCTGTGGTCGTTACGTGAAACCCCAGAGGGGCTTTGCGACGACCGTGTCGGTATAATGTGACGAAGGGACGTTATAACGCGTACCTATTATTTGGCGGGAAAATGTAGAGCGAATAGTCGTCACGTTCTTTAAGGCAACCTTTGGGTTCAAAAAACATGAAGATCTTTTTAATCCTCTCGATGCTGCTCGCGCTCCCGTGGCCGTTTAAAGACGGCGCCTGCTCGTCAGTGCGCGGATTGTCGTCCTCTTGATCGGGAAGTCGTTTAATTCTGGGCAGTGGGCCAGTCTCCACTGACAGATTATTGATTGTACGCGCAGCTGAACATTGCATTGACACCTCGTCGGCAGGCAAGCCCTTCCCTGTCGACGACTGGACGTTCTCGTACCCTCGCAAAGAGTTCCTTCGCGAGAGATCGTCGATCCAACGCATCTTTAAAGCATGTTAATCAGAGAAATTAGATTAATTTATGTCTCATACGCATGGGCCTTGATATATCTATACATAATCTCCATTCTTTCATAATTCTGATTTTTGTTTGTAGATATAACTGATCCGCAGAGTGTCCTGTCCACCTAATCACTAATTCACGATTCTAATATTCAATTCATATTAAATACATTTTTCAAATTCAATTGCCCTCCAATAATTCAATCAATCAAAATATTTTTAATAAATCACTAAATCATAATTCTAATATTCAATTCATATTAAATACATCTTTAAAGTTCAATTACCCTTCACAATAATCCTCCGACTTTCTTGAGAGTTAAAAATTGTCCCAGCATGCACTAATCTACATAGTTTAAAATTTAGTGTTCTACGTGGAAAATGATTGTTGGATAAGCCATTTCCTGTCACTGTTTTTTAATGCAATGGAGAATATTTCTTCTCTCAGGATTTTTCTCTACTCTTCCTACTTTTTCTTACGTCACTTTCCTCCGCCTCCCCTTCTCTATATTTTCTGGTTCATTATTTCTTGTTAAACCTCTTTACTCACCTGATTGGGCGTTGCTGTATAGCGTCTTATAGAGGAGCTACGACTTTCAATGGAATTGTTGGGGCTGAGGCTACGATTATTGCTTGTTAGGACGGTCGTGCGATTGTTCGGTGTGTCGCTTTGTGTGTCGTTTTTTATCGAACCGTGTAAATAGCCGCCATTGAAGCTGAAAATTAATTTGACAAGTTTTACAATGATAAGATTACAGGAACCATCGGATATCCATTTTTTACTGGCCGAATCTTACTATCGTTGTTCCTTTAGTAATAAAATAATACCTATTATCTCTTAATATGTATATGCTTTGCTTTGTGCGAACTTTCCTCAAAGATAATTGAAATAAGAAAATAATAGAAAAAAGAAAACTTTGTTTCACTATATTTTTGCATCCATTACCAATAGAAGACCTTGCAGCAAAAAGGGTGCAACTCCATTTTTATCAGTTTTGGAATTATCACATGTAATATAAGTAAAAAAAATTTATTGAAAATTTTGAATCTGCACCCATTACTATTTTGGGCAGCTCCAGATTCGAAAAATTCGCCAAAATTAGAAATAAAAACTTATCAACTCAATAACGACTAGTTCTTGTGTGAAAATATATAGGTATTATTCAATTAGTGTTCTCTTTTTAATGTTAAGTAGAAGCAATAATTGTATAAATAGTTTTTTCTACTCGGAGTTGGTAAATATGGAGTTGCACCCCTCTTGCTGCAAGGTCCTCAATTTTATTCATTTAGTAACACGAATGTCACTAAATTCCTTGTACATTGATCCCCATTTATTTGTGCCTTACGTTGTGTTGAAGCCGAGGGTACTTCGACCGTTGTTCAAAACTGTGGCCCTTCCAGAAGGTTCGTCTTCAGTTTGTGACCAACGTTTCTTCCTTAAGGATGGTCGTGATAATTTCCACGAGTAACCCCTTTGTATTCTTGGCGGGCTGTAACAAGATGGGGAATGAAATTCAAAATTTTTATTACCCGTTACTTTCAATGCCGTCGAATGCACAATCCGTTATGTCTCTCGTTATGTTCTTTTTTAGAATTCTTTAACTAGCTTTCATTTAAATTACAGTGAACATTGTACTATAGATTGCCATTGATTTTTATTCTAACATGGCAAATGGCAAGGAAATGGAAGGAAGGCGACAAAAATTTCCATAGATCTACATAATATTGCTAAAACATATTTCCCTTTTTTCTTTTTGCAGTATGAAACAAAGTGACACCTTGAACTGGATGATTCCCTCGTCGCAGGATTAACTGCAGCAGTGACAAGACTTATCCGTCGTTGAAATTCGCCAGCTATGAGATTCTTCGTTGGTATTTTGTTCGAGACGTCTGGTAACTTTAACAGACCCGAAGGGATGCTGCACTGGCTCTATAAAAAAACAATATCCTAATGCAAATGCTTCAAAATTGAGAAACTCTGAAACCCCTCACTATCTAGAGTTTTTAAAAAGTCTTTTTTGTTTTTAAAGAGTTTTTAAGAAGTTTCATTAAAATCATAGTTGTCGTAATGTAATTAGTTTGATACATTTCTTTTGCTGTAAATAGTGTTTGTATTATATATTATATGAGATGGCGACACGTACCCCTGAGCGATCGATAGACTCGATCGACAATGCCGCGGTTGGGTAAACAGCCCGACAGTTTAAATCTCTGTAGCCAACGTCGAGGGTGGTGTTGGGCGAATCCTGAGGCGTGGCTGCTGTGTGGGTAATTATCGGCGGCTGCCCCACGCCGCCCATCATTTTATTTTCCTTTTGAATGTTACACTTCGGCTCATCGATCTGATGCCTCCAAACGGTGTTCTGCTTTTCCCTGCTGTTGTTGTCTTTATACTTGCGCAACTCTTCCGCACTCTGCCACGAGTTTTTACGATCCTACGTGTCAGCAATATTTCACCTTATTTCCATTTCACGCAAAGCGGAGTATTTTCGTTTCAGAAAAGATGTATGAAATAATCAAAGGAATTACTTAATCCTAAAAATAAAATTCGACTAACTAAATGGAATTAAAAAAAATTTTACATTGGGAATGTTTTATTTTACGATGCACGAAACGTATATGTATTCATTTTGGTTGCAATAAAATGATAAAAGCCTTCTCCTCAGTATCAGATTTGGATTTGAGAACTGAGGGTCGAATATTTTATTTAAAGAATTTTCAATGAAAAACTTGAAATATTCTGTGTGCAACCCTGTACGAGTCCAAAGAAGGAATAAAGCTGCTGCACCAGCGAAAACATTCAGATATATAAAAGAAACGTCATTAATTTAAGTCAGAGGCAAAGATGGCTTAAGGCACTTTGGTCAAACAATTATTGCTTTGAATGCAATCCCAGTGCCAAGAATTTTGTGGAACTGGTTGAAAACATTACAAGCTAATGTCGAGCAACATTTCACCATAATTGTTCATTAATTATCTAGGACCAACTTAGCCACCGAGCTGAACACACAATCTAATGTTGTCTGAAAAGCACCGTGGAAGACTAGCAAATATGAACAATGGTCACTGCGCAAACTGTCAACAGTCAACCGTCAGAGAAAGACGAGTGTGTACACAGTTCTCCCTTTCAGCTTGGCAAATGGATCGTTTCTTGAAGAAATTGCTAAGGAACACGGGGAACGTGTGCTATACAGCGATGTCAAACATCGAAAATGAAGGGATAATTACACAGCTAACGAGGGTCAGTCACGAAGCCATCGATTTTGATGAAACTTGTATATAGTAGTTCTTAGAAAGACATGCAACATATACACAGTGCGCCTGGAAAAGATGATTTGCTTAAGGGGGGACACCACTGTAATGGCTCGAAATCTTTGGAAATTTATTACAAGAAAACTGCGCAATGAATCTTTTTTAAACTTTCAGGACTTTTTATTGGATACTTAAGTTAAACGAATATCTTTTTTTTAAATTTTAAAAACCTGAATAAAAATTAGTGAAATATTTAGGAAACTGTTAGGTGTAGGAGAAAGGTGTAAATGCGAAGGTTATGTGCATTCTGTAAATTGTATGTACATACCTGAGTGTATGTATCGCTATCAGTGATCGAATGTGATCTTGATATCCTGGAGGATCCTTCGTCGCTCCCCATTCCTGCTTCCTTTGCAGCAAGCCTAGCCATTTCTCTTTGTTCGCGTTCTCTTCTTTCGTTCCTCTGCATAAATACATCAACGTTCCTTGATACTTACTCTAGTATTACAGGCGGAACTTATACTTGATGTAATTAAATACAGCAATTAATTGCTGACACAAATGGAATTGTATTTACGTTGCTAATGTATTTCCATATAATTTGCAAGTATTTTTGTTTCTTAGGCAACAAAATTAGCTAACAATAAGTGAAACTATATGTTTTTTCATATATTAATATTTTTTTTCTCTATTATATACAGTAGCGGACAAACATGGTACCATTCCTTCAATCCACTCTAGCTCCATTACATTTTAACATCAATTTAAAACTGCAGCAGGTGGCCCAATATACATATTCTGATAGAAAATTAAAAGTTGTATAAAATACAGTTAAAGTTGAATTTATTTAACTAACAAACAAAATCCCTACATAACACTAAACAAGGCAACACACTTTTAAAGCCGACAAAAAATGTTTCCACATTTGAAGAGCGATGAAAAATTTAATATTCTGTGGGGGCACCTTTGGCTTTTAGGATGGATTAAAAAGTTACTAAAAGTGGTAAATCCTTTGTCGGCCCCAAAAATGTGTTGTCCCGTTCAATGTCACTATAAAACTTTTGTTCGTTAGTTAAATAAATGTAACTTTAACTGGGCTTTATATAGCTTTCAATTCTCCATCAGAATATGTATATGTATGCAACACATACCATAGTTCCAAGTTAATGCTGAAAAATAACAAAAATAAAACAGATCGAAAAAGTGGTAACTTTTTTGTCTGCTACTGTAGATACTATTGTTGTATTCCAGTAGTAACGGTTAGTAAATAAATTATTGTCATTACTACGTATTCACTAAAGCCCATTTACTGCAATTAAAATTGTACTTTTGGAAATGTAAACGTTAAATATTGCAAATTACAATTAGGTACTTTGGAATATAGCAGTTCAAACATTTTCGAATCAGGAACGTATTTACTTCTAAACGAACTATTGTAAGTAATATAACGTAGCACATGATATATAATTCAGTACAATGGCAATTAATTAGTAAATGTACAAAGCAACAATTCCAAAGGTACTGTTCTATCCCAAATATTACAGTAAGCGTAATTGACGACCTTGCAACAAAAGGGGTGCAGCTCCATGTTTTACCATTTTTGAGTTATGACGTATTTTATTGCAAATAAATAAAAATAAAAATAGAGATATTAATATCAATATTAATATTTTTATTATAGAATATTATTTCGCCAAAAATATAAATAAAAACTTATCAACTCAATAACTACGTAGGTACTACTTATTGTCTGAAAATATATATTTTTCAATTAGTGTTCTCTTTTTAATGTTAAATCAAAGCAATAATTTTATACACAATTTTTTCTAATTTACTCGAAATTGGTAAAGATGGAGCCTGCACCTCTCTCACTGCAACATCCTCAATTCAAAATCCGCATTTTTTTTCTATTTCTAAAATATTCGCGCATTATGTTAAAAGGAATTGATACACAATTAAATAACTTGAACTTATTTTAAGCACCACCTCCAGTTTTCCTTTCATGATAAGTGATCCTTCGACACCTTCATGGTGAAATATAATGCAATTAATGGATAATAAATAAATAAAATTAGAATAATGGTAAAGGAATCCAGTTAGTAAATGAATTTTCAAAGACCAAGGCCTGGCCGTGCGCTGTCATACCTCCGAGGAAAATCCTTCGACCAGAATCGCGACCAGTAGATTGAAGAGAACATAATTTCCAAAAGTCATCAGCGCGACGAAGTAAAGTGCCGCCCAGTGGGAGGTTTTCTGCATGCCGTTGAACAGCACAACATTCCAGTCTTCTTGCGTCAAGATCTACGTAAAGAGGAGAAGAGGAAAATCTCTAGTGTACGTGACGCGAACGACTTCCACTATGATTTACGAGACGAATGATAGGCAGAATTTCTAACATAAAATAGACATTAAACGATAAATCCTTTACATAATCCGATTCTCTTAATTATTTAAATCGATCTTTACATCGTACTTTACGTTTCATCGTAATTCTTAATTGCACTATTATTACAGTTTCCTTTTAATTACCGAATAATTATTACCAACCGTGAATTTGTCTTTGTATCCATTGTGGAACTAATCTCGACGGTTTATCTGCTAATTGGACCGATCGAGAGTGCGACGAGAAAACAAAGGCTCGAAGAAAAGGAAGCACCGATCACTATCGCCTCGTATATATTTTCCTATTTTTTTTTTTATCTTTCTTTCTGTTACAGAGATACTTGCACCAATTTCACCACGAATTTCTCTCTGTGCGGCAGTGCGTGATAAATGCTTAAAGTGGTTACTCGGCGTGTGACGGCTCTTTTATTCTCATTTCCCCGTCGCAAAATATTCCCTTACATAGCAACAAGCGTAACAACGAGATGCGGTTATTGTAAAAAAATTTTAAAAAAAAAATGAGAGTAGCAAAGTAGCAACACGCGTGTGGAATCCCGTGTAATCGATTAACTCCGCCGGCCGACAACCACGGACCGTGTTAATCTCACGATAAACAAATCATTACCCACGCCCGTTCATTTTCTGCGAGTAACGAAAATCGGTGTAAGAAAACGTTCAGAAAAAGAAAACAGCAAATAAACAAGAAAACAGAGAGAGAGAGAGAGAGAGAGAGAGAGAGAGAGAGAGAGAGAGAGAGAGAGAGAGAGAGAGAGAGAGAGAGAGAGAGAGAGAGAGAGAGAGAGAGAGAGAGAGAGAGAGAGAGAGAGAGAGAGAGAGAGAGAGAGAGAGAGAGAGAGAGAGAGAGAGAGAGAGAGAGAGAGAGAGAGAGAGAGAGAGAGAGAGAGAGAGAGAGAGAGAGAGAGAGAGAGAGAGAGAGAGAGAGAGAGAGAGAGAGAGAGAGAGAGAGAAACTCGTCACCGCTTTGATAATCTGAAATGACGCTCCATCGAGCCATAAATCTATAAGTGACGCGAAAGTGGATAGAGAAGAAGTGAACAGGGGAAACGAAGAAGAGAAATACGACTGTAGTCAACGATGGAAACATAATAAAGTCGTGAAACCACTTGGGTCTGTATACAGCACCCCCCACATTCATTCAAATTCCCATTGATCTCGCTGAAAGATACAAGAATCCCTAAAACGTGGCACCGTATATAAGCGATTGTCCCTCGATAGCCTCCGCCCACGACCGTTGCCTGAACCTGAGAACCCACGACTTCACTATACGCCCATCGGTGACCATCCGCGTCGCGGTTTTATCGAGGGAGCGAGCTGGGGGTCACGAAGGGCGGAGAAAGCGGCGGAACTATTAACGCAGCACTATGTAACACGTACGCGGGTGTAAGATAATGTAGAGTACAAGAGGCACAGAGATATAGAGCACAGATATAGGTACAGATATAGATATGGGCGGAGGTACAGGTGTACAGACTGTAGGCATAGACAGATACAGAGAATAAATATAGACAGAGATAGATATAGATGTAGACATAAACATAGCGTAGCATAAATAAACGGATGCGGAGGGTGGTAAGATACCTTATGCTCGTGGATACTTAGCGCGTATACAGTGTTTTCTGGCATAAGAGGGGGGAACAGTGGTACCTGAAAGACCGTGACAAGGGCCCAGACGATGTCGTTGAAATGTTTGCGATCACAGCGACACATTGGGTGCCGCGAGACCACCTCGGCACAGGTGCAGGGCCGACTCCGGTCCGCCCACATGCAAAACTTACCCCCGAACAGGTACATCCCTAGGATGCTGCAACCGAGACAATCCGCCGGCCTAAAGTATCACCGCGATTCATATCAATGGTAAGGGTGAGGGAACGGGGATACCGGTGCCACTTCACCTCGCCAAGCGTCTCCAATCTCTTATCGGCAAAATCATCCATAGGAGAAGAGCGGCGGCGCAATCGTCTCAGCTCGACCCCGTCCCAAACCCCTGCACTCGCATATCTAGCGTGGACGTCAATTGTTACACTTGCTCTTCGATATTCTACCGCGGCGGTTTCTTTTTCAGTGCTGTTTTTAGGAGTGAAAAATAACGAGGGTTTGGAAATGTTCGTTGTTGACTTTAGAGGCACGCGGTGCCCTTTCAAGTGGGTGGTAAATATTTTATGAATTTTGGCTTGGGGATTATTCGTCTGTGTACCTCGAAACGCTCTTGTTTATGGAAGGGTTCCCGAGGAGAATGGTGTAGCGTACAGTTATCTGGTAATGGTAGTGCTTGAGTTTTGGATCACCGATTTCATTCTTTCGCATATAGATAATACTTACTAAGGGGTTATTCCGGTTAGATGGGTTGAAAAAATCGATCCTTTATTTAAAAGATTTTTCGAAAGTACATATTCTCTAGAATGTACTGTTAAATTTTCATGGAAAAATTCAGATTATTCTCGCTTCTCTATATATGAAAACTTTGAACGCGTTTTTCTCGAAACTTCATTTGTCCTCATCGTGAAGATAAAATCTCAAAATCTATCGAACCGAATGCTTTATAAATTTTACTGCTTATTCTGCACACCTGTAGCTCTCGCAGGGACTACAACCAAACGTTTCATTTAGTCTAACCTACTTTTAAAATCGAAAATAGCAAAGTCATACTGATCAAGGATCTGTTTGGATTTTTGGGTTCAGATAAGTCTAACAGCTGAAATCGCCTTCCCATGCGAGACATGAATTTTTCAACATGTCATCAAGACCGCTTTCAAAAGCATTGGAAAAGCAATAATTTTATTACTTTTATATTTTTTATTTACTCTAGAAATGTAGTTTAATAAATAGAAAAATGTTTTATTCCATTACTATAATTATTTTCATCGCAATAAATTCCTGAAAATCGCTGAATTTATCGGTGCGCTAACCGGAATGACACCTTAACGCTTCGTGGTCACACGGGGTGATATATATATAATATTTCTGTAAATACTTTAGTAATAAAATTTAAAACATTGGTGCATTTCCACATATCAGAATTTACTTTTCTAGGAAAAGAGGAATTAGAGCACGAGTGTATAAGTATTACGAATGTACAATTATCACTCGAAAGTTGAAAGATTCAAAAATACGAAAATGGTAACACAAAACTGACGCTGGGGTGCAGTGAACCCTATGTGACTTATTTGTGATTATAAGAAGGTGTGAACATGGAGGGGTAATATTGTGGTACAAGTTACAGAGTACTAGTTAAGACTTTTCAAGAAAATCGAGTACACAGCCTCCCCTTTCCAGACCCTCGCTATATGCACTCATATGTAAACACGAAACCTTAATCAAGTCACAGCTCAATGGCAATCTGCAATATATTTCTACTAATTTTTTAATTATTTCATCCGATATTTACCACCTACATTCAAGATTTTAACAATTCGTAACTTAAAACGTGGCAACATCCCTTGTAGGATTCATCAAGCAATGACTTAGCAATATTTTCATTAGAATGGCATTCTAGTTGAAAACCGCCATCTCCTGCGAGCCAATTGAAAATCAATTGGAATCATGTTCAACCATCGACCCAACGTTGTGTGTTTGTTTGTTCTACTGTTTTATTAGCATTTTAAACTTCCTTGGCAGGCACCTTCCGAGATATTTTCGTCTTTTAACAAAAATTTTACTAGCCTCTCGTGTCTTGTAAAGAATCGTCAGTGATGGAAAAGAAACGACGAAGAAACTTTCATTTTTAAACTTCCACTTGTAAACTCGTTAAATGCTATCGAAAATACGCAATCAATACGGAGAGAAATAATCTTCAATGGGAATGGACCGAATCGAACTGACAATTGGCACCAAAAAAACTACGATTCGATTTCGATAGAACGGAGACCCTTCGCTGTCAGCGATTAAGCAGGTATGTCGGGTGAACAGCAAGGACAACTGTCACTCGAAGCTTGTACAGTCACATTCTGCAAGATCGGCGTGTCCGTCCACTTACGCAAAGTGCACGTGTCTTGGCGAGTAACAAATAGGCGAACGCGTGTAATATACTTATGTGTCGTTACCAAGCGAATGTTGCATAAGCTGCGTATAACTGTAAGAAACGGTACAACGATAATGGTAAAAGTAGCGCGAGAAAAGCTGCCACCGAGATTTCGTTAACAAAGTCACATATATGTACATTCCATCAACATCTGTAATCAAGAAAAATCTCTGATCAACAATGGTGGATTTATCGGGCGACCGATGAGCAATTATAATTACAAAAAAATTATAATTTTATCCAAACACTAGGTGTATTCTTTTTTATTTCCTATAATTTTCATGCCACACGCGCGTAAATTTATTTGTAATTTTATTATGTATATAGGGTGTCCCAGGATGTTTGGCATCTGGGCCTTTTTCTTTAAGCGGAGGTTCCGGTCTAAATATCGATTCTTTTATATTTCATTTTTAGAATGTTCAACCTTTTAGGAATACGTGTTTAAAAAGATTTTTTGAAATTCGTAAAATTCCCAAAGTTTTTCTCGAAACAGTGTTCTCAAAATCGGTTGAAACTATATCTCTAAAAGCTATTATCCGATTCGACTGAACCTTTTTTTTATTTTGAAGAATATTCTTCTGGCTCGTGGATAAGCCAGTAAAATTAAAAAAAAAAGAAAATTTATAATTTTTAAAGGCGTTGAAAGAACGAAAAATATAGAGAAAAAGTGATTTCAAACTTCAAGTGTCGTTATTTACATTTTTTGACGCCTCGACTTTAACGACACTCCAGTGCCGTCTGCAATGATTAATTATAAAACAAAAAATATATTTCTATAGTTTAAAACATCCTTAATACAATGCAGAAGTCCCATTAAATTACATGTAGTAGCTTTCCTTTAATTAATTCCTAAAGATCACCTATTTTTATGGGCTTTAGACCGGAACAGCCCCTTAAATCCACCACTGCCGGTCAACTACCGTCCACGTGCCCGTATTTCTGACAATTTTAAATGAAGCTACAACGAAACTTCTTCTCCTTCGCTTCTTTTCTCTTGCAAAAGATCGTGAGTTTCAATACATAATACTGTCTGTTCCTAACAAAGAGCAGCATCGTCGCGAGAAACGCCCCGTCGTTGCAGAATGTCACGGTGGGCGGTTTTGTTAAAGGGTGAAAAACAGGGAGAAGAAAAGAAAAACGGCGAAGCGTAAATATATATATATATGTATAACTTCTAAATATAAGTGAGGTAAAAAATTCTTGAATGAACTTTGGGCGGCTGGCTTGCACAAGTACTCACTAGCTATCGGTATTAGCAGTATCTGTAATTATTGTTGTTACGTATCTGATACGTCTCTAGTAATCGTCTACCTGGAGTGGAGTGGCTATGGTAAAAGGTATCGGGTGACATAAAGGTGTCTATCTACAGCGGCTGTACGGGCAGATATTAAAATGGCAAACGGGGGACTCGTACGCGGTCACGCGGGTGAAACGGAGTTTGGTCGCGCGAGGAACGCTGGGTCCCCTCTTCGGTTCGTCGGACGTGTGGCGGAACGATCTTTCGATTCGCAACAGATTTGCGGCGCGTGTGCTTCCTGTCTGCGGGACGATCAATTCTCTGCCGATTGTTTCGTGACCGATTTCGAACAGTAACGTGAACGTCGATAAGAGAGACAGAGGTATAGATGACAGAGAGGTGTACAAAAGTGAGACCGAAGAGTTAAGGCCTTTTCACGCGTGACGTTTTCGCGGCTCTGTTTGGCAGTAACGGGTGGCTGTTTGTAAATGCAGTTCCGGCGGAAATAGATATTGTGCGAACGTATTTGAAATGCCAGCTGTCAGATTGTTGGACAGAAAAGTGTCACGTGTGCGAAGGCCCTTTAGAGTGGATAAACGAACGTGTGCTCGTGTGTGCCCTGTGGAAATTTAAATATCGATGAGACCGAATGTACTGAATAAATGGCGCGAGAAGATCGTGACGCGCTACACTGTTAAAAAATTCACGGCCCGCGCCGAGGATTTATTAACGTTCGTCTCCGTTGCGAACAACGCTGTGCCATTCGCGCGCAAGGATTCTATCGTCGTGAAAATAATTTTCACCGCCTGCTATTTATAGATCGTATACGGTGCTTTTTAGTTACGCGGCCCAGGGGACTCCAACTGATCGGTATTCACTTGAAACCGCTGACTTTGAGACGGGTTGCTTTTTCTTAATTTTTGGCTGGTTCTAGGTATTTCTGGAGGTATTGCATGAAATTATTTAGGGCTTATGCTGTTCCCTTTCAAGTTCAACTTTTGCAGTAATACTTTACGAGTTCACTCTTGAGTTAATTAAAGGGCTCATTCATCAGGGATGATGCTTCGAGATTTGCAAAATTAAGTCCTTTGGGATTTAGAGTACTTATTCGAATTATTCAACAACTTTAAGCTCAGAAACATCAAAAGTCTTCTTATTATTATTAAAAGTTACGCAACTAGGATCATAAAGTTCCAGAAAATACTATAAGAAATATTACACAGTATCGAAAAACCTTTAAGACTTAAACTCGTAGTAAAACGAGTACAGAAATCACAAGGTTTGCAAGTGAGCTAGAAGTGTACAGAAACTTTTTTCTCAAATCAGTTTTACAATGGTCCGTAAAAGTCAAAGGTCCCTGCGGCCATCAGCTACCATTCGCGCGATAAATTTCCTTGCGACGTCAGCGCCGCTTTTTACAGTGTAACGGGGGTTCGTATGATCGAATGTGAGCATTGCCAGAGAATGTGTGCGTATCGAAGAAACGGGTAAGGGTCAACTGCGATGAGAAGCAACAACGAACGCCTAAGGATACATATCAGCATGCAAAGCGTGTACAGAGTATGTACGATCATCGGCATGCACGACACGAGCGTAAACAACCAATCGAAATTAAGCGATCAAGATCGATAAAAAGCGCAGACACGAAAAAGGTTTCAGTGTTGACTCGGTTAAGTCCAGTGTCGATAACTCCTAGCAATCTTCTACCAGGACAGAAATCGCGGAGTTTCGTTGCTTCACGAGCCAGAAGAGAGTGAGGACAACGTGGCAACAAGCTAAGTCAAAAAATGGTGCACTTACGACGACCACAACAACGACAACAAGAACAACAATACAGCAACAAGGCCTAAGCAACGGAAAATGCGAAGCTTCGATATAATTGCACTTATTTCTCGAGACACAGTGTTCCGTTAAAGAACTTATATCACAGTTTCGTCGATAAGAAACGAAGATAATAATCAGGGCCCCGAATGCCCTGCATTCAGCTCGAGAATTTTCATTCTATAGGCCTTTCCACACGAGACACTTGTGCAGCTCGAGATTCGTACTGCGGTTGCACTCGTTTGGCTGAGTTTGTGTTCATCAGAAATTTCTGAATAATATTGAAAAGTGGCTCGTGGGAAAAGGACTTTGCGATTACATCTCACGACGTAACAGTGAAACTAGGAAATTGTCTCGAAATGTGTGATGTAAGATCTTTCGTTCAGCGACTGACGTTTTCCGAACGATTTCTAAAAGTCCCATACGCGAACGTTCTTTTATATGTTTCCTTATTTGCGTCCGTTATGGTTCGTATGCTTTATAAGAAATTTGAACCGCTTAATAATCGTAAGATTAAAAAATGTATCTCGAACGAAGGACTTTGGTCATTTCTCGTAAGGGATGATGCAAATGTGGATTTTCTGCTACATTCGCAAATTTCGGGTAAATTTAACTTTAATATAACAATTTTATATTGAAGTAATTCCACTTCTTTCGTAAAACAATAGCAGAAGGGATCTTCCTTACTTTTTACAACGTAATCGCTATAGCAGAGGTACTATTTATCCTGCTAAAAGCAATTCATTTACATTTTATTCCCTACTCTTTCGCGTCAAGTATAAGTAATTTTAAATTTTAATGAACACCTAATTTCGCGATTAATTAAATGCCAATTCGATTTGTAGTGTGTTCTGCGTTCCAAACGAGAGCGCATAATACAAAAAACCTCTTGAGTTGTTAGAATGTTGATAAAATCTCTCAAAATCGTGTCACATGTCACTTTTTATCTTTTAACCGAAGAATACTTGTCTCATTCGATACGATTTACTTCTTCAAGTACGTAATTCTATCTTTTAAATACACGTGCCATCATTAATTCACAGAAGCTAATAGAAAGTAGATTACATTTATACAACATAATGTCAATACAGTTGCAAGTAGGAAACTGGTACCTAAAACGAAGAACTTTTGAAGTATCCAAGTCACCAGAAATGAAGGTAACACAAATCTTACGAGACACAGCTGATACTCTCTACTAAGTAAATAGTCGTAGATCGTTTAATAATCAGATTGGAAATTCGTTTCAATATCAATACAGTGTTACACCGAAATTTAGGTTGTTCAAAAGTACGACTACAGCTATAGAAAATAGAAAGACTTGGGAAAAACTACAGAATACTACATAAAGAGTAGTATCTAAATAAAACTCTGAAAGACCATACACAAATAGAATCTTAAATTCTGAAAACTGTCACTAACAGTTCCCCCCAACCCCCTCCCAATTATAATGAAACTTTGCCTCGTGTTCAGTACCTTTTCGCTGCTTCTGAATGACATTAATAAAACTCCTTGTCACGTGGTGACCAAAACGATTCCAACAACGTTACAGTCTTTCGATCTATCGAAATAATTGCGATATTCAAGGTAAAATCGCGCAGTACGTAGTGTAAAAGAAAAAGGATTGCAACGAAAAAAAAGCATAAAAAGGTAACCACTTAAGGAACAACAGGAAATATTGCACGCCGATTTTAATATTACTTTGTAACTAGATAGGAAAGCAAAGAATATTTCACCAATGCTTTTAATCTTCTGCACAGGCAATCAATATAGTACGAGATATTTAATAATTGAAATGGTACTTTTAACTGGAAGCTGAAGTTGATGTTTTGCAAGCTACAAATCCTAAGCGTTCCATTTGTAAGTAGCTAGTATTCTGTTAGATACTGCTTTCGCATTAAAAATCATATTTTCATAATTTGGAAAAGGAAACCAAAAGAAGTTCTTACATTTTTATTTTGTGTAAATCTTCCTTAACCCTTTAAGGGGGACTCCTATTTTATGGGCTAACAATATAACAAAATTTAGGAATTTCTTTTAAGAAACGACCATTTCAATTTATCTGAAATTTGGAGCATGTTTTTATGCATCCTTGAAGAAGTTGTAGTTTTTTTAATTCATTTTTAATAATGAATATAGGAGTTATGCATCACGCCCCGCAAAACTCGTCGTCCGCTGGAGTGCATGATATTTGCCTTGCAGGTAATCTGAAACAGAAAAATGAAACGGCGTTTTACTTTGTACATACGTAGCTTGAATTTGATGAACCAGAATACCGCTAAGTTTTATACTCCTTTTGTTATGTAAGAAAATTGGCGCAAAACTGGATTGCAAAAATTAAAGGTTCAGACCTTTCAGTTTGAAAACTCTCCACACTGCTCAATAAATTTTTTTGTTTTTTGCTGGTTCATCAATTTCAAGCTACATATGTATAAAATAAAACGCCCTTTCATTTTTCAGTTTCAGATTACCTGGTACATAAATATTATGCACACCAACGGCCGACGAATTTTGCGCGGTATGATGATCGACCATGCATAACTACTATATTTATGGTTAAAAATTAATAACAAACAAACTGCAGCCTCCTCAAATATGCACCAAAACATGGTCTAAATTTCAGATGAATCGAATCGCTGGTTTCTTAAAAAAAAAATCCCAAATTTTGCTATGTTTTTAGTCCAGAGAATAGGATTCCCCCATTAGGTACCTTTTTTATTTCAGCTACTTTCTTGTGATCTTTAGACACCATTTATGTTTCCTAGATTGTTACCACCGATTTCTGTTTGAAGTTGCTTTTGCGCTGGTGTACATTAATTGTTGACTCATAAAAACCACTACCCTTTTGCTGGACCCCACCCCTTAAACTTCAAATTACATTTAACCACATAAATTCTATAGTAAATGAAACGCTAATTCCATTTACTTTATTAAATATCCCGTATCACAAATATGCCTTAAGTATTGTCAAAATCTATGCGCAACACTTCGCGTTATACCCTTTTAACGAGTGTCTCCGAATTAGCGCGCTTCGATCGTTAACGAACCGAGGGGATTCGCGTAGACGACCAATAGGCACCGTACGGAAATCGCAATCGGCCCACAGACAGAAACAAGTGGTGGCAGAAGCATGTCGAACGGCCAGCGCGGGCTCGGCTAGCCACCGTAAAAGCAGCCTCCGGTACGGCTAAGCGCTCGCTAGACGAATAGAAAGAAGCGAAGAAACGTTAGAAAAATTCGGTCGTTCGAAATGAACCGTGGCCTCCTCCTACCTCGATACGGCTGCATGCCATTTAGGGGTTCATGTATCTCTCATACGTTACCTTCAGGCCTCGCGAAATCATAAAAGCAGATGTACTACGGTCTGCAGTCGTACGAGTTTTAGCTCTGAATGACGGAAAATACGTGATATACACGCATGTATACAGGTACTTAGTATATGTAGATGCGTGTGTAACGTTAATATAATATATGTATATACTGGTATACATATATAAATATGGTACACATTATAATAGTGGAAATAAAAAAGCCCTCGAGAGAGATACGTGAAAAAGTATCCTTTGTAGGTACCTGAAACACCGTCACAATAGCCCAGAGTAACGAGTCAAAGTTTTTCCTATCACACTCGACGTCAGAGCTGCCTTTCATCGTTTCACAGAATTTGCAACCAAACAGGTTCATCCCGAGAATACTACAACACAACGAAACGTGCAATGTACTTCCTTATCCGTAAGTATATAGAGACAAATAGATATGTGTATAGAAAGAGAGAGAGAGGGGCGGGAGGGGAGAAATAAAAGGGCTGATAGAGATAGGGTGGGGCGGAGGGAGGCGCAACGGTTTAACGAAAGATTCGATCGAGAAAGCTGGATCTTGATTGAATGGAATAGAAATCATTGAAAAGGTGACGTCTTATAAAGACTGACGACGGTGCGCTCAAATCTGGGTAAAATTATTCTGCGTACCTGCAGGTCATTGTCATAAGACATAGTGACAGATACGCAGACGTTCATATAGGAATTAAAATCATCGTGAATTTTTAAAATAGCAAAATCGATGAATTATTTTACAATATTTCTAGTTACCGAAGGCTTAAGCTATTAAGAAATAAAATTTCCTTTTCTTGCTTGTTAATAAAAATAACAATGTTGATTTTGAGTGACATCGGGAGTCTAATATCCACTGGGTTGAAATTTGAAGTGGACGTTAATAAATAATTACATTGTGTATTTGGCGAAGAAAAGGTATGCTTAGTAAACTCTTCGCTCCCGCAAATTTTCAATATTTTTCACAGCTTCTGAATCCCTATTTTTCAATTTTCACAATCTCAAAAGTCAAGAAATCACGATATCAAAACTTGAAGCTTCATTTTGCCAGAGAAATTCTTCTGAACTGAAGTTGAACTCTACAGAATCTAAGGATACCACCGGCTTTAATTTCGGTTCCACGGGTTCGCTACTAAAAGTTTCAGAATTTTACTAATTTCCAACACCTCGCAAAGTAGCTTAAGCCCTTAGCTCGAACAATTTATGCCCCATCCAATGGTACCAGAAATTGGTTCGCTGAATCACTCAAAAAAAAGGGGGTGGAGGAAAAACGAAAAAAGAACAAAATGTTTTTTAACAAAGCCTGTAGGTAAACCGCAATTAGATCCCAATCGATACGTGGACGAGTATCGGGCCATCGGGTAGGAAATCTCGCGTGCTGTTACAGCTGTCTAGAAAATTAGAAAATTGAGATAAGGGCGATTGTGGCGATCGGCCAGTCGACAGTCGGGATGGTTAAACGCATCGTGAGAACGCGGAGTAGCGGGGGGCTGTGAACGCAGCATAATCAGGTGACCGGAAAAAGGGGGCACAATATCGTTCATTCGCAAGCTGTCTAATATCGATGACCACACCGAGGCGCACGCACTTTGTAGACGCTTGAGAGTACATAGCAAAAAAAAATAACAAAAAACAAAAAAGAACGAAGAGAGTGAGATAGATTAGAAAAAAAAAAGAAAAAGAAGGGAGAACAGACTGGGGCAATTGTAAGAAAGACTTACGAGTACACAAATAATTAATAAGTGATAGTAGATATATATATATACATATAGCTCTCATACTTGTCACTAGATAGAAGCACCATGCACACATGAAAGAACAAAATATATATGTATATATCCATATACGTATATATATATTTATGTTGATATATATATCGATAATCCATATGTATAACAGGGAGTCCTCTAATATAAACTGTAATACACGTTCGATGCCTCAAGCCATGAGAAAGGGCCAACAAGACATCCCTCGTAGACGTGCCAACAAAACACCCAATCGTCATTACCATTTAACAACGTCAGAAAAACGCTGCGCGGCAAACGCAACAGAGTTGCTACAAAGTATGGGGGGGTGTTGGAGGGGTGGCGAGAACTGCTTGGGGGCGGCTCGATCATCTATTGGCGAGATGCAGTTTTAACGCGGCGATCCATAAATGCCGTGACAGAGTGAAAGCGCATAAAGAAGTAGAAGACAGGAGGAATAAGTTGACCTAATACGCTTCGCGTGCCGTAGGGCGGTGATATCACAAGCACCAGCACCTGTGGAAGCCCCGAAGCGGACAAAAAAGCTGCTCTCAGATAGCAAGCGTGAACGAGACCCGCCCGGGGCGGTCAGCTTGGCACCGCCGACGGTCCCGTTCACGCTTAAACTCTTTCTCACTGGAACCATCTCTCCGCGACACGTGAAATGTCCATCGATAATAATCCACTGGCTTTGACTCGCTTTGACGATCATGCAAGACGCTAGGCTGATGAGGTGATTATCTGAACCGGATGCCGCGATCCTCCAACGCGGCGCGCGAACACGGGGACGCGCCTCGAGCCGCGGCGCGGCGCGACACGTGACGTCGATCTGGCGGGAAACGCGATTCTGGAACGTGCACCTCCGACTATAAAGGGGCGGCGATCGCGACAACTTCCGTTACTGCTTCACCGAGGCGGGAAGGGGACGACTTACCTGAATATAAAGATGAAAAGTACTAAAAGGGAAAAGAATACGGCAACGTTATCCATGGTTCGCAGCATCACGAACAGCTGCCGTCTCAGGTTCGGCAAGAATCGAACTAGCTTCAGGATCCTCAGTAAACGGAAGGTCCTCAGAACACTCAAGCCGGAACTGCCGCTTCTCTCCTCGACGAACGCTTGGCAGATTTCGATCACACTGGGTAAACAAGAATGAGATTTACTTTGTACAGTCGTTTGAAAGGATTCGCACAACTAGGGAGAGGGCGAGGGGAGGAGGTGCTAAGGTTCGTGTGAATCTTTCGTTTCTTTTTGTTTCGTTTACTGTATGTTGTTTTAATTAATAAAGTAGGCAGTAAAATGGTTATTATATTTTAAATATTCTGCGACATTAGCGCCTCCACAGCGAGGAAAGTAAGTTCAGACTTAGTTTTATTTTGAATGATAAAATAATTTTTGTTAGATATATTATACCTAGCTTTTGAATTTTTCAAAATTAGCTGTGCGTGATACTAGCTTGGATAGCAATACCAAATGCCCATTATCACAATTTCAAATATGATACACAACTTTGTGTTTCCTTAGAAACATTTGTAGAATCATTTCTAGTCAATGAACTTCAACTGACTCTCATTAATTCTCATGATAAAATAAAATAAACTAAGGATATGATCAATCAAATTCAGCAGATTTATTTGAATAATTTATTATCGGGCAGCAACGTCTTGTCTTTTTCGTTTTGACATTTTGCTGGCGACAGGCAATAAATAACGAAATAAATGATAAATAAATGTTTAAATGAGAAACTAGATAAAAAATGATTCTGTCGTACCTGAGCACAACAACGACCCCGTCAAAGACGTTGAATCCGTTGCTGATGTAACCGAAGGGGCCCTCCGCAATGACCTTGAGTAACATTTCCACGGCGAAAACGGCGGAAAACACAATATTGCTTATCTCGACCATTACGGTCAATTGCTCTGGCTGTCGACCGACGAACAGGAGAAAGGACACCATACATTTCAAAACTGTCTTTCTATTCCTGCCGCTAGTAAGCACGGTATAGAGCAGGGGCGTCTAAACTCTGCTCTTGCGTGGAGGAGCAGCCTTCAATGCTTGTGAGCGAAGGCGAGGGGTTCGGCAGGGGCAGCCACAAAAAAAGGGTTGTCTTACAGATGGACTACTCTACTTGCTCACAAAGATGCATAATTTTCTGAATTTTAGGGTTGCCTAACTTCTCTTTTAAGTGGGGCTAAAACGGATCCCCGGTTTCTACATTCACAAGATTGCCGCCACCATGCGATTTGCCTGGCTTGGCATCCCCAAGAACAAAGAGCAAATGCTTGGACGCCCTTGATATAGAGACGGTATATCTGTCTCCAGTATAAGCTATGTAAATTACTGACCTGATTGTGGTACTCTATCCCCATGCTCAATGTATTGATCAAAATCGCCACTAAAATACCCTGTTGGAAGTATTTGTGTTCGACCAGCTTCTTGATCGACCGGCTTACACACCGTATCGAGCAGACGAAACGACTCCCGCACGCCCTCAGGAATCTTTTCGCCCGAGAAGATTTGGCCCATTTCTCACCCTCGTCTGGCCAGTGGTCGTTGCCCTGGAGTTCGCAGCAACAGGAGCAATTATCGATATCCGATGTTAACCACTGTGCATGATCTTCCAGTGTGATGTGTCGATCCCTTATACCTGGAAAAACAAATGCCTCGGTATACGTGCGCCCACGAAATCGGGTGTCTAATTCTCCGATGATGTTCGAGTTAAGTCAGACGTATTTACGGTTCGGTATGTTTTGTATTGACCGTCGCGCGGAATTCAATTTCGCTGTCACGTGGACTTTATTGGCGAGCTTGCTAACGACATGCAACTTGGAAAACCACCTGTCGCAGAACGCGTCGCATTTTCCGGAGTTCTATTTGATATAGTGTGTATTTTTAATTAGCAGGTGAAGGATGTAATGCAGAGGTGGAATTGGTGTTTTGAATATCCCCTAAAGTGTATTCGGTTTTTTTTTTTGGAAACCTTCCACCTACACTTCGGTAAAACATCCCTCCGCGAGGTGTGTTTCTCTTGAGGCCTGGTTTTGGTGGCTTCTGGCACTACTTTTTGAAATTTTTCACCCTCCCCGTATCATATTTTACTTTTTCAGTAGACCTTACCGAAAGTAAAACTATATCGCCTTAAGTAAAATATGTATCCGTAATTTGTAATTAAATTAGTCTCCTGAACTATCTGTTCCGAACATTTCCAAAAATGGACGCCATTTATATCAACGAAAAGAATTATCTGTCTATACATAACATTAGACCGCCACGGAAAATCAGGATGTCATGTATGAGACTCTTAAAACCCAAAATGACCACCTCCACGGAGTAAAAAGTACAGAAAGTTACTTAAGCACTAAGCATAACCTTGAATACTAAAATTGAGAAATTTGTAGAAACTAGAAATAAACAATTTAAACAATTAAACCACTCATCAATAAAAATGAAAAAAAAATTAGCGTAAATATAATACATTACTTATATTCCCCTACCATTAAAACGGAATATACAAAAATTCAATTTAACCGCACAGCTGAAAAGAAAAGTGCCGAGCGAAAATAATTTATCGAACACGAATATGATTAAAATTCATAACAGTCGAAAGTTCCGACACCAAGGTCAATTGGTCAGAGAAAAGATCACCTACCTTTCGTCAGTGAATTGAGAAAGGAATCCAACGCCAACTGACCCGTTGGCAATGCGGCACTTAGAGCCCCGCTTAGAGCCAGTAATTCCTGGCAAGTCATAGCCTCGTTTCCGCTCAGGTCCGCTTGCATCTGCGGTGACACGTGCACATGACAAATCACGCGAGTCCAGTGGACATGCTCGGCGAAGAGCGCGCCCGCCAGCCAGTAGTGCGTACCTGTATGTGGTCGGCCAGGGGACTCGACCAAACGTTACCGTCACCGGTCTGCGTCATCTTTTCGCTCGAGCACACGTTCCGTTCACCTGCTGGCACCGTCGAGCCGCCTTGTAACGTGTTGCCCACACTGTTGCTGCCGTGCAACAGCACAACATCGCTGAACATCACGCTGCTTCTTCTACGATAGTGGGTGCAGGGCGGGCTCAGTAGCGCGTTGTTCGTCTAAAAGTGACATGGCAAAGGGTGCGAGAATTGATAGTCGAGCCGTTGAAAATAGTACCGTAAACTGGGGGAAGGTTGGCAGTTACTTAACATGTATTAAGGGGATGTTCCGGTCTCATAAAAATAGGTGATCTTTAGGAATTAATTAAAGAAAAACTACCACAGATAATTTAATAGGACTTTTTGCATTCTATTAAGAATGTCTTAAACTATAGAAATTGATTTTTTTCTGAAATTAATCGTTGCAAATGGCACTCGGGATTCGTTGCAATGGAGGCGTCAAAAACAGACTTGTAACACCTAAACCATTGGTCTGAAATAAGAAACTCCCTAGTGGACAGAGCTTCAAAAACTACAACAAATGACATTTATTGACAAAATAACCACACTTGAAGATTGAGATCACTTTTCCCCCATGTTTTCCGTCATTTCCACGCCTGTAAAAAATACAAATTTTCAAAACTTTTAAGATGTTAGAGGTTTCTCCACTGTATAGAAGTATATACTTTAAAATAAAAAATGTTACAATCCAATCGAATAATAACTTTTCGAGATATTGTCCCTTCGATTTGAAGAACACTTTTTCGAGAAAAATGCCTTTAAAGTTTTACGTGAGCGCCGCGTGGCCGGCTTTTACCACGCATTCGCCGCTACTCTAATGCTTGTAACTTCAGGAGTTCTTCGAATTTTGAAAAATCCTTTTAAACACGTATTCTCAAAAGAGTGTACATTCGAATGATTGGATAAAAACTAGTTTTTATACATATGTATCTTTTATAGCTTCTAGTTTTTATATTATTAATATATAATTTAAAAAGAAGTTTTTTATATTCTTTGCGAGGTGTAAGGTTTTAAAATGTAGCCCCATAGAGAGTAGTACCCTAGTTTGGCCCTAGTGCGCTTTATGGTAAATACAGCCCTGAATAGCAAAGAGAAGAGGTAGTATATAGAATGTGATAGAGGATGTTTAGTAAGAGGCTATTAGTGATAGCAATTGTATTTTTTTCGGTTACTGGTAAGGCTGATTTTAAAAGGGGAACATGCACACTCGCCTTCTCTGTTCCACGACAAAATCCTTAAGGGAGAAAATGAAAAAGTTCTCTCGCTCTAAACAATATCGTCTAACACTCGATGACTGCGTGACTTTGAGTTAGTAGCCACACATGGCTTATGTCAAGGCCCCACCCTAGCCTTGATCCAACCATAAACCCTCTGAAAGCGAAATAGCATCGGACTATCTGTCTTCCAAGCATCTTTAAAACACGTGGTCGCTAACACGTGCTAATTTTACAACCAGCCTTATCACTCTCCAATTTGGTTCGATCATCCGATGCTTTTTCTGTGTAGTTGGCACTAAAAGCTTTTGCCTCGATATAGGTGTTTCCTCTTGAATTATAATCATAACTTCAAGTATGCAAGTCGAATTCCGAATTTTAATTATGATGAGAATTCAGTATGAATATTTAACTGTCATATTAAATTATTATAGGTACCACAATTAGCTTTGCGCATATTTGGAGAAATTTTAATAAGGGGGAGATGTTTTATAAGTATTGCACTATTCGGTTAACAGAACAATCGAATAGTAGAAATAAAATTAATATATAGAATTATATAATATTTTTATACAATATTATAGAATTAATAAATAAAATTAGTAAAAGATTAATAAGTATTCCTGTTGAATATTTGCTTAATAATGAAGTCTAATAAGGGACTTTCTTGAATTCATAAACGTGTATAAATTGCATTATCGAATTATGGCCTTTTTCTATCAAAGTATCAAATTCCATCAATTTAACTATAATATTCTGAATGCAAATTTAATTTTAATGGGGTACCTAATCACATTGCTCAATCAAAGCGAACCATGTAAATTCGTCTGAAGATGGGACGGGCTTTTTCAAAATACATACCTGTATGCTTGCTTCAGTCGCGTTCGACAAAATGTTGTCGCTTCCGTTGCAAGACACCGAGGATGTCCGATGGAGGCCCAATCGATTGCACATATTCGACGAAATGTCTGCTTCAGACACTTCGGGGCTGGCGCGGGGTGCGATTGCCAAATTGCCATTGCTGCCGCTGTTGTTAGCAATGGCGGTAGTGATAATAGCACCCTGCGTCGATGGGCTGTTCGCTGTGAAATCTGCGAGCGATCCACCGCCACTACCGATCCCCTGTTGCTGCTGTTGCTCCGCGTACTCCAGGGCCGCCAAGAGCCGAGGACATCTTCCGTGATGGACTCTCCTGTCTGCTGAGTAATCACGAACGACAACAGTATTAAAATAGGGGAGGGCCTAAGCAAATTTCGGGACCTTCAAAATTCTCAAAAAATTTCACATATTGCTGTTCATTCGCATAAGTGTGGTTAAGGTTAGTTGAATAATTCTGTAAAATAGATAAAATGTATCAAAAACAGTTGGGCAATATTTTGAAAAACTGTAAGTAAATGCACAGGAATATTAAAAGCTGTTGAGGTCGCTTTGTGTGTGTGTGTGTGTGTGACAGAAAAGGTTTTAAGAGAATTAGTACCACTAGTTTGCTGTGCTTATGTTTGATGTGTGTGGGTGTGAGTCCTTAAGGGTGGCTGTTTAGTTTTCATCTATGGAGAGCATTTTACGGTAGAATTTTCGAGTGTTTAGCGACTGCAGGTCGTTTTGGCGAGTAATACTTAAGTTTAAACAGCATTAATCTAATTAGTACACACACATGGTTCCATTAAAACCACCCCATTTATCGATCACCCTGATCCAGGGTGGATACTTTGTACGTGGAGGTCACCGAAACTATCGAAACTATGGATTATTAAATTATATTCTAACAATAAGATAGTTTTCAAGTCCTTACACATTGCAATTTTTACAAAATATTACAATATAGTAGTACTAGTTAAAAGTAGGAATTATTTGCTTTTACTTTCTCCTTATGTACCACATTTTTTTGTTTTGTCTCGTTTAAAGAGTAATAAAGTTGAAATAATAATAATAATAATAATTATTATATAGAGGTGGTAGTAATAAAATATCAATAATGCCGAAAGTATATTCAGAACAATAATACTTGTTGATTCTTAATATATTTTATGTATCTACATAGGAATGTTTTAACCTAAACAATATTATCGTTTATCTTCTTCGTTTATAAATTGTATTGTTCAAAAGTTAATCATACAAAAAATCATCCGAAAGAAGAATATGGTAATCGTGAATAATTTCTATTAAAAGAATTCTAACGTATAGGTATTCCCCCTAGTGTTTTGGTGAACAGATTTAAGGTTTGTGTACTGTTTGAAGTGTTTAAACCTTTCCTATGCGACCTCTTAATAGGAATCCGAACTATTTCTAGAAGCGATGCCGATCCAAACCAGCTACCAAGCAAACGAATTCTTTCCTTTCGTTTATGTCGGAATACTTGTTTTTCTTTAAACCAAGCTCGCGTGGAAAATGCATTTCTCTCCCACGATCGAGTGTATTCTAGGTTCAAAAGTATCCATAGGCCAACATAGTTCTTATTTCGTCGAGAAACACGATTGTTGTTTAAGATTAAACAATTACTCCACATTTGTCTAATAAACTGCCTCCCAAATTATCGCTAAATTTATAAAACGAATTAACAACTGGAAATTGAACGTGCAACCATAAATTAATTAATAACTGCGATTTTACCGTTTTCAAGATTTCCCAAAAGAATCCCAAACCTCTCAAAAGCCTTCCTAAAAATTTCCGCAAATTCGTGTACACACTTCGAAACAGTAATTTAGAATTTCTAAGGTGAATTAAATTAAGCTTCCATGTCTATAGCGGATCTGATTTAAATCGTTGAACAGAACGTGAAAAGACAGGAAAATATAAGAGACTATTGAAGGTCCCCTCGCCTAATAAATGTCAAACGCGATGCTGAATCCAAGACAGGACAGATGTCGTAAGGAAAGGGCGCAACCTAAGCCAATAATCCCATTTAGGGGTAGTATAAAACACTCACCACCGGATAGTCTATTCGGTCCAGAACCGACGGCGCTTCCTCGAAATTGGTGCCCGTGCTGTTGCTGTTCCTTAAGCAAATTCTGCTCTCGTTTCTGCTGCCTTTTGTATAAATACAGACGGTACCTCTTCATTAGCCTCCTCTTCCCCCTTCGCCACAGGTGCGCGATGTACCTGGGAATACATGGCGCGAGCACATGAAAACGCAAAGACAATTTCAAGCACATTAACCCCTACGTCCCTCGAGTGGATGCTCAACATACTCTTGTTTATTTTCTAATTTAACTACTCGATCTCCCTTAATTCTCACAACCTCTCACGCGTCTGTAACATTACAGTTCCCCTTGGACGAACCGAACGAACGATCCCTTTATTTCCATTAACGCGTGAATAATTCCATCCAGCAATCTAAGGTAAATTGATCAGCGATACTGGGAAAATTTGTTGCGTCGCTCGAGCATTTCACATGTTTATTATTTATAGTTTGCTTGTTGTTTGTGTTGGATGGATGTTACTGTTAAATAAATTGGATATATCTCACTTTATCAATCACACGAGCTACGGATGTCGTGCACACCATGTAGACTCGTGGGTGATATAATAAATGGCCCCAGTAGTGTATGTAGTAACGAAGAGTATCGACACGTGTGTAGTAAATAAATATGCAAGTCAAAATTTGAATTGAGTGGTGTTAATGGTGACTCAAGTTCATCTAAGTGTACAAAGCAAAAATGGTGGAGAAACAATACTTTGTGCAACTAAAATAATCACTTGTATCAATTTTTCATGTATAATGTTTCTATAAAGGGAAATTTTCTGCCATAAAAAGAGTTTTTGTATGTCTTAATATGATATTTCTGCAAAAACAACTAAAATATAATAAAATTGATTATTCATGAGTTGCTGAGCGAGATATTTCGACCGATGAAAGTAAACATTGTAATAAATAATGTGACGTTTGATGCAAATGAGGCTGGAGAATTAGCTCGAGCCAAAAACGAAAGTATATGGAACTGGCGCTACGTGCATTGCCAGGAGATGTCGAAAATAAGCCAAAGAAAATCAATACCTTGCTAAAATTAAGCTGTTCCATTTACGGAATATTGTGCATTTTTAGATATACCCTCTGGTATTTTTTCACTTTTGTCTGCCACATTTAGTACGGTCGATCGATGTGTTTCGCAACATGCATAGGGACTTTCTCATTAGAATCTCATAATCTATTTTATCTCAAACCGTAACCACCAAATGCTACGATTTTTTTAGAAATAATCTATACAGTGGTGGCAAAAAGAAAGTTGTAAACTTATACTTTAACATGTCTGCATAACTAATTTAATATTAGGCTTTAAGTATTATGCGGGTATTAGTGGCAAATTCTGGCAACCCTCAAATATATGGTATATTAATTTTAACACACAATTCTTTCTAATAAAACTATCTTATGTTCGTTATCGTTCTCAGGTTGCATCTTCTTCTGGCCACTATTATAATACATCAATACATTTTTACTGCGAATCTTACAGGTACTCACTTAACAATTTCCGCGTAACATGTAGTCGGTTCCGAAGTATTCGTCGAGGACGCAAGGGTTGACGTCGAATGAAAACGAGCCCTCTCCAATCGCATTCTCTCCATCTCCCGTTTTTTCGTTTCTGAGAATTGTGTTGCTATTACGACTAAGCACAGATTAATCATGAAGAAGGAACCAATCTGTAACCGAAATTTTTCACACTCAATCAAAGTCCCCCTTCCATCAAAAAGAATTATTTTCAATACGTCTACACATCATAAAATCCCTTTGCCCAAATCGTTTTTCAACAACCTCGACATAGTATTTTATTTCTTTCTGCTTTCAATAATATTTATTATCCTGCAAACTATCCAATACAATTAAACCGTAAGTAGAATTCAACAAAACTTCGATCCCGTTAATTTAGACAAATCTTTCCCTTTCAAAATTCCATTATTTTAACATGAAGCAAAATAAAGTAGTAAAACGTACCACAATTAAAAGGACGAAGTAGATCCAATCCCAGAAGGAATGAGCATCCTGCACGTAATACATAATGTCCGTCCATCCTTCGAGACTGATTACCTATAGCAACATCCTTACTTTACTAATATTTATTTAATGATTAATTATAACGGGGATGGCTCGAATGTACTGGTCAAAGGATCCCATGATAAATTGAGTAGTCTGTCGAGCTACCATTCCTTGACCTACATGCTTCGGTAACAAAAAAAAAGTGAACAAAAAAGGGAGGAAACTATCTGACCGAACCAATGGCTCCATCAATTTCTGGGGGATATACTTTGGAGCTGGATATGTATCTAGGAATTTGGCTACCGTGCAGTTTCAATTTCTGAATGTGAGAGAAGTAGGGCACTCACAAGAAATATTGCGACCCAGGCAAGACCGATATTATCGAACGATATCGTTCCTTGGAAAGGATTGTTACCCTGACCCTTGCACTCTGTGTAGTAGTAATTCCAATTAACGCAGGTGTCGTTGGTGATAAATGTTGCATTATTGTTGGGCAACGCGGTGTTATTGCAGATAACGTTTCCTAAAAACCGAGAAAACATGAATAGCTACAACATTCTCATTCTACCGCAGAACGGCGACGATATTCATCGCTGAAAATGTATTTTTACATAGTTTCAGAAAGAGCGAAAAATACTGAAAGGACAAAATTGTAAACTTAAAAGATGCACCACATAAAATATTTTAATGAAAATGGAGTAGAATTTAAAGTTCCAGATTTATCCCGAGCAATTTCGATGAAATAACGTTATTGCCGATAAATAAAAATTCTAAAGCTTTCCAATATTTTGCTAACATATACGTATGGGCAGCGAGCGTAGAATATCTATAAGCACACGTGTCGTTCGATACTGAAACTATCGCGAATGTCTGATCACAATTTCTCAATTACAAAAATACAATCGCTTCAAACATAGTAATTAACGTTAAAAAGAACATCCATTCACTTCAATATTTACTCGAACATGCTATCCCTTCCACGGATCTAACTCCCATAAAGGCGCTTGTTCGAACATGAATCAGCATTTGTGCCATTTTTATTATCCACGAAACAATAGTGAATCGAGGAATCTATCATCCGCTGCTTCTTTATTGAGCTTAATAAAGTGCCTTCGATTCTACTGCGCCGCAACATGGCTCCCTCGGGGCTTTGTCAGTAGTAAAGTGTTTCGATGAAGTTGAGGCCGGCCCGATCAAAGACAAATAAAAAATTCTATCAGCAGGGGATACCGAAGTTGTACTCACCGAACTTGAGCGGGGGCAAGTTGCTGCAAGAGTGCATTCCGTTGTCATCGGGGCGCGAGCAAATGTAGTCCTGACCCTGATATTCGAAGTACTTCTCCAGATCGCTGGAAAACCAATGGGCCGCGATTAAAATTGATTTACACGAGATCACAGCCACGCTTCCTCCCCTTATCCTTTCTTACAATTAAGGGGTTGCATATGATATGCTTTATGCACGGATGCACTCGTTGCATGCTTCGTTTATGCGTACACCGTGTATATGCAGCGTGTCGGACGATACATGACGATATAATATATATATATATATGGTATATGTAATATACCTATAACGTAAGTTATACAATATAGGTACACAGGATGTGGCGTAATTCACGGCGATAAAACCGAAAACAGGGTGATATTTCAAGAAAACCAGGTCGAAAGTGTGGAATATATTCCACCCCATTGCTCCCTTTACGAGACTTAGCTACCGAGACAATTCACTCGGAAGATCTACTTGTTTGTAAACGGCTGGCACTGTGCTACTGTTAGATGCTTATTTCTAAATATTGACAATTTCATGAGAGACTCTCGGCGAGTGGTTGGAAATATCAGCTTCACTATTTTTTGCCGAAGATATGATTATGTATACATTAATTGAAACATAAATGTCCAAGAAAAGGCATATACTATCTTCTTAAAAATCGTGTGAGAGGTAAATAAGATAAAGAAAACTATTTGGATACACGAAATTTACATACAACTTTAGAAAACTTATAACGAGGGCTAATTTATTGCGACACACTTTTCTAGCGATCAAGTTTGTCGCTTTAAATAGTCACTTGTTTACTGAGTCTTAAATTTCTTTTAACTAATAATTGATGATTTGAATTTAAAACAATGCCATTTATGTATCAGATGATACACTGTTTGCTTTAAGGGGTCGTTCTACTTTGATCGGTCGAAAAATTAGGCTATTTCGAAAGATTCATTTCTCAGTAAATACAACATATAAGGAAACAAATCTTTTGGGTATTTATTAAACTGCTCTTATATTATACAAAAAAGAATTTAAAAAGAATTTTTTTAATTTGTTTTAATTGTTTTTTACAGCATCAATATGGCACCTGAAAAAAGAGGTTTGTTCGTGGCGCAGATGCTTTCCCAGCACAGGCTTATCTGAAACGAAAAATCGAAAAGATTCTTAATCTTTATGAATGTCGCTATTCCCCGTAGTTCAATTGATAATTTTTGTTAAAACGTAACAAAATGGGCGATTTGAAGAAAAGTTTGACAAAACACATCCAAAGGGATGTTTTCTCGGGCGTTTCCCGAGAAAAAGCTGGGTTATTTTTCGACAAAAATTATTAATTGAGCTTCGGGCGATAGCGACACTCATACAGATTAAGTATCTTTTCGAATTTTTGGTTCCAGATAAGCCTGAGCCGGGAAATCTGCGCCACGAACATACCTCTTTTTTTAGGTGCCAAATTCACGCTATGAAAAAACATTTAAAACAAATTATAAAAAAATCTTTTTAATTTTTTTGTATAATATAAGAGTAGCTTAACAAATACCAAAAAGGTTTACTTCATTGTATGTTATATTTATTCAGAAAAAAAACTTTAAAAATAGTTTCACTTTTCGGCCGATCAAAGTAGAATGACTCCTTCACCTTTCGCGTGACCGATCGGCAAAAAATAGTGTCCAACACTATACGCTTGGTGGATGAATGAGATCTGATATCACGCTGGCGTGTCCTGAATTTTTAATTACTCGCAAGCTTGTGCATACGGTTCTCTGCTTCAATCGGAGAATACATTTTCTTTGCTTCCACTTTTCTTTCGGAGTTTCACAGGGTTTGCATTCAGTGAGACGATGATTCGCGATCTTAGGGATCTCTCTACTGATCCAATATGGCCGTCCCAACGCTCGTTATCAGTCCGTTTAATTAGTGAGTTTGAAGGAAATGCAGTAATTAGTGATAAGATATTTAACAAGCAGAAATTCAGAATTGGTGCTTCTGGTAAACCAAGCCCCGCGTGAAGATAATTTATCTGCACGATCTCGTGTTGGCCGTGACCGCCGTGTGTCCAGTTGTACCACGAATTCCGCCATGTCCTGTATATGTATGTATAATATGTGTATGCCTATGTGTAATGTAAACTGTGCAAGAATCGGCGATAAGAAAAAAGAAAATGGAGAGGCGTAGGTAATTGAATTTGCGTGCACGCAGCCGGCGTTGCATCAAATTAAAACGGCAAGGAAGAAATCAGATAACGCCACTCTAAGAACGCCGTTGTAGTGCCGCCACGTGGATGCAAGAAAGTAAACGCTCTGTTCTTTGGCTTCGAGGGCTGCTCTTATCGGCCTGCTATTCATTCTCATCGTGTGATGTAGCGCGGCCACTGAACAATGTCAGGCTCCCCCGACAAAAACATTTAATAGAGAGATACACTCGATACCGCCGCGTATTTGTATACAGGCTTGTTACCGCGAGGTGTTCGTATCGTAACGATCAACGCGTCATTTCAACACCAGCTATGGCTGTGGATGTTACGCTGTTAAATTAGCTTGTCAAATTACAATTCGAGCGATTGGATTTCATACTAGGGCTGGGGCTATAGGAATAATTCAGTATTAGAATATTTCGCGAGTACCTGAATGGCATGAATATCCTTCGAATAATTCAGTATTCGAATAGTATAAATATTCATGGAATAATGCAGTATTTGAATATTTCAAATATTCGTGGAATAATTCATTAATCGAATATTACAAATATTCGTGGAATAATTTAGTATTCGAATATTACAAATAGCCGTGGAATAATTTAGTATTCGAATATTACAAATATTCGTGGAATAATTTAGTATTCGAATATTACAAATATTCATGGAATAATTCAGTATTCGAATAGTACAAATATTCATGGAATAATGCAGTATTCGAATAGTACAAATATTCATGGAATAATGCAGTATTTGAATATTTAAAATATTCGTGGAATAATTTAATATTCGAATATTACAAATATTCATGGAATAATTCAATGTTCGAATAGTACAAATATTCATGGAGTAATGCAGTATTTGAATATTTCAAATATTCATAGAATAATTCGGTAGTCGAATATTAAAAATATTCGTGGAATAATTTAGTATTCGAATATTACAAATATTCGTGGAATAATTTAGTATTCGAATATTACAAATATTCATGGAATAATTCAGTATTCGAATAGTACAAATATTCATGGAGTAATGCAGTATTTGATTATTTCAAATATTCATGGAATAATTCGGTACTCGAATATTACAAATATTTCTTGAAGTCACGAATATTCCTCGAATATTGTAGTATCGGAATATTATAATCTGTATCTATAGCATTATATAAAATTGAAGTTGCATACTTGTAATGCATTTTCTCAATAAATATTAACTGTACTCACAAGTGTATTACATAAGTTTGTTCGTCTTGGCAAGAGAAAGGTTTTAGCGGTTTAATTTTTCCTAAATAATTTTTTTAGTACCGTTATACATATTTGAAGATGCATACTTTAAAATACGTTTTCTCCATAAGTATACACTGTAGCCGCAAGTGTGTTACACCAGTTTGTTCGTCTTGGAAAGAAAAGGGTGCTGGCGTTCTATTTTTTAGTTTGTAACGAAGTCACGCGCCTTTTCGCTGGCACCCCTTCCCCCTTATTTCACCCCCTTGACACTCTGTGATAATCAAAGTTTTACCAGGGCAACGCCGGGTACTTTAAGCTAGTTTTATATATAGTAGACCCACTTATAAGGCACCAAATAAATTTCAAAGTGTGGCAATAAACAAGCATTTCCATTTTTGGAAAAAATCTGTATAATATGGTGAGATAAGTGTAATTTTTAATGTATTGATATTATGATACTGTATCACTTCATTTATACCTAAAAAAATTGCTCAAATTATTGTAGGTATCCATATAACGAGGAAAGTATTTTCTGTGCACGGAAATCTACTGTACAATAATTTCACACGTATTATTGAACTCCTAAAGTTACATTATAATATCCGAATTTTATTAAATGAATATTTAAATACTGGGACTGCTCGAATATTCGAATATAGAAACATTCTATAAGTAGTCCTAGCCCTAATTCTCACGCATTATTAATATTCTTTCATTTTTAACAATTTTCTTTCGCGTTTTTTAACTCGGAAAAGAAAATTTATCGTACATCCTCCAATCTTTTTTATTCTACGGCTAGATTTTATGCAGCATTAATTACAATAACGAAACGCGTGCTACCGAGCAGAAAACTTGCAAAATGTTTAATTAAACCTGAATTTTGTACTATTCCCTATACCAGAAGAAGTTCATAACTTCACGAAAAAGATTATATTTGTGATAAATGTCTCCACACGTGTATTAAAATCCCACAAATTGGTAAAATATACATACGTGTTATAATTACAGTGACGTCCAATAAGTGTAATTAGAAGCATAATTCAAAACTACAACTTTAACTTCCTCTAACTCCGAGACTTTTAACTCCCAAATGATGATGCCTAAAAAAAGACATACCTCACCCTTGACAATAAACAATTTTTCTCCTGGCACATCTGTGGAAGCGTGCATCGTTATTATAATTAAGTTCATATAACTCACGAAGAATGCTTAATTCCTGGAATTGTACTCGAAGCCAGTATAAACAAATTCGTAATATTTCCACGCGACTACAATTCTCGCAATATTAATCGTTGGCGACGTTGAGCGCGCCGTGCATTTTATTATTACTACGTGGCTCGAACCCGCGTACGTCGAATATCAATTCCTTGCGCGAATTTTATAATAATCGCACTTCAACCCGGGACGGGATAACGTATTTTTGGAGCAGCTGGTACGTATGAGTTAGATCAATATCGAATGCGTGTTGATACAAGCCGCGAAAAACAGCGCATGAAGCCACGCAATGCGATAAACCGACAATCTCCTACAGTTGATTTTAGCACCCGCCTGATTCCGATAACGAGCGATCCAACAAAATTATGGCCGTGCGTCGAATCATCGTTAAGTAGATGTACGTATCTGTTCGCAATGTGAGACCATGCAAACGCAGTGCCGCAGTCTGACGCCGAACATCTACTGTCTAAAACGCTTCAAGGGGATATTCTCGTGTCTCTGGTCAAAAAGTTCATACGTTCCCTGCGCACTCTCAAGCATCGGGGTCTCGAAAGTACACCTCCAAAATATCACGTCGAAATTCGGAGAACCGGCGAAAATACGGTATTCCGAACAAAACAGTTCCGCTCTTCTCGGAACGACAGTTCTTAAACTCGCGACCGCGATACCGCGGAAATTAATTAGTCGATTGGCTTGCAATTTTGGCTGTAACTAAAGTAAACATACCTTTGTAGCCTATACTAGCGTTTTCTCAATGCATACTGGAAATATTCATTGCATCACTGGAATATTTAGCGTGTATTCACTGCCACCTCATTTCGTAATTAATATTCGAAAAGTAGGTACTCTTGTACGATTATTGACTAAATAGTTGGTTAAAGAAGACTGTTTCATATTACGTGGATTTGGGGGTGAGGTGATTCTCCCTACCTTGACGGACGAAAAATGATGCGGACTTTGGGAATTTTTTAAAACGAAACCATTAAGTATATTTACTTCCAGCTTTTTGGCTTCATTTGTCAACCTTTAGAGAATATGAACAAAAAGTTGTATGCAAAAAAAGTGGTTATATCCGGAGTTATGGTGCTTCAAATTGAGCGCCTTACCATAATCATCAGCGCATTGTTAGCAGAAAATCAGCCGTTCTAGTTGTCTGACACAGAAAATTTACAAAATTGTGTAATCTGTATGAGTGTGGCTATCGTCCGATCTAGATTAAATGAGATATACTGAAAATTGAAAAAAAATGGCAGCGTCTAAAACAGACATCGATTTCTGCAAAAAAATTCGCTGCAAAAAAATTCGCTGCTTTTTTCAGTCGCAAAAGTCTAATTTTGCAAAACCGACATAGTTTTAGTACCGGCGAGAACGGGGCATCTACTGAAGATATACGCCAAGTTTGAAGTAAATGGGGTGAATGGTTTTTGAGATATCATGCTAACAAATTCGAAAAACATCGTTTTGAGAAAAACGCAGTTAAAGTTTCAGGTAACGTTTCTTTTAATTATTTTTTTTAATGTTGTCTAAATATGTACAAATATAGGTATAAAGTTTTCAATTAATATAATTTGACTATTCTCTTTAAAAAAAATCCCAAATATCGCGCTCCTATCCAGGCCGTCAAGGTAGAGCGACCCCTCAAATATTTCCATTACCGTATTAAAAAAATCTGTTAATAACCCCATACAGAATTTTCTAAAGTGATAATAAAGATTGTTTCCCACCAGAATAAAGATTGTTTCCTTTCGCACTGTCTTCATTTCGTTACTTTTGAGTTTTATGAATATGTAGATCTTAATAAAGATTGAAGTTATACTCGTACACAATAAGAAACTATTCACCCTTTTCTTATTTAGAATTTCTAAATGGAATAGAATAATAATCACACGAATATATGTCACTTTCGACGGAGCGTAGAAGCATTTCTACTTTCTAGCAGCTCATGCATTACCACAGTAAATTAAACAGAAACCTTCACGTAACATTTTCATAAATATATTAATTAACCATCCGAGGTTCCATTTTGCTCAGCCGTGTACTCTTCGTTAAACAAAAAAGCTCCACAGTTAGTCCATTCTTCACCCCTGACACGAGACTACTCCCTTGAGCACCGATCCTTCTTTAAAAAGGTAACCGCGTTGAATAATTTCGTATCAGCAATGGCGCACGTGCAGCCATCAGGCCTAATACGTGTGCCTGGTCCTGTGACACAGCATACCTAAGTACGTACGTGCTCGTTTTGTGCTGATCGTGCTTCTCGCTTGAAAAACAGCTAACCGAACGTCTGATACGTGTAAGACTGTCGTTCCATCGGATGCGTAACAGTGCGTGTGCTGAATCTTGCGTGGCCGTGCTATTGTGCTCGTCACATTTGAACCATTGAGGGGCTGAAATGGTAAATGACGCGAATGCCAAAAGTGACATTTTTCGATACTTTAACCCCGGCGACGTTGTTACTTATGACCTCAGATCTATCTCGCGGCAGAAAAAATAATTTTCCATTTCTTTCGCACTTACATCGTTTACAAACTCAACCCCTCAATTACACTATAGACGACTAAAGGCCACTCCACGCGAAACGCTTCTGTGGCTTGGAACTGGCATTCCGAACATATTCACACGTTTCCCACCGTTTCTCTGCTGCCTGCAAACTGTCGCTGCCGAGTGAATATATTCCGAAACACTAGGTGTGAGATACAGAAGTGCCTTGTGTGGGGGGCTCTAACTCTTACTAGCTAACCACTTTGAGAATGATGATAAGCGACCTTTCTTCGTTCGATATGCTGAAATTTAGGAGTCAATCGTGAATCGTGATACGTTTGTTAAGCTTGGATGAGAATTGAATCGTGACTCGACGTGAGTTGCGTGCATCCGGACATTTATTCTGAGGAGGAACAAACGAATAAGTTTACACTTAAGTTTTAGTGTAACAATATTTCAAGTGTTTAATGGGGATTTTATTTTGGTTATGAAAGTAATCGTTATCAGAGATATTTGTGTCTTCTTTTTTAATAATCATTTGGAATATATTCAAATTTTTCAATACTCTTTTACTTTCTGCTTGTGAATCATTATTTTGAATCGAATTATTTATTGCTTTGAAAGAAAGTGAATTTAGTATACTGTCGTGCGTATTGTTTACTCCGTATAGTTCAGTTATTGACGTTCAATTCGGTCTGTTGCAAATTTTCAATCCAATCATGGCTCTGTTCCGAATCACTCCGAATATCATTCGAATCCCGAACTTTTGAAAAGCCTTGGTGGTTCTTGAAAGTTTTGATGGATCTTGAAAGTCGTGATGAGCCCTGAAAGTCTTTATGAGTCTTTCGTTTCGCATTCCCTCTTGAATTTTTCAAACTTCAATTATACCCCGCCACACATGATTTACGCCTGCTGTTAATAATTCTGCTTCCAATTGTCACAAACTAAATGAGAAAGGCCCGAAATTTCCAAGGTCCATCAAAACTTTAAAACCCCTCAAAAACATTCAAGACCTCAAAAATATCATTCGAATCTCAAATATTTTAAAAGCGTTAATGTATCCGCAAATTCTTAACCAATCTTTCCCATCTCGTGTAATAATTATTATAAATAGTTGAGGGGAGGATAGTTCCGTTAGTGCAGACAAATATAAGTTGCCTTTTATCCGCTGCACTAAAGGGGATTACTTAGGGGGTTACTCTCAAAATTTTCGAAAATTGGTTTTTAAGATTTTTGCATATTCCGCTAGCTTCATCTTTTCTACGAATTTTAAGCGCAACCGGGCCTCGAAATTCAAAAAATTGAAGGAATTACAGCCAAAAATGTACGAGCCTGCACATGAGATCGGATGACGACAAAACTGCACGTGCAAATTTAAACGCGATTTCCCAGAAACTACGTTTTCCAAAACGGTGACCATAAAATCTCGAAAACCGCTGCAACAATTTGAATGAAAATTTACAGGGAGGTGCAGGAAACTATTCCCCACAATGTGTCGGGGGCACATTTTCAATATGAATTCTTAAAAGAAAGATAAAAGAAGGAAAATCATATACATCAACATCAAAATTGTATTAATTTGTTTATCAAAATTTTGCTTCCGACATAAAATGGAGACTGTCTTACAAATTTAACAAATGCCTTTACTTTGTGTTTTACGTAATTCACCTGTCTGGAATCGTGTTCACCATCAGACGGTGCATCACGTACACGCTCTCCCATTTATATTTATAACTTTTTTCCTGTAAATATAATTAAAATTTTCTTTTTGTGCATTAAAATCAACGAAATGATGATGAAAAATAAAAACAAAAATTATCTCTATATTCATTTATTACTTCAGAATATGCGTTGAAGAAAGGTCTGATTTTGGGCTGTTGAGGGTGACCTACCCCCTTAACCGTAAGCATGGATCAAAAGTGACCCACCATCGCCTAGTCTAGGTTTAACTTCACGTTCTCATCGAGACTTTCAAGACACCAAAAAATTCAGGACCATTCGAGGCTTCGTCAAACTCTAAAAATTCGAATAATATTCCAAGTGATTCCAAAGGGGCGTTCTGTGCTCGAAATGATTCGCTGCGTTCCAAAGCCCGTCGCTGATGGAACCCCAGCCAGAAGGAGGACACTGCGAAGGAGCACAAGCAAACACATCGTAGGTGCTCGCGCGTCGACCAAGCCGCACGAGGTTCCATCACAGGGACCGTGTTACCAAGCCGAAAGAGCGTAACGTCGGTGCAGAAGTCGATAAACGGTCCGAAATAGCCGCCACGTAAACCGGAATAGACCACGGCGAGCATCGCGCGTTTAATTAGCCCCGGGATTGCTAAAGCCCCCTGGAGCCTTCTTTCCCCGCCTCGATCCTCACCGTGCCGAAAGGGTCGCCGACAAAACGGCGCTAAACGGCCAAGTACCGCGTCCGAGCGTTCGAAACGGATTGGAACCGGACGGCGGTCCGCTGCGCGCGGAAGTCAAGGCTAGAACTGGA